>JAIFZK010000071.1:1937500-3370000 GCA_027481765.1 Tenualosa thibaudeaui
TACGATTGTGATTGTGATGATTACAGTGTTGATGGAGATGATTGGTGATGATAAAGGAAAAGTTAGACGGAGAAGAGGGGTAAAATACTGAGATGAACATAACTCTTGCCCACTTAAAGTGGTCTACAATAGATATATACAATCATACTGAAAGTGATATTGCTTAATTTATGATGATGGCGATGGTGGTCGCAGTGGTTTAAAGGAACGACTATGGAGAAAAGCTTCATACTGTCCATTTGGACTGACCTGTTGTGATTTTTCATTTTTATTTTAATTTCTGGGACTGAATGTCCTTGACATCTAATTGGAGGCAATCAAATTCTGCATGCTTTGCTGACCTCTCTGGAACCTAGGTTTGTTGCTGTTTTACCCGACACCTGTGCTCTATGTATAAGAGCAGCAGTATTTCAGATCTATATTGAAAAGGGAACTAAAAGATAAAGATAAAGAAATTGATAGATGGAGGGGGAGAGAGAGAGAGAGAGAGAGATTGTATGATGATTATACTGCTTGGTGATTTGTGATTGTGGTTATTCCTTATGCCTTGGAGAACAAATGATTCTCAACATGTAATGAAGAAATATCAATATCTTGTCATCGACAGATGGTGAAAGTGTACACATGTGAATCAATGTGTCTTTTAATGTCGGTGTGGTCGACTGTGTGTTAGTTATCTGTCTGTCTATAATGTTGATGCTGTGCTCTAAGATTGATGTAGAGAATCAGTCATTATATGATGTAAGATCAGGTGTCGATATCTACAGCGTGTCACATCATGTGACCTTCACACCTTCCTTTCATCTCACAGAAAACAAAAAGATGAGCATTACAGTGCCTCAATGGCTGTTGAACTCCCACTGCAAATAACAGACTGATGGGATTCTGCAGAAGAAAGAGGTAGAGAGAGAGAGGGGGGTAGGGAGAGTGAGAGACCTTCCTTTGATCCAGTAAGAGACAGCTGTGTGACCTCCTTTGTGTTTTCCAGGCCTGGACCCTCCAGGGTCCGGGGTGCAGGGAGGTGGTGGGTGGGGGTTCAGAGATCTTTATCTGCCTGGCGAGGTGCTGAAAGCAGAGACGCTCATTTGCAAGGGAAATGTCGCCTTTATTAGTTAATGTCTGCTTTCTCTCTGTTGGTGGGGGATGGGGGATAATTGCAGCTGAAGACAAGCACCAATTTCCAACCAATTTATTCCCGTCATGGCCCACACACGTACAAAGAAACACACAGACACTGTATACAGTACATGGGGTAACCCCCATTACTGTCGAGTGAAGATATGTCTAATTATTGCAAAGCTGATTTGTGCTGTACACTCCTATTAGTCAGCTGTGATTGGTGTATAGCAGCCTGAGTAAGTGCACCACCACTGAGAACCACCACATTACTGTCATTAGCAAGGTGACAAGACACACACAGAACAGCAGCTCACCACTGTGTCTGTTTGAAGGTTCCACAGGGTGAAGAAAAACTATTATATGTCTAAAAATGTATATTCATGTGCATGTAGTTATGCAACCATATGCCTCAATATACTGTCTGAATGTATTGTGAAAGGCAAATATGTTATAAAAAACAAACACAGGTCAACCATCAAGGTTGGGTTCAGTTCAGTTCATCATTTACTGGTAGGACTCTATGCTTGCTGCAAGTGGGAAACAGAAAGCTTTTACTCTGACTTTGCCTTCATATGTTCCACATAATTGCACCTAATTTTATAGACTCCAGGCATCATACAAAAAGGGAATGCCAACCAAGATTTAGGAAAGCAAGAATTAGCCTGTTATCCATCTGTCTGTCTCTTGCACACAAACACACACACACACACACACACACACACACACAGTCTGTGGGTGGCTGCGGAAGCCGGGGGGAGGCTGTGGGCTGAGTAGCATGTCTCTCTGAAGTGCTAAACGATGGTGTTGCTGCATCGCTGCCATCCCCCTCCCAATGAAGGGGAAGATTTTGTTTCCACGGTAATATTGGTCGACAAATCGTTGGCCAAGGCGAGTGCTGGCAGCCAACCACCAATGCTTTCAGCATCTTTAAGTAAAGCTGTGTAATGATGGCCTGTTTGGAGGAAACTATTAAAACACTGACAGTAAATCAGCCCCTCCCCCAGTCTTCTTCAGACTCACACCCCTGACCATCCCATGTCAGGAGAGCTTAGCGAGGAGCAAAGACCATCAAAGTGACCTTTGAAGCCCAAATTATGACCACACATTAAACACGTGGTCCTCCACTGACCAGTTACCGAGGCCAATCAACTCAAGTGATTTGGCCTTTCATTAAGCTCACATAAGGGACAGTTTCAGCCAAAGACCATTACTATGCATATAGAGTTGTAATGACAGCCATTCATGACAAACACCCTCACACACACACACACGCACACACATGCACACACATGCACATGTACATGCACACACTCACACGCAAGAAGGCATGAAACTGTAGCAAGTGCGCTGAATGACAACGGAGCCCCCTCTGACTGATGCAGTCATGTCATGTTTCAGAAGCAGTTGGTCTGGCCTGTGTTTCAGTGCAGTTTTTAAGACTGTGCTCTGAGGATGCATTGGAATCTTTGGATGAATGCATCTCATAACAGTTGAAGACAGAATTGTGCCAGATGTCAGTCTCGTCTTTCTCCGTCTCTTTTCTCATACTTTCTCCCCACTGATTAGGAGAATCATGTCCAACCAATCATGGGTCACATTGTTCATAACTAAATTCTGCCAATGTTTTCCCACATTGTCAAAAAAAAAAAAAGAACCTTCATTCAAAAGACCTTTCCCCCTGCATAGCTGAAATTCATTCCTCTGCTGGATTCTCTGCACTTAATTCAGATTTGATTACTCCATTGTATCTGGAGAGTCCAATGAAACGTCAGTTTGTAACCCACTGAGAGAGTCTTCTCCACCCCCCATCTTCGATCTAACTAACCATGACTTGATGGTGACGTACTAAAGGTCACCTTTTTTAATGAGCTGTAAAAAGATCATGTGGAGATCATGTGAACCAGACTTAGTCCCCTCTGGAGTCTGGGCTCATTAGGGTTAGAGTATTTAAGCTACAATTACGCTACAAAACAAGCTACTGTAAAGATTCGAGGCATGTCTGTTAAGTCAGGGTCAGGGATCAAATCCAGGACACTGGATTACCAGGGCAGTTAGCTAACCACTATGCTAATGAGAGGACTCGTATGCAGAGGTAACATAAAAGTTTAGTTTTAATGAAGTCATTCAAAAAGCTCAGTAAATCCAGACAAAAGGTCTAACAAGTTATAATCCAACAAAGGCAGAGCAAGAAAACCAAATAAACAACAGGCACAAAAAGGTTGAAAAGGTTCTTGACAGTAACTCACCCAAGCAGTTCAACAAAGACTCAGCACAGTGCTAACAGACAACCAGGTTTAAATATGCTCACTAATTAATCACATGATTGACAGAGATGAATTCCATGTTGCAAAACCAAGATGGCTGAATACAGATCACATGAGGCAAAGAGACTAGAGCACATGGCACCACCAAAACACAAGGCACATGGTAACACACCCACAAAACATGAAAACAAGGTCATAATGGCCACTAGAGGCCAGAAATGTCCCAAAAATGTCAGTATGTCAATGTCCATCTGGCCATTCACCACAGTTATCACTGAGAAGAAAGATACAATCCATTAAAGGACAAATAAACCCGGCAAATGGCAGGATGTTCAAACAACTTTGAAGGGAAATTGGTTTCCATCACCTTAGCAACAGCATCTTTTTGGTAACTTCTGAAAAAGAATAACATTTTTAGAAAAATTATGCCATAATGTGTCACAGTGGCACATCCTTGGAGTCTAAAACATTGCTAATCTATTATAGCAGCATTATAATGGTGCTGTAATGAACGGGTGCCATCCACAACACCCCGCAGACGGCCACATGTGCTGAAATTAGTCATGGGTCTGTGTCTATTACTGCAAGTCTCCAGAATGGAGCTGACTCCATTCTTACATAAGCCTCTGGGAGGGAAATTAGAGCCTGAGAAATTGCTGTGTGACTTACAGCAGGCATAGGAAATAAGGTCTCTGGGTAGTCTGTGGTCTTTTACAATACATCAGCTGATACCACTTGCTAATCACAAAACTAAGAGCTTGATCTGCCACTGTCAGACATAACATTGATTGTTTTTAGGTGGTTTCTTGGGCCTTTTACTTAAAGGAAGAGTCTAGCATAAATCAATCCATAACCTTGTTGCTTGAACTCACCGAGTGCTGACAGAGGGAAGAGGAAGCAGAAAATGTGTTGTAGTGAGAATGGAATAGTGAATTTGGTATGTGTTGTACTAAATTTCCTAGTTCCTCTTCCTCTCCACCAACAAAGATATGGGTTGATTTATGCCAGACTTTTCCTATAAGGTTAGGGACAGATAAATGTAAGGTTAAAAATGTACACCCCTATAAGGATATTTATTGTTTTATTGGCAAACTATTATTTCACTCACACCTTCTCTCTCTCTCTCTCTCTCTCTCTCTCTCTCTCTTTCTCTTTTGTTTGATGTCTTGAAAGGAACAAATACACTTTATTTGTTTCACAAGGAGAATGCTGTCTCAAGAGTCAGTGGAGGTTTTTTTTTCATTGTTACTTTTTGCTTTGTTGTTGAGGAAGAAAACCTTGGTTCCTACCTAGAGAAGAAGCAAAAAGAGTTATACTTGTGTTAAAAAATAAAACATTTGGATAATTCCTTTGGCACCACGTGGGTGGGGTGGGCATTTGTGAAATCTTAGAAAGACTTTTACTAGTTGAAGGCTCTGTAGCCTTCTTTTTCACAGTAATAGAAAATTGGTGTCCAAATTGGAGTTTCTTCATCTGTGTTTTCAGAAGATAGAAGGATGTGCCACTAGAATGACTGCTTCAGACTTGTGTGGACCCCCCAACAGCATGCTGACTCAGACCAGTTCCCATATTCCCAATTACACAGTCACATTGATTGACTTCATCTTTCCTTCAATGGAACAGATATTGAATGCTTAAAATAAACTTCATTGTCATATAACACAGTAGAATATATAGAATCATGCAATGAAATACACATCAAAGCAACTTAAATGACTCGTCTTGTCTTTCATGGGAGATCTGAGTTCCTTGTAATCATTTTGATGTGTGGAGAGAGTTGGGGTGCTATGAAACTCCATATTCTTAACCGTCTATATTCAGCACCAGTGTTATTAATCTTATTTCTCATCTCATCTCATCTTCTCATCTTAAGTTACAAGGAAGGTGATGCAATTTTTCTTATTCAAATCTTATTGCAATTCAAGCCATGCATAATGATGCCTGCCTCAATTTTTTTTTATTAGAAACAATACTGCCAAAGAATTATGTATATTATTATAATTCATTATTATATTATAATTATGTAATTGTAATTCTAATAATTATATATAGAAATAGAAAATCATGTATCATGTCAGTTAGAGGTATGGCATGTCAGTATTTTCTATAGATGATGTGTGAAGAATATTCATATGTACATGAAGAGAATAATAAAGTAATATATAGAGTATGTGTATGTGTTATGTCTGTCTGTTTTATGTTTGTGTTTTCAGTCGATGAGTCACATTTCAAGTGGCTTGTCCCAACTGGCCAGCTCACATTACACGGTGCATCTCAGGAAATGTGCCTCAAGGATCTGATATTGTGTATCAGTCGGTGGATATTGTGCTTCGAGACACCTGTCTCCATGGAGACCAACAGATCCGTCTGTCAGCGCTTAGGGCCCAATCACAGCTCGTGATCTGTGTTGACCTTGCCATAGTGCACCAGCTGTGGCTGAAGTGGGCGGGTGTTTGGCATATGCTGCTCTGATTGGAAAGATCCCGGCCAGGCAGTGAGTGACAGTGCCCAGCCTACTACAGACTGATGGCCGTTTGTTGTCCCATTTAGAGGCTGACAATCATCAGACCTTAATGAGGCCATTCCAGTTATGTCCACCATACTGCGCGTAAGAATGCCACCACCATAAACGGCAGTGACCCTTCTGAATGCAGCAAAGTCATTCTCGACCCTCTCTCTACCTCCATCACACACATTCTCCCTCCCTCTCTCTCTCTCTCTCTTCATCTGTACATTTCAGGGCCCTGGGTGGGGATGTGTGCTGAATGACTTTACCAAACTTGCAACTTAGCTTTTCTTGCCTCTCTCATTTTTTATTTGCGCAGGGAAAGCAGATGGGAAGTCTATGCTCACTCTGAAAGAGCTCCTCGGGCAAGCTGTCAGAGAAGCTCCACACACACACACACACACACACACACACCGCACACACACACCGCACACACACACACACACACACACACACACACACACACACACACACACACACACACACACACACACACACACACACCAAAAAGGGGCTCCAACTGAGCTTCTGCATTTGAAGAGAGACACAGACATGAGGTGTAAACCAAGCTGTTTTGCATGGATGGTTGACAGGCTTCAGTTCCGGGTACATTGAGTCTTGTTTCGTTAAACCAAACAGCTGCATTATTCATACAACTGTATCAAGCGATCTGTACACACTCGACAGCGCTTAAACAAATACAAAGGTGTTTGTTTTTAAAAGGCCACTGTAAATGCTGTGATATTGCAGCATTCACTGCATATATGTGATACTGATAGTGTGACTCATGGCTATTGAAGATAGTACTGTAGATGATATATATATATATATAAATCTAAATATAGATTTCCATATATATATATATATATATATATATATATATATATATATATATATATATAAGGAAATATATAATTTATGGTGTGGGCTTTTGTTTGCTGTTGTTTTATCTCATAATCTCCAGTCATTGCTGATGTGTCCTGGGCCACTTGCAGAAACATACTCAAGTCACTTGCTCTCTTGGATAAGCTGGAAATCTATGGTCACATGGTTTGCATGTGATTTGGTAAGATACTCCCTCTCTCAAGACTTCCATTTAGTCAGTCTACTTCAGAGACTATTGCGCCACTCAGTGGTAAATTGAGAGATTACATGTAATGGCAGACCACTATGTACAGAAGTGTGTCATGGCTGGCTGGATGTTACGGCAAGTAAGCTGCAGCCTCATAAGATTTTCTGAAACAGATTTCTGTAAGCACAACTCGTGTAACATTGTGCATTACATGAGATTTTCACACAGTTTCTTCTTACCATTCTCAACACTTTACATACTTTAACCCAGCTGTTGTTCTGCAGGTCAGAACTGATGTAGCTTTGTGCCATCTAGTGGTGAATTGAAGTTTAGCATCAGTGAGTCATCCTTGCTTTGCTCACGCAATAATATGCCTTTGCAGGGTCAAATACAAGTATCAACAAAACAAATAAACATACAAACAAACAAGCAAACAAACAAACATTTAAACAAAAACACACTTTTGTAATACAGACACCAACACCAGCTCCCCAAAATCCAGTTGTGCACACAATACTACAAGGCCATATATGTCAAAGAATCATGCAGATTTAAAATTCACAAACAACTCAACAATTAACAATCACCACCCAGAGGCTCAGCATTGTGTTGCATTGTCATGGAGTACTCTTTCAAGTTTGGAGTTGTTTTGAACACAGCTTTTCAAGTTTTGAGTTGTATTGAACACAGCTTTTGAATATGCTTGCATTGAATGAGCTGTAATACAGCAGCCATACATAGTAGGATGGTAGGATATGATAGGACAGCTGGCCAGGCACACATTTTTCCCCATAAAGAGAAAAAAAGGATTTAGGCAGGTAGACATGGTTGTGTGCGATTTATAGGCTTTATTTCAGTTTAGTTTTAGAGCCATCAGTTACCAAAGGGGCGTTCCTAGATGGTTTGATGCCCTGGACGAACACCTCCCGGGCCTCTGGCGTTCCCAAACCTGTGTGTCAGCGATAGAAAAAACGGTGCAAATGTTATCAAAGCAACAAAAAAAAAGAGAATTGCCCTGTGTTGTCAGGGGTGGCATAGGCACTCGCCAAAATATATAAATATACATACTGCCCAGGTCGCAAATATCAGAAACCGCCACTGAGCTAGCATATTACAGAAACAAGTGGAAAAGTAGTGAAGGATGGGTTGGAGTATCCTTGTGTGCATCAGTGTCAGGACAGTGGAGAGCATTTTGAGTTGATGGATGATTGAGGCTGAGTCCAAGGTACCATTACAACACATACATATTTAATGTGGCTGGGGTTGTGTGATGCTAGGTGCATTCATGGGTCTTGGGTATTGCTGGATGCTTTCCATATAAGGTCAGCACTGTAGCAGTACTAGATTCAGAGAGGAGTGTCAATGACAGTGGAGAGCGAAGTGGCACAGTCTTTGAGCACCCAGCCATGGATGCCATTCAGCCCCGGGGCCTTGCTAGGCTTGCCCCTCTTCTGCTGATGTTGCATGTCCTCAGCTGTGAAGGAGGCAGAGTGGACTGGCCCTTGGATGGGCTAGTAGGGAGCTGCATATCTGTGAGCACTAAAGAGTCAACTGTGTCAGGAAATCAGCCGGGGTTTGGTTATTGCCACTAACAAAGTCAAAGTCAAAGTCAAAGTGTACTCTATTGTCAATTCACTATGTAACAGGCATTACACAGAGGACTGAAATAGCGTTTCACCAGACACCAAATGTGCAATTTAAACTAGAAACACGCACACACACACATACACACACACACACACACGCAAGAACACACAGCTACATTCATGGACATGAAGTGTACACAGACATCCACAGTAAGACATACGACATATGCGTAAACATATACGCTTCCAGCGAGAAGAAAAGTTCGAGGTAGCTCTTCTTGGTAGCTGGTGTAGGTTGAAAAAAAAGTGAAATGTGCAATATGTAAGGTGCATTAAGTGAAGGTGCAACGTAGGATTTTTGTCTTGTTCTGTGAGTATTCTTTTGTCTTGATAAGGCTGTGATGTGTTCACAAAAGTCCAAAACACAATGTATGCTGGTTTAAGATAAAAAAAAGAAAGAAAACAGCTAGAATGGCTGGTCAAACCAGCTAAACCATCAGCACTCATACAAAAACAGTATAAGATGGTTTTAGCTGGATTTTTCTGCAGGGTTTTTCTGCCTTGAACTTTTTTTTCTTGTCAGTTTATGCTTTTGACTGACCTCCAGTCTTGTGTTTTGTAGGCATTTCGTTTTTTATCTGAATTTGTGTTTGGAAATCTCCTTGTTTGATTGTGTTGATAGGCTAGTCTATTTTTTTTTACATAACAAATTATTGTGTTTTGGTCAGTGTTGTTATCAAGGCCATAAGTACCAAAATAATCCAGTAACTGTATATTATATATGCGTATATTTTCTATCTATCAGAAAGTGCTAAAAGCACACCATTTCTGAAGAGCTTGTCATAATTTAAATGTCCACTAGAGAGGGCTAAAATCATGAGGAAACAGACAGCTTACGGCTGTGTGACAGTATTACAGTGCAGTGGCAGTGAGTGAAAGGCTTTTGTAATGGGGTTCAGCAGTCTATCTGTGTGTCCACTCCCTCACATAGCTTAAAAGCTACAGCTTTTTCTTCAGCTTGGTCCCGCAACATGATCACCCAAATATGGTTTAAATGTAGAATTTTGTTCCTGTTTGGTTCCAGTTTGGTTAATACTGGGTTTGTGGAGGGATTGCTTGTTGTCACCTGGAGGGTTTGTCATCACCTGTCCAAACATCAGGACCCCATAAGTCCTGTTGCACATCACTGTTGGCCTAGTTAAGAGAAATACAATAAATTCAATTGATTTTGGACATGGAGGACAAATTTTGGTCATTGCAAACATGCAGAATAATTACACTTACCAGATGTGTTCAGGGGCATAAATATTCCTCCATTATAATTACTATGCTGCATCTGGATAGTCTCTCATCGCCTCTCATCGCATCATGACATATTGACCAGAGGGTGGCAGTGTCTATCCAAGAAACAATAACAATAACAATCCCAAACGGTTCAGCTTCACACAACATTTTCATAGATCTTTACAATTTCACTTTCACTTGAGTTGCCACATCGAGTAGAATAACTGTTTAGAGACTTAGAGTATATATTGAACACACCAGAAACAGATCAAGGGTTAATTTAACATCTCCAGTATAAGAGACTCAACTCAGAGAGATGCATCTTCCCTTAGGATGATCCTCTGGCTTCACCAACCTTTGGACGAGGAAAATCCTAATAGTTACATTCTCTTACATAGAATGGATTGAATTTTATGTAACTTTTGAAATTACTTGACTGGTTCCATATCGGTGTTTTAAAGGATTCAACTTTCCTCATTATTCTCATCTGCTGTGCATGATTTCATCCCAAACACACATAGCCCCAGACATATTTAAGCTATGGATTTAACCATTGGCTATACTCTTCAAAGAACAAAATACACAGCTATCAAGTGTCATTTAACGTGAAACTAAATAATCTCTCCAAAATTCCCCCAGTAGGGGTCCTGTGCCCCAGTGCCCTTTACACCCCCTCCACCCCCCCTCTCTCCTCGTGAGACTTTCTCTCTCTCTCTTTTTCTCTTTCTCTCTCTGTTTAATTTAGGGTTTAATTACCATTCGACTCAGGCCTGCTTTGTCTAGGGATCCCCTGGTGAGCACTGATATGGGCTTGAATGCAATTAATCCAGGCCTACTTGGGCATGACTGCCCCCCTTGGAAAAAACAAAACAAAACAAAACAGGGAGAAACCTGTGGAGAAAAAAATAATGCAACCTGTGAAAATACGATTAGTCCTCGACACAGAGAAGGGATTTTCTCATGGCATAAAAACAAGAGGGAGGGAGACCATGGAGCCGCACAGCCACAATTGCTCCCTCAAATTGTAAGATACAAAAAAACCTGGCTCAAGACACTTGCGTTTAATAAACCCTTACATAAAGACATAGCTAAAAGTGCTGTCCATGCAGATATTATGAAATAAGAATGCAGGAAACATCTATTATTTAACTGCTGGAAAGGTGGAAGAGACATAGTGGAGCAAACACAGAGCGCCCTCTCAATAATTCAGTTAGCCAGCCTTCATTTTGTTGGAGGCTGTCCATTCAATGTGAAGGAAAAGCAATAATAGGCAGAGGTTTTATTCCCCAGATCAGCAAAGGCGTCCATCAGGACCGAGTAACATTAGCACTACAGGATTGATCAGCAAAAGGAGAGAAAAGTAGGGGAAATGAAGAAAAAAAAGAAAAAAAAACTCATTCTGAAGTTGGTAACGTCCTGCTGCGTGGGACCTGATGAAGAGGGGGGGAGGGAAGTGCAGCATGGCTGATTTCCCATCCACTCAGATTCCCTAATTGAAGGCTCAGGTGGTTGCAACAGCTGGAGGGACAACCGGCTTATAGCCAAAAAAAAAAAAACAAGCATCACTGAGAGCACTGAGACTGAAATCCAAAATGTGGTCTCTAATGTTTACTGCAAGTTAATGAGTAAAACTAAATATCCACTGAATCTATTTAAGTCAATACAATACAATACTGTAAATGCTTTAGACAACGTTAGAGCTACTCTACCCTGAGTCAATATAAGTAGGTATATTTCTATCTCTATCTATATCTCTATGTATGTGTGTGTGTGTGTGTGTGTGTGTGTCTGAGATAGGAAAAACAGGTTTAGCCACATAAACACTCAATCATCACAATCATGGGATTGTGCCGCTTTAGTCTCCTTCAGACTTCATGCACCAGAGCACTGTGACCTGGTCAGTATTGGTCAAAGAGCAATGGATGATGGGGGAGGGAGAGCATGTGGCATGGACACACGTGATCAACTATGAGTGCACACCCACACCCATATCCACACACACACACACGCCACAGCAGCATCCAGTCTCGCCGACAGGCCTCCCCTACTGAGACTTCACACAGATGGTGCTTCCTTGGGTGCACCTCTTTGAGTATGTATGTGCGTGCGTGCATGTGTGTGTGTGTACACTAGTCTGTCATCCGCTAGTCCTTCCCCAAAGTCATTTTCACACAGAATACACATCCAGTGAGACACAAACACACACACACACACTTGACCTATAACTCACTCGACTACACAGTGAGGCTGCAAAGCTGACTTGCTCAGTGGTCATCCCTGAATGACTCTCTAAGTTTGGGCCATGGTGCTAGCTAACATGGCATTAGTCATCCATGACTCATAACACTGAGCCAAATCCTGTCCACTGCCCTTCCGTCATGAAGACGCCGTCAAGACATTCTGCTGCAAGGGGAGAGAGCAACCATGACAACCGAGAGGAATTGTACAGACACACACGCAAACACACAAAAATACATACATACATACATACAAACATAGATTATACATAGGTGTCCATGTGCATGCTCAGCACAGAGGCCCATATCTTCACACATAATCTATTACAAGGGTGTTGAACAGCAGCATTTTTTTACAGATTCACTGATAAAAATCTG
The DNA here is from genome assembly GCA_027481765.1 of Tenualosa thibaudeaui. Lineage (NCBI taxonomy): Eukaryota > Metazoa > Chordata > Actinopteri > Clupeiformes > Clupeidae > Tenualosa > Tenualosa thibaudeaui. Next base: position 1,949,947 of record JAIFZK010000071.1, read on the forward strand.
TCTGTGTATGTGTTTTTTTGGAAAAGTTCCATCATATTTAGGTTGTATTTCATCCAAATACCAAAACCCCTGATTTAGAATTTGTTCATACCCATGATTCTCACGCTTCATTATCCCAGTGTAGCTCTACCTTGCAAGCAAAGAAATTAGATCATTTAAAAGTTGTGCAGAACATACCAAAAAGCAGAACTGTCTTCAACAAACAACTCACAATTTAAACTACTATTAACTGTCATGACACAGCCTGGTGCTAGCAAAACATCAACAGAAATAATCATACATTTCCTGAACAAACAGACCCATGTGCTGTGATCATTCCTCTTTAAAGAAGAAGTACATTTGACTTTGGGCAAGTGGAAGTGTTTGTATGCAGTGTTAGTGCTGGCTGTGTTTGTAGCAGTAATGATTAATACTTGTCTGGTCAGCGGTGGACAGTGAAGGAGATATAAGAGGCAGAAAAGTGTGGGAGCTGCCAGTCTGTTAACTGAATTACAATCCTCTTATCTCTCCCACCGCATTTCCCCAGGCCATACAAATGCTGAGGTGTGGGAGTGTGGGGGGGTCCAAGGCTTAGGTCTCTTCTGCTGACTTTTAACTTGTGAGGTCTTGAGTATGCATACAGCAGAATGTGCTGAGGCCTCCACCTGCTTAAACACCAGTGCGTTTGCTCTCTCTCTCTCTCTCTCTCTCTTTCACTCACACTCTCTCTCACACACACACACACACATATTCTGCTTCATTTCAGTTTGCAATAATAAGTGATGACATTGTCTGTCATCTTAATCCAAATAATCTCACTGGATAAATCTAGTTTGATTGGACTGGATTAATTAGCAAGCAGCATCTCCCTCTCTATAATTTCATCATCCAGATATCTGGAAAACCTGAGAGAGATACGAAGCCAATGTAACCACCTGCCTGATGTAAAAAAAAAAAAAAATCAGGAAAAGATTCATCTCTTTAACACACATTCTTGGACGGAGTGTTTGAATGAGTAAGAGGTGCCATATGCTGTTCATTTGAGCTGAAACTCCATACAGACAGACACAGATTCTGAGTGTGGGGGCCTACATGGAAAAGAGCCTTGCCAGATTCCCTGTGACAGCAATGGCACGACATCGCCAATATAGCCACTTAGTTTCACTCCAGTGGGCGTGCAAATATTGTTTCCTTGTATCTGATCCAGGGCACATTATCCTGGACTTGCTTGCTGTCAGAGGGACTTGGGAAATTAGCAGTGTCACTCAGACGTGAGCGAGACTGGGTTATCTGCTGCCAATTGATTGAATGAAGTGGGGGGGGGGGGGCTTCGAGAGTTGTGGCAGAAACCACTGACATGTTTTGCTCGTCACCATCCTGAAAGTCTTGTTTAAGAGGTGAATGTTTTGGATGGACAGGCTTGAGTTGAATGGTTGGTTATGTCTTGTTTAAGGAAGAAGGAAGAGCTTTATTCTACTTTAAACCTGCCCCGACACTGGATAGCAAAGCCTTGTCTTTGTGCATTCTGAAAAGAGAGAGGGCCCTTGACAGAAAGCCATTTTATCTTTTCAGAGTCTTGGGTAGCCTACAGGGTTTGCCCTCAGCGTCTGCATATCCTTGTCTGTCAATGCTGAGGCTTGTCACCCTCTCACACTGGAAAGTGAAGACACAGGCAGCAGGGACTGGGTCTGGAGCCACAAGACATCATGGTAGAAATATGATGAAATATGATTTTTTTTTTTAAACTCAATTTGAACTTAAAATCACTGAGACACTTTCAGCCATACAGTGATACAAATGTTATGTCACTGATACATCACTAACAACTAATACATCACTAACAAGAACAAAAAGAGTTTCTGGGCCTAAATGATAATCATAATAAACATGACGTAATGATACCTGAAACAATACATAAGTGATGCCTTGATGACTGTATTTCACCCATGCAAATACAATATGTCAGGTGTGTTAGCTTTTCCATAAGACTCTGTAGCTGGGGAATAGCAAATCATAGATACATGGGGCCACCCATGTAATATTATGACATTTGTCAGGCAGACAGTACATACAGCAATCAGGATAACAGTGTTTAAAATCAACCAACTGCTGTGCACAAGTAGGTGCCTCTTGACAGAGCGATTCGATGACAGCGTAGGATGACTTAGGAGCTATACGTCACGTTTTTCATGAAGCCTTTGAAACCTTACTGTTTTAGCTTGTTTTTGCTCCCTTGACTATATCCAAGTGTTATTGTGCTTTATGGTGATTTACTGCATGTACGCAAATGCAAGTCTGTGGCACACCATCATCCTCCTGCATTGTGTAATCTGTCTGAGCCAGAGACTGTTGCATTACATGCCGCGGCATAAGGAAATCTCAACATAGGTAATGAGAATGTGCTGTTTGCTGATACACATAATAGCCCATTGCTCAGGGTTGCTATGCTGGAATTGTTTACGTCTCATTTTTATCCCTAAATAGATGTAGCGTTAAGATATTTATGACAGAAACTACTGTAGTTTATGACAGAAACTACTGTTGTTCATTTCCTTTGTTTTATGATTTCACATGTTTACAAATAACCCTTTACAAGATATCAATTCATTTCCGTATTATCAAATGATTCAAAAGATAAAGTGAATAGATAATAGAGCTTCTGTATACCATCCTTTCCTGATTATTAATCAAGGTTAAAACATTGATTTTGAAAATTTATAATTATAATTATCTATGACATTATTGCATGAGTGAGGACTATACATGATAATGTATGTCTTGTCATCACTCTACTTTGTCATGAAATCATGATCTGCTTCTGAATCAATGGGCAATGTTTAGTAAATTGAGGTTAATTCATGGGTGAGGTTAATACATGTTTTTTTTTTTTAGCTTGTATAAAACACTGACCTGAGGTTTATACTCTGTGGCTTAAAATCAGGAAATTACTGTAATGCATTGAGAATGCTCCTGTCTTGTTTTAGAGGTGGGCAACCTGATTTCTTATGCAGGTGTTGTGACAAACAATTGTAGACCTATATGCATTCTACTGATGTATCCTTCGGTCCTGTACTCCAGCTCTGAATAGAAAAGGTATGGAAGCCGTCAAGATAACATGCCACGTTACTCTGCTTAGATGCCACTCCACGGAGCAACTACAGGTTGAATGAGAAAGCAGGATAACAGCTGGAAAGACTCAAACTATAACACAGTTGAATTTATCACCATCAATGTTGACATATACATATTTTTAATTCGTCTGATCTATCCCTTGGCTGTTAAATTAACAAATTAAATTCCTCAGAAGGGATCAAAATTAAGTCTTATCTTATCTCAGTTTCAGATTACAACAATGCAATACTTTGTTTCCACATTTCTACAATACGTACTATTTGTTTTCAATTTGGTGACAGATAACATTGCAATCTAAGTAACAGCTGCCAATGTCATTTGTGGTTTACAGTGCCTTACAAAATGCAAGTCTGTTTCACAGAATCCTTTCCTGTAATATGTTATCTGACTAACAGAAATGGTCTAAGCCAGAGGCTGTAATTTTCCAGCAGCTTAAAGCTTTATCTGCAAATGTTGTGAGAGGACTGCTACACAACGCATTATTTGGGAAACAGTTGGAATTGTTTACACCACACGTTTGTGCATGGAAGTGTTATTGACATATTTGCAATCACTAGAAACTAGAAGCTAGTTAGTTAATGGTGTTTCTTAAAAAAAATCTCCCTTCCATATTTGTGTTGGCATGGACAATACTTCACATGTATAAAATTAGAAAATGCATGTGGTTTCTGTGCAGCTGCAGTAACAAAAGGAAATATTTACAAGCATACTAATGTTTTTCACAGGTGAATTACCCTAAAACTCCAAAAGCAATCTTCTATAGAATTAGACCCTCTTCAACTCAGTTTTTTTTACTGTGAGGCCTCAGTTCGCTCGCTCACTTTCTTCCATCCAATTTACTCTCTGCTGATGACTAATATGCTCTTGAGGTTGATAACTGACCTTATTTCCCTTTTCTAAGGACACCATGACAACCATGACAAACGAGTTTCTGAGTACATGACAGTGATTAACATAGTTTAGCCTGCCAACATGTTCCTTCCTCTGAAAGCTTTGAACTGGTTAAGAGCCCAGTTTAGGGAACAAAAAAAATTACTACTGATTTATAAAGCCGTTCTTTGCATAGCTAATTAAACAGTTTAGCCAAATGCACTAGGGAGAGTATGCAATTGCTATATGTGCCTTAGAGCTTTTTGCATTAGGAATGATGCCATGCATGAATCAAATAAAAAGCTGTGTGCAGAGACCCTAAAAGCTGACGGTATGAATCAATCCATAGCCCTTCTGTTTGAGGTCACTGAGTGCTGTTGGTAGGAAAAAGAACAAAAAGATTTGATAACACATTGACCAAATAGTGAACTAGCAGTTAATACTAACTGAATGGGGCACAGAAACTTTCAGTGTCATTTTCCTATGCCCCATTCAGTTATTATTATCTGACTTTTTGCTATTCGTTCAATCAAATGTTCTGGTTCTTTTTCCTGCAGACCCCAAACAACATAGCTATGGGTTGGTTCACACACGATTACTTTAACTCATTATTTTACTTGACATGGCTGAAATGGAGGAGTTTCATCAGCAACAGGTTGGATGACTGTGGGCACACAATGTTGGATGACTGTGGGCACATAAAGGGTGGGCAATATGTGAGAATGAAACTGAACCGGTTTGACTGGAGTAACCATGTATGGCAAATAGGAAACGAGTTAAAAAAAATAAAAATCACATACCTAACACACATCCTGAAACAAAGGTTTGTTTATATGCTTCACTTTTGCGCTTTATTGCTCTGCTGCGACTGTTTTTGTTTGTCAGAAAAGCTTTGACCACTAGTTGCGAATGTGTGAGTGTGTGTGCGTGTGTGTCTGTGTGTATATGCATGTGTGCATGCGTGTGTGTGTGTGTGTGTGTGTGTGTGTCTGTGTGTCAAGATAACATGCCACATTACTCTACTTAGATGCCACTCCACGTGCATGTGCATGAATGTGCGAGTGTGCGTTGTGCATGTGTTGGTTGTGCGGTGACAGTTCCACTGTATAGTACTCTGATAACTGCTTCTGATGTTTTGACATGTGGGGATAATGATGAGAGTCCCCTCTTCCATTATGCATCCGAAACCACTCTAATAAAAATGTCACCTAATCGAACATTTGCATTGCTGAGTCTGCCCTGGGGAGGGAGGGCTGGTGTGTGTGTGTGTGTGTGTGTGTGTTGGGGGGATTGGGGGGGCAGAGGAGATATTGAGTGGGCCTCGGCTATTGATTCGGCTCGTCTCCTCTCCACTTTTTAATATATCAGCTATGCTGTTGTTCATTCCGTGCACTCATCCTCCAGTCTCTTCATCTGCCTCTCAAGTCCAACGCTGAGAGTTATTGCATGTCACATATTTATACACCGATATTAGGAATTTTGAAACTTGATGTACGCAGATGGCAATACCAAGTCACTTTCACTGGTCACTTGTGTAAACGCAGCAAATCTTTCCCTCGCGGTCGGATAACCGCTTCACATGCCTGCACATAATACTAATTTGAAAAACTTGATATTAATATGAGAGAAGTTGCACCTTGAGATCAAAGGAAGACAGTTTCTTCAGAAGAATGATGTGGGCATACAGCCTCATTAAGAGTCATCTTAAAAGCATACCTTTCTTTTTGTGAAACAGGTGGCAGAGGGGGGAAACGTCCCTTCATCCTTGCATTCTCATTAACCCCACAAAAAGTGTAATTTTCCCAAGCTGATAATTAAGGTGATGCTTAGTCCTGAAAAGGGCTGATTCTACGGCTACGTGTTGCTTCCCTTTTCCCATTCAATTTAATGGTTAAAGTTCTGGGTAATAATCTTTAAATTAAAATGTCCTTGAATGAAAATCTTCTTCTTATTCTTTTTCTAAGTAGCCATGGTGGAAGGGCACCTGATGCAGTTTCAAGTTTCACCTTGTTGTAACTTCAGTAAGCGGAACTGACATGTAGGGTTGCCAATCTGAAAGGTGTCAACTTTGATTTTCTCAGATGAAGTGAGAGTCTGTCTCATGTCATGGTGGGCTGGAGAGTGATGTATGATTATGGACAAGGTTCTTGTCAATCTTTTTCACCGACTGACCAGTCAATTGAAAATGTCAGGGTTGTGGTCAAGGATTATTTCTTGCAGTGTGAGACTTTCATTTCTTAGAAGAGGGTGACACAGGCTTATATGTTAGAAATACTGTATGGTCATATGCACTCTCATACTTTACTAGGATAGTGATAGATAGATAGATAGATAGATAGATAGATAGATAGATAGATAGATAGATAGATAGATAGATAGATAGATAGATAGATAGATAGATAGATAGATAGTATTGAGACTGGTTAGGGGTAAAGCTTTCTAACTGCTTTAAATCTAATCAAAAGGTTGATATTCATTACATTACACATTCACACGCATACACGCACACACACACACACATATACTTTCAACCCACTGTCAACAGAGGGTTGGGAGGTCCAGGAAGAGCTTTCATAACTGCGTCTTACTGTGGGTTGTCTTTTAAGATCTGATGTTTTAGTTATAATGTGAACAATTCATTGCCAGTCATTCATGCACTGAGTAAATATGTGAGGCCATATAACAGACATTGCTTTTTAATCTCTGATGTGAATTATTTCATGAATGTAATTGACACCTAAATAAAATACTTCTGTTGCTCCATAAAGTAAAGTCGTGACCAAGCAGGCTTTCATTTATTGGTTTATTGTGGCTTCATGATGTCATTTTGACATTTGGATTTGTCCTTCAACCTGCTCTGCCAGACATACAGAATGATTGACATGCACAAAGTCATCACAATGTGGTAATTCACCAAAGATGACAGAAATGTAATCAGAGACCACAGAGTGAAAGCTATTTCTTAACGAGGAATTATTACGTTTAAAAAGTGTTTACAACAACATTTTAAATTTAGTAGAGTTTAAAACCATATCCAGAAAGAATTGCTCTCTAAACAACATCTAACAACAACACATTACATTATACAAATTAATTATACTATAAGGAACTATTATGCAACACACTTATGCAATACTACATTCAGCATTGCCTAAAGGTTCTTGGGATTTACAGTTGTGTAGTAAGCTATTAGTGCTACGACACCATTCTTGTGCGTGTTTGACATTTTTCTTTCTTTGCTTAGGTTTCAACTTGTTCCCGACAGCAGCTGTAAACCAGCATTATCAGGCCTAAGGCTGATGCTCCAGTGTGTGCTGTTTTAGAGCACAGTTCACTGGTAGTGACTCCCAAAGGCAAAGTCACTTGAATGTGGATAAGAGGAGTAGTATTAATCACAGTTAATGCACTTTCAGTATATACTGCGTCAGTTTGCCTCTCATTGTCCACACAGGATGCTGTCTGTGCATTGCATGCTTGATGCTAAACCAATAGCCCAAAAGGCAAAGCCACGCAGATTCAAGCTGTTTGCAATCCTCTCCAACTGTAGCGTACACACACAACCCAAGGCATGTTCAAGAGCGGTGCATATACCCCTGAAACAACAAATGCTCACCGCCTGTGGGAAAGGAGATAATGGGTGAGCACACACACACACACACACACACACACACACACACACACACACACACACACACACACACACACACACATGCACACACAAACACACACACATATATGTGAGCTCCAGGCTGTTCACACAAACACACAAACTAAGAGGATACCTGCAGGTGGAGACAGGAAGCACAGGAGGATGTGATGCATCTCAAATAGCCTCCTGGCATAGAAGTTCTAGATGTTAGGACATCCAGAGATAGGATAAACAGCCAGTGATCACAGTAGAATAAAAGTAAATATTTGGGAACAAAGTATCAGACAACCCCTGCAGAGAAAACTGGATATTTGCCTGTCAGTAGTAAAATCACTATCAGTAGATGCTGACTAGATCTTTTCATCAATCTGTGAAACTTTTGCTCAATTACGGTGTGATATGATGTTAACTACTGTAAATTTTAGTAGATATTCACATTTATTGAATCCAGATCTGTATATAAGAGACAAATGTCTCCCTGTGTCCACATAGACACAGCATTTGAACACGATTCAGTGTGCAAGGTCAACCTGCTGCAGTTTAGCATGCACAAACACAATTCGCATTTACGCTGTCATAAATATGGGCATCAGATTAGTACAATTAAGCATCATAATGAAATTATCTACTTTACATAATTGTTAGGTTGAGATTAGGACACATCAAACAGGTTTAATTGTATGTGTTTTGAAGAGGGAAAATGGAAGCAATAGAAGAAAATAAAACACAAATTAAAGGCTTTCCCACCATTCCCATAATTTTCAGAATTTTAGTCATGCTATTGACATGATCATGACCATGTCATCACTTCAGTAGCCAACAGCATATGAATGGTAATGTGAGTGACATCAGTTTCAATGTATTCCTGCAGCATGAACTAGTCATGGTCACAAACAACACACTTCAGTATCTGCAAAAGTCAGAGTTGCCACATGGTCGTGCTTCAATAATTTTTTTTGAAATCACAATGATACTACCGGTAGCCTATTAAAATAACAAATGTGAACAAGGTGTGGATTTAGTACTGATGTGTAATAATTACTCAGACCTGATGAATCAATCCCAGATCAACATCTGTTTTGAAATATGGAGAATTAAAGTGATTTTCACAACAAAAACAATATCATGTGACAATCTGGTGAATAGAACTCTTGAGAACATTTAATAAGGTGAGGTGCAAGGTGTTGACGTCAGAGGGACCTACATGAGTGCGTCACTAGGGCATGAGAGGATGCCAGTGAGGCTAGTTTGTGTCTGAGCAGCGAAGAGGTGATAGGCTTCTGGTAAAATATCCACAGTGACTAAGGGATGCCCCCCACCACTCCCATTTCCCACTTCAGAACGAGGAATCTGTAAACTGATGCTGGGAACACATGCATTAGTCTCCACAGGTGGTAACTGGCAGCACTCTGATATTAGGTGTGACTGCACATCATTACAAAAAAGGCATCACACAGGTGGAGGTGCTGCACGTGTATTGCGGTTCTTATTTCTCACGACATGGTCGGTTGAACTGGAGTGAACACTGTCACTCCCTCACAGTCTTGAATTGAGGCCTTGTTGAGGTGAAATCAATATGGGGAGCTACTAGACTCTGTCGTCAATAATTAGGTTTCCCTCCTGTTGCCTTATATAGATGTTCCTTTATAGGTAGAGGTACAGGGATAGATCGAAGATGCTTCCAGCCATGTATGTAGTGACTTGCCAAGTCAACAAGCCAAGTCTTGTTCTTTAGTCTTAATCTTATTAGACACTTCGTGTAGCATGATTTGTGTACCGTTATATGGTGCAGAGAATTTTCTAGCACAACAGAGTTGAAATTCATTCATATTTCTTTGATTTTCACTTTAAGGTCTTGACTGGGTTTCACTTTAAGGTATTACTTTAAGAAAGAAAAAAAACTTTTTAATCTGTTCATTGTTTCTCTCTATGTGTCTGTGAGGGGTTTGTTAGGATCTTGTTAAAGATTTCAAATGTGTTTGCTACCCAACTAAATGAAGTGGTCATTGACCAGATGAAATTAATTTGTCATGTCTCTTAATCTTTGGCACCTCATGTCCTCTTTGTCAGAGATGATACCAAATTGCAAATGTGTTCATGCTGACCAAGCCAAGTCATCTGTTTCTTTTGATGAGTTTGCCATTAGGCACATCCTGAAACAAACAAACAAAACAATTATACCAGGTTAATTTGTTCTCTCTCTAGTTCTCTCTCTCTCCCTCTCTCTCTCCTTGACTTGCTGAGTAGGGAGAAGGGAAAGCATCTCAATAAGGCCGTCGAACTGAAGCAGGAATGAGATTGGCCGCACATGTTTGAGTCGCCCCGCAACCCAGGGACGACGAGCTAATCAACAGCACCTCGGCTCCCTCACACGCTCCTATCTCTGCGCTGCCGCCGCAAGCGTGTTCCTCCTTTTAATGTGCTTATCAAATCAGCTCCCTGCAACTCCAAATGAAATAACAGGAAATTACCTTCCAGACGGCAAACAAAACAAGCAGTGAAGACAGGGGAGCAGCCGGCGTGTGGTGGGCCATGCCAGCCAGCGCCTATAAGATCTCTCTCTCTCTCCCTCTCCCATCAGTCAGTCCCTGTGGGAGCATAATCACTGATGGTATGTGCCTGAGACTCTACTCTGAGAGTTCTATTATGTGCAAGGGAAATAAAGCCTTATTGTCATGGCTCGGATAGATATGAGTGTGTGTGTGTGTGTGTGTGTGTGTGTGTGCTGTTGACGTCAAAATGATATAGTGAATATTCTCATAACCTCATAGAGATTTTGTGGAAAGTAGGTGACATTAGTGACTGGGAGGTCGAAGGAGGTCGAATTTATATAAATGAAACAACAAGCATGATATTTTTTCCTCTGCAGATAGCCTTTGGAGTTAGTCACACTGGGAAATGAGCCTGTAGAGCACCATGTTTTTTATTTGTGATTTTCATTTGCTTCAAGTGGAATCCATCACAGGAGACTGCGTCATGATAATGGGCCTTCTCACGTGGTGTATACCCTCTTTTTCTGTTGACCCTGCTGCATATTTATGGCTCTGCTAAATTATTTTTTATTGGGTTGGATCTCAGTTTCGGTGACTGACTCATCATAGTAGATGATCATATTTTAGATTCAATATTTGATCTGCGTCCTCTGGGAGGTGCAAATGGAAATGTCCTCGGAGGTGAAATACCATAGTAGTGAGCTATTAAAGAAGTGTACATCATAGGAATATGACAAAGCAAAGAGCATAGAGGCAATTTACTCCTAAATTCATTCTATCTTCCTTTCTTTCTAGACAATTTCTAAGATAAATGTAGTTCACAGACCTGGATCCTTTTCTTAGGTGTGTTCATTTCGTGTTCAAGCGTTCATTTTGGGTGACCAGTTTAATGAGCCACCAAACCCCCTAGCAATTATACTAAACAGTCCTAAATGAGACTCTGATGAGATCTCAGTAGTTGTGGCTCTCAAACATAGCATGTAAGTTCAGTAATATGCAAGACCTGTGCAAGGTTTTACTGTTTTATACTGTCTCATTTGTCATCAGCTGTCAGACAGCATCAGGCTACTTAGCGAGCATCTGTGTCATCTGTGTCTAGGGAATGTACTAGTTATCCTATGCAATCAGCAAGATCAGCAAGTGTGCTAATGTATGTGCTAGTTGTGCTTGTCCACAGTAGTCAACCTTCATTACTGCTATTCCTGTCTAATCCTAAAACAATTAAGGTTCAGTAGGATGTCATTTAATGTGGACCAGAGTGACTTGGATTTAAAATTCAACTCTAGTAATAAGGCTACAGTTTCTCTCAGGGGGATATCTCCACACCCTTACCTTTATTGATTTATGTTTTTTTTTATTACAGGTGTGGACACAATTTATGCCCCATAACATTGACTGGAATATGGACATGACTGGCATCTGTGGGGAAAGCATTGGCTTTGGTGACAGAAGCAATCTGGTTATTGCATTCATCTCTGTGGGTAAGAGATGACTTTTTGTGATTTTGTCATTTGGATAAGATGACCAGTTGTGAAGACTGCAGTGCAACACTCTTTCCCTCATCAGGTTTCTCCCCATCCTCCATTTGAGGAGTGCAAAGAAAGGTAAAGAGACAACCAGGAGACAGTTATTGTGGATCAATACTCTGAGAGCCTCATTATTGCGTTCTCTCCATTTTCCCTGAAGTGGCTTTTCCACCCAGGTGATGACATCAATCAGGTTTGCAGGTTTTGAGGTTGATACCTGGCAACCACCCTTGGCCCCAGCTGTGATGGTCTTCTAGAAGAGTGTTTAGGGCATCTGTAGTCAATGATGCTTTACATTCACAGAATGATTTACCCAATAACTGTCAAGAGTCCCACAGTAAGGCCTAAATCATGAATTTGAGCATATAACTATAAGGACTCCTCCATCAACTGAGAAGTGAGATACGAAAGTCAATAATGACATTAGTGTGGCTGTGCAGTGAGTATTTTGTTGGTGATCACCTCTGTCATGTGTTTCTTGCCCTGCTTTTGGACAGCTTTAGTGCTCATTCACACAGCAATACATGCAATCTTTGTGTGCCTGTGTAGTGACAAATCTGTGCAGTACTTTTTGAGTTATCTTGCTCACAGACAGACAGACAAACACCTTGGGGGAGGTAATAAGGCCTTACAGTATTGATGGGTTTCTCACTGAATTCGATAAAGGTTAAAGAGCAGGCTATGTTCAACATACTCCAGGCTTCTCCAATGAGACAACTGGAGAAGATGCCACAGCGGACATAAAGGGTAGTCATGACTCTTTCACCTCAAAGGCAGAGCTTTATAAATCTTATGAATTAGCACCCTGTGGCTATGTTATATAAGATTATAAGACACTGTCACAACCATATCATGTAGGACGTTAATAAGTCACTGGGAACTACTGTGTGTGTAAATGTCAGTATTCTCAATAGTCTTGATATTTCATGTCCTAAAACACAGACTGAATAGCAAACCGACAGCTAATGCTAACTGAATGGGCTCCAGAAGCTCACGTGGGCATAATAGGAATGGACAGACACATGGACACAATAGGAATGGACAGACACATGGACACAATAGGAATGGACAGACACATGGACGTAATAGGAATGGACAGACACATGGACGTAATAGGAATGGACAAACACATGGACGTAATAGGAATGGACAGACACATGGACACAACAGGAATGGACAGACACATGGACATAATATGAATGGACAGACACATGGACACAATAGGAATGGACAGACACATGGACACAATAGGAATGGACAGACACATGGACAGGTGAAATGGTTTCAGACAAAGTGTTTTGAAAGGCCAGTTCAGTTTCTTTTCCTGTCTCTCAAAAGGCAGAGGGTGCTTTGATACTGGTGATTGTGAGATATATCAGAAGAATGGCAGAGCACATGAAGGATCCTAAGAGGATGATGTACAAAGAAACATATTCAAATATGTAAGGAGAGGTGCACACACACACACACACACACACAGTTTAATGTTAGATGATATGCTACAGCCTTTGCTACAGCCAACAGTCTTGGTTGAACTGATTTGTGTTTGTCAGATCACTACGAAAAAAAAAAACAAACAAACAATGTATTAGCTAGGCAAAACTCATTAGAGACACTTCCAGAAACAGATACATAGCATATGCAATGTATAGCATATGTACACACATGCGCACACACACACACACACACACACACACACACACACACACACACACACAGGGTCCTACCACAGGAAACACAGAGCTAGCAGGAAATTGCAATGATGTCACAGCGGTCACGATCCTCTGCTTGCCCAGAGGCATTTCATCAAACTCTGCCTGTCCTCTGACCCTCTGCCACCATTTCTGAATAAGCAAAGATGTCTGAGGCTGATAAATGAAATATATGAGGACGAGGCAGAGAAGACAGTCCACGGCAGACATATGGATAACATCTACAACATCCTGCGTGTTTGATACCTACTGAAGATAGCTTGTGTACTTTTGTATGGCTTTAGCAATACTAGTGTTGTGGCTGTACAAAGCATGTTTTTACAGAGACTGGTAGCCTAATTATGTGTGCATGGGTAGCCTTCTCACTGACTCTGTTATGATAAGAATTCCGGCCCATGCAGTTAGAGCGACCAGGGAGCAACCCTGGACCTGAAGATGCAAAGATTGTTGGTTGGTCAGTAAACACTGACAGTACAGGAAAGGGCAGAGCATGCTCTATTTCCTGAGGATGCTGGGATCCCTCAACATCTGCAGCAAACTCCTCCTGATGTTCTACCAGCCTGTCATGGCCAGTGTCCTTTTCTGTGCTATGATGTGCTGGAGAGTCAGTGCGAGGAAGAGAGACATTGGACGACTGCACAGACTGGTGAGGTACAGCTGGAGGCCCTGACATCAGTTGTGGTAAAAAGTAGGCTTATGGCAGTCATGGACAATGACCGCTACCCACTTCCGCACACTCAGTATGTTTAGTGGCAGACTTCTGTTACTGGCATGCTCAACAGACAGATTGAGGAGGTCTTTTAGAGCCATCCCACTTTACACTGTTCTTCTCTTCCATGTTTGTAGCAAGCCTACGATTTTTTACCTCCAGAGGTCCCCCTTCAGGTGCCGACCTAGCTATCTATCCAGCAAAATTTGAAATTACATGCTTGGCTTGCAGGTAATGAACATAGGCTTATTGTTCTTTTGGCACTTTAAAGGACAAATCTGTTCTGAATCAATCCACAACCCTGTTGCTCAGGTTAAGTCAGTGCACCAGCGTTTCTTTTCGCCATTTGGTTAAAGTAGCTGCCAGTTTGTGATTTGGTCTATATTATATCAAATTCTCAGTATTTTTCCTACAGACAGCACTCAATGATCCTGAACAACTGGGCTATTGACTGATTAACACTGGATTTCTGTGTGTGCAAACCTGTGTGCTTATGTATTGCAAGATTATTTTATGCACCCCAACAGCATACGCCACATAGATTATTTCTGTGCTTTATGACTGTTGTTGACATTATTTTAAACGTTATTTGTTGTGTTATCGTTGACATCCAGCACCTGTTTTTTAATAAGCGTTTACCCAGCAATTTTGTGTTTCTTTTAATGATATATTTGATATCTTTTGTCTAAACAACAAAAAAGCTTGGAACTGCATGTGCTTGAGCCATTAGCAAGACACATACCAAAGCTTAGGTTGTTATCCTTGGCAGAGAAAAAAAGACAAACACAAAAACACACAAACCATGTGTTCTTTGCATCAAGAGATAGATATTATGCTCGTTGGCATCTGGCGACACATTCATCTGCTCTATGTGTAAGATGGACTTTAACATCTAGAAAGAAGAACAAATTTTCAGCTCTCTAGGCAGAACTAATCAGTTATCACAAAGAATAATGTGGCCTTCATCACATTTGGGAAAATCCACGGTAAGAAATTAAATTGACAGAGAGAAAAACATTTTGTAATGTCCTGTGACTAGTTTCTGAGTGAATAATGTCTTCTTCACTGGCTGTGACTGCTAAAATAGCAGGCAAAATGGAACCTGATGTTCCCTTGTTGCAACCATCTTTAAAACCAATTACACGCATGTCTAGGACAGGGTCTGTGCTGTTATCTACACACCATAATGCCTTGTTACCAACAGCCAGCAAATGCTTTGCTTCAGCCATGGACTTATCAGAGGCCACTACTTGAAAAACATTTTAAATATAAAAAACTGATAAACATTGTCTTTTTTTTTTAAATTGGCTTTAGCAATTTGTTCATTGTGACTATCATGTTACAGCAAGGTGTGTGGAAACCAAATTGTCAGCATCTACTGGAAACAATTTAGACAGCAGTAAATCCAGACTGTATCAAAGCAAGGACATCTAAACCCCTAGGCTACTGTGGAGGATTCAGAATGAGACAGTCAGGGACACTTGGCATTAGAGAATATGCATATACCGTTATCTGAGTCAGATTAAGATCATTACTTGTAGTAAGAATACTTTATATCACATTCACCACTTTGTGTAATGAGAATAATGTTGTGAAAGACTACAATATGCTGTAGAGTGACTCATTTCTTTGTCTTTCTCTCACAGCAAAGAGAGTGACCAAAGCAAATGAGGACACACGGCATGGGCAGTCAAGTGTACTCTCCAACCGAAAGCTGGATAAAAGTATAGCTAAGTACTTGCTTTACGTTCACTCAGTTGAAAAATAAAAATAGTTAAATGCTTACTAGGCAAGAATGTGATTTTTACCTACTGAGCTCCCCCTACAGCCAAAAAAAAAACACCAATATCATCAATTTTCACCAATAAATATTAATTTGCAAAGCAGAGAATATGAACCAGTGGTGATCATTTTCAAAGAGCTATCTAGACTGACAAGGAAATAAACACCATTTTTGGTTCATTCAGTTTTGGTTTCTTTCTACATCAGGCCACCATTGTCATCTTGCGAGTATTGTAATTGCATGAAGTAGCTGCAGTGGGAGCGGAGTGAGCCTTTATTAAAAACCCCATAATGAGCTACAATGAGATACACAAAAAATACAAGTAATGCATTTTTAATGCTTATTTAGCTAAAATAAAAACTAAGCACAATTGTCATTTAAACACAATTCCTTTGAAAATGTGTCTTTTAGCAAATACAACACCTAGAAGTCAGACCTAACAGCCTATTTGAAATTTAAACTTTGGACACTGATTTTAAATTTAAACTTTGGACACTGCTGCATGATATACAAGACAGTTCAATGCTTAATGCCTTCTTATAACATATCATTGTCCAATGTTATTCATTATCCATATCATTGTCCGAGTTTTTAGTATCTTTCAATAAAAGTAAAAACATCTTTGACATTTACATTCCCCATTAGTTGTCTTTGAGGCTAACTGCAGGAGATGGAGTGCAACTCATCAAGCCTATCATCTGCAGTGCAGGAGTCGCCCTTTTCTGTCGAAATGAATGAATGGCTGACCTTCATCTTGGAGTAAAAATCCATTCAACGGACCTTGTTTACTGCTGTGTGTTCATGTACACACTATTTTAGACACAGCATGCGCTGTCTTCACATATAAGATGAGGAGAGTAATGAATACATTAATGAAAGAGCAACGAATGCAAACAAATGCCATTTTTAAACGTTTTGCATGTTTTTTACAGCAACCTTTTTTTGTGTATTTTACATGACACTTCTGATGTCAGACTAGAAGCAATATATTGTTGTGAATAATTTTAAATGTCAGGACTCAAATTGTCATGTTCATTCAAGAGGCTACATTCATTACCTGTGACAGCTAAAGAACTGCTTACGTCTTTACTATACCACTTTGTACAGTACCCTTTAAAAACAACAACAGTAGAATAAGCAAATTCATTCTCAATATTGTTGAGCTGCATAACATTAACATGATAGAGAATATGTTTCAGTAAACTTATTTTAAATCAATGTACAATAATTCACGTTATTGTTAACAGTGTGTTACTGTGTAAATGCTTTCATTCAGAGCCATCCCCTCCACCATTGCCCCTATCACCCATTTTATTACCGCGAGAAACTGTATTCATGTGAATAAATATGTGGATAAACTTTCCTTGTATCCAGACATCACCAAATCTCTCTCTTTCACTTGCTCTCATGCAGATAAAAGTTCAAAACAGAGTAATCCCAGCAACTACTCTCCAATTACTGTATTGACTGAGCAGTGCCAGCACCACGTCATAGGAGATTTTCACTGCGTTATCCTGGTAATTATGTCCATATTAAACAGCTCAACGATTTGATTTTCCATTTAATTTATCTAATGCTCTAAACAGATGTGGAACTGAGACTGACCACCATTTGTGGGCTGTTGCCTGACAATGACTAGAATACACACTGACCCAGAGAGTTGGCTTCCAGCACTGCCAGAGACAGACAGGCATAGACTAAGTCAGGACGGATTGGCTGTCTCATAGATAGACTTGTATTGTAAACACAACAAAAGGTTTTGGGGAGGCTAACTAGTCAAACAAATACAAAAACAACTAAATCTCCATTAAAGCTGTACTGATAGATGTGATTTACATTTTTTTATTATTATTTAACAGCATTTACATTTGTTATAGCTTTCAAGATACGTTTAATATTTGATATAGACCAGGCTTCATTTTGTTGATGGAGAAACTTAAAAAAAAAAACAAGCAAAACATGGGTGAAAGAAAGCCATTGCCTTTCATTGCATTCTCATGACTTCAATTCAATTTGTAGCTTCCTTCTTTACATTTTGAGTAAAGCTTTGATTCATCACATTAGTCCAACATGCATCTTGACAAAGCAAATAGATGACAGAAATCACCATGAAGTCCCTTCCATGAAGTCATCCTAAGCACACATTGTAATCCTTTAAGCCAACATAATCCTTTAATAGCTTTTAATATGACTCCACACACTGACAAGTCTAATTTATTCTTTATCCATTTGGCAATTGTGTTTGTCCAGTTTTGTCTTCACAGATGCCTCCTTTGGCTGGTAGATAATTATATTGCAAGAGAGATTATTACTGATGGAGACTGACATAGCAGATCTACAAAGTGATTGTGTGGAGAAAGAGTGCATCACTATCCAACACGTGGCAATAGGCATGATTTTATCCTGGCTCAGCCAAGACAACAGAGAAAACAATGTAGTTTGCACAAAATCCTTCATTTCTCTATTATATCTGTTATGTGTTTCTTCTCATGTGTTGTTCCATGCTGGTGGAATGAACTTCCAAGTGCTACCAGAGCAACAGATATCCTCTCCGCCTTCAAGAAATTCTTCAAAAAACCAAGCTCTTCCAAGAATATCTCCTGGCTTAAATTTCTGAACACCAGGAATGCACTTACAGTGCACCTCGCACTCTCTCTCTCCCTACTGCACTTTTTTATTACACTTTTGCATTTCATCTCAAAATACTGCATATTTCATGTTAGCAATATGCACTATGCAATGTAAATGTAATGCCACCAACAGATACTTTATTGCTTTAACTTTATTGCCCACTGATGTGTCTCTTGCTATAAACTGGAGTTCTGTTCAAGCCCTGTTGACCAACTCCTTACAGTTCAGCCCAGTAGTAGTTAAGCATACTGAAGGCCTCTGTCTCCAGGATGTCTTAGCACAGTGTGCAAAAAAAAATATCAATCAATGTATGACAATTGCATCTTAGAAACTCAACTGATAAGCCCACATGCACACTAAATATTATTTTTAAATTGGTACATGTTCTATATACTTATGTAATTATGTTCTACTCTAAGTCACGGCATAAGATTCAACAGTGGAAAGTAATTGTTATGTTTTCTTGTGCTATTATGAATTCTTATGTTACCCATTGGCTGCCCTTCTCCACTGAATGTTGTCTGGCAGTGCTGCCCCTTTATACATGGCTATCACTATTCTTGTTTCTGGGCCCCCTAGAGCTACCAAGTGCTACTAGAGCTGGCAGTGCTGGTGTTGTATTTCTGACAAAGCCTTACAACTCTGTCCAGAATCTCTGTAATCAGTATCAATCCAGTATCAAAATTATATTGATCAGATAAGCTATTGCAAGCTGTTGGTAGAAAAGTAGGCAAAAAATTACATTGTGCAAGAAACCACCCCAGCTCCTGACAAAATCACATCTAGTTGGCACTTACTGTGCCCATGTGTTAAATTCAGAGGTGCAAAGAAAAAGGGTGTAAAGGGTGTAACTCCTCATTAAAAAATATGAAAAAGTATATTTTTTTCATTTAGACAACATCATTTACCAACTCTCTTTTCAGTCCTGCTGATCATTGGATTCTTGCTTACAGTAATATTAACATTTGATGAATTGATAATCCTGAAGGTGAAGGTTTATACACATCATACATTTTACCAGCTGTTAATAAACTTCTCTTGATATTTTAATTACTGTATGTTAAAATAGATTTGTTAATCGGTTGGCACTCACAATGGTAGTTTAAAACCTCAGTCGATATCACCCATTTAATTGAACCTGTTTTAATTGGCCTTACAGCACATTTTAGTGTGACAGAAGTCTATTTTTCAATTATCTCACATTTTTCCTAATGAGGTCTACTGCCTACTGTGTACCTCCTTGTAGCCATGGTGACATAACCAGGAGATGTGGGAAGGAGATCATGGGGGCTTCAAAACAGTTTCCAAGAGGAGGCGTATCTACCACAATCAAGAGAATGGCTCAACAAGGTCACAAGCCTCCTTGGACAACAGCGTTTCGTGTTCTAGAGTCCCTAGACCGCCCCCATATCGGTAATAGATCCCACACAGCAGGTATGTTTTGTCTAGGGCTGAGGTGATGGAAAACACTGTCATTTGTACTCTGTTATGGCAACTTGGTTTACTGAAAAATTAACATGCAATAAGATCTGAGGCACAACGGTTTTCATGAGCAAAAGGCTCAGTTCAAGGGCATTGGAAAATAAATGTCAGCAATTTTTTTAACCCTGTCAGAAAAAATTACCTGCACATCTTTAGCTTTGCCAAGGGATAATTTGTGCTAGTAAATTCCTGAAGAGCAACCTTTCTTAATGCTTATTATAGTTTACATTTTAATTAGCCTGTGGCTTGAACTAGAAAAAAGAACAACAATATGACAGAAAGAAAAGCAAATATGAAAACAGGCTAATAAAGATTAAACGAGCTAGAAAGCATAAACAAATTAGAGCTTGTGTGTGTGTGAGAGAGAGAGAAAGAGAGAAAGAGGGAGAGAATGTTTGTGTGTGTGTGTGAGAGAGAGAGAGAGAGAGAAAGAAAAGAGGGAGAGAATGTGTGTGTGTGTGTGTGTGTGTGTGTGTGTGTGTGTTTGTGTGTGTGTGTGTGATAATGTTAGTGGTAGTGCAAAAGTTAAGAAAGCAATAATATTTTGTTTTAGGAGTGATTTTTCTTACTGGGCAAAATTACTTGTTATGGGACAACTGTTCACAAACATACAGATGACTCTGTGAGGGTTTACCTGTGGGGCATCTATAGTGTGGCCAAGTAATAACAGCATAATTTTGTATGTTCCGATCACCTGAATGACTCAGGCAGGCTAATCTTAAAGCAGCGGGTTATAGGTTAATTTTGTGTGTGTGCGCCTGTGTGTGTGTGTGTGAAATCCTGCACCCCAAAGTAATCAGTAATCAGCACCTCATTAGTCTCATCAACACTGGGATGTAAAAAAGCAAAAATGTAAGTATTTATGCGTGTGTGTGTGTGTGTGTGTGTGGTTGTGTGTTATGTGTGACAGATGAAAAAGTGATAGAGAAACTCAGACAATCGTTGTGTGTTAACAACACACACATGGCCTTTACCCCTGCAGGTCTTCTGTGGTAGGCATCCAAGAACTCATGTGATTGGTATGTTATAAACACGTTCATAAATATTCTCATGTGATTGGTATGTTATAAACACGTTCATAAATATTCTCATGTGATTGGTATGTTATAAACACGTTCATAAATATTCTTAGTCCTTGTTTGTGGCATTAATTTCTGCAATACCCTAGTAGGCACACATACTGGGATGGCTTTCATAATTTAATTAAATTTTTAATCTCTTTGATCTCTTTGAAAGTTGTGACGATCCCATTGTAATTACCTTGGCCAAATGTAATTACCATTGATTTTAATCAGTCACAGTCAAAAAATAGCCTGCTTCATTTTCTTGTGTGTCATAGGGGGAAAAACATAACCAACTTACTGCAAATACCTTATGTCTGACGAAGTGCAGGATGCTAGTCACTATACAGTAGCCAGATCTTAAATAAGCGAATACACTTGGGCTTGTACAGATAATATGTATATGGATTATATCTGGTATTGTTTTTCAAACTGTGAGGCCTATGGGGTGTTTTGAAATTATACCCATGGGAATATAGACATTTGAATGTCAATTATATACATATGTCATATCATATTTGACCGATGATTCCCCCACAGATAGACTGAAATGTCAAGTCCCCCGGTATACTGCAGGTAATCAAATCATCATGAAGGGGGTGCACATGACAGCAGATCATGGTAGGGAAGTGGATGCAAGACCTACCACAATTTAAGCAGCATCTATGTGACAATGAAGAGGTAAATGCAGACACAGTATAATGCAACTAACTGCAGTATTCTTTTTGTAAAATCTGAATGTAGGTAATGATAGTGATCACCAGGCCTTATATCTTGTACGGGGCCCAGGAAAGGGGGGAAATTAAATTGCAGAATAATTATTCTATTTTCAAAATAAGCATTTTTGTGGAAAAAAATTATTTAAAAATAATATTTGTTTTAAAGAAATATTTTCTTTGAAATAGGGATCAAGAATCCCCCTGCCACCCCCAACACAAAAATGGTTTGGCCTTTGATCAAGAATGCAACGTCATTTGATTAGCACTTCAGTATGCCAATGTCTTAGTGTAAGTCAGGGGCTCAAAAAAGAATAGAAAAGAGAAAAAGAGAAGAAGAAACCAGGAGCCTTTGGGATTCACTGAATAGGTATTTTAAAAAAGGTTCTTCTGATGATGCAGGTATTAGCAAAGGCACGGCAGAGCAAGGTAAGACACAGCACAGCCAATGTTTTCCAGCCCTGTAAAGTAACCCGATTCAGCTGGGCACAAATTAAGTATCAACCAAGTCCTGCCATTCATGTTAATACAAATGATGGGGTAGCAGTCATACTGAACACCTTATATTAAACGGACTGGGCATTAAATCATTTGATAACCACAACGGCTTAAAAACAATGTGTTTCACATATCTGACCGATGCTAAGAATATGTACATTAGCAGCCAAATTCACCCGCAATCCTGATGTTTCAGGCTAACCATGCTGCATTTGCTAATATGTGGCACTTTAGCTAGGGTTAGCTTCATGACAGGCAAGTTGGCTATACCAGTGGAAGACAACTGGTTGACCTTATTTGTTGAAAATAAGCTTGTATGGACATGTTAGAATGTGAAAAACTGCCATCTGGGTAAATTCTTATGTAACCAATAGGCCATACAGGTGGTGTTTTGAGGGTTAGTCTGTTACATACCATTAAACTAAACACAAGTTATAGCCTAGAGTGGTTAGAAGAAACCTACTGATGATTCCCTTAATCAACTGAAATATGATCTGGATGTTAATGACATCCTAGACGATTTTGCCACAACAAATATTCGGCACACAGCATTTCACATGTTACACCAGCCACAGACTAAAAGGGAATGTTAAAATGTTTGTTGATGTTAACAATGTTTGTGAATGCCTTTCATTTACAGGCATTGGGGAGGGGCCGGGCATTCAGAGTATTTTGTCCCGGGCCTGGCCAAGGCTGTCAGCGGCCATGGTGATCACCAGATTTTTACTGTTGCTGCAATAAAAAATGGATTTGCAGACTGCTTTGGTAGTGCAGCGTAATGCATTTTCTGTGTAGAGAATTCTGAGACAATTCCAACCAATTGTGTCATGCCATACAGGATCAGACATGTCCACATCCAGAGATAACTTGTGAGTGTGCTGGTGTTGAGCTGGCTACATTCAACATTCAACATTCTACGGTTGCATATTTCTTGATAATGGACTGTTGCTAAGTATGACAGACTGCTGTCAAGGAAAGAGAAACAGAACACTGGGTGTCATACTAACTTAAATGTGCTTGGATAAATATGTCATTCAGAACAGTGTTCAGTGTGAAGACTAAAGAAGCTGAATGTCTACAACAAAATAAGCTTCTCTTCCGACTATGACAGGAGCTTTAATGTTCTTTTTAAACTTCTCTTCGCTCACCATCAGAGACAGGAAGCAGGGAATGTAAAAAGCCATGTAGAAATGTCCTCTCTCAGTCCATTGATTAGCATGTTAGTGTTAGGTGGCTTGCATCCAAAATTTTAAGTGCACATCTGCTTGCCAAACACAACATATTGCATACGTGCACACACACACACACACACACACACTCATACCTCTTTCCTGAAATGCCCTTTGAGTGAGTATCTAATTTCAGTGATGCATAAGAGTGAGTATGTACAATAGTGATTAAACAGATTCTCTTAACAGCTTATCTGCTTGTTCTCTCTCTCTCTCTCTCTCTCTCTCTCTTTCTCAGTATCTCCCTTGCATGTAACATCATATTACTGCATGCACACCTTTTTTGCGGTCACCACTGATCTCCCTGTAGTCCCCTATAAGCTTTTTACCACTTTTCACCACTGTCAAATTCACACCAATGCATACAACATGTGGATTTGCTCATAAGCCAAAGGCTATAGGAACAAGAAAAGATAATCCTGGTATGAAATAGCTGGCCACCGAGCAGTAAGTGAATTGAATGTTTCTGCAGATGTTTATGCACTTACTTTTTAAGGTCTACTGACTTGCTGCTCATACACATACAGTCAGTCACAGTTTACCAAGGCCCCACTTAGCTTTAAATGAGAATGCCAGCACATTTAGACCTATATTCCAGTGCAAAAGGTTGTTGGATAGGCCACTGCACTGTAAAAAATGAAAATAAGTCAAGCTTACTTGAAGAATTGGTGGAAACTCGTTGCCTCAAATGAGTTTCTAGTCTCTTTCAAGTTATGGTAAATGTGACATGACGTTACAGTAGATGTGTGATGATAATGATTAAGTCTTTGCTGAAATGGTGACGTTATGGCACTCTTTCACAATAGTTTGATTCAGTAAAACCTTAATTGACCCCAGTGTTATAATGTCATAGAACAGACATAACAATGTCATAAACCTGTTATGTCACATGTTATAGGCTCAGCCACAATGCTTGTTGGTGTCAATGGTCTCCAGTACCTGCAGTGAGTAATATCCAGCATCTGGCAGCTTTTAGACATCATGCAAATCCTTATTACCATCATGAAAATATAATAACTTATAAATAAAATGAAAATGATAACATGACCATTTATTGACACTGTATTTAATAATATCCCTTGATATGTTTACCCCTTAGGTGGGCACAGGTAAGTTAGGTACATGGTTTGGGGTACCATGTACTCTCTTATGATGCTGGGTTTGCATTACACATTTAATCCATTACTGCTGTATTCTCCACTGAGGAAGTATTATAGCATAGTCCTTAATTTGACTCATGCCACCTTCCAAACCGCATACTTTATTCATTGCTTTGTGCAAATGTTGAAATGGAAAAAAGAGCACTCAATATTTTACGCCCAGTCATTCTACCTCTTGACTTTCCCATTTCTATGCTAATTTAGCTTATATTGCACAATCGAAATGGAATGAAAGGACAGGGGCGGTGCATTTAAAAACCAGCAGCACAAAATAGTCATACCTTAGATGCTGTGATATCACCGTTGACAGCGCACCTCAAAGATTTACCTGATCATGGCCTTTCCATTCTTATCATCAGGATATTTTAAATGAAAACATGTTTTATTCTAAAATTGATGAGGTTATAACTGTGAAAAAGAAGGAAGGTTTAATTCAGATCCCCGTGCTGAGAGAACCATAGAGCAAAATAATTTGGGAGGTGGTGGGGGGCTGCCTAATAATTTGTGTGTGTGTGTGTGTGTGTGTGTTGGGGGGTATTAGTATCAGAAGTGAGCTGACATTCATGGTGCATTATCACCACATTACTGTCCTCAAATGAGGGTTACATCATTAATTTCCATAGATGATCTGTGTCTGCCAGCAAAACAGACAACATTTAAGGGCCTGAGAAAGGCTGTTCTTCTTGAGTCATTCAGGTGTGTTGCAATTGGTTTGTTCAGTGTTTTGTGTTTTATTCATTGTGACCATTTGTTTGCTTTGTATTAATGTCACCCTGTCACGCTCATGCCAGAAATCTCACGCCAAATCGGACTGTTTTTAATCTGTTCACACGAGGCTATGAGGTGATAAAAGAAGCTTTTAGAAACTTTCATACAACAATATTCCATTATGCAAACTCGACTAGAGATGCAATTGCTGAAGACATTACTAGTGACTAGACATTACTTTTATTTTTAAAGACAACAACTGTAGTTTGGGGAGTGTCAGATTATATGTTTAGAAGCTTAGCCTACTGGATTACCTAGGCAGTCAGAAAGGACCAATGACAGTAAAGGGGATGGACCAGAACTTAAGATAAATTTAAAACAGGGTTGGCCAAACTACAGTCCAGGGGCCAACTGCAGCCTGTTACTGTCAAGCAGCACGCCAATGAAGTCTAAAAATAAAATGTAATAAACCCCATATGTCATGCTGATTTGTTCCTTTTCATTCCAGGAAGTGTGGCAGTGGAATGTCATAGTCTTCTCCTCCTCCGTTAAAAACTTTGACCTCTGTCTCCACCAGAGGTGTGAAGTTGAGGTTAAATCAGATATGCCCAAAGCATTCCAGCTGGATAATGTAATTCCAGTGGAAAAAGTGCAGTTGATTGCAAAACTCTGTGCTGTCTGTATGTTATGCATACAGTAGGCATATACAAACTATTTTTTTTCTCACACTTACCACCAGTGCCCTCCTCATTTGCACACACCCTAAGGGCTGTGATTGTTAGAGTTCGTCCACTCGCTTTGTTTTGTTTGCTGGTGTGTTTCAGCAGCCCACTGTAGGTACTTTTAGCAACATGCTAGTCCACTGTATAGACTTTGTAAAAAAAAAAAAAACATTAAGACATTGTTGTGAATTCAGTGGCAGGATTTTCCGATTGTACTGTGCCTATCTTTCAATAATGTTTTAAAATCAGCATTCTGTCAGCAGGCAGTACTTCAGCTGCTATGAGAAGGTAGCTTGTTAACAGAACATGAACTGACTTCCTAGAAACCGTTTAACAGTAAACTTGAAACAGTAATCTTTGAAAAAATGAAAGCATGCCAAAAGAATTTGTTAGGCTTAACTGCGTGGTCAAAGGATAGACAGTTCCACTTGAAAAATGATGTGGTCGGTCACCCCTGGCATAGACAGCCTGTGGTAACTACACTCTTTCACGTTGGGTGTGTAGGAAACCGAGGAACACAACTTTGCTGAAGCCTGTGCTAACCAGAGGCATGTGTGACATTCTTTCTTCACAAAAAATACAGAATTCTTGAACTTCAAACTACAAACACATAAATCTGAAATTTCAGTACAGTTATTTATTAGGTAGCTAAATATATTAAAATGTCAATGTGACATACTGTGTATGGAATAATAAATGTTTTAAAAAGACATTGTCAGTGAAGTCACATATGCCAGTCAACAATCACAAATTGGAAATGATTAAAAGCTAATGCACACCAACCATTGGCCAAACATCTAATAGTGTCATGCTCTTTAATGCATGTCTTTTAGCCACAGTTGAGCGATTTGTGCATCTTGGCTGATATTGGCAGACCACTGCCGGCTCCTTTTGGGCTGATATAACATGTTGAATTGGCAACAGAGCCCTTGGCCACGGTAGCTATCAGTCGGCATTGTGGTAAGTTCTCTTCTTAAATCTGATTAAGGAGGAGATCAGATGCATACCATTGCATGTTCTTATCAGCTGTCTTTTCAAGCCAAATAAGGAGGAAATCAGAGCATACCATTCCATCGTCTTATCGGTTGACCATTCAAGCCAAATAAAGATGTGGAAAGTTTGATTATAGGTCTTTCTTTCACTTGGCACTAGCTGTGATTAACTAAATGGAGAGTTGAGCCTTTTCTCATGCTGTCAACACATTGAATAGTATGTGCATGACATCCCATGTAGACTTGTCATGAAAGAAAGGGAAAGAGAGAGGAAGAGAGAGTGTGTGCATATGTGAGTGTGTGTGTGTGTGTGTGTACACACATATGTGCGTGTTCTTGAGATGTTATCTCATCACCTGTCTGCATGTGTCGGCACCTATCCAGCGTCATGCTGACAGATGGGGCTGCACGTGTAATGACAGGCACAGCAGAGGCGTGGACACAACCCTTCTGGTAAAGCCTCTCTCCACTGCCCCGCCCCCCACACCCATTTCTTATTCCTCTGCCTCTATTTCCAGGCTCATTCCGAAACCTCCTCATTAGCTGATGTTGCCTCAGGAACCAGGGGGAACCCGGAACTAGAACCTAGAACCCAGAACAGGGGAAACTGGGACTGACTGACTTCTTCTTGTCATATATACATTTTATGGATATGGACATACTCCTGTGGGTGTACACATACAGTGTCTTACAATGATAACCACGTAAGAGGGAGAGAGATGAAAAGTGACAGGGGAGAGACAGAAGGCTGGGTTGGGATGGAAGGGTGATTGAAAGGGGTGTTATACTGGAAGGATTGGGAAAACATGTTCAACGAGAATGGATTTAATGGGCCCATTAGTTCATGGGTGGTAGTTGGCAGTAGGTGTGTTCTCTCCTGCAATATCACCTGTGGCTATCATTCACCCCCCTACCCCAGCCCCAAAGACACACACACACACACACACACACACACACACACACACACATACACAGACACACATACTATACACAGACACACACACACATACACTCCTCTACCCCAGTACCCAGCCACACGGATGGAAAACAAATGGCTTCAGAATAGGAGATGGAGAGTTGATAAGTCCTAAATGATCTGCGGATGATGCTGAGGCCCAGTACTGAACCTGTGACACAGACAGGAGATAAATATCTACGGAGAGAGGCGAATATTATGAATCATCTCCACTTCAGGGTCTAATATGATGTGATGACGGCTGTAGCCCACGCCACTCTCCGCTGCACTAATGTAAAACACTGCACTTTGCCAGGTTTTCCAAGCTATAGCTTGTGGGGCTTCCAGGAAGTGGAGATTCACACCATCAGCACCGACTGTCCTTTTGGACCAACTGTGAGATGGGGATGGGGTCACAAAAAAACCCTAATGTGATGCCATAATATGAAAAAGTATCACATTTCCATTGTTGATGCACTCTCAGTTTAAGACAAATTATGGAGCTTTCTTTTGCTGTTTTGCTGTCAGTCAGCAATGCTGGATGTCGTAGAATTTATGTTATGTATGTTGCATTCATTCATGTTTGTGTTTATGCCTACATTTGTTAGCAGACAGAATTTATCTATCTATATCTATCTATCTATCTATCTATCTATCTATCTATCTATCTATCTATCTATCTATCTATCTATCTATATCTATCTCTATCTATAAACCAATGACCAAAGCTTGACAGAGGTAGCTCATTCCAGCACCCAGTTCTTCCAGGTCATCTTAACTCTTTACAGTGTAGTGAGACAATCAAAGGCTATTGGATTGTGCAGGGATATGAGCCAGATGTTGCGTAAAAGTTTATAAACTGGTAAGCATGACTGCCTCTTTAAAGGTGGAGTGTGCAGTTTTATAATACAGTTCTGTAGAGTTTGTAGGACAATCCACAACCCACAGTGGCACAAAGTAACACCAGAAGCACTGCAAATATAGGATTTTTTTACGTTATATATGAGAAGAGACAGGCAGGGGTGTGAGTGTGTGGTGTGTGAAACTGTCAAAACATCAAAGTAATTGGGGAAAAAAGGACAATGTTGGCAGTGAACTCCCCCCTCCCTCTCTCTCTCTCTCTCTCTTTCCCTATCTCTCTGTCTCCCTCTCTCTCTCTCCCTGTCCTTTTCTGATTTGGTCGGTTAGAGGACAGGGGTGATGTTGAGATTACATGTCTGCAGCGGAGCACTCCTTGTAGCACTGTGGTTCACAGTTGATGGGGGGCGTAGCAGGACAGGGGACGGTCAGGCTGCAGCACCTCTTCAAACACCTGAGTCAGTCATTACCTGGCATCTCATGTCCCCACTGCCATCTGTGGCCAAAGCCCATTATACATCAGAAGAGAGGAAGGCCATCTCTCCTCCTCTTCTCTGAAGGTTCCCACTTTTCACCCCACCACCACCACCCCTCACCCTCAGTAATATCACGACTGCTGCATCCGTGTGACTTCAAAACTACAGGTTTTCCTTTGAGTTAACAAACTGGGCTGATGACATTTTTTACCCATCTCAAGTCTTCAAAGGGGAGAAATCCTTTGTTGGAATGTGTCTGCATGGTTTGATTCTTTGTGCAAAGCAGTGAATGAAGCAGGTAAGTTAATGTAGTCTGAGGTACACTGTGTCATGATTCTTCTACCTGTTTCATGTTATGTTGATGAAATTCACAACATGCTCTTCAAGGTATACTAAAAAGTGGAAAAGCACAGAGGTTGCAAAATTGTACAATAACTGCTAACATTCCTCAGTGCGATTTATGTCTGTTGTTTTACAACAGATAGTTACAACCCTTCATTATGATGGCTGAATTATTGTAAAACGTTCAACAGTCTTTCAAGTTGATGATGTTTCATTTGATATTACCATGCCATGTGCAGAACCAGAAGTTAGAGGAGCTGTGTGTCCGTTGTTGCTTGGCAACCATTCTGCTAGAGTAAATGTGTTTCTTGGCAGAGGAATGATTATTTGTAAATAAATAATGTTGTTGTTCTGTATGTATTTTATAAAACCTTATCTAGTATGAAGTAACCGTTTTATAAAAGCAATAAACCCTGCAAGGTCATAAGTCTCAGTTATTTTACAGCTTGAACTTTACTTCACGCTGTGCCTAACAGAACCTTTTCACTGAAAACTCTCTAGAACCTACAGCCTTGCAGGGATTTTATATGTTCACCCTGGATATGGGTTTGATACTAACATCTGGATAAATAGATGGATTTGGTATCAAGAGTGCTGCAACATTGGAAGCAATTTTCTCAGCAGATTTGCCATGTTTCTGACTGATTAAGCTATTCCTGGTTTTCCTATTCAGTATCATTTCAGTGGCCATATTCACAGTCGTAGATCATCATTTTCTGCAAATAAGCACATCATTATCCGCCGGCAGTTACTTTTTTTTGGAGGCAGTTCCAGTGAATGTGTTATGGGAGAGATCATCTCCAACAGATGTCAGTTATGGGAAACTCTGTTTAATCTCACCTCAATTAAATCTAGGTTGTAAAAAATGACTACAAACTCCTAAAGGTTTCCCAGTAGTTTTATTCAGTCCTGCACCAGCAAGTAATGCATTTTTATGAAGCATGTTCTAAAACTTTTGAAAGATTTATATGCATCAAATTATATACAGATACGTATTTAGATAAATAGAAATGGGAACAGTGCGCAAATGCAAACACCCAGTTTTGGATGTATATAGATTGTGTGTTGTTGACACTCCAGCCAGCTTCTGCTCCGCAGCTGGGCTGTAAAATCCTGTTTAAATTGTTTTATATGCTCTTCCTGCTCCAGAGCTATGAAAGTGTGTTTCACTGAAACCCATAATCTCGCCAAGCTTTCTAACACGGAAAGTTACTTCACCTCCTCGAGGGGCCCATCCAATCTCAGTGCTGCAAGCTGAGAGGTGCAGAGAGCAGTGGTCTTGCCTATGGCCCGTGGCAGCACAGAACACCATTACTCACTCACAGCCCTGCACTGAGACAGCAGGTATGTATAATTACCAGAGAGGTAAACAGAGATGTCAGCATGATGAAGGCAATCAATGTAAGTCAATAGGGAAGCAGCCTATATAAGATGTTCCATTCTCTGACTAATGTGCATCGCTGTCCTGTCTGATGCACCACGACCCCTCCCCTCCCCACCATCTCTATCCAGAATTATGTTGAGATGTCTGGAAGAGATGTGTCTTCGGGGTATGTACGGTTTGCTGCCTGTGATCAGAAGGGCCACTTTGATTTATTAAGCTTTTGTGTATTAGAGACTGTATCTCGCAATACTATTGGATTTTGGACTGACTGTGTAAGAGAGGGTTCTGTCAGATGACAGCAGGGATTTGACTTCCACACAAAGCCTCTCTCTAGTCCCCGCAGTTACTGACAGGCCAGCTCCCATGCTGAAGAATCCTCAAAAAACTCTGAAGGGGATTGAGCAGTGAACAGTTTCAAGGAGGAATACAGAGTAAGGCACATTCATGTGAATGGTGCTTGTCAGAGGTTCATCAATGATGCATAAAGAGGCAGTTTGAGACAGTGCACTAGATTCCAGTGTGGATTTTTTTTTTGAGGGTTTGACTCAGTTGAATATACAGTATCTGTGGTATGTAATAATCCAAAGAGATCCTTTCAGGAGTTGTATATGACACATTTTCTAGCTGGAATTAACTGCCACTCTATCACTCACGAACACCAATAAATAACCAACAATAATTTCAGAAATGCTCAACAAAAATGGACAGGTTTATTACTCCAGTTGTATTAGACTTAGTTCACATGTCTACAAATAATTGTCTGGACAATCACTCAAAAGTACTTTGATTACTTTATTTCACATTTACTAAATATTTTTTTAGAACATGTTCATGGTTGTTTGCAGACTCTGGCAAAGAGATGACAAGATTGTAAAAAAGTCTCTAGAGTGGCAAGAGCAGTTTACACGTACACCAGCAATTACAGAGACAGCAGGAGATACAGGCACAGTGAGTCAGAGGGAGCATTCGTACGGCCATCTCTCTCTCTCTCTTTGTGTGTTATTTACTGTGTGTCTGTGGTTGTGCATGTATGTGTTTGAGTTTGTGTGTCTCTGTGTGTGTGTTTTATGTGGCTGTGGTTGTGTACATATGTGTTTGAGGTATTTTTTCTTTCTTTCTATGTATGTGTGTGTGTGTTTTCATGTGGCTGTGGTTGTGTATGGATGTGTTTGAGTTCTGCTCTCCTTCTTTGTTTGTGTGTATGTATGTGTGTGTGTGTTTAATAGATGGGGGGGCTGTTTACACTGCCTCCCAGATCCCATGGCCTGTCCCTCATCCCTCATCCCTCTAGTGTCCTTCAGCCGGCCCACACCTTCTACTCACAACACCAGTAAACACAGACGAGAACATTCAAACTTCACAGCTTCATGGCCTACTTTCAATCTGCTTTCATACCTACTGCCAATTTCAGGTATGAAATACTCGATCCTCAATTAAACCACAAATATTTTTGTTACAAGCACCAACATTTGCATATAACCTGTACTCTCATTTTAGAGAATCTGACCTACAAAAATGAAACTGTCAGGCACATGTACCTCTGAGGAAAGGCAAACATTTAGCATGAATATGAAGTGTTGTCTTCCACTTCCGTGTGGTTAAGATTGTAAACTGCACTCTGACTAGTACTCTCAGAGGATGACCTATTTTAGCCAGAGCCAGCACAGGTCAGAACTAAGCCACACATAGAACAGTGAAAGCAAAACAGTCCTCTCTGATTTCAAAAGAGCGATTTATGCTTTATAAGGTAAGATTAGCATTTCACACACACACACACACACACACACACACACACACACACACACACACACACACAAACAAATGGCCACTGCCTCATGGGCAACATTTGAATCACTAAACGCCGAATTCAGCACACTACAGCTACACACACAGACACACACAGTAACACACACACAAACATACACAGTAACACACACATAAACAACCACAGACAACAAACTGGAAATCTTCCCCAGAAGCCCAGTAGTTTAGTCATCAAGTAAACAGACTACTGGTAATACACACACACACATGCACACGCACACACACACACAGAAAGAGAGAGAGAGAGAAATATAGAGCACATTAAGGCAATGGTGGCCTGGAGATCATTATATTCCAATGAAGTATTACTGTTAATGTGCTTCTTCCTCTTTCATGTCACCTTCACATTTTGCTCAACTGGCTTCCCTTCTCTCTTAAATACTTCACAGAACACTAGGAGTGGATCTGCATTATCATTTTACATTTTACTCTGTCTTCAATAATCTCTTAAAAGTAATTAATGTACACTAACAATTTACCATCATTGAGTAATACTATCTACAAAATATACAATCGGAACATATAATGGTTTATATTAGTAAATAATTTAAGAATTTATGATTAAGATAAAATAATTTTACTGCAATATCTGGGCTGAAAGGAAGGCTCACAACATTCCAATTGGACCAAATGGACACTCATTGAATACATTGGACTGATGTTTCACACCTAGAAAATGCCACAGTTTTCATTCAGACAATTCTCACACATATGGCTACTATACGTTAGCATTCCTTCATTCTAACGACGCATTGTTTCAGTGTAATTAATATAGCATTCATTCATTAGATTTCTTCCCAATTAAATTCTCTGCCCTCAGGAAAAGGAAAGGAAAGATCTGTTACTTATTATGCAGAAAAGATTTTGAATCTAATATGACTAGCTACCCATCACGTTCATGAACACAACCTAATGTCACGTCTAAGAGCATCTCTATAAGTGGCTGTGGAACACTGAGAGTGTGCCATGCATAGTGCACACTTGTGGGCTCTCCAAGACTCTCAACTCCAACACCGCCGGCAGCGTCTGTAGTAGTGGTGGTGGCAATGCTGAGGGTGTTCTGAGATTAGCTTTGGGTGTGTGCCTTAATCTGACGCGGCACTGCGCAAAAAAAGAGGAGGCAGCAGCCCAGCCACCCGCCCGCCCACCTTCCTGCCTGCCTGCCTGCCTGCCTGCCTGCCTGCCTTCCTGCCTTCCTGCCTGCCTGCCTTCCTGCCTTCCTGCCTGCCTGCCTTCCTGCCTGCCTGCCTTCCTGCCTTCCTGCCTGCCTGCCTGCCTGCCTTCCTGCCTGCCTGCCTTCCTGCCTTCCTGCCTGCCTGCCTGCCTGTCTGCCTTCCTGCCTTCCTGCCTGCCTGCCTTCCTGCCTGCCTGCCTTCCTGCCTTCCTGCCTTCCTGCCTGCCTGCCTGTCTGCCTTCCTGCCTGCCTGCCTGCCTTCCTGTGCACTTGTTTCCTGCTCTTTCCACAAAGTTAATTCCACGCAGCAGCAATTAAGTCGCTTTCCAGTGACATTTAGGTAGGAACATGATTAATGCAAGGCATTAGAAACAAATTAAAAGGTTCTGTGATGGAGGAAATGAATGATATTTTTTTTTTCTTTTTAGGATAAAAAATTGAGGTAATGATTGTTCACAGAAGTGTGAGGAGCTGTAATTTATATGGTGTGACTTTTGGCTGCAACAGCCTACTCCAGCTCCTCATTAATTGGCTGTAGCTATTTCTCTTCCAGATGAATAGTAGGGTGTCATTGGGGAATGATTGGCCTCATTCATTTTGAAGAGGGAATATGTCGGGTTGCTCCATTTTAGTCATCATTAGTTTCCTTATTGATTTGAATGAAAGTGTTTCACCATCAAATATTCTGCTTTGTCTCTTGTACTCCTGTCACAGTTGCCCAGACTTCATGATAGATATTTAGTTTTTTTTTTTCAAACAAAACCTGACTACATTAAAAAGAAAATGTAATCTATTTGGTTGTTTTGTGGCTTGAGTATTCCATTTTCGATGTTTGGAGATCCCGACCAATTTTTAAGAGCTTTCAAGAGCGTTAAAGAGCTTTGGGGATAACTACCTAGTGAATGAATAGCTTGGGTGATTACAAAGCCTCCTTGTGTAACAGAAACAGAGCTCAGTGTGGTCACTGCGAGAGGATTGGTTTTTTTTTCTGAGGGGTGGGAGAGTGTACGGGTAATGTTTAAGTCACCTGCGGTCAACTTCTTCCCACTGTCCAATTTCATTAATCACAGACCACCATTGTCCCTGGGACTGCGTTGTGTGACGCCAAATATGCCAACGGACACCTTTAGGAAAGTGAACTGCCCCCCATGACCCCCTTGGCCATACTGTTGGTGGGGGAGGGGGAAAGAGAGGTCATAGGGTTGATTTCCCCTGGCAAATCCCCTTTCCAATTACTAGTTGGGTGAGCGCGACCAGACGACCAGAGGCAAACGCTGTGATGTCCAGTGCGTAAATCTGTCTCCTGTCTCATTTACGCAGAACTGTTTGCAGAGTCAGAGGTGTGTGTGTCCCCCTCCAACACATCTTTCAGGCACCACACAATAGGAGGAAGATGTTGCTATCGCTCCGTGTGCATCTGTGCTTAAATTCTGTCATTACATTGTATCTGGGGGGAGGGGGGTCCTGATTGTGATGAATAGCAGAGTGAGAAGGAAATCAAACAAAGGGCCTAATTTATTTACAAGGCCAGTGTGTCTTAAGAGGACAGACAGGCCACAACTCTAAGTGTACATACCAATAATACAAATAAACTGCCCCTCTTTTTGGCATAACTAAATTCAATTTAATTATATATAGACCTATGGCTTAAGAATGCTAAATAAAAGATGGTAGGCTTCAATCACGGCAGTAGAGTAAACATGTGAGCCCACCCTCAAGGGTGCTCAGACTAACTGACAGGTGTACATTCTCTGTTACAGTGAGAGATGAAAGAAAATAGGACTATATAGTTTACCCCCAGCCTAATGTGCGATCCAGTATAAGAATGACCCTCAAAAAAACCTTTGACTTTCATTTCATGATTGCAATAACAGAGGTTATTTGCAATATGTCAAACAGGATATACTCTGTGAGCTCACCTCCCTATTGATCAGACAGCACTGATCTCTGGATGGGATGTGTGACACACACCTCTGCCGTGTGATGTGCAGGCGCCACCGCCGTGAAGTGCGAAGCCGTGAAGTTCGCCTGGCCTCAAGTCAAACAAGCCATGATGGAAACTATGCTCCGTTTACATTAGTGCTCTTGTCTGCACTGCTGCTTAAAAAGGTCTCATCAAACATGCATTTCCCGCGCAGAGAGACAGAGAGAGAAAGAGAGAGGGAGGGAGATTGGAAAAATGGCTCACAGCCATTGAAAAAAACAGGGACTAGGATGACTTTGATTGAAAAAGGTAGTTTATCTAAACGATGAGGAAAAATACAGACATGACGAACGAAAAGACCAGAAGACTGGAGATGAGAGGTCAGCACACCATGAATGACTGAGACATTAATACTGTATTTAAAGGGTACAATTAAGTGAAGAGAATATCTTAGTGTCCTCTGATTACTCTGATATCTCTCTGTACACTGTTGCTCAGAGTACACATTACCATCATGGTCATTTAATCTTGTCTTGTATAGGTTGTATGTCTCTGCATTTAGAGGGATGCCCTCTTTGAGATACCTTTCGATACCTCTTATATGGTTATGCATCCGTACACTTGGATGGATCAGGAATTATAGAATATACTACAAAATACAAATAAACTTTTAACCTTTGTCTAAAATGTCCTCTTTGATAGCAATAACACATCGATGCCAATAAAAGCCACAAACTCTTCAAGGTTAGCCAGGAACTGTACACTGCACACATTATAAAAGCATCCGCTAGAAATAAATGAATGATGGTAATCCAATGATCCTGAATAATTTCAGTGTTTGGATTGCATTTTGAACAGGACTGAGAATTCCCTTTTGTCATGCACAATGATTGAAGATGGGGAATTCTAGACACAGTCTGTCCCTGCTTTATGCTTTTTATCTCCACGGCGTTTTGACTGACAGGAAAATGGCAGAGCAAGAGAAATAAAAAAATGAATGACAGACCACAAAGAAATAAATGAATACTTCTTTTATAGAGCGGTGCATTCTCCTCTCCTGTGCATCTTAATTAAGTTGTGTATAAAGCGTGGGCCTTGCACTGGGAACTCTGGCACAAAGGCAGCCATAAATCACTTCACTGAGTAAAATGACAGCTCTCCCGATAGCCCCGCTCACATAAGACTGAGGCACTAGCTGCCGCCTCGTTGGCCTGTCTGGACAAGAGGTCATGGGCAGTCACTGCTGTGAAAGGCAAACGAACCAGGGGAATCAGGCATGAAGGACAACTATAATAATGCTTCAGTCTCAGGAAAAAGAAAAAAAACTATAGCTAGATTCTTTGAATTGTCAGGGAAGGAGAGAGGGTGAGGTGGGAGAGATACTGGGAGTCTTGTGTATTCATTCCTGGGGTAGTATATGAGGATATCAAACCATATTATTCAGTGACAAAGGATATTAGGACATTTTTAATGCATGTGATGCCGCATATCAAATTCTACGCTGCGGTTGTGGCTGGGAAAGAGACACTGATAAACACTGATTGTTTTTGCATCTCCAGAATATCAACTGAGAACTACAGCAGAGTGAGTTACTGCAGAGTGAAGCATATAACTCTTAGTGACACCAACACAGGCAGCCAGAACATTCCACCGACTCGGAGAGCCAAGCGTCACAGATCAGCGAGAAGAGAAGAGTTCAGAGCAGGCACTTATGATCCACATGACAAGAAATGCTTCCAGCGCTTCAATAGTAGACATTATCAAAACACAGCCACAAATGCAGAGACACATAACACAATCAGAATGTTACAAGTAGCAATAGATTCTTCTCAAATGCTATTATTACAATTATTCACCAACAACTTTACTGGTAAGTATATGTAAATCCATATATTACAATGTCAAAGCAAGACAGATGTTTGTACTTTACCACTTTACCAATCCTTCCCTTTTGGATGGTTGTGTTTTATGACTGGCAACCTTAAAGCCACAGTAACACTTCACAGTTTGCCAGCTGCCAGTGAAGTGCCATGCAACAAAACGAAACAAAACACAAATACAGGAGGACAAAGACTACTGTTCATTTACACCACAGACAGCTATACCAACAATTCATTTAGCCACAGGGGCCATGTGATAACTCCATCAGACTCCTGACTTCATCCCCAGTCCAACAGTTAGTGACAGCCTATGCCTACCATTCACCATTGTCCATCACATACCATGTCCAACCGATGCACCTGACCCCATCTACCTGCTACTCATGGATAGGTTTTACCAGTGTGTGTGTGTGTGTGTACTTGTCTGTTTGGGTGTATTTGTGTGTATGTGTGTATGGCTGGCGGCTGTCTTCATTCAGCATGGCCCCATGCTGCTGACAGTGGTGTAGGTGAACCTGGACATGGATGTCCCCATGGCCGTACCATCCTCCTCACCGAGCCCCCCATGGCCACCGATGCCCCTGCGCCCTCTCTGGCTCCGTCGTAGGTGGAACGGCCAGCAGCAGCAGGAGAAGGTGGCCAGCAGGGCCTTGCGAAAGCGCTTGTTCATGAAACAGTAGATGACGGGGTTGATGCAGGCCGATGTGTACGAGAGTAGGTGGATGAAGGAGATGGGCGCGCCGGAGAGCGCGCGGTGGGCCGAGTGCAGGTCGAAGGCCTTCCACGTGTTGACGGCATACAGCGGCATCCAGCAGATGAAGAACATGGCCACAATAACCACCAGCATGCGGATGACGCGCTTCTTGGCCAGCAGCTTAGCCTGTGACGTGTTGCTGCGCGGCCGCTCTGACTTGGCCGTGCCTGACAACGATGTCGTCAGGGCGGACATTTCCATGGTGTTGGGGCGCCTGGACACCTGGATGTAACAGCCATCGCTGTCATCACAGCCTGTGGTGGCAGCCACACTGGCAGTGGCATTCATGCCATTTTTAATGCCTATGGATTGTGAAAGGACAAATGAATGTGTTTCGCATAATAAGCGACATTTGAACTAGGAAATTAACTGAAAGGTCAGAAAGGTCAGCAACAAATTCAATTATTGATGACCAAACATGAATTTGTTAAGCTACAGCTAAACTGCGGTAAAACATTGAACACATCAGTACTTTGCCTCTTTGAGAGGCTTTCCTTGCATCCATTATACATGAGAGGACTTATACAAGTAGTTACAATTCACAACATAAGACATGCCTAGATGTTGAAGTGTGTTATGACTTGCAAACCAGGAGACATGCACATCTTTCCCCATCTTCCCTGAGGGGTAGACACACTAATGTTCCTATTCCAGATGTTATTTTGTCGTTGTGTGTGCTTTAAAACATGGCATAGTGTGTTTGAACAGACCAACCATGAGTGAGAACCCATTTTGCCTGTCACAGGTGCTGTGAGTAGCAAGCTGCACTTTTCTTATTCATGAAAATGCATCGGTGGGAAGGTTGAGAGAAAGCTGGGATTTTTTGTACGAAAACATGAGAGAAGTGTTAACAGCGATGGAAGAAGTACTGGAACTCAGTACTTAAGTAAAAGCACAAATAACTAGCAAAATATGTACTCCAGTAAAGTAAGTAAAAAGTACTAATGTACTTGCAGTATTAAATGTACAGCTGCAATATGTTGTCTCTCAAGGGTCTATATTTAAAAAAAAATACTGATTTATTAGCTCCCCAGGCTATATGTAATTGTAACAAAATAAATTCCATGGAAATTCTGATAACCAAAACTGCTACCTGAAGGCGACAACAAAACGTCCACTAATTCTGATTCCGATATTTTAATGATAGGCTGACTAGAAAAAAAAAAGGGGTGTGTGTGCAAAAATGGCATATATAATAGATAATAGATAGGCCTATGTTAAAATGGTAGGGATGTGGATGCTATATAATGGATAATGCTTTACTGGTATGCACAGCAATAAGACAAGAATTCAAAATTGAAAAGTTTTTTTTTTTTCACGGCTTGAATATGGGCCGCAAAGCAACTTCACACAAAACAATGTATCTGATTGGTTTAACTTCTGAGACAGCCGTGCAGCCTAAAAAAATGGTGAAAAAAATAGCCTAATAAAATGTAACAGGGATGCATTTTAGAAATGTAGAGGAGTAGAAAGCACAGATAATATGTAGTGTAGTGTAGTGAAGTAAAAGTAATATGTAGTGTAGTGTAGTGTAGTGAAGTAAAAGTAAAAAATTCATCAATACTTCTACTCAAGTAAAGTACAGATATGTGACAAATTTAAGTACAGTGACAAATTATTTGTACTTTGTTACATTCCACCACTGAGTGTTAGCCTTCTTAATTATTTCAGCGTATGTCTGAAAGAAGTGTTTGACAAAACACCGCTGTTGTACAGTGATATTTTGTCATTTGTTTTTGTTGCAGGCCTAATGAGATGAGTGCTTAGCAAGTACAAATATCGTGGCAGTCATGATGTGCACTTTCTGCAAACTGATCCAATCACTGCTTGTTTACTCCACTGTTTCTTGTTTATTTCCTGTTTGCCTTTATGTGGGAGAGAGATAAGGTAAGATGGGGAAGTGGCCACAGGTTGAAAACAAATCTACATTTACAGTACTGTAAGAGATCTAAACGCTGCCTGGATGCTATGTTGACATATGCGCCACAGCTCCCCATATCCCTACGTTGGTTTGTTTATAATGCATGTTGCCTACATCTACTCCCTCAGTCCTATCTGGATGTAGATGTTTGTTTATATGAATTCTTTCCTTTAAATATGTTTCCATGAAGCACATCATCAGAAATTGATTGATTGATTTATTTCTTCCTAAAAATGTCACCAGTACTGAAAAGGTAAATAAGGCTTAATGGTAACTGGGTGAGTCAGCTAATGCCCGGATGTCTTTAAAGCACAGATGTGTCCATGGTTGCTCCAGAAAATCAGGGCATTTCAACCCGGTAGCTATTCTCACAGATGAGCAGATATTTATTACTCTCGCAATGGCACAAATGGACAAAGTGGATTGCAATTGTTAGTGGTTAAAAATATTATTTATTTATTTAAATATTTTTTCACTATTTTTTTAGGTAGATGCTAGGAGTATATATGCCATATAACATTTAATGTTTTCTCTCTCTCTCTCTTTCTCTCTCTCTCTGTCACTCCTTCTTTCTCTCAATTTCAGATATTTTACAACAGATGGCCTGTCTATAAATACAAATATGTCATTAACTTGAACATCAGGAAATGCTGTGCTGCAGAATTAGCTCACTTAAATGTAGCCAAGGGGGTTAGATCACTTTGACCTCATATCATTAAAAACACGGCCTGGCTGCAGCAGACAGCACTAAATGACATAGCCACAGAGAGAGAGAGAAAGAGAATGAGAGGGAGATTGGTCAGAAAGAAAAAGAGGCAGAGGGTTAGAAAGAAAGGGAAAGAGAGAGTATGTGTGTAAGAGAGAGAGAGAAAGAAAGAAATGGAGAGAGAGACTTAACACTCATTTAATCCATAAAAACAGCCCAAACAATATCCACCACAATATCCACCACATACAGCACAAATTAAAACCATACAATGCATCCCAAGTCAATTTATCTCATACCTTAAAAACCACACTTCCATTCTTTCCAACCTCACACAGCAATCCACCTACCCCCCAAATTACAAGAAAACCTTCGATGTCAATGTTGTGAGAGAGGGAGAGAGAGAGAGAAAAAAAAGAGAGAGAGACAGCTTACCGCACTGGTCAGTCTTCTGCTCCAGTTCAAACTGAATGCCACGACAGAGCTCTCGGGAAATTAAGCCATATGCAATGCTCATAACCACTCCCGGGATGAAGAAGAGCACAAAGAGCAGGAGGATGTACCTTAACACACACACACAATTTTTCTCCATCGCTAAAATGCACTTAATTTAATTGGGATCCACTTGATTTTGCACATTTTCAACACCCTTTATCAAAACATTCCATACTTTCATAGGAACTTTACAAATTTCATGATACTACTAGCTTCCATTATACTACTGTACAAGTGCAAAACATCTATTCACAGCTAAAAGATATGAATTTCAAATATTTCTGTGTAAATCTCCATTTTGTAAAACTCAATCATTCTTCATGCATAAAAATGGCACCTTTGCTGTTTACTGTTGAGAGTACTGTATAATGATTAAAAGGGCAGAGAGTGAATAACGGTGAGAGCATCTATTATTTGATGAGAAAGGAAGGTCTGTGTCAATAGAAATTTAAGTTACTTCATGGCATGAAGTACACTGTGTTGTACAATGTATCTGTCTAATAGAAGGGTCTTGCATGTCACTGACAGTTATATGTTTGGGAGCAAAGAGGAAATATTATGGTGTGATATGTTGGTTTCCATTTCATACATATATTAACTATGTAGATAGTAGAGACATAACAAAACGTAAGGCTTCTTTGTCACCAATCTGTCTTTGTCATTTTTTTGGCCAGACTGCTT
This sequence comes from Tenualosa thibaudeaui, assembly GCA_027481765.1. Lineage (NCBI taxonomy): Eukaryota > Metazoa > Chordata > Actinopteri > Clupeiformes > Clupeidae > Tenualosa > Tenualosa thibaudeaui. The sequence continues at coordinate 1,992,372 of JAIFZK010000071.1, forward strand.
CTGTGTTGGTTGGTCTAAAACCTGTGTGCTGAATTATTTGAAAATGTGCATTCTGAATTGACTGTAGCATCAAAGCAGTCAAGAAAAGCAATGGAAGTGGGGAAGCCCACACCCGTACAAGATGCCGGGTTGAAACTACAGCGGAGAAGCAGCAAAGGGGAACATCCCCTCAAAGTATCTCAGTGGACAAGTGTGACAAGAGCCATGAGTGTGATTGAATAATGCGTTCTGGCTGCCATGCCAGTGAGCAGAGCTCTCTGTTGATTGGGTCAGAGGGCACGCTTAATGCGCCAGAGCCCTGAGTTCAAGGCTCGCTGGAGTGACAGCATTCTCCTTCTCACAACATGAGAGCAAGAGAGCGTAGAGAGAATAGAGAGTCTGAAAAAACAACCAACGACCAAAAAAGGCTTAATGAGACTGGCTGAATGCATGAATGTGGGTTAATGTGGGTAAAAACATGAATGGTGGATGATGTGTGAGATTTAGCTACAGGTGAAACCAGTGATGAGTCTAGACAACTGGAATGTAGAGAACGTCAGATTAAAATGGTGGCTGGGGTTTAAATCCTCGGGACGGTGGAGAATCAGAGACTTTGGTTCCTCCATGGTGGACAGCTGATAAGCAACATGCTTAAACTTTCTTTGCTCCAGTGGATCTGCCCAGTGACCTTCAGGAGGATTGTGGTTGTGACTCCTGTGTGTGTGTGTGTGTGTTTGTGGCTGTGCAGGGCAGGAGAGAGCACACACTGTTAGTCTATGCAGACCTGCGTGTGTGTGTGTGTGTGTGTGTTTGTGGCTGTGCAGGGCAGGAGAGAGTACACACTGTTAGGCAGGAGCACCGACTGCTCAGTAAACCCAACCTGGGACAAAAATAATGAAAAAGTAATATGCTCACTCGTACTAATCCTTTTAACCCCATATTGGTTGCAAAGCTTTACAAACTCCATCCCTTAGTCTTTGGGGGGATGTACAGAGTACGTCTGAATGACAGGGCCAATAAGGTTTTACTGTATATTTCTGGGCCCTTAAACTGTAGATATAAATAACAGTGGGAGAAAACAAGGTGAAATCACAAGAAGAACACCTGGGATAAAGGTGTGTCGATAACTCCATGTGAAACCCATAAGGGATTAAATTCCCATTTTAAATTCTCTCTTGAACACTCTCTCACACACTCTTACAAACAGCGCACGCACACACACACACACACATAGGCACACATAATCACTGTACAGTCACGCACAGACACAGACACACACACACAGCCACACACAGACACACACACACACACATACACATACACACTGGTCCTTCTGATGTTTCTGGGAATGTTTTCCTGCCATGATTGGCCAGTTGCAAGGCTAGCCAAGCAACTCATCCACACCCAGAGCATGCTGTTCAGCTTAAGGCTCCACCATCAGGTGCTAGCTTAGATCCAGAGCACATACAAACAAACAAACAAACACACAAACAAACATACAAACAGAAATGTCTACAAGAACTCCACGGATGAAACTAGCAAACTCACTACATGGCAATACAAATGTGTATGAAAGATACGCACATAATCACTGCACACGGTCACACACAGGCACAGACACACACACTCATATACACACACATGCGCACACACACACACACACACACACAAACATGCACAAACACACACACACACACACACACACACACACACACACATACACACACACACAGAGTCAAAGACACAAACACACACACACAGACACAAAGCAGAGTGTCCAGAAGAGTCTCATAAGGTTTGTTTTATGTTATGTTGTGTTATGTTTGTTTATGTTATGCTATGTTGTTTATGTTATGTTTGTTTGATACACCCTGAAGGCATGGGTGGTCACGTTCTCTCACCAGGTCTGCTCTACGCCACTCTTTGGCCAGTCGTGTCGACACATGTACGCTGTGGTGTTGTCGGTCTTCTGGAAGTGCACCAGTGTGCTGAAGACTGGGTATGGTGTCATGATGACGAAGGAGATGGCCCAGGTGGCGGCAATCACCTTGTAGGCGTGTGAGCGCGTCTGCCACGCCCTCGACTTGAGCGGGTTGCAGATGGCACTATAACGCTCTATCGCTATGGCGACCAAGCTGAATGTAGAGATGCTGACAGAGACTCCTGTTGAGGAATTTGAGAAAAAATGACAAAAAAATTTTAGAGGGCACGACATTAATCCAGAAGATTGGTTGTCCCAGACGAAAGGATTTGATTCCTTGATCCCAGTCGATTTCGGCAAGAAAAAACTGACCACATTTTACTGTAACATCATAATTCAACTCAGGGGGAATAGCCTTTCCTTTGTCTCTGCCCAATTCTCTTTCGGGTTTAGGAGAAACAGATCAAGAGTTCAGTCATCTCCATAAAAGCTTTACTTTTATTTCTGGTGATTTTTGTATTTATTTCTGTGAGATAAAAGATAAGGCAGAAGTGTTGTCCTTTTTTAACATTAAAGTGCTGTGTATACAGAGAGATTTTAGATATAAGAAACCTTTTAGGAAATAACAAATGAAATAAAATCATAATTTGAGCCAATTATTTTAAAAGGTCATTTGTGAATAATTTCTGTCTAATGGGTCATTGCTTTAATGGATTTCATAAAATCTCATTTATTGTTAATTATAACTTGAAGGTAACACCTTGACCCAAATTAGCTTCTAATTGTAAGGAATTATGATTTTGTGAATGAATGTTTATTTTTTATTGGCTTTTCCTGTATCTTTCTTTTTCTCTTTTATTGAGGTAATACTCTAATTGATGCAGTTTCACTATGTCTTACATTAGTATTGTGTGTGTGTATGTGAAATAAACTTGATCCTTGATCCTATATAACTATATGCACAATCTACAGTACATTATACAGTATCTAAAGATGCCCAGATCAAAAACACAATATCTAGACTCAACAAAAGTCAACACTCCCAATAGAATGTCTTAAGATTCTATTTCAGATAGGAGGAACTGACTGAGCACTGCCTGTACAACAACCATAGCCTACACCCGAGGGTCTGAATGGTGAAATTACCCTTGGCTCCTCCTATCTCCCAGCTTGTTGCGCACAAGCGGTGCAAATACAGCTCCTATTCTCTGTCAGAACACGCTATAGGACTGACGATGGCTTTAATCCTTCTCACTTGAAAGAACAACAGTTCATAGTGTTTTCCATAGAGACCTGCACAGATCACTGCGCTACATTCATTATCTGATCTCTAATCTTACCTGAAAGGAACACCCTAATGTCAGATCTCTCAAGCGTTGCCATTACTTTTCTCATGAATTAATCCATTGATTTTCTCTTTTTCTCTCACCTTTTATCTGCCATTATGTAAGTGGCTCTGAGTCTTCTCCACAATCGCATGGCTAGTGTTTGGGGATTATCTCTGGCTTTCATCTAAATGAGACTGCAATCTTTAAACAACAACACATCTCTTTTAAGCATAGCTATAAGCTGTTTAGCAATGGTCTGGCTCCTTTTTTATTTGGTGTAATAAATGTCTGGGAAAACGGTGTCATGTGAACAGTTGTGTACAATAGCTCTCTCCATGTCTCTTTGGTAGAGTAATCACTGTGAGATAAGGATGGGGGATGTAATCTTTCTTTACCTTTCTGTTCTCAGGAAGCATCTTCAGCAGATGAGAAATAAGCAAACGCAACACCATAATCAGATTATCAGATTCTCACGATAAGATCCAAACAGGATATGATGCCTGAGAGTACTGAAACTGGAATTTATGTCATCCTGTATATTTTTTAGGCCTAAGATCAAAGATTTAGTCCCTAATGATGTTCCTAATATGTGCCTCCTCATGTTTCATTATAATGGTTGGACAGAATTCAAATAAGTCAGATATTTCTTTGTTCTATGTTCTTCCATATTCTCTGCTCTTATTGTTTTATCCTGATTTTCTATCATCCTTAAATATATCTTTGTGTGGCTCTATGAGGGGCAATATTACGTTCTTGTGTGTCACTATCTCCTGTGTCAGTGGTCACGTGCTCTGGTTTGCCATGTTGGCACTAACTATGCAGGGTCTGATTCAGGCTCTATTAAGATGAAATGATTAACGTAATGATTAGCTAAGGACACTTAAACCTGGACTAATTGCTTGTCAAGCCAAAGCAGCTGGGTCAGTCATGGAGGTCCCACTAAGATGTTTCACTGATTTTAATACAATTTCTAAGGTTTGCGTACAGTTTGTGGTTAGACCCTGAACCACTCCAGCTGGCAGACCACTCTTTCATTAAGTACTATTGTTCCTTGCAGTATGTTTGCTGTCCTTAATTGGGCACAATTAGGCACACTCTGTGTTAGCCTGCTATTATGTTTACAATCTCGATTCAGGCTTTGTTCATAAATGTAACCCTATTTGGGCATTAATCAGAAAGTGGAGTTTTCCCCCCGTTTGTTTCCTTTTTGTGACTAGTGACTCAGTTAGTTACTCCATTCCAGATGTGGAATAATTTGACCTATTTACAAAAATCTTAGTTTTTCAGGTAAGTCTGATTTGATTGCACCGACCAGTCACTTTAGGATGACCAAACAGGAAAATGAGTCTCCTATATTTGATAGCAGCTCTTTGAGACCCATGAATTATATACAATGTCCTGCAAATATGTTTTTCACCAGAGAGAACAGACAGACAGAAGTGACAGACACAGTAAGAGAGTAGTGAGAGAGCATCTCTATATGTTCTGTAAAGCATATTACTGTATATGAATCCTATGCAAACATCTATACAGTCAACCTCTCTCTCTTTTCATCAGCTATTGCCAATGATGACAGCTTCTTGCAAAACAAATGAGCGTGGGGAGGGGGAGTCTGTATGTATTTTAATTACTTTGGTTTATTGCCTTCTACATGACCCAATTTACATGCGTTTTACAAGTGGTCACTTCTAAACACAAGTATCCGAGACACATTGTGATGCTGTGCTGGTCTGAGACAAATTTGACCACATATTGTATCTTTTTTGTGTAAACACATGTGTTTATGTGTCAACTGTCCACCAACTTCAATTTTCGACACCTATGCCTTGCTTCATGGACATTGTTAAAATGATAAAAACATTTCAATAACCTGAGAGTATTTTTCGTGTACCACTCTACACATACAATATCTAGCATTCAATCACTGCCTGCTATGGTCCACAAATTACAGACATCCAAAATAGATTGACTAATTGAGACGTGCAGGCGATAACAGAAGGGGGACCTAATGGGGGCTGAAAGGCCAGTCTTCTTACCCATGAGGTAAGTGACGATCTTGCACATGGCTGCCCCAAAGATGAAATCCTCAAGAAGGCTGGGGATGAGGGTGAAAGGCATGCAGAAGACGGCCATCATGAGGTCGCTGACGGCCAGCGAGAGCAGGAAGGAGTTGGTGACGGTCCGCATTCGCTTGTTCACCATGAGCACCACGATGATGAGCAGGTTCCCAAAGACACTCACCAGGAAGATAAGGCTGTAGAGCAGGATCCTCAGTGACTCCATCTCTTACAAGAGAGAGTGAGAGAAAGAGAAAGTCAGTTAGACAGATTGATGGAGATAGGGAAAGGGAAAGAGAAAGTAAGAAAAAAAATATCAAAGAAACAAAGACACCTTAACTGAAAAAATTACATCAAAAGAGTTTTAAAGGTTACTGTATTGGTATTACAAGCTAAACACAGGAGCGGAATAACAAGTAGCACAGGGCAAGCCAGGTTGAATTATTCAACAAACATTAGCTAGACATCAACTAATTAACTAGTGATCAGGAGAACCTGTAGCACGTTGCTGTGGTGTGGGGTGATTTGCTGTGGTATTGGTCAACTTTGTTGTACATGCAGGTCAATACCTCTACCTCGTTCCTTTCCCTCGCCTGGCACTGAATCAATAAGCACTGTCTGCTGGACAGTGTACCCGAGGGATCGTCCACTTTCAGGGCAGCATCTGCATACTAATGGAAGGCTCAGTGGATCTTCATCACTTTGTCAAATCCCTTGAGACCCACCTTATTATCTGTACAGATTGTCTTGCGATTTTGGGGCTGGGCAAGGGTCTCCAGCATCATAAATCTCCAATCTGCTCGAGACACTGTTAATTTCTGTTCATGTGGTCCAACCTTGCCAAGAATTAGGCACCTGACATTTTTGTGCTGCAGTCGGGAAAAGGTTGTCGTCCATCACTTGGCGAGTCTGTATGATGGAACACTGAGCTGTGAGCACCATAGCAAAGGCCCCGGCTTAGCTATCACTTCTACTCTACTTAACAGGGTGGTTGATGAGGATAGATAGATAGATAGATAGATAGATAGATAGATAGATAGATAGATAGATAGATACTTTTATAACATAGGTAATTCTGGTATCCTTAAGCTTCCACAACATTGTATACACTTGGCATATACATTATAAAAATACAGAGACAAAATCCTATCATGTGTGCTTGTTAAGGTACTAGTTTGTTTGGTGTGGAAGTAGTGTGGAATGTGCAGGGGGATGCACTATGGTAACCCTAGTGCAAACGTGTCAGTGCAAGTACATCTCCAGTGCAGATTCTATGTGTGGATGTGCAGTGGAGGAACAGGAGGAAATAAAATCTTTCTGAAGGTGGCCAGGAAGAGCTCCTGAGTCTCCCACTCTGTTCTGTTTAGGGACGTTTTAGCCTGTGCCAACCAGCCAACTGGTGCTGCCAGCCAGCCAATCTGGCCATCCCCACAGAGCACATGGAGGCGTTCAAGAGAGAACTGAGCCACTGAACTGGATGCTGGCAGTGTTTAACTGGGCATTGGCAGTGACGGATATGTGATATGGCTTCCAATAGATTGCTTTGAGCAAAACATTGACATGCATTCACACACAAACACAAACACCCGCACGTGCACACACACACAACAAACACACACACACACACACACACACACACACACACACACACACACACACACATTATACAGAGTACGCAGCAGTGTTTTCAAATCTCCATTGTTCCCCGCCCATTGCAAAAAATGTCCTCAGATTTTGCTACTCAAATGTATTTGTGTCAAATGCAGGTGTGGTCTGTACCTGAAAACAAAACAAGCTTCACTGATAAAGATTCATCAAAGCATACCTCACACTGATAAGAGAGAGAGAAAGAGAGAGAGAGAGAGAGAGAGAGAGAATTTAAATATGTTACACACTTACACACACACTTGATCAAAGCCATTTGTTCTGGCTGTTTGCTGTTGGCGCAGGGCGCAGGGTGTTGGCCAGCGTGACACTCTCTGTCATCCCTAATCCCCCCCCCCGAGGTATGTCCCTTCAAGCTTATTCCTTTACGTGTGTTTTTTGTATTTGTGAGTGTGTCTTGACGATCTAGAGATTGCAATCTAGATGGTGTTGCACACTTCTAGATCAGTCATAATGCTCCATGAAGCAACTTGCCCTGGATCACTTCTCCTACTTGTTTCTCTTTAAAGGAAGGTAATCCTTTCCTGGGTGCCGTTACTGATATTTTGAGATGTTCAACAAATTCTAGTTAGGAAATTTGGGCAACTGATAGGCATCTTATCTCAAGTAAGCACTAATCAATAATCAATCTGATGGCTATGTTGAGCCTTGTCATTCCTTACTACTGGCAATAACCTGAATAACAACCTGAATAATAACCTAATCATAGTGAAATAAATTATGGTGTGCGCCTGCTTTTTAAATTAAGGTCATCAAAGTGCAATCAATCTAGTCTTTCAATTATTGTTTTTTTCCACAGTATCACAGAAATGTTAATAATGAATAAGCAAATAAATAAATAAATTGGTTTGGTGGTTCCTTTGTATTGAAGTTTTATTTCATTGGCTTTCAACTACCAGAAAGTGGTTCACAGTGAAAGAGCTTTGTATACATGCAGACGAATGGCACTGTGCTGCATACCATGAGTATGAGAGACAGCAATGAGCAGATTCTGCTGCAATCATGAAATGATTTCCCAGTTGTGCCACCAATACCTGTTCTGTGTTTGGTAGAAATGCGGTGAAAGTATGGACAAGGCTTGTGGGGTGGTAAAATGGTCTCCTGTGACCATTAGTCTAGCAAATCCCCATCAATCTCACCCTTTCACAGCAGAGGCTGGGGCTAAAGGTGTCTCACTGATGGATCCTGAGCTTATACCTTTGGACAACACTATCCTCACACATTCATCAGTGCTTGGGTTGTCACAAGTAAAACATTCATCTTGTGTGCAAGGACATTCAAAAGATGAATCAGAGTAAACTGATATCCATTCTCCACATTGTGAGGCCAGTTAAAGACATATCCATTATCCAGATTGTAAGGTCAGTTAGCCATTGCACATAAAACATTTGATTACAGCAAGGTCTTAAACCTTGGCATCGAGAACCTGCAGTTTCATAATGTCAATATATCTGACAGAAGATCTCAGATCTTGTGGTGTGTTGTGAACCAGAGAGAGAAACACCTACTGACATAGCATAGCATTGCCAGCAGCCCTTACCAGCATTATTATAGATGTAATTATATTTTTTACATGAGAAATAATTCAATATAAGATGAGAAGGACTTGACTTGAGATGAGAGAGACGCAATAGCACTGTCTGCGAATGCCAATGGCTGTGGATGAGAAACACACAACTTACAGGCTTCCATTTAAAGTCTGAATGAAAATAAATGGATGAATATGATGACATACTGAAAGGAGAGCACTGATATGTTTCAGTGAGATGGATGAGAATCCTGGAGCAGCACTGTCATGATCTGTGAGCTGATTGTGGTGGTGTTCGCTGGTTTGAGTTACACAAGAAACCAAGACACTTAATTGCTATGGGACTTGATATGGGAAAATCATGGGGAATGAAATAGAACAAAGCAAAGACAACCTACAGGACTTCCCCAATGGCCATTAACCACCGAATAGTCACTGTCTGGCCAACCACACGTGTGGAATTTATGGTCTAAACCAATTATCTGCTTTCAGCTCACTAAAATTTATGACCAGACACTCCATGACCATAGAGGAATGATGTGTCAACAACAGTTTATTGTTGTCTAATTAGGATGGGGCTGGGGGCTTGACAGTCTATACTAGCAACTCGGAAACATGTCTGTGTATTTGACTGTTTTTTTTTCTTCTCTTCAGAGACATTTCCAGCCAGCTCACTGAGACATTGTGATTGCAGCCAGAGCCCTTTGGCTCTCCAAGGCCTGGCCAGTCCGGTCACCATGGTCGGCGGCAGTGATTGACAGCTCCTCAACAGTCGGCCCAAGGCCCAAGCGTCTGTGCTTAATGGAGTGTGATGGGGCCCGCGGCAGCCTCAGCAGTGGGGAGATGGCCTGTGAATGGCAAATCGATGATCATCTGTTTGCCCAGTCTACTCTTAAATGCTGATCCAACAAGCTGAGAAAAGGCCAGCGCCTGACTCGTGATGATATTGGGCTTTGACGATAGAGGTGGCCTGGGATTGGACTAAAGATCTATAGGGTGAGCAAAGTCAGAAACAACATCCTGCTACCTACATACGAATAACTTTGACCAGGACTGTTTCCCATTACTGCAAGGTTTAGGGGATTGACTACTTATCTATGTGGACACTACAGACACACACTCTTTATCAGCAAACATGATTCATAGGATGCATGCTGTGCCCTTGATATTGCTAACACCTTCGAGCGCTACCAAAATAGACAGAGGAAGAACATGCAGAGAGCTTTAGGGGTGGTGGTGGGGGGTGGGGGTGGGGGGGGTGGGGGGGTGGGTACTATTAGCTTGTAGAATGGAATTGACTTGCTGCCTAATAATAGGACTGCACTGTGTAAGAGCCCACACAGTATTAAGAAGATAATCGCAAACGCCAATACAAGTGAGTGATAGCAAGTACACAGAGTATGCTTGATCTATGTGCTGTCAGAGAGAGTAAATGCAGCTCCATAGCCTATAAGAAAGGAATGCTGCATTGAGAAGAGAGAGAGAGATGCCCTGAGGTGGGGTGTGGTGTTGAAAGGAGGTAAACACTAATATTTATATGAATGATGCCTATAGGCGGCCATGTTTTATTCAGACAGCAGACAGTAATGCTGTAAGAATGGAAGGCCACTGCTTCTTGAAGAAGAAAGAAAGGACAGAAGGAAAGGAGTGCTGTTCTTTCTAGACAGCTTTCTAAACAATTGTCCTTTGGCATGCACGCACCCCACACATATATGCATGGCACATGCTAACACACACACACCTTTTCTTAGACACTTGCACACAGCACAAAGAAAAACACACTTGCACACAGAATCTCACATATGCATATGTACACATGCACACGCACACACACGCACACAGACACACTCACCTTATCTTATGCAGACACTTGCATACATCACAAAGAATAACATACTTGCTCACAGAATCTTACATATGCCTATGTACACACGCATGCACGGATGTACGCACACACACACACACACACACACACACACACACACACACACATACATCACAAATAATAACATACTTGCTCACAGAATCTTACATATGCCTATGTACACACGCATGCACGGATGTACGCACACACACACACACACACACACACACACACACACACACACAGAACATCTGACACATTTATTACTATATTTAGACTAGGCCTCCCGGACTTCTGTGCTTTGTCCAGTTCACTGACTGTACTGCGACAAACGACAGTGCCAGAGGATAATGACTTAAAATAACATACTATGTGGCCTCCTCAGAGCTGATGTTCCATGTAATCTCTGTATTGACTCAACTTAAATGCTATTTGTGCCTTTCCAGTAATATTTTCTGGCATTTTCAATAATACGGGGCACAGCACAGACAGCTTTGAGGGAATCCACTATGTCACATTTAATGCGCTTTCCAAAGAATGAACAGACAGATCCTGCAAGGGTCAAAATAATTGGGTGGCCACACTCATCATAGAGCAGAGCAAAATGTTTTGTCACAAGACAATGTGAGTGGTATTTTTCCAGAATACAGGTCCAAATGCTCAGTCTCACCATCATTTGGGACCATTTTGTAACACTACAGTGCTTGGTGCTAGGTCATTGATATCTATTAGGAAGGCTGAAGTGTGCAGTAATAGAACTATATAGAGCAATAACTTGCCATCAGTGCTGTCGTAATTGACAGCAAATAGAGTAAACTGGATTTAGGTTTTACTTGATTCGTTTATTTTCAACAATGGAAAATTATACCTCATATTGGATCAAGTAGATCTGTGTTTAATTTTATTGTGAGGTAAATTAGTCACACAGAATGGAAATATCATCATAGAAATGAAATATCTTTATGGTTTCTCACATTTCCAGTGCCTTGCGTAATAGAGAGAGAGTCAAAAGACAAGATCATGGGTAAACAGTGAAACTAAATTCGGATGAATAAAATCTGCAAGTGAGTAGATTTATCCGTTATTAATAATCACTTCCTACACACAATCCAGCCTTAGCACACAAAACTATCACACCTCAATGATCCCCTTTCAACCAGACAGCGGAGTCTTCATTACTTTTTAAGAAAATCGCTCTGTTTAAGGTACACAAGCGGCAGTTCCGTGTTCACACTACCTTAATGAGAGTTTGGGGAGACGACAGTATGACAGGTAAAAGGCGTGGCGCACATATTCCCACCGAAAATAACGAACCACTCAAGAATACTCCGCTTTAAACTGCAGGTTGCGTGACCTCTAGAAATGTTACATTTCTTGAGATTTACAGTAGCCTAAGCAGGCCAACAAAGGCCAAATTACACATGGTAATGCATTCTTACACTGAGTACAGAAAGTGCAAGTTACCTTTCTGACGCGGCTGGATTGCTTTGGGAGTCAAGGATGCGTCCCCACAGGTGGTTGCATTGCCAGCGGCATCCACACTAACGTTCGCGGTCCCATTCAGAGACTTGTTTTGCTCCCACAAGCATCCAAAGACCGCGAAAGACTCGTTTTGTTTTGGTGAGTCCATTTCGCCGAGACCAGTTTGTAACATCAAAAAAATAAAATGTACCTTCAACCAGTTACCAAGGTGCGACGGGAGAAACGCATTCCATTTGGGTTCTCATCTTCAATTGGATTGGATTATCAAAATGATGAACTTCCCCAGTTCAGTTTACATTTCTTCTCTAGACCTGGATGAATAGCCTACTCAAAGAATGTACAAATGCTAAGAACAAGAAAAACACTTCAGTAAAGTGAAACCACATAAAAATCTGCTGCGTTTTGTGCCAAAAAAAAATACTAAGACCAAGAGACCTCAGTTTTCACGCGCCTGGAGAGTGCGGCTGGGGACTCGTGGGGTAGTCAAATATGTGGGAGGACTGAAGGGCAGGATGATGTGGATTGGAGGGTCTGCTGAGATGCTCAAAAGAGGGAGGGATGACTTCGTGAAGTGAAGAGTGGAGGATGAGTCGAGGACTCCCCTACCCATCTCTGTAAAAAAAAAAAAAAAGTTATGAATGGAGAGTGGTTTCAGGAACGTCAGTTATGCCCTCTGGTGGATGAAAATACAATTTAAAAAACAGCAAAAAGCCCGTGTTCTTGCTATAACTGAAGTGAACAGACTGCAATTTGGGAGTTTACAGTAATGCATAAAATTGTTTCTGTGTTTGATGAGAGTTAAACGCTAAAAGCTGCTGTTGCTGCTTTGTGTGGGTTGTGTGTGCTGTTGATTTAATGCAACTTAGTTCGTCCATGATAAATCCTGTAGGCTTGTAACTTGGGCGATTCAGTATGGTTTGCAGATTTGTGCAGATAGCTGTTGATCAGTCCTCCACGCACATGGCTTAATGATGCAGGTGTACAGTACCCTGAGTAATTGCCTCCACACATCCTAGTGCATCTTAGCTCAGCTGGTTGGATTAATGTGAAAAAAAAAAAAAAAAAAACTTGGCCAATCATATCAGTTAATAGCCTCATATTACAAACCGGGAATATGCAGTGCAGACTCAACTGTTTTTCTTCAATTTTCTTCAATTATATTTTCCTATTATGTCTTCACAGGTCATTTTGATTGTATGAACCTTTTGTTTCCGTTAAATCGTCCCACAATCTTATTTTTTTTCCCACAATCTTATGTTTTTTTATTAAGATGTAATGTGGTAGACAGGCATAGGGGAGGAAATAAGGAAAACACTTTGAAATGTGATTCAAGTCACTGATAATATTTCAAATATTCCAGTGATGCTGAGTGGTTGCACCTTATGTACAGAACAGTGTTGTGACCTCCCTCTCTCTCCCTCTCTCTACCTATCTCGCTCTCTCTGTGTGTGTTTGTGTGTGTGTGAGAGAGAGAGAAACAGAGAGAGAGAGAGAGAGAGAGAGATTTATCTACATGGATAAAATAACAGTGTAAAATAACAGCGTGATAGCCCATAAAAGTATTTGGTCAGGTAGTGCACATCCAGGGCAATGGGCAGAGATGGACTTCTACAAACACAAGAGAATCCCTAGTAGTCGCCATTGTCTGTCTGTGCTCATCAGATCAGTTATCCAAATGATAGCTCAGACATACTGTCTCCCACCTACTCATACCTGGATGAGCACAGAGAAACACACACACACACACATACACACACACCAGTGAACTGAACTACATTTGAACTACATTTACAGTAAGACCACAAAAAGATTGAGTTACAGAGTCATGTTTTAGAGTTATGGAGTTATGGAGTCAAGTTATATTTCTTTCCATAATAATCATAATCTAAAAATGAAAACATGACATGTAAATGTGTGGATGGTAAATTAAATACATTTAAATGATTGTTGCACCCTGAAAATAATTAAACTTGAAGTAGTCTTTACAGAATATGTGTATTTTATTATGTATAACCACCATAAAAAATCCTTATAAATAACAGATCCTGAATTTGCATTAAGAAAGAGGTTACTTTGTGATGGGCATTTCCTCATTTGTTCCACATCAGGACACCTCCGTCTTCACACGTCCAGACTCACTGCACCGCTTTGGACTGGCTATCAGAGTGAACCAGCATGATCCACCAAAGACTAGCTTTTAGCAAGCTTGGGCCATGGTGTTTAGACTTGCCCATAGCTAAGACACAACGGAGAATAAAACTCCCCAGTAGCTCCCCAGCCCATTCAGTTTTAACAGACCTTCACTGCAGGTGAGAATTGCATTTGAGAACAAAGTTTTCCTTGTTGTCACACTGTTTACACATACTGTTTTGTGCTGCGAATGTGTGGAATACACGGTGTGTATTTAGGATTAATTGTTAATTTAGTAACACAGTGGTCTTTCATCCTACTGTACAAGAAAGCACAGATTTGTGTTTGATTTGAAATGTTTAAATGGTAACTGTACAATCACCAAAATAATGTGGAGCATTACATAAAAACATACATTTTCTCCCCCCAAAATGTTGGTTTTCTATCTAGGATGCTAGATGGGGCAGGAATAACAACCCAAGGCCTGTGGTGAGTGGTTGGTGAGAGCAGAACAGAGATCAGTGATGAATCATCCCAGCTGATGAGCAATGTCTCTGACCTTTGCCTCAAACGTGCAGCAGCGATGGCAGCAGGATAAGTTGAAGATTCTGACCTGACAGGACGGGCGGAGACCCTACTCACACCGTCACACTCTGGGCCCAGAGTGAGATGTGCGGTTGAATAGCTCAGCCTTTAACTCCACCTTTGGCCTGTCAAAGTCCCCCGTGCACGGACTCACAGACTTAGATAACACCTGTGCTGGGACAGCTGAGCTGCTCCTTCAGTCTGGGACTCGGTCAGAGCAAGAGCTGGTGAGTACTCCTCCGGGATATACACACCACTGTAAATAATGGATGAGTGTGTGTGTGTGTGTGTGTGTGTGTGCATGTGTTATGTATTGTGAAGGGGGACTGTGATGGAGAAAGACAGGAGATGAGGAAAATGCATAGTTTGTCAGACAAATTGGATAAACAGTAATTTTGAGTATTAGCCACACTGCATATATGCTGCAGGACAGTGTTTCATGCAAAACAAACAAACAAACAAACAAACAAACGAAAAACATGTATGTATGTATGAACTGTATGCATTACATGCATCGACACACAGCTACTTCATGATTAAATAAGAAAGAAATCAGTTTCCATGTATTAATCCTCTAGCTGAAGAAGCTTAGCAAACCCAATGAATTCAGTTCATTTAATAGACTGGAAGTTATGGTACGGTAGATTTGCTAAATTTACTATTTAAACCTTTTGTCATACATAATGCTATGTATGTGCAGCATCTGAGATACATCTATTCACTTCAGTCTGGAATTTATTAGTTGTTAATTGCATGGACTACAACAAAATAGTTATTTTGTCATTCTAAATACAATGTGATTTGAAGGCAAACAGGGCAGATGCTGCACAATGGAGAAATTATATCAGGGCTGTGATACTGCAAGAATATGAATGTGAAGACGGACTTGAATCCATCACAGCAGAAAGCTAGCAAAGTGGCAGTGATTTGCTCTTATATAATACTACCATCTCCTGAAAGTCTGTGATGTGACAGAATGCAGGCATTCTTTATAATGGTGACAAAGTACACACATCGTCGCACTTTGGCATGGCACTTCAGAGAGAGATAGATAGATAGATAGATAGAGAGAGAGAGAGAGAGAAAGCACAGGTGATGTTAACTATTAACGAGTGATGAGTCCTTTTCTCAGAATGTCAGCAGGTCCCAGTCTAATTAAACTCGTTAGCCCTGAGATGGTAAATCCAGCCTTGTGCCACTAATGTGTGTGTGTGTGTGTGTGTGTGTGTGTGTGTGTGTGTGTGTGTGTGTTGGTGTGGGGCTGATAACAATCACTAGAATCCATGGGCCTACTCCCAAGGCCAGAGGTCTATAAAACGGGTACATAGCGAGGGTTCCCTCCCAAAGCTGCTGATGTTCTGTTCTCCCAGTTTGGGTGTTCGCCAGCACCACTGTTATTGTGGCTGAGATAAACACTAACAGGTTGCATAAGCAGAGAAGGTTGGGTAATATTGATACTCTAGTAAACCAGGAGTATTTGTTTCATGTACATTTTGTACAAAAAAGAGTGTAGAGTGAAGTTCAGAGTCTTTTTTTTCATCTGATGTTACCTGGTAGCTGTGTAGAATAATGTGCATGCTAGTCAATGGAACATAATTAACGTCATGTACTGTAAAACCATTTTGTTGCTAATGCTAATGAAGTGATAGGAGGTGATATGACAGATTGTCTCACCTGTAAAGAGGTATTGACTCCAACCAAGAGATGCTGAAACAATATTAATTACTAGTGTATATGCTGTAAAGACATTAACAGGGTGTGTCCCTTTCAAGCGCTGTTGTAAACATTATGAGTCTTATCTGTCCTAATCAAATAACAGAAACACCATGTAAGTCCACATATCTAATTTGCATAACAGCCAGAGTAGGATTGAATAGACAACAGAAAAACAGAGTGAAAATAAAGTATATTTTACATGTACATGTATTTTGAGTGGGAGAAACAGGTGGTTCACAGCGCATTAAAGCAGACTGTTGTAGTTTTCAGCCTAGTGAGAAGAGATGACTGGGATCAAGCCACGGGTGATTGTCCTGATCAAGCGTGAGGGCCAGACCTTTGGCTTCTTCCTGCGCGTGGAGAGAGATGAGGAGGGACACCTGATCCGCAGCCTGGACATGGGCGGCCCAGCCGAGCTGGCCGGCCTCAAGGACGGAGACCGCATCATCAGGGTCAACGGCGTCTTTGTCGACAACATGGAGCACTCTCAGGTAAGCTTCTTCAACTGAGGTGGACAATGCATACCATGCAGAATAAAATCATTCAACTTATAAAGTGGTTATCAAGCATAAGCCCTAAATATGAAAGGTAAAGACAGCGCTGAATAATAATAATAATTTCTACTTGGTCTGTGATGTTATTGTATTCTGGATCTTGAAGACTCACTCAACCTGTGTCAAAAGGAATAGGCAGATCAGGTAGATCAGTAGATCAGGTAGTCACGTTCTGTGCTAGTAACACGTATTTGGTTGAGGGCCTGTTTGCACTTGACGGTAAAAGGAGCCCTGTAGAGCGTGTCCCAGGTTTGTGCCAAGCTCTGTGTTTTATCAGCCTCAGACACTTCTTTTCCCCTAGTCTTGTTCTCTTTCTCCGAGGTCATGGAGAGTTTATCTGGAAGACAAACACGCTGTGTAACGATGTATCAGGGTAGTTCACGGGAACTATACAAATGTTCAACAAATGGAATTATACAAAGCCCACAAAGTGCTCTATGAAGGTGGAAGTCGCTCAAGCTGTTGGCTGGCCTTTCCTTTTAAGGTCGCCGATCTGGTGAGGAAAAGCGGGATGTCGGTGACATTCCATGTCGTCAGCGAGGCCGTGTACAAAGAGGCCAAAAGGGAGGGATGGGACCTGGCTGAGATCCCACGCCAGACCACCATGAATGGGGTCGCCAGCCCAAGCTCCAAGCCCAAACTCTGCTACCTTGTGAAGTCCTCAACAGGTTATGGCTTCTCTGTAAAGAGTATGAAAGGCAAGTAAAAGACTTGTGATTGTGATTCTTGAGCTCAAAAGGTAGGAACAGTTATGGAAAGGTTGTGAAATAAAAATCAATCAATAAACAAACTAATATATATATATTTTTTTCCCCATTATTACTGGTGTTAATGAGATTGAGAGTGATTTGTGAGGTTTTAATGGGTCATGAATCTGTATTCTCTTTTGACAGGGCAGGAAGGTGTGTTCGTGATGGATGTGACCTCTGGAGGCTCTGCAGATATTGCAGGTGCCAAAGCTAAAGACCGCCTTGTTGAGGTCAATGGAGAGAATGTTGAGGATGCCAGCCATGATCAAATTGTGCAGAAGGTATGTGAATAACACAGCCCCATGTGTGTCACTAATAAAGATCATTGTCATCTACAATACAATATACAAATACTAGGTACTAGCCTAGGCACACATTACTGGCTTAAAGTAGCTACTCTGTTGTAGCAATAATACAATAAATAGACCAGCACCTTATTACCCTGTTGGTAACATTAATTGTAAAGTGAAAGTCCAAAAATGCTGTCTTGTGGTTGCTAGGTGAAGGCCTCTGGAAGCAGTGTCATGTTCCTGTTGGTGGATGAAGCCACGGACAAATTCTACAAAAACAAACAGGTCCGCCTGGGAGCCAGCCTCGCCACCATCAAACACCTCCCCTACAAGCCTCGCATCGCTGAGCTGACCAAAGGCTCAGATGGCTACGGCTTTTTCCTCAGGAAAGAACCCAAAATGTCAGGTGAGTCTGAGGTGTCAGAGCTGTTTTTGCTGCCACATGACATGAAAACATGCACAAGAAGAGGAAAGAGAGGAGTATCAGGGGTTTGGTGGCAGTAGGGAAATTGATTAAAAGCTCCCACTCAGTGCCAAACTGGGAGTTTGATTAACCATGCTAATATTTCCATTGCATTGAATGTTATTTAAATACAGATTTCCTTATGTAAGTGAATAGTTGACAAAGGACTGGGTGTTTATTGATGGACACATTATTTATCTCCAAAGGCATTGCAGGGCAAGGACTAATCAGTGAGGCTTAATTGCATTGCTGTTCCTTTTGATTTTTCCATGGAGCGGCTTTGTTTGTTTGGCCACTCAGTTCAACTGACTCTGTCCTCACAGGTCACTACATAAAGGACATAGATCGCGGCAGCCCAGCGGAGAGGGCAGGCCTGAAAGAAATGGACCGGCTGGTGGCCGTGGAAGGGGAGGAGGTGGATGCGTGCACGCATGACCAGGTGGTGGACAAGATCAGGCAGCATGGGAACAAATGCTGCCTCCTGGTGGTGGATGAAGTCACAGACAACATGTATAAACAGGTGAGTGGGAATAAGTTAACAAAGATGGTCTTGCCTAGACAGAGAGGGGGAGGGGAGGGGAGGGGAGGGGCAGGGGGGTGGGCACTGGAATTAAGTTGATCACATACACAAAACAATAAATGAGGTGAATACCTTTTACAGAAATATGTGTAATATCAGTACATAGTATTGTGTATTGTCAGTGCTTGTTTAAGATAACTTCAGCACCATGTGCCAAGAATGTGCCAATCTTTTTGTATTTTTCCAGGGTAAAGCCTCCCCCCTGCTCTTCTGGGAAGAAAACCGAGCATCTGCAGCCAGCCATCCCGAGCCAGTCAGACAGCCAGAGCCCCGTTCTGCTACGCCTCCACCCGCTTTCATCCCCACATCCACACCCACACCAGCACCAGCAGTGGACCATAAACCAAAACTGTGCCGTCTAGTGAAAACTCCAGGCGGTTTTGGCTTCCATCTTAATGGCATCCAGGGTGTACCAGGACAGTACATCAAAGAGGTACAGAGACATGCTTGTGTATGCATGCATGCATTTTACTGTTTATCAGAGCACGAGCACAGTGGCATGAGGATACCAGGTTAGACGATTAGTCTAAGACAATTTCATTTGTGATTTATGTGCATGCACTTATGTATGTCATTCCAAAACGCATTTGTTTGAGTCTGGGAGTGAAATGATACCCTATTGCCAAGAGTGAATTTTCCCCGCCATAGCACAAGACAATTTTCAAAGTTAAAAAAGTCATTAAAGCATCGACTCATTAGTCTGTTTCTTATTGCACTGTGTGTGTGTGTACGTACTTTCCTTAGCTTACAGGTCATTCCAAAATTCGGGTTCGATCGGATAGGTTAAAATAATTATTACCCTTTTAAAATGAATATTTAAACACAAATATGTCTACTATAAAATACAAAAGGCTATCATATATGCCTTTATATATGCCTATCATGCTCATATATGCTCATATATGCCTTCGCATCCCAGTAGGCCACAACAGGGCAGCCTCCTAGGGTCCCATTTCGGAGGGGGCGGCACGAGTTTTGGGAATTGCCAATAATTTTTTGTTTTCTTTTTTTTTTTTTTGGGGAGTATCATTTCTTGTGGGTAAGGTCGTTTCTAAGCTTTACAAATCTGATACTTGTCGCTGTGCACCTGACAGTAGCCTACCTCTGTCCACAGGTAGTGTTAGGTGGAGCCGCGCACCGGGCCGGTTTGGAGGATGACGACATCGTGGTGGAGGTGAATGGCATTAACGTGGAAAAGTGCACACACGAGAAGGTGGTGGACATGATCCGCGACACGGGCGACACACTGATCCTTCTTGTGGCGGCGAGGAGCGCTTACGATCACTTGAAAGCTACTGGCGTGGCCATCACTCCCGCGCTCCTGGGCCTGGAGCCGACCAGGACACCGAGCCCAAAGCTCCCAGAGGTGAGAGAGGATGAGGAAGATTCTGATGATGAAGAAGAGAAGAAGTCGGAGGTGAGGACAGAAAAGACGGAGGAAGAGAAAGAAGAAGAGAAGGCAGAGGAGGATGCCAGGTCTGACACACCAACAAGCCAAACCCGTACCAGGGTGAGTACATACACAACATACAACATTTTAATACTACCAATATTATACTTCAATAATAATAATAATAATAATAATAATACTTCAATAACAATAACATACTTCAATATTATCATAATGGCTGTCATGTTACTGTGTGTCAGTGTTTTGAATTCCTTAGTACTTTTGTACTCAGCACCTAATAGACTATAATAGAGATTACACAGCCTATTCTATTCCTTAGGATCTTTGTTGAAGTTCTTAAATCTATACTGGAGATGATTATCCATAGTCTTTATGACAGTACAGTATACTTACATATTTGATCAGCACGAGAGCTGAACTTCTCAGCTCAGTAGCACTGGTCACCTGTTTTCCTTGGACGTGATGTTATGTTACAGTTGTCATTAATACTACTGTTCCGCTTCACCTTCACATGATTTTTGTTTCTTTTTCAGACATCATCAACATCATCGTCATCTACCAGTGACAGTTTTGATGAACAATTTTAAAGTCACTGTAAAGCTATACATGTTATTATTTCTTAATTTACTTTATATGCTATTCATTCTTGAAAATTGTCCTAGTCAGTCCTTGGAACAGAACTGTGCTACAGGTTTCCCAACACAATATTGAGCAGTAATATTAAACTTAATTAGGCCTAAGTTCTACTAATGTGCTGTTTTACTGTTGGAATACTAATAAGCTTCACATATAGGGTAGACGGCAAATCATTTAAGCATTCACTTATAGGAACATGTAATCTGATCGGTCAAACCCTGCCCAGATAACACAACTAATAATACCAGTAACATGAGGGCAATAAAAATGGCAACACTTGTCACTGGAGTAACATTACTATATGGCATAAGTTTGCTGTACTATTTTGCAATATTATTAATACAATCCGATTAAACTAATGGATGATGACAAGAAAACATTAGAAGCTAAACTAATGGCAAGAAACTGTTAGTGATCTCAACATTCCTGCAGAAAGTTATTCAAGTCTTGTGAGTTGATGACTGACCTTTGTAGGTGTTCTACACGACAACTGCTGTGCTGGTAAATTAAACTGCCTTTCTGGCATTGCTTGGTCCAAGTCTAATTCTTTGAGTACACCCAGGTGAATGTTCTACAGACAAGGACAGACTCGATCCATGATTTAACAGACGTATTTATTTGTCTCAGAGGTGTCATCTTACAAAAAAGAAATGACCACCCAAACTTCACTTTTTTAATATTCAGCTGCAATAAGTCTTGGTGATCAATGACATCTTAAAACCGAGATTTCTCTACACAGACTATTTCAAAAACAAAATATACAATTACAGAGCTTCTGGCAACTGATACAGAGCCAATGTCATGAACTCTGAAATTAAGATAAGAGTTTCTCATTGCAGCTTAAAGGCAAAAAAATCTCACTTACTAGGCCAGGTTCCCCTTTCAAACTGCAATCAGCCCCAGAATCATGGTCCTAACAAATCTGCCCAGCATAAATCTGAACAGGTTTTTGAAAATGTCATCTGACCTTACTGAAAACACCAGGAAGTTGACGTTCCTAGTGCTGTAAACCCACAACGAACACTTGGATCAGTAGTCTATGCTGAAGTCATGATAACTGAATTGATGGACTGATGTAATTTCATGGCGAAGTCAGGAGTTAAGGCTTAAAGCTATTTATGTCCAGTAGTATGTGTGTGGCGTCTGGCCCTTATCAGTAGGCATTGTTTTACAGGAAATAGCAAAAAAAAAAAAAGAAAAAGAAATACATTAGCTGGGTGAAAACCCAAATCAAATGAATTATTTTTGTAAACCCTCCTAATCCCTGACCCATCCATACAAAGCTCAAAACTGGTGGCTTACCGATCCAAATATACACCACAAGTGGTATTCTTCATTTAACGTCATAGTGCCACATACACACACACACACAGAAAAAAATAAATTTGAAAAAAGATAAAACAACAACAAAAAAACAAGGTGAAAGCAGCTCACAGAGCCATGTGTTTGTGCTCGGGCGCCTGCTTGTGTGCAAGGTAGAGGAAGAGGATGCTGGAGAGAGCGCTGACCAGGAAGATGACGTCAAACCAGCGGTGGTAGAAATTGAACTGCAGCTCCCCCAAGACTTCGGTGACAATGCTGCGGTACTCCAGTGGCATACTCATGCGCATTAGTAACACAGACGACACAAAGTACATGCCCTAGGAGAGGAATAAAGCCTTGGATGAGGAAATGAGAACTAAAAATAATGTCCCCCTCCACACACACACAAAGGTTTTTCTTATTATTACGGGAAGTCTTAATCAACCACAGCAATCAAATCTTACCATGATCTGAGCCAGAACAAGCACTATGACATTTGAGGATTTGCTACTTGAGATTGCATAGAAGAACTGTAGACAGAAACGTATTCAGATAAGTTAGTACACATGCCATATCCAGTACTACATATATCCTATTAGTTTTATATGTAATTACATGAAACGTCTTTAACATACAAGTTGAACATAATTTCCACAGTGTAATTAACACATTGTGGTAATGTACAGCCATCATATGAAGAGGCGAGGCCCACCTTAGTGAGGGTAATGAGCAGACCACGTATGGAGGTGACAATGATGATCCCCACCAGGATGAAGGAGATATGCTGAGACCAAAACTTTACCTGGGGTTTAAAGGGGTGATAAAGTTAGTGTGTGTGTGTTAGGGGGTTGGGGGACAGAATGACAATGTAAGGCCACACTTTGGGGCAAAAAGCCTGTTTTTATAAATGATTATTGTGCCGGGTCAAAATATGAAACCAAACCTAACACCTCTTCTGTGTGTGCAATCTCAAAATGCTGCAAGAATGATTAACTATACTTAAACCTCAATGCAACAGTGTCTGTATGTTCAAGTGAATGTGCTTACATCAAATTGGATTCCTAGATAGTTCACTGTAATTTCAATCCCTCTAGTGACTGGATCAGTTTTGCCCACACGATCAAAGACTATGTTGATGGTGGCCTAGAAAAGAAAGCATGGCAATCAAAAGTCCCAATAATTCTGTAAATATATTTTAGTACACAGTATATTTATAATACTTAATGACTTAATACTTAATGACCAAGCTTACCATAAATATCTTCCAAACACAATAGATAGAGAAGAAGTAGCCCAAGAAGTTGAAGTACTTTCCCTGAAATGTCTTTGAATATTCTATTCGCTCCTAAGTAAGAGGAAAGAGGGCAGAAAAAACAGTATTAAATCACTCATGTTCCTATTCTGCAGAGTTTTGTGTGTGGCATGTGTATCTGTGGCATGTGTGTGTGTGTGTGTGTGTGTGCGCGCGTATGTGTGAAACCTTGGTGGCCTGGAGATCTACTGTCTCGAGGAAGAGCTGTCGGCTAAGCTCCTCCAAAGCATCCACTTCCTGCTGAATCACAGACAGATCTGAAGACACCCGGTCAAGGAAATATAAAACATACTGATGCATTTGCATGTATTCCTTTGCTGAATGACATCACATACACATTCAAACTGCACACACACACACACAAAAACACACACACAAATCGTGCCAGGATACTCTCGCTGCCTGTTGGAGAAGAGGTGACACTTTTGATCATCCCCCAGATTCCAGTCTGTTTATTTTGGTCCTCTCCACGCTGGAACATCTGTCGCCTCGTAATAGCAATCCTACACCATAGCAGCAGCAATCACAATAGAATTAAGGATACCATTTTCAAAAATGTCTTACAATACAAAAACAAATTGGACTGTTCCTGTCAACTGGCCCTTTCACACATTGTGAAGATACATGTATGCTTGTATCCTCTCTCAGTCAAACTTCTACTATTTGAAAGCCAAAAGTGGATTACATTTCTCTCTCTTTTGCTTACCGCTTCTTTTTACTGACGATCATATCCATGGTCTGAAGTAGTCTTCTTTCGAGGGCCAGGATGTCACTGTCTGTCACATTACTACATACAGGGACACACACACACAAACAAACTTCCACATTTAAAGCAGCAGCAAAGAACAGGGATCTAGCATCCACAGTGTACATGAGGTATGAATACAATGTTTAACACACACATCTGCCGTGTGTGTGCCAGTGTGTGTATGCTCACCGCAGGAAGTAAGACATGTAGGTGTATGGGCAGTTGACAGCACCAAAGCCAGAGAGTAGAGCCATAAGAGTGACACCGATCACCCCAACTCGACTGATGAGCTGCTCAATGGACAGGATCCCTGAATGGTTGAAGTGCAAGAAGGACATTCCTCATCAAATTCAAGATAGCCCACCACTAATCTTTACACCATTCATTGTCAACTATTGCTTATCCTGCTTACATTCATTAAAAACATGTAAACAGCAGGTGCTTGCAAAGCAAAAAAATATTTTGTCTAATGTCTTTGTATAACATGTAATGATCACTCTGACACAAATACACACACACACACACACACACATTGAGAGCTCACCATGTTTCGGGCTGAGGATAGGAAAAGGATCCCCCAGTTTCCAGAAGAAATACATGAATGTGAACCATACCATACAAGCAAAGAGAAGCTTCTGCCTCTGCACTGAAAAGCAAGAACAATCTGATCTGCAACTGTGATTCTTTGAGTTCAGAGTGAAGGTCTTTTACTTTGATCTACATATTTTGTATGCGAGTGAAGGAGGGAGAAAGAGAGATGGGAGGAGAGGGTGCTATGGACACATGCTTTTAGCTTGCCATGTTACACAAAAACAGCCTTATACTTACACAGTCGTATGTTACTGACAACAAAGTAACCAATATAAAAAGGCACCACGAATATTAGTACAAGTAAAATCACATAAAGGTTCAATTTCCAATGGAAATATCTTGACCTGCAAATGAAATAACAATACCATTCAATTAGACTTCATGATGGTAACTTAGACCTACTACAGAGTATGAGAACATTGTTTTTTTATCGTGATGTATGCCACTTACGTGCTACTTAGAGCTCCCAGGATTTCGAAGATGATTAGTTCGAACATTGTGCAAGAGAAGGCAAAAGTGATTGAAAACACCACCTGGACGACATATTGTCGGACCTAGAAATCACATCAACACCTGTTAGCCTACTCCAAAGAGATCGTTTTTGCAAACGTAGTGTGCTGTAGTCTTAGAAGACACAACTAAAGAATGGGAATATGGTAACAACAACAGCTGCATCATACCTCATAATCTTTGAACAATTGTCGCATGAAGAAAAGCCAGCCGAAACCAAAGAACAGCACCTAGACGGATGAAATAGTCCACTGTTAAACATACTAGTCCTCAAGACAAGAGACAAGGATAAGTGAGAAACACAATTAGCTAGTTGGCTAACTGCTTAGCTGCAGCAGGAGGGACACTTGCCTGGGAGGTGAACATGATCACCGAGTCTACGAAGAACGACATGCTTTATAAACTATGCACCAGCTCTAACGGAATGAAATGAACTTGGATTAAACCTATGACAATATTTTCGACTTGTGTCTCACTAAATCAACTGCATGTTGCCGCGATCAAGACAACATTACGTTCCAACATAGTTACCAAGCTGTCAACTTCCAACAGTATGTACGTCATCATCGGGGACGTACACAGCTTGCAGGGCATGGTTTCCGTCGCATACATATGACACTTAAACACGCTGAAATCAGAGCCAAATCACGTTCTAAAAAATCTCAATGTTAGAGCTGAAACAGTTCGATAATGTAATGTATAAATGATTTAATACCGTTTTGCTTGCTTACTCCGTTTACATTTTGTTTTTAGGACACATCTTTGGACTTTAATCTATCTAGTCTAGAAACCTTAACGCTTTCAAAACAACAGATGGCAGTCAAATATCATAAAAGATAGGTCTATGGCTCTAATAAACAATAAACAGATAACTCAAGTGTTGATAGACAGACAACATGCGAAAGTCATCCATCCATAAAGTCGGTGAATAAATGTCGGAGCGGTAAAGAAAACTCTCTATGGCTTTGATATCAATGTGGTAAGTGAATCTGAGTAGCCATTACCGTAGTGGGCCTTTGTATCAAGGCCGAATGCCAATCATCCAGGCAGTAACACAACCAGGCTGTGGATAGTTGAGTTAAGTTCACTTGCACCTCACAGTGTAGCTTATTTTTGTGGTCAAACTTTGCCGGTGGTGGAATGATGCCACAAGGCTATCACTCTTTATATGCAACAAACAAACACTTAGATTCTATTTTGCCTGAATGTTTTACTTTAGTCTATTTCAGTGCATTATGTGGAACATGGGTCTAACCTTGCACAGGTCAGGCTGGATAGCCCAATAAGAAGATGATGTTTTTTTTTTTATGATGATGATGATGATGTGATTTTTTGGCATTACATGAACTTAAATGTGATGTATAAATCTGAAAAATGCACTTTCCATTAGCATAGACATGTGTAGTGGACCGATGCCACGAGAGGAACAGGTTGTTTAGAAGTGTTGGCAGCCATGACAATGTGAACGTGGTGTATTAACATTCCTGACAGCTCCTTTCTCACTGTTCGGCAGGCAAAAAATACCACCCTGCATCAGATGATAAAGAGCTGAGGGAAATGGATGATAGACTCCCCCCGGGAGCCTTCAGATCCTGGCAACTGCCAAAATACCCGCTCTCTTCTATCCTACCTTCATCTCTCTCTCTCTCTCTCTCTCTCTCTCTCTCTCTCTCTCTCTCTCTCTCTCTGTCTCTCTGTCTTGCACATTTGAGGCATTTCTCTATTCCATGACTTGTTAAAATCTCACAGTCCAAAGTGTGGCTTCTGGCTAGTGTACAGACACAGGCTTTAAGTGTACAGAATCAGGCTTAATCTTTCAAAACTGCTAATAACATTTCTCATAATCACTATTTCATAATAATAATAATAATGATAATACATGTCTCAGAAGCTTCAAAGCTTTCAAGTGGTACTACACAAACATTCAATAATGGGCTAGTAATACATCTGGGAGTTATTGCTTTTGTTCCATGTCAGTGCTGCTGATACAAGACATTAATTGTCTACTGTGAAACCTAAAAGAAATATGGATGGCTCTGTATTGGCCTTTGTAGAATAAATATACAGAATACAAAAGCAGATTTTTTTACATAGTCTGTGTTTTTCTCTCTTTTTATTAACATCATCTGTTTCTTTATTTGGTTGTCTCTTTCTTTTACTTAATTTCCAAGAGCAACTAACCCTCCTGATCACATATATTCTCCAGATCCTTTCTAAGCAGTGGTCTCCAACAGGTAGCTCGCCAGCTGCTGAAGAGTAGCTCTCAAAGGCTCAAAGGAAATGTAAATAAATCTCAGGATAGTCACAAAAGCTATTACTATAGAATATACACATGGAACCACACCACATTTTTCTCCTCACAAATTTGGATCACAATTCAGATGACTGTAACTGTACTGTAACTGTTTCTACAGTAAGTGTGTAAAAATGTTGAAAGGATGTAACATTTATCTCCAGGACTGTCTGGAATACCAATGAAAAATAGTACCAGAGTAGCTCTCGGCCACATTGACTTTGTCAAAGTAGCTCTCGGACAAAGGTAGGAAAAAGGAGGAAAAAAGGTTGGAGACCCCTGCTTTGTAAGTGTCTCAGTTTAGCCCTTACTTGCTGCAGAACTGCAGGCATGCCTGTGGTGGCCATACTGTGACAGGTCTGCCACATGTGTAACTCCCTTTAAAAGAATACTTTATGTGAGAGAGAGGGAATGGGTGTGTGTATGTGTGTTTTTCTGTGTGCATATGTGCGTTTGAGTGCAAGTGTTTGACAGAGAGGGGTAGTCTATGTGTGTGTGTGGGAGGAAGTAGCTGTCAAATTGAATTTTGTTCAAGAGCTTCCTTGGTGAAACTCAATTGTCCATATAAGTCCATTCCTTGCTGTCACTTTATATTTGAACTTAGAGCCTGGAAGTCCCCTTGTGTGCTTAATGTCTCCAGATTTTATATGCCACATACACCCCCTTCCCCCCACCACAAATACACACACACACACATACTCCCAGCCCTGCCAGTACATTTGTAAGTAAAATAAAAATTAAAACAAGCAAATGCATGTATTTCTGGTGCAGGACCAAAAAATGTGAAAGTTTAAAGAGATGTGGAGATCCGCACATCAGAGAGCACCCATAAAAAAGGTAACACTTTACTTGAGATTTCACATTCATGTATTACTTGACATAAATGACATGAGCATGTCATACACATGATATGACACATATTATGAACATGTAATGTTCATGACCGTCATTCAGTGTCATTCGACTTTTGAAATATCTAACCCCCGAACAGTGTCAACTTTATATTACAAAAACCAAATGACACAGAGTATGACACATGAATACAGAGTCATTACATGTTCATGATACGTGTCATGTCATGCTTATGACAGGTTCGTGTCACTCGTGGAAAACCTCAAGTAAAGTGTAACCAATTATTATTTGTATAAATTTTTTCGTACGTACCTCATAACAAATTCACTTTTGCTTCTGCCTGTGAGTATACACCATCTTTTAGAGCTCACTGCTCCTTTAAATTATATAAGGTTGTGTGCCCTATGCACCCAGTAGCCATCACTGAGGTGGCAGGAGAGAGGGGGTTGGCTGGGAGGGTGAGTTTGCTCTGGCAGCCCGGCTCTGCAGAGAGATCTCTAATACAACACACCCCGACAGGCCAGCCGAGACAGTGGGGACCTTGGCATTGAGCTTCACGCCTGACTGCGGGCCAGCATCGGCAGAGGAGGGCTGCGACTGACTGACGCACTGGCACTTACTCTGCACCAGTCACACAGCCTCTTGCCAAGGCAAGAACGATCTTCCCCTATAGATAGAGATAGAGGAAAGGAGGAGAAAGAGGAGAAGGAAAAAAAAGAAAATGAGAAAGAGAATGAAAAAAAAGAAGAGATGGTAGGCATCACTCTATTGCTGGGTCTGCAGGAACCAGTGTTGTCCCTGAGAGTGGTTGATGATGAATAGGATGCCTCTGGGCTCTGAAGAGAATGGCAGGGATAAACACCACAAACCAGTCCTGAAGAGAGCCATATGAATGTTATTGTAGTTAAGAGGACAATTTATGTCCCTATTTGGAGATGTAAGTGGCTGTCACAAATATTTAATCTGGGCTTTGCATAAATGTGTGTATATTTGCGTGCCTGTGTGTGTGTGTGTGTGTGTGGCCCTGTGCTCTTAAGCAACTCTTATGGCCAGCTCCAATATGTGTATTCTATATAGTCCAAATCCCACATGCATAATCCATACATTTCAGACACGATAAAGGTGGTCCCTCTGATGAAGCAGAGAATCTGGAAACATGATCCGAAAGGTTTAAGACTGGTTGGCTATAGCAGAGAATCTGGAAACATGAAAAGGCTAAGACTGGTTGGCAGAGGGGCCATAGACAGATTATCTGGCTGTCATATTGGCCATAGCAGAGAGTCTGGAAACATGGAAAGGCTAAGGATGGTTGGCATAGGAGCCATATGCTAGATAGATTACACAGCTTCCCTCCAATACCTCTGTGCAGGGCCCTGCACATCTCAGGACAGCAGACTCGGGGGATTTGGTTAGTGGTCCATATCGACCAACTGCGCCTCTCACTTTATGCTCTCAGAATAGACTTGGGAGAATTGCTTTGTCTGCTGTTGTCATGCAGTGTGCCCTTCATAGGGAGTTGGTGAAAATAAAGGGGTGATAACACTCAAAAAGAATATTGCTCTGATTGCTGATTGCTGCCTATCATTTTTTTATGCAAGCAAGGAGTGGGTGCAGGTTTGATTGTTTTGTCAGCATCAAAGAGCTACTCTTTGAATGCTCATTTGCACATTGATTCATTTTCACTCATTTTGGTCCTCATTTTCAACAAAGGTCCTCTTAACATGTGAGTATGATGAGTGTGGAGCCATGATGTGATCTATAGAGCTGCTGGACTGTAACGAACTCCACACACAGCCCCAATATTGGCTCTTATTTCAACTTCACCTTATTTCACCAAAGTGAAGAGGAGAGAACTGAGGGAGAGAGAGAGCAGAGTGAAAGAAGAGAGAGAGAGAGATTTGGGGAGTCTCAGAAGGAGTAATGCAGTTTTGTGGGACAAAAGTCGGTTATTGAATTCCTGTCATGACGCAGACGATACAGCCTGATGTTGCTGAGGACTAGGGGAAGTCTGAAAGCTTTTTAAAAGGCCTTTATACACCAATACAGCTGCACACCGACACACCACCACACATTACACATCCACTCACCCTCTCTCTCTCACACACACACCCTGTCACCTGGCTCAGTTTGCAGAAATTCAGTTATTGGCACAGCATTAAAGCACTCTACCAAGGGAATATGGACTTAGAGGCGGGCTCAGTGCAAGGGGAGTGTTGTGAAGGTAATGGCAGGTAAGAGAAGAGGTGATGACACACAGGAGATACTCAGTCCACTCAGTCCCTTTAAAATCAATGTTAAAAAAACTCTTTGATAGATTATTCTTTGAATCCATATGTTACTGTTAGAACAGTGAGGGCTGAATTAGTCCATGCATTTAATGTAATGCATCTCAAACACAGTCTTATGTGGATAGAGGTAGAACGAGGGGATGAGGAAACAGACGAGTGAGTGACCTAAATAGAGCAACAACCAATTGACTCATAAAGCTATAAAGCTATGCCTGGCAGTGCCAAAACGGGTGCTTAAGGTAGACAGAGGGAGAGAACCCTCTCATTGGTTGGGACACTTAGCGACAGACTAGCTCTTAGTGTACATGGAAATACCTCACGGTTAAAAGTGGTGCCCTTGCCTGCGACAGGAAACTATACATGATTATATTTAAACTGGTCATAACTATATAGGGCCTGATTTAGGTCTCACTTGTGCCTGGGTTATGACTGCTTGTAATTTCTAGCATACTGGCCTGTGTAGTTACCAATAATAACAGAACAGTTGCCGTCATGGAAGCCCATGGAGAGAGACAGCAGCTTGGGGGAGAATGTGACTCAGTCCTGTTTGTATAATGTGTATTCACTAAAGGCTAAGCTCATCTGCACTGTGGTGGGTGGATCGTATTGATGTCAATGTTATTGTAAGTAGTCTTACCTAGGTTGCATCATTCAGCAGCATAGCCATAGTAGCAGAAGTATAATAATAATAATAATAATAAATAAAGCCAAAGTATGTATTCACTGCACAGTACCCCAAAGTCCAGTACATTAGAACTGTATTGTTCTCTAACCATAAAGAGAAAAAGAAAAGAAATCCATTTCCTCACAGCCCAGCACCATCAATAGCCTATACAAGCCGCAGGTAATAAGCAAGAAATTACAGTAATAATTGTACCCATGTACACTAGAGCAGCCAAGAAGCAGACAAATAAAAGAGCTTGAAATGACACTCCTTTTTTATTTCACTCAGTCAAGGTTGTGGTATGTGCTAGAACGTGTAATCTTTAAGTAAATGTGGGCTTAAATAGGGGGTGTGTGGCTATTGCTGAGGTATAAGAGTTACACGTTTCTTAAGGGCAGATCCACCACATCCATAAAGAAGTCTTGGATCTGATGAAAAGGGACTCTCCCCCACCCTCAAGAAGTGCTCTGGGCAGAGGTCATAAAGGGACCAGGATTGAGGTTGTACCACAGCAACCTCAATCTTTCATTCTCCATGTTTCTTGCTTGCTCATTTATTCCCTTTTTGTCCCTCTCTCTTGCCTCCCTTGCTCCCTCCCTCTCTTTTTCACTCTTCTTTTTTTTACCCACAATTCATCTCAGAAGCCTGATGAGAGAGTGCTCCCCTTGATTACAGGAAGTTAAAAATATCACCACACAGCCTCTCCAAGCCTCTCACTCTGACCCACTCATACTCTCGCTCTATCTCTTTTTCATATCATTACTCTTCACTCTCACCAAACTCATCCCCACAAAAGAGTACTGCAAACAAAGGTGGAAATCTGAATTTTTCTCAGAATGTTTTATAACAACAGTGTGCCCACAAAGGAACAGTAAGGAAGTGACACGTGCATGGTCATAATTAATCAAATATCAACAACGTGTTAATGTCTAAAAGTGTGAAATGTTTCAATTAGCAGTTAATTAAGATATATCACATTTTTCAAACAATTTCTCTGATTAGGGTATTTTTCTTAACAGTTTAAATTCACTAACTACTCTACATGACCACTAATATTGAGCAAAAAAATCACAAATTGTACTCATGCACTGATGCAAATGCTTTCATTCATTAATCTTTTTTATGATCTGTGACTAGTCATATAAGGTTATTTATAGACCCCCAATGTGGGTGCAGCTTGATTTGTGCAGACCAGATTGATTTGTGATTTCATCCCTGTATTACATGATTTGAAAATCACAGAATAGCACAGCCTCGCTCCTGACCTTGAGGCACACAAGACTGTATGGCTCCAGCCATCAATTTCTAAACCGTTTCTGCAGTACTCGGCATCTTCACTTGCAAAAAGGTTAGATTTTCTCCCTTGATGTCACACAAAGAAACTGCAGGAAGGTTCGCTTTCTCCCTACAATGCAACCACATGAATACAAATGAAATTGGTCTCTTGGAACACCGGCCAAATCTAAAGGACAACAATGTGACTTTGAACTCCTTTTCATTCATGGTGATGTTCAATTGTTCAATTTATCATATTTTCCATTCCATATATAACAGCTTTAATGCATACCATTTTGCTAACATTATTATACACATTTTCTTGTTTGTCTACAACTATTTCAAAAATTGTGTTTATTCAAAAATTGTTCATGACAATGCTGTACTTCCTTGTGTTGTGTTATTTACCAGTACTTTGCATTTGCCCTTTGGTTAATTAGTTTTAAATGATGAGGAAGAATGTAAAATACAGCCTCTTTGCTGATTGCATTTCCACAGAGCGACCAAACAGGGAGCTTTGCCTTGGGTTTGGAATCTGTTTGCTCTGTATTAATGTCAAAACTTTCTTTCTCCATCACACACACAGAGAGAGAGAGAGAGAGAGAGAGAGAGGCGTAGGTGACTGAATGTTTTCACAGCTATGTTGGCCTGATGAAAACTTCAATTTGACTCTGAAAAGGAAAACTGCACCACTAGATTAGTGTGGCATGGAATTTAAATATTCCATCCTGTCCACAATCATGAACAAAAGCACACCAACACTGAAAAGAGATTGAAAATAAATGGCATCAGTTACTATTGAAAACAGAGAGTGGTCGATATACGTTATACCCTTATCCAAACCACAAAGCTGTCTGCTGATATGCACCCATACCTCATGCAATACTGAAATGGATTTGTAAGTGAGATGCCATCGAGGGGATCTATTGGCTTTCATTAATGGAAGGAGGCGATCAATAGTTGTCATAGGTGTCTTCTCATAATGCCTATGCGTTTATTGATCACTGTGTATGGGAAGAAGACAGGGCAACAGGAAAGAGGATTAAAGACAGTAGGGACTTTGGGGAAATATCAGCTTAAAGGAGAATAATGTTGCAGTTAAAGTGATGAAATGAGAACACAGGAGATATTTTTGGTCATAGAGGGTGGGGCGGGGCTATACTGTTAGAAGTTTTGAAATTTTGAATCACAAGTGAAAAAGATGCTCAGAGACCTTCTTATTTGCGCTGCAGAGGAGTTATGATGTGATTTTTGTTTGTGTGTTTGGACCTTTACGGTGTTGGATGTCTTCTGGGAAGAGATTAGTCTTCAAAACATTCTCAGTATAAAGAATCTTAAAAAGATGCTCATTGTAAAGGAACTGAAGCTGTGAACAGTGATGCGTTTTTTTAGGCGAGGGCAAATATGTGAACTCCAAAAGCCCAGTTTGGAGCTGTGTGACTGACACAAGCACCGGGAACAGCAGAGATTGGCTATTCATCTCCTGTCAGCGTGGTTCCTCTTTGTCTCCTTCAAGCCAAGTCACCCATGGCTGAGAAACAGTCGGCTGTCCCTTTTTCTCTTTCTCTCTCTCCTTTGCTGCCTGCATCTGCAAAGGGAATAGGTCATGGTTATGCAAAAATGTTTGGATGGGATGAGAGGCTGAGAAAGAGATGCAAGGGGTGATGGGGGGTTGGGTTATGTGTGTTTGTGTGTACATATGTGTGTATGTGTGTGTATAGGGGCCCGGAGTGTCATCTGCTCCTGTGGGAGCAATCGAGCACTGTCAGGAAGGGATGAAGGGATTCAGAGTGAAAAGGGGATGAAAAGACATGCAGACACAAAGAATGAAAGAGGGAAAGAGAGAGAGAGAGAAATGAAGAGAGAAAGGGATAAAAAGAGAGGGAAAGAGAGAGGAAGGCAGTCACTGTGTGCTTCTGCTCTCTCCAGCCACTCTCTCATGCCTCGTGTTTGCTCTCCTGACTTTCTTTTCTGTGGCTGCATTCTCTCTTGTCGGTTCTTTTGGCTCCTCAGACCTTTGCCCTCTGTCCATCTATCGTCTGTCTTTGTCTCTGCTCCCCTCTCTCACCTGAAAGAGTTAGAACATGGAAGAGTCAAGTCTGTGTGTGTGTGCGTGTGAAGGCGGGCGGGGGGGGGGGTCGAAAAGGGAATAGCAAACTGGATGGCAGCTGGTGGCAGATGCACACACATCTCAGTTACAGTAATGATCCTACTCCTCCACTAGCTCCACAACCCTTTTTACAGTGACACACACTCACACACACACACACACACACACACAAAACCATATAGATCACCCACAGGTGTTGTCCAATTTCTTCTCATACTACTTGTCTCAATTTCTCCAGCTGCTCACACACATCACAGAAACCCAGGCTTGCACAGTGAGTTCCTCTGCAAGAGGTCCCTGGTGTGTGTGATGGGGAGGGAAAGGCACACAGGAGGGGTCTGTGTGCATGCGTCTAACACTCCCAACAACGGGGCTGCTTTGCACTGAGGTATTGTTTAACATGGCAGTCTGCAGCTGAATGTATGCATTTACACATGCTGGTCATGTGAAACACACAGTATAGTAATTGTAAAAGACATATTGCACATGATCTTGGCCGTTATATAAAAAAGCTATTTTAGTACAGACAATAATAAAACAAACAATTTAGTTTATTTTTCACACAGGTGAAAATATGTCCGTATTCAGCGTGATCATGAAGTGTCACATATTTCTGTCACCACATTTACATTTAAAACTTCATGAAGAGAATCATAAAGAGAGGCTTTGTGAGCAATATGCAGACCTGTGTGCCATGTTATTATCAGTCAAAGACAATAATACTGCAAGAAAACTGGTCTACTGCCATTTTAATGGGCACAAAAAAAGTTCAGTATTATTTAACCCTCGGCCCATCTGACAATGCCCCAAACAAATATCTTGTAAATTTGTGGCAAACTGATTTTTTTATTTTTTATTTTTATTAACATCACTAGATATAATATTGAGCATTAGTGTGTGTGTGTGTTTCCTGATAACATTTTTCGAAATCCTTACACACACATGCACAGTACATATGTAGGAATGATGAAATCAAAACATGTAATTTGACTAATCTTTTGCTCCCACATCACATGTGTGCTGGAGAAAACAGTCTGAACTGAGGAGCTGGAGGTCCTGAGTGGACTGTAGTTGGAGATTACATGGCTTTAGGCAGAGGCTTAGTATATGCATTGGATTTGACGGGATTGGGGTTGACCCCCTCCCAACCTTCTTCCTCTGTCTCATGGGCTCTGCCCTTTGTCGCCATGATGAGGTGACAGGAGTCCAGATGTTTTTTCAGGCCTCTTTTGCCTGTCTCTTTCCCTCTTTCCTTCTCTTCCATGGGCTTTTTGTTCCACAGATTGGTTGACCTCAGAGGGGCCACAGAAAAGATTCTCCCCACTGGCCTGTGTCTTTTGGCAGGGGTTTAAAAGCATTCAATATGGGTGTGAGAGGCCATTATCGGACAGATATATGTGTGCGCGTGCACACACACACACACACACAGCATCAAACACATGCAAAGACCCATGTTTTATTTTTTATCACGCTTGATGCAACTCAAATAACCTTATTGTTTTCTAAACACTTCTGACCTGAAGTGCACACAGCTGCCATCAAAGCCCAACAGTGTCTGTCATCTTCTGCCACATTCACTGTTTTCATTCAAGACCCCTGGACTCTTCTCATCAAACCCCAAAGGGTCATGTGAGGAGTTGCTTTCCAACAAAGTTTCCAATGTGCTATGGGAGGCATTTCCAATGTGCTATGGGAGCAGAATGTTCTTTAGATTTTTTCGTCTTTTCTGTGTGGATAGTGTCACTGATTTTTGTCTAACCCTTTTGTTTGTTATCACTGATTTATACCACCCTTCTCAGCATTACCCTCTCACACAGGAATGTTCCAGAAACTTCAGTCATGTAAACAAGTTGGCAACATAATGGATTCTAGCCTGCCACCTCCTCCATTGTTTAGATAGATAAAGGTTGATATCAGAGGTTCTGTCATCAGTATGGTATCAAACATTATACCACACCCTGGTACTACATTGTACCACTCCCTGGCCCGAAATCTGTATTGAGAACAAGGCTGATGAAAAGAAAAAGAGTAACCTCTACATTCCACAGAACTCACTGCATTGTCTTAACAGTACAAATTTTGTCGTAAGCCCAGTACAGACAAAAAATCAAAATTAAAATTCAATGTTTGTTTCAAACAGACACATTTAGTCTGAAGGGCTGTAAACTGATGCCAATTATTTTCTGTAGTAGGTCACATACCACAGAGATGAGGAGTAGTCAGGAAAATACAGAGGGAACCATCAAGAATTTGTCAACTAATCAATTAAATTCTGCACAAGGGTTGGAAATGTAATAATATGTAAACAGAGTGACTTAAACCTGCACGTTCACACACAGAGAAATAGTCACTCTCTCTCTCTCCCCCTCTCTCACTCACACACACACACACAGAGAGAGAGAGAGAGAGAGAGAGAGATCAACAGCACACAACCTATACAAACACAACTTTTTAGCCGTCAGTAGCTTTTCTTTTTCAGTAATGACCAGGCTCTTATTGAAGTGTTGATCTCCTCTAGCGCAGCCTTTGAAGAGACTGACATTATGCGGCATGTGCGAGTAGTGCAAGCCTGGTGTAATATGACCCTCACTCTATCCTCTAGCACCAAATGCCAGCAGAGAGGAACTCTGACCTGCTGATCCAAAAGATTAGCTGCTGTGGAGGCAAACGAGAGGGAGCGGTGGACAGAAGTGGAACAAGCTGTCAGTTACCAACAGGGTTCCACACTGAAGTGTTTTAAAGTCACAACTGAATATGTGCATGTTAGGCATCACTTGATATGACTTTAGTAAGTAAGTAAGTCATAGGGTTAAGCAGGGAACAGATGGCTATCATTTCAAATTATACCCAAACATTGGAAGTGTATGTATTATGTAGATACAATAGTTTTTTAATGTGTGTGCTTGTGTGTGTGTTTGATAGGCTTCTGACAGCAGAGTCCCACTTGTCATGGTGTTATACCTCCAGCATGTGAGCATCAGCAAAGGAAAAACATGAACTTCATGTGGCCTCTGTCTCAATGTGGACACCCACACATCTATAAGGATGTTAAGGATGTAATCATGTTTGCTTGGTATACATCATAGTTCCTGCTTTATATATATCCTAGTTCATATCCCTATTGACTTTTTTTTCTTTTGCCAGGCAAACATTTCTATTGACATGCAATCAACTGACATTACAGAAGGATTCAGAGTTGTAAAACAAACTGTCTCTCCACTCTGCTCATGTGAGGCTGAGTAATGGAGCATTCCATCAGTTGAGTGCTGTACTACACACATCTGACAGATGAAAAGACGAGGCTCTTTGAACATTTTAAATTTCAGCATTTTAATGTGTTTCAAAATACAAACTGCAATGCGGAGCATTTGCTTTCAATTTTAATTAGGAGAACTTTCCTTTGTAAATACGGAATGATTTTTTTTCAATGTGATAACCCAAATAGTGAAAGTATTGACAGATCTTTTTAGCTTCCACAATGTGACTTTTAAAGGGAGAGAAATAGGCAGAAAAGAAAGAATGAGAGAGGGAAAGAGAAAGTGCATGCATGGGCAACCAATAAATGAACTGCACGTAACATGGATGTCTGCAGGAATAGGCCATGCTGTCTTCTTGTGGATGGCTATATGGACCATTGAAGCGAGTCCATGCTCTGCTACATACAAAGAATGGCTCTACTGAGTTGTTGGCTGCACAAGAGGTTATGGCTGTGTAAAGGGCTCTTTGTATTTCCTCCTGCATAGCCATCAATCAGAATTTTCATCAATCTCTAATAAGGCTCCGCTTTGAGCCGAGTGCAAGCAGAGAGGAGAAATGAGATGAGCATTTCTGACACTCCTACAGTCTCTAATGAATGGCCTAGTTCCAAATAGCTCCCTTGTTCTGCCTACATTCCTCTACGCAGCTGCCTGGCTCAGAGAATAAAACATTTAGTGCATTAATATGAGTGTGGCTTCTGAGATATTCAAACATACAGTGCACACACATAATCTGAGGTATAGCTCTATTTCATCCTACTTCTTTTAAGCCTCAGAATGGTATATTATAGAGTATTGTTGTTGCTGAGATTGCACAGACTACACTTAGTTTAATTTTTGGTGTGTGCATGTGTCCTTATGTGTGGTGTCTTTGTGTGTATAAGTGTGTGTGTGTATACCCAGCGATTGTTACCCAAAATTTTGTTCGGTGCCTGTTCCTTTCATCGTGGCCGACACAGGGTCGGATGTCCACTCAACTGGCCAATTGACCCGCCTTGGACCCTATTGGGGAGGCAGGTTTGGTGTGAAAAGTCCCTCAGTCCGCCCCAGGGTTTAGGGCTGGGTGATGACATATCACTCACATTATGAGTGAACTGTGTCAAACCCCCCCCCCTATATCATTTAAAAATGCTTATGTTGAAGAGGTGTATTTATGTCAGTCTCATGCTAACTGTGGTGTCACAGTTGTCTTAGCGCTACTGAGTGCTTTACAGTTGTCTTAGCGCTACTGAGTGCTTTACAGTTGCATTGGCTAGCACAGGTAGATGTTTGTTAGTTGGAGGCAACCTTGGAAAACACAAATAAGCTACATGTCAAGGGATATTGGCAATATGCCAAACAAAACTAACTGGTTGTCCAACGTTGTTCTACAGCACACATAGCGTTAGCATTGTTTTGCTAACAAAACAGCATCTAACACCATCTGCAGTTAGGGCCGGATTATCTATTGACTTGATCAGGCCAGTGCCCAGGGTCCCCACCATACTCTAAACAAAAGATATATCAAATGTATTCAAACGTGCGATATATCACCAGTCACAAACAAATGAGCTGCTGGCATTTGTCACAGTGAATCAAAGATACAATGGGTCTTTTGCTAGAATGAGATGGTAAACTACAAAGATTGCCTAAACACCTCTTAACTTCAAGTGTCAAAACTGCAGATACAGTTTCCGCAAATCACAGCCTCTTTTGAAAATTTCTTTTGCTAGTGCGACAGCCCTAGATTCAGTGCAAGAGGGAATGACAGGGAGAAGAGTTTTGATTGGGCTATTTGGTATTTTGTTCAGATTTACCTTTACAGTCGACATCTATCTATCTCTCTCTCACTAGGCTATTAATCAGTCACAGTGAAAGTCTCTTGCAGCTCAAACTGTTTTTTAAAAAGTAATTGGCCTACACATTTCACCCTGTATGGTCACAGCACAGTGTAGCCTATGTAAATAGGCTAAAAAAGCTACCCTACATTTCAACTGCCTGGGGATGGTTTAATGACAGCTGAGTTTAACAGTTCTTCTATGTTATTCAAAGCCAGTATAATTTTTGCAGGTTTGGATGTCTGAAAATGCATTTTGGAGGAATTATTTGCAGCTCATAATGCAGGGAATGTAATATTTTTGTCATGAATAAAACTGTATTGCACTATATTGCATTTAGACCACACAAAAATGCAGCATGTTGGGCATTAAGATTTTATTGTAGGCCTGTACTTTGTTGCATAACTGTGGGTAGGCTATGGAATATTTAAATATTGAAATTCAGATAAGGGTCTGCCAACCTAACCTACACTGGTTTATATTAGGCCAATGATGATTTGTTAAGTAATGTGATGATGGATTGAGCAACCCTTTTGTCAAATAACAGCTACAAGGGATCGGTTAACCTCTATGGCCATTACAACATAATAAACAGGAGACAGAAACAGTCAGTTTAACATAGTCAAGAGATAACCTTTACAAGTGAATGAGTGGTCAAGAAGTGACCCCCTGCCAACACATACTTCAAGTATGTGCACACACATCAAAACACACAAATGGAAACTGGCACCAGCCAAGCACATTTCAGAATCAAAATCATGATCTGCAATTGAGTGACTGTGAAAATGACCATCTTTGTGTTTGGTGGCCAAGGGCCACACACACACACACACACACACACACACACACACACACACACACACACACACACACACACACACACATACACACACTCTCACACAGTCAGGAGGACTGTAGGTTTCATACCCCACAAACTCTCTTATGGCACCATTTTTACATCATTACTATCACAGCCAGTAACAACATGGAAAGCAAGTTAAGTTTGTAACTGATCAGTAAATAGTAACTTATGAATCTCAAGCACTGGCAAGTACTTTGGAGTCTTTGAGGTGTCTGTGTTCATATAGAGATATTTACATTGTACTATTTAGATAGTGTTTAGTGTTAGTGGTAGTGTTTTGCTTGCCCTTTATTCAGCTTTATTTTTGACCTCAGATCCACATGCATGTCACACAAACTGTTTCCACAAACTCTTGGTCCAAGGTGTTCTGCATTAAGCAGAGATTTCTGAATTTCATGTGTGACCATGTCATGTCACTCTGTTGATTTTTTTTTTGTGTGTCCCCACCATCTTAAGAAACACTTTGCTCTTTTAATCCATCAGATTCAACTTTCTTTTTTCTACTTTTTCTGCACTCATTGTGTGTATACTCATCATTGTCATTTTCCATGGTCAGTCTCAGCAATGCTGTTGTCTGAGAGGCAACCACTGTCCTAAGATTATAGGACAGAGTCCATATACTGAGCGGAGATGCTATTCTGGTAATGCCTACCAGGCTTCCACTCTTTTTCCCTGACAAAGTCAGTGTTGTTTCCCCAACAAACTCAAGGAGGATTTCTGGTGGAAGAGCTGACATCTCAGCCAGGTATACAGTACCCCATCTGGCAAAGTTGATGTGATCAACCTGAAGAACCTGAATAAAAATTGCAGCATTCACTTGAAAGCATACAGATGGAGATCCCATAACCCATCACACTGCGCTCTCATGAAGCAGAGTAGAATGCTCAACACCACAGTCATATCGCCCCACCACAATGCAGCATTTGGGTTGAGAGCTGAGGAGAACTCTTTTAAAGGCTTCTGAAATCTGTGGTGAGTTTGTCTACCATCTGTGCAATGTGATCAGCATCTATGGATTTGCAGACATCAGCAAGCTCGTCTGTCAACATAGTGTCAACATTATCCTCAAGAAATGCCAGCAGCCGCAGTCCCTCTCGAGGAATTTAAACTTAAAGTTTTTAAATTTAAATTTAAAGTTCTTTTATAGAGAGCACCATAACTTTCTCATCCACCTGTTGGTTTAAAATTCTCTCAGCCTTTTCAATCGCATGAGACAACGACAACTGTTAATGTTTCCTCAAAAATCATTGGTCTCCCTCTCTGGCCCCTCTCTTCTGTTTGCAAACAACAGATGACCAGGATGGCTGGCAAGATTACATATCCTGTTCTCTGCCTTTGAATGGCTTCTTTCTGGAAGATGACTCCACAGCTTAAGCTGCAGGACACAGAGGAGACAGGCAACCTTTGTGCCTATGGCTGTCCAACTCCTCAATTCTAAACCTCCCTTAGCCACCCATCTGCCTGCGTTACCATCACATTTTTTTTCCCCTGTCTGATTTATCTGTTTCATTTTATTATACCCCTGTCCAAGGGGCTCTTTACATTTGACTGCTGTGAGGGGATGTGCAACTAGCACAGGAACACTTATAATAACAAATTTGCTGTTATTTAATTTACTACTTAGTTGTATCTCTTTATCTCCACTCTCTTGATTTTTTTAATAGTAAATATTTATATTTATAAATACTTATTTATTTTTGTATGCTCTACTCTATGTGACTATATAAATTGCTCCCTGGTGACTAATAAAGTTTTTTAATTGAATTGAATTATCCAGGAATACATAAAGACATGGATCTAATAGTTGCCTAAGAGCTTAAAGGGTAATTTTGTGGGTCCTGATGGCATGCACATACCCTTTTCCTGACATGACATGCTAGGCAGCATAAGCTCCTAGAAGACCACAATCCAGCCTTAGCTCCCTAAGTCCAGAATCTGCCATGTGTCGCCCAATCACACTCCAAAAATTGAATGGGAATGTGAAGGCCTCCAATGCAGGGTATAAGCACATCCTTGTACTCCTCTACTGACTCCTTAAGTTCATGCAGCTTTGGATCTAGCACCTCATCCACTGTCAGCACATGGATTTGGAGACATGGTGCACTGTAGTTTTCTCTGGATTGGAGTACTGTAGTTTTCTCAGGACTGACTATGCTCGCCTCTTGATTGCAGAATGTCCAAGATGGCATAGGTTTGTGAGATGCCCTTGACAACATAAAAGCCATATCAGTAGCGTGTGCTTTGTGACATTCTTCAGGTGGCTTTGTGAAACTGTTGGCTGCTAACACAACACTGTATGGACACTGTGATTCCTCTATTTGATGCAGACATAATGTCATTCATTGTCCTGGGGATGTCTAAGGGGCCTGTAGAAAAAAATATCAATTCTATTCAGTTGGTTCAATGCTATTGAACATGTAGCTTGATGTAGAGCACTGGCCATTCCTATGTGCTCAGCAATAAGGAACTTGTCTCCACTGGTTGTGTACATAAGATCCTGTGTAATGCTGATGATTCTAAGATGCTGCTTAGCCGTGCTCCTATCATGGTATCATCATCCAGTTCATCATCCCCTGAGAGATATTGACCACCTGGTAAGTCTCAGTTAAGGAACATGTACAAGCTGTTGGGTATGCTGTCAAGTGCTCTCTCTTCACTTATGTCTGGTCTGGGGTGTGACAATGTTAGCTCGTATCTTCAATGCAACATGGAACAAGAACATATCCTCATTATGATATTTAAATGATGGAATGAGTCTTTCAGTATTTGCAGTGTTGTCATTTTTGAGCCTAGCATACAGAAGATTTTAATTCAGCACCCTTCAAAACTCTACAAAATGTTGTATGCCAAAAAATAACATGCCTTTGAAGTTGATCTTTTTTGAAAATTGACCCTGACTATTTAGTTCACCTGCTTCACCTCCCAGTCTGTGGTGCGAGTTAGCAGTTTGAGTCTGTGTGTGTATAGACCTATGGCTTGAGCCTGCAGGTTGAGAAATGGTTCACCAA
This sequence comes from Tenualosa thibaudeaui, assembly GCA_027481765.1. NCBI lineage: Eukaryota > Metazoa > Chordata > Actinopteri > Clupeiformes > Clupeidae > Tenualosa > Tenualosa thibaudeaui. The sequence continues at coordinate 2,036,199 of JAIFZK010000071.1, forward strand.
GACCAGATATGTGACTTAGGTCTCTGAGGTCACAGGAGAAATATTTGTTGGTAAAACCTGCTGTCAAAACAAAGTGAGGTGAAGTTCAGCGTTGGAACCAACTTCACATCAAGAATGCCCCTACTGTTGGTAGGTTCAAATCTAGACTTAAGACCAAACTGTTCCCAGATGCTTTCTCCTAATAATTCCCTTATCTTTCTTTTTATACTCTATACATGTTAACTTTTATGTTAATCATTTTATGCCTTTTTAATTTTATTGTGTGCTTTTACTTTCTTTCATCTACTGTACTTTGCTTTTATTTCTGTACAGCACATTGAAATTCCTTTATGTATAAAAATATGCTATATAAATAAACTTGCCTTGCCTTGCCCATGTTTGTCGATTTTTGTTGCACAAAAATCCTTCAACATAAAAGCGGTGTTAGATTGCGGTTAGCTACAGTGGTTACACTGAAATAGGTAAAATAACCAATGCAAATAATTTATGCATATTATGAATGTAATTTGTAGATTCGTTTTACAACTCTTGGATACAAAACTGTCAATTTGTACGGACTTTGCCACAAACCTGGACAGGATGTAAGATTGTGGGTGAGTCTTGCAAAATCATAATTTTAACGGACTCAGTATACTTACCTTACCACTTCATTGACACTACTACTGAGATTTGGTGCTATTCTGAGCTTTATTAGTGATTAAAATTTGTGGTTCAGCGGTAAACTGAAAACACTTTAAAAGTAGACAATGGCTTGGTCAAAGACATCAACCTCTCGACGGGGGTATTTGACTTGATGTCATGAGGTAAATAACCTGGTGTCCAGAGTTTGTTCCGAGTATCACTTTAAGTCCACCATTACCAGTATTTCAGTCATATAGGCATAGGCTACAGACCAGCAGATTGCTTAGCTAAGAGATTTGTTTATTGGCTTTCTACATAAAAAAAAAAAAATTATTGAGTTTATATGGCTCTTTAGAGCTCACTCTGTTGGCTACCCTGCACAACTCTTCTTTCTGAGGATACACCTCCTAACTCCTCTCCCAATGTGGGAACTTGGCTTTCAGGCAGATAATGCACCTCGCATTCGCACAGCTCGACCCACGATGAAGGCGTAATTTCGGCCCCCAGAATGTAGCGGGTTCCTATATGAAAAGGGATACTGTGTGTATACAGTTGGTGTGTTATGTCATGTGTGTGTGAATTAACATTCTCATTTCTTGCGTGTGTGTGTGTGCTTACATTGTACCGGTATGTGCCATAGAGAAAGCATGAGTGGCTCATGAAGCACATCCCCCAGCAGTGTATAGAGGAGGGCATGCCCTTGGGTTCACACTCCATCACAACGTGAGATGGGCTGACAGTCTCAAAGCACAAATCTGAGATGAGGGAAACTGCATTTCTGTGCTTCTCCCTCCAGACAAGAGTTACTTAGCAATAAGAGATAGAGAGAGAGAGAGAGAGAGAGAGAGAGAGAGAGGAAGGGAGAGAGAGAGTGAGAAGGGCTAAGTAAGTGAAATGTTCAAATTGAGCAGAAATAGTTCCCAATAACCATCTGTTTTTTAAGGACACAGTGCTAGAAGTTAATGGAAGTCCAAGCAGTACTTTAGTTTGTAAGGATGCCTATTCTCTGAGAGAGTTAATGTTCTCTTGTTTACCTTTTATTCACTCTTCTCCAGTCTGTCCTTCAGCTCATCCTTTTCTGTGTGTTTGCCTGTGCCAGTGTCTCTCTCTCTTACACACACACACACTAAGAACTCCTCAGGCAGAGTTGTGTTGGCTTGATTGGACAGAGGCAATGTCGGGGTTGGGGAAATGTTATGTCAGGGGCCACCAGCCCTTTCTGTTGCAGCACGCCACTCCAGCACCTCACACAGAGAAGGGCCAATGAGGCTGCCAATCCGCCACCCCCACACACATCCTATCTCTACTGCTACCACACACACACATACACACACAGCCTTTTCAGTTCTCTTCAAAAAACACACATACACACAGCCTTTTGTTGCCTTGTGCTCTTGAAACACACACATACACACACACACACACACACACACATAGATTGCTTCATAAAGAAACCTCCATAACCTCTATTCCTATTCAACTTCATCTGCACAGTCAACATGCCACCACCACCACCACCCTCACCACCCCTCCTCCAACATACACACACATACACAAACATACAGACACAAGCACGCTCATGCACACACACACACACACACACACACTCCTCTATCAGTGCTTCATAATGGCCCCTCAAGGGCTGTCACTGCTAAAGGAAGCTGGCTAAGAGGATGATGGCTACATAACAACAGCCTCCACTGTCTGAGAGGGGGGCTCAGACTGTTATAGCGCCCACCCAACCTGACCAAGGTCACCTCTCCACATCCAGTGATGGCTGTGTTTGCCATCTCGGCTACTCCTCTGGCTAAGTAGCCTCTAATGCACTTTTGTGAAAACAGTGTATGAGATTAAGAGGCTCAATAGGCTAGCTTATCATAACATAACAAGCAGAATGCATGCCAGCACACCAATATAAGAGCATAAAGATGATCTCAACAACCTAATGCATGTTTCTCGTTCAGTGCTAAAGAGTTTATTTGTTAGGAATCAACAAAAGTTGCTACACACAGGCTCTTCTGAACATTACTCCTTAGGGCCAAGATGTGCAAACGCAAGGACGCTATGATGCGTCAAGGATCAAGGATCATTTAGCTTGTTTGTCACATACATTGAAATACTAATGTAAGATGTAGTGAAATTGCATAAATTAGAGTAGCTCAATAAAAGAGAAAAAGAAAGAAAAGGGAAAGCAAAACCAAACCAATGGCCATTAGACAATACTGGGATCAGGATCCATGTAGCCTTTGGACCCAGACATGGTCAGTCAGTTTGTGTCTAGCACTTTCCAGAGACTGTGACTGCTTTGAAGTCGGGATGGAGGAGTGACATTGTGTATCCCATAAGAGATTCATCTTCAGGTAAGGTGGTGGAGATGGCATCACTTGGCCCACCTAGAAATATAGCCTGTATCGGAGACCACCGCACAACCAAAATGATCTGTAGGCAGAACTGCCTTCCTCCAAATCTGGCCATCGGAGCGTAGCTCTCTGCAGACACATGGCCCCCACAGGAACCATGGCTTGAACGATGCATCTGAACCCACCACTGGCACTCCTCCATGTCTCACCATCACTTTCACAGCCTTGGCTTCAGTTGCCCCCTACTCAGTCTCTGCCATAGTCGGCAAAAGAAGTCTTCAGCTCCGCAGATGGAGGTGCTTGTTGGAACAATAGCTTTGTAGAGTCTCGTAGGCACACAGATCAGTTGGAGCACATTATTTGAATAGAAGTGTTCTGTAAAAATGCCAAACTAATCTAAACTTTCCAAACGGATGGACTGACTGAAAACCACACAAAAAGTAACAGGAAATCAAAAGGCATGATCCTGCACAATGCTAGTCACAAAAAGGTGAAAAGAAACATGAAAAATAGCAGAAAGGGTGAAAACAGGAGTGGGAGCTGCGGTAACAAGCTGCCATCCTACAGTGCCATCATCATAGTATAGCATAGCTTGCGACCATAGCAACATCACATTAGCATACTTGTGATGACTATGAATCGGCTCTTAGACAAGATTGTAAAGGTCACTTTGATGTTTTGACCAAAGCATGCCATGTTGTTGTCATAACTGTCGGGTAGTATCTCCCGCTCTCTCTAATCACTTGCCCCTCCCACTCATTCACACCTATCTGTTGCAATCATTACTTCCACCTGTGGCTCGTTGTTTGTCATCCTGCTGTCTATTTAATCCCTTGTCTCCCAGTGTTCCCCGTCAGACCGTCCGCGAACCTACTGCAACTCACGCAAGGCAAGCATCTTAAGACCCTGACTCCCGTTTCTGTTCCCGAAGTTCCTGTGTCTGTCATCAGTCTGTTCCGGTGTTTCCTGTCCTGTCTCCCTGCCTGCCCCGTCCTCTGTTTTTCTGTAATCTGCCTGACTGCTCCTGGTAACGACCTTCGCCTGTCCCTGACAAACGCTCTGTTCTCCTGCCCCGGTAACGATCTCTGCCAGCCCTCGGACTACGTTCTGCTCTCCTGCCCCGGTAACGATCTCTGCCAGCCCTCGGACTACGTTCTGCTCTTCTGCCCCGGTAACCACCTTGGCCAGCCCTCGGACTACGTTCTGCTCTCCTGCCCCGGTAACGATCTCTGCCAGCCCTCGGACTACGTGTTGCTCTCCTGCTCCGTAATGCCTACTCGCTTCTAGAAGAGCACCCACACACTCCTTACCCCTGTTCCCTAAATAAACTTTCGTAACGTGACGCTTTTGGGTTCGACTCGTTCTGTTTTCCTGACAGAACGGTCTGACCAAATTACTATGGACCCAGCGCACGTATCCGGTGGTCAAGCCCAGGAACCGACGGAAACCCCCTCCGCTCTGCACCGCCTCGGGATGGCCGAGGGAGAGGTTCGTCGGATGGCGGGTGACGTCGCGTCCCTCCTGGCTCTTGGCCGACAGCAGCAGCTTCAACTCCAGCAGCAACAGCAACAGCTCGCCGAGCTAACGCAGCTGCTAGTCCGGCAGACATCATCCGCCCACCAGCCCTCTGACGGGGCGTCTGCCGCTCCTCCAGTTGCCCCTGCCCACTTCCCACCGGCTCTGCCTGCGGACCCCGCAGCTGCAAACTTCGCTGAGCCCCGTGTTGGAGATCCTGAAAGATTCGACGGTGACCCTGCTCAGGTCCGGGCCTTCCTCACGAACTGCCGGCTCATTTTCGAAATGCAGCCAAGGAACTTCTCCACCGAGGCGGCCAGAGTCGCCTTCACCATCAGCGGAGTTTGAGCGGCAATCTCCTGCCTGTGCCTCCTTTAGTCGATTCGCTGATGAGATGGTGAAAGTGTTCGACACCGGGTCATCCTCCTCCGAGGCATCCAGAGCTCTGATGACGCTGTGCCAGGGGAGACGCACGATCGCGGACTATTCCATCGATTTCCGCACCCTGGCCAGACGACGGGAGAGGAGTCACCAGGGCCAGCCAATCACCAGCTCCCCCGGAGGGGGTAGCTCCACACGCCCTCTTCGGACGCTCCCTGGTGGCCACCAAGATTCCCCAGAGCCCATGGAGGTCGGTCGGACCTCTCTGTCTGCGGAGGAACGACGACGCCGCCTCACTGCTAATCTGTGCCTGTACTGCGGTGGGGAGGGTCACCGAGTCTCGTCTTGTCCGTTAAAAGGGCGAGCTCACCGGACGTAGGAGGAGTCCGGTTGAGCTCGACAGCTATCCAGTCCTCCAGAGACGGTAAGCCCCTGCTCCAAGCTCACCTTCATCTCGACAGTCATGTCCACGTTCTAACTGCCCTAATCGATTCCGGCTCGGAAGCTAACATTATTGACTTTTCTCTCGCTCGGCAGATGGGACTGAGGCTCCGTCAGCTGCCTGCCCCCATTCCTGCCCGAGCTCTGGACGGCCATCTGCTGGGAACGGTTATCCACATTACCGAACCAGTTAAAATGCGGCTTTCTGGGAACCACCAGGAGAGGATCTGTTTTCATCTGCTCCCATCTCCCGGCCAGCCTCTCATCCTTGGCTACCCCTGGTTGCGTCAGCACAACCCCCGTATTGACTGGCGGGCCAGAGCATCGTCCCTACCTCCGCACCGCCCATATGACTGTGCTATTGACCTCCTCCCCGGCTCCACTCCTCCCCGGAGTCGCCTCTACTCCCTCTCGGCCCCGGAGAGAGGGGCCATGGAGGAATACATCTCCGACGCCCTAGCCGCTGGCATCATTCGCCCTTCCTCCTCTCCTGCTGGGGCTGGGTTTTTCTTTGTGGCGAAAAAAGATGGTTCGCTTCGGCCGTGCATCGATTACCGAGGTCTGAATGAGATTACGGTAAAAAAACGCTACCCTCTGCCACTGCTCAACTCGGCCTTTGAACTACTCCAGGGAGCCACGGTGTTCACCAAACTTGACCTACGTAACGCCTACTATCTGATGCGGATTCGAGAGGGCAACGAGTGGAAGACGGCATTCAACACGCCCTCCGGTCACTACGAATATCTTGTTATGCCATTTGGGCTTACTAATGCCCCGGGAGTTTTTCAGGCACTAGTTAATGACGTGCTGCGAGACATGTTGAATAGATTTGTGTTTGTTTACCTGGACGATATTTTAATTTTTTCCAAGACCCTGGCAGAGCACACGCAGCACGTCCACCTAGTCCTTCGCCGCCTCCTGGAGAACTCCCTATATGTCAAAGCCGAGAAGTGCGTGTTTCACGCGAAGACCATGTCTTTCCTGGGGTACGTCCTGACTGAGGGTAGCATCAGCATGGATCCCACCAAAGTGTCGGCGGTCGCTTCCTGGCCTGTACCCGGCGACCGTAAGCAGCTGCAACGCTTTCTGGGATTCGCAAACTTTTACAGACGTTTCATACGGAACTACAGCTCCGTGGCAGCTCCCCTGACAGCCCTGACCAGCGTGAAGAGGGCGTTTCAATGGACGGCGGCCGCCGACAACGCCTTCACTCTCCTCAAGACACGCTTCACTTCGGCTCCGACCCTCCAGGTGCCGGACCCCGACCGCCAGCTCATCGTGGAGGTGGATGCCTCGGATGTCGGAGTTGGGGCAATTTTGTCCCAGAGAACGGCCGTCGACAATAAGCTTCACCCCTGCGCCTTTTTCTCACGCCGGCTCTCTCCTGCGGAGAGCAACTATGACATCGGGGACCGGGAGTTATTGGCGGTCAAGCCCGCCCTGGAAGAATGCCGTCACTGGCTGGAGGGGGCGTTGGTTCCTTTCTTGGTTTGGACCGACCACTTGAGTACATCCGCTCTGCTAAGCGACTAAACCCCAGGCAGTCTCGCTGGTCGCTATTTTTTGCTCGGTTCAATTTCATTCTCTCCTATCGCCCGGGCTCACGTAACGCCAAGCCTGACGCCCTCTCTCGCCAGTTTCAGAAGAAGGACGACTGTTCCCTGACACCGTCCTCCATCCTCCCCAGCTCCCGTGTCGGGCGGCTTTAACCTGGGACATTGAGAGGTGCGTACAGGAGGCTCTTCAGGAGCAGCCCGGTCCCAGCGCTTGCCCCGATGGTCGGTTGTTCGTCCCAGAAAACCTCCGCTCGCAGGTTCTTCAGTGGGGACATGATTCACTTCTGGCATGCCATCCTGGGGCGGCCCGCACTGGTCATCAGGTCGCCCAACGTTTCTGGTGGCCGACGATGGACAAAGACATCCGGGAGTACGTCCAAGCCTGCCTGATCTGCAATCAGAACAAGTCTTCCAACCAGCCTCCAGCCGGCCTTCTCCAACCCCGTCCTGTGCCCTCCCGTCCGTGGTCCCACATCGCCATGGACTTCGTCACTGGACTGCCTGCTTCCGATGGAATGACGGTCATTCTCACCATCGTCGACCGCTTTAGTAAGATGGCTCACTTCGTCCCGCTCCCCAAGCTCCCGACAGCCAAAGAAACCGAGCAGGCAGTCCAGAACCACGTTTTCCGCATCCATGGCATCCCTAAGGACATCGTATCCGACCGTGGTCCCCAATTCACCTCAACATTCTGGAAGGAGTTCTGTCGCTTGCTGGGGGCCACGGTCAGTCTCACTTCCGGCTTCCATCCCCAGTCCAACGGCCAGTCTGAGCGAATAAATCAGGAGTTGGAGAAGGCGCTACGCTGTGTGGTTTCCCGAAATCCCCTCTCCTGGGCGCGGATGTTGGTGTGGGTGGAGTACGCCCACAATTCGCTTACCTGCTCGGCCACCAAAATGTCTCCCTTCCAGTGCGTCTACGGATACCAACCTCCACTGTTCCCCAGCCAGGAGGGAGAGGTGGCCTGTCCATCGGCTCTCGCCAACGCGCGCCGCTGTCGGCGTACCTGGGCACGAGCCCGGACCGCCCTGCTCCGTGCTACCACAGCCTACTCTGTCGGAGCCAACCGCCGGAGGACGCCCGCAGCCATCTACCGTGCGGGCCAGAAGGTTTGGCTGTCAGCCAAGGATCTCCCCATCCGAGTGGAAGCTTGTAAGATGGCGGCTCGTTTCCTGGGTCCATTCACTATAGAGCGGGTGATTAGTCCTAGGCGGTTCGGCTCCACCTTCCTACCACCATGAGGGTCCACCCCACGTTCCATGTCTCCCGGATCAAGCCAGTCCGTCAGAGCCCGTTGGCGCCGGCTGCACCTCCTCCTCCTGCTCCCCGCTTCTTGGATGGGGACCCCATCTACACCGTGCGACGCCTACTCCGATCCCGGCGGAGGGGAAGGGGCATCCAATATTTAGTTGACTGGGAGGGTTACGGTCCTGAAGAGAGGTCCTGGGTTCCGGCCAGGAGGATTCTGGACCGTATCCTCATAACCGATTTCCATCATCAACACCCTGACCAACCATCCATCGCCCGGGGTCGTCCAAGGGGTCCTCGCCATCAACCTACTCGGGTGAGTCGACGTACGTCTATACCCGTGTCTAACTATGTGTCTGCATCTAACCCCGACCCAGAATCAGAGCCTGAGGTAGTGGCGCCATCTGCTGACGAGAGCGAGGCAGAGCAAGAGGCATCCGCCGATGAGGCTATGGACACTGACCGGTCCTCTGTTTTTCTGTAATCTGCCTGACTGCTCCTGGTAACGACCTTCGCCTGTCCCTGACGAACGCTCTGCTCTCCTGCCCCGGTAACGATCTCTGCCAGCCCTCGGACTACATTCTGCTCTCCTGCCCCGGTAACGATCTCTGCCAGCCCTCGGACTACGTTCTGCTCTTCTGCCCCGGTAACCACCTCGGCCAGCCCCCGGACTACCGGATGAGAGCTTGTAAAAGCACTTTTAACATATCTATTGCTTGGAAAATATTACTACTACTCAGGTCACTGCACTGCCCAAGCTGCATCCACCAATACTACTTTGGAAACATTCACGCTGCTTTCAAAAATCTCACTGAAAGGAACATGTTACAATGTCTTTTTGAAATGCTCATGTTAGGTTCAAAATCCCACCATAGGGATATGCCATTGAAATGACAGGTTAAGAAAGCACTGTCCCAAGCTGATCCCAAAGGTAAACTATGACATCCACAAAAAGCTCAGAACCAGAATCATAAACGCTGGAAGGGACGTTCAGACATTTCCATTAAAGTGAATTAACATCTCTTAAAGGATTAAAGCTACAAACAAGGAGCACAGATAACTGAGTATTTGAATGCTAAATGCTTTTCACTGGGTCATCACCTCATAACCAGCACTGTTTTGGAGACAGCCACAACATGCTCTATACATCCATACCACTTCTGTGCCCAAAATATCACTGCCATGAAACACTCCACCAGTGTAAATAGGGAACATCCACCCCGACTTCCTTTTTCATGCGAAATAAAGATAAGCATGCCCCCCCCCCCTTAGTGAGGCAGTATAAATGGCAGACAGAGATTAGACTGCTGATCATATCTCACATTCCATGGACCAAGTAGACTTTTTTTGTCATATCCATAAAACCAATGAAATAGCAGGCAGGCTGTTTGTCTGAAGTCAATGGAGAAACAATAAAATATCATATGTCATACTGCTAACAAGTTGAATTAGATCGCAGTGACCATGGATTTAAACATTTGAAGGGGATAAAGAAGGGATCAATGGAGTATTGTACCTTGTTCTCTGATGTTAAAGTTACGACGAACGGGGATCAATCCAAGGGGGGTAATCAGTGGCTGATTTTTTCTGTTCAACTTTCAAAGAAAATCTGAAATCGAACTCCTCTGAAGTCGATGCCAAAGCCAATTCAAACAACCTCTATTCCTTGGCCAATGTTGACAGCTCTGTCCTTATCTTGCTAAGCTCACCCAGCGACTCTCCACAAAGACAGAGTGTTGTGTTATAGCATCTTACCAAGGCTTGGTAAGACTTTATGGTGCATGGCTAGATGTATCCGCTGAGCAAAACTATTCGCTACCGCTAGGATGCATCTACATTTCTAGGCCACAGAATCTTCCGATTTTCACATGAATGGTCATAACCGCCTACATTACAAATAGACTTTTTACTTTAACTTTTTCAGTAAAAATACAGTTATGGGCATTGGTGATTTGTTGTGTTTAAAGATTGCAAAATATGCCACTGTTGGGATGGTGAAAAGCTTTTGTTTTCAGATTTTAATTTCAAATTTGAGTTTGGGCCATGATATGAGACTGAATCAAAATCACAGAGCTTACTGTACATTACTGATGGCTACCAAACAGAGCTGACGCACCTTGGTACTAGACAGTTAAAACTGGCTATGAGGAGGAGATGAGCTCCTCTCATCGAATAGAATCTTATTTGACTGTAGCTTCACAAAAATAACAACATTGCATAGCAGAACTGTAGAAGGAACTTTAGCTTTTTCTGAAAAAAATAATATAGTAAGCAGAACCAGGGATGTGCATTTCTGGCAAAAATGCTATTCGATAAGGTAAGGCTAGGTATTGAAATAGGGATTTTGGCTAATTGGCACCCTCTTTGGCAATCACAATTGAACAACAAGTGCTTTGTGCTATTTGACATTGTATGTAGGCTTTGTTCTAATTTGCCCATGTTGTAGTGACTATTGCAAAGTTCAAGATTTTCATATGAAGGAGGGCACAATCATGTTCATGATAACTCTTTGGCCATGCACAGCCTTTCCTAATCCATAAAAGCTAAGGCAAAAATGTTTTTTCCATTTTATGTCTCCTTTAAATGTGAATTTAACATAAACAATGAGCATAACATTTGAAACTGAAAAGAAAACATACTGATTAGAGAGAGAGAAATATTTTGAGAAGGCAATGAGGAAGTTGCAAAAAAGTTGCAGTAACTCGTCAAAATGGCAAGGTCATAATGAATTTCTGTTAATGGTTGCGATCACCTCTATTAAAGGAAAAATGTGTACTAACAAATTCAGTTGACCTCACCCATACCTTACTTTCCCAACCCTTAATCAGTATTCACTCTCAATTCAGTTTAACCAGTTCAAGGTTTTTATCAAATCAGGACCAAAAAACTGTTGTCATAAATTGAGACTCTTTATTGTGTCCTTATAGAGGAATGATGACAATGCTCATTGTGTGATGTTTTGATCATAACCAGGTGACAAATTCACCACACAGATGACAGATTTTAAGACCTGCCATAAACAGGGCATATCACATGCCATGTGTCTATAAAAAGTGTTACGGATACTTCTCAGTGTGTTGTAGAAGTCTAGAAACTTGAGAGATCTGACATAGCATTTCAACCTGTAGTTATACTCAGCAGATTAGTTTCATCAACTCATGTTTGATACAGCAGTCGATCTGCCATCTCCAGATAGTGAACACATCAAGGTGCCTCAAAAGCTCCCCTTATCTGTCCTATCTGTAAAAGGACGACCGCATGACAGAAGTCCTCAGGTTTGCCATCAGCATTATCCAAGAGCCTACCATCTAAGCTGTGGATATCTGGGACCTCTGTCTGATAGCCCTGTCATAATGGACTGCTGTTCGATATACTGGGCTCGGCTGCAGTCTCTCGCTCTCCCTATGGAATGTGATCTTTTCATTTGGAGAAAACTAGGACAAGAATCATCAGTTATTGGAATGGCTATCTCAAATCTTCTTTTGCATTCAGTCTCTCATTCTCGCCACACACACACGCACACACACACATACACACCACCACCACCAACACCATCAATACACCACCTTCTGTCTCCCCCTCACTAACACACATACTCATGCAGACACAGACCCACAAGGAACAGACTGTCTCACTAACACACACACACACACACACACACACACACACACACACACACACACACACAGACACTTTCACCAGCTGAGGAGAGATATTTTTAGATGAAAGGCTGCATATGAAAGTGGAGAGAGGGAGAGAGTGCCTGGCATCAGACAGACAGATTGTGGGGAGTGTCTGTTATAAACCCACATGGAGGAACACCACACTATGCTGAGATTAGATAGAGAAGATAGATAGAGAAAGAGGGGACAGATCAATGAAGAGAAAAAGAGGTAGAGAGAAGTCCTTGGTATACATCATCCATCCATATCCATGTTTTATTTCTTTGTGTGTGTTTATGTCATCTATCTGTGCAGTTATGTTATGTTATGTTTGTGTATGCGTGTATTTGTGCATTTGCATGTATGCTTGTCTGTGTGTGTGTGTGTGTGTGTGTGTGTATGTGTGTGTGTGTGTGTATGTGTGTGTTGTTACTGCTTACCCTCCCTACTCCAAAGCTCAGCTGGAAGGCTCTGAAATAGCTGTGATTAGCGACAGGTCTAATACAGCCCATTCTAGAGAGCTTTGTGTGCAACTGCAGCTCCAGCTGGATTAGGCAAGCCTGGGGTCAAGATCAGACTTAGAGGAGGCACTCCAGGTGAGAGGACACCCTTTTGACCAGAGAATGGGGGGGCAGAGATGAGAGTAAGAGAGAGAAAGAGATAAATAGAGGAGAAAGATAAGACAGTGGGAGAGAAATGGGAGAAATGAGGAAGAGATGTGTAGTTGTGTGTGTGTGTGTGTGTGTGTGTGTGTGAAGAATTTGCACATGCCTGGAAGAGGGCTGGGTAAGTGCAGAGGATCAGAGTGGGTGCTCATGCTCATAACTGGAGGGATAGACATAGATTTGCTTTCAGGTCAAAGTTCACCTGGGAGACCATGAATGAGAGGCAAAAAAAATCTTTGACACAGCCATAATGAAGTTATCCCTGAAAGAGATTACTGCAAATCAACTTGAAGATCCTTTTTTGATCTTTTTTATACTTACCCTGCCCGACCTTACACCATGACTTCTGAATTGAAATGGAGTCAGTGTTTTCTTCTTTAAAAATGAGGGCAACAAAGTTGTTCTTCTCTCTTCATTGTCATTCAACAGCCCTATTATCTGAAGGTGTCTCATTGCACTAAGGTGAGAGATTGCATACACCTTATGCAATTATTTGTGGATAGGTCAAATATTTGACATGTTTTCAGAGTCCTCCAAACCAAATGTTTTCCAAACCACAATTCTTTCTGCTTCTGTTCTGTACTGAAAAACATATAGTTCTCCAATGAAATAGCTCTGAAAGTTTCAAGGGTTGTTTACCAACGTTTCATGCAGCTAACATTCATTTTCAATAAAATTCTGATGTGAATTGAATCATAAAGCATAAAACCCACTGCCACTGACATTGGTCATACTTTTTTTTTCTTCACTAGCTATAATATAGACTTCTTGGACCTTGGAATGGTGGGAGTGTCTTCATGTTAATGGAACTATTTGCATGATTCTGAATATAAGAAAGCTAAACTTACAGATAAACAGCAGTTGTTTACACATTGATCCGTCTGCATTCTTCATCATATCAGCAGAGAATGTTTATTTGTAATTGCTAACTTTCATACAATGGCATCATACAGAGCGTGTGTTTCTCTGAGTGGGTCACGGTATGCAGCCAGGCACAGAGCATTCATTCATTCATTCATTCTTCTAAACCACCACGAGTGGGAACACATGGCCATGCCTTCATCTGTGAGCTGACGGCAGACTCTGAAACAACGTGAGGTGAGCCTAATGAACAAGGCCCTGCAAGTGTGTGTGTGTGTGTGTACATGTGTGCCCCGTTTATATGACTCAGACTTGGAGACACAGTAGCAGCACTCCCAGATTAATGGTTACTGCATGCATTTTTCATGGCCCTCCAGCCCACACCGAATGTACTGCCTGCAAGGCACCTCTGCCAGTGTGACAGTGCAAACTAGTTATTTTTGTTGTTACCGTTATTAACATTATTAAGTGTCAGCATCTGTAACACCATGAGCATCTGTTGTCACTTGAGAACGTCTGAAAAAGAGTACATTTGAATAACACACCGTTACTGTAGCGTGTTACAAAATGCATGTTGTGAAAAATTAGATGAAATTCGGAGGCTGAGAAACACACACACACTTAACTGACCTTTATCAACTCTCCAATGTGTCTTTACATGGCTTTAATGAGCCAAAGAATGTGCTGTTGACTCTGAGGTCAAGAGAGAGACACTGCTGTAAACTTTGCTATTCCCAGCTATTAAGCATCTTGACATATGGTGGGGTTCTTACAGTTGTGAACACACTATGGTGTGGCAATATGTTTGAAAATGTTCAGACAAGTACAGCTATGCTTTTGACTTCTAATCCATTGGTTCTCAAACTGGGCACCATCCCAGGGGATCCGTGAAAAGGTTTGCTACAAAATAGCATCTAGCATTTAACAGAACGAATATAAGCCTGTATAGTTTCATTTGTGATTTGCGATTATGAGGGGCCTTGGAATTATTTGTCCAATAAAGTCTGAGAACCCCTGTACTGATCTACACTAATCAACAGGTTTTCCCATCAGTACCTGTATATGTCTGTTTGGTTTATTTTTGCAGTAGAGTCACCATTGTAGCTTGTTCAGATACCTTCTCATTAACTCTGGGAAAAAGTGATAAACTGTGAAGGGGTCTGAAGAGAACTCTTTCCTCTTTTTTTCCCTCATTTTTGCTGACTGACTATGGGACAGACTGTTTTTAAATTGCATAAACCTTTTTTCACCAATAATTTTTCATACTTATCTCAATACCAAGTTCATATTTTCCATATCAAAAAGTGTCTCATGCTGCCATTACTAAAGGCTAATAAATTATATAGCATAAACAAGTCACATAGGCGAATTCATTTTATACCAAAAACAAGCCACATAATAAATATAAAGGTATGTCATTTGCTTTATGACAGTTCTTTGTTGTAAATTCCCTGTACAAACCTATAGTAGAATAACCAGTAAGCAGAGATGAGATTATTGCTCAATATTTTAGCCTACATGATATAGCCCTAATGATGATCCATAGTCTCCTCTGAAACTGGTGTTCACATGCACAAGATTGCAGTTTTATAAAAAAAAGGCATATTTTACAATCCTCCGAAAGGATACAGCCATTTTGTGAGATATTAGTATTGACGATTCATTAGTTAGCTCTACATCCTTGTAAGCAACTGATCTGCATTTGAATCAAGTCCAATACCTTTTTTTATTGCTGTGAAAGGTACACTGGACAAAATTGGGTAGTGATTTCCTAACCATTACTGCTGAAAGTGTTACCCACTCCTGTAATGTGATTCCAGCATTTTCTTTTTTCTCTTACAGTAAGCATATAGTTTGTGTCCAAATACAGACTATATAGTGTTGTCACAGTTTTTGAACTAAATAGTTTTGAACATGTATTTCAGATATCAAACATCAACTGAGAGAAATTTTCACAAATTTACTTGGAAGTGCTGAGGGGGCAACTCTTTTTTTCCCAAGCTAAAACTTGAAGCAAATGAAGCAGTCACTCATTTAAACATAGGCTTTGCTGTTTTATTTTTAAGCATGGAGATTATTGCTGTATCCATTGATTTACAAGCACAGACAAGAGGACTGAACATTTCTTCCACATAATGACAGTAATTATGACACCACTGGTTTTCACGCTGTAAGGTCTTATTTTTTTCTGAAATCAATCCACGGTGAGGACCAAACCTCTGTCTTATGGTGAGAGCAAACCTCTTTTGCTTTGCACAGTGTGCCCACACTGATTGAGAATAAGTGTCATGAGCGGAATCCAACTTGGCATAGCACCCAGTGACACACACCCAGAAAACACAGCCCAAACACATGACATTCTTATTCACCATGCTAGTGATAGGTGAATGCACTGAAATGAATATTTCAGCCTTGTTTCCTTGGCTTTCATGCCATTTATAGCCATTATTATTAGGCATCATCACACACACATGCCATGTCTTGAACACTGCTTTACACTGAAATGCAGTGTACTGCACACAGCGTAACACAGTAATGAGAGCAACTTAATACTGAATGCTTTATTAGCATGGCTTTACAGTGTTACAGATATAGTGTTGTTAAAGCTTGTGGTCAATACAATTAGACAATTAGAGAGAGCGAGAGAGAGAGACGGAAAATAATATGCACAACAATGTTAATGGACTGGCATTATAGTTTATAGTATGACATAGTGTGTGTGTTTGTTTGAGCCTTTGATGCAGGTGGAGACATTGTTTTTGACCCACTTTTCATACTGATCTGTCACTGGCTATAAAAGTGTGAAGAGGTCCAAGAGGGCAAATGAAAACGCTACCCAATGGCATAGTACTGACTTTTGACCAAGCCTCTATCTTCTATGATTTAGTGTGGTAATTACTGTAACTACAAATGGGGTGTGTCTTAATTGTCATAAAATGCTGACCATCATAATTGTTATGTAATTAGGTCAAGAAATGTCTGTCACCTTGTTGGAAAGGGTGTGTGTTGGGATATTTGTTTGTTTGTGTGTGTGTGTGTGTGTGTGTGTGTGTGTGAGTGTGTGTTTGAATATGCATAAGCTGCCCTGTGCATTTGTTTGGAATAAGGAACCCCTAATTACTTCTCCTGATTAAAATTCTTATAGCTCAGCTGTGTTGGGCAAACACTTAGTGTGAACATTCACACACACACGTACATACACACACACACACACACACACACAGCTCTGTCCATCATCGTCATTGTTGCCATGGAAACAACCTAGTTCTGGGCTGGCAATTGGGCAAGCAGACTGGCGTGTTGGTCTGTGTGTGTGTGTGTGTCAGTGTGTGTGTGTGTGTGTGTGTGTGTAATGAAGGTGTAAACACTCACTGTTCCAGTGCTGTGCCAGCCCTGTGTGTCACAGTGAAATGCTTCCCTCCATTCCTTCCCTCGACAAGATTTCAGCTTGATCTGACTACAGAATGAAGAGTGGAGATTGGACACCAAAACAATGGCTACCTTCCTTTGTAATCCATGCTGCTTGTGTGTGCTGACTATCTCCAAGATGGTATGGTAATGGCCAAATGGCTTAGTTAATGAGCCTAACCCTTTTGGAAAAGAAAAACAATATATATATATATATATATATATATATATATATATATATACAATACAATACAATATAATATATATACAAATATATATATATTGTAAGAAATTGTAAGAAACATTTCTATAAATGCATAGCAATGCCATGTATTCTTGCAAAGTCAACTACAAGTGATACATCTGAGAATATATTTGATTCACATTTGCCATTCAGCACCAGAGACTGTTAGGGAAAAATTGTGCTCAGAGCTTGTAAAATCTACATGAGAGAGCTAATCAAAAAGAATTGGTATTAGCTACAAGGCATTTGGACAAAATAGTATTACATCACTTCACAGGACCATGGCTCGATATTTCATTCATGAAAGCCGGGGACGGGTTGTGATTGAGTGTGTGTGTTTGCTCACACGTCAATGCATATGTGGTGTCCACCCCTTGTCTTTCCCCAGGGGAAAAAAGGGGTGTGACATAGAAAGCCAGCAACATGTCCAAACACACCAGGTAGTGAAAACTATCTGCAGGAGAAAGGACAGAAAAACAGAGAGGGGGAAGGGGGTGCTGGGTTGCAGTCCAATAGAGGGATGACAGACTCAGAATACAGGAACAGGAGCACCAGTTAGTGTTGAAAGATGTGGAATGACATTAACAGTAGGAAGGGGATGGGACACTGCGCCACAGAGGGAAGAAAGAGAAGGAAGTGATGGTAGAGAGGAGGATGCGAAGAGGGGAGGAGGGGTAAAGGGGTAAAAAAACAGTGAACAGAGATGCAGGATGACAGGTAAAGTGTGAAGAGAGGTGCCTCACACATCAGGGAGCTTCATCCAACTGGTGTGAAAGCTCGTCTCAATAAGCTAGTTTTCACACAGCTGGGGGACAGACGTGGAGAGACAAAAAAAGTGAGAGAAGTGAGAGAGAGAGACAGGAAGAGGATGGGAGAATTACAGAAAGACACACAAATGGAGAAAGACTTCTAAGGAAGAAAAACAGACTTGTTTTTTTTTTTTTTTGGAAGTCATCCACTCAGCTCTTGTTTGCTATGCACTACTTCACTACTTCCTACAGTAAGATAAGGTACAGCACACCAACTTCTTGTTCATTTTCAATGACCTAAATCTTCAGGTCTGTGTACAGTGTGTGTGTGTATGTGTGTGTTAGTGTGTGTGTGCGGGCACTCTGTTTTGAGGTATGCTGTGTTGTGGTGTGTGTGTGTATGTGTGTGTGAGTGTGTGTGTGTGTGCGAGCACTCTGTTTTGAGGTATGCTGTGCTGTGGTGCGTGTGTGTGTGTGTGTCTGCTCATTCAAAGTCGACCTGTAGGAATTGTTTGCCATAGTCAGTCATGGGGGCCCCATTCTCCCAGCAGGACGTCCATTAACAACAGGCTTGAAATAAACACAATTTGGCCACCATTCGGCCCCATGCCAAAGCCTGCTTACTGCAACAACAAGGAACTCAGGAGACACACAGACTGCTCAGACAAGCCTGTCCTGCAATACATATAAAGTCCCCTAAACAACCTCACTTAAATAGCTAGATAGCAAGATAGATAGACAGATAGACAGATACATACATATCTACATTATATTAGATTAGATTCAACTTTATTGTCATTACACATGTATGAATAAAGAGTAAGGTATATACATACACACATACACATACATGCACACGTGGTTTATTTATCCTGTAGCAAATTCATTGCATGCTTGTTTTTGCAACTGTCCACTGAGATCATTCTGAACACTGGAAAAAAGCCTGAATAGTTTGGCACGATCCCAACCACAGACTAACCACTACCACATTCGGGCACAGTATCGACAGGCATATTACTCTGCGTCCCTATGGTTACAGTTCCGCTTGTTTGCATCGCTAAATGCTCTCATTATTGACCTCTCAAGCAACAAACAGGAGTTAAGCAGAGCAATAGCCAGATGTTGCAGGGGATGGGAGGGAGAAAGTGAGTGTGTTTGTCTGCCTCTTCTGTGTTTGCCTGTTTGTGTGTCTGTGTGTGTGTGTGTGTGTGTGTGTGTGTGTGTGTGTGTGTGTGTGTGTGTGTGTGTGTGTGTGTGTGTGTTTGTGAGTGTAGCTTCCTTCCCTCCTCCCCTTCCTCCCCTCTTCTCTTAGCCATCTCTCTGCCATAGACAGGATGAATAAGAGAAGGAAGTGCAAGGGATGATGAGGTTGGAAAGAAAAAAAAGAGCGATGGAAGGAGAGAAGAGGAGAAGAGAGGAGAGGAGAGGAGGCAGTAAGCAAGGATGACACTGACTAACAGTGACATCCGTGGATGATATAGGCTATCGTGGAGGATGAAATAGGAAATCTGGTTTGATGAAGATGCTAATATGTGGGTGGATTTTAGGACACAGTTATTTCAGTGAACTCCATAGAATTACATACAGGATGAGAGAGAAAGAGAGAGCTGAAAGCTGAGATGAGAGAGAGATATATATAGAGAAGGATGGGTGAGGTGTGTGTACTGTTGTGATTGAGGGCTGGCTGGCACACTGCCTCCTGTAGTGGCAGGGGTAATGAAGCTCAGCTTGGTGTCCAGTCTCTGAGCAGGCAGTGGCTCATAGGCCACGCAAACACAATCTACACATGCCAAAGGACAACATAAGGGGAAAAACAGAGGCCACCTCAGGAGAGCAGTAGACACACACACACACACACACACACGCAGGAGAGCAGTAGCAGACATCACAACCTGCAAACTCATTTCAGGGACCCCAGTCCCCCAGTCTATTCTATTCTATTTTATCTTTTACTGTCCATAACAAGTACGTTCTAAGGCTCCCACTGCCTCATTAGTAAGCTACCTAGGCCCTGCTGCAGGTGCAGTAGTTCCGCAAACAGTTATCCTAAGTCTATAAAAAAAAGAACCAAACTGTTAATCACATTAGCTGTCTTTAAAGCACCCCTACCAAGCACAGTGCAAAGTGTATTACTACAATGAGGCTACAATGCCAAGCGTGCCGTAATTCGTGCTGCATGAAACTTTCATTTTAATGACTGCTGATGATGAGAGAGACAGAGGCTGTCTCTTAAGGTAGCCTACGCCTACAAGAATAGGCCTACTACATGGGACTGACTCACTCTCTCAGGAGCCACTATGTAAATACGAGAGACTGACGGAGCTTCTGGGAGACTAGGGTAATATGCAGCAGACCAACACACACACATACATTCTCTCTCTCTCTCTCTCTCTCTCTCTCACACACGCACACGGATCACAGATTTCAAAGCTAATCATTCACAGGTAATACATAGCTTCATAGCATTTTTCCTTGGAAAGGGTGGCAGTTTATCAATAAATAAAGAGGAAGTTGAAAAATGCCACAGGAGGTGGGGAGGGGTTAGAGTCAACACAAGAGAATGCATGAATCAGACATTTGACTGACTCCCACTTGGAAAAGGTAATACAAGTAGCCTCTCACTGGCCCATGCGAGCAAGTGATTGACTTGCTCTCGTCTTGTCCTGACTTGCCTTATTGAGTCATGTTCTGTGTTTGTGTTTTTGTGGGCTCTTT
Organism: Tenualosa thibaudeaui; assembly: GCA_027481765.1. Classification (NCBI taxonomy): domain Eukaryota; kingdom Metazoa; phylum Chordata; class Actinopteri; order Clupeiformes; family Clupeidae; genus Tenualosa; species Tenualosa thibaudeaui. The sequence goes on from JAIFZK010000071.1 coordinate 2,056,625, forward strand.
TGTGGGATCTTTCTCATGGGCCACTGGATTGTGTTATGTGTCCCAAGGGGGTGTGTTTGGGTGCTGTGAAATCGCTGACTTAAAGAAATAAAACATGACAAAATCAGAAAAACTGGAAACGCATCATGAAATGTGACAGGTCAGATAAAAATGCATGCATGCCCAGACAAGTATGATTTCACACCTTGTATTATTGTAGTAAGACGAAACTAGTCCATAGGCATATTTATAATGTAATGCATTGCTCCTGGATGGACATAGTTCTAATGTGGCTATCTAATAAGTGGGGTAGAGCAATAACCTAGGTCCCCTACATCACGCCATCAATGGGAGTTTGTGCGCAAAAGACAAGATGTCTCATGGTACCTTCACTTTCAGGTTCCAGGTTTTTAGGGTTTCAGCATACCAGAGAAGCATGCACATGGGTGCACAGCAGAAGAAGGCCTGGGATCATTCAAAATAACTCAGGCATAACTTTTATTGAATGGTTTATGTAGTGCATGAAACACAAAAATAAAAGGAAAAGGGACGAAGTAAAGAAGTAAAGGAAAGACAGGCAGAGAAAGAGAGAGAGAGAGAGAGAGAGAGACCACAGCCTTGGATCTGGTGTCTTGTACTGAACATAATCCAAAATGTGCAGATCGTGCTCTTGAGCTTGTTGAATATGATTTACTATTTTCGCAGAGGACATATTTCTTCTATGCCACTGTAATTGGACCCCGCTGGTGTAGCAGCCACTTCTGATGGCACACAAATGAATAAATAAATCCAGAAATGCCGAGCCATTTGGTTGGCTGACATTTACTGATGAGACAATTAAGGCAGAATCAGGCAGTAACGGCCAGGGGAGTGGGAGCAGTTGGGCTTGCTCACAGATCCACTCACTCTCAGCCTTCCAGGGCTCGCATCCCTTTGTGCACAGCCTTCTCTGGACTGTAAGGGAAGCTATTGCTTAAATCCAAACCATGGTGTGCTGTGAACATATCAGCATATCATATCAGGTCCATTGCTAACACATCACAGTACATGCAGAACGTGCAAGCAAGAAAAAAAACACCACTCCACTCACGAACAAACCCCTTGAATTCTTACATTTTCACATGCACATGTCTATTGAATACATTCTTATACCATAAAATCTTGTGAGGGTCAATAAAGGTAAGATAACATTTCAACCTTCATTTTTTCCCATCTTCTTCTTCTTTTTTTACATCGAACGTCCTGCAATTAGTCAGGATTTGAAACCTGTTTGGTTGGATGCAGTTGTGTTCATTTATACAGGGGGTTTAGGGTGTCTTTAGGTGGGTATCTCGATTGTTGGGGTGGCGACAATAAAAAGCTTTTTTATATAAACAGGACCACTGATGCACTAATAACAATAACAAGTTGGATGGTCCCTGTCTTCTTTAGCCCAGAGAATGCAGCACCTGTCATTTCCAAAAAAAAGAAGAAGAAAAGCAATGCAACAGATGCATTCTTGATTATGCCATGGACATGCCATCAGAAATCAAACCTTGGTAATATGCTGCTTCATTGCCCATCACGCAAACATAGATTGTATGCGGTTTACATAGATCATATGTCATACATTCTGATTTAAGAAGCATACAGTTTTGTGTGACAACATTACCATCAGTGGTGTGCATAGGAAGTGTGCAATGTCTGCCTTAAATTTTTGTACCAAATTAATATGAAAAAGTAAGGACAAAATCACTTTAATAAGCGCACTGGTGGCCACCACACCACTGTTTATTTATTCCTCGAGAATGAATTCGTGGGCCAGAATACTGCTACAATGAATATGCAATCTTTGACCAATTTATTGTGTGCCACCGCTGAGTTTGCAACGCTATATCAGTTTCTATGTTGTAACGCGACGGCCATGGAGCGCTTCCTATAGCTCCGCCTATCACAACACACACAGCAGAGGCAGCTGGAAGAAAAGGCTAACAACATTGTGACAATGCTGAGAGAGTGCATGTTCTACTACTCGAGGTGTTTTAGCCATCAATTGGACCAACGTTGAAGCATGCCTTTTGCATGCAGCCCATAAACGCGGAAAACAATTTGCACCTTTAACAGCGCGTAATCGGAACCGTGATGGCGGTCTAATTTTCGCAGGTAAGATCCTTTTCAGTATTTCATTGTTGGCTCTCTTCAGGTTTTTAGATGGTATGGATAACCGCTTTTGATGGCTTTGTTATTAACTACAGCAAGGTTAGATGTATACAAATAGGCCAGGTGATCAGTTACTGTATCTATTGATTTATTTCATTATTTGAGCTGAACGGTCTCCACAAGGAGAATGTGTTGGTTTCATCAGTTGGTACTTCAATTTGCAATGAATCAAATCGTAGCTTTACTGTGTCTTTAATGGACACTGAGATCGCACAAAGGTTCAAATAACGTTAGCGTTTGTCTTTTCCTTTATAAAAGATTGTGCTTGCCATTTTAACGTTATAACTATAACGTTAAACGTTAACATTAAACATTTTCAATTGGCTCATGAAATGAGCACTGTTAATGAGCACCGGTAACGCCAACAATCTTTGTCTTTGGCTTAGTGGACGTTTCGAATAAGAAGTGGGCTATATTTTTCTAACAAATTGGCTACAGTACGCAGGAAACAATGGTTTGATTTGAACACTGCTCATTGTAGGTTGATTAACAAAGTAGATCCATCTACATCTGAAATTACTGAAGCTACGCACGGTTGACGAACGCTTGAATTAGTTTGTCGCGTGTGGCGCGAATTATAGTGGAGCTCATTCGCAACTGCTGGACGCTCGGACGCAATCGCACGGTTTAGAACAAACTCATAAATAGACACAACATGGTTATCAGTCATGTCTTCAAATTACCTCAGCAGGTTTTTTTTAATGTTGTATCGAAAAAGATATTCTTTTCAGGTTCGTTCCTTGCTACGGGCATCGAAGCTATTGAGCCCAGTCTAACCTTAACACGTTTTTGTTGGCTATAAGGATTAGTGACTGTTTTCTTGTAATCCAATTACACTCGTAAACTAGTCTGCTGGTGTACAATGATGTTAATATGAGTGTCTGCATAAATGTAATATGAAAACGGCGCCGTTTCCTTGGGCTACATGCATTTTGGTAAGAGCAGGCAGTATACCAGTACACTTGGCTATGTAGGCCATTTAAACAGAAAATGTGCCTAGTTGAAAAAAATAGGATAGAGATTCATATGTTTATTGATCATTATCTTTGGGTTTGAATCCCAGCTGCCACCGTTGTGCCCTTGGACAAGGCACTTAACCCTAAATTGCTCTAGGGGAGACTGGCCCTGAACACTTGATAGTTGACGAGTTGTAAGTCGCTTTGGATAAAAGCGTCTGTTAAATGCATAAACGTAAAACGTAAAATCTTTTTTTTCCTTAAGCGTACTGTGTCTTCAGTCAAACTCGTACATTTACTTTGAAAATTAGTTGTGAGTTTCCCTTTGATTTTGGACAACCCCACTTTGAATTTTACCGAGGAACAATGCACACAATGCTGTTTCCTCTCTTGACACGTTGCATATAGAGCTAGGTTTGTGTATTTCAAAAATTGTGGCCCAGTCACTGGCATCTAAGAACTAAACAAGTGTGTGACAAAGGAGTTTTTGCAGCTTGTCCTGCAAATAGGCTCTTGCCAGGGACCTTTTGTATGTTTTTCTTCTTGAAGTGAAAATGAACAACTTACAGTCAAAATGAGAAATTTCACATATACATTTGCATTTTATTATTAATTGTATAGGCACCAGCATCTTTGAACAGTGAAGCTGTAGACAGTCCAATCCCTTTAGTTTAAAGTAAGTTTATCTACCATCTAACAGGCAATGTTCAGATGGTCCCATAAGATTTGTGCTGAACAGATCTGAACAGAGTGCAGTGGTCTGCAATGTTACTGTGTCTTATTCAATTTACACTTGCTGCTCTTTATTAAGTACTTGCTGACAATACCAGTTGGGACATGTCATGTTGAGTTATAATTTAATTCTGGAAAAAAAGAAATATGGTAACTTTGTATATTTATCTCTGAATGGTCATGCAGCAAAGGTGGGCATGTCGCAACAAAAAGCTATGATGGCTCTGCATAACCTTGATCAGAACACATGGTGGTCACCTCAGTCAATAAAGATGCAAACAAAGTTTGAATATGATGATAACTGAGACAACGTTTGGTCCTATGTTGACTGGCAGTCACATACTGGCTGAGTATTGTGATTGGAAGACCATGAAAATGACCTACAGATTACATTTCTCCTGCAAAATAATTGTGACCCAATATTTATGAGAATGTACAAGAACAACAACACTGTTAGAAACACTACCTACCAATGCTGCTTCAAAAGCAGATCTAGCCTATTGAGCCTATATAATATTCAACCGACACCCTACATTTTGCATGTTCAAATTCAGGAGGCTGTTGACAAGACAAATCTAAGAACATATGTGAACATGAACTTGCAGATTCTTCTCATCACTTTCAGCCATCCCAGGAGCTGACTATTGGTTAGGTGTATACAATGACACACAGAGGAGGATGACTGGTTGGCAGTGTTTTTGTGGACCATTAATGGTTGTGCTGCTGATGTCTGTATTAAATGACACATTCATTCTTTCATTCAAATTGTCTAAGCTGTATTCAAATCGCTTTCACAAAATGGTGTCACTTCTACTACTGAAACACCATTCAACCTAAGACATATTGGAAAACATACTGTCTGTGAGAGAGGACAGGGTTTATTTGCAGTTCATCGCATTACACAAATTTAAAAACAAATTATCACAAGAGGATGTGGTTTTGGAACCCCCCTGCCCCCCCTCCCACACACACACTCTCAGTGTAATCTCTGTTATGAAACTGTGAAGCATCTGATGCTGTCTGGAGATTTGCTGACCAATAAGCCATAAACAAGTTTGTAAAAATCCCTTTGTTTAATGTTTAGGCTTACTGAGAGATATGTCAACTGAAGTCATGAATGCAGAGTCCATCCTTACATTGTTACCATTGTGGTTTTTTTTTTTTATATGAATATCTGTTCCTCACGCTGAGCATAGAAATAGACTGTTGTCTTATTTAACTTTTTGAATTAAGCTGTAGTATTAGGCAGCAGTAAGTTATAGTACAAACTGAGAATAGCTTTGTGTAGTTTATGCACAGTTGAAGCTATATTCAGGGCAAACATATTTCATGGTTTTAGCAGGCAAGCAAAAATGGCTAATTAAAAGCACTTGCCACAGGTACTAAAATAGCTTGTGCACAATACATTATGATTTTGCATCTGGGAAAACAAATGTAGCTTCAGGTAGCTATGGAAGTGGCTACCTTCTATGGCTAGTATAAGAGCAGATGAAAACCTGTGTGAATTGTAATAATGTGGAAAAATTGGATATGGTGATATGTGTAGACACAGTCACCAGATAACAGTGGCCCACTCAGACAGGTGAAAACGGGACTATTATTTGATAATGACTTGAAAGCATACTAATGACAGAAACACTGCACTTCAAAAGAAATCTAAACATGCAAAGACTATATAGGTCTCAATGTTTTGAATGAAATGAACTAGTGAGTCATGATGTAATTTGTATTTGTACTGATATTTTCATGATGTTCTGAAGCAGTGGTGGTTTTGAGAAATTGTCAGAAAACTGTTAGATGTTTGACTTAACAAACTATATAGGCATAAGATGCTTTCAGGAAACTCGCCCCACTTTGCATCAAGAACATGAAGATTTTTTAAAAATATATTTTAAGAAAGTATTTGTTGTCACTGCTAAATTGAACAGTGTTTTTAGGTAGATAGCTTGCAGTGCAGATAAAAGCATGCACATGGGAAACCCCAAAGTTTTTAACAATATTCAATAATGCAGGGCTTCGGAAACACACTCACACTTGCTCACTTTCTCTCTCTCTCTCTCTCACACACACACACACACTGACAGACACACACAGTAATTCTCATGCTATCAGTCTTGGCTCTGTCACTGTTTTGTCCCTGTACTCAATGGGCCAGTGTCACTAGTATGTCTGCTGTGTATGAAAAATGGCTGTCCAGCGGAGCACTGGATACACGCGTCACCAGCCACTGCTGCATTTATGGCCTGTCAAGCTTCTGCGGGGCTTGGCTGCTCCGGAACTCTCACCGGGAGGGATGGGGTGTAATTTCAGTTGACGGGTGTGTGTGTTTGATGTACGTGTGTGTGTGTGTGTGTGTTGCTGTGAGCATTTAAAACATTAGGGACGGCAGAGTTGCCAGCCCTTCACCTTCAACAGGCAGGGTAAAGAATCATCCTCCAAACAGTCAGAGGCATCGTTTGAAGTTTTTTATTTTTTTTCCCCCTCCTCAACCTGGAAATGAGGGAGAAAGAGCGTGAGAGCGTGCAAACCTCAATTAGTGAGGTTCAAGAACCGTTATTGGCTTCTTTAAATGTATATTTTAAAGTGTTTGGAACCTTGTTTTAAAGTGTTACTTAGGTGTCACTATTGCATTAGCCTCATGTAACCTCACACTACATCATTTAAAGTTGTCAGAGAAGAAAGCAAGCAAGGCATTCTTGTGGTAGTCAGCAGTCTTTGCACAGGTGTCTATAGCGCCGGGCGTTGTCTACGATTCCTCTTGCCCTGTGCAGCAAGGCTGATGGCTGCAACAAGTGCCCTGAACACATGCTAAGAGCTCAAACGTAATTATCCGTAATCCTGTTTGCCACTCGGTCCGGCATACGGTTGGGCTGATTAGGTCAGTGCTTTCACTGCAGGAGTGGTGTATTTGTTTGCTTGTTGTTAGTGCAACTGCCAATCCATACAATTAAATGACCTCCTCAAGCAGTACAAATGGCCTTAATTACAATTGTAGCCAACATTTCACTAAATCTAAGCCGTGCACCTTCCTCAGAAAGAAAGGCTTGTGTTGTGGAAAGGCATAATGCTCAGAGTTTATACTGGGCAAATGCAGATTACCTGGATGAGAGTTTTGCTGCATATCTACTCGGAATGTAATCATAAAGTGTGTGTGTGTGTGTGTTTGGGGGGGGGGGCCGTACTAAGGACCGTAGGTGAAAAACTAATGAACTGAAAAGTACACAAAACCTTCCAAACACTTACCAGAGCCCTATCTACACTGTTAGAGCATACCTCCACCCTCTACCTAGATCTGCACAGTACATATTCTGGATGGCTGGAGAGAATAACACTTGCATTTATCCAACCTTTACATAACTATAGGCTATCCAAATGAATTTGAAGATGATACAAAAACAAATGGTCTGGTGAAAGGGATGCCTCAAATACTGGTAAAAAGTTACATAGTGTCAACCAATGTTAAAACCAATGGGAAAAAAACGAACATTGGCTCTAACAACCGTCACATCTGTGGTCACAGCAGGCCGTGCATCTACTCTGTGAGTCTCTCTCATTGTCTCAGCATGTAAAGCCTGCCTTTGCTACTTTTTCACCCTCTGGTAGCTGAATTGAAAGGGTGTCATTGAGCTGGGGTCTCTGGGTAATTTGTCAGAGGAAGATACGACCGTGAAGGTCAGACCAGGCCAGGCTGCATTGCATTGCCTGCAATTTCCCGCCAGTGCCTCGCTCGCAGACAGTAACATGTCCCTTCCCGCCACAGTTGTGCACTGTTTCAAAGACCCCCATTGTCCCAGTTTTCCTCCGCCTGTGAAGTTGTCCTTCACAGTGGCATTTTCATTGTGTAGCTCTATTGTTTATAAAAACTTGATAGCAGATGCAGGACATTTTTGCTGAGAACAAAAGTCTTTTGTGTTTTTTTTTTTTTTTTTTTTAATCACGCCTCTGTCAACAATTCTGCACAATGTGTTAAGAGTGTATTTATCTGGGTTATCTCTTCGTCTGTGCACTGTGTGTTTTTGTGTGCGCCTACTTGAAAGTTAAATTGATATATGTGTTATTGTACCACTTTGTACTCGTTGAATGAAGGCTGCCCTTTTGCCCTTCAGATCACAAGTGTTTTTTTCACCAAGAGCCAAGGGAGAGGCCCTCTGACAGGTCGGCTTGCTCCCAGGTGACCCCAAGAGCCCTTTCCCTGAACAGGAGAGGTGGCAGAGCAGGAGCACTCTCCTCTTGTTCTGGACTGGGGCCGGGCTGGCCTGCCCTGGCTTGTCGTGGAGTGAGAAGAGGCCTGTCCTGTTCTCTAATTACAGCCCCCAGCTCCTGAACCTCAGGGACTAGAGCTGTAGGCTGTGGGTTGAGGTGGGGGTGGTGGTGGTGACAGAGGGGTGGGGGGAGCCAGCCATGCTCCCCACGTCCAGGTGGTTGCTATAATAAGCCTGGTCTGGTGGAGGTGTGTGTGTGTGTCTGTGTTCGGTCTGGCCCTACCGTTATTAGACCAGGTGGAGGCCAGCTTTTCTATGGGCCACATGGGAGATGTCACACCAGGACGACAAGCTACAGACACCCGTCTTTAGGGGTCAAAGTTTGGGCAACAAATCCTGTAGAACAGATGGGAGTGCAATCTCAGAGCAGGTATGAAGGGGATGGGCATGAGTGTGTGTCGGTGGTGTTTATGTTTTGGTGTGGGTATGTGTGGAGGGTAGTCCATGTGTGTGTGTCTTGGAGGAAAAGAGAAGAGAATGTGTCTGTAATAGAGATCGACAAAGTCCATTCATGAAATCAGTGAGTGTGGTCTTTACACATGTGTCTGGAACAGAGCCAGTGGATCAGACTGCAGGCCTTGGAAAATAACAGACATGGTAAAAGTAGTCCAAACATTTCCGCTTGGCTGCCTGATTCAGCAGCACCTTGTTGACAGTTAATTAGAAGGAGAACAATGGGTCTGGGATGGTGGGGTGTCTCTCTGTCACGAGTGAGGGACATATGTTTTCCTGTTGAAACACCAGGAAGATCAGTTGTAAAAAAAAAAAAAAAAAAAAACGCTGTCCAGTGTGAGAGGGCACATGCTGTGTGTGCATTTTTGTGTTTGTGTGTGTATGCTCATTTGTCCTTTTAATGTGTAATTTACATTACCACTAGGTAGCTTTTTAGATAATATAGTCTGCTTTAACAATTTAAAAAACAAACAATGCTTGAAACATTATTTATTACATATGGAATGTTAAAACAGAAACACTATGGGAATAGCTATGACATGAACAATCTATACATCCTACACCACTGTGTGTTACTATGGTATGTGTTGTCCATGGTATTCTCTAATGTGACAGATGATGTAATGCTCTCCAGTGTCAGAGAACCGTGACATGAGAGCCCATCTGGTGGGGAGAGATTTGGTGCACCCTCAGACCTAATCCCCACCGCTTCCACATTCAGGCAAGTTCTGAGACGTGTGCCAAGGAGAGGGGATGATTGCCTTCACAGGAGATAATATGCAAAGCTTTCTTCACGGAAGATATGCAAAGCTGCCAACATGGTGGGAAGCCTTCCAAAAGTAGAGCAAAAGGAATACCAAGAGTGTGATTATGCGTTTTTTGCTGCTGTTCTATGGGTATTCTACACATGGTGTTTATCTAGCAACATGCTAAAACCTAGAGAGAGAGAGAGAGACTGAGTGAGTGTTTACATAGCCCTTGCTAGAGGTTTTGGATTATGTGTGTGATTGACATGGCCTGAGATGGCTGAAACGAGTTCTCCCTGTTTGCCCGTTGCTGGAGCACCTGTCTGATGTCAGGCTGATTAAACCCATCATCTGAACTTTCAGATGTCTCAAGACAGACAGGGATACACAACCTTGTACTTCCCAGGAACCATTTACACATTCACATGTTTTAACTTCATCTAATGTGTGTATATGTATATAATATACGTGCTAGACGGACTGAGTTGGAGTTGGTAGCGTGTCAGAGTGACGCTGATGGCATTGGTGAGGGGGTATGCTGTACGGAACCAATATAAAAACGTTGCAGTGTCCGCTCGACTCAATTTAGCTAAACTGATCATTGTCAGCGGTAGATTTTTACCGAATTGTTGAAGATCATAAACTGGAAGCACAAAATGTATGGTTCATCTGGTATAGCTAGTTGCAATCTGGCGGGCGCACAAGGAAAAGTTAAACTGTGTAGTGAGTCAGGACTGCTCAAGAATTGAATTGCGCTATTTTTTCCATGCATGTAATGCAATTCAGTTAATCTTATTCTGTTGTATTTTTAATCAAAATTGTGAGGGGTGGGGGTGGGGGGGGCAACAAACAAAATTCTAGAGGGAATACTGTACAGTACAGAACAGTACAATATTGTACAGGAATACTGCAATGTACTGCACAGACTACAAGGCCTTTTTTGGTGGCTGGGTGGGTGGGCGGGCTTGTTTGTTGTGACCGAAGTTGCTCGATGTTGAGTTGGTAGTAAAAAAAATATTGTGGTGGTTGTAAAAATGGTAGTGAAAGTGAAAGGTAGTAAAGTCAACTCTAGGATTCCTGCATATACCCTGCTGTTACCATTCAGTCCATCTATAGTAGGCTACATATGTGAGTCCATTGAAAAATGCTTTTTTCATTTCAACAAATTCTTGATGTCTGAAGAACCAAGAAGGTGCCTTTCCCAAGCACTTCTCTGGCATTGTTGCAGCCAGGAAAGGGATTCCCTGGAGGGGTTGCACAGAAAGGGTTTGATTGGCTCTTTTGGTGCCAGTTCAGTTTATACCACAAACACACACACACACACACACACACACACACACACACACACACACACACACACACACACACACACACACACATATTTGGAAAGCTCCCTGGGACTGCATGGACAGAATGTTTAATTAGCCTCTGGCCTCAATGGATGTTCTGCAGCGGCTTTCTATGGAGTGGCTGAATGCTGTTCGTATGCAAATGGTGGTAATTATTTCTGGATGGGGGTATGCTCTTTTGCCGTAGAAACTTTCTGTTTCGTTCCATTCCTCCCGAGGACGCTTTGGGAGATTTCAACTGGTGGAAGGGAAGCTCAATTTTCATTTAGCTTGTGTTTAGTTTTGTCGATTTCTCCACTCAAACATATTCCCCTCTCTCTCTCTCCCCCCTCCCCATCTCCTACACATTTATTTTACCCCTGTTATTCTATCTGTATTGATACTGCAGGAAAACCCATGTAATGTAATGTTTTTTTTTCTCACGCAAACGGTCACATTTTTGCTGCTAGTTTCACCCTTAATGAACTGTATTTATATAACAATGTCATACAGATGCCAAATAAATACCTTTATAACATTAAATAGTGTCATATGACACCAAGGCAGAAACAGGCATTGTGATGACATGCCTCAGATATGTTGGTCCCATCAGCTGTTGTAATTGCACAGGCCATCCACTTCAGACAAAGAGAGGAGTCAGGGCTTTGGATAGAGTCTGTCGGTTTGGCCTCTTCAACCACCCTTTGGTTTTGCACTCCACTGTTATAGAGAGGCTGTGGAGACTTGAAAGCCTTGATGATGTGGAACTCCTCATTTGTGTGTGTGTGTCTGTTTTTTGTGTTTGCATGCCACATATCAATGCCTCCTTTCAGTGTCTGAAAATGCATCAGCTGTGCTCCAAAATGCATTCCCAGTATCTCACTCTTGAGCTATTGGACTGGGAATTTCAGCAAATGGCACATTGTTCTCCACACAGCTTTCCTGACATAGAAACTAATATGCCAGTGAACAGTTGGAAAGTGAAACTCCAAAAAGCTCTGTGCCTGCCCTCAATACCCCCCACGCCCACCACCTATTTTCATATTTGCTTGAAACATGCTGGCAGCTTCTTTGAAGCGAGTCATCTTTTGTTGGCATCTTCTTTGGTGTGCCCTTACTGAGCACTGAGTGGTATGCATTCAATCATTTCTCTCTGCCAAAATATCTTTCTGCTTTCTGTGGTTGGTACCCAACATGAATTGCCATTCAGGAGAATGGCCTCATCTTCCCCCTTTGTTGAGGTCAACGTCCTGTTATCCTGCTATCCTGTTACCACCTCCATCAATGGACTTGCTTTGTCCTAGCCAGTTGCATACGCCAAGCATCAGGCATGTGTACAGACACAGATCTGCAGGTATTATTTCTACATATAGACAGAGACTGTACTTAGCCTGCCATGACCGTTTTGGTAGTTACTGGGCTGTCGGAGGCAATCCAGATGTTGTATTTACCTGTTGTTCTATGCAAGCTCATTACTGTGTGTGTGTGTGTGTGTGTGTGTGTGTATTTGGGTGAAGTGTATGTGTTGGTCAGCACAGTAACAGATGTTGTGATTTTGGAGACCCAGAATACCCCAGAGTGTCTCCTTATACAGGATTAAGTAAGACTGCAGTGTTTTACTGTTTAGCTAGTTCTGTTTAACTTCTAAATATATTGTGGTATGCTGTAGATGTTATGGTAAGGTGAAGTTTATTTTTCGTGACATCTCGAGTGTCTACAGGGAGCGATTCTTGCCTTAGTGTGCACCGTGCAAATGTGTTGCCTTCAAGTGTCTGCCTTTGTGTGTGGAAAAAAAGGAAGGGGAGGAAAGTGTCTATATATGCCCTGGCACACTTTTCTTTTCTTTTTTTTCCATTTACATACACTTCAAAACACATTTCATACATACACACTTATGCACACATAGACTTACACTAACACATACACACACACACAAAGAGAGAGAGATTTGGCCTGTAATGAAACACCTAGTGCTGGGGGAGTTTTAATTATTTCTCCTTGCCTTGTACTGTCAGTGGTCTGGGCTGAATTTCAATGTGGTTAATAGCTCTCGTCCAAGCACTACTGCTGAAGCCTCCTGGCTCTAATGGACTTGCATGGCTGCCTGTGTGGAGCGGCTATTATTTCAAGGTCGTGCAGGCTCTTTTAAAAAAAGCAAGCATCCAGGTGAGATCATCTGATAAAAAGTGGCCTCACCACATACCTGGGCACAGCTCTCACGTACACACATATATACACATATTCACACACACACGCACTCTGTTCCTTCAAATGAGCCTGGCTTGTTGATGCTAGAGGAATACCTTTCTGTTCTCAAGACCCTTCTCCTTAAAAGAAAGGGAGGTCGGGGGGAGGGGGTGACAGGGTACTGGTGCTCTCTTAAGAAGCAGGAGCAGAAGAGCACAGGACAAGGCAGCCAGCCGATTAAGCTGTTTTAAATAGATGCTTCACACATCCTTTCATCAGCAATAAAATGGCAGAGGCAGTGAAGGTGGGGTGGGGAAGGAGATGAGGAGGAAAAGGAGGTGCTGGTGTGGAGGTGTGCTGTTCGCTTACATTTTCTCTACATCCGCGGCTCAGGTGAATCAAATTTATTCATCCTCTCGAGTCGCCCTTCCTGTTTAAAGCCACATTAGTCAGGGCTACAACACAAAGAACGAGAGGGTGAGTGAGAAAGCAAGAGAGGAACTGAAAAGAGGAGAGCGAGAGTGAAAGAGGTAGGCAGAGGAATGGGAGGGGGCATCATCAGAGGATATCCCACCTAACTCATCTGTGCTAATATTGTTGCTGCTTAGCATAGATTCATTCGGTTGAAATGTCAGACAGTGTAGATGAATAATGTATCGCTGGGATTGGGGAGGGGGTGGGGGTCTGCGTTGCTAAGGGAAGTGTGAATTCATCCACCGGGGTTGGCACTGTTCGCGTTGCCACTTACAAACACCCCACCACCCACCACCACCACCACACATAAAGGAAAAGAGAAGCCACTTTCTCTTTCTTTCCTGTTTTTCATCCTGTTTATTTTGGACATCTCATTTGTTAGTCTCTCCTTTCCTCCGTTTCAAAAGCCAACAGAGTGGGGTGTTTTTGCATGAGGAAAGAGGCGGATGTGGGAGTGATGCTACATTTCTTTTGCTTGATCTGTGCCTTTTCCTTTCTCTCTCTCGTTCTTGCCTTGTATCTCTCTTTCTCTCCTCTTCCTTTCTTCTTCCCTCTATCCGTCTCTCTTTCTCTTTCTTGCTCCACTGCCAGTGCAGATGGCTGCCTTGTCTCTCTTTGCCTGCTGAAATCTGTGTTGGTTTATTTAAGCCATTTTTCCAGTTCAGTGCAGGCAGTTGCGTTTGAAAGATACTCAAGGACCTCCCCTCGACTTGTGCAGGTCTAAGTGGGCTGAATGCTCCCACTGTGGCCTGGCTTGGTGCAACTGAGCGTAGGGACTTTTTGTTTGTACGTTACAGGGGTGGGGGGGGGGCAGTGTAAGCCTGCAATTCTGAAGTGTTGGAGGAAGATGCGCCACTTCTTTCTTCTGTGTTCCCCTCAGGGGGGAAATGTTGCAGGGTGAGGAATAAATGGCTATCTTTTTGAAGCCCGTCTGTGTCAGCGGAGAGATTGACACTGAATTGCATCTCAGTCCCACATCAGTGCAATTTAATGACTGAGACAGAGAGCCCGCTAGAGACTTAGGCTACAGCATTAGTGTGTCTTAAGTGGTTTTATTACTCCTGGCCCTTAAAATGCATTAGAGGGGCATCAGATGGTTTTTGGCCTCATTCGCCAATATTTTGCTCTTAAGGTCCCATTTAAAGATTTCAATCCACATTGGTGAATGCAAAATGTTCTTAAAAAAACTGAAATATTTGTTTTGAACAAATATCTTTGTAAGAACAATTGATGAGGGCCTTTGTCTTTGAGGAGATAATAGCACCAAAAGCTGCTGGCACTCCCCTGTGGATAAAGGGGAATCATCTTAGTTCTACAAGTGAAATAGAGGAGATGGGGGAGGATTAGGAAGCTTTAAAACGCCAGAGCACATGACACAGTGGGCAATGCAGGATCGACCATTCCTTCGCTTTTTTCCTGGTTTGTGCCAGCTGTGTGCTTGCATTTTTCTCTACAGAGCTCTCTCTACAGCTTCAGACTAGATATTTTATAATACTGCCGTTTCCTCTTTCTCTGTCCCTCCGACACTGACACTTTTCTCTGTTTCTTTGTCTTTGGTTGTTCCATGATGAATGTTTCAGTCCCCTTCGCTATGTTGTGTTTATAGCTAGTTGGTGCCTATCTGGGAGCCTGTTTGTGTGTAGTGCCGTGAAGCAATTCGTTACTTTGTGAGACCTGAGATTTCCATGAGACTTGGCTGTGGCTCTCCGGCCGAACCTTGCATTATTCCTGTCTCCGCCCACATAAGGTAAGGTTAGGTTAGGTCCAATCTGAATTAAGGTAAATTAAGGTAAAGGTAAGTAAAGGTTTCTAGGTAAGCTAGAAAGGTTGCATAGGGCCTTTTTAAATCTCCTACAAAAACGTAAATGGGTTGAGTAATGGCTGTCAATCAGTCCTTTGGGCTCCAGTAGTCAGTAGTCTTGTTGGGCATCAGAGTGGATGTAGACGTAGCAAAGACTCAAAGCAAAATCCCCCTGTACAGTGTATGTTAATGTGCTGTACATATCCTTGTGGTCTGAGTTCAGAGTTGAAATACTGTCACACATGAACTAAAGATTATTAGCTTGTTAGCAAAAGCTAATAAAAAGTCAAATCATTTTACCCTTTTAGCACTGTACACATAATCATACAAATGAACATGGGTGGGTCGGTGTAACACTCAGATGTACTTGCACTCACACACACACACACACACACACGTTCTGTCTCCATAAACTTAGTGATTATGAACCAAAATCAACCAAATTTGCATTTTGCATTTTTTTTTAATCTGTGAGGTAAATACATGGGAGGAGGTCTATAATACAGTTTTTCTTCATTCTACTTTCTCATGATATCATGATCTAATTCTGATTCATTAAAAGTATTGTTTTTATTACTGTTTTAGTTAATACACTTTATTTATACACATTTTTGTTGTTTGCTTTGTAAGAAATGAAAACGCTGACCTGAGGTTTATACATGGTGCAGTTTTTATTCTGGAAACGACTGGAAAGGTTTTTACTCCTTTATGCTTGAACCCTGTATATAAAGTTCTTATTCAACCCATTCATAGATGTAAACTGGGTAATGTGCATATCTAGATTATTGAAAGTTTGCTGATAAATGTTAACACACCCACACACGTTAACACACTTACAAACACAAAAGTTCACACACAAACGATTTGCACAAAAATCTTGCCCATCTCAACCCTCAACCACCCCTCTCCCCCTCCCCCGGAGAGGTTGTAGCCGTCATTGGCTATGGAGCCATTGTTGTTTTGTTGTTGTGAATCCCCTCTCCTGGACCAACAGTAAACAGTGCTGGTGTCTGGGTCGCAACTCCCCATGTTTTCAACACCAAAGGTGGGCAGGGAGTGGATTATGGGCCTCTTTCCCCCTGCTCTCTCTGTCTCCTTTCTCTCTCTCTCTCTCTCTCTCTCTCTCTCTCTCTCTCTCTCTCTCTCTGTCTTCTCTGTTTCTCTGTCTTTCTTTCTCTCTCTCTGTGTGTCTGTGTATGTGTGCGCATAATAAGGTGAACATGCCCAAAGTCACCAGGAGTGATGGCGGGGGGGGGGGTGTGACTGCACAGCTCTTGAATAATGTAGTGGATGTGCTGTGTAACACAGTTCACTGAAGACTGCTCTCTCTCCTTTCTTTCTTTCTCTCCCTCTCTTTCTCTCTCTCACTTTCACTCTTTTTTAATTCTCTTTTTGACTCCTAACTTATTTAGACATTACTTCACGTTACTTTACTTTTACCTCTCATCTTTCTGCTTGTTTTGCTTTTTTTATTTAAACCCCTTTGTTTTTTAGTAATCAGTGATACTCCTTCTGTTTTGCGCGCACACACACACACACACACACACACACACACACACACACACACACACACACACACACACGTCATCAACTATGTAGATGGGACCTGGCCCAACAGAACTCTCCTCTCCAGTATCTGTACCAGAGGAGATGCTTCGTCTGCTCTTCTCTCCCATAGTTCATCGGCGACCACATAATTAACCTCCCCAGGGCCAAGGCTCTGATACCACTTAAGACTGATTCTCCTGCTGTTCTCTCTCTCTTTCAGTCTCTGCTTTTCTTTCTGTCTCTCACTCTCTCCTCCTGCTGATGTTGTCTTCCTTCCTTCCTTCCCACTCTCTCTCTCCTTTCTAACACTCCCTCTCTCCTGCTCTCCTCTGCTCCCCCCTTTGCTCTGTCTCTCATTACCCTTTCTCTCCCCTGTCTCGCACTGTTTGCCTCATTCCCTCTCCAGGGCTCTTGGCCTACTTCAAATATTTCCCTTAAGTAGTCTGGAGCATCAAAGAGGCTCGGGCATTGGCGGGGGGCTGGGTGATCATGCCGAGCTGGTGCATTCTGGGAGATGGGATGTTCCATGGCGGATTACGGACCTGTTCAAAGGCTTCCAAACCATAGAGACATGGGTAGATGTGCCCCACATACAGATGAGCCGTTGACCCCATTTGCTTGCCACTTAATGGCACCTCCATTTGTGTGTGTTTGCGTTTGTTTGTGCTTCTGTGTGTGTGTGGGTGTTTGTGTGGGTGTACGTGTCTGTGTGCCACAGGTGTGGCAGTGGACTGTTTTGTTGCTCAAAGCATATGATTAATTCCTCCCACAGCCCCTATTGAATCATTTGTTCTGCTTATCAGGCATTTGCTGGCAGGGCACCTGCTATGCAGGGCCCATTTGTTTTCACAAGCCTAATATTAACCTGCACAAACAGAGAGCACGGCAAAATGACGGCCATCTATCCTGGGTGGCAGACGGCGCCTCTGTAGAAACAGGAAGGGAGTCTAGAATGCAGGGCTTTCTTGGAAAGAGAAGGACACGCGCACAAACACACAGACACACCTCTGTTATCCTGTTCCTAGAAAACCCTGACAAGGGGATGCTGTCCTAGGTCAGGTGCTGCAGACCTTGATAAGGGTGTGCGTGTGTGTGTGTGTGTGTGTTACATATGGGCAAGGGCAAATGTAGCACTTAGCAAGCTGTCACTAAGCCATCTGAATCAGCATACACAGTGTGCCTCATCCATTTCCATTGGCATGTCTTAACATTAACTGGGGCGACGGTTCATCTAAGAGAGGGACATATGACATGTATGTTCATGATGGCGTGGGCAAGCCCTCGAGTGATGCTGTGCTCTGCGCTGGGTGCTTTGACTGTCTTGGCTCCCGATGGTATATGATTGTGTGTGTGTGTGTGTGTGTGTGTGTGAGACTACCTTGGCTCGTTGGTGTATAATGTTTGTTATAATGTTTGTGTGTGAGAGAGAGAGGGAGAGAGAAAGTTGTGTGTGTGGTGTGCATATCTGAGTGAGCGCAAATGTGTATGTGTGTGTGTGTGTGTGTGGTTGAGAGGGGGATGTTCAGCTTGCTGTGTGTGGCCTGACATGGCACAGTCAGCCCTGGGGGCGCTGGAAGTGACTAGGGAGGTCTGGGAAGTCAGCAGGGCCACCCACACTCAGAGCTACACAGTATGGGGGGGCCCATAACATTAGAGGAAGAGAGGAAGAGTCGACCCCTTATGTTTTAAGAATGAGGTTCATAAATAAAACATACCATATGTGCAAGTTTTATATTAATAGAATACATTTCTCTTAAGGGTTGAGGAGGAAGCTTGGAGACTTCTTGTCACTCATTGATGACAACTGTGCAATTATGTAAAATGGTATTCATTCAAAAATAGGACCATTGTATAAATAACTAAATAAATGTGCAGACTAACAAATGGAGTTCAGTCGAGAGGACTACAGTAACACTGGCTCCATTGAGTTGGGATTGTGCCGCTTGTGAGCAGTAATTATTTGGCTCCCAGTCGTGAACTAATGAGCTCTCTCTCACTCTCGTTTTGCAGGGTCCTGGTGTGTTATTCGGAATTCATGGATGAGGAGAAATAGTGTAAGCGGTTGAGGTAGGATTGTCAATCTACTTTTTTCTCTCGAGGGTTATGGTATTTTGTTGCAAAGATGTCTATGTTCCAAAGATGACTTTATTGTCCCTGACCAAGTGACCGTCACGCCATACAGACAGAAAGTTGAAAGGGCAGTGCTGACGTGCATGGAAGTGACTTGCTGCTCGCTGGAGGGTAGTTCTGACTGTTTTACAGTGAAAGACAATGTGTGTGTGTGTGTGTGTGTCTGTCGGTCTCAGTCTGTTGTTCAGGTTGAACTCTCTCACTGACCAAAACACTCACCTAGCCTATTTTTCTATTACACACCCTTAATTACACACAGGATCCTCTGAGCTGTCCCAGTGTGGCCACATAGAGCTTCCTGCTTAGTCCCAAATTAGATGCCTTTCCAGCAGGGCCTTTTCTGGGAAGGAGGTGTGTGTGTGTGGTGGGAGGGGGGATGCATAAAGGGGATCAGAATATATTCGAGGCAAGTCGCTGTGAGATTTTTAATCTGCCAGGCTGAGAGTGAGAGTGACTTTTGCTTGCTGAGTCGAGCTCGGAAAGAACACCGCTGTGATGGCAGACGTTTTTCAAGTGTGACTGCCACTTCAACAGCGATATCCCTCAGACACCCAGTTTTGAATACCCAGGAAGGCACAAAAGTTAGGGTGAGAACACAGATTATGCAGCATGACTACTGTATAGTTTAATGTACTTTTGCGAGTGTATTGTACAGGTACTTTGCACAATTGATGTATGGATTTATGCACCATAAATGTACAGATAATTATACATTATACATTATTATAGTTTTATATACATTATTATAGTTCAAGAAGACTTTTATATACCATAGTATGTCCCCTGGGCATCTCTTGCTTTTACATCCTGGTCATGTAGGTCACCATCACATGCTTTGCTCTGAGCCTGAATCACTACTGACCTTTGCTATGATCTTTTCTTGTGTGTGTGTGTTTCCCAGGAGTGCGTGCTGAGCCAGACTGGCGACCCCCGTCGGCGGCCATGAAGTCGAGCCTGAAGCAGTGGCGGCGTCTGGCGCTGGGCCTCATGCTGGCCTGGGTGCTACTCTTCCTGGCGATTTTCTCCTACTTCATGGACTCTCGGGTGGAGGAGCCACGGGCCGCGTCCGCCCTGCTGGGTCACGCTGAGAGCCGACGTCTGGCCTCCGTCGGCGTCGGCAGCAGTAGTAGCGGCGGCAGTGGTGGCCACCACCAGCAACGTGCCATCATGGGGTCTCCCCGCCTTGAGCTCGTCCACCAACAGCGGACCACCAGGCCCCCCCTAGCCGCCATCTCCACCACCACCACCATTGCAGAACCCACCGCTGGCTCCATGGAGCAGAGGCCGGGTCCGAGCCTGGAGTCTGGGCAGCAGGTGAGCCGGGAAGTGGCCTACTACTCACCGGACCCACAGGGCCTGGCGGCATGGTCGGCATTCGGCACGCAGAACGTGGGGTCCCGATCAGACGGGGTGACACGCAGCCGCGAGAATCGCATTCCCGACGAGCAAGAGGAGGAGGAAGAGGAGGAGCAGTGGAGCCAGCAGCAACAACAAGCAGAGGAGGCTGGTGGAGAGGAGGTGGAAGAGGAGGAAGAGGATGAGGAAGGAGAGGTGGTGGGTGGGAGGAAGAGTAGGGGGGGGTTTACAGCTGCCCCGGCTCCCGCTCCAGGCCGCTGGGCGACTTCGGATGACCTGGAGGACTACTACTTCTCCAAGTCCAAGTCGGTGGTGCAGCGACTCTGGCAGGGCCGCGTGTCGGCCGGCATGCTGAGCCCCCGCCTGCAGAAGGCCATGAAGGACTACCTGAGTGCCAACAAGCACCGCGTGGCCTACGGCGGCACACGCCAGGCGCAGCGCAGTGCCAAGCAGCTCCTGTGCCAACTGAAGCGACAGGTGCGCGTGCTGACGCTGGATGGGTCCGAGGCGCCGTTCTCAGGCTTGGGCTGGCGCTCGCTGGTGCCCGGGCGCACGCTGGAGGGTCTCTATGGGTCGGGCTTCGGCTCCTGCGCTGTGGTCACCTCTGCCGGGGCCATCCTCCACTCGGGCCTGGGAAAGGAGATTGGTGAGTCAAGAATCACGTGAGTGTGAATGTGAATGAGTGTGACCTGACCTGACATGATATGGAGCACCATTTCTTTTTTTTTTTTCCTTTTTTTTTTTACTTAGATTGAGGCTGGCTTGTCATCTGCACTCAGTCTGTGAAAGAGGGTTTGTTAAATGTCAGCCTAATCAGAGATGATCCTGCTCTAAATTCATGTCAACAGAAGAGAAAATGAGAAATTTTTCATTGATTGCCTTCTACATTCAGCATTAGCTGTTCGGCTAATGTAGGTATTAATAGCAGAGCTGCATTTGACAGTAAAATAAAATATCTACAAAAATATCTATAAAATGTAGATGTGTGCTTCTCATGTATACCCCGAAGCAAATGCAAATACCTTATTCAAAATAAATAATATATTTTATATTATGATTTTATTCACTGTGCATGTGCAAATACGAAGAAGAAGGTTTTGCATGGTTGTCACAATGGCACAGAGCGTGTGTGGCAGTAGTATTGTTGTCCTGAACGTGACAAGGCATCATTGTGCTTTAGTCATGGCAGTTGTTTATTGTTTTGCTGTGACGGCAATGGAAGTCATCCGTTTCCATTCGTGAGAGCGCTGTGCGGGCAAGATGACAGAATTTCCTTGGGCAATCTGGCACTCGGCACTCAGTGCCCGCTGAGCTACTCTAACAATGCCACTGCTGTTTTGTTGTGTTGCCATAGGGACAGCTCGTTGCCCAGTGTTGGTCAATAGATCAGGGGCTGTGCTTAGGGTCGTGAGAGCTTGATGCCCCCCCCCCCCCGAAAGTTGTGGGCCCAGTGAGATGGGAGAAAAAAAAGTAAACCAAACAATACCAAAAGATACCTAAACACTGCCAGGGTGGCTTGCCATCACAGAAGGTTTAGCAAATGATTGTTCCCTTTTGGCAGAGACTCAACCACCACCGCCCCACGCCCCCTCTTCAACCCCTCCACCAAGCCCAGGACTATTATGTCAAATGATCCAGAGTGCAGAGGGGCTGCTCATCAGTTTATTTTCTGTGTTTATATTTTTGTTTTTGCCAAAACACAGATGAATGGGGTAGGCAGTGTTGGGATGGACCCAGCACACGTGATGCAACGGTGTGTGTGTGTGTGTGTGTGTGTGTGCGCGCACGCGCACAATGAGAGATCTGAGCATTGATTGCCTGACCTGGCTGAAGTGGTGTTTTAATCAGCGTTTTATTTGTTTCGTGGCACCAAGAGAGCTGCCTAAGCTCATCAGATCTAAGCCATTGATCCACTAGAATCACCGCGTGACACCGATCATCAATTCCCCTCATTTGTGCTGGAGCGTTGCTGGCTTACATACAAACACACACCATGGGATACGTGTGTGTGCAAGGCCATTTGCATATAATGCAGATAAGGGAAAAAGCACAAATTTCAAATGCTGTAATTGTAAATAGACACCAAATACTTCATATGCCTTCACACAAGCTCAGCAACTGCAGAAAAGGGATGGAGTGAATAACAAAAACAACAAGAAAGGGAGGGGGGGGAGTGGCGAGTGAGCATGCCTGCGTGCGAATGTGAGTACATGTTTAAGAGTGCGAGAGGTTGTTTATGCCGTGGCGTTAATGAAGCTTATACCCAAGTGAGGCCGGCTTCACCAGAGCCAGCCTTTAGTCCCTGGGCAGCACAGCGCTGTGACCCAGCTGCTGTTTGCATCCTCCGGTGATCAGACACTACACACACAGGGGAAATGGGCAGCAGTGCCTGTGAATGGCGTGCTCAACTCTTATCTGTCGGCACAGAGACGCCGACTGGCATTCTGCCATTGTTGTGATTGCTACTGAAACAGTCCAAAATGAAAATATCCGATAACCATGGGCCTTCACCAATATCTTCCCGAAGAATTTCCTTAAATTTGTTCTTAAGGTCCCATGTTAAAAACCTGTATTAATGGCATAATGGCATGCAGTGTTATCACTGGATTAGAGATGGAAGAAAGCTCTTAGTAATAGGCAGTGATCTTAAATGTGATATTAAAAGAAATAAAGGAACCTCTGCTGTCTGTTAAGTTGAGGATAAAAGAGATAGATCAAGAGTTGCAAATGCATAATATACATACCCCCCCCCCCCCAAGCCGCAACCCCCCCCCCTCTCTCTCTGTGCATGGAGCATGAGTTTCTCAGAATAATTCATCAGTAGCTCCCCGGTGACTGAAATAAGCCGAACCTCATAATGGATTAAGCACTGCATACTAAATCAAATTAGCAGCTGTAATAGAATTGATATTCCCATTAAGGCATTGTAATGTTGTGTAAGCTGTGTTTGATCATTCTTTACAGTAAGCCTTTCCCCTCTTTTTTTAAGTTCTCTGTGAATTACCATGTCCTCAATGAACTTGATGGGTAGTAATAAGATGATGTGCATTAAGGCATTCATGTTAGTTTTTATGCAGCAATTGAAAGACAAATTTGGTTTTAAACAGCCCTTCCTGAATAAAACTGCCTTATGGCATGCTTTACAAGCGTTCTTTACAAGCATGCTGTCACACATCTGTTCCTCATGGAGTGGTGTTTTGATCTTAGGAATTCTGTTTAAAAATCTGCAGCAGTCTTTTGCTTCCTCCTAGTGGTGGCTAATTGGAATGGCAGCTTTTTGAGGTTTGTTTATGAGCGTGAGGTGCATGCTAACCACTTTATGGTGTGGATTATAGAGCTAGTGCTGTGGCTCATCTGGAGACTGGGAGAGGAGGCTTGTGTACACTGAAGAATAAAGAAAGCACTCATCAACTGGTTTTGACTTGTACAGTATTTTACTATAGAAATATGGGCATGTATGCAGAAGTGTGGGGCAGGACATTTTATAACTGTGGGATCAAATGTGTCAAAAGTGTGTGCTTCTATCAGTTCTCTGCTCCACACAACCATGTGTTCACATAGACACATTGACATTGCTTCCATTCCTCTTTGTGGAACTTCGACAGTGTAAGAGACTTTTTTCCTTGAAGGCCTTGAAAAGTCTTAAATGTAATGAAATATTGTGCAGTAGCTCTAATATACATATAGTTTAGGTCTGAGTTGAATTGAGTTGGGGTGAATTATTACTGCAGATGCATCAGTACAACGCATTTCGTGTGGACCATGCCACTTACTTGAAGTGGGAAGATTTTCTTTCACATTAAATTGGTAGTTGTAGTCAATGGCATGATTAAAACGTTTATCCTATGGATGTAGAATCCATTCATTTCACTTCAAAAACGTGCATTTTTAGCTAGAAAGGGTGTGATGTTGATCTCACATTTCAATCATAACAATCATAAAAAGCTCTTTAAAAGTCTTTTTTAAGATTTAGAAAATTAAGTTGTTAAAAACCCTGTTTTTATGCACTGAACATTCCCTATGTAGTTGAACGCATTGTACTGCAGCAATTCTAGACCCTAAGAACATGTGACATACCAGTCATAACTAAATAACAAACAATGAGGCCTCAACCCTTGAGAAATGGTCAAGTAATCACTCAAGTATTGAGTTTGTGACATTAGTTTCTTTTTCTTTGAGAGTGGATCAACATGATGGATGAGGATCTTGAAAGCCCAGCAACAGAGATTCCTACAATGTCAAAGACAACATTTCTCGAGCTAGGAACAGAGGCATCCATTTGATGACTGTCGATATATAGGCGAGGAGACCTGTGATTTATTGCTCTTCCTCAGAAGTATCTCTCACCCCAATCACATTGCATGACCCGCGGGATATGGACTGATCGATCCAGCTGAGTAACAACAGTCGTGCCAATAAGTCATCTAGAAGTAGTGTGTGTCTTTATCTTTCTTTATATGTGTAGGCTAAGTGGATAGAGTGAGAATGTAGGGTCACACAAACACTCCTTACCAAGTCCATATAATGTTTTACCCCAATTCTGTCACTAGAGGGAAGTATATCTGTTCATTTCGGCAGACATTCTCCACATGATTTTCGTTAGGCCGCTTGGGTCCCAAGGATGTGGGTTAACATTCCCTGGTGACGTGTGCATTGTTTTCAAGTGATTTATAGCTTTTGGGGGCTTTAAGGACAATTTAAGCACTTGAGGAGAGTGGGTGTGAAGGAGAGAATTCCACATGGACTATAGGAGCCAATGGCATTCCTGGGAATGGCCTCATGCCTGCTGTGTGCTAATGCACTCATGCAGTTTAATTTTTTATGCGTCTGTGTGTGTGTGTGTGTTTATTTGGTTAAATGTTGATTTGGTTGTAAATGTTGATTTGGTTTTGTTCAAAGCAAGGGCAATAAACACAACAACTATTGTGTGACTTAGTGGGATGCAAAGTTGCCAGGCTGTTGTTTTGTAAGACTTTTCTCTAATGGTCATCTGTACATCACTTTGGGTAAAAGCACCATAAACATAAATATGCATGGGTAAATATATGGTCATTTAAAAGTAATTTTATAGCAGTTATTAAGTCCTAGTGATTTGAACGCTGAGCTAGAATACTCTCAGTCAAAACAGGCTCTCAGTCGAGGGCTGATTTAAATCTTTTTAAACTTAAACACCTCCAGCAAACAATCGTTTCTTACTTCCGAATGTCCGGACTCTCTATATGAGACAAAGTATAGTACGAGGGGCTGGTTTTATATCAGGCTATGGTTAATTGTGATTAACTACACCGCCCCATTGGCCTTCATGTTCAAGTCACATGTTCTCTGACATTTCCATAGACAGAGCAGGTTTACAGAAGATAGAAAGAAAGAGGTCAGGTGTTTCACAGGAAACACAGTTATGCAATTTGCAATGATGGAAGAAGTACTGGAACTCAGTAACCAGCAAATTATGTACTCAAATAAAAGTAGAACTACAACATCAACAATCCTACTTAAGTAAAAGTATAAGTACTTGCTTTTAAATGTATTTTACTTTACTAAAAAGAACTAAAAGTAAAAGTACTGGTGCAATATGTATCTCTTAATTTCAATGCAAAAAATATGTCTGGACAAATTGTCCACCAATTCTGATTCAGGTATTTTAATAATAGGCTGACTAGAAAAAAAAAGTTTTTTTTTTTAATATATTAGATATATTTGACCCCTTACATGCAATCAAAAAAAGCAACAGCCTAATAAAATGTAACGGGATGCATTTTAGAAATGTAGTGGAGTAAAGGCACAGATAATAGCTGGAAAATGTAGTAAAGTAGATGTAGTACTGTAATGAAGTATTTGCACTCTGTTACTTTCCACCACTGGCAAATTTGTGACCAGCAGTACATTATTATGATATGTTTTCACTGTTTTTCTCCTCCACTGTCTTTCAGCACATTACCCTGCTAATGTGTCATTACATAATTTGAAAATCTGCTCTACCTTGCACTTCCTAATGGCGTCACCTAATCTGCTCTACCTTGCACTTCCTAATGGTGTCACCTAATTTTTGAGACACCAAAGGCTCAAGTCCCCCATATGGAGACACTCTCAACAGTCTTTTAAGATGCCTGCGTGGGAAGGAGATGTGGAACAAGCACTGTCCAAGAATAAACCTCCTGATTGGGTGGATGCTGAGCTCCATCTGGCGTGTCTGAGGCACTGATGACTCCCTTGTGTGCCAAAGCTTGAGGTTCTGTGCAACAGGGCAGGGGGTGGGGGTGTGATGCTGAGTTCTGGGTGCCATTCAAAGGAGCCGATGTGTGTGAGCTGTCCACAGTGTGTGTGTATCCATGGAATTTGGCCACCCTGCCTGTCATCTGTCTCTTCCACTAGGCCTCTCTTGTAGCGATGTTCCACACCAGAGAGTCTCGGCTACAGCCAAACCTCTGTCCCAATAAGCCACACTCGTGTTAAAGCATGCATATTAAAATGATGTACTCGTGTGTGTTGGCATCATATTCAATTCAATTCAATTCAGTTCAGTTTTATTTATACAGCGCCTTTTACAATAGTATTGTCTCGTGGCTTTTCACAGAAGGAGCACCCAAGAGCAACAGGGGCAAGGAAAAACTCCCTTATGTTCAGTTAATCTAGGAAGAAACCTTGGGCAGATCCACGACTCAAGGGGCTAACCCAACTGCCAGGGGTCATGGAGAAAAATTACAATCAGTAGTAACCATGACAGACTATAAGTTGCCTATGGTTTTAGCTAAGGTTCATAATAGTTCATAATAGAGTATTATCCCACTCTTACAATACATGGTAGTCAGTCTATAGGTGGTTATCAGGAATTATGGCTGGACAATGTAGCAGCGGCCAGGCATAGTGACAAACTCAAAGGAATGAGATGGGTCATGGGGGTAACAGTAAGGTAAAGTAAGTAATCATACCTCATCATACCTCACCATTACCTGTAGTCCATGTATTCTCCCCTCCCAGAGCCCCTACTAGAGAAAGTATTCCCCCAATTCTTTTGAGAATGAGATGCATGTTGGCAGACCTCTTCCAAATGCACAACTAATGCCTCAGGTCTCACCGACATGGCTGACATCACATGTTTATGCTAGGGTTGCTTCAGCCCAACAGCAAAAAACTACCTCCAGTGATTTGAGTTAATTCAATGCATAATTTAATGTTAATTCAGCTTGTTAATTAATAGGCGAGGATTATGCTTTCCACCTCGTAATGGCCCTTCTGGTGTGCAATGCCCTTGGTTAATAATGCCCTACTCGGTTTACCGAAGGGCAAGTAGAACTTCAAGAATGCAGTAGAGTAAAGATTGATTATGTAGTAAGTGAGAATAAGGGATGGTAATTAGCTGTGCCTCAGTCGACCCTGAGGTTGTTTTGGCCTAAATCTACATGAAGCATTTTTTGCTGGGGTTTTCACAAAAGCCATTTAATGTAAAATGGTGTGATGGCTTTTAGGGATCTGTTTGTATTGTTGAATTTGCATCACAGATCGGGAAGTGAATGCTAGTCTTTGATACCTCGTTACCCCGTTATTAACAAAAAGAAACGGATATCTGGGGAAAAAAAGACATCTGAGACGTCAGGCTTTGCTTCAGAGACGTGACCTGCACCACTTCTGAAGTCTTGCCTTCTGTTGTTGTCCTCTGCAGATTCCCATGATGCTGTTCTGCGGTTTAATGCTGCCCCCACAAAAGGCTATGAGCGAGACGTGGGGAACAAAACCACTATACGCATCATCAATTCACAGGTATGTGTGTCTGTGTGCGTGTTTGTATTCATTTGTAGAAGCTAGTATATCTTGTAGCCCCTTATCTATGGCTAGTAAAGATGAGAGATGTGGACTGGCCTTTTCTTTTTTTGTTTACGTTGATTTGTTATTGAACCAAATCAGTGTAATAATTATCAACGTGTGGTAGTGGACATAGACATGGACCATAGGGACATGTACTTATCAATATTTTATCTACCTCATTCACATTGTCCATAGTATTTGCAATTAGTAGAGCTAGGAGAAATGGCAACATTCTGTTGTGGTTGGAATCACATAGCCTGGACAATGCAGCAGAAAACATCCTGCTTAACGATTCGTTCATGTGGACAAGCAAGAGAAATTATGGATGCTAGCAGCACCTAGGAGATTACAGTTTGCAGCAGAACACTATATGCTATGAAGTGGGTTGAAACAGTGCATTATTTTGAGATAGTGGTATTCATTATATGCTAACCTCTCAGTGTGCAGCTGAAACTGATTGTAATGCAGTTTTATATTATAAGCCCATGACTACAAAATGCCTGCTATTGCTACCTGTCGAGGAGTCATTTGTGCAGTGTCTCCCCCCAGCAATAAACTTGACCATGGTGCAAATCATGCCAAGTCTTCCTTAATTGTGGTGGGCAATTCGAAGCAGCCAGGTAATATAGTCTCATTCGCTTCCTACCGCAGCAGAAACCAGGCTGAAGGGCATACCTCTGCTTTCTGTGTAGGAAAGGACAGAGGATAGAGTGAGGCTTCATATTATTGTGTGCCTCCAATCCCTGGTTTAGCACCCTTACTGTGCAATGTTTGTATGAATGTGTGTAAATGTAGTAATACATGTAATACCTGTGTGTGTGTTTTCCTCTATAGATCCTTGCCAATCCCAAGCATCAGTTCAATAGCAGCTCGCTGTACAAGAATGTCACACTGGTGGCTTGGGATCCAGCACCCTATGCAGTCGATCTGCACAAGGTACATGCAAATACATACAAAATCACAGATACAAAGTGCAAGCAACTTTCCCCTGAAATATCAACAAAACACTATTTTTGTTGTTGTTGTTGTTTTTGTTGTGATTTTAGACATACAGTGTTTGCTAAGAAATAAGGAACATAAACAAACACATCATCCAGCATTGCTTATCCACCTTTAAGGTTTCTTGACCAATAGGCCACAGACAGTGAAGACTGGATACTACACTTCTAGCCAGCTTATCGTTAGCACAGGGTCCTCTCAAGGCTGCACCCTCAGTTCCCTGCTGTGCTCCCGTTACATCTACGATTGCACCACACAACACGCCACAAAGTCACTGTGACATTTACAGATGGCAAAGTAATGAAATCACTATGGCTAATAACTGCATTTGGGCTTGTGCAACCACACATGGGACAAATAAATTACAGTAACTATCTGGCTGTATCTGTACTGCTATCCTCTGTAAATGTGCAATTTTTGTCTTTTTCTGTAGGGTCATAAAGATAGTGGTTTGTTTTTGGCACACCACTGAACAAGCTGCATCCAGTGCATTGTGTGTAAATTAGACAAGGCATTTAGAAGGTATTTTACTTGCCAGCAGTCAGACTAATAGTTATGTGCATTCTTAATCTTTACTGTCTGTAGGAAGTACTAAAAATGGGCCCCAAGAGACTTCTTTGTCACCAGCCATTTTCTGGATTGTAAGCCCCGTTTTCACACACAAAATGAAACTCCAATATCTAATGAGAATCAAACACTAGGCTGCATGTCTTACCCAGACATGATGCTACCTGCCCCCTATAATTCTCAGATATGTAATGAGTGAGCTTAGGTGTGAATGGAGGGGCTTGATGTTGGGGTAGACTGAGGGGGCGTGTTGATGACGTAATTTAAATGCACCCTTTTGGGTTAGCATTACTATTGCAGCCCTGTTTTGCCGGCAAAACGACAAAAGTGACGACTTCTTCTCCTACTATTTTGTACGAGGTGTTCTATGCTTTTGTCAATGCCTTGGAACGGACGTAAGACTTGCATCATGAAGACAACAA
Source organism: Tenualosa thibaudeaui (assembly GCA_027481765.1). Classification (NCBI taxonomy): domain Eukaryota; kingdom Metazoa; phylum Chordata; class Actinopteri; order Clupeiformes; family Clupeidae; genus Tenualosa; species Tenualosa thibaudeaui. Next base: position 2,086,567 of record JAIFZK010000071.1, read on the forward strand.
TGATTAAAATGGCTACACTGCATTCGTCTTCCATGTTGCATGTGGTAAGCAGGTGTGAATAAAAGTGCAGTGTAGAGAGTGGGAGGTGTGAGCAAAGTTTGAAGAACACATTCATCATTTCAGATAAAATCATGAATTATATCTCCTACAAGGACCATGTCTTGTTCCTTTGCAATATTTCCTATTCACATTAATTTCACAAGTGTTTCCTTAGAAAACAAGGAAATATCTAAGTGATCTAAAACTTTTGGCCGGTACTGTGAGTGTCTGCTAAGAAATAAGAACATTAACACATCTTCCAGGATTGCTAACCCACCTTTAAGGTTTCTTGGCCAATAGGCCACAGGCAGTGAAGACTGGATACTGCACTTCTAGCTTGCTTATCATTAGCACAGGGTCCTCTCAAGGCTACACCCTCAGTTCCCTCCTGTGTTCCTGTTACATCTATGATTGCGCCACACAACACACCTCCAAAGTCTCTGCATTTGTCTTCCATGTTGCATGTGGTAAACAAAAGAACATGAACAGTCGCATTTATTCTCCATAATTTCCCACCCCCTACAAGTTCAGCCCTTGCCCCACCCGCACGTCAACCACCTGGTTGTACTTAACTCGAGTTGTAGGGTCATGTCTGAATCATCTGTGTCGTATAATATCCATGAGTAAAGGTCCGGTAATTACTGGAAGTTGTGTCTGAAAATGGCTTTTCATACAAAGAAACCCTCCTTGCAGCTTCTGTACTGATTAGATGCATGGAGCTTAACTGATCAATATCTGACAACTTAAGATCTTAAACCTTTTGGTTTTGATATTCGGATTGAGCAATTTATGAAAGAAATCCAATATGTTATACTAATTAAGTCACTTAATATAAAGTCACTTGAATTTAGCATGACCGTATCACTAAAGGAAGAGATCTGAAAGAAGCTGGATAGAAGCAGACCTTAGAGGATCTGTCCACCTTGGATACTCCCATCTCTGATTCCCTTTGCATCCCTCCACCCTTTTGCCAGTTTAATGTTATGTCTCAGATGAGATGCCATAATGTTCCTCCCCTCGTTTGATCGTTGTGCATTCCCCACATGACATTGTTCCATTAACCTCTGCCTGGTGTTGTGACTGGCAGTGACGTTGGTGCTATTTTTAGCCCACTGGCCTGGTGGGTCGTGCAATTTCATCTTCTTTTTTCCCATTCTTCTATCTTTGTTCAGGGCTTTTTGCTACATTGAGCACATTGTCTGCATCAGTTCCATTTTGTTTCATAAATTGTCTTAGTTTCACTATGGTGCCTCTTATGTGGGTGGCTAAGAAAGGCAAAGAATTAACCAGCAGTGTATCAGACTTTTCTCTTTCTCTCTCTTTGTTTTCTCTCCCATAGTTTTGCACATAATCCTTTTTCTATTTGTTTTCTTCTTGTGCTAATTTTAATACATGCCAACCAAGGACAAAAAGTATGTTATTCTCTTAGAGTAAACATGGCTGTGCAGCAGGACCAGAGCTATAAATTGGGAAAGGAAATATATGCTTATTTTTGCCAGTAATACGAATTTGTCATGCTGGATTTGTTATTGTTTTTTTTTTACTTAAAAATCTTCTTGTTCTGTTGGCAAATCTTGAAAAATTGGGAGTCCTGTTTGTCCTGTCGAAATATTTTCCTATAATAACTGGTAGACAATATATTATCCCTTACATAACTGACCTTACGTTGGAGACCAATTCAAAGTGAAGCATTCTGGAGAGCCTTATAATAATTTTGCTTATTTTATGTTGTATTTAAAATAAGGTCAAAAGTACAAAAATATCTTGTGCAAAATTGTCTTATAATGTAAAAATAAGTGCATAGTCAGTTGATTTAAGGTTCTTTATCTCTTTTAGATGTTGAATTAATGATTAAAAAAAAAACATGTATATATATGCACAGATGACAGATGAAATATATTAGAGCTGGGACAGCGTGTCGACGTAGTCAATTTGATTTGAACTACAAAAATTAGTGGATGCAGAGAATTTGTGTAAATTCGTCGGTATTAAACAGTTGCATAAAATCATCCGATAAAATAGCGCGTAAAAGAGGCTAAAATTATGATTGCACACGATGGAGGACTACTTTGCTAGTAACGTGACCAATCCGGTCTTCTGCAGACTGCAAAGTGCAGCTATATTACGGTGGCTCATTACATGTACATTACATTTATGCTTTTAGCAGACGCTTTTATTCAAAGCGGATGAATATTAAAGCTATATTGCTAGATGAAAGTGCAGGAGTGTAATAAAAGCAGTGCAGAGAGTGGGAGGTGTGCAGTATAGAGAGTGGGAGGTGTATTTTAAGTGCATTCCTGGTATTCAGAAATTTTAAGTCAGGAGATATTCTTGGAGCTTCAAGAATTTCTTGAAGATGGAGAGGGTATCTGTTGCTCTGGTAGCACTTCGAAGGTCAGAAAAACAGATGAGAATTATCTGGAGTGACATGTGCGACGTGTTGACCGTGCTATACAACGTTCCTTGGAGGAGCGAAGTGGCCGGAGGGTAACATGGGGCTTTAAGAGGGTATTAAGGTGGATGAGAGCAGAGCCATCAATCACCCTGTAGGCCAACATTAGTGCTTTGAATTTGATGTGAGCAGCTCAGGGTAGCCAGTGGTGTTCAATGAACAGTGGTGTGACGTGCTCTTTTTGGCTAGTTGAAAACCAGACATGCAGCCACATTCTGCATCTGCATGTAGTGGTTTCATAGCACAGACTGGAAGACCTGATAGGAGGGCATTGCAATAGTCAAGGCGAGAGATTACAAAGGTCTTTACCAGGTGCTGGGTTGCATGTTGGTTTAGGTACGGTCTGATCTTCCTTGTTAAATAGAGAAAAACGGCACGACCACGCTACAGAGGCAATGTGATCAGCAAAGGTCAGCTAGTCATCAATCATGACACACAGGTTTCTTACAATTACAACATGACCTGACATGCAACTACTAGATACAGCTACGCGAACTTAGATTAATTCTATTGACCTTTGTCCCCAAACCTGGAATATGTTTCCGATAGTAACGTTACCTTAGTGGAATGTTTTTTGTCTTAGCCCATCATTTCTGTACCGCAGCTTGAACTTAAGTTAGAGTAGGCTAAGCGTCACTCTTCGTATGACAACGTATGAACGCATGTTTTCCTCCGTGTTTTGTTTACTTGGGGGGCTGCAGGCATGGAAGAGTGAGACCATGGTCATAGGAGAAAAGATGGTTGGGAAAATGGAACAGGGTGTTTTGTATAGGCTTGGGTGTTTAATAGATGATTCAGAAGCAATTCGCTAGTTTACCAGTTTACTAGGCTTACTGAAAATAGAACGTCAGGCGTTTTTCACATGCAAAGAAATTTAATGCTAATGAGAAACTTTTCAGCATTTTGCTTTGGTACATTGTTAGATTGATTTTGTATGGGAAAATGATAGCTAATGACAAATCCTTAGATTAATGAAAAATTGGTTGTTAGATTAGTTGCAGAATAAAAAAATGATTAGATTAATTGTTTTTTTAAAAAATAATCATTTTGGACAGCCCTGGAATATATAAACAATGTATTCAGTATTGAGTATCTCGGTCTGGTGCATTATTTTTAAGTTGATCAACTTAATATGCTCACTTTATCATAACTGATATTTCCTAACCTAAAAGTATATCCATTCAGAAGTCTGATTCATGAAGGTAAACTTTCACACAGCTTCTGTAGAATTAAGTCTATATGTGTTTAGATGTGTTTTTTTATTATTATTTTAGAGGAAAGAGGTACATGAGGGTAAAATAAAGTTGTTTGGAGAGACCTGAAGGGAGGCCATGTGGACTCGCCTGTGTTTGCTCCTTAAAGGTTTTCAGACTGTGGTTTTGATAGTAGGTGAAGCAGTGTGAAAAGAAACGTGATATACACATTTAGCTGTTGATTAAAGACTTGGACTACTGCTGAGCGTTTAATTATGGTCTTGTTGGAGTCTGATTAGCCAGAGTATTTCAGAAGTCCTGCCCTGTTTTATATAAAGCTATTCATAGGCAAATGCAAGTATATTATTTAAAACTGTTTCCTTGATGTTCTGCCATTGATGTCATCCAATTAAATAACTCCGATGTTAATTGAGGCCCACTGTTCCTAGAACATTAATAATTCAAGTACAGTAAATAAGGACAGGTTGATATACATTATTAATCATGGCCTGTGCTTTTGGTATGTTCAGTACCAAAATAAGCAGTGTGCTGCCCTAAAATCAATAAAGTCTTGTACGAAGAAGCTTAACACTGTATTAAACATCTATTACCATGTAATATGTGATGCATAGAGGCAAATGTCAGATATTGTTTCTTCATAAAAACCAGCTGTAGTCGAGGATATTTTAAGGAAAGCATAAGGGACGTACCAAATCCTATGGTGGTGGAGGTTGTGTGAGATCTGTCAGATCTGCCAGTTGTGTGAAATGGCCAAACACTCACCTTCAATCTCACTCGCTCATTCATTTACATCAGAGAACATGGTGTTCGATATATTGAGACTGTAGTTTCTATATGCTGGCTCTGGTGACGTAATTTGTCTGTCTATGTCTGTAAGATCATTTCACTGAAGATGAGCACTATTATCTTTTAGCCATCTTCTGACAGTTTGACATTCAATGTCTGAAGTGTTCCAATTTGAGACGTGTAAGAAGTGTGCTCCATCGCATTTGGCTGATCACATGAAATTTACATTTTCCCCCTACTCCCATAAAATAATTTTGTGTGAGGCAATGTAATGTGGTCTGCGCAGCCATGCATGCGTGCAGCTTAGAGGAAATGTAGGGTTTGCTACAGTCTATGCTTTGAGGTTCAGCAGAAACTGAATCCTGTATTAAATGCATATGTGTATATGATTACTACATAAACAGACATTCAGATAGATATAAGTAGGGTCATTGTAACAACCATCAGATAGTATATGTCATGTCATCTCTGTATTTAAAGACATCCTTGCTATTTCGCCTGTGTATGTAAAGACATCCTTTCTGTGTGTGCAGTGGTATATGAGTCCAGACTACAACCTGTTCTCACCATACGTGGAGCACCGGAAGCACTTCCCCGAGCAGCCTTTCTACATCCTGCACCCCCGCTTCATCTGGCAGCTGTGGGATGTGATCCAGGGCAACACCCTGGAGAACATCCAGCCCAACCCCCCATCTTCCGGCTTCCTCGGTGAGGCTTCTCCCTGCAGACACGTATTCAATATGATATCAAACTGTTGTGTGCTTTGTGTGCTTGTGTGAGTTGCGTGCATGCCATCATAGAAGGGTGGAACTGCGACAGCATGCGAGTGATTTTCTTTTTTTTTTTTTTTTTGATGTGCGTTTGATTTGTGTTTTTGTCTATGGGGGGATACATAGAGTTTGCTCCCTGCCTAGCTGTTTGTGTGTAATCATGGAAGGGTGGAACTTTAAAAGCATGGGAGAGATAGGAATGGACGTATGGTGTGTGTGTGTGTGTATATATGTGTGTATATATATATATATATATATATATATATATATATATATATATGAGCTTTACTTCTTCCTCTGCATCAAAGAAACTCACTTTCTGTCTCACTCACACACACACCTTATCTTTCGCATACAGCCGTTTGACATTTAGAAGACCCTAATATTAACTCCAATTATTGTGCTGCCACGGACAATTGTCATATAATCACAGCGACTGCTGCAAGCTGAAATCACTGACTCTCTCTCAAACAAATAATCATTTTTTTAGAGAGATCAAAAGAACAGCCCCCTCAATGTATGGAGATGGGCCATCAAAACAGTCTTGTGCCCTACACACAGCTTAGTACATGATATTCACCTGTCCTTCAGGATGCAGTCGTCCTTGTCATCTATGTCCATATAGTTTTATGTTGATTTTATCTTATTTTATGTTTATTTTATAATTATTTTATCTTGTTTTAAGTCCATGGCTTACAGTTCAGTTATGGAAAGTGGAGCTTTCATGTGACTTGGTGTAATGCATCTTCTTCGACAGTATTTTACTTGAGGTGAAATGATGGTACAGTCCCAGGCAACCCTATCTTCATAGAGGAAGTGTTTTGAGCTGGGTTCTCGTGGTTAGTCTACAGGGTGCATTTGCCCATGGAACAGCATAACTGTGGGAAGTTAGTGGAGGGACAAATACATTGAAACATTGACCACAGTGACCACCAAACATAATGCAGGGCTATGTAGCGTGCTTTGTGTGTGTCTGTGTGTATGTGATTCCCAAGTTCAATTGGATCAGGTCTTAAAGTCAGCTCTGGTCACTGTTGAAAGGCTGCCAGCATGATGTCAAAAACCTTTGTCACCACGCAATTATCTGCACTTTGAGGACTGTTAGTGCTGGCAGAGTGTGTGTGTGTGTTTAGACAGCTTGTGTGAAATGAAGGGTAATCATTTTTCCCATTTCATTTTCCTTCAAAACCTATAATCAGTGCATATGTAGGGAGAGAGGGGGGGAGAGAGAGAGAACCTGTAGGAAACCAGTTTTCCCCATGGCTAACATATATCTCATCCGATCCTCAGCCACCTTCACTGTGTGGTGTGTGTGTGTGTCAGTGTGAGTGTGTGTGAGTGTGAGAGCTTGTGTGTGTGCATTTGCCACAGCAGCTGTTGTCTGTATTATCTGCTACAAAAAGCTGCTAAAACACCACCAATGACCAACAACGACAAAAATGGCACCTTCCAGCTGGCAATCCCAAATTAGTCAAGCAACACAAGCAGGATTCTTCTGTTTGGCACTGTTTATACAGATTGTAATAGGACAAGGAGCAAGACATTTTGAGAAATTCAAATGAAAATCATACTACTTAAATCATATGCAGTCATATCTCACAATCATATGGGTCTGCCTTCATTTGAAAGTCTCATTTCAAAACCATTTCCTCCTTTGCCGTCCTTTAAGCTCAAGCACCATACAAACTAAACATCCATTCACTTATTGCACTTGTTTAAAATCAGGAAAATCTCATTTTCACAGTAAAGAACAACATAGAGAATTTGATACAATAAATTACTCCACAGCGCAAGCAAGCAGAACAGAGAGAAATAAATCAAGCGACAAACTGACATAGAAACACAAGGAATGCAAGAGTGTGCTTGACAAAGAGAAATGCAGAGAAGAATCCAGCAAGAAATTTGGCTGGTATGCACTCTTGAAGTGAGCATACTAGTCACCACCCAATAATGCACAATAGGACAAGACGTGATCAACCACTAGGTCATACCCCAAAAAATACAGAGCACACACACAAGCACACATTCTGTCTCGCATACACTCACATGCATGCAAACATGCATACACACACACTTACGGGCACAAAATAACACATAAATGCATGCCTTGCATTGCCAGAGACGCTATTTTTGGGTAAACACACACACACACAACCTGCAAATGCACACAAGAAAAACTTGTATTTTGGTTGCACTCATGTACACAAAAAAGATGAAAGCATGACCTCTTTATTATGACATTAAGCCAATGCTGCAGCATGATGATGGATACCAGTAGTTGCAGGAGCCTGTACTGTGTTCATCCTGCAACCTCCACCATCACCAGTTCACTACCCTAAGTTTTTAGGTTGTTTGGTTCAGACGTGACAATATGATGAACCTTCTTGGCTATGAGAGCAGTCTTGGATTCTTTTGATATGGTGAGCTGCAAGATTTAGATGTTGCAAGAGGGCAACTGAAAATGTCTGTCTGATTATGAGACTGTGTTCAGTCTCTATCCGGCAAATGAGATGGGAATTCATGGGCCTTTTGGTAGAGTTTCCAGACTATTAACAGTAAAATCCCTTCACAACGTGCTGTGGACCTTCAGGAGACATTCACAGTGGGCGTGTGGCTCCTGTCCGTCGGCGGTGTGCTACAGCCGAGATTGGGCAAGCTGGTGGAAGGCCCTGGAATGGACAGCTGGGGTGCTGTCTTGCTGTAGATGCGGCGGTTGAGGTGGATGACCGTCGTCTTAGAGGGCATGGAGGTGTGGCCGTTCTCTGCCTGTCTCCTCTGGTAGCCAATCAGGGTCAGGAAACACCTTTTGAACTGAAGAGGAAAAATATGCAGAAAGGGACAAAGGGTTGGTTGGGAGGAATATGGACGCAGTGAGATGAGGATGATGGGTAGTGAAAACAACAGTGAGACGGAAAGGAAGAGTAGATTTGGGGGGGGGGTCCACAGAGAGAGAAGAGATGGAGAGAAAGCATGACTCGTTGAAAGAATGGGGATGAAATGGACAGAGAAGGAGGGGGGGTGGTGTATAGGAAAGAGATGAAGGAGATCAACAAGAAAGTAAGTCATTGGTTTGACGAGACATGTGGCTATTTCAAAACTCTCAACTGTAAGTGAGAATCATGCTGTACAACTGTTTTGCTGTGCTGCCAGGTCAGTTTAGAATTGAAACTTGGAATATGAATTTCTAAGATGTCAAATCTGTTGTCTAAGGATTATACTAGTAGTTTGGAAATCTGGTGTGTGGGGTTGCTGAAGGCAGCCCCAACCCAGCCTGTAGACTGTAGTCAAGCCAGACCTTGATCTCTGCAGGCTTGAGAATTCTGGTCCGCCTTGATCCCATTTCAATGCTGCATCCATCTGTTTTTGTGTGCTCAGGCTGAGGTCTAATCTAGCTGCCATTTCTCCCCTCTGAAATCTCATATGTGAAAAGTGCTGTTGTTGCTTTCGGCCACTTCCTTATACTGGCTCACTAGCCTGTGTAGGAAAATAGATGCCATTTGACCTTTCTCTTCTGAAAGAACACAGTGTACTTTACAAGTCAAGGCCAAAGGTCTACCTGATTCAGTGGTGTCTCATTAGATCCGATGGTGGTGATGTCCTTCTCGGAGTTAGTTCCCAACGATTTCAAGTTTGAGTCAAAATAGCAATTGTAATAATAGTTACATAATTATCAGTGTATGGTTTTGGAAAAATGGTATATCTTCTGACTGAATGCTAGCCAAAAACCTTGTCTTTGTGTTAGTAAATGTAAACCTGTAGCAAAGTTCATATATGATTGGTGGCAACTGCATTTTCATTTGTTCTCTGCAGGCATCCTCCTAATGATGGCGCTGTGTGATGAGGTCCATGTCTATGAGTACATCCCCTCTGTGCGCCAGACTGACCTGTGCCACTACCACGAACGGTACTTCGATGCTGCCTGCACACTCGGCGCCTACCACCCACTGCTCTACGAGAAGATGCTGGTTCAGCGCATCAACACAGGCCCTGCACGTGACCTCAGGACCAAGGGCAAGGTCACACTACCTGGATTCAGCACTGTCCAGTGTGACCCCTAAACTCTGGCTTTGAATGCTTCCTGGTCTGATCATTGTGATTTTCTTTAAAAAAAAAAAAAGGAAAAAAAACACTATCCCTCTTTGCGAGACAGACATTTCAAAAGAATTCAGCTTAAAGAGAACAATTGTGCAATACCCAACCACTTGAAAGATGGAGGAACTCTAAAATTAGGCTTATTATAGGCACTTCATCCACAGAACTGAAAGGCAAAAAAAATGAAATTGTCTGCTACCACAGGAAGGAAGAAGAGGTCTCTGCTTGCATCTACTGAGGTGGCTGGGGAAGCAAGAGAAGAAACTGAGGGGTTTGTTTTAGCTTAGCAATAGAGTTGTACTAAAGACAGTGTTTCATTCTTGACTTTTGGTGTTTTGCTGTCGTGTCTGTGTCATATGTGAATTTGAAAGGAGTAAGGGTATGTGATGACCAAAGGCAGCGTACCACGAAAGATGTCGACAGCTCATAGGTGTGATCTTGTAGCTCTGTCCTTAAATAGAACCTAGTTACCGTGGTCTGTAGGGGATGGACTTTTGTGGCATTTTAAACTGAATGTCTCCATCACAGCATCTCTTCTCACTCACACACATACACACACACAGACACACAAACACACGCTATTACACAATGAGCAAAAAATACTTAATTGCCAGAGGCCTCATAACAAAGTCTAACATTAGACTGCAGCCAGATAACACTTCCTGTTCCTGCTATAATGGCCTGAGTGTCCTTTCTAAGACTTTGTGCACTCTCCCTGTCTGATATCCCGCAGGGTAGCAGAAGACCTATAACGCCTGTGGGAATAAAGCCCCTCTGGGTTCAAAAGTGCAGCAAGCCATCCTCCAACTTCAGATAACTGAATTTTAACTTCAGAGTGGGAGGATACGTAGACCCATGTCTCCGTGACTGAACAAAGGGTGAAATGTCTTGCCATTTTGGCAACCTAATCCCTGACCTGAAAAAGAAAAGAAAAATCGAGACAAGTCTCTATGTTGTCATAGAATGTTTTGTGGACTTTGCTTATTATGTTGTTATGGAGGCTCATAAGCCATTTCATGTGTCTTGATAAGTTGGAAAATGCCATTGAATTATGGGAATCTCTTTACTGAATGTTGTCCGTAAGTGATGTAAATATTTTTTAAGAGTGTAAAGCTTACCCATAAAGTTTACCCATCCACCAGAAGTGATGCCAGTGTATTATGATATGAAGTGTCCTCTTCTGAGGAAATGTATCTTTGTTCTAGGTGTTTGAAGTTAGGAATGGGGAATCAACTGGATTTTTTTTTGTATTAGAGATGTATATAACAGTTGTTGTAAGCATTCACTCAGGTGTACAAATCACAGCACAGCTCAGCTTTGATCATGATGTGCCAGATGATTTCTTCCTTTCTTTTTTCCTGTCATAATCACCTTTTTTCTTAAAAAAAGAGGTGCAATTAAGCTGACTAACAAAAGCGGTAAAGAAAAATCTTTAACCTTCCTGCGGCCAAACCAGTGCCTGCACTATGTGGGTGTTTCTCTACCTAAGACCTGAGTTAAGGTGTAGTTGAGGGATCAGGTGTAGTCAGAGAGTGGAGGCACTCCAGTCATACCAGCTCTACTAATGTAGGTCTCCTCAGGCTCCCCTGAGCACCAGCGCCTCCAGACTATTCCTGAACCTCACTGCATGCGCCCCTAACTCTTGTTTTTCTTCCCCTCCTCCCCCCTTTCGTCGTTCCACTGCATGACTGTGATGGACAGAAGCTTGTTGATGTAATAAAGGAGAATTAGGGGCATGTGGAGATGCTGTGGTTTATGGGCTTTAGTCAGCATAGCTCCAACATCCGTCTTCCTCCGTGGTTCGTCCCTCAATGCCCCAACGCTTTGTCATGGGAATCCAGACTGTTTCCCAATCGAATGCCAACAGATTGCCTTTCAGTCAGTTTCAAAAGTACAATACAAATTATTAGTAGTAGTAGTATGAAATGGAGACACATTACAATGCAATATAAATGCACAAACTGCATTGAAAAAAAGCCTTTAGGAGGTGCATGAACCCCTAGCTGTCCAGAGCGTCAAGGCTGAAGGTGTTTGGTGAGAATTTGGTGTTCGGCAATGGAAGTTCATCTCATTAAGAAGTAATGTATGTCAAGTAGTGACATTTTTTAGACTACTAAATGTAACATAGTATTAAATACCTATAATCCACATATACATAAGCTTCTTTAGGTTAATTAAAGATAATCACATTGCAAATCCTGGTTATTGACTAGGAATTGAAGGGTTCAGTGAGGAGATCACTTAAGAATTTTGTAGATGATAGAAAAATGTCTTATGACTCATGAGGAATTGCTGTTTTCATACGTGAAAGTTGCTTTGTGATAAAAATGCATTTTGTAAAAAAAAAATAAAAAAAAAAAACTAAACAAAAACAAATAACACTAAATTCATAATCTTGCTGAGAGCATGCTATTGTTAGGAGAGGGCTGCAAAGTTACTTCTCGATCAGTGTTCTTGTAAACATAATCTTAGCTTAGAAGTACTTTCACATGGCAAACCTGGAGTGGCCAGACCAGGCATACAATCCACACCACTGCTTCCGCTGAACCTTTACCCAACAAGGGTAGCACTGTGCCTTACAGTGCCTGACACATCAACTGTGTTACCACAGCGTGCCCCAGATCCATTTGCCCTTCTGCACGCTATTTGTTTGCCTCATTTGAGTTGAACTGACACTGGCTCCACTGCTGTAGGATTTGCTAGACTTCCAAAAGTATCTGTAGCGCAGGGACAGCTAGAAGACTTCGTCAGACCAGGATCCACTGCACTGGAACTGATTAGAATTGATCCTTTGAGTCTCTTTGGACAGTTCCCTTTACCGACAGGACAAGGGATAGAGCTCCAGACACAGCCAGACACACATACACATACACTTGATTAAACCCAATGCCGCTATAGGCAGAGCGAAGGCGATGAAATCCTGATACTGTGCCAAAATCTATTCTTTTGTTACTGCTGTTGTTTGGTTTCTGCGGTGAATAAGGTGCTGTGATACTGTAGTGGCTTGGGCCAACTGCCAGCTGTTGAACACTTGTGAGCTCATGATGAGGTGACACATGCGTGGTCACTGCCCATGTTGGTCATTTTATATTCATCTAATGTACAAGCTCAACTTCTTCATCTTCTTCATCTCCTCCTCCTCCTTCCTCATCTTCCTGTGCTGCTTCTCCTTAATCTTCTTGTGCTTCTTCCTCTTATCCTTTGTACCACTCAGCCTTTAAAAATTATTTTCCTTGAATTTTGTTTTTCTGAACTTACACATGAACAAGTTTGAAATATCTTAGATGAAATGAAAACAAGTCAGTTCACGCTGTAAAGCCATGGAATCGTCTGTTGATGTTGTCTTGTTTGATTAATGAACTCTTTTGTTAGACTTGAATCAGTTTCTAATTAATCATTTTCAGGGCTTTGATTTTTTTTGTTCATAAGGATCTTGTATGTTTGTTGTTTTATATTGTGTAAATAAAGGGATTGCACATTGGAAAACGTTTCTCACCCCTTTTCTCAAGTAGGCTGCTCTGGGACTGTTTACAAATGTCTGTGGCCAATTATGAACTCCTTATAGGAACTTGTTGGAAAATGTTACTTTATCTAAACCAATTATTTAATTCTTGGTTAAAAGGCGAAATCCATTTTTTTAACACTTTATAAACTGGGCCTACACTAATATCACTAATTCATTAAGTCTGGTAGTATGAACGCCATAGCCTACGATGGTCAACAGTAGATGTTTTGATTATACCGGCCTTACTGCGATAGCTCAGAATTGGCTTTGATTTGCATTAGTATGTAGTCATACCATATAGGCCTAAACTTTCAAATGAACACTAACGAGTACAAACACAAGACATATACTTCATTTCATACTGTCTTTATTAACCGTCATGTAGCGGTAGCAAAGTGTTTATATTGCACGATCGTGCAGATGAATACATGCATTTGTCTATTTATGCCAGCCTAGTCATTAATTTACGTACCCTCTTTACCAGGGCGTCGCTAGTTGTCAATGTACTCGTCGTTTCTGCTTAAATTACTGTTGAAAAGTTTTCCATAAATCTCCCTAAATAAAACTTTCAGGTGCGCTGAGTAATGACAGCTCTATGGTGCCTCGATGTATGGTGCCAGAGTGAAATGTCTATTGTCAAGAACGACTCACACGTTCCACGTTGTACTTATCATCTAAAGATGTCCTGGATGTTATTTGATTATATTGATCTTACAAATTTTGGTTTTATTTTGTTGTATTATGCTTTCAATCAGTAATGATTTGACCAGCCAAAGTTTAGGTTCTGACCTTTGACTCATCTTGGAGTTTGGTGTTGGAGGGTCCACCTCAATGTAATTTTGGGCACAAAACATTAACATTCTGAAATTAAATCAAATTGAGTCTCCTAATCAGTACTGCATTTTAAATTGTACTTTAAAGTTATATATAATATATCAAAATATAATTCCAAGAATTGAAATTATACCGCAATATGAATTTTAGGCCTTATCGCCCACCCCTCGGGAAAAGGTTTTCAATCCTCTAACATCATCATTTCCATAGACTTTACATACCTTGAAATTATAGGTCCAGTTTAAACACTCACATTAATCAGGGATTCCTAAAGTTGCTTACACTTCATCTACCCCTTGGAAGCTGCACTGGTAGTTGGGAAACCATGTATTTACCTTTGCTATACAAATACTGGAATTCCCAGTGAGGTTTGAGATCCTCTTGCCTCTTTCAGAGTAAAGTCTTTTTCCAATGCTTCATCCACAGGACGCAATCCCATGAGGAGTACTATCATTGGCTATCAAGACACGTCTGATATGTCCATTTGAAATATGGTAATGGTGATCATGACATTTGTTGTTTTTGAATATGTTTGGGTGATTGAAATGGTGCTGTCGGCTCTGTGGAGTTCAATCTGGACTGTTGTTAATCTGCTGTAAACATCTGTCACATCTGCTCACACAGAGCAAACACTAGTTTCCTATTTGGTGCTTTATTTGTCTAGCACTGATATGTGGCACCATTTAGAGATTTATCTTCATGATTTACAAAAGTAAAGTAATATGCAGAATGCCACTACTATCCTTCCTAGAATTAGTAAATTCATACATGCATACAAACAAACAAACAATTGTAAGAATAGTAATAGTATGACATGCCCTTACCTGCTTGTTCATGAGTATGTAGATGAGCGGGTTGATGACGGTGCTGCTCTTGGCCAGTAGGGAAGGGACCACACTAGCGATGGGTGTGATGAGGCCGGGCTGTCCAAATGTGGCCATCATAGCCACGACCCCATAAGGGGTCCAGCAGACCAGAAAGCACACCACCGTGGCAAGTACCATGAAGAGAACGTGGTACTCCCGCTTGCGAGCTGCCGTTCGTCGGATCTTCCCTACCTGCAGGAAAGATGTCAAAAAAGACGATGACTATATATGCTGTATGTTTATTCAAGGGCAGACTGAATAAAAACAGTGTTATAGTGCATCTCTTAATGGTTTTATCAGCATACTGTTAGTATATGTCAGTTGCGTATTTTTTTTCTCAGACTCTTTCGAAGTCCATAGCATTTATTTTAAATTAGCTGCAGTTCAACAATTCAACAAATAAGCTAATTCTGCTTGCTTCTGTGGACTTAATGCCTGGCAGAATCATAATTATGAAGGTGTAGTCAGTCATATTTGACCACAGGAAGTTTATTAGTGAAAAACGCAGTGCAGCTGGAGCACCTACTAATCACAGAGCCTCTCAGTTGTCCCTGCACATGTCGGCACATAGTAACATGAATGTTAAATCAACTGATATTTTTCAAACTAGTGAAGGTGTGACTCACTGCCCAAGTACTGTATTTCTGTGTCTGTGTGTGTGTGTGTGTGCGTGCATGCATGTGGTGCTTGTGCATGTATGCACGTGTGTGTGTATGTGTGTGTACACGTGAGTGTCTCTGTGTGTGAGGGTGTATGTATCTGTATGATGAAGATAGTGATGAAGGTGAGTTTGTATGCATACAGTGTGACCACATGAGCCAGTGGTCATCCAAGATGACAACTCCATTACAAATATCGAAGCATGTCTCTGGGACCATGAGAATACATCACAGGTCAAGTCAAGTGTTAACAGTGCTGTGGCTCCATCAAAGGCATGCAGTATTAATGTACTTAACCTGTGGTGGAATCAAAACATCACTATGACCTTCAGATCACAGACACACGTCATCTGCAATTTGTAACACTGCTGCCAAAGGTCCTTTCCATGAACTAGAGGGGTTGTCTCATCCACTTAGGTATTAATGAGGGGTGGTTAGCTGTAGCATTTGTATTCAGAGGGAGAGGTGTGTGTGTGTGTACACATGTGGGAGTGATAATCAGGAATTAAAGGATGTTCTCCCCACCCTTCATCTCTCTCTCTCCCTCTCCCTCTCTCTCTATCTATCTTTCTATCCATCTATCTATTTCTCTGTTTGTATCTACAATTCACAGAAATATATGATCTGCTCACTTCCAATTATCAATTTCACTTATCAATTTATTTACTAATTCCCTACTAAAACACCAATATGTAAGCCTTTCTGTAATGTTCCATCTCATACACATGATAATGTGAGTTACTAAAATTTGTGCAGATCTGTATTAGGCAAAATGTAATCTGGTAAACTCTGGCATGTTCCTATATCCAAGAAAGGCATATATAAGCCTTTAATTGCATGGCACGGCTTATTTAGAGAAGACAACACAAATGGATAAACTAGCTTTCTAAATGGCAAATGTTTCACTCAGTTTTCTAAAACTAATGCCTGTACTTCGTACATCAAATATCTTAGCAAGAAGGCATAACACAGAAATTGCTGAACTAAAAAAAAAAAACAAAAAAACGAGTCGCTAAATAAAGTTAAATAAAGTCCGTTATTTGCAGAGCTAGGCCTACTCCAAATGTTTTGCACCTTTGTTCCAATCAGAGAAACTGCTATAATTACGTTACTCTTTCTGTCTGTCCCATGAGCCTTCTTACCACATAAAAAAAAAACAGGTAAACAAGGTTTGAATTTTGTCCTAGCTGTTATTCTCCACACGCAGACTTGTGACTGTAAGCTGTTTCCTGATATCACAAGCAAAGTGCTAACTAATTTGAGTATATTTGCGCACAGTTGTTGGCCATCAGTTCCATATATTCAACACATGCATATAGATATGGCATGCAAGTATGCATGCAGCAAGATGGTGGCAACATTTCTGCTGTTGCTCCCCGCACCGTCTGACAGGAGACTGAAAGCACCGAAGCCAGTAGGTGTAACTAATGGGGAACTCTGCTAATGTTGCCTATTAAAGGTGCCCTGCCACACAAAAGTTTTTATCTGTTGTCTGTCGCTATCTGCAATATCCAATGAAAAGAAATAAACAGAGAGATCAGGCCAATACCAAAAGTTAGTCTGTGTTACGTTATCTTCCCTATCTCTCTAAGCCATTGGCGGATAGCACTGAATAATTGCCCAATCCATGCTCTTTTGTATTCGCCCCACTGAATCCTACCTATACCAGATCACTGAATATCTGTGAAATAAAGATAGGCAGAACAACAACGGTCTCGTTTTTAGTTTTATACCTAAATAACAATGGGCTAAGGGACACATGGTTGCAGTTACTTTTTGGAGAAGTCCATTATTATTTCTGTTTCCACTCCTTTCGCATTTCGAAAAGAGTGACGTCAACTTTGGCAAATACAACAGGCTTCATACGTTTTCACCAGTGCTTGTAACAGTGACATTACGATAACGAAGCAGTTATCTGGTTATGTTGGCTAGTATGAAACCCTTATAAGCTTACCGTTACGTGTCTGTTTACAATCTCCAAGCAGTGGATGATGTATCATTTCTCAGCTTTCTCAGCTCTCTGAAATGTAATATTCCTAAAAGGTTTGTTCTCCTACCCTTGCAATTCTGGAATTAGCAAACTAATGTAAATATATTTACTCAACTTGCCACTAGAGCCATGCAATGCTGACAAACTAGCCTACAGCAGCGAATCAGAGCACAACTCATTATCATAGGTGGAAAAACAAGGTGCTTTTTCAGGGATTTTTCAGGGCTAGGTCTCCTTCATCCCACTGTTCTCAGCCCAACTAAAGTTACATACCATCTTTGGAGATCTCAGAGAACAATCTAAAACACCCAGTTATTTAGCAGGACACCTTTAACATTCAGCAACTCTTACTCAGATAGAGTTCTGGTGCAAACAGATGCAGGGACCATATGCTTAAGCCTCTTAATCAAGGAATTTTTCTGTCATAACTCATTTAATTCAAAGATGTTTTGCAGATGAAGATGAAGATGACTCTGTTGCCATAAACCACTCAAAGGAATATGCCGTAAGAAAAAAAAACAATACATACACACTCCACAATATCTGAAATAGTTTTCAACCATAGGCCATGGGATGTCAATGCACACACTAGATCTGAATGAATACAACTGGAAAAATATGTATCAGAAATACAAAACTGCCTATAGAAGTTACCAAGAAATTGAGAATTTCATCTAAGATTGAGTGAAGGGAGTGGGGGTAAAAATCTGCAGATTTGGCCTTGAGTCTGTGTGGGGAGTGTTGAAGATAAAATCATCCCACAGTCAGTGGAAAACCAATAATGTCCAGAAAGCTTTAAGTTTTTCAAGCCAAAATGTGATAAATGACCCTACATGTCCTGAGTTAAGGGTGACAGGTTGAAATCTAAATCAGAAGCAACTGTGTGAATAACTTCAAGCTTCTGCTCTGATGTTCTTGGAGTTAGCTGATCTTTTGACATTAAACTAAATCGATATCATAAGACAGTTTGGATCCATGCAGGTATCCTGAAATCCTCAGCTTACTTTACCATTTCCTTTAAAAGCAATTGCACAAGTAAGTGTAAAACTCCAGTTTTATTGAATGAAGATTTTTTTTACTTTTGTCCATTTCCAGGCTCAGCAGAAGAAGATGAATAAATCTAAGATTACAGAGGGAATAATGATTAGGGATTAAGGATTACACTGACACTGACAATATTGTTTTGAACTAATCATGATTCAAGAGATCAAGGGATACTTAGGTTAAGAACCCTTTTTGTTTTTGTTAAGTACCCTTTTTGTATATCAAGGAATGTAAATATAAATGCATTTTTTTATTGGAGGCCGACAGCAACCAAATAATTATCTTTAGCTCCAGATGTTTAGACATTTGCTTAGCGAAATTGGCTAGAGGTTTCATCCATGATTCTAAATGATTTTGTCAGGATTTACATAACACTACATAGGCCATTATGTCAAAATGGCAAGGAACACCACAAGCTAGGGATTAAAAGAAAATGACTGGATCATGTGAGTAATCTTCTGACTCACTAAGCAATTGTAGGCCATTCATTTGGCAAAAACGAGCTTCTCAACACACTTGAGTGGACACAACTGGCAGTGGCCAAGTGGTGAGGCCATATTGAGGCAGCATGGTGAAAATAGATTATGCTTAGTTTATCAGATGCATGAGTGCATGACTTACCTGACCAGAAATCATCCTCAAAGTACTTCACCCAGGACAACTTTTATCAACTAATTTAAGCTGAAACAGTAGTCTGGCAGTGTCACTAACAGTGGTAGTGGTTGCCATAGACATATGATAACTATAAATGTCTATAGTGATAGCATGTACGTATAAGTTGTAAGACATATAAGTTGTGTGTAAGCAAAGTAAGTGAGTAATGAACTTCATATAACACTATAAAATGCTTTATCTTACAGCTAGCGCAAGGTTAAAGAGGTGAGATGCATTGTGATCACATGAAAACAACAGAAAAAGTACACTGACCTCTCTAACCTTCAGTATTGGTATGGTATGCTACAGTCCTTCGACGACCAATGTAAACAGATCAATTAACTGATGTGTTGATGCCGGTATTGACTAAACATTTTGTTTTGTTAGCAGTAGACCTAAGAAATTGCTGTAATACTTTATAATAAGGTGTGTTTACAGATCATATACAATGTGTCAGAAAATGTTTAGATAGTTATTTATAATTTATTAAGTGACATTAGTACATTGCTCAGAAGCTGTTTATAATTCATTCAACAGACACTGAAAATGCTTAATAAACACATTTAGAAGTTATTACTGAACAATTAGATGTACATATAAGCGGTAATACATTGGTTACAAATAGTTCAAGACATAAAACAAAAAAGCTTACAAGTTATATATATAGCATAAAGAGTTTCATTTGAGATTTGCATAACATTTATCATTACATAAGTGGGTACATAACCATATGACCATAACCAAATAGTGTAAGAAAATTGGGTGGTTTACTAACATATTTACTACACCTTTCTTATCTGCTTTTAGTCTGTTTGCAGGCACCCAATCTAAAGTGAGTACTAGTTATACCCCACTGAAGCATTCAAATGATACACACTCATATTAGCTACAGTAGTTGTTTTTGTGCATAACTTTGAAAAGACCAGAGACCCTGGTCTCTCATTTTTGAGGATATAGTATTTTATCCATTATGCCACCAAAGACATTGAAACTGAGCATCTCATTTATTCTGTATCCACAATGTTGTTCTATTATATGTCAGCTCTGGGAACATGCATTTTACTGAATGTTTGCTTTTCATTCGGACTTTGGATCACAAAATGCTATGGCAACATCTATTCCAAAAGGCCAAAACATAGAGCATTCAAAATGTGTTTGAGGTATATATTTAGATTCAGTCTGAATCTAACAGAGAAGAATAGGTGGGAATTCTCATGCACTAGGGTTAACTAACCATTTAGAGGTAATTTGTGAATGTGTTTATTTGGCATAGTGGATACAGATTTTACAAGATTTTTAAACTCACTATTGGCGCTTTGGTAGCATAATGGATAGCAAAGTACAGAAACTAGGGTTCAAAACCCATGTGCTTTCTATGTTTCTATGCAGAAAAACAACTGCTATAGGGGAGTCTATATCATTTCAAAGCTTTAGTGGGGTGTAACTACTACTCGCTTTAGATTGGGTGCACCTAAATGGTGTAATAAATATGTTAGGTAACCGCCTCATTTTCTTACACTATATGGTTATGGTCATATGGTTATGGACTTACTTAACTATAAATGTTATGTGAATCTCAGATGAAACACTTATATGATATATGTATAACTTGCAAGCTTTTTGTTTTATGTCTTATGAACTATTACTGTAAGCAATTACTACTGCTTGTAAATGTATATCTAATTGTTTAGCATTTACTAAATGTTTACTAAGCATTTACAATGTCTTTTCAAGTGACATCTTGTAAGCAATATACTAATGTTATCTAATGAATAGTAAATAGTAAACTAACTAAACATTTTGTAACCCTTTGTAAATAGACTGTTAACACAGCTTATTAAAAAGTGTTACCAAAATTCTTGAAAATTTTATCTCAGCCTTCAGGACATTGCTTAATCATCCTCTTAAGTCAAAGTGTTTTCTAAACATATTTATTGTAAAATTTCACTCTATATCACAAAGTACGCTCTGTCCTATTCACACACACATAAACACACTCAACACACGCAAATACACACACACACAAAGACCAACTCAATTACCTGCTTGACAGCGTGCAGCAGCCTGCAGTAGCAGTAGACCATGATCAGCACAGGCAATCCAAGACAGAAGATGAAGAGGCAAATGATGTAGGAATGCGACCCAGGCGTGCGTAGCGTCCATGACACAGAACAACTGGTCCCTGCTCCCTCGAGGCCATAGCTACTCCAGCCAATTAAAGGCGGCACAGTCCAGAAGAGGGAGTAGAGCCAGATTCCTCCAACAGCAAGCAGTGGTCTGCGGTAGTTTGGACCCCGTTTGTGGTAGACCGTCAGAGTGCTATAGCGGTCGTAGGAGAGCACCACCAGCGATATCAGAGACACAATGCCTAATGGGAAAGAGAAAACACAATGAGGATGTGTGAGGAACACCTGCACAGTGTAGTAGTGCTCTTGTGTCCAAGAGGCTTTTGACAGAAGCCTAGGACTATAGACTCACATCAGTCAAGCCTGAGGTAGAGACTGTCAACAAGTGATTGACTTCCCATTTCCAAGCAAGAGCATGACATGAAGTGCTTTGAAGAGCTTGAAGCACCAAAAATCTTCAGTAGTGCAGAAAATGCATCATTCATGTGAATGGCAGCTTTAATTGCTGTTCATTCAATTTGATGTAAAAATACACATCCATAGTTTAACCATAGATATCAATGGAGATGCCTTCAATGGTTGTGAATCCTATAAAGGCTGCATCATATTA
Source organism: Tenualosa thibaudeaui (assembly GCA_027481765.1). Classification (NCBI taxonomy): domain Eukaryota; kingdom Metazoa; phylum Chordata; class Actinopteri; order Clupeiformes; family Clupeidae; genus Tenualosa; species Tenualosa thibaudeaui. Next base: position 2,108,208 of record JAIFZK010000071.1, read on the forward strand.
GAAAAGAGGTGATTGGTTTCTGGATTTTTGGTGCTGCAATAGCCTGGTGGTCAGACAGAGCTACCGAACAAATTACCCATTAGTGTTGCATCTGTGTTTTAGCTATTTTCAAAGCTGATAAATGGTGACATATTTGGCCTCTACTTTAGGGCATTCTTAACATCTGCCATGCTGCCACTGTTCATGGTTGAAATACCACTTCTTTTTTTAAACAACAATTTATCGCTGCCAAACACAAAATGCCAGACAAGAAAAGATTACATCTATTGTTAGTTTACACACAAACGGTGGGAGGCACAGGCCTGTAGGGAAATCAATTGTTGCTACTGACAAGGTTGTAATTTTCAACTACAATAGCCCCATGTTATCACCTCTTCTGGGATGACTTCAGTTGAGTCAGGTGAGAGTTTGCCATTCCAACTGCATTTCATTGGCATGTGTGTTTAGACGGCTAGGCTATGCAAGTGACTGAGTAGTGAGAACTGGCACACTCTCAGTCAGATAACTTCTTTGTGGATAGCTATAGTATGTGGGTGCAGTCTGCCAGCTTTCATTCATCATCATGGGACTTATTTGCTACAGATGACATATTTTGTCTCTACCAGGGACACCTGATGACCTCTTATGTATCCTGTCAATTAAATGTTTATATTTCTATTATACTTTCAAGGGAAAAGGTAAAACGTAATCTAAAATATCTGGTCTGTGGTCCTCAAAAGGCAATAAATGACATCATATAGCAACAACTTGCAATATAAACAGCATTGTAAAAGCTAAATCCTGGCGAATGGCCTACAATCAGCAGTAGCATGTACAGTACAGTACAGTACAGTAGCATGTAGCCTTGAGCAGTTGAAATTGATCTCTCCACACAGAAAAAATAGTAGCACTGCGTAATCATTGCCCTCAAAACAACATAATTTGCGTTAGTAAATACCTACAGAGTTAACTGTCAACAATGTACGGTTCAACATAGCTGGTCATGAAGTCGTGCTCTGCATTCTCTTCAGAATGTGTTCTTTGACATAAATATTTGTTTTTGAGTCTAAAGTTCCAAGCATTTTGAGCAAGTTACGCACTTTTGCTGATAATCCACTGTGTGGTGCAGTTTGTACAATTTTTTTTTAGAAATGTGCTTTTGTGCAAACACTGATGATTGGAGACATGTTTGAAAGCACCTGAGAATGAGTCGGTCTTCAAGAAGGGTCGAGTCAATTGTCATCAATGATTTTTCTCAAATTACATACTCACAGGCAGGCAGATATACACCAATGAACTGAATGGCTTGCCAGTTAAGCTGTTAAGCAATGGGGATTTGGCAACGAGATGTTCAGAACAGACTTAATAGGTTCAGGCCCCTCATCACGGAAACATGAGATTCTTGTCCTGTCCCAAGACGCTGGGCTGGTGAAGAAGGCTCCGTGCTGCTGCGTAGGATGAGCTATTTGTACAGCACCAATAAAACATTGCAGAGCCTCTCCAAGGCAGTCTCTCTGTTGAATGATATAAGTGGATGTTTCAGTGTGACATTGAGAGAACACTGATAGAAAAAAAACAATGAAATAGGTCAGTGTGTGTGTGTGTGTGTGTACGGGAGTGGTAAGGTAGAACATCAAGACATGTAAAAGGTGGAAAAAGATATAAACTGAAAATGTTTATAGATGCAACCGATAAGATGTCAACATGTCAAGATGCCAGCCAATGAGGAATGAGAGGAAAAAAAAAGATCAGAGGATTGTCATTTCAGGAAAGCAGCAATGAGTACCACGTTGTGCATTACACACAGCCCTGTGATGTAGCCACCTGCTGGGAAAATCAGCAAGGCTGAGTGATGGCCCGGCATGGGGAATCTCCTGCCATTTTCTGACACCTCGTCCGCCCCCACCAACTACTAGGTGCTTCATGCACCCCAGCGGGAGGGCTCATTAAGGAACGAGAGATACTAGGAAGAAGAGGTGGGACACATTGAGCAAGACACTTCAGTTACATAAGGAGCATAAGTACAAATAGCATACATAAAGAAAATAAGAGGGGATCTCATTCATTCATTCATTCATTCATTCATTCACACTCAAGAGGGAAAGAGAGAAAGAACACCTCCATTAGAAGGCCTTGGAGAGTCTTTTACTCATGCTTGTCTCTCTCCTTCAGTCATGACAAATGAGCCATGAGGACTGGTTACATCAGGAGGGCAGACAAGTGTATAGAAATCCTTTCAGGCATCCTCAGATAAAAGAGACTTTGTTCAGTCACTGTCTTTAGCAGGAAACCAAGAAATCGTTCACGTGATGGGCTATTCCACCTTGTTCTCACAAGCAGGCTTTCTCTATCAAACACACACACACACACACACACACGCCAGTTTATCAGTTTATGTTTGTCTCAGTGGGTGCTTAAACTATTAATTACCCCCCTCCCCCCAACACACACACACACTCAAACACACACATACACACACAGTGTGTGTGAAAGGGAAGGGAAAAGAGAGACAAACACATACTCTCACACAAATGCACATATACACAAGAATAAACACCCACACACTGCCCTGATTGTAAACACTGCAAATATAGGTTGCAGCATTCATGGAAGAAATCTATCCTATCCTTTTGACAGTCTACCCCACTCACAAAATCCAGGGTAGGAAAAAAAATTGTCAGACTGGTATTCAGTGGAAATACATATCCATACACCTTTGCACTGGTGAACAGACAGGAGCCAATGGTGCACCACCTGGCCTTGCTAAATGGGCTCCTTTAAAGCTATTGTAAAACAAGGTTTAAGTGTGGCTCCACATTTTCTATTCGTATGTAGAGCGCAGAAGGCCCTTATCTCTGCCATGTGACAGAGGGGTCCAAGCCAGCTGAGGCCCTGAAGATAAACAGGCTTTTGGCAAAATCAATTAATTGATCACCAGAGCTTGGGATTTGTGCCTTCTACAGTAAGAACCATCTAAGACTTGAGCTTGATAGCAGAGGACTCGGAAATGTAATTTAGGGTACTGCATTAGTGTGTGTGCCTGTGTGTGTGATGCGTGTGTGTGTGTGTGTGTGTCTGTAAGAGAGGGAGAGAGTATGATAAGGAGAGAAACATAATGTCTGTTTTAGCATGTTGACAAAAACACAAGGCAGTCCTTCTGCGGATTATCGAAACTGCAAGAAAAAGGGAATTACTTTCATATGCTAACTTGTGCTATCTGTCTGAACTTGCAACTTTCTCGCTGTGAAGACCTGTTTTCGATCATGCCAATGATGCATTTCTAGCACAGGTGTCAGCAAAGGTCTCAGTTCTTTTTTTTGCTTGTTTGTTTGTATATTTCTGAAGTACTGCATGTACCATGTACCAAAAAAGATTTTAAAAAAGCTGTGAACTGTCAGTATTGTTAGCCTATTAAACTACATGCTGGTGTGGAATCATTCAAAAAGTTCTCAGGCAGAGTCAGTCAGAAATCTCAGAGAACTTTATTCACGGTACCGGGGATACATGTCATGTAGCTGGGTATGTAGTGGGTCTGTCAATCATTTTACCACTCTCTTACCTAACTCATAAAACTGTGAATACAAGGTTGTATCCTTTAACAAATTACATCCATGGCATCCCTTCCAGGTTGACCTGACCCTCCCTAAATTCTACGAGAGGCGCCAGGCCTCTTGAGTAGAGACAGCAGTCCCTCTTCAAGGCCTTCCCTATCTCAACAGAAGCAGCATGTATTCCCAAACACCTTGTAAGACATTCCACAGATGTTAGTCACAAATCATCATCCCAGCTCTCTTGTCTACTGGTACGTTTCCATGTATAACTTGCTCTCAAACAAGACCAAAAACACCTTGTAGTATATACTGAAAGGACATGCACATATCCACTTAGGGTTAAACTGTCCTCCCACACTGGGTTTGTAATAGATTCTCTTTTCTTTTTTACGTTCCTGAGAAGTCATTTTGAAAAATGTGAACAGTCAATGACAGTACATTCATGCTGAAGTCAACAGCTAATTGCGAGCATGCCACTGATGGTAATTGCTTTTGTACAGCACCAATGACTGGCTAAAAAGACTGATGTAACCTGTAATGAGAGAGGATTACTTGGAGACAGTAGTTCAGAGAAAATCAATAAACCAGTACAGACTAAAATATTGGCCCTTGCAAACATTTTTTTTAAGTTCTAACTCTTTGTGAGTGTGTGTGTGTGTGTGTGTGTGTGTGTGTGTGTGTGTGTGTGTGTGTGTGTGCGCGTGTGTGTCTATATCTGTCTGTCCAGCCTTGTTTATGCTGGCATTTCATTTAATGTCAAACTATGAGAATAATTGATCAAATGTGTCACTTTCAAACAGACAAGGGAGCTGTGAGCCAGCCTGTCACATTCAGCACTGTGAGCAAGATAAATCTCCAGGCGGAGCAGACAGATGGACAGGTAGCTCAAACAGGGTGGCAAAAAATGCCAAGGAGAGAGAACCAGGCAGAGCTGGGGGAGAGTGCAGAAATCACAAGGGCTCTGGTGGACACATTTAATGGGTATTGATGTTAAGAAACAATGCAGACACCTGCGGGTGGGGAAGACTCCACTGGCTACCCCTGTATTCTAGAGCTCTGGATGTGGATACCGATAGATAGATAGATAGACAGACAGACAGACAGACAGATAGATAGATAGATATATAGATAGACAGATAGAGACAAACAGATAGACAGAAAGACAGACAGACAATTATCTACCACTATCTGCAGAAGAACACTAAACAACTGCACCTGTCCACTGGGGTAATTCAATTTCACATTTCACATCTCATCATCAGCTGTTGCTGTTAGCAACTGACGCTTAAGAGTGACTCAAGGCTGCTGATTTACAGGTAATCCCTCCATCAGAAGCCAACACTCTCCACCAACCTGCAGGGGACAGACGACATGAAACGCGTCTCTGATTACCTGTGGGAATGAAACTCTCCAGCAAGGATTAAGAGGAGAGGAAAAGCCTCCTACACTTTCTTCTCTCCTTCCTGACTTGTGTGCATGTGTGTGTGTGCGTGTGTGTGTGAGAGAGGATGTGCTTGTGAAGCAGTTTATGATGAACGAGTACACATGAAAAATGTGTTTTAAATATAGCCCCCTGATAAAAAAGGCACAGCAGCTCACTAAGGCCTACATCTGCATAGGTGTGCATAACAGAATGAGTTGACACTGACCTTCCCTCTTTGGTCGAGGATCTACTCTCTCTATATATCTCACACACACACTTCTTTTTTTTTTTTTTTTACTTATGTATGCCTAGCAGGTCACTATGTGAAAAACCACACAATCCAGTAGACTTGGTGAATAACCTCTCTGAGTTGTTAAAATGAAATGATGCTCCAGTTGATTATATATCATATACAATCATATAAGGCTGGTTTCCTGTCTCCGTTTAGGAAGGACAGTCTGTTTTTAAGAGCTACATATATCACTGATCTCTATCTCAATTTGGCCAGTGACTTGCACTGTAATGCTACACCAGACAGGCAATGAGAAAATATGTCTACACTGAGTAACCTTTACTCTCTATCTTTCATGACTGTGCATATAGCCTCCATTACAGGAAGACTCCAGCTGTTTTCTACACTTAATCATTAAGATCACATGATTTGCACATTTTGTTTGTAGACGTAGCTTTGCACACACACATACTTGATGAAACCTGCAGGGATAGCAATACAGCCAAAGCAGATTTAATAAATAGGGGGGGTAAGTCTTATTGTGTAACTGCCCATTATATGTGGTTTAACAACACTCTCTTCTCAGGGTGTGAGCTGAGTATGCATCATAGCACTGATCATCAGCCACTGCATGGAAATACAAAGCAGTCTTAATGTTAGGTGTGAGTATAACACAGGGAAGCTCACAGGAATCTGTGTGTATGTGTGTATGTGTGTGTGTGTGTGTGTGTGTGTGTGTGTGTGTGTGTGTGTGTGTGTGTGTGTGTGTTATGGATGAGTGTGGGAGTTCAGTGGGCATGGGTGGGGTTAGGGGGTTGTGCTTAAGAGAACATTATGTAACAAGGGTGGGAAGGAAACATTATGGCCTCTTTTTCTGAAAGTATACGTTTTCTGGCAGGTCCCAGTTCCCAGTGCACGGGGATCCACATTAGAGGACGCATGGGATTGGCACAGTTTAGTTTGTGTACTTGCTCTCCAAACAAAGAGGGAAGGAAATGGGTAGAGTGAGGTTGCAGCCAGTGGCCAAATGGCAGAGCAAAATGTTTACGCTATCGCAGGGACCTGATTAGTATTCTCGGTCCTCACATACATTCCTCCGACATCCTACAGACGTCACACCTGCACTCTGTGACCTTTGAACTCTTCCTCATTGACAATTTGAGTAGCACAACCTCCATTACATAATACAACAAAAGGGCAAAGCGATGGTGAGCCAAGAATAAAACATACAATAAAAGAACAGAGAAGTAGAATGACTAATGGAGATGATGAAAGATGACCTTCATTTAAATAATAAAGATAACTGCTGGCAGAGAGAGATGGAGAGAATACACCAGTGACATAATAATAATAAGAAGAATAAAAATGTCAACCTAAACAAGAAAATACACAGAAAACAAACAAAAATTAAAGAGATCCTGAAAATGAAGTTCACTAGAGCCCCTGAAAATGTACTTAATTGGCAAGCAACTGCAAATTGGGTGTTATACTGTATATTATTCTTTTGTTTTTCTAGCATCCATATAGTTACAGGCCAAAAGGTTTTTTAATTCCTTACCACATTGCAACATTCTGTAGCCTACTTTCTCACCTTCATTTCTGTTTTGTGATTCATGAAGGGATTTTGTTTTTACTTACAGAAACTGTCCGTCTAATTAGGCGTTATAAATTTCTATGGTGCAGTAGCAGACATGGTTGAAAAATAGGTACATTGATGGGGGGAAATCCATACAAAAGAGGTTCAATGCATGTAATCAAACAGTGAAAATAAACAAATAAAGATTTTAAACCCTGACTTGTAAAGCCAAAGAGATACAAGTTAATCAGGGGTAAAACCAGTTGAGGCTGTGAAAATATTTGAAACAGTGAATGAATCAAAGGTTTAAAAACAGTTACAGGACATTATCCAAGTGCAGAGCATTATCTAAATCTGGTTTAAGTGGGCCAGAGCAAGTGGTATTTACCAAAGCAGATGTGGTTCCGTCATGTGATTTTTCCCTTGGCTGTTAGCACTTCAACAGAAATTCATTCTTTTGCATGACAAAAACATGACAATGTCCAGCAATTTGGAATGTCTTACCCCTGAAGCCACCACAAATGGACCAAAAAAGAGAGTCATACATTTGTATGTAAAAATAACATATTAAGTGAAAGAAGTATTGTTAAAGAGGTTTACAGTGATATGACTGGGTGGGTACTTCAGGCCTGGAGTTATTTTTTTGTTATCCTTGTCCATGGCATTCCTGATTATATGAGAGGATTGTGATGGGAGCTGGTTTCTGTTACCCTCATATCTTCACAGCTTGATCTCATTTCTACAGAATGTCTGGCTCAAAATGGCCAATAAATTGCAGCACGTCTACCTAATATCAGGGACTGGTCAAAGTAATTTACAAGGAACTGACTTGAACATGCCATGGATTTAATGGGAGAAAAGCCACAGATTACGTTATGTAATGGTGCAAAATTGAATGTGGTGCAGTTGAAATGACTGTCTATGCACCTTTTGACTCAATGTGTTGTCTTCAAAAAACACGTGGCAAAAAAACAAAGCTACATCATCCCAAATTCACAAGCATGTTGAAATAATTCAGACTTGCATGAACCCATATCCTACAGATTACAGAGCCTAAGCAGTAATTGAAGTGATGCAATTTTATTGGGGTTAGTCATGGCTACAGTCAGATGCATTCAGCGAATAGGGACTATGGTATGTGTCAGTCACCAGGCTCTATAACTGAGTAGCAAAATGGTTCTAGGAGTACAGAGACTGAAATCATGTTAAGTTCACCCATAAATGAGTGTGCATTCATTAGCCAATTTAATCAACTTGCAACCTGTTGACAAGGGAGGACAGAATTAACCATTTTTGTTGCCCATGCATGCTTAAAGAGTTTTCATTGGATTGTCCTGTTATCCTAATTCTTTTAAAACACTCAGAACACAGTAGTCTACATAACCCACAGCATGCAGATCCTCGGTTTCTACTGATTGAGCATTAATCAAAAGACCTTCATTTTCAATGAGTGTTTTCAAATGGTGTGCCTAATAAATAGATTTGCGCACGGATTCAGAGGCAATTAAGGGCTTAGCTGCAATCACACCAGCACATTAATGGTCAAAATTAAGAGCAAGGTGAAACACACTGAGGAGTTGTACCAGATTTGAGGGAAAATGTAGGCCATTTGCATGATCCTCTCTGATAAAAGCTTTGGTGGTTTGGAATTCTCTCTATATCCTTTCTCTATCTTTGAAAAGACCCTTTCGCACTCTTATCAGAAGCCAAATTGTGGCCAGACTAGAGGCTCAGCTCCGCGAAAGTGATGCTCAATTGCCTCAACATGCTGCATCCACCAAAGGCAAGGGCGCGCTCTAGCCTGACATTTAAGCCTGATATTTAAGAAATTCAAGGAGGTTACTCACCAAAACAAGAATTGATGAAGCCGTACCAACTACAACCTGGTTTCCCGAGAAACCATCTTCCCCTGATGCTGGACGCAAAGCTGAGGGTAGTTCCGCACAGGCAAACCAACATGTCACTAACACTGATATTCAAGAGAAGCATATTCACCGGAGTGCGCAGCGTCTTGAACTTGCAGAAAAGGATCAACACCACAAAGTTGTTCAGGAACCCGAAAGTCATTATAAACCCCAGTATCACAGAAATCACAATGAACCCCGCACTGGTAAGTGTCTGTGTAGTTGGTATATCGTCCCAATTGTCCGCAAAGGAGTCTTCGTTACTCACGTTAAAGCTGTAATTCAAGTCAGCCAAATCAGAAAACATTTTGGAAAGTGTCCTTAAATCTGTCTCTCGATTTGCGTTAAACCAAGTGGCACATGCTCCCTCACCCACAACATGACAGGATCCGCAGCTAGTCTGTGAAAAACCTGTTGACTCTCCGAAACCGATTTTGCTATAGACAAACTACTCGATAAACGGCAAGAAATATCATAACAAATACCTCCTGGCAATTAAATGCATGCGTCTTTTGGGATAATTATCCTACCGAAAAAGTCCGACGTATAGAACTTCTATCAGACACTGTATAGATCCGTCCAGAGTTCCACTTGAAATCCCATCCGCGCGCACAGATAAGAAGTGTGGAGAAAGTAATCCTGCAAAATCAGTGGAGGTGTCCCGTTATGTATGACCAGCCAGTTAGCGGTCTTTTGTATGTTTTAAATGGTCTCGGAGGACCTTTTGCTGTTATTCACAGCAGTCATCAACCAACATGATGTTACTACCGTCGTTGTCATTTCAGCTGCAACAATTGTCCTATTATCTGCTGTAATGAAACATTAGTCAATAGCCCATCAGCACTTTACAAACCAATATTTTGTCAGTCACGATACCTAAATAATTTAATTGTCAACTGTGTAAAAGTGTAAAAATTGTAACAATCCACATTATGCCGTCAAGAAGTTGAAGCGTATCCACCTGTGCACTGCCTATCCAAGCACAGGGCTCTGCGACTGCGAGAGGCGGGCAGACTATAAAGGCGCATCTGACGTCATTCGGGACCTAATACAAGGGAGCTGGGAGATGGCTGCGCATAGGAAGACCTAATCTCTCTCTCTCTCTCTCTCTCTCTCTCTCTCTCTCTCTCTCTCTCTCTCTCTCTCTCTCTCTCTCTCACTCTCTCTCTCTGCTGTATTGAATATTGCATTCCAGACCAGTGAGGGAGATCAGAAAATATTTTGCTGATGTGTTATGAAGTTTGATCAGGTTCTCTAAGATAGCAAGTTTTACAAAAAACGTCCATATAATGGATTGACTAAATGTCTCAGTTAATTCAATAAGAATGATATAAAATAGCATATTTTTGGTATTAATGTCAGTAACTTATGGTTTATACATACTTAGATCAACTTATTAACAGATGTCTTAAAAAGTCTTCAAAAATAACTAATGATTATTATATATACCCTTTTGTGAGTGTGAGGGAAATTTGGTTTCTGTATTTATCCCAATTATCCCAATTGTTAAAAGACTTTTAGCACACAGGGACATTCTGTCAAACTGATACATACTGGGAGTTGTACAGGGAGCAAATAAATTGTCCAATGGCACAACAGTGAGTGACAGATGACAAGGTAACTGAAGGGCTGTTGTATCAGACAAACCACTGTAAACCATACTGTAACAACTGAGTGGAGCCACTGGCATAATTCTGTATCAGACACCATGAAAGCCCATCCTTTGAAAAAAAAAAAAAAAAACCACAAAAACACGATACATGTATGCAGCTTTCACTTAAGCTTGTACATCAAAATAAAATAATTTCTCAATAATGCTTCATGTAAGTGTCCCAAGCAGTAAAAACAAAATAAAGGTGGTATGAAATGAAATTACCTGGTAGTGTTTAAAGTGCAGCTATAGACACAAAAGCAGTCTTATCCACCCCATGTGTTTGGTTGCCAGCTGGCAAGTTCCGCTGCATAAAAGCATTCTGACAATAAACTGAGGTGAGAGCTGCAGAAAATCTTTGAATGTTACAGTAGCAAACAGAATGTCTGGAAATATGGTGACCACTCTGGATACTGGTCAAAAAATACATATTTACGAATTTAAGGAGTTTTTTTTTTTTTTTTCAAAAATTGATAGAATTCATTTTATGTCTCTCAGTCATGTGCAATTACCTGCAAATACAAATCAGTTTGAATTAGAATGATTCCATTGTACAGTTGTACACTACAGAGGAGGAGGGTTGCGTTGAGCACTCCTAAAATCCTGAGCAAGACAGAAAGGACAACCCAAAATACTGCCTGCAGGGCCTTTTATTAATTATTATTAAGGGCTTATTATTAATATACACTTGTATATGAAGTGGTATTCAGTCATATGCCATATACAAACCCACCACTGTAATTTCACACAGGTTAAGCAGTCACTCTGAGTTTTTTGGACAAAAACAGGTGTCGTTTGGGTGCGAAATACCCAAACACTACAGACCAACTGATGGCAGGGTACCACTATTGTGAGACATTGTTATGGATTGGAATAACAGAATATGTGAATATTGAATGCTCTTTTCGATGTGACGAGGAGTGAAACAATGTCATGTAAATACAGTCTAGGTCATTAAATTTATACAGTGCATCACAATGGCCTCTCAGGAGACTAGGGATAATTAAAAACAAGAATCAATAATAATAATTGACAGTGAATTAAACTGGGAATTGAAAACTGTGGTTTTCATATTGATGTAGAGTATTACAGATTTTATGTATGTGTACATATGTTTGTACATGCAGACTCATTTGCTTTCTAGTTGGGTTCCTGGGTGGCTGAAGGTATGAGGAGAAAAAAAAAAGAAAGAAAAAGAAACAAGCCCTGCTTCCTCTGCAAATAGAGAAAATTCCATGCTGCACAGAGTCCTTAGATTAATTCAATTTCATTTTTATTCAGCTATAGTTATGCGGCACCATAACCATAGTAATATATCCTCTGGCACCGTACAGGCTTCTATTGAACACACACTTTGCCCAGGAGCTGAAAATGCCACCCATGATCCCCAGTGATGCCAAACGTCATCATGAATCGATAAAAATGTTGTATGCCTTCGACTACTCTATGTTTGTACAAAGATGGTCATATCATGCCTGACCACGCAAAAGGAATTCCCAGGAGTGGGCATAACATGGTCCAGTAGTGAATTCTCAGTGTGTTTAAGTGACCTGGATCTATTTACTGATTATTTTGAGTGGGAAGGATCCAGTGCATGTCACTTGACACTAATTTCCCCTTCACAAGAGGGATCTCCGATTTCCGAAGGGTGGATGATTCGATCCCCAACCATTCGATCCCCACCATCCTCCATGCACATACACAATCGGGATCACTCTCATAAATTACGCACAGCTATGCTGGCACACACAAAGACAGACAGATAGACACTCACACATGGACAAACACACACACACACACACACACACACACACACGCAAACTAATTCCTCTGAGCATGGAAAGTGAGGGATGATGGGACATTTCACTCATTGAATGTGTATACCTTCCTGTTTTCACAGTCATATTCAGCTTCTGTTAATGTTCAGAGAGCCTAGAGAAAGCTGTCACAACACCTTCAAATACTTTTTTTCTGTTTCATTATCACAGGTTGTAAGTGATGCATCACCAGCAGAAATGAAAAAAGACAACCCATCTCCCCATACCCCCTCAATATTCTTCAGATAATCTTATTGAAGATTAGAATGATCTCAGCTAGATGGCATCCAAGGGCAACTGGTGAAATAGGTCAGATTCTGATGTACTTCAATTAATTAGATACAGTTGTAGGGTCTATACATTATAATGTAAGTTTTCAGCAAAGGATGCATACATCAGGACATTGTCTCACACCTTTAGACACCATCTAAAGTTTTTGATCATTCCTTGAATGGCAAGATTTGGGCAAGATTTCTTAAAAAGTGGAAATTAAATCTTAAAATGATATCTTGAAGTCAATGAGAAATCACTGAGTTCACACTGCATGACACTTCACCAGCAAATCACTCATATTGCTATATTGTTCATTTTGTAGATACCTGAGGAAATGAAAGTAATGTTTCAGGTTCAGAGATGCAACCTTGACACTGCCCTTGCAAAAAGAGATACACTATGTTTGCTTTCATATTTTATCAAGCAGTGCTTTTAACTCTTAACGTTGAGCATACTGATCATGCAGTCACCACTCCTCTCCCAAGCTCTCCCAGGCTGTATTAGCGAGTGTGATCTCAGTACTGTAAAACTGCTGACCTAGGGAGTTTAGAAAAGTTGAGCTAAGGAAAGCAAAGGAAAGGGAAAAAAACTAAAGTAAGCTAAACAAAATGTGACTTAAGGAATATAAGTCTGTAAGCTGTACTGCCACATTCATGTTGGTTGGGTAATTTCAGTGTTTGTTGATCTTTGCAGCATATATTCAATGTACAATTGAATGGACTGACTAGTATTCCTTCAGTGTCATTCCACAAATAGCCTAAGCAAGCATCTTACTAGTGTTGTTGAGTGTTAAGTGTGTTAAGAGTTGAGTGAGTGTTGATGACAGTGTGTTATTTTATTCCTCCTTCACATCTGGTGAACTGTGACTGCGATGAAAGCATGGCTTCTACAGAGTTACTGTAGTGAGTGAGAAAACATATAGCATTGTTGTAGTATATTTTATACATTCATACTTGAATGTATAAAATATACTACAGTATGTCTTCCATATAGTCCATGATGAACTTCTGTTTTTTCACTGAAAGCTGCATTGCGCATATGATAAACTTACAGACAGTCATCTTATCTTTTGCATGAATAATTGACACAAGCATATTTCATTAGTGATTCATGTACATGTTCATGAAAGTTGCATGTATCAGAGCCAGGAAGGTAAAGCACCTATTGTTCAAAAACCTGTGTAATGGACGGTTGCTGAGATAGAATATTATAGCCTGGCTGCACCCCTGTGGTACCTCCAGTCAAGATGACATTTCTGTACAGTAGTACTACATTTGGATATTCTGGGAAGTCTCTGGATTCAGTAAACTATAAAATGTAGTAATCAATCGGTTGAACAGGCTGAGAACACAAAAACTGAGTTTGAAAGAGTCAAGCATAACATATGCTTAATATACTGTACATCATGACCAAACATTAGTCATTTATTAAAAGCAGTCTCAATAGAAAGTGCCTATCCACTCTATCTCTGTCATGAAATAGTCAAGTCAGTTCAAAAGCCTTTATTACCTTGGTACTTTCCCCTTGGAAGGTATACGTTAGAATTGTTCTCAAACCTTACCTGCAGCCTCTCCACACTAAAAACTCATCTCCATTCTTAACATTTCAACAGCTACCACAGGATCACTGGGAATTTAGCCTTTTCAATTAAACTGTACCAGGCAATAGTTGCGTGATGTAGAAAATGTGCAGCTTAGTTTGGTCAGTAGGCTTATCTACACTGCCAGGTCGCTTGAGATAGGAGGTGGGCTTAACACCTGTTTTTCTTCAATTTTTGATGCATCCTACCCTCTTTTCTCTGCAATCATTGGTCTGATTGGTTGTAGCCATATCCAATCATAAACATTACTGCTACATCTACACTACTCTGTATTTGGTTAAGTGTTAAACGTAGATACTAATGAGTATTACAAAAACAACAATAATAACAATAATAATCTTTGTTCACACAAGCGCATTAAAATCTGTGTCTGTTCTCAGCAAGCTATACTCAACCCATTTTCACTGCTGAAAACATCTGGATAAAAATGTGCCTCCTGCACATTTCGGCAGTTTTAGCACTGTAGAAGTAGTCTAACTAAACAAAGGCTCTCAGCATATCCAGCAAGGTAAGTATTTCTGGAGGTATTTCTGTAGTGCAGACTTTTCATCTGAGGCTGACAGCACTTTTAAACCATTCCGTTTCAAGAATGCTAAATCGGTGGAGGCCTTGGCCTAAAGATGAAAGAGGCGACCGTAGCAAGAGTGTTGCACATTGATACAAGTCCATATAAGTGTGGATTTGGCCAGATATCTAATTTCTGTATACTCTGATTCTCTCCTGGCAGCCTTGCTTAGGGATGAGGCACATATTTACAACATCTTAAGTCTCCAGTAGAGTAAGGGTCCTAATCTTAATCCAATCCAAAAAATGAGATATGTTTGAAAAGAAATCAATAAATCCATGAAAAATTAAACAATACTGATACAGTAATACAGTTTTCCTCATAATTGCAATCTAACATCTATGAGAAATTAGCTTTTTGGAGAGCCCATCCAGGAAGAGTGGTCTTACCCATACTACCTTTAAAGCCTTATCATTGTTTCTGCCAGCCCCTGTGTGCATTATGTGTGCTTTATTTGTAATTTTGGTGTTGGTCATAATGTTCACAGTGTTAACAAATCTGATAACATTTGTTTTTTTTTACAGTTTGAGGCCAGTGTGTGAATTTGGAACAAATATTAATAATAGAGTTTTCCATACAAACATTTTTAGACACCATATTCTCAGCAGAATATAAAACCTCAAAAGTCACACTTTCCCCCAAAAGTGAAAATAAACAAATCAATTCTCGCTTGGAAGGGTCTCCTAGAAGTCAGAGGAAATTAGGATTTGCTCTCTTTCCTTTCTCTCTGGGACTTTGTAATGACCAGCCACATTTTCATTTTGTCTTGCCATGATTATTAAAAATTCACAAAACATTGTTAAGAAAGGTCATTATCTTCTAGACCCTGCCTCATCCCATCTTACCTGTAGCTTTTCCACACGGTTGCTTATAATTTCACCAATATGATTATAACTTTGCCACAAATGACACATTGACTTCACACAAAGATACAGTAAGTACAGTAAGACAAAATACTACACTGCATGACATGAGAGGATATAACAATGTTTTAGTTCTTACTCGACAGTCAGTCAATTACCAGAGACACTGTTCAGTCACTGATTTTACCATTTTGCCATGAGCTTGACTAGCAGACATGACTGGCACATGGCTAGCTAGAGCCGCCATTTGTAAACCTAAAGAACACTTGAGATTTCTCTGCTCTGAGAAAAAAAAATATCTAGACTGAATATCTGAACATCCTTCTACATCAGTATGCATTCCAGTATGCATTCATTTCACCACTGGATGTCCTCTGAGAAGGAGCTTCAGTTATCTTCAAGGCTGGTCCATGTTTCTGGTGGATATTCCTTATCTAAAGCGAAATAATCTTTCAGGAGAGGCTGTTACCATACATGTTAGTGTTGCAACTTGCACTAATCAAATGATCGGGTATCATTTCCTCTAACAAGGTGCCTTTGGACATCTGTCCAAACTGATAATTTTCACAGCATTAACTTTGATCTTGAAACTCTTCATGAAAGTACTTTGAAATTCAAGTCAAGGTCCCTACTGTATGAGTTAATTAAACAAAGAGAATAAAAATATCTCACAGTAGCAACAATTAGAATGATGTGTTTACACCATTTCTGAGTCACAAACTTGTGACGTGTTGTCCAAGGAGTTCATTTCACACAGGAAGGATGAAATATGTTACACAATAACCTGAGGTACATAATTAGATTTTTTAATCAGAAAACCAATGCAACAACAAAAAAAGAGTGTTTTATAATGCAGTGAAACTGAGCAACATTTTTTTTTCTCTCTGAAGCGATTCACATGTAGGATTTTCATTTAGAGAAAGATCTCCATGGGTGTAGCAACACTATGTTGGCTTTTAGGCGTAAATGCCTCTTGCTTCCATTGAGAGAGATTCCTTTTGAATGCCATGGGAAACATTAGAGGCAGAAAAAATGCAGACAGGTAAATTTAACAATTCACCAGACAAACACAAAAAGCAGGTTACATATATTTCCCCATCTACTAAAACCATTTCAGTTGTCCATTCGTATTTAGCAAATATAGTATATTTTATAGTATATTTTTTTTCAACCAGTGTCAATTAACCACCAGGAAACAAATATTGTGACCATTAGAGATGGAGATATACTGAAGACACTTTGGGGATGTTCTTCTATCCCATAATAACATCCCTAACCTTGCTTAAATAAGCTATGATGGCAGGTAAGATGGTGCTGATGTTTCCTTTCCAGATATGCTTTTAACCATTATTTTTCCAACATTCAGTGCAAGGTGTTATTTGATTGACATTTTAAATCAATATAATAAAAATCCACACAGTTTCATGGAAATTGCAAAAAAAAGGTACAAAAACATCTCATCTCATCTTCTGGAACAAGCTGGCTCATCTGCTCTAATGCAATAGGAAAGAAATTATGAACAAAGGAATCACAGAATTATGAGACTGATTGAAAGAAACCAAGGACACAAATCAACATTCGGAAACACTTGTATGCTTTCTACTGAATATTAAGCATCTTTTGGAGAATGTAATTACTTGCTAAAATGTATTGTATGCAATTTATTACGAGCTAAAAATAAAACATAATGTGTTAATTGTTAATTATCAGGATTAACTGTAAGCACTGACTGCAACATTATTTTCTGACCAATAAAGACACTCATTATTGCTACATTTCACAGACACTGTAAACATAACGTTTAGAATTAGCCTAACAAATCTGAGCCACCTTATTTTGCCTTTCTAAAGCCTCTGTGAAATCACTGATTTCTGCATCTAGATGTGTATGTCCATTAGCTCCTTGCTTCACAGAGCTTAGAGCAGATGAAAGTGGTGTGTGTCATAATCTGAAACAAAACATGCATTAAGGCCTCCATCATGTAAGGCATGAAAGCCTGTGTTTGATTTGATCCCCATCCCAGGCACATGAAATAAAGTGGAAATAGTGGTTTAGTGGCCATACTGTGAAATCAGCAAATTCAAATCGAGTTCACAGATCAGTATGTGTGTCAACCTGCCTATTTCAACAAATGCTAAAGCATTTCAATGCAGGTTTTATAAAGTCAGGCCTTGTCAAAGTTACTGATGACTTGTTTGTTGCACCTGCTTACCACAAGATACACTATTTGATTTGATCAGATATACTATTTGATTTGATCAGATATACTATTTGGATAAACAGACAGACAGAGGGAGAGAGAGAGAGAATATAGTGAGTTCTGTATATCAAAACATCTCAAATTTCCAGGGTGGTATCTTGCATGTGTCCAGTATGATTATAGATTGGTGCAGGGATGGGGATTCATGTTCTTAGACTGGCACATGCTGCAATTTGCTAGATGCATTATGTAGCACCAGTCAGTACATCTAGTGTGAGTTGTTATTAATTTACAGCTATGCCTAGCTTTCACTCTTCTCCTACCCTATGCCAAAAACAGTTCAGCTGCAACAGCAGTTCCTTAAATTAAAACATGGGACAATTTTCTGCAGTCTTTCTTAATCTGTATTGATCTGCATTCATCCATCTACAGCAGTTATTTGGAAGTGTTGTTACTCTCGCTAGCAAGAGGGTATGCTGAGATTTTACTTTCTGTGGTATACTAAAAACATAATTTTGGACACAAGTGCATTGTAAAAACTTGCAGTGCTGAATATAACATAAACATGCTTCCTAGAATGAAAACCACATAGATCAATCGCCTTTAATCAGAGACATGGCTCTTTGTTTTCATTAATGAATGATAATTTTTTTATAGATATTTATATAATAGATATTTTCTGATTTGACACTTGCTAATCAGTTCCTTGCATTAAATCTACAACACATTATGTCACATGACAGTTATGCATTATACAAAACAAAAGTCAAACTACAAATCCAGTGCACTGATATTCTTGTTCTTCGGCTTGTAGGCTACAGTATGTAGATGCATCTAGTTAGTCATCATTTTCCCATTGTTTAAACCATTGGCCAAATTCAAGAATAAAAGTATTTTGCATTTCATTTTATACTACATAAGATCTAAAGTCTAACAAAGCACAGGAGGTGACAGATATGATAAAGCAGTAAGCCATGAGAGGTCATGGTTCATGATGATTTTACAAACCTCTAGCCTTTGTAATATCATCATAAATCACAACCTCTGCCATACTTTTCTAAAACAGTTACAGTACCATATATACCTGGTACAGCCTTTAAAAGAAGGCAAGGACAAACTTAGCAATATATGAATAAATAACAATTCACCAGCGGAAAAATATACACATACATTTCCTCTGGTTTAATGGTTGCCAAGTAATGTGCAGCCAACAAAATCTTTGTAGGGTGCAGTAACATAGGCTATGTATAGAACAAACACATGTGAGACTATAAAACTTTAACAACGACATCAAACAGTTCAGTCAATCCCAAACAAGGGTCGGAACTATCCATTTTAGACCGTTCACTTAACAACATGGTTTGCTCCTACTCTGGATGGCAAAACATTAAAACCAGGATAATTTTCAGAAACATGCTTTACTTCAAGAGGCATTATTGATTGATGTCAATAATATGATAGAACCAAGTAAACATGAACTCTGTCTTAAGATAAATAAATCATTACCACAGACATTCTCAAAGTTCAGATCAGAGGCAGACAGGGGAGACTGGCTGGTCTATGAAGGGGAGATCATACGGAGGCATGTAAACTGGGTATTACATCACTTTTTGAAATGACAAGCTGGACAAGAGTTGTGTTTGAAGCTGTATAAAATAATAAAGCACCTGGAAGATCTATTTAATTGAAAATGTTGCATAGCTTAATGGATAACATGTTGAGAATTTGAAGCAGGGAAAAAGCATAGCTTTATTATCTCCTTAGGGAAATTACTTTTCAGTGAAACATGAAACAAGTGAAACATGTTATTGACACGTCTCTACCAAAAACACAAAGACATTTGCACATTTAACATCGACACATACACTTTACACATGACACTTTACACATGATGATATGCACAGTCTGTGGCAAGCAGCTGATAAAGTTTACAGGAATCCACATACAATAAACTAAACAGGCCATATATAAATGATGATATCTATCATTCAGACCTGCTGAAAAAAAACGAAAAAAAATGGATGGCTGGATAGTGGTATACAGACTCTCTGAAGGCAACAGTTCGAAGGCAATAGATACTGGATGCCTGGGGTTAGCTGGAATCTTTTCAGCTTTGTTAATTGCTGGTGTTAAATTAAGAGGTGTTTTTATTAAAGTGGGTTTATTATTACTTCTACGATTTCAAGATTCAAGATTTATTTATTGTTATTTCAGCTGAGTACTTGCATAAACAGAAGGAACGAAATAACTTTTCTCATCAACATGCTGTCTCAGTATTCAGTATAAATAAAAAGCTAAATGCATATAAATTCATAACTAATAACAAGTTAAAATTTGAGAATACAAACATTCCTTATCAGACGGAATCACCATCAGGAAAGTGGAGTGCATATGTCCAATCTTTTATTAATTAAGTTGTCCTCAGAATGTGAGTATATGTGTGAGTGTATGTGAGCCTGTGGGTGTGTCAAGGCAGAGAGTGTGCAGGAGCAAAAAGGTGGTTTGCTGATTGGTCTACAGTATGTTGTATAAAATTTTCTTTCTTTTCCAGCTTCCTTATGAGGCCAAGCGGAGTCTGCTATGGAGCAGGCATCACAGCGATATGATGCGGTTGTAACCTAATGCAGTTTTCATGTAGCCTAGAAATCTAGACGTACCCTAGCGTTAGCAAATATTTGCTCAGCAGGTATGTCTAGCCACACACCATAGGGCCTTAGTAAGTCTTCTACCAAGGCTTGGTTGGACCAATCACAACACTCTATCTTTGTAGAGAGTTGTTAAGCAGGCTTAGCACGATGACGACAAGGCTGTGACAGTGCAAAACGACTAACATGACTGTGGTCAAGGAACAATGGACGTTTGAATCGGCTTTGGTATCGACTTTGAAAGCATTAGACTTAGGCTTTTCTTTGAAAGTTGAGCAGAAAAAGGCAAGTTATTTGTTTCAAAGAATGGCGTATTTGCTGTTTTGCTTCACTATCCTACTGCGTGCAGAGGCAGTTTGAAAGAAAACCGCTGATTCTGTCCCCAGAACTCAGCCCGGTCTATTGGTCATGTCCAGACTATACATTTTGATGTTTAAAACAATTGCTTGTTTAATCTGGCTAATCTGGCTTTCATATCCAAGGTAATGTATTTCTACATAAGAATGGCAAAGTATTCCTCTCTGAGTATGAGGCTCTGAAAGATAATTATACCTTTCTTAAAAAGTCTTGTAGCAAGCCCTCATGGCCTTTTTTAGACCCATAACACACCTAAAACACATCTTTTCAGCAAGGCCTTTGGTCTCTAATTCTCTTTCCAGAATTTTCTAAGGGATAATAAAAGTATTTATCCAAACCCCTCCCCCAAACCTTGGATATCTTGAAAGACAGAATATGAACCCACTTGATCGTTGTTGTTACTATGGAATTTTGAAGGAATCAGATTTTGATAGATGCAAATTTCATCCATTGATATTAGTAGGCTTATACCATGGGCACACATTTCTTGCCATGTTGTAATTTGTATTTGGAGTATTTCCTTATTACCTTTAAAATTAAATGTCAAATACAACACAATGCTCTTTAATGAGGCAGGATTTGAACCTCCTTCTCTACCAGATTGCAGTTGGAGAGGTTACCAATTTCCTTTTGTTTTTGCGGGTTGCTAAACAACCACTGATTCAATCATTTCTGATGATGTTGCATTATTATTAACCATTATTAACAAACTAAATACTGTATGCATTCACTGAATGAAGATTAGACAAAATACAACACCTAATTTCTCCACTGCAAATGTTATCAAGAATATTTTTGTGAAGCCTATTCCACAGACAGAAATATGTTTGCAGTATTTTTTGTGCATGCACAAATGTGATTGTGCTTTACAGAAACTTTGTATAGAATGTTATTCTGCAAAAACTGATCTCCATCGGAAAGTCTTAGCTTGATTATATATAGTAGCTTGATTAAGTTGTGCATATAAATATACTGATGACAGTTCATTGCTGCATTCAGAAAATACAATTCAATCACTTCTGGTCAATTTGAGGTTACATGCAAATTAACACTATAACACTATAACACTATAATATATAGGCTACTCCTATTACGGTTGTGGCTTTGCCATTACAAGTTTTCATTACACTTGACCTTTGCTGTGTCCTACTTGTCTCCTTGTGGCTGGTCACATCATGCTAATCAACTCAAAGTCAATTACCTATTATCCCGATCTTGCTCTTGTGTCATATGCCATCCTATTCTGTAGAAATCCCCAATTTCTTCTAACTTAATAAAAAGGTACAAAATTGTCCAAAAAACACATTTAAATTCACACGCAACAAAATGTATTGACGGCACAGCAGACCCAACAGTGAAAACAGTGTGAGAATATGTGTCACTGTGTATTCATGATCACATTCTTCATATTCTATATAAAAGGCCAGTCTGCCATCATTACAAAAGCAGACTTTTAGGATTCAGATTATAGGTTCAATTAAAATTAAAATCATGACTCCCAGGTACATGTACTCCTCAACCACCTCTCCCCTGATCATTAGTGACTGTGAAGGCATCTTCTTCCTCTTAAATCTATCATCTCTCTTGTTTTGGTAACATTCACTGTCCATATGGACAAACTGTGGCCTGCCTGTCAAGTAGTCAGTAATCCAGGAGATCATACTGCCGTCAACACCCATCCCCCGCAGTTTTTCACCCATAAGCAGAGGCTGGATGGTGTTAAAAGCACTGGAGAAATCAAAGAATGTGAGGATCCTCACAGTGCTTCCTCCACCATCCAAATGCCAATGCGCTCGTTGTAGCAGGTATATGACAGCATCGTCGACTGCTAAATATGGCTGGTTAGGCAAAAGGGGTCCAGAAACGCGGGCAGTGGTAGCGTAGTGGTTAAGGAACCTGTTTAGTGTGCAAGTAGCCTGAAAAGTTGTGGGTTTGAATCCCAGCTGTCACCATTGTGCCCTTGAGCAAGGCACTTAACCCTGAGTAGGGAGAGAGAGATGTCTTGATGGTCCTTTTTTTGGACCAAAGACAACTGAGAAGAATCATTACAGGTGAAATATGAGCTATTCCCCCTTTGCAGGTTATCCATAGGCCTGGTTCTCACTTTTAACAGTCAGGAGGCCTACCCTGAAATTTAAAAAAATCTAACTGATTGCATCCTGCACCACCAGTGGGCCTACCTCACTTCACCACATATTACTGCTGGTGTTTATTAGCAGAATAAATTTGTGGTATTAATTAAGTAGTAGCCTATTAATAATACATTTGGATCGATTTCAGTATTCAGGGCTCTATGGGGCAGACTGTAGGCCTAACATAGACAGTAAAAGAAGGCCTACCCCAATTTAATAGACATTTCCTGCAGTTGACTAAGAGCCTGCCTCTACAGATAGAGAAGAGAGAGAAGAGACTGAAATAGGCTCTATATAAGTGACAGTACTTCAGACTTATTTAGGCGAGGGCAATGGTGTTCAGTGGAAATTCACAGAATTACCACATAGTGCATGCTCTGTTCTGCTCTTCCAGAGGGAAATGAATGACTGTCTGTTCTGCTGATTAACGTATCTAGCATCGATTAACATAGTCTTAACTCAGTGGCTTCAGTATACGTGTGTTACCTATCTCCTTTTAATTCTTATCGGAGGGTTTAGGCAATTATTAAGACATTTGATTGTGAGAGTTTGATCCACTTTCTGATTAAGTCATGGATTGGATTTGGATCTGAATGAGTTGATATTCCGTTTCTGCAATCGCGGCAGGCTTTTCAGTTGATAGAAGATATACTCGCTTTTGTTTTCTAAGGAGGGAAATGGAACTCGGTTGAGTCTTCGGCTGTATTTTATTTTCCTTTTACGATGAATGAGAAAATATTCTAGGATGATTTTCGTACAATTACTTATGTGGACGGCAGGTAACAAATGAAAGACTGATCCTGTCCACAAACAGTGACGCCTGATAATTTCTCAGCTAACGCAAGCTGTGAACGTTAGCTAGCTAGCTAGTTAACGTTACCTGCCCTTTCGAAAGATGACAAGCATGACTTGGCCACTGCTGCAGTCTGTTAATGCCAATATTTGTTTCTAATGCAGTGATCAAGAGGGCATCCTCACCAACAGGATAACAGATAAGTGTCCTTGCGTAAAGACTGAGGAGTTGGTGTCGCAACATAACCCTGTTGCTAGCATTCACTAGCTGGCTTTGAAAACCACCCGGCAATATTGCAACCTCGGCAAGTTTGTTTTAAGTCAGCCGGCTGACGTTCACTGCCAGTCTTCTTGATGTCTGCCAACCTGTCGTTTGCATCTTAACGTAATGTGTTCCTTCAAACGACTTATCTAAAATGTACATCGTCGTTAGCTGATACCGAACTGTCAGATATACTGTATGAGCTTCAAATTGGACACCTTTAACTTAAAGCAGAATTTTTATGTGACGTTGAGATTATTTTTTCTATATTCACGAACCATTTAATAATAAAACTCTTAAGTGCCAAGATAATCCCTAAAGTTGCACATATTGCGCATTGAATAATGCGGCTATAACTGGGGCACATGTGCTTCCGGGTTCGATGTTGCTGTTCTGTGGATGATGATGCGGATGACCTGGCTGATAACAGGAATTAATCGACGAATGATGAAACTTCTTGTCGCCCTTGCCTTGATTGCCTACATTGCCTGTGAGTACAAACACAGCGTCTGGTGTTAAAGCTGAAATGTCATAATGCCCTGTGTAGTATCATGTTATGTATGACCAGCCAACATTTTCTTGATACCCAGCTTTAAATAGAACAACCCTTGTACACTCCCACCTTCATAAAACCATCTAGTGTTGCCCAGCAATCTCGCCTTGTTGCCTGTTACACAAGTTGCAGTGTATCACAGAAAAGAGTATGGAATGGTAATAGAGTGTTGTCAGTGTATAGAAGTGGTAGTGGTAGGAGTCCAGATGCCTGTTGCATGACACCTTTGTGCTTTCTGTTGGGGGCTATGTTGTGCAAACATGAATAGAGTGGATGGGAAATTATGATTTAGCATAGGACACACAGCCTAGGCATGCACAAACCACAGGTAGTCTAAGAAATTTGTTTTAGTAAGAAACAATATGATGGCCTAGCCTAATGGTTACTTTGATTTGGAAATAAAGACATTGTCAGTTGATGAAGGCTTTGGAGACAGAAAACACACACACACACACAGAAACAGACAGACTGCTCTGTTTCTGTCTGTTTGTCTCTCTCTGTCTCTGACACATATACACACACACACACACACACACACATACACATACACATACACATATACACACACATTTTGGTACATTATTACCATCCAAAACCATCATATGCTAATGATGTGTCCCACCATGCCACTATAAAAGTGGGACAATTTCAGTATCATACTGCAATGTGTAAATTGTGAGTTGATTTTGCTTGTTGGTGAGAGAATTTAACCACGTCAAGATAGTAGCAGAGTTACTCTAAATATGATAGACAAAATTAAACATATATTGAAAAATCTCATTAAAATTATAAAATGTGAAGAATCACAAAGACCTGTGATGAGGTCTTTACCATTGTGTCAATTCTCAGCCCATTCCACTAGTTCTTGAATACAGATGCTGTTAAATGTGTTTTTGGGAAGGTTGGGGTGATAAAGTGACAGCATAGTGGCTTCTCCATTATCCGACCCCTTTAGCCAACAGTCTTTCGATGAAGGTTTTTGTCCAACATAATAACCCTAATTTCCGCTATTGTAAAAAAAAAAAAAACACAAAATCAACCCAACAACAACATGTTAGAGTAGGCCTATGATAAGAACCTATGCCACTGCACACACAAACACATAAGGCCTTTTTGGTCTACTGTACAGGACACATTAAAAAGTCAGTCAAAAAGTCAAAGTGTACTTTATTGTCAATTCACTGTGGAACAGGCATTACACAGAGGACTGAAATTGCATTTCACCAGACACCAAATGTGCAATTTAAACTAGAAACACACACACACACACACACATGCACAAACATACAGCTACACTCATGGACATGAAGTGTACACAGACATCCACAATAAATAGACATAAGACATACGACATACAGGTAAACATAAACACTTATAGTCTATTATGTCAGTGTATAAAGGCGAGGCCTATATTTATTCACCTTTGAGCATTTTAGCTAAATTTGACAGAGCAAAGTGGCTTATTTGTGCAGTGATGGCAATTGTAAGCTATTTTTTAGGGTGTTTGAGCCTGGTTGAAGGGACTGGCACCCTGGCTGATTTGCTGGTGAGATGAATATCAACATTTAACCATGATATGAGCATTCTGTGCTCAGTGTTGGTTGGTTAAATTGTTGCTTAAAGCAAACCCATTGCATAGCTTTGATGAAAAGTGGAGAACCTTTAATGCAAACCTTCAGTTCAAACCATAGGTATTGTTTGTGGTCACTGAGTGCGGTCTGTTGAAAAAAAGAGCAATAGGTTTATAATCTTTCGATCTCATGAGGGAAATTTGGTCTCTGCATTTATTCCATCCATGAATTTGTGACACAACACAACACAAAGGGAGTGAATGCACACACTAGTCTATACAGTGTCCTATTTGTTTGATTTTTTTAAACTGGAGGTTGTGGACTTAGATACAGATGATAAAAATATATTATAGTATAAACTATAGTATAAATAAAGTGGAGTATCTATTCCTCAATCAAAGGCACGTAGAACACTAATTCCTGCAGAGCTATTGAGTTCATACCTACATGCATTGTGCGTAGGCCTCCAAATTGACCTCATCGAAACATCCTCAAAACTCTGATCCTGTGTCCATATCGACTTCCTCTATGAGATCTAACATGAGTTTGCAACCCCTAACATCCATGGAAATCGGTAATTTGGCTTAGGCCTACTTCACGTTTTACTGTACAACAAGTCAGGCAATCTGTGACATTGTCTAGCATGTTAACTAACCATAATTGGGGTGTTGAAAACTCTTTTATTTGCCCTGAGGCCAGAGGAGTCTATGTTGGCTATGTGAGAGCATAACCCCTCTTTTTCCTCCCCTTACCACAGTCTCTTATTGCTCTTTATTCACTCCTTTTTAAGTAATTTTGTTAATTACCAGTCAAATAACAAACAACTGAATACATTAATATTGGCCAGATATTGGTTATCGGTCTGCCAGAGTCATTAGATATATCAACATTGGCATTAGCTCTTAACAAAGCCGGTCAATATGAAAGGCCGCTCACACTGCTGAAGTATGCCGCTCAAACAAATTTCTATTTGCTCAGTGCTGAAAAAAATTTGAGGGAACATTGGCTATCCGCCTCCAGCCCCCTGTGTCTTTCCATAGATAATCCTCTCAGATGTGGCCCGAACCAGAGCCAAACACCAATATCTACTAATTACTGAGAGTGTTTAATTACCAAATTAACCATCACAGGCAGCCAAAGCCAATTGCAGATTATGGGCAGCCATCGATGCCATGACCCCAGAAGGACAAAAAACTCTCCCGTCATGGATTAACAAATCAGACCACACATTTATCTAAGTAACTTGTCACTGGACTAGATGTATAAACTAGCAATGCACAATTGGTCTGCTTTTTTAGAGCCATGCTCACAGTTGCCAAGCAATGTGTTAAGTTTATATTGCTCTACAGACTACAGAGTGTGTTTTTTTAGCCCTGTTTACCTCAGGGCTGGCAAGTAGCTTTTAAAGCACCTGTGCATTTCTAGAATGTAGATGCACTTAGCTATACTTGGCCTAGTTTCAGTCAAACACTAGAGTTTTAGTTTCTGGAGAACTGAGCACACATACACACACACACACGTGCACGCATGCATGCACGTACACACACACACACACACACACACAAGCACATTCCATACACAAAGCTGTGCAAGGTTGATAAGGAGATGTAGAATTGGGGTGACATTGAGGAGTGGCATTGTTAGATCTAGCGAACAAAAAGATTTTATGTGGGCAAGGGGGTGGTTACTGCTAGATAAAGGGACGTCCCGATTCTGTTGGTGGTCCCTGAAGCCCCCTTAGGCTCTCTGAATTAGAACATATTGAGTGGATGACCTTGGTGGTGGATTCCCAAGCCACCCAAATGCAAAAGGTAGGTCTGTTGATTAATAATAGCAGTGGCTGCATGGGCCTTTACTATGGCATGGTGGTGGCGTTCCACAGTGATGAGCATAATAAAGGCTGTTGATTTTTTTTTATTTTTACACTGTCAGGGCCTACAGCTAGCTTGCACACATGAAGGTATGTAGTTTTAGTCTGCTTTAGTCTTGCCTTTTAGTCTGCTTTAGTCTTGTTTAGCAACATAAAACAAGAGACAGTGGGAGACAATTGTGGTATATTTTGTTTTCTTGAAATTTTGGCAGTAGTAACAAGCAAGACACAGACTTAAGATACATCTTTACACTCATATTATTTATAAACAACAGGAATTTTTTTCCATTTCATGTTGGTAATTACTGCTGAGATTTCGTTAGCATTGACATGTGTATGAATCATTTTGGTCTGACCTTAGCCATAGAATTACCCTCACCTGTGGTGTGTGTGCTGCTTTGCTGACAGCATCACCAAAAAAAAAAATTGTACTTGTACAGTATCCTCTAGAGATTTGATACACATAGAAAATGCCTTCAGAATACATCTCCCAGCACAGAAATGCATTTGCAGGCTGTGTGTGTCAGTGGGGCTGGGGGAAGGGGGGGGGTGTTGGGTCCCGCTCAGGTGCAAAACCTCCCAGCACCACATGTGGAGGAGAGAGACAGATTGGGAACAAGCTGATCTGCATAGCCAACAGAGAGAGAGAGAGAGACCCTCCACATTCATTTACTCAAGCAGGAGTGCGGGGAACAGTTAGCGTTGACCTCCTTTTGCCTCTCCTCCTCAGGGTACACCTATCTTGCTATCTCCCTCTTGATCTCCCTGCTTCTTTTATTTGATTTAAAGCACAATTATGAGATGAGAATTCTCTCTGTGTGTGTGTGTGTGTGTGTGTGTGTGTGTGTGTGTGTGAGAGAGAGAGAGGGAGATAGAGAGAGAGAGAAAATGAGTGTGTGTGTGTGTGTGTGTGTGTGTGTGTGTGTGTGTGTGTGAGAGAGAGAGAGACAGAGATTTCTAGGGTAATGTTGACTTCCCTATAGTTACATATCTGTCTGGACTTTTTGACTTTTTTAATGCCAAAGATGAAGACAAAGATGAAGCCCTGACATCAAAACAAACTTTCACGATTCCATGGGACCCTTTTCATTTTAAACACATTACTGGGACCGATATGTGGAATGTGTATGTGAATGTGTGTAAATTGCATGTGTGAAATTATTGTAGGATATTATTTATAGGGATGCAACTCATGATTATTTTTACAGTTGATGAATTTATTAGCTATTCCTTTCATAAATAGATTCATTGTTGTAGTCATTGGTAAAAATAGATTTTTAAATTAACATTATTATTATTTTCAAAAGCACAGGATTAGACTGCTTCCGATGTCTTGTTTTATTCACATGCCAAAGAAATTTGCATTACTATCATTACGGTATAGCAAGTGAAACTTGCAAATGAAGTTTTAAAAAATAGATGTTAAAGTTTACAACTGGGCATAACTCCAGCTGGGTATGTTCAAACAAGAAAGGACATATCTTTGAGCACAAAAAACAAAGCCAAGAAAAGAATTGATGATGAAAAGTAGTTCTCTGGAGTGGAGATTGGATTGATGTTTACTCTTGACATAGGCTAGAGAAAGACTATTTGTGTGTGTGGTGTTGTTACTGGTGCATTGGTAGGCCTAATCACAACAGAATCTGTATTGGTAGGCCTTATTGCAACAGAAGCCTTGTTCAGGAAATGTTGAAAAAATAATGAGGTGATGATGAGCCTGACCCTGCTTCTCTCGAGAGCAACCTTTAGATGATTGTTCTAAGGACCGCAGAAGCCCTGCTTGTAAATTTGAATGAAGAGTGGACTCATTCATATTGCAGGGCAGAGCGGAACATGGAGGCCTAATTCTCTTTTCCAGCACAGAATATTTGATAAGTTGTTTACATCTCTTCCCCTCGTGCTTTTCGTGCTTATGAATAAAAACCATCACTTCTTTACATGGTCCTCATCATGGGACATCCATAGGATTAGCCAGCAAGGCCAGGCATTTGTATGTGCATATTTGTGAAAAGGTCTTTTTGTCTGCATTCTCATACAGTGGGGTATGCCCCCACTGTATGCTGATTTGCCTAGCCCAACACCTCTTGATCCCACTTCCTTCCAATCATAATGTGTGACATTGACTCGTATTTCTTGATTTAAAGTCTTGGGCACTTGAGCTGTATCAAT
The DNA here is from genome assembly GCA_027481765.1 of Tenualosa thibaudeaui. Lineage (NCBI taxonomy): Eukaryota > Metazoa > Chordata > Actinopteri > Clupeiformes > Clupeidae > Tenualosa > Tenualosa thibaudeaui. The sequence continues at coordinate 2,138,193 of JAIFZK010000071.1, forward strand.
ATCCCCAAACAGAGATATAAGGTCAGTTCAACATACATAGTTTTCCAACCTCTCTTAAAAAGTCACAACCTCAGTGAGTTGCCTGTTCCCAAAACAAGTTAATGGAGTTGTGCGATATCAATTAGAAAAAGTATGACCCGCTATTCTGTAGGGACATCAGTACATTATGGCATGGGCTGGGAAGGTGTATTGGCTATATGTTGACATTCTCTCATCTCTCTTTCAGCTGTCTGGGGAACCTACACAAATATGAGGTAGGGTATTGTTTATTTATTTGCTTTTAATGTTTCCTTTTTCCTCTAGTTGCATCACTATATGTTATGTTTAGACCTTGACACAGACAGATTTTTTAAAATTCTCTGCAGAGGTAGTAGTCTTTGACTTGAAACATATTAATTATTCAGACTATGACCCAGTGCCAAATGATTTCCATTTGTTTTTCATTCATGTAGGATGTCTGTGTGTTTTTGCTGTAGTGTGTCATATTTGTTATAGACCTGTCAAAACAAGGCCATTTTGACAGACCCATACCAACTTCACATTGTGTACATGTTCAGAAACTGAATTAGAATTTGTCTAGTGTGTTTTGACAAATGTTGTTTTGCATAGTGTATGTTGAACAGAGAATAAGAATCTCTGTTTTTTTTTTTTGGTCATGCTAATACTTGGGAGGGGTGGGATGGGAGGTTCACATGTGTGCACAGGCATGTGTGTGTGTTGATTGTTTGGTAGCAGTTGGAAGACAAGAGCTTGTGCATGAACTGGCACAAGGACTGGTGACGTCGCAGCCGTGCTCGCCTCTGTCAACACGGCGACATGTGGTGTTGTTGACTCGCTGCTCAAGTCGTTTTTCGCCATTCTGTTTGCACTTGGAGAGTGTGTTCATGCCTGCTCCAGCTAAAGCCATCATCTGTCTCTTTTCATCCTCTTCTTCCTCATCCTCTTCCCTCTATCCCCTCTATCTCTTCATACCCCTCCTACCTCCCATTCATCCCACTCCTTTCCTTTTTGCTGCACACAGGTCCATACAGGAGCAAGGAGAGATACGGATTGAGCAGAAGATTGATGAGGTTGGTGAACACAAGTATTGCATCTCTCTCTCTCTCTCTCTCTCTCTCTCTCTCTCTCTCTCTCTCTCCCACTCTCTGTCTCTCTGTTCCTCGCTCTGTGCTTCTCTGTCATTGGCCATTCAATCTCTACTCTCTTTTTATCAAGTTTAGTTTTATTTTCCACACTCCATCTTCTCTTGCTTTTTCATCTCTTCCCAATCTATTGCCTCTGTCATCTCCTTCCAGGCTCACTTCTAACCTGTTTGTTCACGTGCTCGCTCAAACGTTCAATTGCTCGTTCATAGTGAATACACACAGCTTCCCATGACTAGGACGCAGAAATATAATTATTTTTTTAGTGAGTTCCTCACTAATTAAAACTCAACATCAGGTGGCCACAGGATCCATACTGTTGTATTTTCAGTTGCATCGGGTGCTTGTGCTTTACTATTGAGTGATTGTTTTTGCTCCCCCACCCCTCTTCATTTCAAAATTATTAAAAGACATAGCAGGGTGCCAGCAGCTTGAAAGTGTCAAAAACCCACAACAACAACAATAAAAAAGATTGTGTCCTTTCTTTTTGTGTGTACCTACACTGAAATGCTTAGGCACAGACTCTCAGCTTGGTTTTAATTAGGGACATAATAATTTGACGTCATGCAGTCAAGTTAATGCCTATGATGCCTTTCTCAGTCATCCAAACCGTTTGAAAAGTTTTATGTCCTTTTGCCCATATGTGCTATTATTTTCCCCATATTTTTATCTGAATGGAGCAGTAAACATGGATTCGCATGCACATACAGATGCAAGATGCAGACCAACACACACACACACACACACACACACACACACACACACACACACACACACACACACACACACACACACACACACAGTTGGATTAAAGAGCCTCATCACTAATGATTGTTATCAGCTCATTACCCAAACCCAAACACCTGCTTATCACTTGCCCTGAAACCTCATTAGACCTAGCCTTTTTTGCTATCTCCATGACCTTATGGTTCAAAGTATGCCAGAACATTTTCAGGCTCATCTGCTGGTGTCTAAGGAAGGTTGGGGGGAATGTGGTGACATTTGCTTTTCTCTCTTACCACAGACATTTGATAATTCATTGAACAGTGGCAAGCAGCTCTAAATGTTTGGTATGTTCTCAGGATACCCCTTTTGACATTTTGTTTTTCTTCAGAGTTTGGTTTTGAGTGTGTGTTTGCTGAGGATTTGGGTCAAAATATTGGTTGCAAAGCGTCCATTACAAAGTTCAAATAGCGCATACTTTCTGCATAGCCTGATTTGTTGTTATTGTTTGTTTTTATACTTGTCTGTTGCTTTTTTAGTTGAACAACCCAATTAATCAAAGTCTCTGATCAGTGCCTCTCGGTATTGTAATCTTCCCTGAGCTCTCATTGGGAGGTTGAAAGCAGTTGACGGTTGTATACAGTCTGTTGTATACAGGCTGTTGTAATTGAATTGGTTTCTTGAGATGGCCCTGCTGGGTCCCTCATGGGCCTCTCTCATCTTACCTAAATCCTTTTTGGCATACTGGTTAGGAGATTGGACCAGTGACCCAAGAGTGGTGGGTTCAAGTTCTGGCTGGTAGGGAAAAAAAGAGAGCTTTGAGAGAGCTCCGTTTTTGTGATTTCAACCGAAAGAGCTAAAATGGCAGTGCGAAGCACATGTCATTGTGCTGATACAAAACGCTATTTTTGAAACCATTACAAAGCTCAAAACAACGTTACACTTATGTGTAAGTGAGTAGACGGTTCGTACAGATAAACTGAAGTATCCCTAATTCTGCACAGACAGATTCTATAGAAGACTGTATAAAGCCAGTACATTACCCAAAGTTGTCTAGCTGTCAATACTATGTTGAGGTAAAAGTCTGTAAGGCCTATGCTTTGTGGATGCCAGTGCATGAGAGTCTGAAAAGCCTGGTTCTAAAACATTTTAAGGCTTGACTCAGTCTAACCAGCTACAGGGTACATGATCGCCATATAAACTTTCATTCCAAGTAAAGAAAAAGTTGAAAAAAAGGCAAAGTTACAAGACTGTGTACATATTTGTACTCCCAAGTAAAGGAACTACTTGTGCCATAAGTAATTGCAAACAGTACAATTTCTAACATTTATAACTTAACAATATCTTACCGAGCCTCTTGATAAATTGAGAACATCCTAATGACTAATGACAAAAAAACTTCTGACAGTTTGCTGTAAGCAGATTCAACTTTAAATACGTGGAAAACATGTTTTACCTGATCGTTACTTTCTTCCTCTGCTGCCATTTTTCATGCCGCCATTGCTCCCCCTCAGCACAGAGACGTTTCGTAACGTGGATGGCATGTGTTGGCATACATTAAAAAAATAAGTTTTCTAGCAACAGAACCCTAGCTGATTTAAGATGCTTTGCACTTCAGGATGTTAGTTAGTGTTGTACTTCCCCATTAAATTGTGAATAAAATACGTTTTTATTAAAAACATCTCAAAGCCATATGAACCTGTGGCATTTTTATGACCACAGACAATCGATTTAGCCGTAGTTAGTTGAAAGTGTTTGTTGTGTGGTTCAGATAGCATGGGTTATAATCTATTTCTCAATAGTGAAAATGACTGGGAAAAACACTGGTACATCCTCTACAATCTGTCTGCACACTTGCAGAGTTAGGTACACTTTGGTTTGTCTGTTGGAACCCTCTACTCATTGGCACAAAAGTGTAATGCTGTTTTGAGCTTTACAGTGGCTTTAAAAATAGCCTTCTATATTGGCACAATGACATGCCCTTTGCACTGCTATTTTAGCACTTTCAGGTGAAATCATATAAACCTAAAGTTTCTCAGAACACATTCGATTGACGTGATTGTGCTACCAATTCAATGGTTGGGAGATTGGACTAGTGACCCAAGAGTGTTGGGTTCAAGTTCTGGCTGGTAGGAAAAACATGGGTGGAGGGTGTGTGCGCAGAGCTCTCCCACATCCACATCCATGGATGACATGTCCTTGAACAAGGCACCTTAAAGGAATAATTTGCAGTAAAATGCTTTCTAGCAATTTACTATTACAAAAAACATGTAATATAAAAATTGTTACCGTCCTTCTTTGCACCATTTTCTTTTTTTACTGTTTAAGTAATCCCATTTCTTTTTTATCTGTCATCAGCTATTTAACATTAATATGCTCTGCCTCTTGTTGCCTTTAGGCGGTTGCACCCTTGAGGGAAAAGATTCATGATCTGGAGTTGAGGTGAGTGACGCCTGACCAATCCTCTTCTCATTCCGCTGTGTGTGTTTTGTCTCCTGTTCTCATGTTGGCAGATGTTGTCATCTGCCATAGATCTTTCAGATTTTGTGCACTACATTACAGGGCTGCGAGAAGAAGCACAAAAAAGCTTTTGCCGTATAATTTTTGTTTTACTAAAGCTCAACCCTGAAGGGTCAGAAATGTTTTGTAGATGAAAATAAATTGTAGGCTATTCTAGCAAAGTTGATGAAGACAAGGCATCTCTATATCTCTTAACAGTCATTCCTTGGTTTTGAGTGAAGTAAACGCTCCTTTTCCCCAGACTTTTTCTGTCAGAATGTTTGTCTTAACTCTTGTAGTGTTATGCTCTCTTTTTTTTTTGCTCTATCGTTCTGTGGGCTGAAATTACAGGTTGTCATTGTGGCACCCACTGAGATCTTTCAAATGCCTGGTAAAATTAAAAAAAAGATGAATCCTTGTTATTGGTGTGAAGCTGTCAAGGACAGAAAAGGGGAGGTTAGCTGAGAGGGAAAAACACAACCGGAAAATCTCCTCCTGCAGTCTTTGGTACAGGCCTATCATAGCTTAATTTCTCTTCCAAATTATTAAATTGCTAACTGCAATTGTAAACACAATGTCACACAGTCCTGCTCTTTTTTAGAGTATAATCTTTCTCTGTTTATTTTAGTGGCCAGACATGCTTATGAGAAGTCAGATAGTACACTTATATCATTGCTGATATAAGTGTAGACACTTATACTTATTTATAAAAATACTTATTTATTGTCAGCCTGCCTGTCACGTGTGTCTGTGTGTGTCTCTGTGTGTGTGTGTGTTTGTATGTGTTTCTGTTCTCACACATTGCCAGCTTCAAAATCATTGATTGCTGAAGGCTTTGCATGTCACTCCACTAATGCTTGTGTAATCTCCTCTCTAATTACTCAGCCTGATCAATTATTGATCCACATGCCTGATTGTTATTTAACAAAGAATTACTGAAGTAGATGTGCTGACACCAACTGTGGTGGTTGCCTTTTCATGTAGATCTGTTTGTGGATTTTCCAGAACCTGCTTTGCTCTGGATAGTGAAGAACTATTCTTTTCTGTAGCCAGGATAAATCAATAGCGCTAACATGGACCAGTGGCTCAACCGTCGGACAAATGGATCATTTGCTTAAGGGCTAGTGCATTAAATACCTCCACCTGCCATATGCTGTACAAATGGTTAGCCTAGTGATGACAGACAAAATAATCCAACTCGCCTAATTTTTGGTAGTGGTGAGACTGTCAGTGAAAGTCCCAGATTAGTTGATCTTCAATACACAGCTGTTTTGTGTTAGCATTGTTCTGTGACAGATGGTGGATGCATATTATAAAACAGACCGTCAAACAGACAATCTTGCATAATTGGCTAATTATAATCAGGATGCTCATAAATATAAGCTATAATGTCTCCCGTATCAATTAGGTCATTTATCTTTTTGTGGTGTTATTACAAACAGCAAGAGAGGCCTAAGTGAATTTTGTCTTGGAGACTTTTTAGCCCCTTTACTGGCCTGCCCTCTCTTTCTGCTGGGACAGAATTCTGTAGAAGTTCATGAGGCGAGTCAAGCCATCAGGTATTGATTGCTTGTGTTGTTTTTGCCCTTCTGTCAGCTTCTCGCAGAAGTACCCCCCTGTCAAATTCCTGTCTGAGAAGGATCGCAAGAGGATTCTGGTGAGTTGTCAAAGGACTGCTTTCGAATACTGCTGCTTCCAAGTACACACACACACACACACACGCACACAAATCATTATACCTTTTGTGTCATCACCAATCTTTGCCCTCAGTCGTAATCCAAATCCACCACATACAAGGAAATTACAGTATGAGTCATGGCATCCTTTGCTACGTCTTGCCCTTTTTCATGATTGCTCTCCATGAGAACCACAAAGAAATATTTCAGTTACTTTTTTTTCTTTAGCCAGGTGATATTGTCTCATGATTGTTTCCCCCAAGATTGCTCACTCAGACAGGGCACCAGTAATGACTGTGCTACTGGTGGTCCTACTCCCATACTGCAAAAAACATTGAAGAGAATTTAGTATGTGTGTAGCAGTGAGTTGTGTTGTCCATGCTTAAGAAATGAAATCGAATGAGACACATAGGCACAGAGACACACAGACAGCTTTAAAAAGGCTTGGTTCTGAACAACCCTTCTAAAGCCTCTTTCAGAAATCAGCTGAAACTCGGATGTCTTTTGAGAATCAAACGGCAGGCTGCCTGAACAGTAGGTATGCCTGAACGAAAAAGTCTGGAATTTTTTTTATTCGGACATAACACTATCTACCCCCAGTATCATGTCCGAAAAGTCCTACTAAATGTTTGCGCGTTGGTGTGAAACCACACATTTATTGTCCGTGTAGCCTAATGTCTGCAGCAACCCAATGTAGTTAGCTATCAATAGCATTGGTAATATTATGCTACCACCAGTATCCAGACTTTACAGTGAAGCCATGTGTTACTTGTGTCCAGAGTGGAGCGGTTTCCAAGTTACTTCTAATATTTCAATCTATAGACATCAAAAATATAATTTGCCAAGGCGGGCTAGATGAATAACCACTTGTAGTGCCATGAGTTCAGAAGTTAGACTAGCCCACTGAATGGTTTTCGTTTAGGATGAATCATGCTTGCCGTTTGATTAAGAAAAATAGCCTAAATTTTCTACAGAAAGAACGTATGGGATCTATACGGCTCTGCAGAGCTCCCTCTACTGGCTACACTGAGTACTTCTTCTGTGTTTGAGGGCCATGTCTGAATCGTCTGAGTCGTGTAATATCCGAGTAAATGTTCGATTAATTTTGGGAAGTTGTGTCTGAAAGTGGCTCATGTGATTGCACGTGTTTGTTGCTGGGTTGGTTTGGAGGTAGGGTGGTGAGTGTCATAAGGGGCAACTTACATTCTCCTCCACTGCTTCATGCTCTGCAGAGCATGAAGATGAGTGGGCAGGCGGCCAAGATGAGCAAGCCATCACCCCTTAACTCTGAGATTGCTGCACACCTGCCATTGTAATCATCTTAAATGGGGTTATTTGTTGCAAGTTCTCGATGCTAGTCTCCTCTAAAGCTACTTAAAAAAAATCCATTTACTTTACGTGTCTTCTGAAATGATTGTGTAAATGTGTATGTGTGTGTGTGTGAGAGTGTGTGTGTGTTTTTTGTTTTTTTTTGGGTTTTGTTTTGTTTTGTGGTAAGATTGACTGCTTTCACATCAGTGAAAGTTAAGTTGAACAGTAGAGGTAGTTTTTGAAAAAAAGTATAGAACAGTAGAGATTTTGTAGAGCCCAAATGTTTAGACCTTGTTTCTTGACCTTCTACCTTCTTTTCTCCCTCCAGATCACCGGGGGGGCGGGTTTTGTGGGATCCCACCTAACTGACAAGCTGATGATGGATGGCCATGAGGTGACGGTGGTGGACAACTTCTTCACCGGCCGCAAACGCAATGTAGAACACTGGATTGGCCACGAGAACTTTGAATTGATCAACCATGACGTGGTCGAACCACTCTACATCGAGGGTAAGGTTTCCTACATGACTCAGTGTCAATCTTGGGCAATTTGGAGCACGTAATTAGGAAGCATGCAGTGATCAACAATACTGTTCTGTAATCTCCACATGTTTATGCCTGAAGAAGAACATGACATGGCATTACATCAGCAACAGTAAGACTTACAGTAGTGTTTAGTCAGTCTTAACTATCCAGCCTTTTCCAGTTTATCAGTCACTCTGTGTCAGCAGTTAATCATTGCATTCCTAGGAAGTTAAAGAAACAACACTGTCCTTGCCCTCATAACCTTGAGCTGCTTGTTCAGAGCTAAAGACACATGCGTTTGACAACAAACTTAAGGATAGGTGACATATATATACACACACATACATACAATATATTGCAAGGTACAGTATATGATAGTGAAACGAAATTAACGAGTGGTACCAATTCATACAAACCTTAGATAAGAAGGTGTCTTTCATTGCCCAGGAGACATGGTAAACCTTTACACATTGCACAGATTTCTTATTTTTGCATGAAAACCCTGATTTGAGATTTAAAATAACCTAAAAAAATAAAATGGATTCTATATTGGCCTTTCTCTTCGTTAACTGAATGAAGTAAGTAATTGAAGGAAGGAAAATTGCTTGTAGTTAAAATCCAAATTCAACCCTATTGCAAATGAGATATATTGGTGCATAAATGTGCAAACTTTCAGGTATTTGTAAAGAGCTTAACACAATTAATATTTCTTAAACGTAGCTCAAAACAGCTTTTATCAACTACTTATGTTATCAGAATTATTCAACCCTTTCCTGAAAGTCATCTTTAGGACAAGGACGACAAGGCTTATGGTCTGTTGCAAAGGTATTGCATAGACATCAAAAGTGTTGCATAGAGACCAGCCTCTGACAGAATTTCTGAAGACATGTCTCATGAGCAAAGACCTCCAGTAATTGTATTGGTTTGTGTGCCTCAACTCAAACCTCCTTGTTTAAACCTTTAAGGACAACAACTTTGCTCTTATTTCAGAAATGGCAACAAACTGAACCACCGCATTCATGGGGCTAGGGTAATAACATCCTTTGATGTCTGCAATCTCAGTTTAGCTTGAGATTTCCTCCGGATCCACTTTAAATAGTTATTACCTGCACTATACACCATGACCTTTTTACTATAGACGCCTCTCTGAACTTTCATGTGAGATGTGCAGAGCAAGACCCATTCGCGAGTAGTACCAATTCATAACAAATTCATGTTAATTACAGGCTTTCGTGTTTAATAAATTCATGAAATAGGGACATTGTGGTCATTTTTTAACAATTTTCCATTACATGTGATGAAGTCACTCAGAAAAGCGTACCATTGCCAAAACATGACAAATTACTTTCTGAGAAAAGTGAGCTGTTTTTTATGCTAGACATTCTTCCCAGTAGTCGATAGTCAGCTGTGCTTCAAATACTGTGATTAGGAACTACACTGATGATAAATGAAAATCTCAGATGACGACATTGGACCATTTTAATAAGAACCAATTATTCCTGTGATTTTTTTCTTTTTTAATTTTCCTAGAAATGGTTGGGTGCTTGTACGCCATTGCAAGGCACAAAGCAGAGATGGATCAGTCCGAGCTCGATCATAAGTTTGCCTGGAAATTGCAGAATGTGTCCCCTGTGTGGAACAATCCATTTGAGCTTCTTCTTGCCATGCCCGTTCTCCTCTGTCATCCTTCTCACACTTCTTCGTCCCACCTAAAAACAGATAGCTGTTTCTGATCCTGTCATATTCTCTCTCTCTCTCTCTCACACACACGCACACATACTTCCAAGGAGATTGCAGCCAACTCCTGTGTACATTTGCACCATTCAGCGTATGCCAGCTGGCATCTTTTGACAATGTTTTTTTTTTTCCCCAATCCATCATATGGGACAGGTGGGGAGATAAAGGGAACGCAAAGAAGCGCTTAGGAAGAAAGAGTAATTTACTGACTGATGTAGCTTTGGGAGTCAGTCTTGCCCCCAGCAGATGTATATTTTTGTGTGTGTGTGTGTGCGCGCGCGCGTGCAGATTTCTTTTTTTTGGTTTTTCTCTCAGATCCTTTTTTGATAAAGTCTTATATTTTCTTAGTTCTTTATCTACATGAAAGGACTGTTTTATTAGGCTGAGCCACACAAGTGGAATGCATAACTTCAGAGGTGGCAGGGTTGGACTCGCTTACAGTTGGTGTGCTTTCTCAGAACGTGAAAGGCCAGTGTCCTCTTTCTCTTACACAGCTTTGTCATCATGGCTCTTGCTCTCCCAGCTTTATGCCTTTGATGATATTCATGAGGAAATTCTAATACTAAGCAATCTTGCCATTGCCATTCGAATTTTCCATAAACATTGCGGTATTAAATGCAAGCAGTTTAAACGTACGGGTACTAAAGTCGTTGTAAAATCACTGAAGATTAAAAGTAGTGTGACACATTTGATATTGGCAGGAAAATTGATTGCAAGTGGATTTAATGTCATTTCCCCAGGCTATTTCCCCGACGGATGTTATTGATAGAAAAAAAAAAAACTTTAAGTGGAATTTGCTCCTTTGAGGGGGAGGCACAGACAAATACAGCAGGTAGGAGTCCATCCCCTTCACCTGTCATTACATACATATACATTTGGCTGTTTTACCTTGGGTTGTTTTTGTCTGAAATGGTTTGTCTGATGATTACCACCCCCAAATAGTTTGCTGGACTGTGCGATGTAGCTGCTGTGTTATGAGACAGTTGTGTTAACATAGCATTGATAAGACCCATAGCACTGAAGTGCGCGTAATTTAGGAAACCTGCCTTGTCTTCTTGAGCCTTAAAACACATCTTTATCTCACAAAATGAATGAATAATATAAGAGAAGCTGTTGTACATTTGCCTGGGTAAGGGAGACATTGACTGGGAAAATTTCAGACACCAAAGGACAAAGAGACACACTCACACTGATACACAGAGAGAGATTGAGGGATAGAGAAGCAGAGAGGGGGGTAAAGCAATCAACCAGCCAACCTTCCAGCAATGTGGTGTGAAATGGCCAAACAGAAGGTGATGCCAGCATGGATGGATACTTGGAGCTCAAGGTAAAAAGATTTCCTGCCAGGATGAACTGGAAGGAGAGGGAGGAGTGTTGACAAACTGACAGACCTCAAGCAGTGTTGGAGAGATATGGCCCTCAGTGTTCTAACATTGCTTTAGTGATAGAGGAATTTTTGTGTTATTATGTATTTGGGAGGAAATAGATTTTGGGTGGTATGGGGCATTTCATTTGCGCTTTCTTCATATGAGCTCCTAAAGGATTAGACGCGATAAAATAGATTGGCTAAAATATGTTGTGGGCCAAGTTCATAGCCTCTGGCAGAGTGAGACAGGTGTGCCCACAGGTTGTTGAAATGGGGAATTGGGACAGAACTGTGACGCATGTGAGTCAGGAGCCAATAGGTTCAGCCAACACCCCCCCCCCCCCTCTGTGTTAGATGGGGAGGGAGAGAGAGAGAGAGATAAAGGTCTACAGGGGTCTGTAGGAGTGGCTAGATGAAAGGTGGTAAAGAGTGAGTGTGTGTGTGTTGGGAGGGATCAGTGACGGATGGAGTTGGAATGGTGTCAGCGGCAGGTGTGAGACGCCCAGTGCTGCATTACTTCTGTGTCCTCACTACCTCTCTCAGTGGGAATTCGGAAAGTTGGACTGGCAAAGTGTCAACTGTTTTTGTCATGAATATTTTATCAGCCTGTGGTGATCTGCCTATGGAGATGTGGCGTCATTACAGGATTTGTTTGTTGAAGTTGTTGAGCAGTCTATGGATTTTAGATTTTTAAACTCCAACTTAGGCAATTTTTGATTGATGACCGCCTACTGGTCATTATCTCTAAGCACTGGCCACAGATAAAAGCCAGTATAAACTCAGCAGCCCGTAGACAAAGAGATCTGGGTGTGCTTTTAAGCCAAAGACTTTCAGCATTTCCTTGGTGTCAGATACGCTTGAGTCTCTCAACATCCAATAATGCAACAAAATCATTAGCTTGCTGGCTGATGTGACAATGCTATTTGTTTGCTCCATTTGCAGTAGATTGCAAAGTAAATTGGGAGGCTTTGGTTCAGACCTGTGTGAGCCACACAGGAGAGCCTTCCCCGCCCCCAGGCCGCACAGAGAGGAGAGTCTCCTCTAATATCCTTAGTGAGATCATTGTCATTTCACCACCAAGTTCCCTGCAATAAGTCCCCTGACAACACAGTGCACGAGCCATGCTGAATTTAGCCATGTGGCCAGTTCTAGGAGTCCTCCTGGTTGTCCCTTGCACTTTGTCAATCAAACACAGCTGGACAGCTGGAGACTTTTCTCAAAGATGCTTTTGAAGAATTTAATTCCTTACTTACATCCATGTGAATATTTCAGTTTTTTTTATTTTTCATTCATTTGCAAACACTTCTACAATTCTGTTTGCTGTCATTGTGGGGTACCTAGTGTAGATTAAGGAGAAACAAAATAAACTAAAATTACATTAGGAAATGGATGCAATGTAACAAAGGTTGAAACATTGTAAGGAGTGTGAATAATTTCTGTACGCAATGTATCTGTTGATTTGTATACTATATACCGTTTAAGTTCAGACCTCCATTTATATGTATAAAATATGGTATAAAATGTATGTATATTTGTTATTAACTCTCCCTCTTTTCTCTCTCTCCCTCCTTTCTTTTACTTCTATATACACACATTTATCCTATTTCTCACAGTGGACCAGATCTATCACTTGGCCTCTCCTGCGTCTCCCCCAAACTACATGTATAACCCCATCAAAACACTGAAGACCAACACCATTGGGACCTTGAATATGTTGGGTGAGTCAACACATCATAGTAAATGGATTTTTTTTTCTCGATCAACGGAAGTGGCAGGAGAATTATTAAGATTGACACAAACCCAAGTTAATTGAGTCATACAATTAAGTGTAATTTCATTACCAGTAATATAATTTAAATTATTTTTCAATCGCTAGCAAGCAGACTTGTATCCTAATTTTGAAAACTCTAGATACAATTAGCACACCATTGGTCTGTTGTAGCCATACAGTTGACACATATCTTGCTGTTTCCACACTATATGCTGTTAGTGAATGCATTTCTACAGTGCTTACATTTTCTTTACATATGGGATCACCCCAACACCAAAATTATGTATCTTTTATGTCTTATTTGCAAATGCTTACACACAGTGTGCCAGAAATTGAACCAAAACCTTAAAATGTCCAAAAACTTAAAACAGTACAAAACTCTTAGTTTGTCAATAACAGCTGCACAATTATTACATAGATGATAATTCTTAAGAACACTGATTAAATAATAATAATTAAAAAAAAAAACAGAAAAGGTAAAATAGACAAACCATCTACAATTTCATTTGCAGTTGGAGAAGTTGACCGGTGTTTATAACATACTGATAGTTTGTTTGAAAAAAGTGATTAGACCAGATAAAAACAGCTGGACAGAACTGTCGGCCTATGCATCTGCAACAGTTCCTGAAGAATTTCTATGGAACATTCATTATCTAACGTAAAATAACTCGTTTTTGCACACATCACTGTAAGCAATCACACAAATATAATTGTGTGATGTAGGTGTTCTGCTGTTTTAGGAGATTAGAAAAAATATAGATTATCTCCACTAACAATGAGATTCTCTTTTGGCTGATGAGGTGGGAATTAATTGTGTATAACTGGCTACCTTTTGAAGTCGATATGAAAAATGTGAATCACAGTTCCATATCAATGCACTTATGAATGGTAACCATAACAACCACAGTAAAGTATTTCATGCTGTACTTTCCCCCCTTAATGGTAGCTATAATAGGTTATTTTCTGTAGTTCATTCACATGAATCCTAAATATAAAGAAAGTCACAGATAAAATTATATCCGAAATACAATTGAGAGATGAGCTGGATAACGGCCTTTGAGGTGACCAGTTCAATGGAAATAATAACTTGGCGTTGGCAACCCTGGAGTCCTTTGCCTCTACCTCGCCATTATTTGCATTGAAGTACTCTACTCTACTCTACTCTACTCATAAGTTATTGCCATAAGCTACTGTACCTTAATCACATCTTGTTGTGTTCCTTTGAAAGGTTCCTTAAAGAAGTCTGTGTAAAAAAAACAACAACAAAAAAAACCATGAAATGTCTATGTGATGCCACTGCCAGAGCTGAGTAATACAAACATGATTTTTATTATTTTATTTCATTTCATTTATTTTATTAGTAGGGCACCATATGCAGTTATAAACATAAATGTTTCCATTTGATGCTCTACACCAGAGTTAGCCTTAGGCTAATTGACACCTACAGTCCCCTGGCAGGACGCAATGATGGATACACACTCTTGTTAGGTACAGGTGTAAATGGATGAAGTGTCTATAAAAGCCATACTTTTTACTTTTTGCACTTGTGTACACTTACTGTGTACACTCTGTACACTTTCTTCATGACTGATTAAATAGCATGAGTAATTTCTCAAGTGCCTCTTATAACTGTGCCTGAGACCATGGGCAGTGGAGTGTATGTAAATGGATTGAACTTCAAAAGAAGCTCTCTATGGCAGAAGACTGAGCATTGACCCTGAGCATATGGTTTTAGGCAACAACATGATCTGCTCTGCCATCCCTATGGCTTGTCATTTATTTTTGTCCTTTGATGGTGGCATTGCAAATGGGACATCTGTCACTGCTGCTCAGTTCTGTCTTTCTGTGTCCATCCGTCATTTACGAGTGTTTTTTTCTCCTAATTGGTATGCTCTGCTCAGCTTCTCTTTCCTGGTAGAATAAGGTGGTTGAATTATTCCTGACTTCTTTGCCTCACAGGGTTGGCCAAACGCGTCGGGGCACGTCTGCTTCTGGCCTCCACATCTGAGGTGTACGGAGGTGAGTATCGCCTCTGCAGGCAGCTTCTCCTGATGCACATCTCTCTTCCATCATCACTTACTTTCAGTGCAGGCTCACAACTTTGATTTAATTTTTTTTACACTTTACTTTTACACACATATCTTGTGTTTTTCTATAAGTAAAACTTGTTTTTAGCTATCTGTGTAAACACTGTGTGTGTGATGTTTGTTGAAGTGGAATTACATATAGAGAAGCCTGTGTGCCTGTTTAAACCTGTCTGGGGGTCTGCAGCACAAACTTGCCTTTTTATTAGAATTGACTGGGTCTGCATGCACCAAATCACCTGGTCAAATCAAGACGGCAGATCTCTTCCCGCAGGGCACTACATTTACATGGAAAACCTAAGTGGCCTAAGATCAAATTTGAAAATGTGGTTTTGATTGCCTCTCTGTCTGTTTCACAATGTTGTTTGATGTGTGATGTGTAACAGCATTTCAAGTGCTGTTATTCATCATAACACACACAAAGCTATTCCAGACAGTGTATGAATTCTGTTTGACCAGAGTGTTTTGCTGGTCAAAAATTTGCAGGTTTGAAATTGATTGGAGGGGGTCAATTGAATTTTCATATTCTATACATATTCTGCAAAGTTGAAAATGGAAAATTGATTGCTTTCATCTTTGGCTGACTGTGCATGATGCATTAATTGTGATACCCACCTCATCACTGTAGCGCCGTAATTCTGCTCATAGATGTCAAGTCCAACGGGCTAACTGCTTGTTAGGAAAAAATGTTTTCCGTGGACATGCGTTCTAGAAATTTCTCAGGAGGTCATAGCAGCAGGGGATTTTAGCACACTTTTCCTTGCAGGAAAAACCTTGGTTGTTTTGCCACTTTTTTGTGTAATCTATGTTTAATACATGCATTTTGTTTGTATTTACATACACACATAATCCCATTCGATTTGTGCAAAGTCTAAACATTCTCTAGAAGCAAATGTTGATTTTGCAGTGGGCACTTTGTTTAAACTTTAAACCTATTGGTTCTGCCTTTAATTTCTTTAATTTCTTTAATGAGCTCGGTGTGCCTGCCATTGAATTCAGTAGTGTGAGATGCTTCACTCCACTCTCCTTAAAAAACAAAACATTACCAGTCCACATAGATGCATTTGGTTAGTATTCCACCTACCTTTGAGTGTTTCATTTCATCCATCCAACATTACAAAACCAAGAGGCTTATGAAAGTGATTGCATCTTACACATAACCTATGCGTAGCCCTGCTCATACGTGACAGGAAATCTTAATTCAGTATCATCAGTTTGTTGGGCAATATGGCCAAGCTCCTGCAATAGTGCAGAATTCAGTTGCACTATGGTTACAAAAAGATATGAACAACACACAAGATATAGAGGGACAAGACCTAACACACAGACATGAAACACAGGTGTTACAGGCAACCTAACCAACCTCAGCCACACATTTGCGCTAAGAATTGTTTGTTTGTTGTCCATTGAAATGTGACAGCAATGAAATTATAAATATAAGAATATAATAAATCTAGTCCATTCCAGCTAAAGTATCATTAATGATGGATGGAAGGGGGGGATGGTTATTGCACATTAAAATGAACCTTGCTTTACTCACCAATTGCCTGTCCTATATTTGTTACATAGATAGCGGCTGGTGGCTGGGTGGAGAGCCATGCAGTTGCATTCATTATATCAGACTCCTCATGGTGTACAGAAGGCCTCTTAGAAGCCTCTTAGAAAAGAAAATGGGATGTCTATGCGTCTAGTAAGCACCCTCCCCCCTTTCTTTCTATTTCTCAGACCCAGAAGTCCACCCTCAAAATGAGGAATACTGGGGACACGTGAACCCCATTGGTCCACGGGCTTGTTATGATGAGGGCAAGCGTGTAGCTGAGACCATGTGCTATGCCTACATGAAGCAGGTAGGTTGTCTAAGCCCCTGTATATTCAAAAACATGGCAATCTAAACATGGCTAGCATAACCTGGTGGTTAATTGTAAAGCTGCACAAGACCTTCGAGGGAATGAAGGGATTTTTTGGAAAAAAAAAAAAAAAGACGCAAATTTTTGCTGCACACCAACTATTTGTATGAACAGTGGTGAATAAATAATAGCTATCTGAAAAAAAGACCTATAAAGACATATAAAGACCTATATATAAAAGATCTATATTATTTAAAAAAGCTACCTTGAAAGAAATACTTTATGTTTCTTTTTATTACAGTTGTTTAATGTGAAAAAGATGGACATGTTTTGTGAATCATCGGTTTAAAATCATACAATAACAGTCAAATCGTACAGAAAAATCATACAATAGTAGATTTGTGAAAAGAAAAATCACAAACCCACTCTTTATCAAAATGTGTGTGTGTGTGTCTGAGAGAGAGAGCTCTGTGTGGAATAGAAATACTACATTGCTTCTGCTGAGAGCACTGCTTTGGGTCACCAGTGATATTCTAAGTAAGTGCTGTAGATTGACGTGCTGCCATTTTTACGAGGCATTTTCAGACAAATACAGATGCAAATGATATTGCTGCTTGCTATCTACCTAACTAGCTGTCAAACAAGCATCAACCCCATATGACAGCCTTGCAACGACATGCGCATGGCATGTCATATGTTTCCAGTCCTGTTCTCTCAGACTGCTGTACTAAGTATGATCCCAGACTGAGGAAGCATCAGAGGAAGCATCTTGCTGTTTTACACACAGCTGTGTGTGGAAGGTGGTTGGGGCTTTGTTGAGTTCCTAGCCGTTAGAGTGGTTTGGGTTCATTTTAGCTTTACCCTCTACTTGTTGCTTAGGGATAGGTGAATGAACAACCCACTCAGCTGTTACAGCAGCACCTTGTTGCAAACACACACACACGGAAACACACATACATATACACAGTTGTACATACACAGACAGGGATAAACTCGCCTTGAAGCAGTAGCAAAAACAAGGCTTTAAGTGTAAATTCACATCTGTCATGTGTAGCAAAGGGTCTGCTGATTTGAATTGGACTAATTCACGATCACTTGCACAATGCCAGAGACTCATTCACAGAAAAAAAAAATAGCATTTTAAATTCTTAGCCATCTTTTGTTTATTCTCTTTCTTACCTATGATCCTAAATTATGCATGGCCTCTTTTGGTTTGCTTTGCATCACTACCACTTCCATGACTGATGGACAGCAGCCTTTTGCTGTATCTGATTGGATCAGTGTGTCTGTCATGCTGCTGATGTCCGTTTTGCTGTCACTGTGGCTTTATCTTGTTCTGCGCCACACCTTCTCAATGCAGACAACGTCAGCTGTCAGCCCCCCCGGTGAGTGCGGATTCGTACCTTATCCTTTTTAACATTAACTGTCCATCATTGATACAGACTGACTGAAACATCCTCAATTATGTCTGGCATTTCCTTTTGTTTAATTGAAGTACAATGACATTTGGAGAAAGGAAAGTGGAAACTTTGTTGGCAGGTTGACAGGGAAGAGGAAGAGTTTGTGGGGCCTTTTGTCATATCACACTTTCTCCTTGTTGTCACACCTATAGCTGGCACATAAAGTTGTTCATTCATTAAAACTTAGTTTGGTGATAAACTACTCTGTTGCCTCAGAATTTGTGTATGTCTCACAAATTCTGTCTCACTGTCTGTCTCTCCTTCTCTCTCTCTTTTCTCTATCAGAATTTTCTTTGGTAGTCATTGCCCTAGACCATACCTGTGAGGCTACATATAGCCACTGATAATAATGCAAATAATGCCACTGCAAAATAGTGACTCCTCTTTTTTTCCTGTCTTCACCTTTTTGTCTTTTTTTTTTGTCTTTTGTCTTTTTTCATTCCTGTAATTTTTATCACATAACTCACTCATTCCTCTGTTCTTTCTCACAGAAGCCTTGCCCACAGTGTGCATGTAAGCGATCATTTTTTATTGACTGGCGGGGTAGATGATGGATAACCACACACACCAGTCGCCTCCTCACTTTCTCTGTAGCTCCTTCAGGTGTGCATTCTCAGCCAGTTATCCAAAGCATTTCCCTTGCAGTCACTCGGCACAGATGCACGCAAACACCTTCACCAAGACCTTGAATCAAGGGTTGCCGTATTCACAGTTGTGCATTAACGAGTTTGCACATCACCTGTATGGAGTTCCTTTTATGGCTGCGGGCACTCTGCTTGGTAGACTCCCTATCCTCATCTGTAAAAAACTGCTCAGCAATTATCCTGGCTGCCTCCTTCCGGATACTTTTGTTCTGTCATACTAGCAATTGCTCACTCGCGCACACACACGCACACACACACACACACAGACACACATGCACATGCAGAGTGTGGGGAACATTCAGCGATAAGCCAATCATGCTCATAATGAAATATGACTGTAATATTTGTCTCTTTAATAGAACACTTTTCTTGCATAGTGTAAGATCCAAGGATATTTTATGAAGGATAGTGCCATGTTTCTCTTCATTCTGAGTACACCACATTTTGGACTGGATGTACAAAGACTGCACAAATACAGTGTCCCACGCAAGCACTGCTCCTTGGTGACATTACATTGAATTTACTAGCCTTTCTCTTTATCAGGTAATAACTCAGTACCTTTACAAGTATGAAGAGAAAATCAAATTATCACCTCAGTCCGGCTAAAATCGAACTTTTAAAATATATATATATATATATATATATACACTTAGTCAGGCTGAAACTGATCCGAACTGACTCATACTTGAGCTAAGACACCCAGATAATGCAGTTGGAATCGCATTTCTCTCGGCAGGCAGGCAGCAGCTAGCAACTGAATGCCTTGAATGACAGACGCGGAGGTCAGTAAATGGGCTCTGGCAACTGCTGGCCTTTACTGCACGTACAGCGTGTGCCTCATGAGTAAAACAATCAAAAGTAAAGTATGTACGAAATGTACCTACAGTGCTGCAGTGCAGTGCTACAGTGCTTTTCGTCATATTCCCATCAGATATCCCCATAGTCTTCAAACTTTGTGGTTTAGCATCTAGCATCTTTGTTTTAGCTACAAAAGCTAATTTTTTGTTCTTCGCCTGTGGCGCCAGGCTGGTAGAAATGCAAACAGTATGTGCACTTGCCACAAATTAAGGCAATAGTTCAGTCAGCACAGCTGAATGGAGTTAAGAGTTGTCCGTCTTAATGGAAATAAAACATATTTAATAAAATATGTAAACAGGTCCCAATTCTGTGATCTACTGACACGTAATCTGCACTGTAACCAGATTTACACTCTTATACTTGCAATGCCATGACAACTGAAAATGACATGTGCCTTGTCATGTAAGACTGAGTCATGTAAGGCACTGATTTGTTAGCACATCTAGCCTCTGTGACATCTTTACATTTGTGCAAGCAAAAACTATAAGAAGGGTGCTTCATTTGTGACCGTGTCTTGGAGCCCCTGCCATAATATTCTGACACTTACAGTTTTTATTTGCTTATCTCATTTTACACCTGCTCTGGACTAATGAGGTTGATTAACTGCATAATTAGAAGAAATTTTCAACTCTACTTCTTAAGTGAACATGGTTTGTTTCATAGATTAACAATAAGTACCTTTTTTCTTCATATATCTGCATTATGTCATTTTATTACGTATTATGTAATTTTAAGTGTCTCCTAGCATCAGGGACGAAGGGGGCTCTTCAGTTTTAGCAACTCGCAGCTTGGGCAGCAAAATTATTATAAATATTTTCTGTAAATATTATATTATTATTTAATGTAATTAATTAATTCCAAACTTAACATGAATTTCAACAAGCATAAAGCCTCAGATTTGCCTATAGAGTCTCTGTCACTGACCACTACATCCACATCCATTACAGCGCTTCCCAGAAAACACCACGCGCATCCCCTTTTTACTGGATTCCCTGTGTAGTCTGTGTTTCAGGAACACATTCAGATAGAAAGAAAAGCAAAAGGAATTGGGAACAGGTGTATAGATGTGGGGGATTGATTGGGACAGTAGGCCTACTTCATACACAGAAGGATCAATCAGGGATGGATTTTTCATGGCTGTAGATACAGACAGCAAATCTGGTTAACGCCCTGTTACGCCCTTGTGGATACCATGAGGAAAAGAGGTTCATTTTGGCTGTCAGTCAGATGACTTGCTAATAGTTATTACACAATTTACACAACACAGTTTAGATGGAGCTATACTCATTTCTAAGACCAATGCTCTCAGCTATTCATGTTGTTCAAACTGTCCAAACACCTCCAAATGCAATATTGAGGGCAATGTTCATTGATAACTGTTAAATTTGTTAGCTTGCTAACTCACTATCTTCATTCATCACCCGTGTAAATTTACCTAATTTTCCCATTTTAGCCTGCTAAACTGAGCTAATCAGACTGGCTGTTGGAATAAGTACAAATGATGAGTCCACTTGTGACACTTGTGTCAGTATTACTGGAATTAACAAACCATGGAAAACATAGCCTACTGATTTGTCTGGCACCATGAAGTGACATGTCAACTTCAGATTAATTTTCAGATTGACAAGATTCACAAATCCATTTGTATGCTTTACTAGTCCGGGCTGATGTGTACATTAGCTACATTGTTGTCCGAAGTGCCCACAGTCGATTCGAGTAAACATCTTAAGAAGTGGAAGAAAAAACAAAAGATGCACAGAGTCTGCTCAACTTCAGTCATAATGGATATACTTCAGAAGTCACAAAAGTGAATGTAGTTTTTTGGACAGTTTGCCACCTAGCCGAACAGGGTAACTTTGTTTGCTAACTAGTCAGCTTGCTAGTTTATCTGGCCGTTGTTATGAAAACCCTAGTCCCTTTGCGAGTTGTTGCATTGGTGTGAATGCTTCAGTTTTTAGACAGGACGTCAACTCGATCGGCTTGTCTTGTCATGAATCTTGGATTTGAACTGGCCTTAGACACCTATATAACCTACATCTATCAACACACAACACCCAGCAGCAGCATCATACACAAGGATATGTGTTTATGTCACAAAAAGTTCTGTTGCTTAAGGTACATTTTATGGGCTCTAATTTCTTCCTGCAACACCCTGGTTGCTACACGCACAGACACACATGCACACACACAAACACACAGAAATATTGGTCTCACTGCTGGTTCACACAGATGATCTGTAGGCGATTTCAGACATACACAGAACTCCAGGTGTTTACCGTTAATCAAGCAGTAGTGCTGAATATCTGAACGAAAAAGTTAGGTGTTTTTTACTCTGACATGACACTACTTGTCTCCTAGTAACATTCTCGGGTGCATGGCCACTATGCTTAGGTGTAAATGTAGGAGGTTGGTGTCACGGTAGGGGGATGTTGCATGACTTAGGCATGTTGATGACTTAGCTTAAGCTTAGATGGAATTAGTTTTACAAGGTGTGTGCAACACTTTCAAACCAACAACACAGACAAATGCTGATTTTATCAACTGGGCAAAACATTTTGCCAGCAAAGCTGGTGGATAAAAGATAAGTGTGTGAGGAATGGTGTTCAAATGGTATGTTTATCCTTAGTGTAATTATTAGGAGACTGGCTGGCGTCTTAGTCCACATTGTTCTTTTAATTGGTTGTTTTGATGCTCGCTCACCTGGTATCCAGCTGAGCACTGCTCTGCCCTGCTTCTTGTGTTTCGGGCATTAAAAGGGATAACCATTGCCTGCTGTCAGTGGGAGACCTCTTCATTTTTCCAGCCATCATTTTCTTTCACGCAGCGGCTGGCTGATTTATGTAAGATGTGGTTCCTGTTGGTGTTGTTGGAGTTACATTATAAATACACAGTCTGTAGTAACATTAATCCAGCCCACAATATTTGTTCTCAGTTAAAACCAAAAAACACAATTTGTTAAATCATTATCTGTATCCTTGCTTTGCAGAAATAGAGTATGGTCTGTTGTCTCATCGATTGGCTGCCTTGTTTTTGTGTGTGCAGGAGGGTGTGGAGGTGAGAGTGGCCCGTATCTTTAACACGTTTGGGCCGCGCATGCACATGAACGATGGCCGTGTGGTCAGCAACTTCATCCTGCAGGCTCTACAGGGTGAGGTCCTCACGGTGAGCTTCATCTCCCTCTCTCTTTTACTTTTTTTTATATCTATGTGACTCACTCACTCACTTTCACTTTTCACTTCAATTCATCCTGTCTGTGTCCTGATGTCTCCACCTCATCTACATTTCCTGATTGATTCATTGTGGACTTGCTCATTGTCTTAGGTTTTTCTGCGCTTGAGACATGATTGAACATTGTGTTAGACACACACACACACACATGCACACACACATCAGAACTGTTCTTCAGTCTGGTGGATAATTTAGAATTTTACACAGCAGCTATTTATGTTTATTTCATCCCCCTCTCTCTTTCTCTCTCTGTCTATGACCTTCCAGGTGTATGGTTCTGGATCTCAGACAAGAGCCTTTCAGTATGTAAGGTAAGGAATGAACACAAAGGCTATATCATGATCACAAGCCATTCTAAGTACCTTCTAGGCTCTAATAGGTAACAGATACTAAAATTAATATCATGTATCATTTCATGTTTAAAAACATACTGTGTGTGTATGTGTGTGCACATGTGTGCGTGAATCAGTCAATCAATCAATAAATAAATCACTAGTATTGAAGTGTGATGTTCAAATTAGTTGTAATGCAGATATGTTTATCAGGATCATTTGGCAATTCCCTGGAGTTAAAATAGACCTCATCTATAAACCTTTCCCTTTGCAACAAATAATAAGAGCCATGCTCGCCAGCCTTTTTTACAAAAAGTTATGCAGAAAAGGGACAGCTCTTTCAGTCTGTATTAGATTGTGCATGTCGTAATCCAGTGTTTACATGTAGGTGGGGATTTGTCTTTCCACTTCATTAATATAATATGTTTGGCAAGTAATGTTGTGAATGCTATCACTGTTTTTGCCCCAGTTGCCTGTGCTAAATTCTTTGGGGTGGTACTCCAAAAATGGTATCAACTGGGGTACAGCTGTCTGTTGTGACTGATTCACTTATGGAAACTGGACGTTTTAAACTTTGGAACTCTAAACATTATGTGACATGACGTGAGGCCAGGAGAGATCAGCTTTGGGGTAGCACATTATGAAGCACTTTCTGCACTTCATCTATGTGTCTTCATTGCTGAATCAATTTGAATCAATTTGTTGGTGATATTCAGTTAGCCGTGGGCTACTGGCCCAGTTTCACTTAAAAATTGACTACTTGACTATTTTCTGTTTTTTATCTCCAATATTTCAGTTGCAGTTAAGATAAATCAGTACCCTTTCCTCCACTCATACAATTTTATGTATAAACCTGTCTGTCAGGTTATAGCATGCGATTCCTGGGCCTTCAGCAAGTGCCAATAATTAAATACTATTCATCCTCATTTTGAGGAAATTGACTACCCCCTGCAGCTCTTGCCACAGTTGAACCTTAAGTTGATCTGCTATCTTCTATGGAGTAACCTCAAGAGTGTTTCCTTGGCATTTGAATCAAATTCTTTATCTGCTTCTGAACACCTTTTCAGGAGTGCCATATGCAGGGGCAGTCTCAGCTCAAAAGGTGCATCCAGGCCAGTATGTAGTCTGCATTTATGATGGGAAGTGGTGTACAGGGTCCTCAGTTGCTCTGTTGTGTGTTCAGCAGTGCAGCAGTGAAACCATCATCAGTTCCAGCACTTTTCTGCTGTGTCTATTCCTAACATTGTTCAGGGTATTTAAACCTATACATGCAGTATATAAAAAATTCATCATATAGAAAATAATGATCGTTTTCAGTTTGAAGCGGTGTACCGCTGTATAGTTCCTTGTCATATCAGAGTAGAAAATCGCCACATTTCATTTTCTCATGGTCTTAGAAAAGTTATTGTTAGTGAATTTTGAGCAAGATGCTAATAGACAAGATGCTAATGTTCTAATCTGATTCAATGACTTATGCTACGCTGAAGCTAAAACTCAACTTTCTAACTCGATGGTAGGTGGAAAATTTGTGTATTTTCCCAAATGGTGGTGTATCCCTTTTAGCAGAAATCTGATGCTTTTTTGCCAGCATTTGCGGCATTCTCTCTATTCACCAGAAACATTTGAACATCTCCTGAAAATTTGAAGATTATAGACTATATTTGAAGACATATGGATATCTGAAAACGGCAGATTTCCAACTTGCAAGTAATTTGTTGACAATTTCCATTTCTTGGTGGAATTCCAACTAATAGATATCTATTTCAAATCAGTCCTACAAGGTTTTAAGAGATGGTCAAGCAACCAACCTGAGTTGATTAAAGGTGACAAGGCCCAAAAAAACGCATACAGTACATTAATCAGTTATCACTAGACAAGTCTGTGTGCAGTAGACATACTTTTTTATTGCTTGGAACAGCAGAGGTTGCCCTCAGTTTCAGAAACTGAGGTGTTTTCACTAATTATTAATGGATAGGCATTGGAGGTCACAGCACATGCCCAAAGGTGAGCAATGCTCTCAGGCTATGTTTTTTCACATTTTTCTTTAACAGTTTGCTTATTTGGTATTTCTCTAATGATGAGTTGGGTCATCAGCTTTGGCTTTTGACCCTGGCACATGGCAATGACTGCATTTTGCATGTGAAGATCTGATTTATTTATTTTTTTGGGAGGGGGGGGGGTACAAAGCAAATTCTCTATCTTCATTCTTCATCTGTATGATTAGGTTGTCATCAACATTTTGGAGATTGTTTACAAATTCAACATGTGAGTTTGGAGACAGCACTAATCGAGCATTTGAAAATGAATTCAGAGTATTGAAATCCTGATGGTTGTAATATTGGGCCCATAGTAGCTGTTGTGTGATGTGTGTACTATATATGACTGAAGTGACAAACATCAAAGAGTTGCTGTAATCCTGACCAGAGAACTGATAATGAAGATCAGAAAATAAATCAATAAAATAAATCAACCTAAGGCTTGTGTATTATCTTCATGAAGATGTGCAACCAGCTCTTCAGGCAAAAAAGAAGTAATTTTTTAAGTCTAGTAAATTGTAGACCATTGGCCTTACAATTCTGCAACATTGAAATTGAAGGCATGCAATTCAATAATCGCGTTTTAATCAGGCTTTGTGATGCTTCCAGTAATACATGGCATTTGTGGCATTAAGGCAACAATCAGTACATCAGAGAACTTGCATCCAGAGGCTGTTTATTCTTGTTGGTGACTTCAACCAGGCATGTCTTAGAAAGGTACTGACAAAATATTTCCAGCATATCAATGTAAACAAACACATGTGGAGAGCACATATTGGGCCGTTGCTACTCTCCCTTCCCCTCCCCTCCTCCTCCGCTCACCATTCCGTTCACCCCTCCATCCTGCTCCTGCCAGTTTATAGTCAGAATCTACATTTATAACCATTGTCCCCAGTAGATTTGACAGCAAATTCAGGAGTCTTGGTCTACACCGCAGTCTATGCAGCTGGATCCTGGACTACTGTCAGAGTGGCACCAGGTGGTGAGAATGTACTCCATCACTTCATTGACCTCATTGACCATTGTGTCCTGAGCCCTTAACAAAGTGGTCTCAGGAGAATAATCTGAGCTGATTGTGGACTTCAGAAGGAAAAGAGAAGTCAAGTTAGAATCAGTTAGAGACCACTATCATCAATGGCTCTAAAGTGGATAGGGTCAGCAACAAGTTCCTTGATGTTATTATATTGCAGTCTTAAGGCTCAAACCACCAGAATCCAGAACAGCTTTTTCCATCAAGCTATAAGACTCATGAACACACGAACACAGAAACAACAGTGACTTCCTAAACCTAAACCTTGCTTGTCAGTTTTTGCTAGTTTTTTCTACTCTTTTTTTTCTACTCTTTTTCTCTCACATGCAGAGACACACAAACTCACACACATGAATGCGCACATTCACACAAACACACACACTTGAAAATAATTTTTAGGTTACACCAGTGGAACGGACCAGAAAGTCAAACAACGGTTAGGAAAATCAGGAACAGAGTTTTATTGACAATGATGCGCATGAAGGGAGACACAGCATGCTTCACATAAAGATCCACCACTCTAACTAGACAAGGAAATTGCCTGACAACACCAGGTTGATGGAAAGTGGCCATTGGTCATCCCAGTTGTGGTGGGCCGCACTGAATCAATCCATACCAGCGTGTGGTACGCCAGAGCAGATAGCCACTGATGCAGGAGACAAGCTAACCCAAGAACATATAATATTCCACCTTATCTCTAATGACGAGAATGTCAGGAACAGAATGAAATAAAAACAGTCAAGTCACGTGGAAAGACAGTTGAGTCAGGCCTAGCTCAAAAATAATCACTGCATATGACTGAAAATAATAAAACACACATTCTGTTAACACTAAACACAGTATATATATAATTTTTTTGGAGTAAAAAGCACAAGAATTTTCCTTTCTTATATACTAGTCTTGAATCATGAATCATTATATGCTTTATGTCTATTCAAAGAGTCAGACTATAAGGGTAAGTGGATAAGAGCATTGGTATTACATGACACTGACAGTAGCCCTGGTTTGATGTAGTGTGATTTCAAATGTGTTGAATAGAATCTATAGAAGATTGTTTTTTTAAAGGTTTCTTCCATGCTGAATTGCAGCCTGTAAACTGTTCAATAGTGTTTATTGACTGCTTTCACTAAAGTGGAGATAATTGTGGGCCATTTCCTTCAATGTAGAGGTTGCTATTGACAGGATTATAAGAATAATCTCTAGTTGTGTGATAGGGATGTCACAGCAGTAGAGTAAGGAAGGGTGTCATTATGAAGGATTGAGGATGGTGCTTTGTATTCAGTTGATTTCTTTGCCTACTTTTCAGGTTGATATGGTAGGGAGTTTAGAAAAGGAGAAAATTCAATACCAGCTCTCACAGGATTTCTCTCACAGGATTCCTCTTTCAGGAATCTTTCAGGAATCCTTTTCATTGCAGATGCAGATGCAGCATATATATTTTCAATCAACATTTCCTGCATGCTGCTGTGCTTCAGCAGCTTTTCAGAGGGCAGCACAATAATCCTGTGTGGAAACTATTACTACTACTACTATTACTAGATAGATAGATAGATAGATAGATAGATAGATAGATAGATAGATAGATAGATAGATAGATGGATAGATGGATGGATGGATGGATGGATGGATGGATTTCTATACTGCAGTATTGTTTCCTGCCTATCTGCAGTACCAGACCATATTTCTACACTGCAGTATTGTTTCCTGCCTATCTGCAGTACCAGACCATATTTCTGTACTGCAGTATTGTTTCCTGCATAGACAAGAAAGTTCCATGAAGGAATTGCGCTGCTGTTTGAATATTATTTGACCATCTCATCGTTTTCTTTGTGATATGAAAGCTAGGCTAATTGGTTTTCCCTGGGTGAGTTTGAGTGTGTTTGTGTTTGTTTGTGTGTGTGTAAAATAAATGTGCCGTGATTATTGAGCATCTTGCCTGCAAGCTTTTGGCACCTTCTTTATCAGCTGTTGCAGGAAACATGCTTCTGTACCTCCACAAATGTCATCCAGAGACTGTGCTCAGTTCTCTCTTTCTCTCTATCTCTCTCTCACTCGCTAACTTTCTCTAACCCTCTCTCTCTTTTTCCTAAGGGTTTGGTAGCAGATAACTACCCTGTTCTCTGTTAGCCTGGCCCACCAATCACTAGGTCTCCTTGTTGGCCCAAGAGACCGACACAATCCACAATTTGAAAACAAAACAAAAAAAAGGATTGATTGTTAAGTCCACACTATCTTCCCTTTTCTCATCCCTCTCAGTCCAACTCTAATCTGTGCAGTCTGGAGCCTGTCCAGCCTCCTGCTGGTCTGTTTTGTTTTGTCCAAATTTACTGCTCAGTCCACAGCTGTGAGCCTCTCTCTGTGTCTTTCTCTGCAGGAGTTTCTTAATGTGATACGGTCTTGATTGAGCCTTCGGGTGGCCATTGTTTTGGTTTTGTTTTTTTCCCATGCTCTGTTAAGTTATTTATTTATTTACTTTTTCCCAGGGAGTCACTGCAGTGGTTAGGTTTGTGAATGCTCCCCTGGAGATGTGGATGCTGTAAAGGATACAGGATTAAACTAGTGGCTTGCGAGGAGGATGCAAGGCAGTTTTAGTCATGTCCTAAGGGGTGATAAGCTTCGCGTTGGGGGATGGGTTTGGCAGATTACAAGGTGTTTGGGTTTAGATAATGAAATGGCCTTTCAGACAGCTGCCGGTCAGATCACAGCTAGAGCCTCACTGTGCCTGCAGTGGCCTGGAGCTGTGTCTCCTTTGGGTTGAAACAGGAGTTTATGTGAGTGTGGATGCTGGTGCCAGAGGCTTACTGTCTGTCTGTCTGAGCTGCTGTCAGCCAGAGTTTAGTCATCTACCCCATTTGGTTAATGGCAAAAATGAAGATAAATAAACAGTGGTTGTTAGATAAAGAACTTATGTTAGCCCTTTCTCATTGCCTCATTATCCACATTCTCACTAGTTTAACCTTTCTTGCATTTCGACTGTACAGTAGCCTATATCTTCTCATTTCTGTCTTTCAATCTGAGCATGCTGATTATTGTACTGACATGCCTATGTGCTTTTCCTGTTTACATAAGAAGATGTACAGCAGATGGTCCTTAGACCTCTGGAGAAATCGTTACACACAATCCAACCGTCAGCAGAAGTCAGTTAAGAATCAGTAGTGTTCCAGTGAGAATAAGTGCACTGGAAGCGTCCTCTCTTTAAGATGAAAGGCGGAGGCTGTCAGAGCTGAGGCTCTCGATTAATCATCAGAGGGACCTCCCAACAGCAGGGGACATCAGCCAAGCTATAGGAAGATTCTGTAATGACCCTAGTAACAATGTGTGTGTGTGTGTGTGTATGCGAGCTGCCTCATCTGATCTTTCCCCTACACCCACTCCCATCTTGATGAGTTGTGGAATTGTTTTGACAGGTTTCACTATGATCACAAACACCACATGTGCACAAGTGATTGTGATCTCCTTGGAGTTGAAGTCGTTTTCTGGTGGTATTGCCTAGGGTTAGGGTTAGGGTTAGTATGCACATCACATGTTGCTCATGTGTAAATCAGCAAACTGTACTTTCAAAATGTGAAGAACATTTTTGTATAATTTTCCCACATTGTATATGGATCTAACCAGCAAGCAAATAAGCAGCTATGACTCACATTTGCCTTGAGTTAAATTTGCCTACCTTAGCAACATGCTAAAACAACTTGAAGATGCTGATTTGGTCAGTGGTTCTTTTAGAAAATGCAGATGGTACTGTATGTAGATGGTACTGTATGTTAAGATGTTGGACATTCCAATGTTTTGAAAGCCACTCATACAGACACCTGTCTGATCTGTTTAATTAAGCTCACTCCTCATTTAATACCACCTGTTTGCCTCCCTCTGGCATTTGAGAAGCACAAAGACTTTGCAGTCAGCAGCAAACAAACAAGATGGATCAATATGGATCCAGATGGAGAACACACTTTAGAGGCAGATAGATGAACCAGGGAGTCTATTTACAGTGAAGACACCCTCTGGTTTTAAATATCAAGTTTCTAACCTTTTAAACATGTCCATATGGTGTTTTTTTTTTAGTCTCACAAGATACATCAATGATGCCTAAAATAGAAAGTTAGGGTCAAAAAGATTTCAATAAACACCTTTTTTCCTTAATACTTCTGCTCCATGCTACAGCTTGCTTTAAAATGTGGTTGTCATCACATGCTTCTCCACAACTCAGAGCAATGATGTTGGTGTTGTTAACAACTTGCACGAGCAGAGATTTATACCACAGGGTACTAGCACGGTATTGGTAAACAACTTTTCATTTATTTAATAATAACAAGTAAGCTATACTCTATTTTGAGAGAGTGAGGGAAATTTCTGTTATCTGCATATAACCCAGTTGAAAATTTGTGAAACACACACAGCAGACTGTGAAGTGAAGTACACCCTAAAATGGGGCAGCCGGCTGCCTGCTATAACAGCACCTGGGGAGCAGAGGGGTTAAGTGCCTTGCTTAATTGAACCGGCAACCCTTCGGTTACAAACCCAAAGCCCTAACCAGTAGGCCATGGCTGCCCCATTTAGTATGATCTGATTAACGTTGAGCAGTTTCACTGTGGGTATAAGATTTTAGCATATGTGTGTGTCTGTATGTTACACATAGTATGAATTTGATGTCATGTTAATGATGGCGCTATAATGATTAGACTCTATAAGGCCTCTACAGGTTTCATTTAAGTTGGTTTTGCTCAAAGCAACCTGCAGGTTGCCCATAAATCAATCACTCCCTCACCAATCTGTCGTTGTCTGTCTTCAGTGACCTGGTCAATGGCCTCGTGTCCTTAATGAACAGCAACATTAGTAGTCCAGTCAACCTGGTAAGTCCTTGTACACAGCTGTGTGTGCTTTCTTCAGCTTTAACATGCTGGCCTCTAAGTTCAGTACTTCAGTGATGTGTTTATGATGTTTTTCTAAAACCCCCTGCTTGCTTCTGAGTTCTTTGAACACCTCAGAAGTCTTTACTGTTGATGTTTTTTTCTATTGACTAATTTTAGGTTTTTGCTTATAAATCACTTTCATTTCAGTTATATTGCATTTGATGGCCTCTATATTTTTTATATAAGTTTTATTATAAGTTTTAGTATCCTTGTCTTTCTCCTTGTAAATGTTGTTGACACAGCATGAAAAGCACTTAAATATAAAACTAGATAAAACTTCAGTTTTCTTTGGTTGTGACCTGACTTGACTTGAGCATGAGACTTCTGATATTAATCCCAGAGACATCTTACTTTTTAATAGACTTAGGTTTGAATGTATGCTCTTTTTTATTCCCAGTGCCTCCCCTTACAACTGTTTTGTTGTTTGTTTGTTTGCCAAGGAGGGTTTGTTTTTTGGTTGGTTGTTTATTTATTTGTTTATTTATTGCGGGTGTTTGTCTGTCTGACTGTGTACAAAATAACTCAAGAAGTACTGCATGAATTTGGATTAATTTTTTGGGACAACGTGAGTATTAGGACAAGGAACAGATGATTAAATTTTGGTGATGATCCGGAACACCATCTGGAATTTCTTGTATCAGTCTGTGAGGTCTGTGCTCTCCGAGTGCTTTTCTAGTTTACGATATTGTTTGTACTCATAGTCAGTACCTTATAGAAGGAATGGAGTATTGTACCTGTCTCTCTGATGTCAAAATAGAATATGTTACATTTTAATTTCTCAAAAATTAAAAAAGTTGCCATTTTACAAGCCCAAATAAAACCTTATATATTTAGGCTGGGTGTTGAAATGGTCCTTTTGGCTAAATGGTACCCTCTTTGGCAACCTCAATTGAACAACAATTGCTTTGTGCCATTTGACATCACATGTAGGCTTTGTTCTAAGTTGCCATGTTTTAGTGGTGATCTGTAAGTTCAAGATTTTCATATGGAGGAGGGCACAACCATGTCTCATCTTCATGATAACTCTTTGGCTATGTACAAATTTTTCTCCCCTCGTTTTATTTCAGGGAAATCCAGAAGAGCACACTATCCTGGAGTTTGCACAACTCATAAAGAGTTTAGTTGGTAAGTTATTTTTAGACCTTGAGCTGTACTGGGCTAGAATATCTTGACCACACCTGTTACTGAAGCTCTTAGTGGTCTCAAAGTGTATTGGTATCTAACAGTTTCCCTTTTGCTGACATCGCACAGGGAGTCGCAGTCAGATCCAGTTTCTCCCTGAGGCCCAGGACGACCCCCAGAGGAGACGACCCGATATCCGCAAGGCCAAGATGCTACTGGGATGGGAGCCAGTGGTACGGGTTGACTCTTTATCCAGTTCAGGTTTGAGGAGCAGGTGGAGGTGTAACGATGTTAACAATGTTTGTGGGGAATGTTTTTTGCATGTGCAAAGATTTGAGATTTGTGCCTCTTCATGGTGGAGATGGATGTTTAAGTATTTTCTTTCTCTCTTTCTTTCCTCCTTGCCTCTGATTTCCTCCCATTTCCTGTGGATATAATCTTTCTCTCCCTCTCTCTGTTTGTCTGGCTACAGGTACCTTTGGAAGAGGGCCTGAACAAGACGATCCAGTACTTTGCCCGAGAGCTGGAGCACCAAGCCAACAACCAGTACATCCCCAAGCCTAAGGCTGCTCGCATGAAGAAAGGCAGACCCAGACACAACTGAATATGTCTGCATAGTGGAGCAAGCCTCTCTCTTTATCTCTCTTTTGCTCTCTCTCTCTCTCTCTCCCTCTCTCTCTCACACACACACACACACACACACGTACTCTCTCAGGGATGTTCTGGGAGACATTTTTATGGCAGAGTGAAACATGTTTCGAGGGACATAGTTGACAACTATGAAAAATTTTTGTTTTTATCAATCTTTTTTTAAGTTCCAAGTATTTATTCTGCTTTAAAGTGAGACATGTTGGATTGTGGAGGAACAAACATCTCTCTGATTGAGACTTGTACACAAACAGATAGACAGGCCTCAAAGAGACTGCAGACAGAAGATGAGTGCGAAATTCAACACAGTCATAGACTTTGGCTTGCACTACTGTTGTGTGCATTGTCCACTTTTATTTAATAATGAACTAAGAACTTCATGAGCCATGTTTTTCTTAAATGCTTTCTTTTTTTTCTTTTCGTGTTTTCTTTTTCTTTTTTTCTTGTCATTCTTGTCATGCTTATTCATTGCCATAAAAGCTATGGGTGTCTTTTTTTTAGGATTTTACCATAAAGCAGATGAGTGCTGAATGTGCGCCTTTGGATCAACTCTGTCCTTTTCACTGGACCTTCAGGGCATCAGCCAGCTCTACTGAAGGGTGTGACCAGAGGAAAGAAAAAACAGAGGGAAAAGAAAGCTTTTGTGCTCAGCTTTGTGTTGTGAGTTTTTAAGCCATTTTTCTTTTCTTTTCTTTTTTTTTGTTGTGTTTCACTTTTGTAAAATGAACACACACAGGCATTCTTACAGACATACATTCAAACACACACAGTTACAAACACACACCCTGAATAACACACACAATTTTTTCAGAATTTTAACCCCAACATTTGATCTAAAGAGGGGGAAAAAGCTATTTTAATAAAATATTTACAGTGTTTGTGACATTTGTTGTCCTGTTCTCTTATTCCTCCTCTGCCTGGCCATGCTGGTTTTAAATGACTTAGCACATAGCATATAGCTGAACTCTATAAAATGGCCACACACAGGAGAGATTCTCAAAGTATTTTATTCATACCACTTTAATAAAAAATAACAAAATCTGCACTTGTGATGCCTACATGAATTGGAGATTGATTTTTCACAGAAATAAAAATGTTTACCAGACATTAAAAACAGAGTACACAGGATACAGGGTAAGTAATAGACTGGTGTTTGCCTGTCTTACATCTAGCATTGGGTAGTAAATAATATACCTTCACACCAGTTGTGGTAGAGGCACAGTGAAATTGGTGCCATTGTGTATTTGTGTGTACAGGGTGAGACGGGTCAATAGTAGTCGTAATTGACATTAGCGCCATGTCTGTAGCCGGTGGCGTAGCGTGGACCAAGAGCAGCGTTCTCATCGTAGTGGTGCTGCCGACCCTGGTCTGTGGCCTGCGCTTGGTCCTTCCAGTAGGCAAGGTCGGTCTCTAGCCTCTGTCAAATGCGAGAGGAGAGAACTGCACATGTCAGCCTATGGCAATGGATTACCAATATCTGCCTTAAAGCCTTAATAGTTTCAAGAACTGTCAATAGGAAGGTAGCCTCGCCATGCCTTCTTACACACTTCTGTTTGATTATCATCTCCCTTCAGTGCTAGTCTGGATTTGATCCTATTTAGGTTGTTGTCTTAGGAGGCATTTTAACCTATCAAATCAATAAACAGAGGGAGGTGTTGTGAATGCAGAGCTAGAATGCTACCAGTCAAGACTATCAGTGAAGGGCTGATCCAGCCTTTTAAAACTTAAACACCTCCAGGCTAGTAGGAAGGGGAACATGAGAATCTGATGCAGCTTAGACCGATTAGCGTACTGGCAGCTAACTCTAACTGAATGGGGCTATACACTCACTTTCAGTTTAGTTTTCCATAGTCCCATTCAGTTAGTATAAGCCACAGGTTCACTATTCAGTCTACACTATATGAAATTCTCCTACTGACAGCACTCAGCAAGTTTGGCTGTGGTTGGAAGTACTCCGGACTATTGCTTTAAGCTATATGGAGCTGGTTAACCATCAGTGTTCGTTAGAGATGGGAGTAGCCTACAATGTGGTATTTTTGGGACATTGGGCAAGGCACGTACAAGCAAAACCGATAAACTTCCTGCAAGTGTGTCTGGACCTTAAAAGGAATGAAAGAAAACAGAGGACCACATTGGGTTAGGCTTCGATCGTCAACCTCTTCCTACTGTGCCTCATTGATGTAGGCTTCTTTGTTTCCTCTGGCTGTACACAGAGTGTGCAAGCTTGTAAGCATTCAGGGAACAATGAAACCAAAACATTATTTAGAAACATGACAGATTAACAGGTTCTCCCTCTGCAGTGAAAGTTAAAGCAGCCTTGTATTTATTGAATGAAAAAACATTTTAATTTAATTTTATTTTTAAATTATTATTTTAAAGCTTTATCCCCAGAGAATAAGCCTTTGCTTTTGGAGTGTGTGGTTATGTTTGTCAGGCCTCCTGTTTACAGGTAGCAAGTGAAACTGAATATCAATGTACCCTCCTGGTGCTTACTGTGAGAGATGTCTTTGTTGGTGAAATATTTATGACAACAGACCTCAAGAAATAATTGATGGCATACATCTTTCACCAGATTGGCAATTGTCATTCCACTGCCTTTCCAATAGGTCAGGGGATACTGGTCAGGGACAGGCTTTTCCCTACCACCCCACCAAATTCCACCTGCTATGTAGTCCTGAACAGGATGTTTGTATCATAACCATATACCATATAGGAATACATTTTCACGTAAAAAACTATACTATAAAAATGTTTCATGACGATATGTTGTTTTGTCATTTTAGTAACTCAAATCTAATTCATGGCAGTGTGCTTTAGGACTGATGGATGTACACACAGACTCACAAGTGGTTATTTTTTTAACAGTAATATCAAGACACTCACTATTTAACTGAGATAACAAAGTTAGCTCATTTTCGTCAGATTAGCTAGATTCTCATGCCGGAGAAATGGGATTTATCTGTGTATACCACTGATCTCTAAAGAATATCGGTATTCTTTAGAGATCAATGGTGTATACCGTCGCAACCTGTTGTTATGTTCTCATTGGCTTACGGAAATAAGTACATTGTCTGTGAAAATTCTCATCCATCCAGGTCATGGTAGTCAAAGTGCTAAGTAGAATGCAACTGGACTTTTTTAATGGAGTTTAAACACGTTTCCCTTTTCATCCAAAGGGCTTCACATGGGTCCCTCATTAACATAAGTTAATGTGTGAATTGGAGTGAGTCATTATGAAAATAGAATTTAGAGAGTGTGAACTGCTCTGATGATGAGGAGCAGTAAAATTTCATGGGATTGGATCTCAAGGCATAATGGTATGTAGCAGAAAGGTGATGACGCAGCACTCCTCCTCTGTTCAAAGTTGTTTGTTCCAGATAGACATAGATGGCCTCCTTCACTCCTCTCAAACCACCTGTCTTCCTTGTCCAAATTGTGTACATTAGTGTCTTGAAAGGAGTGTCCCTTCTCCTTTAGATGTCAATGTACTTTTGAATCCTGTCCTGATGAGGTTGTCCCCCTGTGTTGGGCCATGCATCTGTGAAGTGGTTTCTCCAATATACAGATCTGGACACTCCTCACAGCATTGTACCGCACAAACCATATTGTTGAGGTTGTCTTGGAGTTTTATCCTTGGGCTGACCCAGTCTGTCAGAGGGTGTTACCAGGTTTTAAGTAGACTGGCATGTTGTGCTTGATAAAGATTCTCTTTAGTTTTTCAGGTAATCCAGGTATGTAGGGATATGCACCTACTCTTTGACTCTCATCATCCATTGGAACACAAACTGGGCATTATCAGGACCTTACAACACTGGGGCGGACAGCAGCCAAAACAGAAGGAAAAGAAGAAGAATATACACACATCAAATAGGCACTAAGAACTTATGGCTACCCAAACTGGGCATTCATCAAGACAGGAAAGAGACAAGAAAAAGGAACCAAAAACACCAACCACCACCAAGAAAAACAGCAGAAGAATGACATGGTGGTCTCCTAAATATCTGAATTTTCTGAGAAACTAAGGAGTACATTGCATTTTCCTCAAGCATATTATTGAGACTAGAATAGAAATGAGAAGGGGACAGACACAGAAGGGGAAAGATGCAGGTGATAATAGCCAAATCTGAGAGGTATTTTCAGCAAGCTCCTTCAGAGAAGTGTATATGGAGCTCGTAAACCTATGTTAACATTAAAAAGAGTATATGTCCCCTTTAATCTTGCTATCTATATTCTGTCTGTAGACAAAGATTGTGGAAATCACAGTTGAATGTGTTTGACCTTGGGGCCAGTGGAAGACATTGCATGAGAAACCATCATCTTGTTGTAATAAATATTGCCACATGGATGCTGCCACATGGCCTTTGTTATACTTCAGAAATCCTTAGTCACTTGTGAATGTGAATCACAGACCACCAATACATCACAAAATGCAAGGGTCAGGGTCTATTTTGTGAAAAATCTTTACATTTACATTTTATTACTGTGTCCCTCAACCTATCAATATTTCATTACGGCCAGGAGGCTAGTGTGTAATTTGGACTTGGTGATAGTTAATGACAAGAAAATGACTTCCAATAATGATACCTTGCACATTCTTGCACACAACAATATGACGAGAACAAATGGAGATGCAATTTCAGAAGCGAATCACTCAAGTGACTGTCGAAAAGCTTGCCATAGCTTTCTAGGTATTGTTAGATTGCCCTTATTGCCTAAACATTGCCTACTAATGTAAACAATTACATATATAATTTCTAGCTAAGGTATTTCGTTGAAATGATTTGTGTTCATCCACTGAAAAACCAGTTTAAAAAAAAAATGTCATAAGTCTCTCTCTTCTCCTCAGTCAGGCTTTATATTAGTGATAGCAATTCACACTGATGTACAATAATTTCATGTTTGTTGTTTGCACATTCACTAGTTTAGTAAATACTGTATCCAGAGAGTCATGCATAAAGGAACTAGAACTAAATTGAATTGGATTGACTAAAGGAACAGGGCTCACCGCTTCATCATAGCCCATGAGCATGAACTGCTGGATCCACTGCTGCACGTCAGGCCGGCTGCGGTCCCACAGGTTCCTCTTGGGCCTCTTGAGGGAGGCCAGAAACTGCATGGCTTTGGAGGATGGTACCATCACATTGGAATAGGGCCTCTCGCTGCCCACCACTGGAGGTTAAGAGAGAAACAGAGTGTATGTCAGAGTGAGGACGTTTTTTATTTTCTTTTATGAGAATCCACGTCTTTCATTAAAACCTAGCAAACAAATGTGCAAGGGAATGTGCTTATAAAATCATGGCTGAGCCTTTCTAACAAGTTGCCACAACATATAAAGTAGGTTTAGTTTAATCAAATGGATCATATCCCCTCTAGTACTCTAGATCTGTAAAAAAAAGGCGGAAAATAATTTATATATTGTATGTATCCCCTTATTATGATGTGATTCAGATCATAAATGTTTCATTAGAAACTGGCATTTTTCCTGCATTCCTGAAAAGAGCAGTAGTAAACCCCCTGATGTAGAAAAAACATCTGTCCTGGTGCTACTGGATCTTAGTGCAGCTTTTGACACTCTTGATCACAACATACTGCTACATCGACTTGAACACTGGGTTGGGTTCACAGGTATAATTATGAGTTGGTTAAAATCATATTTACAAGACAGAAGTTTCTTTGTTGGCATGGGAAATTTTCTTCAGCTGAACAGCTGAAAAGTAATTCTATTTGGGAAAAAAAGATTCAGAAATGACATTCTTGACACAAATGGGGATTAAAAGGATACTGTTAAAAATCTCATTGACTGTCATTTCATTGATTGTCATCTCATTGTTTTCATAGCTTTTATTGACAACGAGCTAAACTTTGTCACATGACAGCAATCATTAAGTCAGCATTTTATCACCTAAAAAACAATGCCAAACTAAGAGGACTTATGTCAAAAAATGATTTGAAAAAACCCTAGGCTGTATCTGTAACGCATACGGATTTAGTCCGACATGGGTTTGAGCTCTGTTCTTTTTCCGCAGAAAGGTGGTTCATCAGTGGTCTACAGCTGCTTAATTCTCTAAAACTTTTTTTTGTTTTTAAATAATCCTTTTGTTTATTTTATCTATTTCATATTCTTTTTTCCTAATCATTTTTATGTAATTTTATATATTTGTATTCACTGTTGTGTGTCTTTACATACAGTCCTAAATATTGTCTGTATAAGTACTTTATATAAATAAACTTGCCTTGCCTTGCTTATTGGAAGTAATTTTTCACTAATCACATAACAGTGTCCTGTGAGTTGTTATGGCTTGCATGAACTCACAGACAAAGGAATGCTCTCAGCAGTCCATTAACTTACAGCCCTGACTGAATGCCCTATGTGAGCTCTCCCTCCCAGATGAATTGTATGGGTCCTCTGGTCATCTATGTCTCTGTCCACATCTGTATAATGGTGCTATGATTATTTAATGGCCAGCTCGTTTTGATCTTTTTTATCCAAGTCTCAAAGCCACAGCCTCGACTTGATGATCTCCAATATGATCTTGACAGCTGGATATTATACAGCATGCTTACACATGTCCTTTCTCCAGCCTACAGGTACACAATAGATTAGCTTTGCTTTTTTATTTTCTCTGTGTACAAGATACGACCTTGCCTTCATCCAAAGCACTTGGTGCCAGGTGACTGAAAATATACCTAAAGATTATGAAGGACAATATTTATGACTGTATGTGAATTATTGGTATGAGGCATGTTCTGTATGACTGACGCATTCAGAAAAGCTTGAGGCATCTGAATAGCACAAATGAATCAGAATGTATTCCTGTAGTGGAGTGACACTGATTGAATAGAATCAAATCACCTTCTCGTTTCTTCAGGATTCTTTTCAGACCTCCTTCACCTGATGTACCTGTGGAAAGTGTGATTTAGACAGCAGGTTATTTGTCAGCATTGAACCGCAGGTTCACCACTCACCATAAGAAATAAACAGAGACGTGTGATATGCGTTAATAAAGGCAGGTCACATGCTCCACATCCCTAATCTCGACACCCACAACAGGCTATCTGCTTCAGCTTCTGCAGTTTTCGCACCCACTAGCTCTTGTGTGTTCGGAGGGGGAAGGATTTGTAGATGGCATAATCAGAGAATGTGCTCAGACCCACACACATTCACTCATTCACACAGACCCACACACTTACAAACACACACAGAAAACACACAAGCGGCCACACACATCCCGACAATTATATGACGCAAACACACACACACAGTTTGACTTGAGCAGTGATATAATGGTGTGCAGGTGATGGTTTGGTTTGTTGGGGAGACTGGCCAGGCACCAAAGAGCTTCGAGAATCAGACTCCAGCTTATCGGAGTGCTAGTTTGTTTGATGGAAACCACTGCACACAGTGGTGGGGAGAGGGCTTGGTATCCAGTTGCATCAGAGACTGGCCTTGGCAACACACACACACACACGTACACACACACACACACACACATTGAGGGAGGAAGGGAGCACCAAGACAGTGTTGCTGTAAGGAAAAGAAAGAATGATTTTGTGGGTATAGAAGGATTTTGAAATCATGGATTTTTCCAAGAAAGACCCTAAAACAAACAAAGAACAACAACAAAAAATGCTCTCATT
Organism: Tenualosa thibaudeaui; assembly: GCA_027481765.1. Taxonomy (NCBI): domain Eukaryota; kingdom Metazoa; phylum Chordata; class Actinopteri; order Clupeiformes; family Clupeidae; genus Tenualosa; species Tenualosa thibaudeaui. The sequence continues at coordinate 2,178,779 of JAIFZK010000071.1, forward strand.
TGGATGATGTCAGCCATCTGAGGAAGCACAAATAACTGCAGAGAACATTGAAAGTGTCTGAGAGTAAATATTTTCTCATAATTTCGAAGGCAGTCTACCCCAACACTTATTCCTGTCTCTCTTTCTCCCTGTTTCCCCCCACTCTTTTTCTGGTCTCTTTTCACACTGTTAATTTGATACCATGATTGTGTTACTTAAAGTGTGTTACTTTTATATTTTTTCCCAAATTTTTTTTTTTTTTTGCGTATTTGACAAAAGCACAAAGAAACTATTTCTAATGTTGTGGATGGCAACTTGACTTTGATGTTTTGGGTACAACTTGATTGTATTATGTTGGCTAATTGTAGACAGCTTCTGAATTTGATGCCAGGGATGTGCAAATTAACACTACGTCCAGATGAATCCATTTTCATTTGAATCCGCAACAACTGTGTTGTGTTTGCTGCACATTGATCCATTGTTTTTTTGGCATAACAATCTGACACCAGTGTTTGCCTCAGACTCATCTGAAAACGGAAATGAGGCAGTCTTGTCTTTACATGCAAAAACGCAAGTGAATGAAAACAGTTAGCCCCGACTGGTGATGTGGCAATCAGATGACTCATTCATATGAACCTTTCAGGGAAGACCAGGGAAGAAAACTTTGAGAAATGAGAAATTTTCCATTACTATTAATGTTATCACTCTGAATATCAAATTACAATTTAAAGGGAACATCTGCAAAAATCACTTTTTTGTGTGATTTGGTATTTCAGTATGAGTCCCTGGTGCTTTTACTACCACTCCAAGTACAAAAAAAATACATTCCATTAGTCTCGTTAAAAGCGTCCTAGACACTGTGTGTGTGTGACAAACCTTTAAACAGTTGATGTCCTGTATTATGAAATGATTCCTTTCCAAAACAGTTATCCTCTGTTGCTAAATCCTTTGTAAATGTAAGACAAAGGTAATAGTAAACTGGAAAATTTTCCTCCATTCCAACTTCTCTTTGTGATCAGTGAAAACTTTGAAAGTCTTTTCTTGAACTGTATATCTGTCAGAGGACAGAGACATCTAACACATGACAGATTTCTGTCATTTTTTTTATTATCATTATTTGACTGTTAAATGTTCCAACATTTAACACAACCTTGAATCTCAACATTTAAGCATACATTCCACTTTTTTTCTCATCTGTGTTGCTCAATAGTGTAGGGAAAAAAGTGCCACTGGAAACAAAGGTTTCCCCTCTGCTTATTCTCACATTTATACCCAATGCAAGCTTTCAGGGATGAATACCAGTGCTTCCATTCAGTTATCTCCATATGAGCATTAGAGTGAATAAGGGACAAGAGAGAAAAAGGGAGAGAGCGAGCACAAAGAAGAGGTTACCTGTGAATGCCAGTGCAGCCATCAAAGCAGTGATTGCTAGCAGTCGCAGACAAAAGTGGAGAGACGCCATGATTTTCCTCCCTTCCTACGTGCCCTTCTTTTCTCTCTCTCTTTCTCTGCACTCGCTCGCCTCAGAAGCAGACAATAAGTGCAGCCTAGAGAAAGCAAGCTGAAGGGCAGAGAGGGAAATGAGGGAAGGAAAATGGGGGGATGGAAAGAGCCCTGGAGGAAGACTAACTCATGCACTCCCTGTGGAAACTTGTCTGCGTGCCGTTAGCTGGAAGAATAGTGAACCTGAAGGCAGCCAACAGCCAAGCAAAGGCTGTTGTGCCTCTCACACTTTCTCCTGGTCTCTCCAGTTTGACCTCTCAGCATTCCTCTGTGGTCGGGAGAGTTTTCCACATCTTTGTGCGGACATTTTGCACTGATTTTTCATTTTTTTTGTATATGGCTAAAAATTTACCAAAAAAATCAAACCATTATCGTTTGGTACCATTACCAAACCTTATCGTTTTGAAAACAATAAAAAAAAAGTGTAGAAAAAAAAGTAATCTGCTAAGGACAACCGTAACTTCAAAGCCTGTCGAAAAACAGTACTTTCTCGGTGTGCAAAATTCCCTCTATTTTGCAAACATTTTATGGACCAGGGATCACAAATGGGACCAGAAAATTATTTGTATAACTCCATTGACTCCCATTTATGTTTTGTCAGCGTAGGTCCTGTGGATCAGAAGTAGATGGGCGTGACATGTTCCCTATAGATGTTGAAGACTTTTATGTACATGGAAGGCAACAAGGGCACAACAGAGGTTGTGTTCTTTTTCTTTAGTTTTTTTAGTCATTTCTAACTTCTCACTAACATCTACTGTATATGGCTACGGTTGTCGTTCTATACCCCAGAAACACACAAGGCCTTCTGAGAAAGAAAGCATTATCCATGACTGCATTCTTTGCCTGTGCTTTCTTCACTCTTTCTATGACAGAGCGTGAAAAAAAAGACAGTTGTCAAATGGGTCAAGACACAATCTCAACAAAAGCAGATGCTTTTCTTTCACTGTCCTTTCGAGGAATCATTGTTGTGATTTTTTTTGCAGATTTCTCATATTTATTGGCCATACACATTAATTGGATTTGAAGTGGACAACAGCAGCAGCAAAAATAAATCCAGAGGCAGCTGAGAGAGTTCTCTCCCAAGGGCACCTGTGTGTGCATGTGACCTGTAAGCCAATAACCTGAATGTTATTCTCATCAGGAGCAATAGCTATGAAACAGCCAGTTGTAGGGAGAATAATTCATCCTTAACCCTGTAAGTGTTGACCGTTGATCACAGACCATGGCAATTCACTAACTTAGCTCAGTGCTCCCTTTGTCTCAGAATAGTTATCATTTAAATTGTAATAATCATTGTTATAACAATATGCCTTTTTGAATTATGCTCTCTGCAGAGTATAGCTGTATAATAAGATCTGATTCATTACAGTGAAAAATTACTGTCAGAGATTCAGGTATTTAAATAACTAAGAGAATCCTGTTTGACTAATTGTCAGCTTTGACTCCCTCCTTCATTTCCTTTTTTGGAGTTTTAGCTCCTCCTGCTCAGGAAATGACTGGTCCTGCTTGAAATCAATGACACCTTGTAGTGCATTGGTGAACAGTATTTTGACTATTTTTATGCAGAGTGTCTCTTTATTTTAATGATCCATATCTCATTTTTACAGTTCCTGTAAATTCATGGAGGAACACATATATGCATACATGCGTCCTGACATACAAACATACACAAGACATCAGGCAGGATATGTTAGTGCGCTATTTTCATATCTGTTGAATTGTAAAGCAGTATTGCACTAGCCATCAGGGCTTGGATGTCAGTTCCATGAGGGCTGGCATTCTGTTCACAAAACCTGCTCTGGGAGTTTATCTAATGTGAAGATTTTGTTTAAAACTAATATTGTGCTATTTCATCAACAACATCTTTAACAGTTCTTATACTGTAATGTATACTGTAAATGACATCTATTTGATTTTATTTTATTGCTAGTAGAATTGTTGAGAGAAAAATTGTATCATTCATTTTATTCACTGAAGTACGAGCTGGTGGTGGCGCTTATGTTTTTCCTCGTTCACTGCCCCATTCTGGTTTCCTATAGCAGCTGTTGCCTCCCTGCAAGAAAAAATGATGAGCTTCGATTCCCGGACCAAGAGGAATGAAGAGGCTTTAGAAAAGAAGAATGGGATTCACCTGCAGTAAACAATGAGCACAGACGCTCCCATCCTCAACACCAGTGAAAACAAAGGGGTGCTGGTGTGCATCTGCCATCGTCTCAAATTCTGTTTAAAAGAGAAGCAATTATATTTTCCATATTTCTTTTTTTCCACCTCTATGGAATACTGTACATACACAACTGAAAACCCCTGCCTATTATATCTGCCTCTCTGTTATTTGTGTCTTGTGGCTTCTTCCCAGAGGCAGGAAGTGGGAGGTGATTGAGTTTGGGGGCATTCATGGAGCTGAAATGCTGAAGATGTCTTGGCTGAGTTATATACTTACCTATGCCCATTTATAAAATCGTACAGAATATTACAGACTATTCATATTCCAATTAAGACACCTAGATAATGTAGTTGGAAGTCAAATAACTCACGCATGCAAACAGGCAATGCGGTTAACCGAGTAGACCGAAATGGCACTCCCCCTGGAAGTGACGAAGATACAAAACCGGTAACAACATCATTGTCAGACAAATTTGTGCACCATGTACGAAATGTATACAGTGCTGTAACATTGTCTATTCCTTCATTCATATTTCCAACAAAGATACAAAGACTGCTTCAGACCTATCTGGTTATGAAATGGAGTGTGTTCCCACCTACTTTTATGGAGTCAAAAAATTGTTTTTCTTTCTGTGCCTGCATGTATGTTTGAACAATTAGCTAGGCTCATCTAGGTGGCTAGATGAAGTTGTGCATATAAACGTACTAACTGACAGGGCTTGATGCTTTCAGTGGTGGCTCTTGTCTTCTTTAAGTATTAGTGTCCGGTCAACCTCTTAAAAGCTCTTTATTAGAGGATTTTGAGTGCACTTCATGGGTTAATGCAATTTCCTTTCAGTTGTGATGCAACATGCAGTATTTCCTCTGCTGACTTGACATGTCAATGTCAAATAATTTAGAACCTATGAGTGATACAAGAATTACTATAATCAAAAGAATGAAAAATAATGTTTGGTTCAAAACAATTATAAACATTTCACATTTCAATGTGGATGTCAGTAATTGAAATCCCATTCTGCCGCCTGAGGGAAGGCTTTTCAGAGACCACTGAAGGCAGAGGTTGTATTATATTCTATCAAAATGACTGCGTGTTCAATGTCAACACGGTCAGCTAAACCCTTACCCCACTGTGGTCTTCATACAAACAAGATGTTCATGGGTTGTTTTGCTATTCAGAAAGCTAAAGCAGAAACAGTGTGTTTGTGATGATGGACCTGGCCTGTAGCCTATTCCCCTTTCCTTTCACACTTGAAGTCTCCTCATCTTGTTCAGTTGTAACATGTATTAGCCGCTATTACAAACAGCTGAAAGCCTAACCTGCAGGCAAAGACATGAAAGACCAGGGCCCAAAGAGGTTTACTTGGGACTTGGTCCAAGTGCCTTTGCTCAGGCAAAGAACAGTAAATCCAAAGGGTTTTGAGGGGAGACATCCTCGTGCATTTCAAGATGGCATGGAATAGCCATTTAATTTGTAAAATCTTCCATCTGTCTTTAATACTTTCAAAGCATTTCTAGGAATAACGTACACATTTCGGGTTAATTCTTACAAAAGGTTGAGAGAACTTATTTTGTCCTTGATTCCCACATCGTAAGGTCTAGCACAGGGCTTAGCCTCCTCAGCTAGAGAGGATGTGAGAAGAGGAATGTGATGTATGGGAAGGGGTGATTCTCTTTTTGCAGGAACATTTTCTCTTCATAAAACATGAAAAATAAAATAGTTTATTTTAATTATTAGTATAATTGTCAGAACAATAGTATCCTTAACTATCGTAGATTACGTGTTGTTCAGCACATTGACTCAAAAATGGAAAGTTATGGTGGAACGCATGGAATTCTAATGGAATCCCATGTCCCACATTCTGCGCTGTTAGGCACATAGACTCCAATGTAAAATTGAACAGGGTGGAATATAACAGGATGAGCTTCATGGGTCCCAACTCTGAGATATCAACTTATAACAAGCTATCTGATAACTTTGTCAGATTTGTTTTTATTTATTTAAATTTGAATTCTACAGATATTCTCCATAACTCAGCCTAACACGGTGGAAATTTGACGTGGGTAGGATTTCAAAAATGACATTAAAAATACAATAGTGTCTGCGTTTACATGTACTTAGGTATCCCGAATATGAGGCTAATCCTGGTTTTGTGTGTATAGTGTACATAAATGCAGAAAAATCGGGTTATTAATATCCCTGTTTACATGATAAATACTAATATTCCAGTTACCGATTATAGGGATGGCTAGTGTGATGTCTTCTGGGTCCAAACCTCGGCTGCGAATATAAGCAGCAATGGCTGCAGCTTATCTTCACCTGAATGGGGTGGGGTGCTGCATGAGCAGCGAAGCCGCTGGAAATTTTGGGCCCTATGATTATTATTTTGGGCCTCCCAAACATTGATTAGAATATTAAAATGTTCTCTAGGGCCCCCTATTAGTGCCAGGCCCTTGGAATCATCCTAACTAAACACCCCCACCCCCCGCCGTGGTGCCCCTGTGCATGAGGAGTGTGAGGTTATGGAGAGGGCAGCTGGTCTAAGAGCCTCCGTCTGTCAACTACGCACTTCTGCCATGACCCAGGGTAACGGCTCTGAAGGTGGAGTGAAAGCAGCCTCTCCCACCTGCCCCTCTAGCTCTCAGACACTCTCACCAGCAGACCTATCTTTTCTCACTCTTGCTCCCTGTCTGCCCACTCTTCCTGTCTTCCTTTCTGTCTCTGTCTTACTTATCACTTACTTTTTCCTAGTTTCTATATTCCAGAGAGACCTACAACCTTCTCCATCCCTCTCATCCTTCTCTTATTTTTCTGATTTCACCCACCTGGCTTGCCGGATAGCAGCCCAGGGCTTTGACTTTAGAAGCGGGTCACTATTTTAAAGGGGGCATATTACTATATTAGGGGACTTTTTTTTTAACAAGATGTCTCATAAGTCTACGAGCTCCATATACGCTTCTCTTAAGCAGCTTGCTGAAAATACCTCTCAAATTTGGCTATTATCACCTGCATCTTTCCCCTTCTGTTTCTGTCCCCTTCAGAACAGGCTGATTTTCATTACTATTCCAGTCTTATTAACATGCATAAAGAAATGCAACGTTCTCATTTCAGTTAGCCAATTAGAGAACATAGCAACAGGTTGCCATGGTATGCACAGATCAATCCCATCTATCCTGCGTGAGAATTTGGCTAGTCTGACGAAAATTAGCTATCCTTGCTAGCTCAATGAAATAGTGATAGTGGTTGATATTACTGTTAAAAGACGAAAACTGCCTCAATATATTTTAGTTTCGCTTATTATATTCCATATTTCTCACAACTGAGGTGTAAAATAAAAAGTAGCAACACAAGGATGAGGCATCTCTTGTATTGACATAAGATATTACTAACACGGATCGGTTTTATGAGGAAATGTCTTTACGTGACTGAATGCCAGACGAAGACTGAAGGGACGTGTAAGTATGCCTTATTCACAGACTAGGTTCACAGATTGGTTCTCTCCACTTTCTCTTGACTCTCATGTTTGTGGCTTGGGTTGATGCAGGTTAGTAACAAGTATCTCTTATTTGGGTCTGTTTGGGAGTGCTACAAAGCTCCGTGCATGACTTGCCAGTAGAAAATGACAGAGCATAAATGCCTGACGCATTTGCGGAGCCAAATGAAATTAGAATGTAGTGGAAGCACAAGGCTGTGCTGGCCTGGCTAGGTTTTGCCAAGCCTGACGTCAGTATAAGCTAGACATCCAGATGGCTCATTGTAGCACATGTTATCTGACTAAATCTCTACACTGATTCACAGAAACTTGATGGGTGTTTTTGCATACTTGGAGTGATTGTTGAAGCATCAGGGACCCAAAAGGAAATAAAGTTTTGCATAACATGTCCCATTTAAGCAATCTGTCTGAAATCCTCCTCCTCCTCAAACTCCATAGGCAACAGGCAAGGACAATTAGCAGCTCATATGAGTCCTTATTCAATGGTCAGTAAATACTTAAACATCACCAAAGTGCTTATTTCCAGACACGGAGAAGGGGTTTACACATGCTCACACATTTGTGTGAATGTGTGCAAATAAAGATTCAAAAATGCAGAGAAGCACACACACACATACACATTTTCCAGTGTAAGGGAAAAAAAAATCCTCTGGATTCTAATGTCAATAAGAAACAGAAGGGAAAAAAAGGAACCATCTTTCCAACACTAACTGATTTCACAGACAAATGTAGTGTATTTATTGTGGGCTTATGAGTTTAGTCGTCCTCTGCTTGGCCAGGTTCTGGGCCTGACTCATAACCAAGATAGCTGGCGATAGGAAAGTGAGCCCAGTAGGTACGGGCCAGATCCTGCAGCGTGTCATAGCCAGCCTGGGCCCTCAGCTCCTCCACCCAGCCATAGAAGTCCGAGGCCCGCAGGTTCCAGTTGGGCATGCTACGCTTGGCCCGCACCAGCTGCTCCCCTGAGGACAAGCCACAACAGCAAAGTCAGGAAAGCAGAGGCGTGACCAGGATGGAGCTTGACTGAAAATTGGATTTTTTTTGCCCAGTGCAAACTGAGTCAAGTCCAGCATAAATATACTATATTAAAAACAAACATGCATTGCTCAGTCAGTGAGCCTGCAATCTCAAACACACCTAACATGAAAGAGAAACCATTCACTCACTGTGGATACACAATACAAACAGCAAAAAGGACTAGAGCTATTATATCACTTTTTGTTTACCTTTTGTATAGTCCATCGAAATGGATTTTTTAGTCAAAGTGTGCATCATTGCAGTCCTATGTCAAAAATTCTTCACTTTGAACAGCTCACTGCTGCTACACTAACATAACACTGTAGCCTGAGGCCCTGACCTGACTCGTGTCACTCCTTTCATCAGTGGGAAAAGAAAACCATGGAGACCATTTCGTTTCGTCATTTCCACAACGTACCTGTTGCCGATGACATATCCAATTATTCTAGAGTCCCTCTTTAACAACAGGCTTGTGGTTTAAAAGTCAGTGGGAGGTATTTCCACTTCCCATAGACTCGCTCTTTGGTACCCCTTGCCCCATTCCCCACACCCACACCCTCATCTACAGGCAACACAGGGTAAAAACCTTCACCCAACCCACAGACAGGCACAGCAGTGCCAGATCAACTTCAAAGCTCCTGGCGTGGATAGGCGATGCTCACCTTTCTGTTCCTCTGAAGCAGTGATTTCCCCAGTTCCTGAGGAGAAGGGATGGCATGGTGGTGGTCGGAGAGAGAGTGTATGATGTGGTGGTGGTGGTGGGGGGGTAGGGGGTGAGAGAGAGAGAGAGAAGCAAATGAACAACGATAAGGGAGTAACACAAAGAGAAACACATCCTCTTGTGTAAAGTTCAGACAATCCTCATCTAAGAATCAGTGCACCTGTTTGAAAGCTATTGCAAGCACACAGATACCGAAAATACCTGATGAACTGAAAGGTCCAAACAATAACATGAAGACAACCAAGAGGTCACGGAGGAGAGACATGCTGTTACAGTGTCTACACAAACAAAAGGGACAGTGAGACACCAGCTATGATTGCACATCAAACAAACATAAATATACATGGACTGTATACGCACATTTACTTCAAAAAAGCATATTTGCATGTATGTAATGTATGTATGTATGTATCTGTATGAATGGGAATTAATGAGAATTAATTTCTTGCAACAGGTGGTAGGTGGTACACAATGAGATACCAGCTAATGGTAATAAATCAGACACACAGGAGACATGCAAGGACAAATGGTGCAAGTGCTGTCACTTCATGAGAAAATGTGAGGCTGTAAATAGATATGTAACATATGATGTTATATGTATAAATAGCCTACAGACTGAGATGTACAGACATTTTCCTCTCTGCACTTAATTAATAATTAATTAAAATACCTTAACTGGGAGCTCTGTTAGAGTCAATTAAAAATTCCCATATGCCACTTTGTAGCTATTGTTCATGCTTGAGATCTTTGCTTGTTGACAGACTTAGCACAAGGGGTGAAAATTGTTTCATGCTCTTTCCAGTGTCTTTCAACAGGTACAAAAAAATGTCATCATATATTAATTTACACTGGTAGCTGTAGAACAAGGCCTTTTATTTGAACCATTCCTGCTAGGCCTACATGCTTTGCCCCCCTTGAACCCCTATTACCTTGCAACACAGGATATACTGATCATGATCATGTTCTTTTCATGTTCTTCATCTAAATATGCCAATGAGCTGGTATTACTTACAGTAAAAGGCCCGCTAAGATACTAACAAATATCTATCAATGCAATTCACTTAGTAAGAACTAATGTGGCTTTTTTTTAGTTTCTAGTGTCATTACAGTGTTGATTTCAGAAATTTCCTGTGATTTCTAAATTGGATTACTCAGAATTGGCTAACTGTATAGAGGTGCTTTATACCAATGATTCCTGGAGGTTCTAGTGCTTCTTCTGAAATATGGGAAATGGGTTCCATGGGCACAGAGCTACAGAATGTAGGCTAAATATTATTTCATTTTGATTTAAATTCAAAGTTAGTTTTCTTCAGAACCTTTCATCTCAGCAACTAGTGACTAACACTTTTGGAAAGCTTAAATCGCAGTTTCATGTGATATTCGATTGTTATATGTATGTTGAGAACGTCACAAGCAATCTAACAGAGACAAATATGAATCTCCATGCCTCCACTAGCCTGAACGTTTTGACTTCAGCCACCTTAGACAGACCAAATGAAATCCATATAGGACTATTGGACAAAAGCATAGACAAAAAGTTTGTGAGAGAAAAGGCATTTAGGCACGGGAGTCTCACTTTCGTAGCTCAGATGGCAGATCAGATTTTTATTGGCGATGACTACGCACCACCTCTGAATCTCTTAGCGGTGCACAGTACTTGACCGCACAGTCCTACTTTCACCCCTGCTCAGTACTGTATCTACCTTTTAGATAAAAAATGTAAAAGGCCAAAAGGATCAGTCTTACCTGTGATTGTGTCAGCGATGGCTAGCTTAGGATACTGACTGATACTGACCTGGCCTCCTCTCTCTCAGTCACTCCTCTGCACACACACACACACACACACACAAAAAGGGTACTGAAAACAGGAGGAGAAAATAACCGATGAGTGCAGCCAAAATCTTGGAAGCATTTACAAAGCAAGGAAAAATGTGACACTCAACAACAAAGTTGCCTTGAAGCCAGAGGCCTTTTTTTACAATAGATGGGAATGAATGCAGTGACTGTTGTCTGTTGAGTCCACGCCCAGACAGGAGGGAGACAGCTGAGCTGGCAGATGCAGGCGGCGAGGGCAGTACATCTTGCACCCCTTTTGCATCCTCCCACCAAAAGCCATTTGCCCACTCATGTACTCATCTCAGCAGGGTGTCAAAGCACAATGTTTTCTTTCTTTCTTTCTATCTTTCTTTTTTCTTTCTTTCTTCCTTTCTTTTTTGCCACAGGACAGAGATGAATGCAGACAGACAGAAGTGCAAAAAAGCCAGACAAACATCACACAAGCTGACCTCACAACCTTGCAGGCAAAGCCAGACATTACAAAATAAAATAATAAAAAAATGAAATGTAATAATCAGATGCTTTGCCACAGGAAAGAAAAACAAAGACCACATACACACACACAAAGTAAGCTGTCTTGACTGCAAAAGAGATACAGATTGGCTTGTAGCTGCTCAAAATGGAACACAAAACTGACCACACCAGAATTCCAACTACATCACCATGTGAGAGATGAGACACTACCACAGACTTGAAAAGCTTAGTGTCTCACGCATAACATGGTTCATTGGTGAATCTCACACCTCACACAGAGTCAATGCTATAGAATAGCATCTGCAAAATCAATACAAGACAACCATCTAGATACAGAAACTTTATATTCAGAACAAGGTGTTAATTGCTTTATTGTTAATTGTTTTATTTGTCATTCATGTAAACAATGGTTTTAACTGCACACATCCATAGATTAACCCTAGACGGTACACAGGCTCCGACACAGTTCGCCGGTTTGCTCCCTCACAAACTGGCGAACAGCACGCAGCAAACATAGCATATTCTGTGGAATCACCAGTGGATTCTCTTGAACAGCTCTGACAAAATAGACTTGAATTGCAATCGACAGGTGGTAGAGGCAGAGTTTGACACTGGTGTGTGGGATTGTGTCAAAAACAGTGGGATAGAATGTTTGAAGAACAGTGCTTTTTTAAAGCTGGGGTACAGAGGCCCTAATGCAGATGTTTTCATTAGTTACACACACACACACACACATACAGGGATCGGCAAATGAGCATAGGCAAATTGGACAAATGTGACAATATTATGTCTTTCACGAATGCAATCCATCAAGTTAAACTGATGATAGTCCATCATAATTGGAAAGCATTGTTTTTCCTTGTGTGCCTGTGTTTACCCAGTTTAATTCATAGACCAGTTTGTCCTTGCTAGTGGTGTGAAATCCCACAGTGCTCTCCAAGCATCTGTCCTTGGGACCATTTAACATCTCAACACATAGCCAAATCACATAGAATGTCCACAAGTGGCTCAATAAAGCAAATTTATGACAGCAATGTAATATTATCAAATTAAACTCTCAACACAGGGACAGGTGAGATTGGAAGTCTGGAATCTTTCAGTAAACAACAGAATTTAATTCCCTGAACTGCCAGTGCCTCTGAAGTCCTATTATCTTCATGTCATCTATTAACTTTTGACCAACATCAATAACTTTTCTCATGTCTCCATCTAGCGCCTGACTTTGTCAAGCAACCAATTCTTCTAATCTTTATACCAAAAAGCAGAGTAGCTGCACCAAACATTTCTCTGGTCTGCCTGACATTACCCTGAGGGCGTGTCTCAGTAATCCTATACATTCGCAGAATTACATGAATCAGTGCATTGATTTACAAATCCTTTTTACTTAATTATACAGACATCCCAAACTGCAGAAACTCAATAATAATAATACTGAATAAAAGCTGCAGAGAATCTATATAAATGAAGTACTCTATTTGATTTCATTCGATTCAGTGCTACTCTAAGCAAGAACTCATGACATCTTATTTGCATCTAAGTAAAATCACATGACTAAAAAGGGTACACGCGTGTGAATATGTCTGTGTGTGTGTGTGAGAGAGAGGGAGCGATTCAGCCTTAAAAAAAAAACAACAAAAAAAAAAAAAAAAAAACACAAAACAGTCAGTGCTGGTACTGATTCATTTTGCAGGCTATATTGTATTCAGCAGTGCTCAAAGCACAACCAGAAACACACAAAGCTGATTTGTCACAGTTGGTTGCATTCACGTTGTGCCAGAAGACGCTGTCACATGCAGAATGTGTCCACCAATGTGAGCCATCACATTGGTGGACAGGCAGCTGCGCTATGAAACTAGTTAGGCTACAGGAAGGGACATCAGTTCATTAGATGCCACCAGTAACCAATGTTCTCCACGTTACATCAGAAATGTTGTTAATCCTGGCGTCCGCTTTTGCTGTTTTAGTGTATATCATAATATAAAGCATTTTTGTTATCTATTGTATGTTTTATTTTATTACTATCCTATTGCAGGGATACTTTTTCATTTCTTTGGGTCCGTGGTTTATGAATGTCAATGAAACTCGATTCCTGCTATCTCTGTAATCGTCTAAGGCGAAGGAGAGCATCATTTCACTGTCTTGGAAAAAAAACAATGAGTGGGTGTGTTCTGGAATAGGATACAAAGAGAGACATAGTAAGTCGTGAGAACAAACGGCATAGAGCATTCAGTACACTATGTAATGTCTCGGTTTTGTAAAGTGGACTCCAAGAAAGTCAAAGTGCAAAGCTTTTGCACGAGACAGAGGTTTTATGGTGTACTGAGGGCGCCACCTACTGGTGATTCATGATATCCACGAATATCCATGAAGTTCTCCAAATCTAACCAAACCCTAAAATCATACGTTCTTACATCGTGTATAAAAGTGAAAATCCAGTGTCAATCAACCCATAGTCTGTTGTTTTAGGTCAATGAGTGCTGTCGAGAGACACAACAGAGAATAAATAGTGAACTGGCAGCTAATAATAACTGAATGGGGCTCAGCAACTCACTTTTAGATCCATTTTCCTATGCCCAATTCAATTAACATTATCTGCTGGGTTGCTGTTTGGACTACGTTAGATCAAACTGTCCTGTTCTTTTTCCTACAGCACTTGGTGACCGCAACTAACAGGGCTATAGATTGAATCACACCAGAATTCTCTTTTTTTACTCTTGACAATCAATGCTAAAGATGTTTCTCAAGGTAGGTTGGCAGTTGAAGAGAAAGTATGATTTAATTTATTAAATACATTTTATTTGTGTTTTGGCTTTGTGGGACGGTGTCTAAGTTGTAGTAGGTTGTGCAGACTTATCTTATTTCATAATCATAATCAATATTTTTGTCAATATTTTGAAATACATATGCAAAGAGTCATTACTGTTATTCTGCAAAACTTTTATTGAACAAAAGTATTTAAATTCTCACCAAACTGTCTGCAGTATAGTACCATTGTGTTGGATCTAAGCGAATCATAAAATGCACCTGATCACTCTCTTTCTCTCTTCATATATATTTATATATAGAATATGTATATTTATGTACATACAGTGGAAAGAGGAATTAAATAACATTGCTCAATAACATTCAGACATTATATCCCATATAAAAAGCAGATAAACTCACCGATCAACACTCTTACTAGTAAACAGTTTGTTTGGAGCCAATAATGTCAATAAAACTGAGGAAAAATCATTACTTTTGCCTTATTACTTTTGAATTAACACACATCATAATCAGTGTTACCCTGGAAGATTGCGTATGACTGAAAAAGTGTGTGTGTGTGTGTGTAAGAGACAATGAGTTTAGCAGTACTAGAAGTGGCTGGCACATACGGTTGTAGGTTGACAGACATTCATACTTTGCTGAGCTACAGAAGTTATCCTTATCACTCTTTCTTCCAAATAATTCACGGTATCCTGAAATAATGTTTTCCCAACATTTACTCTTCACTGGCAGAGAGCATCTGTTGGCCTGTCTTTCTCTGAGTTAACCTTTTGGTATGTTCACTGCAAGAAAATAACATCTGCATTTTTGATAACCAGATTTTTAAATAATGATTCTCTTATAGCAAAGTCCATTCCATCCTTGTGTTTTACTTACATCAAGCAATTCCAACTTCACCATTGAACCAACCAACCAATCCAATGTAATTTTTGACATTTTCACTCTATCTCTCTCTCTTTCTCTCCATCTGTCAATGGCACAGACAGAGGGCAATTCAGCAGGAGTCCAGAATTTTAAAAAACAAGATGTCCAACATCACAGAGGTCCACACACACATAAACTTCAGACCAAGCACAACAGGAGAGAAGATGAGGTGGCCCCAGCCAAGGCATAGTGAGTGCTGACAACGGTCACTTTGTGAAAGGAATAGGGTGTCACAAGTTCATGAGTAATGCGAAAAAGTTTAGAAAAAAAAGCAAACAAACAAACAAAAAGAATTTGACAACTAGACAAACAGGCATCATTGACAGCTTAAATTAAATGAGGGTGACAGTAGCGGGAGTAGGAGCAGGAGCAGGAGCAGAAGATCAGCCTCAGTTTCAACAGTTTTTCAACAGGTCCCACGGGGGAGGGGGGTCTGTGGGCCTTCATGTAAGGGTTGGCCTATGCATTGCTGTGGGCCCAGGGCTCTGCCTTCCCCACATGGTCCCACAGTCTGGGCTCTCAAGTCTGACGAGTCCAACGCCCAGCAGGAGGAAGCTGAAGGAAGAGGAAGAGGAGGAGGAGGAATGGGGAAGTGTCTATTGGTTGTTATCTGGGACAGGGTTGTGTGTGTGTGTGTGTGTGTGTGTATGTATGTGTGGGAGGGAAGCGGGGGGTATTGGATAGGCCTGCGTGCTCAGGCCAGGGGCTTGACCAGGTAGAGCTTGTCTCCGTGTTCGCTGGTGAAGATGGGCGCCCTCTTGTAGTGCTCCAGCAGCTCCTCCATGCTGCCGAAGCGCCGCTGGCCAATGCAGTAGACGCCGTCCAGCAGTTGCACCTTGAAGTGCTTGTTCTTCCCTTCAGCTTTCAGTGACACGGAGAAGTCGCTTGGCTGAGGAAGAAGAAGAGAAAGGTTTGTGTTAGCACTTTCTCCCAATAAATTATCCACATATATCAATAACCGCTTATGATTTTACTATTCAAATTGACTATAATAAGCACACACAATTGATAGTTGTATACATTATGGGAATTTTTAAAATTATGGCGCCTCTCATGAAACAAATGCATAACATTATTGCAAAGAACTGATCTTCCATGCATGGCATAGATTTGCTGCTGTGAGCTGATGCTCTGGAAATGTAGCTAATGGGAAAGCTACCACACTACATGGCCAAAAAACTAAAGTAATGAAAAGCTATCAGATTCAGAAAATAGCTTCGCTACAGGCCCGCTTCACCAATATTCTTTATCGGATTACAGCAGTTTATGAGCAATCCGTATTTTCTTTGGAAACTTGATTATCAATTATTCACTTACTACTCATGCGCTTATCTATGCATTGTTTTCAAGATGACAACCAAAATGCACTGCTTCTGTGAAACTACGCAAATAAAAAAATGTGTATAAAGTCAGGCGAAGTGGTAAAACACCAAGCAAATTGCAAAAGATTTGTTTCTCAAAAAGGGACATACTCTGTCAATCGAGGAGGGGGGGGGGGGGTTCTTTTCATTGTACATTTGAAAATGCCTAGAAATCCTAGAAAGCCTAGAAATCTAGACGTACCCTAGCGGTAGCAAATAATTTTGCTCAGCAACCTCTAGCCATGCACCATAGGGCCTCAGTAGGTCTTGGTAAGACCAATCACAACGCTCTATCTTTGTAGGAAGTCATTGGGTGGACAGGGCTGTGACGGTGCAAAACAACTAAGATGGTTGAGGCCAATGAATAACGGTCGTTTGAATTGGCTTTGGCATCGACTTTGGAAGATTTAGAGTTGGGCTTTTCTTTGAAAGTTAAGTTTTGTTTCAAAGAATGCCGTATTTTCTGTTTTGCTGATGTTGCAGTTTGAAAGACAACCGCTGATTCCACCCCTAGGATTGAGCCTGGTCTATTGTTCATGTCCAGACTATACATTTTGATGTTATAGTCTGGCTTGTCAGACTAATATGTTGCAACTTATTGATAAATTTTGCTGGGCAACCACTTAAATGGTTTTGGTAGATAGTCATAATAGTTGCCTGTTGATTAAAGTTCTACAGGAAAAGTAACAATGTTGCCAAGGCACAAATTTACTCGTGTTATCATTAAGTTAACTCTACCACAAGGGGGAGTACTTGCCTAAGCTTTAAAAATCCATTAAGTTGGTGAAATATGGATTAACACTAACCATATAAACTGTGTTCATTGCAGAAAGGCTTTGACATTTTCTACTAGATATTTTCAGAGAATAAAACATGAAATCTCATCTCATTCACTCTCTTTTGACTGTGACTTTTCCTTGCACCCTCAGCTGACTTTGTAGAGTCCCTCCTGAGTCCTCTCTACACTCTATTATATGCAAAAGAGGTCTGAAATCCCTTATTTCCATAAAGAGATCATTTACCTGACTTAACCACGCTACTAAAAGACATTCATTTTATTCCGACTCCGTAACTGACTGTCGCTAAAAGAGCAGAGGATTTGGTTTCACCCGTCCGTGAACTCACCGAGGACTCGCTGTCTCGCACAAGGAAGTCTCCCTCCTCTCCCCTCTCATTGAGCACGCACTCTGCCTGGTGTCGTGTCACCGCCCCGTAGTACCAGTCCTTCCCAGCAAACTTGCCCGTGCGTGAAGGCCGCAGGTGGCCGACGTATGGCGAACCGGGCCGCGAGCCTGTGAGTGTGTGGTATCCCCTACCCGGCATCATGGACGCCACAGGCGCCACTGACGCCACATCGGGCCCGTCGCTCAGGATGGCCACATAGTTCTTGGGCACGAGGCCCACGTTACCGCGGGCGTTGCGGCAGCGCCACCACTCGGGGTCGTTTTCGGGCTTCTCTAGAACGTCCATGGTCTCGCCCTTCTCAAAGTTCAGCTCTTCCTCCGTCATGGAGCTGAATGGGTAGAGGGTCTGGACTACATGGAGCACCACACCGCCAGCCCGTCCACCACCAGCACTCCCTGCTCGCCCGCCGGCCGTGGCCCAGCCATTAGATACAATCACGCCCGAAGACGAGACGGAGCCAGAGGCTGCCCGTTGTGAGCCATAACCTAGGCCCGCATCCCCGTCCAGGCCTCCGACGGTCAGTTCTTCCTGGACGTAGTTGGAAGGAAACCAGCCGATTCGTCCACCGTGGCTGCCGCGCCACCAGCCATCGCTGCACTTCTCCATGACGACCACGCGTGCGCCCTTCACCAGTGTCAGCTCGTCGTCACGCTCCGCCGCATACGAGAACTTGACCACCGCCGGGATGTTCAGGTCGTAGATGCGCTCGGCGCCTGCAGTTAGTGTGCCCATGCCCCCGCTGCCGTTAGACGGGTACTCAGAGTCTGTACTGGGCGTCGGCGAGGCGCTGGTCTTCCGTCGAGTCTTACCCAAGCCTGAGGGAGAGACAGACAGACAGACAGAGAGAGAGAGAGATGGTTTTAATGAATCAGTCAGAACTCAAATATAATAATAATACAATAATAATCTAATAAATGAATCATATTTGCAAAGACTGGGGAAGAGACAGATATTTAGTCTTGAAGTAAACACCTTCGGTCTTCAGCCCAAAAAGAAAACAGACAAGGAACATTAACCCAACCCTGGAATAACCTTACACAGTGTGCAGGGCCATCCACAGGAGCAGACAAAGAGGTTGTTGGGGGTGTAGTCACAGAATACACTAGTATGCATAACTGTCTGGATGAAATACTACCGCATTCATTGGCACATTCACTTTATGGCATCACACACACACACACACGCACACACACACACATGTACACAAACACACACACACCACACACACACACATAGACACAGAATGATTCTCTTCATTATCATAATTAGCATACCATTAATTAAATGGCTTTTTATTTATAGTCAGCCCTAAACATCTGCAGTATTAGTGAGGGATATGAGACACATACGTGCACTCTTTCTCTGAGACACACAAACACGCGCACACACACACACACACACACACACACTGAGTGAATTAAGTGCATTTTGTATGGTGAGCTGGAAGTTGATTAGCATGCAGGAGGGAGGATGGGGGAGCACGCTGCTCCAGTGGGAGAGCAGATCTAATTGAGACTGCAGGCCCTACTGGAGGCCCAGTGGGGAGATAAACATTACAGCAGAGGTCTCTCATAGGCCAGGGAGAGAGAGAGAGAGAGAGAACAAGAAAGGGGGGGGGCAGAGGGAGGGAGAAGGAGAGAGAGAGAGGGAGGGAGAGGGGCAGAGGGAGAGGGGCAGGGAGAGGGCGAAGGAGAAAGGGAAAGAGAAAGGAGGAGGGAAGGAGGGAAATGCATGGAAAGATGAGTAAGTGGAGAAAGAGGTAGATGGCATGAAAACGGTAATGAGAGATAAAGGGAAAGCAAGGGAGAGGAAGGAATGAAGATCTGGGCATAGAAAAGAGAAAGAGGGGGGGGGGGAAGAAAAGGGAGAAGAGTGGCATGGATCAGATAGGGAGACAAGTATGATAATGACTGCAGGTTAGGGTCCTGGGTGACAGAGTGAGAGGTGTGAGAGGATGCAGCCGAGCAGCACAGGGCTGCAATTCCAATTAATACATAATTGTTAAGCAGACCAGACACACAAAAACACACACACATAGAAACTTTCCACATGCGTTCTCTAAGTAAGCTATTGTCTACACAGCCTTTTCTGAGGTAAAAATGCATCTATGCCAAGGCTTATTGATGCATCCCAACTCCTATTTAAGAGTCTGTAAATGGGCCAGGCTGCGTTGCTGGCTGTTAAAGTAGGTCTCTGTCCTGTCATCAGACATCTCCGCTGACAGCTGAACAAAGGCACCTCTCCACCTTTGTTGGAACATAAAAGACCCTCCTCGGTCTCTGTGTCTATTTCAGCTCCTAACAGCCAGCCAGCTCCGGTACCTGCAAGCACCCTCCCCACACACACACACATGCGCGCATTCGCACACACACACACACACAAACACAGAGAGAGACATTGTGGATGTAAGTACAAAAGAGAAATGAGGAAGAGTTTGTTCTTAGGCTGTTGTGGAAACCCAACTCCCAACCTGGCTACCCCCTTGAACCACTGTTTCGAGGTCAGTCGAGCGCAATGAGGCTTCAAATCAGCACAGGCTGTGCCCATAACGGCAAGGGTTGGAGAGTTCAGGTGTGGAGGGAAAGAAAGGCAGGCAGAGAAGAGAAGAGAAAAGAATGGAGGAGACGAGGAAGCAGTGAGAGTGGTTTGAATATTAGGGCTTTGAAAAAAGGAAAGCACAGTTCTTTAGGAAGAAATAGAGAGAGAGATAGAGATAGAGAGAGAGGGGGGTTATGGCCCTTAAAAATGTGGGAGTGAGGAAAAGCACTTTCTTTCTCACACACTCTCACATATACGTGCATGCACACACACACACACACATATTAGAGACACTCTCTCTAATCACTACACAGGCACTCTACACAGTGCGTGGCAAGGAGCATCTCTGAGCAGATGAATTACAGTGAATACACAGCCAGGTCTTCAGGTCCAATTAAACACTATTAACAAGGACAGGAGAGAGCCTGCCAACCACAGCATGGCAAGCACGAAAAAGCTCTTCAACACACACACCAACACACACACACCAACACACACACACACACACATAGAGATATCCAATAAATATTCACCCTGCGTTTGCTCCACATTGCAAACAGACAGGTGCTAAAATGAAAGAGGGAGGCGGGGAGGGTTGGCAGCTGGACGCACTTTGACAAAGTCACTAAGAAACTTTTTTTAGGGAGTTTAGTTTAAACTTTAGTTTTAAGTAAGCATGTCAGAGAAGAAAAAAGTAGGTGGTGTTGGTTGTTTGGGTGTGGGTGGGGTTGGTTGGTTCTTTTTTGCCCCTTTGAAGACAAATACAGTAGCTTTTTGCAGAGAGAGAGAGAGAGAGAGAGAGAGAGAGAGAGAGAGAGAGTGAGACTGAGATAGGGCCCTTTTGCTGCGGGAGGCGGTTCGGAGCCCACATCAGAAGCAGCAGGAGTCCAGGAAACGAGGCTGACAACAGCAAACAGAATACACACCGCTGGGAGAAAGAGAGAGACGGAAATAGAACAATCAACAACAGGGCATACGTGAGAGGAGGCTTTAAGTTGAGGCAGAGAGACAGCCTGAATTGTATATGTATGTATGCGGATACGTGAGTGAAAGTTACTGTGTGTGTGTGTATGTATGTGTATGTCTTTGACATGACACAAAGTGAAACCCGAGCTCTTAAGTCTCTTTTAAGTGCCCCACAGAGGGATGGAACTGTCAGAGCGCGAAAGGAAAAGGTCTGCACTGCTTCGTCTCAAGTGACCACAGACATGCCTTTGCAAAGCACAGTAAAAGGAGATTGTAGATGCACACACGCACACAGGAGGGAAATATACTCACACACACTCTGAGTGAGTGAAAGACAGAGAGAGGAGAGAGAGAGCAAGAGAGATAGAGAGAAGAGAGAGAAAGAGAGAGAGAAAAGAGAAAGAGAGCCTTTCCTATAAAGTCTGGACACACACATACACACACACAAAACACATACCATACACACATTTATGCCTACGTCCACAAGTACACAAAAGCACACACAGAAGCACAATGCATTCTCACACCTACTCTCTCACACACACACACACATACGCACAAACACACACAGCCCTCTCTCTCTCCTGCTCATTCTCATTTGCACTTCAAGGCCTGGTCTGCTGGGTACAGAGGGCCGTGCTGGCAGGGGAACAGTCCAGTCCTCTTAGCATTCTCCCCCCTCTGCCTGCATGTCCAACCCCAGCAGCCTGCATGGCTGCCGACACCCATATGGCCGTCTTCACCAAGCCTGTCTTGCCGTCCGTTGTCCACCTCCCCATCTCGCCTCTCCCGTCCACCCACCATTTCTTTCTCTCTCTCTCTCTCTCTCTCTCTCTCTATCTATCTCTCAACTTGCCACTCTGATCAGTACGTCGTCCATCTGGATTTCCCACAGAACGTTGCCTTCCGGAATAATATCACGCCTGGACAGGAAGTTGACAGCGCACGGCGCTGTCTATCTGTCAAAAAGCCGCCAACACTCATCTAAGTCGGCGGATCAAAGAGCCAAACTTTTCATGCCGTAAGGGGGATGCAGTCAGAGGAGTTCATTTTGGGGGCCACTGTTTGTGACATTCTGACAATGCCTCTGTGATGGGTCTTTGAAACAACTCCAGGGCCTTGAAGTGGAGGATGGAGGATAATGGAGAGGAAAAGAAGTTTGTGATGTGACTGATGCGGACATGTCTGAGTCAGTCACTCAGTCACATGTCTGAGACAATCCAACCCAGTGATAGGCACGCAGAGGGGCCTTCACTGTCAACAGCTACAGCTATAGTGTACTCTGCCCCTACAACTACCTTTAACATTGTGACCGTTTTGCGGATGTAAACAAGGCCATTAATCCATTAAACTGAGATAACATGAATTCACATTCTATGATGGCAAATAAAAACACAATTACAACTGCTAGAAGCTACAGATACTATAGTTACTATGAAGGAAGTTATAAAATCACCACTGGGAGTGGGCCTCTGTTTGGCCTTAATCCGCCATCAGACGACCACTAGGGAAGGTTGAGTTAAATTAAGGGAACTGAGGGAGGCTGGCTGACACAATGGTGAGAGCGGGAGAAGAGAGCGGGACATCAGGTTATGCAAGGGGAACAAGGCATTAGCAGCTAGCTTCAGGCTGAGGCACAGGCAATGAGTGGGTAAGCTAAAAGTAGTATGCTAGCTCACTCGGTGCATAGGGAGCCAATGGAAGTGGGCCTCGGGTTTGTCAAGAGGCCAGCACAATGCTAGCCCAATGTTAGCCTGGCTAGCCAGAACTGTATGCATGCAGTTGTGACACAAATTGTCCCAAATCTGCAATACAGTAAAGGCAATATTTCAACATGTAATATTATACATTTTGGAAGCTTGTATACATGACTTTCACTTGCAATGTGCATTATTTCAAAACCAGTCAGTCAGCCAGTTGTTTTAAGCATTACAGTATCCTTGTGGTAACATTTTGAAAAAGTAGTGTATTGTTTCTAATGGTGGGCTCAAACTTTTGACCTGTGGTGTGTATGTGTGTGTGTGTGTGTGTGTGTGTGTGTGTGTGTGTTGTATATTTTCAGTCAAAGCAAAAGCCAATCCCCAATCCCAGAGGCCAAATAACTTTTCTCTGCGTTATGCATAAGGACATGAAAAATGCATGAGGGCTTTTAAAGTAAACAGAAACAGCACATGACAGCTGAAAAACCACAACAGAAATGTATTTGATTCAATTTACTCCGCTGCAACCAAAATATAAAATGCCACGCAGCCCTCTATGCCATCACAAAAGATGAATAATCTTAATAAATCCTTCATAGGGCTTGCTGGCAAGGGTTTGTTTAATAATGCCATGAATAAAAAAGGATCGATATACAGACATGCAAACAGTATTCCATCAGGTTTATGAAACAATGCAATGATTCTGACAATAAACACAAATGCACTTAAACAAACAAATCCACTCAACGAATTCACACATTCATACATATTCTTTGTATCACCACAGCAGAATTACTGTATTGTACTGTATGTTTGTGTGTGTGTGTGTGAATGAGTGTGTGTGTGTGTATGTGTGTCGATGCATAGCTGTAGCTGTCGAGAGAATGCAGAGGTGTTGCTACAGTGTTCTTCAAAAGAGATTATCGAGTGACAAGCAGCTGGAAATGAGGGGGAGGGGTTAGTAACCCTGACAACCACCAGTGGCAGACCTGTATGTTGGAATGCACGGACCGATCTCTCCTTCAAGTCTCATTGATCCCAGACGCTACCCACAATGCACTGCACTTACAGGCATTGGTATTTTTCTTCCCTTTTGGGTTATATTATTTGTGAGTCTTGAAGGGACAAAATACCTGGAAACATGTCTCATGGGAGGAGGACCATCGCCAGGCCCCTTCTGGATTCCGTAACTCCCCTCTCTCATTCTGAGCCTCTCCCTTTCACTCTCACACTGAAATACACACACACACACACACACACACACACATACACACACACAAACACACACACCTGTCCTCCTGGCCACCCACAGAGGGGTGATCCACATACAGAAATATAACCGTTGAGGTGCGACAGCACACCCTGCCTCTTCCCTCTATTTCGGTCGTGGAGACTGAAACCCTGGTGTACAGATCTGAGATCTGACCCATATCGTCTAAAACGCTGATCTCCCTGAGGACTGCACTGTTCTGGAGCCAGCCTTACAATTACTCGGCTGTAAAAAAAAAAAATCACAAAGCGAGGCACCCTCCTCCTCCTCCTCCTCCGGTGGCCACCACCACCACCATCCTTTCTGAGGCCTGGGAGGAAGAGAGTGAAGAGCAACCCCACCCATCCACTCAGCCTCCACCCAGTCTGCCTTCCTGCTGGATGCTTCATAGGTGGTGTGGTGGCGTGGAGCTGATGCAATGGTCCCTGTAGTCCCTGTCTATTGGCAGGTTGGAAAAAGGTTTTCTGTTTTTTAACAGGAGACCCAGTGGAATGGATGAGTCTGTCACCTTGAGCCACAGCTCAAACCAACAAAACAATGGGCAAGGCTACTGAGAGGAAGCTGTTAAAAGATATCTTCCCCTTTCCTAGCCAAGCTGCCTAAGCACGACACCTGGACACCCATGCGCACACACACACACACACACACACACACATGTGCGCACACAATGCACATAAGCATGCGTGTGTGTACACACACAAACACACATGAACATGGACATACACACACACACAAAAAATATTCTTACTTTACACAAGTATCGCTGTCTCCTCTCTCTCTCACTCTCTCTTTCTCTCTCGGCTGCAAGTGGAAAACACTTGAGCTTTGCTGTCAGTGAGGCTGTGCTTGCCGTGTGCGGAGCAGAGTTTATTACATTTAACCCCGTCAGGAGAAATTAAGCATCTTCTTCCTTTCCTTCCCCTCCCCTCCCCTCCCTTTCTCCCAGGAGCGCAGGAAATTGATCGCTTCCCCAAAGTTTAAGGCTCATTAATTCTGTGATCTTATGCACCAGCGGATGTGCAAAAGAAGTTAGGACAGAGAAAGAGAGAGAGGTGAAAAAGAGAGTGAAGATTTCTGGCTTTGACAGGAAAGTGCTCCTAGCAAACAAAATCATATGCACACATCCAGCAGTTGATGCCAGCGAAGAGATGCCAACCACATCAATGTGTTTATCTCCTCCTCCTCCCATTCAATCCAGCCATGCATTTGCCCATACAGGGCAGGCTCCCACGCAAGAATAAGTGACACACCTATGGAAAATGGCCTTGCAATCAGTGTCACAGGTAGGTTCCACAAGAAGCATGGGGAAGCTGTTTAAATGTGTCACATAAGGGTCCAGTCTTGCTTAATTTACATGCTGTGTACCAAGCGGCACTACTTCTCCACAGACAGACCAGATATATACCACTCAATGTTCTACAGTGAGAAGTATTCATCTGATACATGGTTAATGACCAGGAATGACATGTTTTCATTGCAGCAGGCATGTTTTCAGAGGCCGATAAAACACAATTTTTCTAATCCGTGTAAACGTCCTGCACAAATCCTAATCCACCATAATCCAGAGCGTGCAAGACGGAGCCTTTGTTTTTTCGCCGCAAATTTTCACAGTTTTCCTCGGAGCACACCTCTCTCGCATTCCGCACTTGCACAAAAGCCCTCGGCCAGCTCCGTGTGGCCACTCCTTTCATTCTGCTCAACAGGGCCGAATAATGGGAACCTCATGGGGTGGAACCTTAGCGCTTCATTTAGTAGGTAGGGGGTTGGGGGGGGATTTGAGGGGTGCACCCTGGGTAGGTAGGATCGGAGTCCATTAACTTGGGCACAGCTGGGGGTCTCCCCCTGCAGCTGATGCACCGTCTCGATACGATTCCTGAGCGATTCCTAGCACGTAACGGGAAAGATGAGGGCAGCCATGACACTTAGAGTGACTTTGCCTTGTGAATTTCATGAAAGATTGTCAACATCACTTCTGAGATTACAGAGACAGGCAGAGAGAGAGAGAGATGGAACTGTGGCCCATGACGAGATTAATTATTCCTCTGGTCTGGGAGCGTAAATGTTTCTCTGGTCCGGATGGCTGGCTGCCTTGGATGCCTGCTTTAGTGGCTCAGCTAATTAGCTTACCAGGCAGAGATGAGGGGAACTGAGCATAGCTAGTGCTCATGCTGGGGGAAAGCGATCAGCTTGCATCTAAAAGACACATATTGACTGACTGGATCCTGTGGCTGTTTGTTTATCAATAAAAGTGGTACCATTTCCTTAAATGCCATTTCCCTCAGTGCCAAATGCACCAGGCTCCTCTTAAGAACTAAAAACCTGACCAGCTTAGAGAGTGAAGATGCCCTTTGAATTGCACTTGAATTACTCTTTTTGGGGGGTCTTATAAGGCACACATCCCCAGTCATCTCCTGTGAGGATCAGCTAAGAGAGTTGCTCCAAAACTGAGGTAATACACGGACTCTTAAATCAACAGCTACTGGGCAGACACCTAGTCTGATTTGAGCCTTTAATCTTCTCTATATCCTGATTCAATAAACACACACACACACACACACACACACACACACACACGACCAGAGTACCCATTACTCTCTCCTTTAAACAGGTGCGAGGCCTTCTCTGGTGCCCCAGACAAACAGATACCTTAGTATGTGTGTATGTGTGTTTACTTTACACCCCGTCACCCCACCCCCACCCAACACACACATACACACACACACACCCAAGTGGAGCGGAGTCTGGCTGAGTCTGACAGCCCAGAGGGATGGGCGTCTGAAGTGAGCGCTGAGCTCCAGCTCCAGCGCCGCACTGTGAGAGAGTAAGCCCCACTCCAGCAGATGGCACCGGGAGGAAAGTAGGCCAGGGTCAGAGAGAGGCTGCCTGCCTGCCTGGTGCATATTTATACTCACACCCTGGGCCAAACCCATACACACACACACACACACACACACATAACACCACCCACACAAACACACACACACACCCGCACCTAACCCAGGAAACAGAGCCATGGGACAGGAGACTGCAGGCACGTCTCTCCTGCCTCAGACCATGAACTGGATGTGTCAGCACAGCTGAAAACAAAACAGTTTTAAATTCATGGAGCTGAAAATAAAATAATAATAATGATAATAATAATTCAAACCACAAGGTCCTCATGCCCTATCACCTACATCACTGTTGCTATATTTAGCTTAGCCTGTAGCAATGCCATTATTCAGAGATGAGTCAGGTATGTCTGCTCAGGCTAACCACTACTTTTGAAGATGGGTGAATGTTAATGCACATATATCATGCACCCCTACTGTGCAGGTGCATTAGGAACCCTCAATTATTTATCCACATGGAGCACTTTTGTGTATCTCCAGGATTACAGGGCAATTCCACATCACAGTTGTGACAGAATGTGTACCAGTATACAAGTATTACATATCATTTCGTTTCAACATTTAAATATCACTGCTACATCTGAATACAAGCAAATCTTCAAATTGTATCATCATACAAATACCTGACATTTTATTTGGTGTTAAGGATGTTGACCAAAAGTCCCCTGGCAGTGCCCTTCTTGGAGTAGCCTTCAGTAGACTGACAATTGGGCAACCCGTGTTCCAGAAGCACACATTGCGAACAGTGTAACTTTTGGATAAAAGCGTCTGCTATATACCAGTCAACTTGACTTGACTTACTTTCTATCATTCATATCATTCTATCATCATCATCATTCTATTTGATAGCATCAATCTCACAGGAGCTCACCCAGAGTGTCTTTTATGTTCTTCACCAGTGAGCCTTTCTTCAGACTGTTTTTGCGCTCCACGTAATTGGATGGGACGTAGCCGGTGCGGTTGGAGGCGTTCCGCACCCGCCACCACGTCTTGGAGTCGTCCAGGAGCCACAGGCGCTCGTTTTTCCGGATGTCAAGTTCCTGGTCCTGCTGTGCTGTGTAGTCCCACTTGGCTATAACAATCACCTCCTCTGTCATCTTTCATCGAGTCCCTCTGCAGAGAAAGAGAGAGAGGGAAAGAAATGCATGAATAAACCATTTAGACTTCCAGTAAAGCACATGCACACACACACACACACACACACACACACACACACACAAATATACACAGAAATGTTTTATGGCCACTCTTATCAAAAGAGCGTGCAGCGTTCTGGCAGTGCATGAGAAGGTTGTTCTAGTACAATACTTCACATTTTCAATTCCAATAAGGCCTTTTACTTTCCCTGCCTTTCAAGAAGTCTGAAGTAGTTTCAGATAGCAGTGGAAATGCAAAGTAACATGTGACAACAGTCCATCAGATGCATTGGTGAGGCTCAGAGTGGGGAGGGCCCTCAGGCACCCTTTGTGTCCACAGCATGAGTGTGTGTCTCTGAGGAGAAGACACAGGGCTTCATCTGCTCTATTTCACCAAGCTCAGTCAGGTGAGAGACCCAGTGTGTGTTTGTGTGCATCTTTCAGCCTTGGTATGCCTGTGTTTGTGTGTGTTTTTGTGTGTGTGTGTGTGTGTGTGCATGTGCGTGTGTGTGTTGCCATGGTGTGCATGTCTGTCGTACCAATCATGAGTCAGAAATTGTTTTCATGCTTTTTGGGCAGAGCTGGTGAGCAAACAAAAGCGTTTCTCTATTTCCTCCAAATCAGCAAATACAATGTGTTGGCCTTTGTATGGGAGACACCAGAGGAACACAATATATCCTCATCACGCTCCATATCAATATATGTCAAACACACACACACACACACACACACACACACACACACACACACACACACACACACACTGTAGTCAGGCTAGCCTTACGGCCTAAAAGGCAGAGCAGCGAGTCGGATGCTGATGGTAAAAATGTGTTTATTTTCCTTCCCAAGTAGGAAAAAAAATGATCCAGAGGAAAAAAAAAAAAAAGAAAAAAAACTCCAAACAAAATCAATCCGAACTTAACGTTTTCAAAATGCAAACAAAAGTCTTAAAGATAAAGTAAACTCAATAACAAGAATCAATACCAAAGTATTTAGTGTCCCCAAAATTCTCTCTCTCTGGTTAGTCAGGTGTTTCCCGTAGCTCACCTCAAAACCATCTCCCTGCTGCGTGGTTTCCCCTGGGTTTTCTAGCCCCAGGGTCAAACCAAACCATGGGCAAAATCAATCATGTTTAGCAAGCTAAGAACACGTACAAAAATATATACAAATACTCTGTTTAAAACAATAAATACTCCGGTTTACCAGTATATACATCACACCCTTCATAAACGCCATAAAATCTTAAAACACACAAACACCCCTCTTCCCCACACCCTGGTGTAACATGCATGACTCCGCTGTGAACTCTCCAAACTGTAATTGTCCCTCGAGAGCTCCCGTCGGGTCCTTCAGACAACACGAGGAAGTTGATCTGCAACAAGGTAAACTCTGCTTTGTTTGTAATTAGCTCACCAGTTTGCTTGCTAGCTAGCTAGGAGTTGCCAAACGTAAAATGTTTGTAATGTCCATAGTCCTTTATCTTCAGTTTGGCAACTCCTGAAGTAAAAGCATGTTATTGATAAAAGTTCGTTTGTGTTGTGTTGCAGATGCTGTTCTCCCGTGACTGCCAGCTGCATGCTCACGTGCAGTGGTAATAAAAGAAAAATAAAAGGACTGTGTTTAAAGCGTGTGTTGGCGTGGTGTTTGTTCGCGTGTTAGGTGTATAAGTGTGGTGTAAAACTGGTAACGGGCTACTGCACCGTTACACACACACACACACACGCACACACACACACACACACACTTTTGGTTTGCATGCTCATCCAGTCAGCCTTTCCCTCCATCATCATTAAACAACAACCTTGTTCTTTGCACACCGTGTCCATTTGATATTCCTCAGACCTGCACAGATCCAAGCCAAGACCTTTTGGAAAACAAGTCAGGGGAGAATAGACCAGAAACAATTGCTCTGCTTATGAATAAATGGATGAATAAATCTTTTGCTGAAGAACAACATCTTGCACCCTTCCTCTGAATGCCTACTGCACATGGGTGGCAGAGATGGCTGTGGAAGAGAGAGAGAGAGAGAGAAAGACGAAAAAAGTGAAAGAGGGTTGGACAATTAAAAATATATATGCAGGAGCATGAATAGTAATGGCCAGATTAAGAATTGATAGTGTTGCAGGGGAGGCCCACTTAAAACGCTTCCCTCCTGCTGCGGGGGACATGAAGCATGGCCACTGAGTAAAACACTGAGCCATTTGTGGGGGCTGAGCATGTGAGCATGACAGACGGGGGGTGGGGGGGAGATAGACAGAGGGGCAGACAGACAGACCGAGAGGCAGACAGAAAGGAAGCAGGAGGAGAGAGGAGGGGAAGAAACAGACAGACAAGACAAAAACTGAATGACAGACAGACTGACAAAATGGAACAAAGGAAGAAAGGAAAGAAAAGCAACTATGAAGGAGGGGACTATGAAGGAGCTGAGAGAGCGAGCTATGAATTAGTGTGCAATAGATGTTGAAAGTATTGGAAATGATAAAGGAAGCATGTCAGTGCACAGCACCAGCAAGTGTTCCTGGGCACTCTGAGGCTGCACACATTCTTCTCAGGTTGCTTGTGCAACCATACATTCCTTCCAGACTTTTCTGTGACCACCTAATTACCTCCCCGCGAGAGTTACGAACAGCACACTCTGACCGAGACCTTCCTCAGACATGACATAACTATTACAACACACACACACACACACAGCTGGCAGGCTGCCAGCCCCACAGAGAGGTATTGATTCACACTAGCTCAAACCCAGGCTCCCATCCCTACCTTTCATTCTGAGGGGAAAAAATGGACAATTTAAGCGCATTTTATTTAATCCTTCTGGAAATGACAGAAATATAAAAGGCCGAATCCTGCCAGTGAAGCCTTGGCCACCACAATTAAGAGCAGATAAAAGATTCCATTAGAGGCAGGGTGGATAAAAGGATTTATATCCATTTCGCCATGTGAGTCATCAAGGCAAACGCTGTTCAAAAAGGAACTGCAGCTCCTCTGTCAAAAGGCTGCTGCCATTAATAAGACATTTCAATTAGGAGAAGAGAGGCCTGGGAGAGATGGACAGGGAGATGGAGAGAGTTAGAGAGAGAGAGAGAGAGTCACCTTTAAGAGTAAGCAGCGAAAGGAAAGAATGAGAGGAGGGAGGCATACAGAGAGAAAGAGGGAGAGAGAGAAGAGAAAGAGAGAGAAAGAAGGTGGCTCATCCTTTACTGTAAGCATGACCTCACACCAGTTCTTGGCAGAGCCTGGGAGGTATTCTTAACTCAAAAAGCTGCAAGACTGGATCTCACAGTGTTATGTATATGTGTGTGTGTGTGTGTGTGTGGCTGCTTTTATGCCCTCAAAGTGACAAGAGGCCAAAGCTTGCCTATGAACAGTTCAGACTCAAAGGAATGTGACAAAAAGGCACATTAGGATAAACAGATAGAGAGACAGTCAGAGAGAGATATTACTGCAATTCAATTCAATTTAATTTATACAGCGCCTTTTCCAATGGTATTGTTTCATGGTGCGTTACAGTAAGGAACACCCAAGAGCAACAGGGGCAAAGAAAACTGCCCTTGTGGTGGTTAGACTATTTGCCTTAATAGTCTAGGCAAATCCACGGCTCAAGGGGACAATCCAACTGCCAGGAGCCATGCAGGAAAAGTACAATCAGTAGTTGACCATGATAGACTACAGTTTGTCCATGGTTTTAGCTGAGCATCATAATAATTCCAAAATATTGTCCCACAACATTATATGGTAGTCAAGCCATAGGTGGTTGTCAAAAGTTATGTCAGGAAAGAGTATTTTACTCTAAATTACATTTACCTTTACTCACTGCCTTTAACAGATGCTTTTATTCAAAACATTCAAGTTACAGCACAATGAAAACTAAGTGTGCATTTTGCTAACATGAAAATTGCAGTATTTTGAGATAAAAGTGCAATAGTGTAATAAAAAAGTGCAGTATGGAGAGAGAGAGTGGGAGGTGCATTGTAAGTGCATTCCTGGTATTCAGAAATTTAAGCCAGCAGATACATGTATTCTTGGAAGAGCTGGGTGTTCAAGAATTTCTTGAAAGTGGAGAGTATCTGTTGCTCTAGTAGCACTTGGAAGGTCATTCCATTAGTGTGGAATAACACACGAGATGGTGACATGTGACACGTGAGGTGTTGGCTGTGCTAGATAATGTTCCATGGAGGAGCGATGTGGCCAGAGAGTGACATGGGGCTTTAAGAGGGTATTAAGGTAGATGGGAGCAGATCCATCAATCATCCTGTAGGCCAACATCAGTGCTTTGAATTTGATGCGAGCGGCTAAGGGTAGCCATTAGAGTTCAATGAACAGAGGTGTGATGTGCTCTTTTTGGCTGGTTGAAAACCAGGAGGAGGAACCTGTGAAGCAGGGTGAGCCAGGATGAGATGGGTTAGAGAACTGACTACTAATTGCTGCAACTTTGTTTGTAGAAAAATGCAACAAAAATGTCAGCTTTGAGGTTGGTTGCAGGAGGTGGAAATGGTGGGTTTAGTTGAGACTTGAAGGTGGAAAAGAGTTTCCGCATGTCAGTGGCATTGTGAATCTTATCATGGTAAAAAGCCTTTAGCAGTAGTAGAAGTAGTAACAGAAAATAGTAGTAGTAGTAGAAAATAGTAGTAACTGTCATACATAATGTTAAAGTCAAGGAGCGAGATTGATCATGGGCATTGGGAGGGTCCATTCTGACAGTGCCATTGTGAGAAGGGGTCAGTTGTGGGGTCTCTGGAAGGAGAGGCAGTCCTGACATGGGTATCTAGGAAGGGCCTCTAGGAAGGAGAGTCTGTCCTGCCAAGGGCGTCTAGGAAGGGCCTCTAGGAATGAGAGTCAGCCCTGGCATGGGCCTCCCGTGAGGTTAGTCGCAGTTCACTCAGGGGAGTTGGTGTCAGCCAGTTGGAGTCAGCCAGTGGGAGGCAGAGATGATTGGGGGTAAGAGGACAGAGGAAGCAAATGAGTTAGGCCAGTCTCACACTTCACTGGTCACGTGTCCTATATGCATATATATGTGAGTATATATGTATAAGAGAGAGAGAGGGAGAGAGAGTTGTATGGCATGACACATGAGAGGTTTGGTCTGATCACGGAGTACACACAGAGTGTGTATGTAAGCCTCATGTCTCCAGGCGTCATGACCACTCCACTGCAGGTCAGTCAGCTAGCAGAGCTGGACATGTGTAGCTAGACCATCATGACACAACTCAGAACAACACCGTCTGGCTGACAAGAGCACGCTGTGCCACAGTCACTCACACACGCACACACACACGCACGCACAGTGCTTGCCTGTGTGTGTCACTCGCCTTGTTGCACAGTGACAGATAGTCGGCCACCTCAGGAAGCTCGTCTGTGTGAGTTTGACGGACTCAGTCTAGTGTGTCTGCACCCCTCTCTCTCTCTCTCAGTCTCTTTCTCTCTCTTCTCTCTTTTTCTCTCGTTATTTGTAAAGATGTAGAATCCAGTTCAGTTTCATAATAAAATCTCAACACAGACCCACCCCCCAAGAAAAACAAGTATAGACCCAGCCATTCTCTTTCTCCCACTCATTAGGCAGCGCTATTAGGGATGCCACTCAGTCTGTATGGCAGTGCACATCATCAGCCTTCACCTGCATAAGCAAGAGTAACGCCTTAGCCATCATGCTAATCGCTACTGAGCGACGTCATGCATTGAGAAACTGCCTTCAGCCTGAGCTCAGCTTGGCAGTGAGGCCTGATATCCTCTCCCATCCTCTCCCCTCCTCTCCTCTTGTCTCATCTCTTCTCCTCTCCTCTCCTCTTCTTGTGATTACAAACAAGCATAGAGCATTAGGTATTAGTCAGGATGCATGAGGAGGAATCAGAGAGAGAGAGAGCAAGAGCGAGAGAGAGAGATCAGTGCCTCATGACAGCTGGCAGAGTGGGCCTGTCAGTAGGTTAAGTGCCTGAGGTGGCCACAGAGAAGACAACACAGACAAGACCGCGCTGTGTCTAGCTGCAGACAGTGCATGTAACCAGATACACAGGCTTGATTATGGAGAGACAAACATTAATCAAGGCAGTGGGATAGATAGCAAGCAGTATGTTAGAGAAAAGATATATATATATATATATATATATATATATATGAGAGAGAGAGAGAGAGAGAGGAGGAGGAAAAGAAAAGTAGGCTTAGCGAGCACCTGACCCCACCTAAACGTTCTGAAATGCTGCTGCGCACAACTAAGAAGACATCCCCTCTGACATGATGTAGAGTGGCTGTGTCAAGATTAAGACCACAAGGGAGA
Source organism: Tenualosa thibaudeaui (assembly GCA_027481765.1). Taxonomy (NCBI): domain Eukaryota; kingdom Metazoa; phylum Chordata; class Actinopteri; order Clupeiformes; family Clupeidae; genus Tenualosa; species Tenualosa thibaudeaui. Next base: position 2,212,974 of record JAIFZK010000071.1, read on the forward strand.
GGGATATACAGTGTTCACCTCCTTCAGAAAGAAGCAGAGGGAGTGTGTGTGGGTGTGTGTGAGAGTGAGTGAGAGAGAGAAACAACAGAGAGTGTGAGTGAGTGAGTGAGTGAGTGAGTGAGAGAGAAAGAGAGAGTATAAGTGGGTGAGCAAGAGAGGGAGAGAGAGAGACTCTAGCCTCTAGCTGCTCAGGCCTCTAGCTTCTCTGCCACTACAAAGGCATAGTGAGTTGAAAGTAGAAATGAAAGGAGCAGCTCTGTGTTTGGCTGCCTAAGCACTTTGCATACAGAGACTGCTCAGGTCTCAGCTCTGGTCTTTTAACACCATGGGGCATGGAAAGATGGAGGAAGAGAGGGAGAGAGAGAGCATGCGAGAGGGTTTAACATGTTTGTCTGTCAGGTCAAAAAGAACTTTGTGTCCTCACTCTCTCGTCTCCCCCTCAAATCCTTTCCATTTTCATCCGTCCTGAACATGGGCCTAAAACACTCTCCCTTTCTCTCCCTCTTTCTCTCTCTCTGACACACACACACACATGCATGCACGCACACACAGACACACACACACACACACAGACACAGACACACACACACACACACACACACACACACACACACACACACACACACACACACACACACACACAGAGAGAGACACACAAAGAGCCCTCCAACAGGGTGCTGGTAACATCACTAATGGGCTTTTGGAACGGGTTAAAAACAATTCCAGTGGTTCCACTCTGAGCTGTTTGGCCCTTTTGGAATCCATTACTAAAAGCAGGTCAAGGCAGGTCTCCGCTAACTGGGAACAGTTTTGCTTCCCAAATAACACTGACAACTACTCAGCACTGTGTTAAAACACAGACACACAGACTCTCTCTCTCTCTCACACACACACACACACACAGATTCTCTACCACACACACACACACACAGATTCTCTCCCACACACAGACGCACCCTATTCTTCCTTTTCGGCTGCCTTCCTCCCAGCTAATTAACCTTGACACGGAGCACAGAGCCCCTGTGCTGGTATTAAACCATCCCTGCATCCGCAGAGCTGGCTCTGCAGCCTGAGGGAAGAGAGAGAGTGGGAGAGAGAGCTTGTTACAGCGCCATGCAGGGAGGCGCAGAGCACACAGCCACCCGCCTGCCCGCCCTACAGACAGATAGACAGACACGAGACAGGAGCCAAGCTGATCTGAGAGCAGTCGCTCGGAAGCAAACAAGCAAAAAAAGGACAGGGAAGGAAAAGGGAGGGGGGTGTGGGTGTGGGGGTGCGTGGGGGGTGGGGTGGTTGGTGGTAAATGATGAAACAATGAAAATGAAATGATGAAAAAAAAAAACTGTCAACTCTCAGGGAGAGCTGAGTGACAGCCGACTGGGTCGCCGAAGCACACAGCTACCCCTGCCAGAGGAGCGGGCCCAAGCATTCAAATGTGCTCACACTGGCTGATCAAAGGTGTGTATATGTCTGTGTCTGTGTCTGTGTGTGTGTGTGTGTCTGTGTGTGTCTGTGTGTGTTTATGTTTGTGTGCTTGTGTGTCTGTGTGTGTGCGTGCACGTGTATGTGTGTGAGTGTGTCTGTGTCTGTGTTTGTGTGCGTGTGCATGCGCATGTGTGTGTGTGTGTGCACTTCTCTTTTAGACACTATTTAATCCATTCACAATACAAACAGCTAATCAGCGTAGGGTTTTATCTCCTGACCTTCCCCAGCCCTGGGAAAGCCTCCCCACCCAGCCACAGCTAAGTCCAGCTTTCCGGAACAGGCCTAAATATTTACAGGAGTCCAATAACAGAAAAGGAATTCAGCACAGATCATCCCAAAATAATAAACTCAAAAGGGGAAATAGATACAAAAGGAAAACAAAGAGTATTTGAACCAACGAAAAAGACAGAGAGAAAAACTGACAGTGAAAGAAACAAAAAAGTGAAGAAGCTCGTTGTCTCTGGAGCCTCTGTGCTCCACTACTCCGCTACAGAGATGTCTGCTTCCCAGAGATGATAATTACACAACCTCATCATGTTTCTGTCCTCTTCTTTACTCAGGCCTCTGATGTTGTCCCTGGGGAAACAACAACGATAACTGCATAAAAATGCTCCCCTGTGATGGCGTACTACTGTGTGTGTGTGTGTGTGTGTGTGTGATGGTCTGTTGGCCTGCCAGTCAACCCAACATTCCTAAGTGAACACCAGCATGAGCACCAAGGCTATGTTTTCAGGTTTTCTTATACTCTCCGTCTGTGAGGCCCATCTGATGAGGCAACATCTGGCAGGGCCACCAGAAGATGATGATGTTACAGCCACCACGCCCTACCCCACCCTACCCTATACTGTATGCTCTGGGCTGCACATACAGAGAGGAAGGCACCAAATGGGGGTTATGGTTATGAGCATGAGAGGGGTGGGGCGTGGAGGAAGCGGGGTGGTCAGGGTCGGGGTCTGCGCTATTTCTGTGATGAGGTTGGGCCATTCGGTACTTGCTTTACTCTACAGTGACAAGAGACAGGAGGGGGAATGAAGAGCAGCAGTCGAAAAAAAACAATCACAGCCACCACTAACGGCAAAGTCACCACAGAACCCTGGGTGTAATCTTGGAGAAATGTGACTGAATGGACTGTCTGTGGCCTTTATCAGGGCCTGCTTCTCAAAGGACAGAAATGGGCCGACTGGTTGGACAACATATTTGAACGTAAGCATGATAGCGAGTTGCCCCATGTGCTGCTGAAACAAAACAAAAGAATCAGTAATAATCTGCAATAAATATTACTGCGGAACAGTATTGTAGAGTGGATCCTGCCTTATACACACACACACACACACAATGAATCACTATAAATCACTGCTATGCTATTTCTTTCTGTATATTGCCTTCACTTCTCAAAAAACACCAATTAAGTCCTCAAAATACAGTATGTCTGTCTTTGTTGAGCATACACACACACACACCCTTAGTCCTTACTTTGTTGGCTGTTGTAAATAGAGCGTGGGAGGGAGAGGATATCATGTCCCCGAGCATACGTCTCTTCAAAAAAGAAAAAAACAAAGTACAAAGAGGAAAAGGCTAATGCACTGAAAATAGTGGCTTTGATGCTATGCTGCATCCTCTGTCCTCATCTCAAAGCAACACTGAGTCAACGTGTGCCTGTCTGTGTGTGTGTGTGTGTGTGTGTGTGTGTATGTATGTGTGAGTGTGTGGGTGCATGCATGTTTACGTATGCATGGGTATGATTGTGCCACAGCGTGTGGATGGGTCAACAGATCAACCAGAGGTCAATTTATGTTGTTAGAGGTCTGTCCAAGCAGTCTTCTGTGACTGTTCTCTCTCATCCTCTGCTGTGACATGCTGTATTGAATCAGCATCATTTCCATAAAAAATAACCACAATCTGAGACGTCCACTGAACATGAACATCCACTGGCACGACTGTCGGCAGCCTTGAAATCCTCTTTAAATGGACTTTGTTATTTGTCTGAACGATGGAGATGTAGGCAGGGAGAAAGAGAGAAAGTGAGAGAGAGGGAGAGAAAGTGTGTGTGTGTGTGTACATACATCAGCATGCGTGTGAGTGAAAAAGAGAGTGAGAGAGTGCAAAAGATAGTGTGGCGAACCGTGCATAATTTAGCTGAGCTCATCCGCGACTCATCAAGAGAATCCTGTTGAGCCTCACACATTCCCATCCCAGCAGCACAGCTACTTGTAGTCACCCTTCCACCCTCTCTCTCCATTCATCCCTCTCTCCCCCTTCACCCCTCTCTCTCTCCATCCCGATCTTTCCCCACTCCTTAACTGATCCAATTAGCTATCTAACAACACAGGCAAGACATCAAACACAGGCAGCGCATTTGCACACAGACCCCAGCATGTCCTGCTAATTGTCCATATCCTTCTCCACCTCCCGCATTCCCTTCATTCTCTTTCACACTACACACACACACACACACACACACACTCTCTCTCTCTCTCACACACACACACACACACACACAATGAGAAAGAGAAAGAGAGAGAATATTATCAAGCTAGACCATCCGCTGAACTCCCCTGAGTGGCTGAGAATGAATAAACATGAGTGAGGCGATTGGCAGAGAGAGAAAGACACTCTAGTGGAGCTTCCGCCCGAGGACCAGCCATCTCACTTCCTGGGAGAGAGTGTGTGTGTGTGTGTCTAGGAGTGTCTGTGTTTGTGTGTGTGTGTGCTTAATATTTCAGCTATTCAGCAGAAGGAGTTTTAACTACGAGCTTCCAGTCCCTTTTGTGAGGTCTTTATACATGGGTCTTAAAAGAGCACGATGCTGCTGCTCTCTATCTGTGGTAGAGGGCCTATGGGTGAGGCAGGTGACGGACCAGGCAGGTAACACTGCTGGGCTGTATGTGTGTGTGTGTGTGTGTGTGTGTGTGTGTGTGGCCACCTCACCTGAGAGGACCTATGCAGTAGACCCAACACTAACAGATGGAGGATTGGCACATTGACGGACATGACCTCCCACAAGCTTCCGCTCCCCCCTTTCTCTCTATGCGCCTCTCTAACACACACACACACACTCACACACCTTCTCTCTATGCACCACAACACACACACACACACTCATTCACGCACACACACACACTCACACACAGAGACAGGGCACAGTGCCATGGCAGGATTAGGCCAGTGCTTTAGGCTGATGACTGAGGAATCGGCTCAGTGTGACGGTGCAGAAAGCTCACAGGGACACAGGACTCTCACGCTGCTGCTGGTGTTGCTACTGTGAGCACAGCCCAGCCGGATGATCTACCAAGAGCAGTGGCTCACTCACACACATGCACACACGCGCACACACACACACACAAACACACTCTGCAATGTGTCATGTGCCCCAGCTGACTCCAATTGGCACAGAAGACAGTCCAAAGTACACACACAGCTAAGATATGGGATAATAGCTATAAAGGCTTTTCTGCCAATCTGATTTCACACATACATTTACAAATGGCATCAATCTGAAACACTGCTAGATCCACTGTAACCGGATTTCATGTGCTTCCCGCAATATGCCGTTTCCATAGCATAGTGTACACAACTTGCAATATCCTGCCAAATACATCACATGAATACATGGGACATACATGCATATGTTCACACAAAATAAGATGTGAAACATGAAGAGCATGTAGTCATTGGGAGGAGACCATGGCCATGGACAAACTAAATCCTTATAACTTTGTGTCAACATAATCCACACAATAGGTGGATTGAGTTCATAGTCATATGCAAAGCACTTGACACGTTATGAGAAGTACAGAGTGTTTCCGAGTAGGGTGTGTTTACCCCTTACATCAGCATGAGCATTTGCAGACATGTTTTTACATATATTTTGTTTATTTTAAGTTAGCTTAAGTTGGGGATAACGGGTGTCCTGATATAGGGAAATAAGAGCAGGGGCAGGGGGCAAAGGACTCCACGACACCACGCGTGGCGTTGCCTCCACCAGACAGACCACATGCAGTTCAGTTCTCAAAGAAGCTAACCTGTACCGCTACTCTATTATCCTATTGTTACGGCTGTATGTATTCTGTATTTTGTGTTCCCTGTGCTGTTTGTCCTTTTTCCTATGCCATACTCTACCTCTGCTCAGGTGCCCTGCATGTGATTGGCTTCATTAGGACCAGCTGCCCAAGTGGTCAAGCTCCTGTTAAAAGGCTCCAGGTTCTTACTGCTGGGGAGGCTTTTGGTGTGGGGACTGCTGGCTGTCTTGCTGCCTTTCAGCCTGGGATTGTTGTTATAATGTAATGGACTTTAAGTTTTGTATTGTTAATTTAGTGTCTTGTCTTAATGTTAATAAATCCCACTGGCTGGGCATTACTCTTAAATGTGTTTTTATGTTGGTTACTTGGGTCAGTGGTGGGTTGTTGTTCGCCCCTGTAGGGCCAACTAAGGGCTGTAACACCTATCCTCTACATTATAACAACGGTGAGCTTGTAAAAAGCTGATTCCACCATCTCTCGCTAGTTCAACTGTCACTTACTACGGCTGTTGAAGTTACCAGAGCTATAGTTAAAAGAACATACCTCATAGGCATCCCATTACTGGGGAATAACCCACACCCTGTCAGCAAATCAGAAAACAGTGTTTCATTTCTCCAGGTGATAATGTGTCAGTGACCTCAGAATGATCAATAAGCTGAAAGGGGGAGGGGTCCCATATTAATGCTGGATCAATCAGCAATGCATAGGCCAGTGGGATCATATCCTTTGGTGATAGAGTAAAGCAAACAGAGGCAGGGAATGGGAAAAGGTTTTTACATCTTAATCTGTACAATCTGTACAGACACCCAAACAAACAATACACTGATAATACAGTACATTTACATTTATATTGAACTGAACTATGAATACACATGGTGATTGCATTGCTGATAGAGATTTTTGCTGATTGTGTCCCCCCCCCCCCCCACTGTGTCACAGTGTTTCAGCAGAAGCCAGAGAAAGACACACTAATGTGAGTGCAGCCCACATACAAGGCCCAAAAAAGCTGTGTGGCATAAAAGGAACACCCTGCAGGCCAACAACAGACAGGATTAGCACACACACACACACACACACACACACACACACACACACACACACACACACACACACAAACACACACACACACACACACACATACACAGAGCGGATGCTGCGGGAGATGCACAGACTCGTTTGACTTGGGTGCGCCTCACAGTGGAGTAACCCTCCACCTCCCGTGCCTCCACCCCCCTGGACTCCTTTCTCTATCCTCCAAACATTTAACCTCTCATTCAGGGAAGGTCAGCCTTTCAGTGGAGCCCATCCTCTGGCCCCAGGGCCCCAGTGTACTCTGTGGATGGGAGTCACATGGCCAATAAATTTAACCATTGCTGACACAAACACACACACACACACACACACACACACACACACACACACACACACACACAGACACACGCAAATGTGTCTCTCTCACTCTCGCTCTCACTCGCACACACACGAATATATGTCTCCGTCGCTCGCACACACATGCGTGCACACACACACACACACAAATATGTGTCTCTAGCTCACACACAGGCACACACATGCAAGCACACACATACACACAACCTGTCACTACACACACAAATACACACACACCCTATCAGCAAACACACACATGCATGCACTCACATGTACACATGCACTGACGCACATACATACACAACCTGTCAACACACACCCAGAGCACCTGTTAGAGGCGAGGGTCCGGTGGAGGCGAGGGTCCAACATGAGCACTGATGGAGCCTGAGGCTAATATCACTGCCAGTGAACAGCACACTGCTTAACTCCACGTCACACACACACACACACACACACACACACACACACAGCCATCCAGGCCTGTTTGGACGTGGCTTGCTAACAGAGCTGACTAATTTGACAGCCTAGGAGAAAAAAAGAGAGAGGAAGAGAGAGAGAGCAGGGGAGATCTGCATCTGCATGAAAATAAATCACGAGTCACTGCCATCACACACACTGAGGAACCAATGCAATTGGCAGGCAAGCTGGGGCAGGCTCCTGACACATCCAGCCAGTTGTTGTTCTCTCCCAGCTCGCTCTCAAGGACACACACACCACTTCACTCACCTCAAAATCAAGTAGCAAAGACGTAACTTCTGTAACTTCCGTAACACTTTTAGTTTCCTAGAAGCACGCACGAGTAGTGCACTACACACACACACACACACACACTGTACTAGCCCTTTCTGAGCACCCCTCTTTTGGAAGGATAGCGGGCGTCACCCTCCTCTCTGAGCAAGCCCCACCTCACCCCCACCCCCGCCCAAATTCGCAGGCAACACAGCATCTGGCAGTGGCCCGACCACATGACTAAATATTCACCAAAACACCAAGCCTGTCATTACACAACAAATTACATCACTCCTCTTAGATAGTCGCTGTCTGCATCTGCCATCCCTTGCATTTCAGTTATATCATCTCTGCGGGCAGCTTGCTGAAGAGTATAAAATGGCTTCAGTGACTTTTAGTGCCAAAATACTGACGACTTATCAGAGATATCTGAGCTGACACTAGGTGTTGACTGACAGGCATTTGTTCATAACCCAGTCCAAGCCACTAGGATTGATTCCACAATAACGAAGCCAAGGCTGGGCTGTGAGTGTGACTGTGTGTGTGTGTGTGTGTGTGTGTGTGCGCACTCCAATTGGACAGATTGTGGTTAGCAAATCCCAAAATGTGCCAAAGAGTTTACTGAATTACAATCATAATGATTCAATCATTATTTTCAAGAGCGTAATAGAGATGGGTTTGGTCCTTATCCACACTGCATGATATCAGACAAGACATGCAGAGATGTCCTCAATATGGTCTGCTATATGTAGCACAACAGCCAGCAGCAAGGGGGAAAAACACAGAGACGAGAGCAACAGTGGAGCTGCTGGAGGGGTTTAAAATAGAGGGGGTGGAGGAGTGGAGGGGTGGAGGGATGGAGGGGTAGGTATGGTGTTGGTGGTGATGGAGGGCTAGGGCTGGGGTGTGCTGGGACATATCCCACAGGAGAGAGAGAAAGTGTGTGTGTGTGTGTGTGTGTGTGTGTGTGTGTGTTCACTCGCACTAACAAGCACACCCCTCGGGCTGTCTTTGGGGTGCTAGCTCCTTCTTCTCCGTTTCTCTCTCCAACAAGACCACTGCCACAGTATCAGCATATATTCTCTTGCCGCCAGCTATCAACATGTGTACACACAAACGCACACGCACACACACACACACACACACACACACACACACACACATTCACACAGATATGCAGGCACACACATACATAAACATACACATATATAAACATGCACACACTTACACACACACACTCATACACACACTCACACAACTTAACCATGATCTTCATTCCTACTCTCATCATAAAGGCTACGCAAGTTGTATGCAAATCCCACACCACAAATTACACACTACACAGCACAAAAAAAGTTTACGCCACCACACACAAACTAGCTTTCAATATTCTCTCTCTCTCTCTCTCTCTCTCTCTCCCTGCCTCCGCTCGCTTTCTCATGTACCACTCGCTCGATGGCCATAAAAGACTGGCAGTTAATTAGCATGCCACAACATTAATGCAAAACAAATTCCCTACTCCTCTTTCTTCTCCTCTTCTTCCATCTAAAAAAGACGACAGAGAGAGAGAGAGAGAGAGAGAGAGAGAGAGAGAGAGAAAGAGGGAGTTACAACACCATAGAGGACTTAGATGTGAGCGAAAGATTATAAGCGCACAAGCCCACGGGAGGAAAACAGGCAAGTAGACAAAAGGAAAGAGATAAGAAAGATATAAAACAACAAAATAAACAAACAAACAACAACATTTTGGGAGATTAGAGAGGAAGATTATTCGGTGTGACACTCTCTGAAAGAGATGCACAGGCAGTCTGCAGTGTTTCCACCACCCCACATCTGTTCTGAAGGGGGTAGAGAGGGGACGTGAGGGCCATCCTAACCCCTTCACAAGGCACCCCTCCCTGGGTTTGGCCTCCCCGGCTTCTCCCTCCATCTGGAGATGCTAGTGGGAAAACCCTGGATGGGTTGTGTGGAGGGTAGGGAGGGTTGCACAACCAGATGTGAATGGGAGTTAGGGAGTGTGTGTGTGTGTATATGTGTGTGTGTGTGTATATGTGTGTGTGTGCACACATATGTGGGGGTTTGTGAGGATGTACATTTGTGGTGAATGGCAGCCATGTTTTAAAAGGTCATCCCACCAGGAGGGAGGGAGGAAGGAGATAGAGGCAGCTGAGTGGGGAGTTGTGTAGTCACAGGACCAGCAATCTCAAGTCACCAGCCACTGCTGCAGCTTCATCATGGATCAAGAAACAGTAGCACGAGCACACACACACACACACACACGCGCGCGCATGCACACACACACACTTCTTCCACACGAGGGGATGAACATGATATGGCACTGAAGAATACACCCAAACATACAAGCACACATACAAACACACACACACACACACATGCATGAGTGCACAGACATAAACACACACACACACACACACACACACACACATTCACCCAAGGGAGATATTGGTGGAAGTTGCTCGTCTCTGTTCTGCATACCAAAGACACAAACCGGACAGACAAGAGAACGTCAACATCGTTCCAATCCTCTCGTTAGAGGAACCTCCATATGGAGAGCTTCATCCATCCCACATTCTCCCTCTCTCTCTTTCCCCTCGCTTTCCTCTCTCCCTCGTTCATTCTCATTACCGGCCTGTGCATCCCTGGCTGAGCACGTCGGCCATAATCTGGCCGCGGCGAGCAGACATGTGGGTAATTTCTTTAATAGGCTGGGGCCATGCAGTCCACCACAGACCTGCCACAAGCAAGCCCCCCACTTCTGCTTTAATCCAGAGCCAGGATCCCTCCATAATGCTCTTACATTTTATATGTCTGAGAGATAGGTAGAGCGAAAGAGAGAGAGGTGGAGAAAGAGAGAGAGAGAGAGAGAGATGGAGAGAGAGAGAAGGGTAGAAATTTAGGGAGGGGGAGACAGAGAGAGGGAGAAAAAGAGAGAGGGAAAGAGGGAGGGAGAGAGAGAGATGGATAACTGTGGAGACAGCATTGGAGTGGGTGTAGGATATGGCAGGGAAATACTTCATTAGGCAAGGGCCTTACTACAATGAGAACAGAAGCACTGAAAATATTGAAATCATAGTTAGATGTGTACGTGTACCTGCAACTGAACAGTCTTTCTAGACACGGCTAAATTGTATATATGTGTGTGTGTGTGTGTGTGTGTGTGTGTGTGTGTGTGTTTTCTGATTCTTTAACAATACCCACTCTATATAAGCTGTGAGAGGACCTTTTTCCAAGTTTGCAAGCCTTGCAAGTCTTTGCTTGTTCCAAAACACACACACACACACGCTCACACGCACACGCACACACACACACACACACACTCACTCTATCTCTTTTACTGCATATCCTCTTTTTATTGAAAGCAGATGCTTATCTTTTCCACTGTACTCACATCACATAGCAGAGGTGATGCTTCAGGACACACTCAAAGTCAACTAGCATCTCATGCAGTTGAACATTTTGACACTTTCATCAAGTCCCTAGAATGGCTTTTGTTCACCGACACATCCGTCTCACTCTATCTGTCAACACACCCAGGGAACCTGAATCTCTCCCTCCTGGGTAAACATGATTAAACCCAATAGCTGGCTTTACTAAACCCATTCATTCCGCTGGAGGAATATGTGACTATCAGAAAACACTCTGAAGGAACACACACATTCACATGAGCAGACTACCGCTGCTGCTGCTGCTGTAGCCATTGCTTGGCTATATATACAAGAGCATCTCCAGTGTTAGGAAAGTACAATGATAAACTTGGCAGTTTTTTTTTGTTTGGAATTTATCGTTTACCATTCCGATACAGCATTTGTCCCCCCATGAAGCAGTTTATCTTGGAGCCACAATCCTTGTGTGTGTGTGTGTGTGTGTGTGTGTGTGTGTGCATATAAACAGGGGGTTTGGGAGCTTTGGCTTTGGGTGTTTTCAGGAAGTCAAGGGTGGTGGTGAACCCGACAGCTTGGGCCCTGAGTTACTGCTGTGGGTGTGGAGGCGTCAGGCCGGATGGAGCAGAGGACCAGGACAGTGATGCATCCCCAGTCCACCCACCCATCCACCAACCCTCAGACACCGCGGTGGGGATGCCAGGCCAAAATGCTGACATAGCACTTTCCATTGCCTCTGCAGTCCACCCTCCATAACCCCCAGTGACCTCTCCACCTCCCATACCCTAGAGTCTCCCGACAGGGTCGGCCCTCCCTCTGTGACTCACCCCAAACCCCTCCCCAACCCAACCCCACCCACCCCTTCACCCGTCAGCTCTCTTTCCTACCCTCATCTGTCACTGTTAGCATCTCGCAGCCTCTTAAACAATTGCTGGCTTTGTCTCAGTGGGCAATCCGTCTCTCTCAAAACTCTAACAATCCTAAATCTCTAATTTTTGATACTATCTCTTCAGAAAACCTCTTGCTTTCATTTAGTGTGTGTGTGTGTATGTCTATCCGTGTTCGTGTCAACCCACATTCTTAGAAAGGTGTGTGTTATGAGTGTGTGTCAGCCTGGCCTTTTGACATTTAGCCAACTACAGAAACTGCAATAAGAGATGCATGAAAATGACAGGGCCTCAGAGAGAGAATGTCCTAAAGTCACCGGTGCACACACACACACACACACACACACACACACATACACACAAGCACGCACACAAAACCCTACTCATCATCACCACACACTGGTGATATAGAGCTCCTTGTGTGCCTGTGGCCTGACCTTCTGCTCCATGTCACCCGAGAGACGGTGTGTCGATGGCAGGAATCCTCCTCCAGTGTTGATCCCCTTAAACTGCCCTCTAAACCCCTCCTGGCCCCTCTCAGTCAGGGGCTCTGCTTAGCAGCTGTCAGCTCAATTCCCCTCCACGACACCCAGCCGAGACAACCGCACACGCCCACACCCACGACCACAACACCCAACACCCAACAACGGCAACACCAAATGAGCTGCGCCACCACCGCCATATTAATATCAACAAAGAAAAAAAACAATAAACAACAAACACCACATTCCCACATACAACATTCAAAACTAGTTGAAATGCACCACCACCAGGGCAACGTAACAGGCGTGTTGCGGGCGTGGTGGAGCAGTTGTTACATTGCTTGACTGACAGTCGGGTGACCTGAGGTCGATTCCCGAACCCCATGTTGTGAGTCGGTATCGCCTGGAATAAAAGCGACTGCTAAATACCAGTCAACTTTACCTTACTTTACTTTATAACACACAGCCCCCCCCTTACCCCCAACTCAAACACCAGAGGAGCTACACACCTCTTGACCCTTCAGTTCTTAAGCAAACCAAGATGAAGAGCTCTGGCAGCTCTCCCTGGTCCTCCACGCAGGCCTGACAGCTATAGGGCCAGTCTGACGGAGGACGTCAGGGGCCATTCCGTCCTCGTTCGCTAATCTGACTGGCAAACAGAGAACGTGAGAGCACCAGGGGGAGGGATGACAGATGAAACCCTCGGAGCTCTGGAGCACACTTCAGCGTGAGGATGCCAAAACAGGCATCGCCGCCATGTAACAAATCAGCCCATATCCAGAAGAGACAAGCAGCTTTGTCATGTCAACAGAAAGAGGCAATGAGGGAGACAGTGTGTGTGTGTGTGTGTGTGTGTGTGTGTGTGTGTGTGTGAAAGAGAGAGAGAGAATGAAAGGGAGAAGGAAAAAGAAAGGTAGCAGAAAAGAAAGAGGGTGGGCAAGAGAGATGGTATTGTGCAAGCTGGTTTTCATGTCCGGGTGATGGAATGTGACACTTGACCAAATGGACAAACACAACACTTGTCCAGGAAATGACCAGGTCAAAGAGGACATCACTTCCTGTGTAAACAGTGGGAAAGAATGCAACCAGCTAGCAGAGCTCTGCATAAAAAGAAGGACAGAGACAGAGAGCAAGAGAAGGAGAGAAAGAAAAAGAAAGAAAGAAAGAAAGAAAGAGAGAGATTAGTTATTAACTGACATGTATGGAACAAGACGACCGACGATGGAGTCACTGACAGCATCAGAATGGCACGCAGTGCACATAGAACATTCTATTGCTGTCACGGTCAAGCAACGACAAGCCAAGCCTCTTATCAAAACGCACTTCTCCTCTTGTAAAGTATCTTAGCCAAACGACAGCTTCTAAAACCGATCAAAAAGTTTCTCTTTCAGTCACCTCCACCTCTCCTCTCCTCTCCTTTTCAACTTTCATCATTTGAGCACTCCATGTTTGGCACTGATGTCTAAGAAATAGAAATACCTCCACCCCCTTCACAAGCCACAAGAAGCCTTTTGATTTTCTTTTTTCAAAAGGGAAATGGTGTGCAGGCTCTGCTTTGTTGCCATACACTTTTGTCCTTGAGACCAGGTTCCATTTCCATTAAGTAAACACACACACACACAGAAAGACACACACACACACAGAGTGAGAAGTGCTTATGCAGAATGCACTTGGAAGATATGAATAACATGAAGCCTGTTGCCCAGTCTGTTCCAACAGGAGCCATTTAGTATTTTTCTCTGGGATAGACATAGGCCGTCCTGTCCTGACCCCAAAGCCTGCTTCCTCTCTGTACTCCCAGATGAGTGGCAAGCACACATACACACACACACGCACACACACACACAGGAAAGTGCAGAATATAAATCACCTCCTACAGAGAGCCCTTTGGAAAAGTCACTGTGTGTGTGTGTGGTTGTAAAACACAAGGACACTGAGGCCTGACTGACAGAAAGAAATTTTAACACCATTTGAATGTGTGTGTGTGTGTGTGTGTGTGTGTGTGTGTGTGTGTGTGTGTGTGTGTTCCCCTGTGGCTCTGTGTCTGAGGTCCATTAAACAAGAAAGCTCCATAGGTCCCACCACTAGCTACATCTCTCTGTAAACAAGGCAGCTGGCCACAAACCAACCACCCAGCAAGGCTAGATTAGGCTGGGTCACACATTAGCAGACACACACACACACACACACACACACACACACACACACACACACTCACACACAGTTTTTCATTCCACCCTTCTCTCCCTTTTCTTTTGCTCCAACTTCTTTAGTCTTTTCCATTCCTCTCTTACTTACATTTGCCTTCTCTCTCCTCCACCATGGCCATTTACATGTGGTCAGGACAAATAAAATGTCATCCGCATTAACACAGTTTAGCGATAACCAGAGCAATATACTACATTGATTGACATGCTTCCAAACACACACACACACACACACATACACACACACATGCGCATACACATACACACACACACACACACATATACACAGTTCCGCAGCTGAGTAATTAAACATAAGCCAATTCCTTGTCCAGATTCACCCCGGCAGAAGGATTGGTCCATGGCAGTCTTCCAATCACCCACAGACACACAGCTTAATCATCAAGTCTTTACATGGCAGCATGGTGAGGGAGCAGACGCGCAGTGTGTGTGTATATGTATGTATGTGTGTGCGTGTGTGTGCGTGTGTGTGTGTGCATGTGTGTGTGCGCGTGTGTGTGTGCATGTGTGTGTGCGCGTGTGTGTGTGTGTCTCCCCTCCATGTCTTTAAGCACACTGCAGGCTCTGACCTCCATGTATTTTCACCCTTGAAAACCCCTTGGCTCATAAATAAAACAGCCCTGTATTGCACCCTCAGCAATACAAGTGATTTCACACCCCTGGTCAAAGGCGCACACACACACAGCCAATTACCAGAGAAAATGAGGAAGACCCTGAAGAGGGACATTAGGTGTGTGACAGCGACTAAGCACACTAAGCTAAGAGAAGGTGTGTGTGTTTTGCTTGAGTAGTGTGTGTGTGTGTACAGATTGACGATCACCTTAGTCCCATTCACTGCAGCTGGCCTCTGCTCTGCTTCACCTCAGCAGGCAGGCTTTGCCACTGAGCCATGTGTCTCTTCCCGTGGCTCACAAGGCCATTCCCTGAGACACAGGAGAGAGACCTGCTACTGCAAAAGCCATCGGCACCTGCACGGCTAACCACTACATCTGAAACATGCCAGCATAACCTTTACCATGAATAGGCAACAACAAAGACATTGTAAAAGGGCCACCATCACACACACACACACACACACACACACAAACACACACACACACACCTGGTCAATCTAATGACACTGACTCTTTTCAGAGGATGAGTGTGGAGGCTTTGGGCTTACAGGTTAGAGAGAGACAAAAGGGAGGGGATGACAGTGAGAGATAGGGGAGAAATGGAGAGAGGGAGAGGGGGATAGAGGGCCACAGTGGAGATGTGAAAACGATGGAGGAGCAGGGGTGATTGCAATGGAGGGGGGGAGGGGAAGGCATTATGGGATAGGAGCAGGGGAGGGGAGAGGATGCTTTCAGAGAGAGAGAGAGAAAGAAGAGGATGCTTTCCGGGATGGAGATAGAGAGAGAGAGAGAGAGAGAGAGAGAGAGAGAGAGAGAGAAATGATAAAATGATAAAGTAGACAAAGGAAAAGAGGGATAACAGGATGAAATGGGTAGGTGTGATGTCTCTTGGCATATCTCAAATTTATCTCAGAACCTGCAAATACAGTTGTTTTATTTTTAAATGGCAGGTTTATGTGATGCATGGCATGATTTGTTTTGTTGAAGTAATTACCAGAAGGGAATCCAATCTGGGTGTAGTCTTGCCAGCTACTTAATACATAACAACCGCTAATGCCTGTGTAACCATAATAACCCATAGTCCAAAGTCTGAATAGCAAGGTTAAAAAACTAGCCATTGCAACACCTTGCAGTAACTTCAGCTAGCAAGGTGGCTGCTTCATGTAAACTGTACCTACTGTTCGCAGGCCACAATGCAATCAAAAGCAAGTTGAGACATAGCCACACAAAAGTCAAACACCGTGACACAATGTCATCAGAGCCTAACAAATGAACTGCCTAGACAGCTGCTCAAAATAAAATTTCTCTCAAGATCGTGATCTTCTTGCGCAATACTGCTTTAGGGTGAAGTGAATGTGTTTCAATTCAAGTCTAGACATATTCAGAAGCACTGACCTCATTTTTTTCAGATTTCAGGCTGTCAGGCTCTAAATTAAAAGATGCATTATCGTGGTACATTTTCTAGTGACAGCAGACACCAGGTAGATAAAAAAACATTTTCTTTCTTTGGTCAACACATGCTGTACTGGGCAAAGGCAGGGTATGTGCAGCCTAATCAAATTAATTAGAGAGAAATTGACTCCGCCAACACTTTCCTTCAAACAGGCTCTGTGGCGATGAAAGGCACACTTACAAACACCGACCCTCTGTTGGCAGATTTATTCTGACAGTGGCAGCCTGGGAGGCAGACGTCTTTTCCCCGTCTTTACCAGGCTGTCTTCCAACACCACACAACCCCCCACAATCACTCCTAACCTTCATCCGCACCCCCTGGTTCCCTGCTTAGACTCTAATCAGGTCCATCTCTCTCCTTGCTCTATTCATTCAATCTCTCTCGTCTCTCAGGCATTGTGATGACAGTTCTAAATTGCTGGGTTAAGACAGGGCTTGAGTTTGTAAGGATAAGGTTAGGCAGTAGACACTGGTGGTGGTACCAAAGATCATTTAGGATTATTAATTGGTGGTGGTACCAAAGGTCATCTAGGATTATTAATTGTCTCTGATAGTACTAGGCCTACTATGTGGTCGATGAAGGATTGTAAGTATAGCATTCTAGAATCTTTGCTTAAGATCACCTCTTAAGGAGGAGGAAGGACCTACTCAGATTTAGTGCATATTCCAAAGTTTATCCATAAGTGTTTGCATTAATACCTGTATTTTCACAGCAGTGCAATGCCAAATCACTGCAATGCAGTACAGGGATATACCAAGATCACAGGGAAGAAAATAGACAGGAGTCTAGGCCATCCTTAAATTTATGTCTGTTTGCTGTAACCTGACCAACTTAGTTAAACTGGGCCCTACCTGAAACATTTCGCCAACATTGTCTATAATTATATACATATACCTACCTACCTACAACACACTTTTTATCAATTTAGTTGTCACAGCAAACAAACACAGATTTATGGATAGCTCTAATCTGTGATAAAAATGTCTGGATTCTAAATCTAACTGTCCCCCACTTGATGAAATAGGATCCATGCAATTCACGCTCTCGCATTTTTCACAGGTTAGCAGGCAGGGTGTTGATGGTCCTTAAGTGTGTGGGGCGGCTGGGAGCAGTGGGTGCTGATGGCAGGGACACAGTGTTGAATTTCAGCCTCTTGTCTCGCACCATTCTACACCGGAGTGGCTATCTATGGGTGTGCTGGACAGCAGGAGGGAGGCACAAGAGTGCTGCTATCGACCCATAATTATTCTCAAACAAGCCCCAGCTCGAGGTGTTTATGACTTCAAAATAAATTAACGGACCCTCTTAGGCCCTCTTTTAAGCCCCCACGACTATATGTATCTGTGTAAGTGTGTGTGTGTGTGTGTGTATGTGTTTGTGTGTGTGTGTGTGTTTACAATTAATGGACAAACCCTGTCCTACTCTATCTCACCAGTTCTTTTTTTCCATTAATTCCTCACTACACTTCCATTCGTTCCACTATGCACTGGCATGCATTGGGCAGTGGAAACAAAGACCTAGACCCGGGATACTGATAGAGAGGGAAGGGAACACAAAGTATGAGTGTGCGACACAAAAAAAATAGATACTTAGAGACAGAAAGGAAGGAAGGGAGGAAGGGAGAGAGAGAGAGAGAAAGAGAGACAGAGACAAGCGTAACATCCCTCTTTCAAAGGGAGATAGAAGATTAGGCCGAAGGCCCAGAGGAATCTGCAGTGGGGTGCAGCAGATTTTCAGGGTCAGGGAGGACAGAAGGGGGGGTGGGGTGGTGTGGAGGAGCGTCTAATAGAGACAGGAGAGCAAAATGAACAGAATCAGGAAAGGGAATGAAAGGCAAAAGATAAAGTGAGAGGCTGAATACTGATGATAAAGATGAGAGTGTTAATGGTGTGTGTGTGTGAGAGAGAGAGAGTGCATGTGAATGTGAATGTGAGAGACAGAGAGAGAAAGGGAAAAAGAGAAAGAGAGAATCGTTGTCACTGGTTAGCGACCACAGGCGCATGGAACTGCAGTTCAGCCAAGGGACAGCACACTGGTCAACTCCCCAAGGTCTTCCCTGTCCCACAGAAGACCTTTTCAACCAAGGAGCTTCTAACTCCCACATCTGGCGCCACAGAGTCACACTTTCATAGTGTTTATAGACTTTCCCCATCTCTTATCACTTCTCCAACAGCAAGTTTACTATGATTTCTTGTGTGTTCAAATTGGTATTGGCTAATGGTGGCCTATTGAAACACTAGAAAATGAAAGTGAGAAATTTTCTATCAAAAGAGGCTAAATAAAGCATGCTAACCTGATGTCTTTTCCACAGAAACAAACACAGACTAACACGCAAATACACACACACACACACACCAATCTCACCCACCTACACCAGGAGGCACACATATCCTTGTGCATCTGTTCGGCTTCTCCAGCCAAATTTGACGCATGCATGCAAGCAGCATCCCAAGCGCTCTAAAAATCCCTACCAAGCCTCAAGAGTGGCATCAACATGGTGGTGCCACAAACACAGCAGAAGCAGCAGCAGCAGCACTAAAGCTGTTTTCTTTCTCTTCCTGGGTCAAAGGACAGCACTGTTTTAAGGTCGCTGCCATCAATGCATCTGCTGTCTAGTTTATAGGGGCAGATTAGAGATGATAAGATTCAGGCTAATGCCTGGGCCTCCCGTACTCATGCAGTCATATGACAGAGTGGCTCATATCCTGACCTTCCATCCAACAGGGAGTGGGTCTAGGATCAGGCTCTCTCCATCTCTCTTTTTATTGCCCCCTCTCTCTCTCTATGTTCCTCTTTTTCCATTCTGTCTATACTTACATTGCCCCCTTTCATTGTGGCACATCTTGCCAAGCATGGCACCCACCTCCTACCATCCTTTCAGGGATATTTGTTTATTATGTTAAGTAAGATTTTTTTTTCTTCAATTACTATATACAAGGCTTGCTCTTTTGCATTTTCCACTCTCTACTTTCCAAACAACCAAAACAACCAATATTAAAGATGACAAGAGACTTGTCTCTCTACAATCAGTGATCCTCAAGGGAGAGAGCTAGTTAGACAATAAAAAAAAAGATGTCAAAACGGACTCTTCCAGCCATCATTTAGCAACACTGCTTACATCACCCAGTTCTAAAAACAGAGATCACCATTTAAAGCAAGATATTCAGCTCCGCAGGGATGGCAAGCCATGATAACCACGGACATGTGAGAAAGCAATACGTTTACAAATATGCAGAGAGAAAGCCACAGCAGAGCTCCTACGGAGACCAACACTTGCGTGGCCTCACAAGGCTCATAAACACTGTAATTATACCCTTTTATAGAGAATCTCTGGTGCATTTAGGTCATACTTCAGAGCAAACCATGGAATTGGAGATGGTCTGGAAGAGATGACAGGGGAGGGATGCACACATATAGAGACAGAGAGAGAGAGAGAAGGAGAGAGAGAAAGAGAAAGAGAGAGAGTGACCGTAAAAAAATACTCCACAACTTCCTCGGTCCTTGTTTCTGAGTCCCTACTGCCATTCATCAAAGTTGGCAGTAGTGACACCAACACAGCATCCGGCCTAATTTCAGTGTCAGCTCCTTTTTGCCAGCTACAGTCAGTCCATACTTTGGCAGTGGAGCACAACTTATGGAATTCCCACAGACAGAGACAAATGTAGAGACACCAGACTCCTGCAGCCCCACTATAGGCTAAGGTAGAGAACCCTGCAAACACAGAGATGGAGAGAGACACATAAAGCAAACAGACAGTGCGAGGGCGAGAGAGAGCAAGACTGAGAGGGAGGGAGAAAGCAGACCCAGAGAAGTCTGTTTGCCGCTCTTTGTTTAAAAATTGGTGACTGGCAGTGAGGGGTTCCGAGTGTACACAACAAATTCCAGAGGCCTAGTCCAAGTCAAGACTGGATTGTGTGTGTATGTATGTGTGTGTGTGTGTGTGTGTGTGAGTGTGAGAGAGAGAGAGAGAGAGAGAGAGAGAGAGAGAGAGAGAGCAACAGGGAGAGGGGGAGAGAAAGAGAAAGAAAGAGAGTGAGAAAGAGAGAGAGAGAGAGCAGTTATCAACATGGGGTAATGCCATAGTCATGGAGTGGCATTCGTAATCTCAAATCTGCTGGGAGAGGCAGGGTACCTATATGGTTGGCATGGTTGGATGGCATCCAAAGCAAAGAAAGGCAGCAAACTGAAGGTGATGTCGTGACTGGCTTTTCCCGTGCCTGAGTGGGCATATTTGCTACGCTTTAGAATGTTCTTTTGTTCACCAGGCTTCACAGAAATCACCAAGTTAGGATTTGGTGTTTGTATAGTACTATGATGTTTAGATTAACAGTAAAAAAAACTGAATGGTTAAATTATTTGTACACACATTTCCTGGTTAAATCAGAGCCACATGAGTTACAGCATCCCTGACATCTATAAAACCAAAACAGTGTTACACAACTCAAGAACTAATCATACAGGCAAGTTTCGCCAATATCTCAAGGAAGTGTATGTGTGTGTCTGGCAAAATGCTTATGACTAAGCAAAGCAGCTTTGGGTCAACCTCATGCCTGACATGCTTGCCATTGCAGGGAGAGCGCTGCATGACAGGCATGCAAACGTTGGTGCATAAGGGAGGGAGGGGGGGTGTGGTCCTAGATAAGGTGTGTCAGGAAAACACACTTTGCCTCCTCTCAATGATTTGGCATAAATTTGTCATATTCAAAGATAATTTGCTTCATTTTAAGGGTGTGTGAATGTATGCTCTCAAGAAAGTGGCAAAGAGAAAGATCATAGAGAAATCAGGAAAAATGGGAGAGCTTGGAGAAGCCTAGTGCCTAGACTCAAGAATATGTATGTGGTCCTAAACATATGGGCTCTGTTGTCAGTAGCCGAAGAATGCATATTTTCATCCCATCAAAATCATTGTGGGACACAAAAATCCCCAGCCTACTTCTACGTTGCCAATAGGTTACAGGTTGCCAAAGGGCATGCAATATCGTACAACAGGCTAAACGTCAACATTTAATTCTACAACACTGCAAATATCGGAAAGAAGAATTCCAATCTTGACAGGAAACCTTGCAAGAGTGTTAACAGCGAATGGAATCGACCAACAGTGTACAATTTTCCCAAGAAATAGCCTACACGTGCAGAATGGGTTACCGAAATGGAATGCCATAAGCTACTGGGCTGTGCCGTGCCTGTAAAACAATGTAACGACTATGATATCAACCTAGGCGACATGTTCAATGCCGTGCAAGCATAACCCAATATGCTATATCAAATAACAATGGTTGGAGTCTTCAACGGGTTAAACGATGTGACTGAAGGTTAGATTCTTACAATGTAACGTAGAACTACAATGGTTCGGGAAATTCCAAACAAAGCCTCGTCGAAGACAGTGCAGCAAATTATTGTAGGGCAGTGATGGGTGAGAGACAGGAAATAACGTTAAACGATGTCTTCAAATGGCAAATCCAGTGATCATCCCCCCAATGAGCATCCCATCCATTCTCTGAAAAGCCAGACCCTACAACAAAAGGGTCTCGCGTGAGACCATCAAGCAACAAGGACTAGAGAGCGTCCCTTTCTCTCTCAGACATGGGTGACACAATGTAACGTTATTTTCTAAACACAAGTCAGCGTACATTACATTGCTTCACTCTTGTGAAACAAATGAAGTAGACGACTAACTAAAAGCAAAGCGAAACACTTGCTTCTTCATCATTCCCCGCCCGATCAGCCACACCAACTTTTGACTCAGTTCAGAATTCCTCTCTTCTCTTACCTTCGTTTAACTCCAGACAGAACGGGCCAAGAGAACGGTGAGTGCACGTACACAAGAATCCTCTAAGAATTACCTTGTTCGGATCTAAGCGTGTCGGTAATGCAAAGCAGTTTTCACCTCCAGGGCACTCGAACTTCGTGGGATCTCCGGAGCTGTTTATCCCCCGTTCACTATCCTCAACTCAATGCACTGGATTGACGAGTGACGTCACGGCTGCCATGGCTCAACCCGGTGTGTGTGTGTGTGTGTGTTGGAGAGTGGACCTGGAATGAATGAGATATTTCTGTTTGTCATTGAAACAAATAATAAGGCAAATAATTGGGCAAGCTCTGAATGTTTATTTCTGCACAATTAACCCCAAATGTGACATTACTAAAAGAAGGTCCTGATATTAAACACACAAGGCAAGGCACAAGGGGGTTTTAAGGGTGGGATGATGGTTTTCAAGTGAATACCAATGGCAAGAGGCTTGTTTACTGATGCGGTCACTGTGCTACAACAGTGTGTTCATAATGATTGATGAAGTTGATTGACGATTGAGTAACAGTACACAGTAACCGGTAGTTGCATAGAGGTTAATGTGTGTGCCCTTAGGAATGAAGTCACTGAGAGATCAGAGTTTGAGTCATAAGGGAGTTGCTGCACAGTTTCAACAATGAACTTACAACCATCTCGAAACTCGGGTCAATCATTAACTCACCTACAACACCTGGATCATAAACACTGGCTATTCACACACAATCAGTTTGAGATAACTTAGGACACGGTGTGGTTAGGACAGCCAACCTCTTTTAAGAATTTCAACTTAATCATTTACAGCCACTGGCGTGTCTTGAATATGTGCACATATTTTCAAAAAGTGTTTTTTAAGGACACAAGATGTAGAGGATATTTAATGTTTTCTGTAAAAGACAGTAGAAAGTACGTATGTACGGTGTAATTAAATTACAGGTGTGGAGTGAGTGGAGGGACATTTGCCCTCTGAGATGACATGATTGAGGGATATAATGCTAACACTGCTGCTGGAGTCAGCAGACTTCCGTCTCTGTTCAGAAACAGATTTTATTTTGCTGTAAAACTGCAAAGTAAGGCAGCAGTCTTATTGGCTCTTCAAACCATTACCTCACACAGGGTTGATATTATGGATACGATGGAAAGCTGGCAGGCAAATGTTGTGTTAAAAAAGTGTCAGTTGATGTAAATCATAATCCTTTCAGCAATATGCATTTTTATTTGAGTAGCTTATTGGCTGGGGATTTGATTTGTCATTCTTGCTTTTACCCTGAGTCCCTTGAAATTTCCCTTGTGCTACCACATTGCATTACTGTTAATGAGGATACAGACTTGAACTCAGAGTAGCAAATTTAATCAGTTAGATAAGCTAGAGCCCAATTACTCTGACAGATTTAAGCAAGGAAAATAGAAACATACATCAGAGTATACAATTAGCCTTGTTTTCTCCTTCTTCTCCCACTCACGTAAAGCCTATGTTGTTTACAGCAGTCTAACAGGCTGTAAAGGCTGCAGGTAATTGACTGAATGGTCTATGCTCTTTGAATGGCTGCATCTTTTCTTGGGGTCAGGGTTAATTGAGACCTAGCAAATCAGACTAAAAATAGGCCCAGTGCACCCTTTCATGTGCTATTATTCAACAAGAGCAAGTGTGCTCAGGAGTTGAATTATGTCAAAAGACTAATGTAGATAGACAGACAGATAGACAGATAGATAGATAGATAGATAGATAGATAGATAGATAGATAGATAGATAGATAGATAGATAGATAGATAGATAGATAGATAGATAGATAGATAGATACATACATACATACATACATACATACATACATACATACATAGATAGATACATACATACATACATACATACATACATACATACATACATACATACATACATACATACATAGATAGATACAGAAAAAGTGCTACCAGATCAACTGATACCCTCTCCACCTTCAACAAACTATTGAAGACCCAGCTCTTCCAAGAATATCTCCTGGCTTAAATTTTGAGAATGCACAACATCTTAATTTCTCTTTTATACTGCACTTTGTATTACACTATTGCACTTTCAACTTAAAATAGTGCAGTTTTTATGTTAGCAATATGTACTGTTTGTTAGTTTCTTTCATTGTGTTGTAGCCTGTTATCCTCTTTTGTAAGTCGCTTTGGATGAAAGAATCTGCTAAATGTATAAATGGAAATGGAAATGGAAAAAGATTCACAGCACTGTAAGAATAGAATAGAATGAAACAGAAAGCCTTTATTGCAGTATACAGTATACACAATATAATGAGATTTAAAGCAACTCCTTAAAAGTGCACACAGCACAAAGTATAAATATGTCCAATGTAAAACTATTACAAGTATAAATAAGTCCTTTCCAAAAACTACACAAAACTAGTATGTAATAAAAGAGAAGAAAACACCTATGTAAAGCCACTGAGTACCCAGACAGACAATAACAGATACGACAGACATGAGTACAAAAGGATAGACAGTGCGAGGCCAATTTTATTTGTGTAGCTTGTGTCATAGACAGACAGTAATCTAATCTAAGTGAAAAGATCTGTCAAACAAAGTCATTTTGTTAAATCTCTGATCTAGGTCATACATTAAGCCTATGTTTTTGATGACAGTAGGCCTATGACAAAATGGAGGCCATAAAGCAACAGCATGTAGCTATCACCTCCAGTCATAGCCCCATTCAGTTAGCATAAGCTGCAGGTTTGCTATTCATTCTATATTCTATCAAATTCTCTTGTTCTTCTCTTGTTCCTCCTACCGACAGCACTTAGCACTCTGGACTATCACTTTATCAACTTAGTAAACAAACAACAAGTAAACTTTCCACAGAGGACCTGCCCCAATAAACAAATCAAAACATGGAGGTGGGTTGCTGTGTGGGGCGTGTGTGTGAGTGATGGAGGGGCACACAAACAAGGATGAAGCTCACTGCTTTTTAGCCTAGCCTGTTTGTAAGTAAGAGAGCTCAGAGTGGGTCTAGTTCAGGTGTGGTTCTGGTTGTGACCTGGTCTGAATCTGCTGCAGTTAAACCAAGCTGATGCAGATATGAGTGTATGAGTGTTGTGAATGGAGGCCATATGTCTTGGAGAAGTACACACCATGGCCAATTGCATCATCAGAGTCTCCTGTGATTGGTAAGGAACAAAGACTGGTGTCTGAGTAAAAAATTTTTATTGTCCCTCATAAAAAATCGATGTTGGAGATAAATGGCTTGCTTGTAAAATGACAGCCCAAACGCTTTTAGGAAAGTCTTAATCATCTCTCATGAGTCAGTTTTCTTAAAGAAACACCAGGGCTGGCAACATGCAGCCACGCAAGGCAAGCACAAGGGTGTGTGGGATTTTTGTGTTTAATTTTTTACTTTCCTGTGCATTCTGGTGTTTTCTGGGTTGTTCAGCTAGAGGTGGACAATACAAGGCATTCTGGTGGATTTTGGGGGGCCAGGCTAGCACCGCCTAGAGCTTCTGCTCAATGTCTCATTAAGATCCACCACTGGTCAGGGAGCTATCCACAGGCTACAGTCTGAGCTTTATGGGCCAATCAGCGAGGGCTGAAAGTGATAATGTTGAATTCGAACAGTGCACTCCAGCACGTAACAATACTGTCCCTCACAATCAAACAGAAGCGATTGGTAGAAGCAGAAAGTATCTGCGCACCGTGAAGTGAACACATGCCGACAGATAGGTTTCAGACGCTTTGCAAAAAGTGAAGAGATGTGAAAGCGTTTGATGCATCAAGCTAGATTTTGGGGTGACCTGCTGGAAATGTGCAACACCTACATTTATTCAGATTCATATTTCCGGGTGGGCCTTCACAAGCAAACCTGAGCTGAGCATTCAGCTTGTGACCGACAAAAACAAGTTTGGGCTCAACAGCCCCACACTAGAATTTACTGTAGGTGGCTGGCTATGTGCCTGTCACTTAATTTATAGACCTGTGTTTCAGATTTAAAGGCAAGATCATGGCTAAAAATATTTGATCAGCCACTAAGCCTAAATGCTTTCTTGATTGAAACAAATGTTATGTTTTGAAAATCTGTTGCAAAAGGGATCATTAAGGGACATTCATTCTTCATTGAAGGCCTTTTCCCACCACTGGATTCAGCAGAAAATTGGTATGGGAAAAATATCAGCAGCAAGTTTCAACAGTATTTAAACTGTTGGGACTTGGCCATATGTTGGAATGTGCACCGCAAAGTGTGTGCCTTAAAATTTTGGTCAAAATTAGGCTATATTAATTTATTTCATATTTATTATAGAGAATTCATCAGGGCCTGTTATTTGACTAATTTTCTTTACCTGTCCTGCCCCCTTTGAAAATTCCTGTCTCCTTTCCTAACTCCTCTGGATAGGTCTATATGGTTCTCTCTATTGTCTTTTTTTTTTTAACTCTCAACAGTGAAAATAAGTCAATGACCTAATAGCATCATGAAAAAGACACAAGAAAATATGTCCATTAATGCATTTAGAACGACTACATGGCATATAATTTGGGTGTCTCAACTCACACCTCAATCTTTTTGGCTTGACTTGCCCTGGAGGAAACTATGCAGAAATGTCATGTGGTAATTTCTTGCTGGATACTTAATTGCCAAAACTGAGTTAAATTCATGCTTATTCTGATATGGGTGTATGGTTTGTCAGTTTGTGAACTATTGCACGAAGAAAAGTGGGTGTGTGATGCACACAGAGTTGCAAGAAATTAAATGTAGCCTACTATACTTTCAAAGTTATTTTTTCTCACAAACCGTTTCACATGATATGCCGAAGGCATCTGTGTGACTTGAACGCAAGCAATTGAACAGAGATGTAGAGTAGAGTAGATGTATATTTACTATCAGGCTAGAGTTAGGGGAGATTCTTCTGTGTGAGAAATGGGAGGTGTGGCGTGAGGATGCGTGTGTCTCATGCTCTTTGTGTGAGATTTGGCCACCATGCAACACTAAGGAATTTTGGTGTGAAACTACTGGGCTAGCTACCTAAAAAGCACACAGCAACACACCTTACAATCACTTCCCTAGAACATGCTAATCGGGGGTTTGATGACTATACAGTCGGCCATGTCATGCCTGGAAGGTTTTCTTTTATTTGTGGTGGTTTCCTAACTGGTTTCCTAACTTCCTAACCTTTATATCACTATATGCTATCCTAATTAATTTGAGAATGATAACAAAACCAGAAAATAGTCTGATAGACAGGATAGCTCAAACAATGGCAAAATGTTAGTGCCACTTTAAAACTGAAAACGTATTTGATTTATTATGACTCCCTCTACTGGCAGTGTCCTGTAAGCTCATCCTGTAGTGATGTGCATGACTGGTGTGCTTTGTGTGCCATCTCTTTTCTGAAAAAAATAACTAAAGCATAAATGATCAACTTTAGCATGGACATTATTGTTAAACATTATCAGTTTCTGTTTCTCTTTCTGTCTGTGTAGATTTAGTAGATTTAGATTTAGGTTGCCTGTTACTGTAAAGTGTATGTAAATAGGGCTGGTATAAGATTAGCAAATTAGCAAAATATATTGACCACAAGAGGGCAGTACTTCTACACCCTATCCCCAGATCTCATTTCTGGATACATTAACAGTACACTGTATGCACTTTAGAAGTATTAGAGGGGAAGCACGTTTTCACACTAAATTCTTGGCAAATAATTTTTGATGTAAAGTGTGAGAATATACCCCTTCTCTATTCATAGCTGAGTGCTCAACTGCTCTATTCATAACAAAGTGCTCAACTGCTGTTTTAATGCACATGTTTATCCCAACATAAGTAGACAGTAGACACACACCCTGAGTCTGTTAACTGTGCTCCACAAGGAACCGTTCTGTCTCCTGTATTGTTCACCCTCTACACGTCAGACTTCAGCCACAACACAGACTTTTGCCACATGCAAAATTCTCTGATGACACTGCTATTGTGGCATGCATCAGAGATGGAAAAGAGGGGGAGTACAGGAGCCTGCTGAAGGACTTTGTGGAATGGTGCAAGGCGAATCATCTGCTGCTGAACACTTCCAAGACCAAGGAGATGGTGGTGGATTACAGGAGGTCCAGCTCCCCTCTACTGCCAGTCTCCATTGAGAGGGTCAGTGCTGAAGCTGTCCAGACATACAAGTACCTGGGGCTGTACCTAGACAATAAACTGGACTGGACAGCAAACACAGATGCAGAGACGCAGAATTCTCTTCTATGCTGTGGTATGGACATATAGACAGACAAGACAGCAAAGCTGGCTCTGTAGTTGGCATGGAGCTGGAGTCCATCATATCTGTAGTTAAGTAAAGGACCCTCTGCAAACTCCTGTCAGTAATGGACAATATGCGCCACCCCCTACACAGCACACTAAACAGGCAGAAAAGCATGTTCAGTGGAAGACTCCTGTCACTGTCATGCCCAATAGGCAGATTGGGTAACATCCTTTGTTACCCAGCCCATTCAGCTCTTCCCTGAACTGGCAAAAAAAAATGACTACTGGGCATTAGTCTACCTCTCTCCGTGCCTCACGCACCACACATTTTTACACACGCACACACGTTTTTAATGCTTAGAATTCTTTTATGTCCAGCCAGCGCAGCAATCAGTACTTTCCTGTTCTGACTGACACTTTATATTTATCTGAACACCACTCCTGCTCATTCAGCCAAGGTAAAAAAAAGCCCTACCTCTTCCTCACATAATAAAGAAGTCATATGGCATGTCTGAACCTGCTGGCTTGGTGTGCTAATCAATATGACTCCAAACATTCAATCATAGCCCTATTAAGACCCCCACAGCAGACTGTAGATTGGTCGGACCCAAGTCTGATCATGGGGGCAAAATTCTGGGTAATCTCCACAATTCTTCCTGATGGCCAGATGGAGTCAAGCTGACACAGCCATCGACTTTGGATCCCACAGAGTCAAAATGGCAGCCGGTTTATGTTTCTGTGAGTCAAGAGAAATGACACATCCGATGCAATTTCTCCCATATATAAATGTGCAGAGCAAACCAAAATCTTGGTGGATTGGAAATCTTATTGGTGCTTGTGGATATTCATGTTAATATTAACTCAAACAGCCATTTGGTTCCATATTGAACCATGGAATAAAGTCTGGTCTGATTTAATCAAAAAAGCACCTGAACCAAGATGTGGTCAATTGTTGAAGACCCCTGCCTGAAAGCTCTGAAATCAGCACCTTGTTAGCCCAACTTCCTGACTTACACATTTGAATGGCTCAGTGGGTGAGAAGTACCAACAGCAAATTAAAGGCTCCAGTCCTTTGGAACCTTGTTAAATGCTGACATCTGTGAACTGCTATCTTTAATGTGGGTGTCAAAGGTTGCCAGTCAGTCTACATTTTTTAACATGTTGGAAAATTGAAATTTTAGTTACATTATAAACCCAGTCTCATCAAAAATGTATGTTTGTGTGTGTGTGTGTGTGTGTGTGTGTGTGTGTGTGTGTGTGATGTACTCCTGTTGATGCACTCCTGTTGGGGAAAACACTCATAGAATATAACTCCTCCTAAACAAAGTGTCTCAGTACAGCTTGCTAAAGCTTTAAAACATCCAAACAGACTTCTGGTTACTATTCTAATTTACTGCTGAGTTCTGCTCTAATTTACTGCTGAGTGCTAATTTCATGAACAGGAGCACAGTTATCTGAGTGAGAATATGACAATCTGGGAAACTGCAAAGTATGTACACCCTTCCTTCATAAATGAAGCCTATGTCCAATCTTGATTTCTTTATTAATGTAACAGACACATTTTCAATATTTAATATGAAATAATGGCCAGGAAGATGAACAAACCTTTCAACTGAACATAGCCAATTATGCTTGGATACAAAATCAATGAATGAATCCACCCCTGCTGGTGAGAGGAGAACAAAAGTATATTTGAAAAAAAGGCGTGGGTACCCTGTGTTCCTGTCCTCCCGGGCTGGAGTGTTTCTTGCCCGCCAACCACCATGAAAGGAAAAAACAGCTTCCATGCAAGTCAAGCTGAATAAGGATTTCAGAACATGCTGTTGGTGAAATGGTCTAATTGTCACAGTAATGTAGTAACTATTATATGGAGTTACTTGTAATGTGACGTTAGACAGGTTGTCAATATTTTTGCAATTGTAATTAAAGAATATGGATGGCATAAAATAACAGCCAATATTAGGTATTATAGCCTTGTTATCTTGGACACTATGAACACCAAGCAATATAGACATTATTATTTTACATAATTTAGAATTATTGTTTTTGATTTACTACTACCAGTTGACAGCTATGTTTTATTTAGTTCTCCATTTAAACTAAAAATTGAAGGACATATTTACACGAAAATAAGTTAGGTTGGAAGACGCAGGTCGTACCACAGTCGTTGACTGTGAACACCTGCTCCCCTAAAGCTGCAGAGGTTGACTGGGTACCTCCTGTTGACTGAGGCCTCTGCCTCTCATGTGACATTGCTCCATATGGAGAAACTTGCAGCTACAAAAGGTCGCCATCCTCCCTGTCTGATAATACTCTTAGTGCAGATCCAGAAGAGGAGGCATAGACCCCACAGGTCAAACCATGCGAGAAATTGTCAACATTCAAGTTGGGCAGTGTGGCAATCAGATTGGAAGCAAGGTAATATGAAGCTATTCTACAAGAATTCAGAGCCTATATTCCACTAGTTTACCTGAAACATAAATATCTTCATGATATCTTCACATATAAAATGATAATACATAATAATATTCCTAGATTGTAATTGCACACAACATTTTGTATTCATTACGGTTGCTGTTTGTGATAATTTTATATTCGTCCCTGTTATTTGCATTCATTTTTGTATTCATTACTGTTGTACTGTTGCTTGATGTTGCATGTGTTTGTCCCCAGTTCTGGGAAGTGATCACTGATGAGCATGGCATTGACTCTGCTGGGTACTACATGGGTGATTCATCTGTGCAGCTAGAAAGAGTCAGTGTCTACTTTAATCAGGCCTCCAGTAAGTCTGTCTGCTGTTGGTTCTATAGAATAAGATGATATTGGTTCTGTGTTTACATTGTAACATAAAGCAGTAAGTCAATTTTCATCTGTACTGAGAAATACCAATATTGGACTAATAATACTATGTCATAATGCAATACCAGATATAGTCAGTGTGGCATCTACATGGATTATTAAAGTGAAATAAAATTGCTAAAATTGTGAAAAAAGTTTTATTCAAACTAGTCTGAATTTGATGTTGCTTGTGTATGTTAATGATTGTGACAGGATATATAAATTATTTATTTTGTCAGCAAACAAGTTCGTCCCAAGATCCATTATGGTGGACTTGGAGCCTGGTACCATGGACAGTGTCCGTTCTGGGCAGCTTGGCAGCCTTTTCAGTCCTGACAACTACATTTTCAGTGGGTCAATTACACAGTTGTCCTCATCATCATTGTTCTCTACAGATGAAGTTATTAAACAACTCAAATCACCTGACATAGAAGTCACCATAATTTTAATTTAACATTTGACATTTAAAACATACCATTAAATGGAAAATAAATATTATAATTCATTTTTATTGTTTACTCCAATCCAATGTCTGATTGTAAGTTGTAAGTTATATGTTCTGAACACATGACCAAGTCTCATGCCTCAAGTGAGCTGCATGTTTCATCCTGTAGGTCAGAATGGAGCTGGCAACAACTGGGCCAAAGGTCACTACACTGAGGGGAGTGAGCTGGTGGAGGAGATCCTGGACAGGGTGAGGAAGGAGAGTGAGGCCTGCGACTGGCTGCAGGGTTTCCAGCTCCTGCACTCGCTGGGTGGGGGAACTGGGTCGGGCCTGGGCACCCTGCTCCTCGCCAAAGTGCGTGAGGAGTATCCCGATCGCATGCTGAGCACCTTCAGTGTGCTACCATCGCCCAAAGTGTCTGACACGGTGGTGGAACCCTACAATGCCATGCTTTCTGTCCACCACTTGCTGGACAACACAGACGCGACGTTCTGCTTCGACAACGAGGCGCTGTACAACATTTGCTTCCACACGCTCAAGCTGCCTGCCCCCACTTACAGCGACCTTAACCACCTGGTCTCGGCCACCATGAGTGGTGTCACGACCTGCCTGCGCTACCCGGGACAGCTCAACGCTGACCTGCGCAAGCTGGCGGTCAACATGGTACCCTTCCCCCGCTTGCATTTTTTCATGCCAGGCTTCGCCCCTCTGACGGCGAAAGGGAGCATCGGGTACCGTGCCCTGACTGTGTCTGAGCTCACGCTCGAGATGTTCAGCACCAGGAATATGATGACAGCCTGCGATCCCAGACGAGGCCGCTACCTGACTGTGGCAGCCATGTTCCGCGGCCACATGTCCATGAAGGAGGTGGACGAACAGATGCTAAGCATGCAGCGCAAACACTGCTGCCAATTCGTGGACTGGCTCCCTAGCAACGTAACGGTGTCTGCTTGCGACGTGCCCCCAAGGGGCCTCAAGATGGCATCCACTTTTGTGGGCAACAACACAGCCATCCAGGAGATTTTCAAGCGCATTGCAGCCCAGCACTCTGCCATGTTCCGACGCAAGGCCTTCCTCCACTGGTACACGGGCGAGGGCATGGATGAGATGGAGTTCACCGAGGCCGAGAGTAATGTTTGTGACTTAGTGGCTGAGTATCAGATACGCCAAGATGCCTCTGCACATGACGACGATGAGCTGGATGAAGAGGAGGAGGAGGAGCCCAACAGCAAGGAGTCATCTGGATATGAATGAGACAGATGCAGGCCTCTAAACCATTACTAAAATATGTATTCATGCTTTACTTTTTTCTCTGTGTCTTAGTGCTCCTTCCATTGCAAGACAAGTTTGTTGCAATTGTAATGGATGTGTGATAGTTCATGTGTTCTTAGTCCTCTATCAAGACTAACTAGACGTACTAATCGATTTAATGTTACCGATTTAATGTCTTTGAATTTATTTATATGATCAATGTATTTTGTGGATTGTTATTTGTGAGTTTATGGGGTTCAATTTTGTCACTTATCAGTAAGTGAAGAAATCAATAAAACTACCTTTGTCCATTCAAACTGTCTGTGCTAAAGGTACCATTCATGCAATCATCCCACAGTGCAATACACTCTGCAATTCATTATATTATTAATATAAATTTCCAAAAAGTTCATATACCTGGTGAATGGCTACTCACAGTGTGTTGTGGTCTAAACGCTCCCAATGAAGGTACCTACCCAAGGTACCTACCTACCAAGCCTGCAATATTTTCCCCTCTGCAGCTCCCCCTACAGGCACCAATATTTAAAAGAGGAAAGCAACATAATTGTGCATTCTCACCAATCCATGTGGATTTGTTTGCAAACCAAGGAATAGGTAATGATTATTCACAAAGAGTTATGTTGACTGACTGAAGGTTTTATTCAGTTTCAGTTTCGTTTTCACAGGCTTGTGTTTTCATACAGCAAGTGCTTGTCACTGCATTTAGCAGCACCAGGCACAGTTGGTAGAGCATTCGTTCACCCCATGATGAGCCATTTAACCATCAAAATCACTACAAAGCTGGTGAATTAACCTAAAAACAGCATAAGTTGCCTGGTGTGCCTTTAACAAAATGGAAAAATGTGACAGAGGTTGTTGGAAAAAATAAACCCAGGCACTTGAGTGGATTTGAAGAGTAAAAGCCTTCACTTTATACATCACAAGTATTACCAACATCATGTTGGCTATATAATGCTGAAACACACAGAAGAAAAAGAAGAAGAAGAAGTACCTGATACGAAAGATATTTTGAACAAAGGCTGAATGATAGTCCACTATCCCAAGTACTAACCTCTGAACCCTCAAAGACTTAATAGGCATGAATTGACATCGTGATTGGCCGATTCATGCCATTTAGGTCTTCAAGGGTCCAGAGTTTAAAGTTGGGGACACAATCTGACCACTAGAGGTCTCTGTTGCATAGTTCTCATTAGGCTTTACCATGCCTTGCTTTTCTCAAAATTTTGTCTATGCACTGTTTATCTGTGTGCAAACAACAACCTGCTTAAATTAATGGTTCATTTCCTAAGTTGGTATTTTATTGTCAGGAAACCATCATATTCTGTCAGTATTAAATAGAAAAACCTAAATGGATAAGCACTCAAAAAAAGCTGGAAACTACATCATAATTACATACACATGAAATATGTACAGTGCCACTAAAGCAAAAAGTTAATAACGTCATAGTCTTCACGTGACTTTACTCCTTAGTGAACTCACTGCATGTGAGGCACAAATCAGGTGATTCTCCTGTGCAATAAGACTAATGGCACTAAGCCCTCTTTGTTAGGGCACTGCATCCTGCAAGGAATTCTTACTATACAAATGAGTTACTTTAGAGAAGGAAATTATCGGGCACATGCTGTGTGTGTGTGTGTGTGTGTGTGTGTGTGTGCACGCGTGTGTGTGCGTGTGTGTGTGTGAGTGCATGTGTACTGGCTTGTGGACTACAGTATAACATGGGACATGTGGAAACACAGACACTAACACAGAGGTCGACAGACAGACTGACACATACGCACAAACACACACACACACACACACACACACACACACACACACACTCACTCACACACATACACACACACACACACACACACACATACATACTCACACATGCACACACACAGAGACATACACAAACCCAGTACAGTATTTCTGTGAATTCCAATTCCCGAGAAAAGGACCCTTTAAATTAGGTTTATCTCCAAATGCAATTTTTCTAATTCAATACGAATCCTTTTGAACATACTCTTTGCAGAGACCTCTCTAGGCTGAACCAGTGGAGACTGGGACAAGACAGAATATGTGACTTCATCAGATATGAAAATGTGAGTCACAGAGATGTAGAGATGTTTTCATAAAGACAGAGATAGCAAAGAACATACATTATGAGGTAATGAGAAAAAGCACTGTACATTGTGTGTGTGTGTGTGTGTGTGTGTGTGTGTGTGTGTGTGCGCGCGCACATGCATTATCAGTCAGTCGATCTTGGCCCCAATCGATCTATTGAAAGGAAACCACGGGAAGTCCTGAGATGCGGGCCCCGTGATACTTGAGCCATTAAAACATTAGCCATGCTATTCCTGAAGAGAGACGGATAGACTATACATACATACAGCCTCTGCTCTGTGAATGGTGGAGGTCTGGGAGGCCCCGCTACTTGTCCGCACCCTCCACTTATCCGTAAGCTGAGCAGGCCAAGAGAGGAGCAAGTGTGGAGACGCCTGGGATGGCGTGAGATGCTTTCTTAAGTGATCCGTCACATCTTTCCCATGACGCTTAGTGCTATAGATCACACAAAGGTAGACCACGCGCACACACACACACTCACACAAAAGGAATTAGTAAATTGAGACATTTTTAAATGTGAATATATCAACACACCACACACTGCAATGTTATTGTTAAACCATTTCCCTGAATCTATGGGATAGCAAAGCAGTCAATGCGTTATAAGCTTTAAAATTGAGCAAATGACACAGTCATGGGAGTAATGTATAATCTGCCTCACTTCGTTACATGGGAATCCCCTTTACCTCATAACAAGCAAATGTACACTGATCATGTGTGTAACCAGGTTTACAAAAAGAGATACGTAAGAACAGTTGAGGCCATTGAGGACTCCTGTTCCTTATCTTTATGTGAGCAATAGTTTTGTTTATGATTGCTTAAAACAGCCCTGCAACCACAAGAATGTCAGTCAGTAAACTCAGCCACCAATATTTTTTGTGAATATCAATAAATTCACAAGAGCTAATGAGGGAGTAAATTTGCATTTAAATAAATACATAAGATTACAGATTGTAATCCAAGATTGTAGTTGATGAAGAAAGGCAAACAGACAGAAAGACAAACAGACTGGTCTTATTTGTAATGCTGTTCCTTGTCCAAGATTCAGATGGGTCTGATAAACATTTTGATGGGTGTACATTGGGAGTTTATTGTGACAAATCTAGCACCAAATTGTTGGAGCTATTCATTCATTACTTTTGTGTTGCATTCCATGTATCTGACATAAAATGACAGGACTTTTGTTTAGGTAGTGCACATACCTTTCTATAAGGAGTTGCATAACAGCAAAGGAGATCTAAGGCTATGACATGCACAAAAACAGGTCCATTCCAAGAAAATATTGGATCATTCAATCAATTACCTAAGTAAGTCAACTCAGGGTAACCTACTTGGAACTGAGGTGCAGTTGAATCCAGTTAGATGAATACCAGGGCAGATAAGAGGTTTAGAAAAAGATGCTTAGCATCTACAGACTCTTCATTAAGAGCCCATTAGACACTGTGGTGCCTGGAGATC
This sequence comes from Tenualosa thibaudeaui, assembly GCA_027481765.1. Taxonomy (NCBI): domain Eukaryota; kingdom Metazoa; phylum Chordata; class Actinopteri; order Clupeiformes; family Clupeidae; genus Tenualosa; species Tenualosa thibaudeaui. Next base: position 2,249,788 of record JAIFZK010000071.1, read on the forward strand.
CCCTCTGAATTTGGCCATTGAGGAATGGCACCATCTAATTCTGAAGACAACGTTTCCCAGTGTCCCTGTGGTGAAAATGTAAACAAGCAAACAAGAAACACCTGCAGCAGCACATTTGTGAGATCATGCAAAAGGATTTTGCTTAAAATAAACTTTTCAACATGTCACTTTGAGTTATTCTTCAACAGCACTCTGTATTTCCAAAAGTACAAAAATAGATCTCAATCTAAATCCATAGGTTAATATGGAGCTATTCCCATCACAGTTAGGCCATCTTCCACTGGTTTTCTTACTCGGTTTGAAGGAAAATACAACGCCCATAGTTTAACCATTTTTAATCACAAAATGCCTGATCCATGCTGGATAACCAGTTGTTATTGGTTCCAGGGTTCTTGGTGAATTGGTAATGAGCTGAATGGTTCAAAGCCAGACAGACCTGCGATGCGACGTGGTGAGAATGGCCTCCATCATTGTATCCTTCTTAACAATCAACACAGTTGCCCCTCAGGGTTATGTCCTGAGCCCTCTACTTTACTCCCTGTATTCACAACTGTTTGGCTATGTGTAGCTAATGTGGTCATTAATTTTGCTGATGACACTACTGTAATTGGTCTGATTACCAACAATGATGAAACAGCCTACAAAGAGAAGTTAACAACTTAACTTAGTGGTGTCAGGAGAACAACCCATCTCTCAACGTGGAAAAGACCAAAGAGCTAATTGTAAACTTCAGGAGGAAAGGAGACCAGTTTGACCACATCAGCGATGCTACTGTGGAAAAAAATTTCAAGTTCCTTGGTGTTTACCAAGACCTGACCTGGGATGGTTACACCAACCAGACTGTTAAAAAAGCCCAACAGCGTCTTTTCCACCTCAGATGACTAAGAAAGTTTTGGTATGCGATCCAAGATCTACTTGAGAGCATCCTGACTGCATCAACGTGTGGTTTGGTAGCTGCTCTGCAACCAAACAAAAAGCACCACAAAGATTTGTTCATACAGCACAAGGTATCTGTGAAAGTGATCTGCCCTCCATCCACGATTAAATAACAGGCGATGCATCAGAAAAGCCAGAAGTATAAGTATGGACCCCAGACATCCTAGTCATGGGCTGTTTCAGCTGCTACCATCTAGCAAGCAATATCAAAGTCTTAAGGCTTATTGTACATTTTCTTGTCTGACAATTCCAGACAACGAACAACTAAAACTGTCAGGCTTGTCTGGTCTGTCTAGTAAATGTCTAATTAGCTACTTATAATCTAATAATGACTCACCCATTACCCACTACAGTATATCTGTAGTCACTTGTTTATTCTAATGATTAGCCTACACTAACATTATACTGCCAGACACACTGACCGCACATGTAATACGGGACCAGGGGCTAGAGGGATGACACTAACATGTGTTCTCATTACTTAACAAACATCCTTGTATAGCCTCTTTCCAAGACATCAGGGTGATAATAGTAGTGTAATGACCAACTGAGAACTAAATATCCATGAATGTCTCTTACAATGACAAAGGTGTAACTTTATTATACTTATCCTTCTTTATTACTGAAAGAACTGTAAAAGAACTTTATTATACTTATCCTTCTTTATTACTGAAAGAACTGTAAAAGAACTGTTATCACTTCAGATTAAACTAACTTAAAATTCCTCCCCAAGAGCTGGATCAGTGGCTGCACACTGCTCCGTGTGTGGGTATGTGCAAGCTCACTGTTAGAGTATGTGTCTGTGTGCATACAGATAAGACTTACACATGTAGGCAATAACTGTAGGCAGTGTCCTTGTTTCAGTGTCCCTACACCCTGAATCACAATGCAATAACTGTGTGTTAAAGTGCAATATGCACTGAATGTAATATGTGTAATGTACACTGAATGGGATTTGATGTAATGTAATGACAAATTCAAGTACATGCGAAATAAGAAATTATTGTTATCAAAATGCTGTATCAAGTGTACCAATAATCAGTACTGCACAAAATTAAATAGTTTCATTAGACAATAGCACACAGTTTGTTACACTGATGGTGTAGGTACACTGCAACAAGAGCAAACAAAACTCCACCTGCCGACACTCAGCCACCACCCTCCAGAAAAAAAGAAAATAGAAAATAGGGTAACACTTTATTTAAAGGGGTCTACATAAGGGTGACATGAGCCTGTTATAAACATGACATGACACTTATCATGAACATTAATGACACTTCATTCAATGTCATTAGGTGTCATTCGGTTTTTGAAACGCAGACTTTGAGATGCAGACATTAAAAAAACAAATGAATGAAGTGTCATTAATGTTCATGATACGTGTCATGTCATGTTTATAACAGGCGTGTGTCACCCTTATGTAGACCCCTTCAAAAATTCTTGCCAAAAATAAACTACCCAATGTTAGCATGGCAACAGAGGTAAGCAAGTATAGGACTCCTATCCACAGATGGCAGCCTGTCAGTATCTTAATCATAGATGCAGATTCCTCTGGGTGGATTGGTGTTTGTGCAGGGGTGCCATGTACCGGGTGGAGTGCCGAGGGGGACCCAGCCCACCAGGTGCCTGGGCTTTGTCCAAGTTTAGCAGGATAAACACTGACAGTGACAGAATGAGAAGTCTCCTCTTGGCCCCCAGGGAAAAGGTCAGATTGGCATACGGTTAAGCACGCTTGTGATGAGTGCTGGGGATCTTTTAGGGATGTATAGTTTTAGTAGGCTGCATGTCAAGGCAGGAATACCCTTTTATATGAGGTGTGCTAAATCTGTGTTAAATTGTCATATCACAAAGCATGCTATAGACTTACACAGACTGTATATTTATCTAGTAATTATGTGTCAGTAAAAATGTGTTTGAATGGATGGTCTGCTTCTCTGACATGTATGAGCCACTGATTTTTCTAAATGCTCATATGAAGGTGCAGTCTATTTTTATTGATGTTGTTGCATGATAAAGCTTGCTGATATCTCCAGCTCAATCCATCCGCTATCTGTCATCTTACACCATATGGAAAATATAGAACCTTGGAAACCCTCCACTCCCCATGAGATTAGGGTACCTGGAGCTCCAAGCTGTGGCCAAAATAAACCCCCTGTGTGATGCCACAACCACGTTGGCAGTATCCTCAGGGCTTTAGTAGGCATGGACACAATGCTGTTCTCAATGACTCAGGAGTTTGTTCTTGTCAGAGTGCTGACAGATAGCCCAAGATCTGACCCACATCATTTTCTCTACAAAGAGAGATGAAGAGACAAAGCATAAGTCTTAACAACTGCACTCATCTGCATGCACAATCCTGACTAAGTAAAGCAAGCTTGGAGTACTTCCAACCATAGCCTTGATATTTGAGCTCAGTGGGTGCTTTCATTTGGAAGAACCAGAAAATTTGCTACACCATAGACTGAATAGCAAACTGCCAGCTTACGTAAACTGGTTGACACTATAACCTCACTTTGAGTTTTATTTTCCGTGGGACCATTCAGTTAGAATAAGCTGCCGGTTTGCTATTTAGTATTCAGTTTGTTCCCAGTCTTCTTCATGCCAACAGCTCTCGGTGAGCTTAAACAACAGGACTAGGATTGGAAGTATTCTGCACTATCACTTTAGGTGAATTCAATGTGAATGAACTCATCAAAAAATCTGTAAAAAAAAGTGCTGTTCTGAGGTGTTAGTATATGATGAATCCTTAGGAGTATAGCTCATGTCTTTTATGCATACTGTAATATAAAACATTAATTACAAAACCCTGTAATGACACCTATGTCTATTAAAAACAAACATACAAATAAAATAACATAGTGTCCCTCAAAAATGTAAGAAAGAACATAGACAGATGAAACCTGCAAAATTAGCAAAAGTAATTCTTTGCATAAGGGATGTTTTACACTAGCATGTAGGCCCGGAATATAATATGATATCATGAGCATTCTGTTGAACGTTTTGCCCTATCAGCTGTTAAATGAATGTCTGGGACTGGTTGTACAGAAAGCTGTTTGTCTATCAACCAGAACAAATGGCCTGTTACTTTTGGTGCCAGACATCTTGCATTAAAAAAGTTCATGTTCATGACTTAAATGTTCAAACAAGAGGGAATGTAATCATTGAATCAGGTGTGTTCTTTGAATGCCTGTTTGAAATCCTGTTGCTTCATGGGAGAAACCACAAGACATTTCAGTTTGAAGGCACTCAGGAATAAAAGTGGTGAGTTGAGGTAAGGAGATGCTAACAATTGTGAATGCTGCAAATACTTAGAAAAAAGTTATGGTCTTTGAAGTTTATTGTTTTATGATTTAATATAAAGAGGTTAATCTTTTAAAAGGCTTGATGGAGTCATTCACTCAGTCATAATAAGGTTTTTCACTGCAATTACACACAAATTGAATTTACACCTGGAGGAAACAAACTGAAGCACTAAAAATGTCATCCTGTTAATGGGCATCTCAACGTAGAATGTTGGTTCCTGGTGAAAAACCGATTGCTGAAACAAGGCTTATATTCAGTTTGTGAGTCATCATGTGAGACTAAATTAACCTCTAACTTCACCATATGGTCATTACATTCCTATTTAAGGTATAAGCATTTTTTTTTTGCCTAAAGGAATCAGTGACAAACATGAAGGAACCAATAGTTGTTTCTAAGCTCTAAAGCTTACTATACAGCTTCTAAGCTCTTCTGCAAAAGCCTGTTACCTTGTGCACATAGCTTGGTTCTCAAAGTGTTTGAGACCTCTGCACCTGAGTGTGTTGGATGGGTGAGTGTGTGTTTGTGTATGATATAATCTTAATAAACTGTGTGCGTAGGGGGAGCCATCAATCGAGATGGCTAGAGACTCCCTGATATCTGAGGGTGACAGAATGATTGGTGGGGTCCAGTTGATGACATCTCTGGGGTACAAAGGGCTATAGGTGCCTCTTGAGAGATTAGTCTGTAGAAGTTGGGTGTTTCTCAGTATACCTCCTGTAGAACCTTTAGGGCCATTCGGTAATCATCCAGTTCATCTAAGAATGGCCCTGCTGACAGACATGGTCTAATAGCTCCATAGCACATCCACACACAGTGTCTCAGACTTCCATACTTTTTGCACTTATCTTTTTATATGCTCATGAGCTTCAGTGGATGATCCAATTCTGCGGATGTCCTTCACTCATGTGAAGTGAAGGCCACCTGTCTCACTCAAAGAGGGTTATAAAGATTAAACATGGTGCATTGAGATACTGTTACACCATCCATACCAGAGGAGGCACCGCAACTGATAATTCATTGCTGCACAATGTACATAGATGTATAATCCTGATGTGACATCTGCACAAATACATGAACAACAAATACATACTTCCAATACCATACTACAGGGCATTAGACAACAGGGCCACAGTTCTTCACAACCAACGCTGACACTTCTAGGAACAAGTAATGGTCTGTAGTCTGAGAATTCTTAGAAGGCGTTAATTTGTGCCAGGGTTTTTTTATGGTCATGCTATCTACTTAAAGCAATGATTATGGGGAAACGAACCTGGAAGAGTGTCCAAAATCTCTCTTCTATCCAAGCCTGGGACTAACGCCACAAGAGCTAGGAGAATTTAGCTGTAAACACTTCAGAAGTGCTTTATAAAATAAAGACTGGTCAGACCTGGCCTAACTCCAACAACTTCCTTAGAAGAGACAATTTATCAGGAAACCTAATTGAATTCTTAATCCGATATAGACCTACTCTCCTATCTTAAACTGTTGAAATCAAAGAGTTCTTCAGAAGAATTAGAGTAGCAATGCGCTCTTTCTATGACAACCTTTTTTGGAATAATGTTGTGATTTGTTTACCTTTTTTAGGGGGTCCTTGCAGCAAAGCTGCTGGAGCCCTATTGTCTTTGTTCTGTTTATTATTCTTATATTTATCATGTTTTGTACTTTCAGTTTGTTCCTTCCCATTGCCTAATTGGTGCACATTGAAACTACTTGGTTATACACATCATTGTATTTAAAATGCAAATAACTTTGTGTCTAGATTGGACTTGATGCATTGATGATATTGCCTGTTGTGAGGCTGTATGTGTGTGGGTGACCTGACTTTTTGACATGGCAGTATTTATGGCTGTGTTAAGCACACAGGCTTTAGAGGGGAAAATGGGGCACCCCTGGGTATGGGTGTGTGACAGACTGTGGGACCAACCTGAGAGCCACACAGATACAGAGAAGACAAGAAGATGGGGAAAGTCAGCCCTGTCTTATCTTTGTTACTACTGAGTTGGAATAATTGCATTTGCAAATGAACTCAAATTGGGTGTCAAAGTGGCTGAAGTGTAGTCTGTGTGTAAAGTATGTCTTGCATTATACTCTTGCAAATCTCTTCCATCTGATTGTGGTTGCGTGTCATTCAGAATTTCCTCTCACTTATGTTTGTGTGTACCAGAGACACAAAATGAGGAATTCAACACCTCTTCACCTCTTTCACTGTATGTCTTTCTGTGTCTGTGTCTGTATGTGTGTGTGCGTGTGTGTGTGTGTGTGTGTTTTGTAATGTTACCTCCTGGGCCTGTGAGCCTTTGTAAATCCTTGGGTGGAATGAGGAGCTATGAATAGACTCATCAGTTCTGGAGCATGGACTGGGGGAGGTAAGGGGACTTAAGGAGGGGTTTGAAAATGCATTTTGCCAAAATGACCGTACCTATTTTCTTAGAGCTGTGTGCGTGTACCAATGGAGGTGTGTGTGAGTGAGTGTGTGTTTGTGTGTGTGTGTGAGAGAGAGAGAGTGAGAGATAGGGAATAAAAGTAGAACAGACAGAAGTGAACAAACCAGGAGTAAAGGCAAAGTAGTGACATGTGCATGAGATTCCAGCAACGAGGCCCACATAATTGTATTACAGAGAGTCTTTTTTTATGATGCCTGAGACTTAAGGTGCTCAAGTGATTGAAGGAAGAACGACCAGGAAAGAGGCGGAGCTTCTGGGGAAAAAAGCAAACTCATACACACACACACACACACACACACACGTGTGCCAAAGACTGAATATCATCTGACTTTAATTTCCTGGCATTTTCTGTGGAGGAGCAGCTTTGCTGGCACACAGGGGTTGGGGGGGGGGCATCGCTAATGCGGAGCAGCAAGCTTCTCCTCGAGTGACCTTCCCAAAGCCCAAAAAGCAGTCCACACGCGATGTGTCATGCACTGCAGAGAGTGTCGGGCTGGACGGACCTTCAAATGAAGTAATCCATGATTGCCCATTAATTTGATCTCACAGAGATATTACGTGTTTCTCTTGCACCTGGTCTTGTTTGCAGAAGCCACTATGCTATGCAGTCAGTCAAAGCAAGGCCATGGATGAAAACCATTAATTCATGAAATTTGCTTTATTGTTATTTATTGTAATATTATTATTCACGGATGCGATTTGTTTCAATTAATGTCACTTGCTCAAAAATACCATATTCAATGGAATTAACCGGACACTGATGATAGTTGAGGACAGAATGAGTCAAACTGAAGACATGAAGCACAAAGGCACACAAGACAAAATATTGTATAAGTACATGACCATCACATATTTGACCTTAACTAGTAGCTGACTAGCTGGTCTTACTAGTGGGCAAAGAAATTAAATTTGCCCACACAGACAATGATATGAAAATACACACAATATCTTTATGTCACCAGTACTGACAGCCTGCATTTGACATGTCGGTTAGCACACTCCATGGTTATGTAACAACCCCGACACACACACACACACACACACACACACACAAATATACAGTGCGTCCAACACCCACACATCGACACCTCATCATATGTGCAAGTGTGATCTTACAGTACAAACAGAGCACTCTTGCGTCTGCGTTAAGTCGCATCATACTCTAAAGACAGGCCAACGAGCGGATCCATGCAACACAATGAGACAGAGATAAAAACAGGAGCAGGCAATGGAAAAGCGTGTGTGTGTGTGTGTGTATGTGTGTGTATGTGTTTGTGTGGTGGGGGATGGGGGGTAGTTTTGACTTCAGGATGGGAATGGTGCTAGGTAGTGTCGGGGTAGTGGTTGAAGAGGTGTAAGCAAAGGAGCCAAGGGGTTCCAGGAAACCCTAGCAAGTTATCATCATCATGTCTGCACAACATCAATCACACAATTCCTAAGGGAGGGAGAGAGTGAGAGCGAGGGAGATACTGAGATTAGGGACTGAGGGGACTTAGAAATCTCTAAAAAGGTCGCGCTCTTTTGACATTTCACCTGAGGCATATTTTCCATTCACAGCTCTGTTTAGGTTGTCTCTAGAGACCCTTGTGGCTGCAACAGGTTGAGATGCCCCTGGAGATAGCTGCCATTGAAACCATGTGGTCAAAAAAAAAAAAAAGATGCTTTTTTTTTCAGATACGCTTAAGTGGACAACCACAAAAGTATTTTTCCCTGCTATTCTCTTTCTAAAAATAGCCCCACAATCACACACACAAGGGGAAGTTACGTAACAGGTCCTTTTTTCACTTTTTTCAGCTAGGGGGGAATGTGAGGATCAGCTAAAATCTTGGAGAGAAAGTCTGTCACAGAGATGTCACAGAGTATTTTGTTAAGATTTCAAAAGAGTTCAAAAACGTATTCGGAGATTAAGGGAGGGTCTATATATCTGAACCCATATGGAAACATCCTGTATAGAAATCATATTATGAGTCTTATCTGTCCTAACAATGTAAAGACTATGTAAGTCCCCACATATAATATTTATAATCTCAGCCTACAATTTTTTGTGGGAATTCCATTGCAGAAACCCGGATGTTTGTTCTTCCTCCCAGTTAGTTTGAGGAGAGCGGGGGATGGGGCAGCGTGGGTGACGGTTGAATGATGAGAGCAGTGGATCAGATGAAGTGGGGTTTGATAGGGGGATGGAGACTCGTGCTTCCAAATATTTCCCAGAATTCATGCCGACCACTTCGGAGAATGTCCGCAATCAACCCACCAACCCACTCTCATTCCCTATTCATGGACATTGATCTCCATGTTTGATTAAGACAGCATCCTCAACTGGCTGGGTAAGTACTGGGGATCTAGACCAATTTAAAGTCAGAGTATGTATGTGTGTGTGTATGTCTGTTTGTATGTATGTGGCTCAGACTGAATGAGTGTGTGTGCCTGGCTGAGTATTACCACAGTTTAGTGTGAATCTGCAAAGGCTTTCTCAGAGTATTTGTTTTCCTATGACTCTAAGTACAAACAACAATGTGAAGCCTAAAAAGAACAGCAGCATTCAAGGGTGTGTGTGTGTGTGTGTGTGTGAGAGTGTTTGCTTGTCAGTGTGCATATTTGCACATTTGGGTGCCAGTGTGTGTGTGTGTGTGTAGCTTTTTTATCTCTTGTGTCTGACAGTGGTGGCGCTGTGCTTGTATTTATAGTGCATCTAGATAAAGAGTGCCTGTCCTAAGCCCCACCACCTCTCAATTAGCTGCGTTCCATAGGTGGAGTAAGCCAATAAGAACAGACCAGATCCCAGGGCCCACTGCAGCTCCTGCTCACTTGGCCAAGACCCCCTCAACTAGACTACACACAGCCAGAGGTAAGAGAGCACCTCAACCAGCATTAGGCTGTTTCTGCCTTGCTTTCAGAGTATGTATGACAATGTTGTTGTTAATGCTATTCATTAAAAACAAAATGCATGTGTAGGTTATATTAGCTACTTCAATGACAGTGACGCTTTACCTGCAGTGATAAATTAAATGGCTAATATGCAATCTTCAAATGAAATTGAAAGAAATTGTAGATCCAGATATGTAGAACGGTTTCGTGATTACCCACCTGTTTTTAGGAACACCAACAGCTGTCGTTTGTGTGGGATTTCTCTTCTGATGGCTTCCAAATTTTGCATCCCATTCATTTCCTCTCGTCTCTCTATTTCTCTCCCTCTCTCTCACTCAGGCAAAGCTTTTTTCCAAGTCTGTGGTCATGCATGTGTCATCTTTGTTGTCTCTAAGTATCCATTAGACATTTATACTAAAAGATTCCCTTAGCAATGTCTTGTGAATGCTTCTCTGCCTCTGTCATCTCTCTCCATCTCTCTCCGTCTCTCTCGGTCTCCCTCTCTCCTTCTTGGTCTCTGCCACTCTCTCTCTCTCTCTCTCTCTGGTGCTGAGAGGTCTGTGGCTTCCCATTTAACTGAAATCTAATAAGAGAAAGGGGCAAACTGAATAAATATGATCACAGTACTGAACCATTTCAAATACATTACATTACAAAATAGGCAGGTGCTCTTTTCTTAAGTATTCACAGTAAAAATTGTATGGCTTTTATTATAAACTGTACATGATATTGAGTTGTGGTTGTTCCCACATTTATGTTACAAAAAACTATGTCAGTATGCATTTCTGAGTGTGGTCTTTGGATTAGGGAGGTTTTTGCATAAAACAGGAGTGACTACAATCACTAGCTGGGACCTCAGTGGGATTGAATGAACACTGATTCATACAGTAGCCAATAGCAAAACAGTATAGCCATTAGCTATAGTCGCTAGCATAACATATGGAATGCCATATGTGAACGTAAACATGCACCTGCCCTGCTGAATATGGAGCCTGTTTCCCCAGGGTGGTCAGGAGGTTTTAAAGAGTGTGAAATGTTGCACAGGGCACAGGCATTTCACTGAAAGAAGAGACGTGATGCAGGGGTGCTACGCTACAGCGCTAGGGAGCTCTCCACAGACCACCTCTAAAAGCATTCCAGCTCACTAACAGGCAGAGGTTGGGTCCAGACGGGCCCCCACTCCACTCTCTTGCCATCAAGGCCACAGCCGCTTGTCTGGACAACGATGGAAATTAGAGAATGACAGATGATGGGGGATGTGCAACTCGCACATAGGACCCTTGAGGGCTGATTAAGTTAATACGCTGATAGTTTTTCTTGACATTCTCTACAAGTCTGATGAATAAAATTAGTGAGAATGGATGAGAGGGTTCCACACAGTGAAGGCAGAGCATTCACACTCTGAGGTTTTTCAAATAGCTAAGATGACAACACTACCTTCCCCTGTGCTCACGCAATGGACTAATTCTATTGTCGCTTGGCTTTTTAAAGCACTTGGCTAATCAAGCAAATGTGACCAATGCATGAACCTCTTCTAAAAGTTGAATATGTTGTAGCTTCCCTCTTTCCTTTGACGAATTGTACACTGAGCTGCTATTCTGTTCCTGAACAAAGAGTGCTTGTACTGTTGTCTCCTCAATGCACGGTACCTTGATTATTGCCCTATACTCTGTAAGCTGCTTTGGACAAAAGCGTTGACTAATTGACTAAATATAAAGTACAGTAATTTCCTGAACATAAGCTGCACCATGTATAAACCTCAGGTCAGTGTTTTATGTATTGACCTCACCCTTGCATTAACCTCACCTATGTATTAACCTCAGTTTACTAAATATTACCATTTGAATCACTACCAGATCAGATCAAGTAGAATGATGAAAAGAAATACAGTCCTGTATAAAGCCCTCATCCATGTATTAACCTCACAGATGAAGAAATTTTGCAAAATCAATGTATTAACCTTGGTTAATAATTGGGAAATTATGGTAATCCATCTTGGGTTTGTATTGTGTTTACCAGTGTTTCTGCTGATTTGAGTTTGAAATTTGGTGGAGATGGCTGAAGGACGGGTTTACCTCTTATAGGTGTGGTCTTACTAAAGCGAAAGCACAAGACAAGTAAAAGAGGCATGTCAAATCAGAAGGGTCTCATATTGCCACTATTGACAATATTCCCTATCTAATTACACATATTAGATCACATGCAATCAATTGATAGAGGTAAGAAATAACAGGATTCATGTGTCTCTTTGTGAAGACAATCGACTTTCGCCTCTTCCATGAAAACCAAATTCATTTATAGAACATTTGGTCATACTGAAGGACAAAGCAGACTGGAAATAAACAGGCGTAATGCAATGCTGTCCTTGTGATAGACTCCTTGCCTCTCCTAGACTATTGGTGGGATGGGGACTAACAAAGATTAATTGCAGCTGCTAGCTCTTCTTTATTCGCTTCCCATTTGTGGTGGACCTCACCTCCCCAGTCCAAGAATAGGCTACTTTGAATGGGCCATTAAGGGGTCGTGGGGAGGGCCCTTGTACCACAGGCTGCCTGAGACCAGGCTTAAGGGGAGGAGGGAGGAAGTGGGGATGTAATCGCCCCTAAAATGCTTCAGTACTGATCGGCCCTGCAGTCGGGCGAGTTCAAAAGGCTTGGGCCACTCTGGATGGATTCTCATCCAGCCAACAGCTGCCTCTTTCCTCTCATTCCCTTGATCCTCCTCTCCCCTCCCGCCATTTCAAAATAGTTTGCAGTTGCGCTGGTGGTTTGGTTCATTTGCCACTCTTTATTTTGGGAGCGAGATGATTCTGGGCTTAGTCCACTGGTACTGGAGAGAGATGGGGGGAGAGAGAGCAAGAAAGAAAGAAAATAAGAGAAAGAGAGGAAGGGAGGGAGAGGAAGGAGGAAGAGAGCAGAAAGACCAGCAGCAGAGAGGGCAAGGGGAGGAACGAAAGTGGGGCACAGCAAATTGTATGTCATCTCAGGCACTCTGCACTTCATTTTCTGGCTGTTAACAAATTTAAGTCAATACTTCTCAGCCATCACCTTTGCTTCTCCTGTTAACCTGCTCTTTAAAAAACACAGGCTGTGAATGGCAGCAAGTACTCAGCGTTCTTATCAGATTCATACAGAAGACACTGAAGGACCCACTGTTAATCGGCAGAATACACAGGAGCAAGGGAAGTGTAAGGATCTGAAAACAACTAGAGATAGGGGAGCGATATCTAGAGCAACCAAGAGAATTCAGATTACAGACCAGAAGAGGACTTCAAGTTCCCCTCATTAAAAAAAGGACAGTAAAAGTCTATGCAAATTGAGAATTTCATGCATGCGACAGAGTGGAGGGTGGTTGATGCGTGGGTGGGTCGTGCAAAGGTATGAAGAGACAAAGTATGAGAGGAAAATGAGGGAATTCCAGAGAGTGAGCATTCTCCCACTTTTGGAGGCATTTGATTCCTTATATGGTCAAACTTTGGTAAGGGGGATTCTTACGGTGCTGCTGCTGCTGCTGCTGCTGCTGCCGCCTCAGCAGTGAGCACTCAACAGGAGACAGGAAAGGAAACAAAAGTGAGTGAGTGAGTGACGGAGTTAGAGATAAAGAGAGAGAGAGAGAGAGATAGAGAGAGAGAAACAGAGCAAGATAGGAGGAGGAGAGTGAGGCAAAGCGGAGCAGTAGTTTTCGGCTGCGTGAGTGGAGACGCCAGGGAGCTCAGTGGGAGCGTGTCAGCGCCGTCAGGGACAGCTGGACAACAGGGGTTACGGTGAAGCGCATGGCACAAGGGCTCATGGGAGGGACAAGCATCAGGAGATTAGCAGGGCTGAGACTTTAAACAGCTGCCGAAAGTGAGTGGCCTCTCTGCATGCCCCGGCTTCTCAACACACTATCCTCTTCTCTCTTCACACAGGCACACACACACACAAACACACACATACATACACACACACACGTCCACACACTCTCTCTCTCACACACACACACACACACGGGTAGAGAGAGCATTTGTATGGACCAATAGCCTTTTCTGTACTACTCAGCTGTCAGCCTTACATTTAAACGAGAAGTGCTTTATGAAATTACTGGTCATGCTTTACCATGGTATTTTATGTAAAATTGAAACATAAATCTGGGGAATTTTACTTAATACAAGCCAGTGAAGGACAATTTGAGCCTTTCAATATGGTATGCCATGATTTTTTCTTCAAAACTCAGATCACATTGGAATTCATTTAAAACTTTCCAAGAAAAAAGGTTCTCTCTGACTCTTCCCTGTTCTCTCAGACTCTTGACACTTTATGTAGTAGCCTACGCTATCCATGTCTGCATACCATATGTAAACCCATGATGGAAATGTGTTGTCTTTCTGCTCTCTGCTCTCTCCCTCCAGTACCTCTCCCCTACCTGTCTACTGACCCCAAAGAGTCGCTAGGATGACAGAGCGTTATGACTGCCACTACTGCAAGGAGTCCCTGTTTGGGAAGAAATATGTGCTGAGAGAGGAGAACCCCTACTGCGTCAAGTGCTACGAAAGCCTCTACTCCAACACCTGTGAGGACTGCAAGAAGCCCATTGGCTGCAGCAGCCGGGTAAAAGGCACACACACACACACACTCTCCCTCTCTCTCTCTCACACACACACACACACACATGCACACACACACACCACACACTCTCTCTCTCTCTCTCTCTCACACACACACACACTCTCTCTCTCTCTCTCTCTCTCACACACACACACACACACACACACACACACACACCAGTGAGTTTAGCAAAGGACAAAAAGTACTCTGTGCATTAAGCCAACCATTTAAGTTCAGTGACCAAGCAATTGACCAAAAGGAGAAAAACACCATCCCACAGCTACATGAATAACGTTCATGTCTCTCTCTCTCACTCTCTCTCTGTCTTCGAAATCACAGGACCTGTCCTACAAGGACCGCCACTGGCACGAGGACTGCTTCCACTGCTTCATGTGCAAGCGCTCGCTGGTGGACAAGCCCTTCTCCACCAAGGACGAGCAGCTCCTGTGCACTGAGTGCTACTCCAACGAGTACTCCTCCAAGTGCCATGAGTGCAAGAAGACCATCATGCCTGGTGAGGCCACTGCTTGCTTTGAGGTGTCACTGGGCTATGTGCACTGGGCTTCCGGGTCAGACTGAGTTTAATAGTGCTTGACTTGTCCGGTGAACTCTGTCTTGATGTGTATTTACCACAGTCTGGCAACCCTACTGCTTAACTTGTTTAGGGGCAAGAGTGATCCAATTTCCTGTTTGGCATGACATGCTATGGGCGAAAACGATAATTTCGTTTAGTGTGGACTGGACTGGACTGGAATCAGTCCTGATAATTCTGCTCAAGTAAAACACTTGCAGATAACATGCAAATACTGCAGGCAACTCTGTGTAGCAAGAATGTTCACATGACCTGATCACTGATGAACTTTCTGTGCAGCGCTATTCAGAATGGCTGCACCCCCACGCTTGAACTCTTACATTGGCTTTGGATTGAGATCACACACAACAGCTCTTTGTCATCCCTCCCTCCAACCCCAACCACCCAAAATAACTCCATGTGTTTACAAAATGTCATAGTTGGTATTTTTTAGAGCGATGTTGTGTGGGGCTCAGACAAGTAAGGAAAGTGTCTGTGTCTGGAGCACATTCTGTGCCTCTTTGTTATGTAAGGTCTTTCTAACAAGTTAGTAGATTCTCACATGTGTGGCCCTACCGACCATAAACAATAGATTTTCTGTTGTTAGGCAAAAAATTAAAAAAATAATAAAAACAAATAAAAAAATTGTCTGTTTCTAACCTTATGGAATTGTTACATTTATTTATTATCTATTTAATTATCTTGTTTGTTTATTTTAGTTTTTGTCTAAAGCACTTTGGGTGGCACTTCTGCAGGAAAAGTACTATATCAATAGACATACCAACCTCCAATCTCCCCTTATTTCCTGGCTTCCCCTCAACAGGCACCAGGAAGATGGAACACAAGGGCAACAGCTGGCATGAGACCTGCTTCACTTGCCAGCGTTGCCAGCAGCCCATTGGCACCAAGAGCTTCATCCCCAAGGACAACTTCAACTACTGCGTGCCCTGCTACGAGAAGCAGTTCGCTATGCAGTGTGTGCACTGCAAGAAGGTTGGTCTTCAGAGGCAACAAATCTGCCACATCTGTAATACCAGCTACACAGATATGCTGTTTTCCAGTCCACACATGTTAATGGAAAATGATAATGGGAAATAGACTGCATTTATATCACGTTTTTCTTCAAGCGCTTTACACGTCATGCCTCATGTTCACCCATTCATTCACGCATACACTCACTCACTCACCAGTGACCGGAGGCTGCAGTGCAAGGCAACCTGCTTACTGGGTACGATGTAGTTTTTTAACCTGAAGAGAAAGGACTTGCTGAATCTGAGGCTCTCATTAGGGTTGTGTTTTAGTCTCCTTCCCATGTTTTTGTCAGTCACAATGGCCTTCACCAGGGTGTGTCAAAGTATTGACTGTGATGTCCGTACCCACTCCTCAGCAAATTAGAGATTGTGTTTACAGTTTACAGTCAAATTTGTTTTGCTGACTTTTTGGGCCGTCTCCATGGGCAGAGACAGTCACACACTCACAGAGGACAAAGTCACACATGCACACAGGACAGTCAGTGCAGATGAAGACAGGCATCTTATGAGTCTTCTGAGAACACACCGTCACATAATGGTGTTAGGACAAATTATGCCTGAGCACTGTACTCCGCAGTGAGCCAAAAATAAGGTGGTACACAGACAAACACGCAAAGGTGGGAGAGAAGTTGTGTGTTATTGATGTTAAACGTTGGCCTCAGTAAACCTCTGTGCTGATGTGTGTCTGTGTGTGTGTGAGTTTGGTGCTTTCAGCAGTCTTCAAACAAATGTTCCAAAGTTTCTGCACACAAACTCTCCAAATAATTGAAAGCATCACACAAAAATACATCCATGTATGCAAGTAGGCTACCCAGTCAGACCCAATGAGTCAGACAGCACAAGGGAATGCTAATTGACATTTGATCTTGATAGTTTTTACAGTCTTGACAGATGAATGATCTCTGAGATTCCTCTGCACATAAAAGCAGAGGGAGAGACGTTGGGATCCAGGCGACATACTTGTTCTTTAGCCATGACCGTCACTCGTGTCATGCCTGTCATAATCCTCTCAAGTCATCACTCTCTACTCACCGGCACTTTCTCCCTCTCTGCTGCCCCTCTCTCCTTGGCTCTCAGCCCATCACCACTGGTGGGGTGACGTACCGCGACCAGCCCTGGCACAAAGACTGCTTCCTGTGCACCGGCTGCAAGCAGCAGCTCTCTGGCCAACGTTTCACCTCCCGCGATGATTTCGCCTACTGTCTCAACTGTTTTTGCAACCTGTATGCCAAGAAGTGTGCCTCCTGCACCACCCCCATCAGTGGTACGCCATACCTTTACCATTGTGCCACATCTCCATTGGTTATTCTGCAGAATGTATGGAAAGCCCTAAACATTTGAACGAGGAACAGTTTCTTTTTTTTTAACTGTATGTACTGAAGACCGTTTCAGAGCGCTTAATCAGTGATTCAGCGTACCAAACATAGCTAGTTATTTAATTAATTTGTTATTTAACTCATTTGTATCTGCTAAAGATGTCTTTGATTTACCACAAATTGTGTTTAATGAACGATCTTTTCCAAACTACCCCAGGTCTTGGAGGTAGCAAGTACATCTCCTTTGAGGAGCGCCAATGGCACAATGATTGCTTCAACTGCAAGAAGTGCTCCGTGTCTCTGGTGGGTCGTGGCTTCCTGACCGAGCGCGATGACATTCTGTGTCCTGAGTGTGGCAAAGACATCTGAAGACCAACATCCACAGGAGTGACGTGGACACCAAACCAAGGACCGTACATTCAAAGAAACGTGCAACATAGCAGCACTATAACAAATAGTGAGAAGAGAGAAAGTAACTGTATACAGCATATGCAGGCTGACAAAAATATAGCTAACTGACAAGTACTAATCAGTTACATCTTCCTTTTTTCAGTTGGGCTTCTGCTGAAAAAGAGAGGCTTTTAACATGCACTGATTTGACACTTTCAGCAACTCTTACAAATGTCAAGTGCAATAGATGGCATAGACTATATTTATAAAGATCTATTGATTCTATAGTATAGAGCAATTTATATTCAGATAGCTTTATGTGCTCTGTCTTCAGCAACATATTTGAACTTCTGTTCAAGCCTTTGTTCACGTATTTTCAATTATTCTAATTGAGGACATAGGGCAGGTAGAGTCAGCTCTGACTTTATAATATTTATGTTGTATCTGGCTTTGCTAACACAGCATTAGAGCAACTGTCGGTTTTCCTATGTGAACTACTTACACTGTGAAAAGCAACACATGCCAGCTACCAAGAGTGCCTTGTTTATGACGCCATTCTCAAGTTTTGAAAAGTTCATTGTATTTGAAGATTTCAGTAAACTACAAAAATGCAAACTGTGTGTATAACCAACTCATAAACACAGTTGTACCCATTGCAACAACATGAAAATGAAAGACTTTGAGAAACATGCAATCCTTTTGTCAATTTATTGCACTAAAAATGCTTCACTTTCCACATTTGCAAAAAAAACTTGAAAAAGGTCTGTTCATACAGTAGGTCAATAGTGAACTCTATGCAGGGATTCTTCTTCATTCATTCAATTGTGTTGTGTTTGCAGCTGTTCTTTGTGCATAAATATAATATCCCATTTGACAGCCCTTAGATCCAGAGCATTCAACACGTCAAGGAAGAAACACTACCCATAGAGGAAAATCAACAGACAAATTATCACAACTCAAACCTTCTGTGCAATTCTTCACCAACCAGCTACCAAGTTAAAACTGCCTGTAACTCTAGAAGCTCATATTAGTGAGACCAGCCAACCAGCCAGCAAACTACACATGATACCCATCTGGTCATCTAACAGCTGACATCATTTGCCACATCATAGTCAGATGGTTCAGTAAAAGCAAACAAAAGTTCTCAATGAAAGCACACGCACGCACTCTCACACACACTTTGATCGGGTAAAAAAAAAAAAAAAAAACTTGTTACTGTGGGGAAATTTGACTAAACTAATTCTGCACATCAGGTGTGCAGAAAACAATGACTGGGTAAGTAGTTCATAAAACAAAATTGCTGGCACAAATATTATCTGGATGAGTAGTCCCAGTCTGGGCATCACGTCCCCATAGCTGAAGAATTGTCTTGTTCCTGAACACTGTGATCTACTGTACATTAGATTTTTTTCATTAACTCATTCAATCAATATGATGTGGATGGTTTGTGCATTGCTCAAGGCATTCAGAGTGAACTTTTAAGGTGGGTCTGTGTATTGAGGCTGACATGAGAAGAACATGCATCTAAGTAGGGCATGAGATCCCCATACAATCCCCGACTGACATTATGGTGGCAAGAGTCTGTCTGAGAGTCACCACCAGAAGATGATCTGAATGTCTGTCTATCTGTCTCTCTCCATCTGTCTGTCTCTCTACATCTGTCTCCTGAGCACTCGAAGGAGCCCTGCTGTAGCATGGTCAGGGCCACGTTACGTGCTGAATCTTCTTCTTCACCTCAGGGGACCGCAGCTCCCCCTGTAGGCCAATAACATAAGCACATCCATCAGAGAGACTGTTTACATTTAGTCAAATAAAACTACACTCTTACAAATACTACACCACCATCACAATCATGCATGTATTTGAACAAAACTACCAACCTAGAGGAACATCAGAGTCCCACGTCAAGCCAAAAAAATGAAAAAACATTATGCGAATGTGACGTTTATGTCAGGATACTTACACTGCAGTCACCATCTCCTGACCTCTTTAACTTGGAAGTGGCTGAATTTGAAAGTCCTGATGATGGAGGACTTCTTGGTGTTGAGGATGAGGGTGAGGATGATGATGATGAACCGGATGAAGATCCTGAGAGCTTGCAAATTGGATTTGACAGCTTCATGGATGGAGGAGGCTTCAGGCGGTCTGTGGCCCCAGGCGAGGATAGGGTGTCAGGCTTTTTCAGTTTAACACTTCCCGTGGAGCTGCCGTCATACACAATTAGTGGCCTTTTCCTGCCTGCATCACTAGTGGAACTGTGGCAGACAAAAGCAATCAGAAGAAAACACTGAGAGGAGTAGAAAAACGATTACACAGGTTATAGAAAGCCGTCCCAAGTTCAACAAAAATATTTTTCCTAGTCTGTGAATTTGGGTTAGTTTTCATGTTGATTGATGTTTTCACCTGTGACTGTGAGACTGTGAGGACCTCTGTCCCACTCGAGTCTTCTGCATTTTCCTTCCCCAGCGGCTGTTAGGTAGTTCTCGCTGCGGCAGAGGGATGACATGACGCACGTAGACGTCCGTGAGCTGGTCTTCACTCCCATCACTGTCTACCTGAATATTTCTCTGAAGTATCAAGTGACAGGTTAGTCAGACAGAAAGAGAGACAATTTTCACCATCTTGCATGCTTTGTGAATTGTGAGCAATAGTGTCGCAAACTAGTAAGGCGAGGTGCCGACCGCTGCCGACACGAAAAAAAAGATTATGATGACAATCTCTCAAGTTTGGTGTACTTCAACTGATAGGCAGGCTAGCTGATTAACCATATTACGAACTATACGGACCAACGTCAACAGGGATTGTAAGGTTATCTGTAACCTCAGTTTAGGCTTGTGTAGACAGTGACAACTCAGACGATAGGGTGTAGACTTAACAACCTTAAGTCAACTTGGCATTGCTGACGGCTCGAAAGCTATCATCCAGCTAACGTTAGCGACAGCTCGCAGTACAGGTGGCCATGAAGCACACAGGATAAGCTTTACTACTGTAAAATTCCTTACCTCATGTAAAATCAACTTGAGGAAGTCGTTGGAGAGGAGCTCTGGGTGCAGTAACAGATCCGCAGCTGATAAACCAGCGTCTGACTTCTTTTCTTTTTCATGATCGCGTCCATGCCTGTGGTTTGCCATCCTATTTGCATTCACCACTGAATCCAGCGCATCTCTTGACATTCGTTTTTGCTATCAGAACGTATTGCGCCACCTATCGCTGTGGATGACGTAAATATGCCAATCAACCATCAACTCGCTAGATGCAAATGAACCAAGAGGTAAGTTTTCGTTCGACAGAGTGGCTGGAGCATATCACAGACTAACACTTTAAGACAGATTCTCTATGGCCTAGTAGTAAATTTGTAGCGTAGACAGAAAGAATGTGAAATCATGATCAAATGATTGCATCATCAATACACCGCACGGTGCAGTGCCGATACACGTGCTGCTTAACGTTAGCTTAGCGTTTCACTGTCCAACACACACACACCCGCGCGCGTGGGTCGAAGCTTTAAGAGAGTGCTCTGTAATTTTGGCAAAACTTTAAAATTGTCGGTACAACCAATTCCAGCACATAGCAAGTCTTAACATTTCACATGTAGTTCAGTGTTTTAAGGTTGTTGCAAAGGGATTCAGAAGTCTGCGTTTTACTTCTATCTCACGTGTAGGTTACGCACAGAAATTGCCATTTTGTTCGTTACTGTGGCAAATTGTAGCCTCCGCTTTAAACCTCTGTTTTCTCCGTAACACAACTGTCTCGGGCTTCTACGCTATTTAGCTTTACTGCATATACAGTGGTTAACTGTCCTATCCCTAAATGCATTCAGCTCCCACCCAATAGTGGGCAGTCGCGGGTGCTCGTAGCATGAAGCACTTCGAGTGTGCGATTAGAGTCACTGGGTAAAGTAAGGTTACATGGCAAAGGGAAGTGCGGTGTCCTTAGGAATTATCTAACAATTTGAAAAAAGGTGCTGTTACAATTCAACATTTTAAACCACAGATCATATTAATTTAAAGTGATAACGCTCCAAGAGACACCTGGTTACTTACTAACAAGATTATAACGCTGTTAGCTTAACCGTTTAACGTTACTTGTTAGCTAAAGACATAGCATCTGAGATGGTCGTGCTGTTTTAGCAACCAGGTTAATATATTTTAACAAGTTTACTTTAGTGTGATTTAGTAAACATTGTACAACGTTAGCTTTGAGATTAAATCGTGGGAGGAGATTTTACACATGTATTTGGTGGCGAAATGTTAAGGGCTTACTTACCTAACAAGATAGTAGTCGAAGCTTAATGTAGCTTCAGTGCAGCTACATTAAGTGGTCCAATGACATGTTTGTGCAGATTAACGCCCACTTGAGCAAGACTTCTACAGTTTGTTTGGCATTATTGTTATTGGTTTTTTAATTGATGGTTGAAAACGTTTTGTTTCTCACCCTCTTTTAGACTCCTAGGAGTGAAAAGAGGCCTTCCAAGATGGCCAGTGTGAGTAACTTCATAGTATGTTTACAAAAACTGCATGCAATGTTTACCTGTTTGTCATATTGTGTTAATCTACAAATTAGATGTCAAGTACCGCATGTCAGGCATATATGTTTGAATGTGTATAGTTATCTGTATATATGTGAAAACAGTGAGCCACCTTAGAATTATGTAGTTTATCTAGATGCGGATGTCATTTTTCTTTAACAGGTAATTTGTGGGAGGGCACGGATGGTGACTTACCTGCCAGGGATTCATGTTTTGGTACGTCGTGTTGTTGGGGCCAGGACCTTCTCTGGGGCCGGATCCTCAGGGTCTGATGAGCCCCACCGTATCGTCACACCTCCTGAACTTGGTACACCTCTATGAAGCCTACCCTTCCTACAGAAGCTCACATCAGCAATTCCTCAGACTTTACAAGCTTATTCATAACTTTAAATGTTAAGCCAGCTCTTTGGAAATTTAGCTGATATTCCGTTCCGTGACATAAGAGGATGCATACCCTTATTGTCTCTGTGCATGTGGTACTCTGTCTGCACAGTTCACTTAAATTGTTACACCAATTAGCCCCTGGTTTCTGTTGTCAATGGGGTTAGCTATATTAGGAACTGGTGCGACTCGCATCTTTTATCATGTCCAGTTGTATATCACCCTCTTAGAAAATGTGAAGCTTTTGATGCGATTTCTTTTGAAATCTCTTGACAGTACTTTTATTTCCATATTTGGGACCAAATACCTGACAAGTCTTGTCTACATTATAACAGGTGTGCGTACTGGTAGATGGAGAGTAATTTTCTTTTCTTACCTGTTATCTGTGGGAACCATGTGTTTATAGGTCCTCTTATATATGTGTGTCTTTATGTTTTAGGGCCCAGGACAGTGTGGCCAGATGAGAGCATGGGCCCATTTGGACCCCAGGATCAGCGTTTCCAGTTACCTGGCAATGTGGGCTTTGATTGCCACCTGGAGGGCACTGTGGAGCAGAAGATGAGAGCCCTCCCCAGACAAGTCCCTGACGTACTGACCACACCCTCCAGCAGTGACCGACACCAGTTCATTTTGGCCCAAATGCTCTCAGAGTTTGGGGTGTGTTGAATGAACAGTGGCATTCATTGCTTTGTCAGTGCCAAGGCTATTTTTTTTAATAGGTAGCATAGCTTGGAGATTAACTAACCATTGCTGTGTCCTCAGGATCAGGAGTCTCCACCACAGCCTGTTAGCAAAGTGGAGCAGTACTTTGACAACTCTAATGTGGAGTGTGCCATACAGTTGTGCCCCGAGCTGCTGAAGAAAGGTAATTAGTACTTCTTTTTCTGTTTACTGATTGTTTGACTTGTTTTACTCCAAGTTCAAACTTAATAAGGGTGATTTTTGCATGACTTGTGTTATCAAAAATGTTTGGAATGGCCACAAGAGGGCAGTCTAATATTAATATCATCAAACCAGTGGAGACTGCCCTGAGCCGGAATGACAAGTTCTGATGATCATGGCCAAGCTACCATTTAGGACACCGAGGTCATGTCCTCTGTAGTTTTTTCTAAAGTTGATGTTGATGATGAGTTGATGACCTATAATTCCTGTATCAAATCATCTGTCAGATATATCTAATTTCTCAAAACGAGATTGTTAGACTAAAATTGTAGAGTGGGTGCTTGCTTACTTCTCAAAACAAGAGCTTCTATGTTGGCAAAATACCGCGGAGTGTGTGCTATTTATAGAAAGAGCGAACAATTCAAACACGCAATATTTCACGGGTATATATCACACAATATTTTGTGTGAACTTCAATATGCTTACACTCAAACTCAAAGTTACAAACAAATGAGCTGCTGGCATATGCATGTAGGAGACCACTGACGCAGCGTGAGAGAGAATGTTGGCCATTTTTGACCTCAGTATTTGAAAAAATCTTGCCTAACATCAGTATGGCTATCTGTGAGAGGACTGTGCCATTAGATAGATCCCTCTTGTTCATATGTGAAAAATCCAACTTGAAGGGCAGCTTCCAGCCTTTTGCACTAAAAGATTAACTTTGGGCGTGCAAGGCAGTGTGATGAATCGGCTCAGTTGGCAATGGTGTAGTAGTCAGTAGATGGCAGTACAGTTCAATTTTCACTCAGCAAATTAAATTTTACAAGCAGCTTCAAAGTGTAACTGCACCCACTAACCACACTCACTTCACGTTCTTGAAAAAGCCTTCTTAAAAGGTCGGGGGACTTAAAAGAGGAGGCCTGGCTGAGAAGACGCCGGTGAACTGGGGGTTCTACGTTCTAATTCTACGATTTTTTTGCCTCGGCTCATTGGCGATTTTGAACACCCCATGTTGATCCATGCTGACCCATGTCAACATAATCTGCAATTTTATGCTGAGGTGCGGGTTAAAGAAAATAAATAAATAGGACTCATGGGTTTCTTCCAATCCCTAAAACATTTAGAAAATTCCTGCAGCTGAATCATCTCCATGTCATGTCAGATGGAGAGATTTTGTAGTCTACAGTTTGAATATCAGAAAAGACAATCCAACTTTGTGTAATCAGTAATCATCATCATACTCTCATCATCAGTGGAAAAAAATCTCAGAACGAGCCTGATTGCCATTAGGTCAGTGGGCATATATGTAGCCTATTATATCAGTCTGTTATAACTAGCAGGGTTGCATAGCCCACCCCAACAGCTTTAGATTTCTCTAAAATAATCATAGGCCTATTTTTATGTAGCCACCTTATTAGTGATTGCATTCTCTCTGTGTTCAGTGAAAGACAGGTGTCATCTTAAATTGATTTCGATTGCCTGTTGTTTGCGAAGTGTGACGCACTTCGATAGCCTAGTTCATTTCACATTCAGGTTGTACATTTTGTCTGTCTGCCTGTTTTTGTATAGCCTACTGTTTAAGAAGTGTTGGGGAAGATTTGGTTCTGATTTGTCAATCACTGGGTTAAATTAAACAAAACCAGAAACGTATGTCCTGATGGGCTAGCAGAAGCTGCACGTCAGAATTATGAGTAGGCTGGCTGAATTTGCTTTCCTCAAACAATTCTGTAAAAGTTGCATGACAAAATAAAGCCATTTTTGCTAATCAGAGTGTGTTACAAGTCTTCTGTGATCAGATCAGGCACTTTTCATGTGCTATGAATGTTCTATTCTCATCGAGATCTGGTGCTTTTGCATTTGCCAGGAGCGGTTGCATTTAGCCATATAAATAACATAACAGAACCCTTTATAAAGCTGTTTTCAATTGTTGTCTTGTTGTGATCTGTGTTGATAGACCCAGTAGACAATTTGTTTTAGTAGAATATAGTATATGAGCGCTGAAAAATTCTAGACCTGGGCCAAAAGTGCCAGGAATATGCTGCTGCCACCGAGTAGATTTACCCAGAGCCGGGAGTCTGCCCACCTCTCATTAGAGCAGTAATCAGATGCAGTGGTGTATTTTTGGGGAACTCTATTGTCATTTTTGTCATAAAATGTAGTGGTGCAGTTGAAGCTTTAGAGGGTGCAGGGAGCTATTTTTCACATGTAATATGCCACAAAATACTGTGTTTGTCTGGGATATTTTTTTTGTCAATATTATTAGTGTTTTGCTACATTTAAGTAATTTCTTTCAGTCAGCAGCTCTGAAAACATATTTTGGGGTGCAGTTAATTTTATGGGGTGCAGTTAATTTTAATTTTACATTTTCAGGACTGTTAGGCATGTGGCTCCAAAAACATACAGCTAGAGTCTTCTGTATGTCAAAAGAATCAAATTGAAATGACACTAATAACTTTCTCATTATTCAGATTTCCAGTCAATGTTTCCGGAGGCGCCTTCAAATGGCATGATGGTGGTGATGGTCACTCAGAAGACAGAGAACGACATGACCAAGTGGTGTGAGGAGGTGGAGGTGGAGCGGGAGCAGCTACTCTCTAAAGTGAGTCTGGCCCTCACAGGACTCTCATTATACACAAAGGCCTCCTATGGAAGTTTTCAGCACTGCGTAACATGGTTATAAACTAAATAGGCCTTCGTAACTTTGTCCTTTAACTCTGACTGTCTTTGCATGGTTAGATATTTTGGTAATGTGGCACTAGCCTCCTGGTGAGAATGTATCTTCAGCTGACATTTATGTAGGCGGTCCTCCACTTAAAAATTGCAGTGTTTAGGTTGGGCATTCCCCTGTAGATTTATATGTTTAGTCCTACATGGGACCCAACAGATATTTCTTTCCTTTGTGTACGAAATGCTGTCGCTTCTGCACCTCCTCAGACTGATTTACATCTCTGACGGAATCCAGGCGCCTCACCCAATACATTTAAACTCGCCTCTTTTGGTATGGATTCAGTTTGCTGTCCTGTTAGGAAGCCTAAGAAGAGCTGGAGTGACTTAAAGCTGTGTGCTAACAGAACATTGTGGCCATCACAGTATATGGAAGACTTTTTGCTTGAAAAATACTTATGATTTGCTTATTGTTTGGCAGACATTGCATAAGAAAGCCTGGTGCATATTATGACATATATACTTATAACACTAAGTTATCTTTTACTAATGAATTGTAAAAACCATGGACACTTTGGAGCATTATACCTTGCCTGCTTACTTTGCCATCGCTGAGTTGGGACTAGTTGGGAGGCACAGGAAGTGTGGTGTGTGTAAGCAGACGTTGCGTGAGTCCGTAGCGCGTGTTTGTGCCGTCTGCGTTATTCACCGTCTGTTTCACATCAACATGTCTGGGCCTTTGTCTCAACAGTAAACGACTAGTTTCATTCTCTCCTGTTCCACCATCCATTCCACTATAGAGGGAGATTATGTTTATTTCAGGTTGTATGTGAATTGTGTTGTTTTTAATGAAGAGGTATTTCCTCCATTGTCTAACTTAATATGGTATTGTGTTTACAGTTTATTGCAGGGGCCAAGGAGATTTGTTATGCCTTGCAAAAAGAAGGTTATTGGGCAGACTTCATAGACCCTTCATCAGGGCTCGCTGTAAGTTAGCACCACTGCTGAATGTTTTTCCTTTCTCATTCACCCCGTCATTGAATTAATATAGTAAAAGTAAATCATGTGTTTGTCACATTTGCAGTTTTTTGGCACATACACTAACAACACACTGTTTGAGACGGACGAACGGTATCGCCACCTGGGTTTCCAGATCGAAGACCTGGGCTGCTGCAAAGTCATCAGACACACCCTCTGGGGAACTCACGCTTTTGTGGGGACAGTTTTCACTAACGCTCCTCCAAACAGTCTAGTCATGAGGAAGCTACAAGGCGGCCAAGAGTGAAAAGACTACTGTTAAAGGCCCAAGAGGATCGGTCTTTTTGCAGGCGTGCTGTGGTTGGCACAACACTCGCACCTTCTAAAATAATTGGTTAAGACACTGATTCAACTGGATCTTTGTCCTGTGAACCATCAGATTTTCAGAGACTTTGGAATCTTGAAGCTTGGTCAAGTGCTCTTTGTAAACATTACAATAATACAGTATATTTATTTTTTAATAATAGGGGTAAATGTTCAGTATATTATGTCTGATTGTTTTGTCTGTGTCCTACATTATTATTCCATGATATTGCATTCTTAACTCAAGTGATTGAGTCTTGGCTGGGCGGATGTTCATCTTCCCCACACTGACGTCCCTCAGTGAGTCTGCTATGGCTTCTCTGATCCATGCTTTTGAAAACAACACTCACTGACATTGCCTTTTACCTTTCGGTTCAGTCAAGAGTTTGGTCTCAATTTGTCTGTGTGAGCTTTTTGAATTTTGTGAGCTCTTGATTTTTGCTGATTTTTGCTGTAGACAGATTTGACTTGACGCTGAGTGAGTCTGAGTGCTGGAACTTTGTAAATTATAAGGCAGCTTTGGCTCCTCGCAATATAGAATAAAGAAAAATATTTTGTCACATTATGCTGATTTTTACCATTCACAAATTTTAAAAGTTGATCTGAAAGCCTTGAAGTCAAGATATGGAGTGTTGATATGGTGTCCATATGCTGAAGTAACATGTATTGCATAACATAATCTGAATTGTCTACTAGAGCATAATATATGAATATTACTATAGTATACTAATAGAGATATACTAAATTAATTAATTATATATTAATATAGTGTATAATATAGTAATATAATATAATATATATAGCATAATCATAGTCATGGTCGTATTGTTTTAAATTCGTTTCAAAGCAGAGAGAAAACAAAATGCATCTCATTAATTATCAAAACGTTTTTAAATTGTGTGTATATCCACACAATAAGCAGTTGCCCTTCTGCAACTTCCTTATGCAAGCTAAACTATTAGCCCAGAGGTCGTACAACAGCAAAAAAAGAAATAATACAAAAAACATTCCAGTATTCACACTCCAAGTCCAAGAGGACTTCTTAGTTACATCTACGACACCAATAAAAGTGTTTTTATGACCTAACTGATTAGAGGAAATTTGAAGATTTGCTGCATTGAGCTGTAGAGATTAATATTGAAAATATTGCAAAATATTGAAATGATGCTATGCATTCTCTTGAAGCATCCATTGCGCTGGCATTGCCCTGCTATAAACATTTCTGCTTCATTGGACTCCAAATATTGCTGTGTCCTCCGTGACAGTGGTCCATGACTAGACAGGAAGCAGTAATACCCTGCGCCCAAGGCTCACGCTCTTATGGAGTGGTCTGAAGCAGGCGAAAGACACAGTCGGATTAACGCAGGGCGATCTGGAGATGTCTGGACTTGAGCTATTGTGGGAGGGCGGCACCAGCTGCCATGGCTGGGTGTCTCTGGGGCCACATTAGCATTTATTAACCCAAACACAGCCATTCCCAAGCAGATGGGCACCTCATCAGTCTCACCCTGGGCATGACACCCGCAAGAATGGAGTCTGCCATTACCATGCATCGGGAAAAAAAAGGCGCAGGACTATTTGATCACTACCTCAGAATTGTGTTGTGGCACCGGGGCACTTCAGAGGAAAATGATTCTTTCTGAGAACTCTTTTGAAGGGGAGATTCCATTTTTAGTTTTACATTCACAGTACTCTGGAGAGCACAGCACTGTTAATTTCACTAGATTAGACGTGTACTTGCAATAATTAGTTTTTGCTATTTTTCATGTTGCTATGAAGGCAAGGCAAGTTCATAGACTACTGATGAACCACCTTTCCATGGAAAAGAACAGCTCACAGGCAAGACACACTTCAGAGGCAATCCAAATGGCTCAACATTTTATAATCAACAATAAATAGTACAATATCAGCAAGAAAGCATTTATCAATGTGCGTCATAAAACATTAATACAGGGGAATAGCACACCATCAATTTATTATTTTATTCTTTCAGTCTATCATCCTTATAAATGCATTATCATATTAAGATAAGTAATTTGGAATCTGGAAGTGGAAATTGAGTTGGGTCAGTGGGAAAGGTCAAATGCTTTGTTGAAACTATGCTACACACTTGACAAGGATTTTATACGCAGCTTGGACAATCAATTTTTTTTTTTATAAAAATCACTTCAAAGCTAAAATCAATTGATTGCTTACAATTGCAACAGAATGTGCTTGCATACAGTGTCATTGTTGACTGGTTGACCGGTGTTATTACCAGTCAGTTGCACCAGATGAACTGTTTTGACATGTGGACACATCAGACACATGCGTGTGACTGTCGTGAGTTGCAAAGACGCAAACAATGGTCAATTTAAGACCGTTTGTCTGGGATTGGTGCATTTGCGTGCGGTAATCATTCCAACTTCTTAAGTCTGGAGAACACGAAGGTCACCACACAGCACCTTGTGATTGACAGAGCTTTCAATTGGTTGTAATTGTCCTTTTATCAGCTCCATTTAACTTTGTCTTTGTTTGAACAAGTCTTGCCAAACTTCACAACTAGTGAGAATGAGCCAGTAACACCTGCTAAAAATATCAAGGACAAAATCATTGAAAATATTTAAAGAAACTTTGATGTATTTGTTGTTGGAAACTGATGGTGTACTTTGCTGATTGCAAGGGCTACCTATTGATACCTAAAATCCTATAAAAGCCTATTTGTTGACAGAATTAAACAGAAACCAAAGATCATTTGTGCCTTGGTAAATTTTGACAGACTCTTATTTTGTGTCCCTGTCTGAGTTGACTAAGTCTGACAGGCTTCAGCTCTTGAGCGCTGAAGTGAAGATCTAACTATGTCTGCCAAGCAGCTCTGGTGTTGACAGATCAGGCTGTAAGGTGATCTGTCTAGCTAAACAACATGATTGGCCCACAAAAAAAGAAAACATGGAAATTAGGTGAAACTCCAAACAAGTTGTTCTGGTTAGTCAGTCTGAAGCCTGCCATAATTCAAATTTTCAGGTTCAGTTGGCTATTATGAGTGGACTCATATTAGGATTAAGGGCATATCCATATCAGTGTGTTAATTGAACATGCATATTTGTGCATGTGTACCCACATGTTAGCTGGGATTTTACAGTATATATTGGGACTTTAGATGATTGTTACAATGTCCTATAGGGTCATGTAATCATACATGTTTTTAACACCCCCTATGGGTGTAGAACACTTGGCTTGGTCACACAGAAACATGGTGCTGAGGCTAAAGCTCTTGTTTCCTGCTTCAAGAATATAGGTGAAGAAGGTCATAGTTTTACTGAGGTGTCTTAATTGCAGGCGCCATATTCGAAATGTTATCTTAAGGAAACTCTTTTCAGAAACACACAAATGCAGGATTTGAGGCAGTCTGTTTTTAAAAATCAGGGGCTGAAGAAAACCTTAGGTAAGGGAAAGCACCTTTTGTCACTTCAGTCATAATGTTTTCACTCTGACTTATTAATTGTATTCAGATCAAATGCAAATATGCAGGGAAGGCTATCAAAATTTAACCAAGTTGAGATATCTAGGTCAGACATGGAGCATGTCCATTTGAATAAGGTATCAATAATGTATAAGAGCCGGTTGACTCAAATATTTTGTGTCAAAGAATATCAAAATTATAACAGATGACATGAGGTTTTCTACAGAACAATAAAGAGCACTATTCAGTCTTCACAAGTTGCAAGGCACATGTGATTCCAGAGTCATCCAGCCATTCACAAGTTATCAACGTAACATTTCAAAGCAATTGGGGGGGTCTATGTGGAAAACTTTCACAGCCAAGAATTTGACCTTGATTGTTCACATCTGTACACAGTTGTCCGTGATCAAACAGTATTAGTGCCAGGCCAGAACAGATGTGGGAGACGTGTCTGGTGTCAAGGTGCACACATTTTCTGTGCTTTACAGAGATGACAGACTGACTCGCTACATCAGCAGCATATAAGAGCATATATACTGTAGTGCATCCATGGCTAATGCAAACTGCCAGTGAAACACTGGAGCATGTTTGCATATCTTTCAAATCCTAATCAGGAGTGTGTTTCTGCAAAGCACTGTTGGCTAACAACAATCGTAATTTTGATTGTTTGATCCATCCATCCAAATGCTAACATGTTCAAAAAGTTTGGTGGTTGGAACAACTGATCAGGTGCTCATTTGACCTTCCTTAATGTCTTTCCTCTTTTTCTTTGTCAATACATTTGTACTTTTTTGTCATTTTGTTTTAATTGCTCAGTTAATTGTTAATTGCTAATATATATATATATATATAATTTTCTCCTCTGTGGGGATTTGGGCATAAAACCATCAGCATTATTTGTCTTTAAAACTTAATCAATCATTAGTTTGGAGTTTCTAACAGCAAATAGAAATTCTTAACCCATAGGGGCAACAGTAAGAAGAATCTTTTTTTACAATAACCTTCGGTCCATGCCCCAGATATGGAACCTTCATTTAATGTATTGTAGTTCACACATCCTCTGGGTCAGTATAAACTTTTGGCATGGACTGCCAATGATGAACGGGCTCTGTGTCACAGGTCTGTCCAGAACAATGGAAGATTCCCATAACTCATCCCTCAGCACTTTCCTGTTTTTAGAAACAGGCTCAGAACGAAAGCAAATTTTGCCAGGGAGCTCTGCAATGAATGTTATTCTTGGGCAGTGCCAAGCAGGGACAGAGTTTAACCCTTGCTTCTCTACCACGGCTTACCAAGGCAACTCGGAGTATTGCACTATGCGAGCGTATTGGTTTGGGAGCTTGTAGACAGCTTTGTTCAGCCAAATCAATTGCAGCCAGTGTAATCCTAGCGCTGTTTTCATTCACGCAGTAATCTAATTAGTAATCCTGTTAGGCTTTTGATTCAAGAATTTCACTCAATTAATAGGAGACTCAGACTGGGGATTTGCAATGACTGTAGAACTTGGTCTTGGGCAAACAAAAGCAAGACTCGGCTACAATGGTCAAGAAAAGAAAATGGCCACTCAGAGGGACATCTGGCTATTGGTGAAAAGACAAGCTGTGGACTGTGCACTGTGGACTGTGCACAGATTAACTGAAAGAGTAATAACAAATAAAGGTCATTTATATGTGCCTTACAGATGCCTGGGAGAGGAAGACCTTTTAAAACATCCTGTAAAATCTCCACAGTGCTTGTCCAAAGACTATGTGTCATTTCCCACCAATCTGTCCAACACTCTTCCTTACTGTCAGCCGCTTTCCTTTCGGTGAGCCTTTGGCACATACAGTATGTCATCTGCTGCAGTGTGAGTATCTCCACCCAGCAACGGTGTATGCCGTCATCTCTACTTCTACCTCACAGACACTGAATTCAAATGAAACTGAATGTCAGGTACTTGCCTTTGTCATGCTGCATGGAAGCTTTGTGGTGGTGTCACGTTATTATTTGAATACATCTTAGATTTAGATTTGACACTACAGCTAAAAGGTACACTATACAGCATATGAAACAAATGGGTGCCAAAACCGGTGTAAAACCTCATACACATCTTTTTTTGATGGGAAGTGAAGTCCAGTTCACATGTCTACTAGTATGTGATCCCATCGACAGAGATTATTATGAGGTGTGAGGTAAACACACTTACAAAGACACACACAGCTCAGTAATCTCACCTGGCTTGTAGCCTTGATCTGCTCCTGATCCCCTGCATTCCGGCCGGATTCTGTGGTACAGCTGTGTCCAGCGGTCACCCTACCTCCACCACCCTCCCACCCACCTCACCATCCCTCAGCTCAAGCATTTCCTTGGATTATCAGATGACATTTCAAGCTCTATAATTTTGGCCTATCTCTACATTCCAGAAGAAATGCAAATGGCTGTCCATTCTATGTAATACAGTAGTAGCAGTATAGCTCTCTGGCTGTTCAATATGTGTTCAATATTTCTTCAATGGTTCTATAAAACTTGCTATTTACAAATACAATAACTCAATAAAACAGCTGCAAGGAGTGTCACAGGTTGGCCTTTTTCCCTTACCATGAGAAGTGCCCTGCCTTGTCAATGCCGTGGCTTAGCTGGTGCTGGGGGTTCCATAGTCTGATAATTAAAATCTCAGCTTGACAGTAGTAGTCCGGACATGCGGCCTTGCTCCCCGACAATGGGGGTCATTCTTCTGGACCCGGAGCCAGGCATGTGAGACCGAGGCCCGCCGTGACTCGGAATCATTAAAAACACGTTAACTGCTCATCTGGAAACTGAGCCATGGTGAGGAAATTTGACTTTTATTGCCAGCGGCCCTCTACCTCGTCTGCAGAAATGGATTAGCTTTGGTGGGGGCAGTGGTGGTGGTGGTGGGGTTGGAGGGGTGGAAACAAAACCTTGAGATGTTATGATGCTGTTCTGTTTCTCTCCCTTTCCCATTTCTTTTTGGTAATCAAAAAGTTGGAATGCCCCAAACACAAGATTAGGGAATTTGTTTTCCCTGGTTCGCTGCCCAGCTCCTAGACACAACTTTCATAAGGGGGCTTAAGGCCTAAGCTTAGGTAACACTGTGAGCTGTGCCTCCTTCTCTGGCTGGCAGAGGGTCAGGTTAAATTGAAGAATGCAAAGAAGCACTGCAAATAAACCACTCAAACATAAGACAGAATGAAAGCGTATGGCTTTGGGGAAAGTCCTTCAACGGGGCTTACCTCTGAGACTGGGAATAGCCGTAGGTTACCTTTAAATCAGCTCCTCAACTCAATCTAGCAGAAGGTAATCACTCTTGAAGGAGTTTGGCAGTAATTCAAGAAAGCAAACTCATTGTAGACTAGTGTCTAGAAATGTACTGTTTTGTTGGCTTTGGTCATTGAAACGGAATATGTATGTCATTTATGACAAATGGCTCTCATTTACTTTCCATTGGCATTACTTTAGGTCCCATCACAGAACCCTCAAAGATTATTGTTAAATTGTACAATGCCAGGAAATTTGTAAACATGGAATACAAATATCACATTTTGATTCACTATCTCTTTGTTCTCTAAGGACACTGTAAAAAAAGTCCTCTTAGCGAGGCCTGGTCTAAAAAAATGTAATTTAAACAAAACGCCATGGGTTGTTTCTTGTGGAGCACTAAAAGTCTGTTTGGACATAGGCATCTGTGGATGTTACTCAGCCTCACTTAGTGGCCAGGTTGCCATTTTCACTCTTGACTCCATAAATCCAGCTGACCATTGTCAGTTTTGTTAGCATCCAGGAATGTCTCTTCTTCAATATAACCACTCCAGAGTGAAAGAGAAGTCCTGTGTTTTTAGACAACATTTACTTCTTTTGGACCCGCACTCCATCTGTGACACTGGGTGGACAAAGGGCTTATGGGGATGACCTTTGAACTCAGAGCCCACGTGCCAGTAGACTCGTTACTCTCCTTTGGCCACATTATAGATGCCTCATAAATCATCTGGTCCATAAATGCAAAGTCTGACAAAAGAAATGCTGCTTTCCAATAGACCATTTGGTTTTAGGTTCATTACATGTCTGGAAGCATGTGGGTTTCATACTGATTGCTATTAAGCAGGTAGTATATTACTAGAGCAGTAGCACAAGAACATTAACAATAGCACTGAGTCATGATGAGGAGAACTGGCTGTACTGGATGTAAATCTGAAAATACTTTTCATTGTTCAACAAGCACCACATATACACTATCGTTTGGATGTATATATATTTTGGATAGTGATGCAAAGAACTGGTCACCTTAGTAAAGGATAACATCTAATTCTAAAATTTGACGAGAGCTGTTTGCCTCAACAACAACTGTAGTCACAGGACTTTAGATGGTATTAAGGCTCATGGTCTATTTACATTGGATTTATACTGTGAGACCTTTCATAGTGATGATAAAGCAGAAAAATGTCTCTCTTTCCTGTTTAAAGACATGAGATGGAGAGAGGCAGCACAACATTACCAGCAGAACTGGGATGTAGGGTCTGTCAATTTAGTCTCTGAGTCATAACTCATTATGATATATTTAGGTTATTAAACTTGCCTTGCTGAAGGCAATGGGGCAATGGTGACATTTTTAAAGAGGCATTATGAATGTCCAGTTAAGGGTATACTCATTTTATGTGAAGTGCTGTGAAGTCATTCCTGATGTCTTATCAAGTAACCTAAATTAGATGGGCAGCACGTTTTCATATGAATGTCATCACCATCAATTTTTGCATTTCCAATCTGTGAGAGGACAACCGTTAGAACAACAGAGGAGATTTATGTGCATGAAGCATGGGTTGGCGAGTGGAAAATCTCTAATCTGTGGAAAAGAGCAAATGGAAAACTGGGCCAACAGAGGAATATCTTTCACAGGACAGAAATAGCTAAACATGGGAATGCAGATCGCTACAATTTGCACAATGTGGATTAGTGTCACAACATGGAGACATCTTTGACTACACTGTAAAAAAGAAAAAAGTGAAGTTTACCTGAAAAATTGGTGGAAACTCATTGTCTCAAATGAGTTAAGTAAGTGTAACTAGTCCATAACTTGAAAGAGACTAGTTATGTTTACTTAACTGAATTAAGTGCAAATTTTTCACAAATTTATAAAATAATCTTACTCTGAAAAATGAATAAGTAAAGCTCACTTGAAAAAATGTGAAATATTTGTACTTGAAAAATTGGTGTAAACCTGTTGATTCAGCTGAGTTAAGTAACCGTCACTATTCTCTTTAAAATTACTTTACAATAACTTAACTCATTTGAGGCCAGTTTCCACCAATTTTTCAAGTAAGTTTTACTTTTTCTTTTTTAAAAGTGTAGCATAACTTGAAAGGGACTAGTTACTTTTACTTAACTCATTTGAGGCAACAAGTGTCCTCCAAATTTTTCAAGTAAAGCTTTACTTATTCTTTTTTACAGTCTAACGTAAAAGAGACTAGTTATGTTTGCTCAAAGGACAAGTTGGCTGCTTAGGTACAGTCATGCAATATTTCCTAAAACGTATCAAACTTTCGTTTGTAAAGATGTGAAACTCACATGAGTGGCCAGTGGTGTTCACTGCTACTTCACTGAGTCCAATCAAGCTCTCAAGAGGAAGTTACATATGAGGGGTTTGAAAAAATAAGGCCACAATCGAGAATGAATAGTCAAAAACCTGTTGGAAACCATACTTTGCAGTGATTTTTGAGTCAGCGTTTCAACCAACACCACTGACCACTCGGGTCAGTTCATGCATTAAACTAAAAGTTTTATGCATTTTAGGAAAGATTGCAGATTGCATGACTGCACCAATGCAGCTATTCTATAGGTGTGTGTGTATGTGTGGGGGGAGCTACCACAACAACGAAAATATTTCAGAAGAGAGGCATTCATCTAAATTTAAATCATTATCCATTGTATTTCATCATAAAAAGTCAGAAAACAGGGCTTTAAGTGTAATTGAAATTGAAGTGAAATTGTCCTTTAACTCAGGCCACGAGTGTCAAGTAAGGTTTAAGTAGATTATTCAGGCAGGTTATATGACAGTCTATGACATGTATGTTACATCATGCTTTCTTCAAGTTCAGCATTCAGGATTACAACCCTCATTATACTGTGATTTGTCATCAATCAACCACACAGCGACACACATGTTAAGTTAAAATGTCATGTCTTCATCTTTAATATGAAGTTAGAAAAAATGCTTCCAAAATATTTATATATACACAAGTATTTACAGTGATACTACACATGGACAAAATCAGCAACAATATTTACATGCACATTTGGCACACTGGCATGCAACACACCACTCAAACGAAACACGTTATCATGCACTTTGTGAGCACTATGGTAGAATTTCAAAAAAGGCCATCCATGTAAGTTTCTCTGCACAACTCTCAGCATGTGTATATTTCCATGCTCTATTGTCGTATTAAAGAATGACATTTTATTGCCTGAGTTAAATCAAAAGATATGACAGAATTATCGGATAGCCCTTAACACGTCCAAGAGTAACATTGCAGTTTATAGAGCACAAAATGTATGTTTAAGAGATCCTTGAAGCACAGCACTGATATGTTTTCCAGACGACTTTTCATTTGGTTCGTACTAAACAATTAGCAACAGGACAGGCAGAGAGAGACATTAAGGAAAGGATTCACTGGTTCCAACCCCAAGGCACTCAGCCTAAACAAATCATGGAGCCGGACGAACTATAACACTGTATTTGCAAACTCAGCAATTTCTCACTAGCCACGCTTCCAACAGACACTAATGACTTGGGAACATGTCACAGCACAAAGAGCACATGAATCCAGAAAACACTGACAGGGACACAGTAAGAAAGATATAAAGGCCTCAGTATGTTAAGATGAATATAGGCTTCGAACCCAACAAAACTTTGGGATGTGAAACTGAATGACATCATTTTGATACACACCAGAGATCTTCAAGAATACAAAATCTACAAAACAAAAATGAGCTTTGACATAGCATAAATGTCCTTCATGGAATTGTTTTGACTGTCCATTCTCAGTTTGAACTGTAGCCAGTGTAACCACAGCCCAGTAAGTATATCTTCAAAATGTGTTTTTAAATGCCACGGTTCATTAAAACACACAATACATAGACACATAGGAAGGGAATATTTAATGTGCTGCCCTTTTGGTTATTTTGATGAGAAAAGGGAAACTAAGTACTTTTTTGTCGCTCCACTAAAAATACACTATCCCATATGATAAAAAAGGATTAAGAGGATGTTATCTGTTCCACCTGGAAAATAAGAGCTGCCTACTCTTCTATGTTGCATGCTGTGACTTAGAGGCATCACATTTTACACAGCTCACCTAACATCAACATGTAATACAAAAATAAATACTATATATATTATATGTACATACAGTATATACCAACCATCATACAGACAAAGCAACAAGCACAATGACGAAACATTTTCACTTTAAACATACTGTATCCTCCCATCCCATCCAATTCCTCACCACAGTAAAATGCAGGAGAGACGTCCCCAGCCCCCCCACACCCCGCACCCCATCCCCATTAACAGATCCGTACATGAGGAAAATATGAAGGGCAGCACTTTAACCCCTATCACGATACAGGGAAAAGAAAGTATGTTCTATTAGGAACTAGAGAGAAAAGCTATGTAACTGTTCTGAGTTCAGTTTGAAAAGGAAAATGGTCAGAGTTAAAAAATAATCACGATAACACTTCATTGGTAAGAGGTAAGTTTAAAGCAAAAATAACAACAACTTTCACTACCACTCCATGCCTTTTCTATAAGAGCAAGTCCTTTTACATTGTGTCCACTATGACATATTGACTTAAAAATAACTCTACAACATGCTGCTCCAATTAAAAAACAAAATAAAAGAGAAAACAAAACAGAAACAAACAAAAAACAAAAAACAGAGTTAGATCATGGCTTCTCTTTCCATCGCTCAAACATGCCTGAAGACCAGCAGCGTGCTGAGGAAGGTGAAGATGGTGAGGAGCAAGTGGCTGGAAGGTGGCTGTGGGGCGCTGCTGAGGGGGGATGTAGTGGCAAAGATGGCGTCTGACTCATTTCTGGGAACTGGCAGGTTACAGATGTTCCCTTCGCAACAAGCTGTGCATGTCTGTCCAAGAAGGTCAAAATGATCAACTTTTTGACTACAGTGTAGTCAAAGAAGTATAAAATACGAAGTACTTGGTACTTTTTAATGAACCTATCATATCTTGTTGTACATCACTGTTCAATACTAAGGAAACATTAAACATTTCAGCGATGTAGAAAAAACAAAGTAAATACACATAAATATAAATGTAAACATAAATACCTGTCTTTTCCATAATCTGCATCAACAAGTTATAATCAAATGTTTACATCACCGTTTGAAAAGCAGAATTATTTAAGATTGCCTCAGGGAAGTAACCAGACCAAACTTCATGAGACCAGACAATAACAATGCATTACAGAACTATAGGGCACAGTGTTTTGTGTTCCTATCATAACTGTGTAGTACCTTTTGCTGCCTCCAAAGTTGTACAGATTCTGTGTAAAGAATGGAAGTACTTGCTAACACTGGTGTCCGC
The DNA here is from genome assembly GCA_027481765.1 of Tenualosa thibaudeaui. NCBI lineage: Eukaryota > Metazoa > Chordata > Actinopteri > Clupeiformes > Clupeidae > Tenualosa > Tenualosa thibaudeaui. The sequence goes on from JAIFZK010000071.1 coordinate 2,289,060, forward strand.
TGCCTGAGGCCAAAGAATCAGAGAATCCCCCTGTTTATCCTGGATTCCTCACTTTTGCTTTGCTTACTTGTCTGTCTCTCACCTGTCTCTGTGTCTTTTGCTCCAATGCTTACTTCCCTATGATTCCTCTGTTAATTGTCTTCAAACAGGCCATGGCCTTTGCCTGAGTGACAACCTTACCCTGCACCCGTTGGCCTGAGCAGAGGCAACACGCACACCTCTCAGCACGGATTAGGAAGACAGTGTGCTGAGAAAGGACAGCCCTATCCACAAAACCTTTATCTGCTCTGGAGAGAGATCACTCGGGAGGATCTTCAGCTTAGCTGGAAAGCGCACTTAAGTGGTGCTGACTGAGACAAATTGTCTCGGTGTAGGGTCAAACACACACACACACACACACACACACACGCTTGTTGTCCTCCCACACAATGTACTTAGAAGCTCCACTGAAGTGGGATTTTTTGTTTTGGTTGACTCAAGGACTTAAAGCACAGATATGGCTGATTAATGGCTATGCTTTATGAGGGAAACAGCATAATGCAACCTGTAATTTATACAAAATCTAAACATTCTGATGGAAAAATTTAAGGCCATAGGAAATCCCAGGTCAATGGGTATTTGTTTACAAGTACACCGGAGCACATTAGTGTGCATGAATGTATGAGACTCATAGCTTGAGATTACACCATGTGTCTCTCCTTGAACTGTGAGGTTCATCCCTCCAGAGAACCTGAACACTCCATCAAACACAAGAACCCATTTGGTGTCTCGTAAAGACTTTAAAGGGGGAACTGTAAGGCTTTGGGAGGGAGTGAAGAGTACTAAGGTTGAACTATGTTGAGGTAGCCAGCTGTTTGAGGATCATGGTTTGTGATAGTTATCTCACGAGTGGCAATGTGTGAGCCTTACCCTGTGTCCTTCATGGTCAATGTCAGTGCATCCAGCAGAAAGACAGTCATTGAGGGCCACACAACGCTTGGTCACAGACACAGTGTCGCCACCCAGATTTATCTTGTGTCGTGTGAAGCAATATCTTGCATCTGTGAAGTTGGGAAAAATACACAAAAACTCAGCTCAAATACACAATGACTCAGCCCTCTACCTCTAGATACATTAAATAAATCAGGTATGGTTATTATACTTTGATGAAGCTGAATAATCCATCATGGCTAATAAACTGAAAATCTTTTCAATGATGCCATTGCTGTCAGTGATTACTGCCAACATTAAGAATCTTTAAAAATCTAACATGTAGTCATTTGGATGCATTACAATCTACAACAATAAAGAGCAATTGAAATCATCTGTAAATCAACTATCAAATATTCGCTGAAGTGTTGTAAATCTGTCAGACACAATGACTTGGGTGAATGATGGGGCTTGCTCGTTCAAAGGCATTATCAGGGAAAACTTTTCCACTGTCTGCTTCACCTTTCCTTTTAATTATTATGATGAAGAGCCACATGAATGAACCAAGCACCCCTGCCCCTAACCCCTAACCCCATGCCTCCTATCCCAAAACACAGGAAAAGAATGTCTTTATTGTAGTCCCATAAGCTACTCAAAACCTGGAGTAAAATGGGTGAGACTGTGTTGTACATTCCAGAGACTATTGGCTCAACACCAAATCCCATGTGATCTATCTGTTTGTTAGTGGAAGAATGTGCTTTAAGATCTGGCTCCGAGGAACTCGTCATTAAGTAATGGTGTAAATCAGTTCGAGACCAGTGGAGAAGACGGTGAAGCAGCGCTCTGTTTCATGCAGTGCTTTATGGACCACAGTAAGAGCCAACAGGACATATTACATTACAAGTAGATACACAGGCACTGAGCAAACACAGACTTAATTTATGGCTTGAACCAAAAAAAAGGGTGTCACAAAAGTTCAAAGTACTGCTGACTCTCATAAAAAGGTTCTCTGTCAGAGCACACATGGGTTGATGCACAGAATTTAGAGCATGTTGGTAATGCTTTCAATTTCCTTGTTATATGAACTAAGTTATTTTAAAAAATAAAAAAAAGATGGTTCTTACCTTTTGGGCAATACAGATCTGGTGCCCAGCGGTTGCACTCATAGTTGTCTTGTGCATCCTCACAAGTGAAGCACTTAAATCCGCCTGGGTATGGAGTGGCTTGGGAGAAAGCAAGAACTGTTATTTACACCCTGTTATTTAAGTGTGGTAATGCTCCACTTCAATTAAATAAGGAAGATACAAGATGTTATAAGTTAAGAAAAAATGTCAACAGCAGCTTTCAAATGAGCAAAAGAATGAAAAGTCTCATGATATATTGGAAACAAACTTCAAAATTATGTGAAAAACCCACTTGTGAATCATACAGTAATTTGTGCAGACACCTGTGCAAGAACTTTTACTTACAGATAGTAAAAAGTGGACCATTTTTCCAACAGGGTTGAGGATCTCACTATAATTTATTGATCTTTGCTTTTAGCAAGGCCTACTAAACTCCCTGAACATTCTTCACATGATTCTTGGCTTAGACTTTCCAGTTGCCACAATTGTATAATAGCCTGGAAGTCTGTAACAGAAATATTCTCACATTTTTTTAAATGTTGTTGTCCATGCACTTTGTGTCGACCACATACTTGATTTACAATCATTTAAATCTGCTTGAGCTGTAAACTTGTATTTCCTTTGATACCCTAGAGTGATATGATCTGAATTTAAAGCAGATTCGATTTGCTCAAGTGTCTAGGGATAAAGAGACCACATCTATGCCAGCCATCTGTTACACTCCAACAAAGGCATTCTCTCTCTCACTGTGCTTTCAACATTTCACGTCATCACATCTATTGGGAGGTCTGAAGGGGGAGTCTGCTTTTTCACCCCTGGATGACAGCTGCAAGATTTTTGCACATCACAAAAAAATGTCTTTCAGTGAGCAACCCTTGTCAATTGCACCCGTCGCATCCTATTTATCACGACTCCACATCCAAGGCCACAGACCCTCATCGAGCACCCACAGATCCCACATATCCCCAGGGGCAACCAGAAGGGGTGGCCCAGAAACCACAGATAAGGCCCGGAAAGCCAAGGAACATAAAACCTGATCCCAGGAGGTCTATAGCCTGTTATGATTGCAAATTCTCAGAGATTTGACATACTGGTTGTTGGTCTTTCTCTATAATGCTGGAGAAAGGGCGCTTTGTTGCTGAATGTGGGAGGCCTGCCCTCTAACACCCCAGCTTCCTTGGTTGTGTTAGCCTCTAATCCCAGGACTGAACTTCAGCTGTGACCTCTCCATGTTTCTAACTCATCATCTCCCTCTCAAGATGCAGAGTAGACCAGTGGGTCTTGGCATACTGAGACATTTATTCACTTTAAGCTATTGGCTAAGAGGTGTTTTGTGGTCACCTCTGATTAGTCTGGACTGTGTAATGTTATGGGGTTATGTCACAGTGAACTATAGATGTTTGAAACTGAGGAAGATGCTGAGAATCAAAACGTTAGTCGTTTCCACCCAATCAAAAGAAACTTGTTAGGAATACTGAGTGCTCAGGTGTTTTTCTGGGTTCATTCGACTGGGGTGGCTCAGGACTTTTTGTTTACCCACTGATGTTTGTGCTTAAAATCTTGCTCACGGTATTAAATGAGATTATTAAATTAATTTCAACAAATTTAACCCATTTTTCAGCTAAACATTAGACTCTGTGCCCATCACAAATATTAGGCCCCTATGTGTTCAGGACCAAATATTCAGTAGACATACCCATGGCATGGTTGAAGGCTATGACTTATCTATTGGACTAATTTCTGGATCTTGACCAGTGTCTGCTCATTGTTGAAGTCAGGCATGGGGATGCTGGACAATTATTGGTAATACCAATTATATTTGTGTCCTGATCCGCTCTGGGCAGCAGACACTGTTTATTGTAATGGTCTAGTAGCCCTGAACATTAATTCCAATTAGCAAAAATGGACATTGATAAAGGCACAAGTACAAAGTCTCAGCAACAACTAGTTATTGTTTGAAGCCAACAGAGACAAAAAAAAAAAAAAAAAACCACTGCATAAAACTCCTGTTCAGAAAATACAAATGCCTTATTTTATTGCCAGTCAAGCAAATGTTTCAATAGGTCTACAAACATTTATTAAGCATAATTAATACATTATAAGCATTTTATAGAACATGTATGTATGTAAATGCATGACAACTACATTATAGCAATGTTATTTAAGCTTTCTGTTCAGAAAAGCTCCATTTTGCGGTTGCTCTACTGGTAATGTCTAACATTCCAAATGGCTAAATAAAGAGTTTAAGTTTTTCTGTCATATGATTGCTATTTGGTGTATAAGCAGTTTGAGACCGCCACACTATCAATATGGGCAACCATATTAAACAGTTGTAGTATGACTGCAGAGCCATGCCTGACAACAGTCTACAAATGCTTGTGTCAGGGAGGGTTAGCTCAGTTGTTATACCAGCTGTGACTGTGAAAGTCCAACCATGAAAGGATCATGTGCTGTCAGTTTGACAAGCGAGACTACTAAGCAAGCAATCCCCTCTTCCTTGGAGGTGCAAATCTTGTTCTTAACCACAAGTGTTTTGGCAAGCGATCACATTCCATAAGATGCAGGGAAGTGTGTATGTGTGGTTGTGTGTGTGGGGGGTATGTCAGTGACAACCCCAGAGCAGAGCAGGGTTGTGGAGCCTCACCTACCCACACAGTGCCCTCAGCGGGTCCCCTGTAATAACAGCTCCTGGGCTAATCACAGGTTCTGTGGGAGACACAGGGTCTAGCGGGCTCACGCCAGCCCGAGCTTATGGGATACCCTGTTCTCAGCTCCTCTTGTGCTAACAGCCATGGAGAGATTATCAGCATGGACTGACGACTGAAGCGAAGCATACTCATTTCTATGGCACAGCACCACTGCATAAAAATAACATAGGGGTCACAAAGCTGGTCAGGGTAAGAATGACACTGTTGCATGTGTGCAAAGACTTGAGGCCTGATTTGAGCCACCTGTGTTATTTGCCACCCCCACCCACAACCCCACCCCCATCCTACACTTCAAAGGAGTTTATATTCTCAAAAAATATCAGAAACATTTCTGAAGAAACTATGTGGATTTTTGCTGCTGAAAATATCCTTCAATTACCTCTAATGTAAAGAAAGAATAAGTCAGTATTACATAAATATTGCCTATGCTCTTTGTTGTCTAGATATTCATGTTTTAGGATGCAAACCATTGAGCATGTAATTCCACACTGTAACATGTGTGGCCACTATATCAAATACAATGAAAGCCAAGGGAAGACATCTATGTGCCTGTGTTCAAGACAACTGGCATCCTAGGATAGTTTCTTAAAAGGACCAGAACAGAGGAACACTGGGAGTAACTATTAGTAATAATAATAGTAACTAATAGTAACTATTTAAGACTGTTTCTTTTTTCTACTTGTATGTCCTGTCTACAGTTTCTTAATGTAAGGCAATTACCTCAACACTAGTCAAATACTACATGTTTAGGACAAAAACAAAGTCATACTTGATGGGTGAAGGTAGATGATATCATTTTCTGTGAAGTCCCTTGTATGCACAGTTTTCATCCGGTTAGCGATGACCATCAGTATTATCACCCAGGCCACCACAGGCCAGGGTTCCATTGCAGAGCATCGATTCAAACATGCAGATATCTGGTCTAAATCGAAGAAGGCAACCTGTCAGGACAGAAGAAACACACATAAGCCAACATTAAATAAATGTTTCACAAAGCAAATTCACTTATATGAAAGGTTTGATACAGAAATGTTTTAAACCCGGTGAAGAATACAATCCAATATTACTAAGACACAAGCACATTAATAACAGCATTTGATTGTATAAAAATGCATATAGGCTATCATAATTTACCAAATAATAGGATTTGGTAATAATATTAAGTGCTGTACTTTTTGGATATACAATTACATTTTACTGAAACATTCTTACTGTCTAAGCCCACAGGCTTAATCATGTATAAAAATCCAAATGTCTACTTTCAAGCAGGCCTTGCATACAGACATGGTGGGCTTTTGATAAATTAAAAATGGCAGAGTCCTTCTAAGATACAGTCTGTTCTGTTACCTACTCCAGACATCAGTACCAATTTAGCTGAAAGTGTTCTGAGTGCTTGTCTGGCCTGCCAGAAGTCAGGAGAGTTTACATAATAAAACCTAAGTGATACCACACTCATCTGGGGAATAGAAGCAGCTTTGTTAGAAAGACCTTGCCTGAGTCTCACATTTGAGATCACTTGATGTCTCTGTTAAACCAAGACTTGTTTCTTCATTAGCTGAGAACCAGATGATTATTTTGACTGAACGAAATCTTCCAGACAAGACCATTCTGCAGCTTGAAAACATTCTCTACCCTCCAGCTTCTCTCCAGCACAAGTTTGGCCTACAAACACATACCTTTGACCATAGTTCAATAAACAAAAAGAGGCATTTAATATAAAGTTCATCTAAGATTTGCATGACATGGCATCTAAATAATATCAGGCAAAACAGTTGAAATTCGTTGAGCTAATTACATTGTCAAGATTCAGAGGGAAATCCAGAGTGCAGAGAAGCAGCCTGAAACAAAAAGCACAAAGTCATCCATAAGACTGGCTTGTCCACTATCCTGGAAGAGATGTATTATCTAGCCCTGGCCTCTTTGTGTGTTGAATGAAAAAGCCCATGCTGTCCGAGAGACCCAAAAAGAATACAGAAGGTCTGGCCGATACACAAGGAGGGGTCCTGTGGTTTGCATTTGTAAGAGAAAAATTGGAGCACATCACACATTTATCACAAGCGCTTGACTCCAGTTCTTTGTCTCCTTGCCTCCAACCCAGGGAGAAAGGCAGATGGTAAGAGAGCCAGAAATGTGATTGTTCCTAAATCAGTGCCACTTAACTCCTCTGTGCATGCGGGTTCAAATTTGATCACTGCCTTAACCTTAACTGGTTCTATTTAAATGTTTTGGAAAAAGTTCTCACCAGGGTTCAACAGTTCAGTTGTACCATTGAGGCCAACACAAAGTGACGTGGATACTTATTGCTACAAAGGGATTTTTAAATTCCAGAAGTCACTGCGCAATTTCAAGATAAGTCTCCTGGTTAAAAATGTGAGATATGTCACGTCACTGCTCTCCTCAAACCAAAATCAAACAGGACACAGTGATGTCTTCCTGAGACATCTAATTCTTCCCTAAGCCCACTTATGTATGGCTCATTGCATCTTCAGTCTGCCAGTGATGTCATTAAAGGCGGCTGCACGAGGCCTCTGTATCCCCGGGCGACAGCCCTGAGCAGGGAGGGTAACAACACAAGTAGTCAGAACAACAACTAGTAGTCGGAAGCACCAGTCAAACCATACAACTATCAGTTCCAAACTGGCGTCTTTCCGAAACTTATTTCAAACTATTCCAAACAAGACTCCTTGGCTATGTTTTCGGGTGATTAACTGGTTTGCAGCCACAGGCGGCAAGAGCTGAGAAATGAGAAAACTTGGAAAGGATTTCCTTTTCTGTGTAAATGGGATATGAATCTGACAAAGCATGATTTCATGCTCAGCATTCCGTAACAAAAATATTCTTCATTTTCAAAGCCTCACATGGTCTGTTTATTCTACATCAAGCATGATGGTGTTGACACAGTCTGAGATTTATGACATAAGAGAGGTAAAAACCATGCAGGGATATTATGCGAGAGTGATTTATTAACTCCAGACGGTCCTATTGGAGAGCTTTCCGAGAGCCAAGATAATGGATAATGTCACCTATGTTTGTATAATGTTTTTATCATGTACCAATCCTATACCAAGCTAAGCTACTGTTTTCAAAATCATGGGGAGAACACTTATTGTCAGTCAAATATGTGGGCTAAGTTCACAATGTGTTAATCTATTTAGTTTAACTAGATTAATTGTTTTAAAAGATAATCTCCCTCCAAGAAAATCACATAAAACAACAAAGTCTGATCTACATTAGAGCGCATAATTGTGAGTAATGTGTTGGCAAAGCCCCTGTTATGATGAAATTTTCCCTCAAAATCTTAGTGAAGTGATTTTAGCATATTGCTGAGGCTGCTAAAATGAGTGCAGGAAATATACGGTTCACATGAAGAAATAACACCTGGTTTTCCTCTCAGCACTCTGTCCCCTCTTGGCAACCTCTCCTGAATTGTTCAATTGTTTATACAAACAAAGTAATCCGTACGCCACACAGAGCGGAGAGAAAGTTTGGAACTGTAGAACTATTTCTGTGCTTGTGTTGTGTATGCTGAAACAACAGCCTCTGTTGCTTGTTGTACCTCACATGCTGGGACACCGAGAACTCCACCCAGCCATGGCATCTTGTTGCGCTCTACCTTTTGACCCTCCACACAATACAGTGTAGCACACCAAAGCCATGTTAGACTGCATTGAATTTCCTCCAGTTGATTCTTATCTGCACTGCAGGTCCGAGAGTGCATTTAACAAGAGACCAAAACAAGAGGTGTATATACCAGTGCAGGGGAGACCCTGACCCATTTCCTGTTCTCCGATGCTGTGTAGCCCAGAGGGTGTAAGCCTCAGAGCGCTCAAAGGAGCCTTCACTTGCATCCATCAGATACTCGCCTCCTAAGAGAACCTACTACCTCCATTGCAGACCATGTTATCAGAGGTATCACATTCTGGGGAGGCAAACACGATGCAGATAGCGAACAGGAACCGTAAATATGAGGCTGTATTTATCCCAGTCACTGATTGCAGCCATATGTTAGAATTCCAAAAAAAGTCATGAAAGGAAAGTTAACTAGAAAAATGCACTTGATGGCTTTAAATAATTTAAAAATGTCAAAAAATGTCATTGCACCTCAACAGACATTAACAAAGCCTGAATTTTTTGTAATTCTATTGTTTACACGCAAAAAACCATACTGAATTCTTATTCTGAAAACTAACCACAATCGGAATTGTTATCCAAATTTGGTTTAATGACAGATTTAGTGAATAAGCCAAAGTGTGCACAAGCCCTTCTTTGTTACAGCATAAGAACTCATTTGGAAGGAAGGCTGTTAAGACCATTTCTTGCAAAAAAAAAAAAATCTACATTCCACGAATTACCACTTTCCAACAAGTAATTAACTTGTGTCTTTTTTCCCCATATGGAAACACTTATTGTCAGTGAAGGCTGGATGGTTTGAGGGGCCCTGAATGTATTACAAAGGAGCCACAAAAGCACTGACTTTCCACCACATGACCTTACTTGGAAAATGGACACTCGATAAAGTCAACACACTGATGAGGCTGCATCCTCCGAGGTCCCATGGGAACATCTTAAAGACATGGAGGAACACAAGGGGAAAATGTCATGAAACAAATACACATCCCATTGACAGGGCTGACAAGGGTTTGGTTTCAATACTACAGGTGTCCACACAGAGAGTAGTGGCAGCCTACGCACCATTATCTCCCACTGAAGAGTGTAACTTTACAGACCCAACTCTTCAAATGTCACCCCCTTGGCCTATGGTGCTGGGCACTATGGTAGCTGAATCAGCAGGTGCAGAGGGGGAAAAAATGGAGAAAAAAAAAGATTTTCCCAGAAAATCAACCAACAGAATAAAGCACATACCAGAAAGTGGTCTTTGGACATGAACCCCAAGACCTTTCGGCCTAAACTCAAGATGGTAGCCTATAAATTCCTTAATATCTCTACTGAATATAATGTCATTTGTTGGAAAATTTACATCTATGCAGACACAGAACAGCTTCACTATCCAGATGATATATATGAATAATCAGAATATTTGTGTATAATCTTTCAACCAGAACATCCTGCATATTAAAAAAAAAAAAAAAGCTTAGCCACATTTCAAGCATGACCACAGTTGAAACTTGCATGTTTCCCATGCTGTACACCCAGACACAAGGTAATTAATGGGTGACTGGAGGGGGGCAAACATGCAACATCTCAGTCAGGAAATACCTGGAGAGGAACTTCTCCTCTCATGTGCTGCCAGCATGTCTGCCAGAAGCAGCACCTGTCATCAGAGCTGTCACACCCACCATCTTGGCTCAAAAGTGCATGGGGCTGTGGTTGGGTTGTTTGTGCCAGTAGATATGTACTTCCTTTTACTCCAGCAATCTCAGGGGGGAATTATGAAGGCTCTTGGCCAATCTCAATAGGTGACAGCTGGGTGTTTTGACAGCAGTCGTTTGACATGACTCATCAGGACAAAACCCTGAGTGTGAGCATTCCATTCAGCAGATCTGTCCGTTTGATCATGCACTCGCTCGACGCTCGTGTTGTTGTGCACATCATGCGAAAGACTGAATGGATCTCTGAATGAAGTTGAACGTCAGGTTCTCAGATTGTAAAACAAAACAATACAATCAGACCTCTGCTTTTACAAGATAAGTATTCAAGCTTCCATGGTGAATCAAAACCAAAGCAATTTAGTGTGAAGAAAAAACAGTCCACGCTCTTAACCTTGAGACAAAAATCAATAAAACAGTGATTTGCTAACCAAGTCACAGCATGGAGATCTAAATGTTCCCACATAGCTGCACATCTGAAAACAATCCAGTGTAATTCCTGGAAACGCGAGATGCACTAAGGCACTAGTTGTCTGAGTCAATGACTACATAGAGAGGCACTTACTTATAATTATGTCCTTCATTCACGCCAGGTTTAATGAAAATTACCAACACTAAAAGTTGTAGGATAGCTGTGCACAAAAGGACAATAAGACAACCACAACCATTTTTATTTTAGAGTTAATTTCTCTAAGAATCTATCCCTTTTAGATTCACCCATTAGTATAACTGAATTACATCCTGGCCTGCAGAACAATCCCTATTTCTGCAAGAATTCTTTCTGTGTCTAAAACTGCTCCTATACTGTAGCAGCTGCCTTTCAGCCCTTGAATGCCTGCTTGTCCCACTCTGAGTTGGAATCACAAGTTTGACTCTCATCTGTGCTGTCTTGGGCAGAACAACACTGTACACCTGAGGGGATACTACTGGCAACATTGGTGCACATGGGAGTGTGTGAGTATGTGTTAGTGTGTATGTGTGTGTGTGAGTGTGTGTGTGTATTTTGGGGGAGGGGGGTATTCTGGCGGTAAACACTGTGCCATTAAGCCTCAGTGCCCACAAAATAGAGGGCTTCTCTGTATCCTTTTTGTGCTTACTTGGGCAACCGCGGCGCTTAGGGGTGTACAGGAAAGTGTCAAAGTGATTTTCCATACACACACAGATCATAGACTTGTGCACCTGCCACCTAGAAAACCTTGAATGTGTAACTGAGTATTTCCATGAGGATTGTGGTAAACTGCATCTGTAATATAATCGACTTGCATTTATAGCGCTTTATCAAGGCACCTAAGGCACCCTCACCAATGTATAGCAGCCACCTGGGTGATGTAGAGCAACCATTATGTGCCAGAAAGCTCACCTCTCACCAGTTTGGAGTGGGAATGAATGCATGACTGCACTGTTCTCCATCAAACACCAGTATTCTGATTCTGATTCTACCATAGGCCTGAGTACTTATTCAAAATGAGGACTTTAATGGTACCCAGATGGACACATGATACAGTAAGTCACTGAGCTGCTTAGAGAGGTTTTCTTTTTTGTGACAGCTTGATGAATGAGGTGTTTTTAGTGGTGAGATGACTGTGGGAGCCCTTGTGCCAAAACAAGCACCATTCATCATCATCTAACAACATAACGGACCAAGACGTCCTCCATGTCTCTACCATTTTAAGCTTTAACAAGCTCAAAACACAAATCTTAAAACTCTTAGTCAACCTACACTTCTCTTTATCATTTATTCTTCATTATGATTGATTTGTTGTAATTGTTCGAACAGGTGAATATGAAATTGTCTTGGGGCACTTTGTGACAAATCAGATAAAAAAGGGAAACCTAGGCAGACTGTTCTCTGGGTTAAAAGAACAACAAGGGCCCTGTGAAACAGGCAGCTGCAAAAACTATCTTAGGTAAGCAATATGATATTTCAGGTTGCAAGGAATAGGCCCCTGAATAGAGTGATCTCCCATTGGAGGAAAAAAACTGCAAATCTCTTGTCCTATGACTGAAACTTGTTGAACCTGATTTGCAGAGGGGCTGTGCTGCAAGGTAACAACCATAAGTTGCCTCTTATGGCTCTCCTGACGGTGCAACAACACTGAATAGATAGGATTTGGGGATTTAAAAAACATTCAAGACATTTGTTTTCATGTCTTAGTCACTGGCTGTTGAACATGAATAGTTGCAAGTCTATAAATAAATTTGGCTTTTAGTTTTTGTGACAACCAGTGAAGCCAGTTAGCACCCAAAGTACATTCTTCCTGACACTTACTATTTTATAGGTCATTTTATATAGCCTTTGCTAAATCTGACATTTTAATTTTACACAAAATATTACACAGGCCAGGCAACAACACCTTAATCCCTATCCCTGAAGACCTATGTGAACTCTACAGTGTTGTGAGTAAATAAATGACCCCTCTCATCAAAATCCATATGGAGACAAAAAGGGCCTTTAGCTCGTTTTGTCACTGGACAAAACCAAAGTCAGGTCTAATCATGATCAGACTATGACTAATTGAAATCCAACACACACACACACACGCAAACACACACATCTTGCTAATCCCGCAGTATGCTTTTGAAGTGCTTCAAGTCAGCTGGATAATTTTTTAATCCCCTTTTTGGACACTTGGCGCATTTGAAGATCCAGAGGATCAGACACATAGCTCAGTGTTTGACAGGGAATACGGCTGCTGAGAGTACACAACCAGCAACTAGAAATCTGAGTCCTTGGGAAGTTCATCAAGTATTGTTCTGCAGTAGTATCATGCAAGGAGTGCATTTCAACTCTTGCCCTAAGTTACAGTGCAGAACCACTAATTCAACACAAGACCCATTAGGACAACAAACAAGAGACTGGAAATAATGATTTAGATAATCATTTGTTCTGTCAAGTCATCACTGAGGATAGGTATACAACTATACACACTGATATGTCTCATATCACTGGTAATACCCTCACAGACCTACCCATCAACTCAACTGGAAGGCAGGTGATAACGCGGCTGATTTTCAAATGCCTGATTCATTTAGCTGGTGTGATGTTTTCTGAAAGTGACATAATTCAATGATGCCATTGACGTGAACAGTTAGCAGAGGGTTTGGGTTACAACACAACAGGTTGTAAGTGCTCAGAAGCTGAATTCTATCACCTGACTTTGAGCATGTCTGGAGTGTGGACCAGGAGCGCCATTCAGTGCCACTGTATTTAAACTTAATGTCTCACTCCACCATCATACATGAGTGACACAGAGCCACAGCCACTTTCTGTTCCTCTTGTGCTTTCACTCAGTGGTGCTGCTTGATCCCTCTGAGGCACCGTAGGGGGAAACATCAAGGGCCTCCCCGGCAAAGGGGGTCTTTGCACCCCTGAGCACGATGCACGCGTTTTGTTGTCTTTAGGCTTTGTGTTTTAGAAAGGAGCTCATGGACACAGCTGACCCTTAACCACTGGGACTCGCCGCTATCTCCTATTGTTCCCTCAGCACTGGGTTAAATCCCTCTTCGAGGAACCAGAAACAAGGGGGGAGGGGAGGCTGAGCAAACAGGGAGAATGGGGGGGGTGTTGGGTTTGAAATGCCCCACTGGCAGCTGTGGAGAATTTGGAAGTGGGAGTGGTTGGACCCAATCCCCTTGAACTTGGGGGCGACTGGAGCTGTGACATGGTGAAAAGGCAAAAAGGGAGCTAATTGGGATTTTGGACGCAGTGGATTTACTTTCGGCCTTTTGTCTTTGTGGCAGGGGATAGAGTGAACTTCACAAGTCTCTCACAAAGTCCTGTTCATGGCGCAGACAGATGAGTTAAAGACTTTAATTAGCTCTAAGAGCCTTAAGGGACTCTTGGAGAACCTGGAGTTTTTCAAATTTCATTTTTTGCTGTCTAACGGTTTCCAGACACATCTGCATGGAGGTGGGTGTAAAGGAGATAAGCAGTAGAAGACAGAGGACACGGTGCTGTAGTTGGAGTGCAAAAGTAGAGGCAAACTTTCTTACTGACTTAAATCTAAAAAAAATCTCCTCCTTCAGATATGCAGTAGAGATTTGTCTACTAGTTCACCATTAAAGTACTTTAATGTACTTCAGTAGTGGTGATTAAGATGATTAAGCAGATCACACAGCCAAGACAGTATTTTCAACCTATGTTTCTATCAGTCAGGAGATGATGATGAACAACAGCAAAAGCCACAGCATCAACAACAAAACATCAAGGAGAACACAGTATTACTATGCATTTATGATACAAATAAGAGTACCTCAATAGACTGTTCAAGCCATAACCAAACAATAGAGTCAAGCTTATAGAATGAAACTTTCCAACTTGGCTGTGGAAGTAGAGTAACCATGATTTACTTCTTTGCAGGAATGTGTGGTACAATAATAGGCTGATCTTTTCCTTTTACAAAAGTCTCCTCAGTTGAGGAAGGGAAAATGCACAATTGGACACAGAGCATGAGGCTTTAGATATACACTACTATACAACTTCAAAGAAAGGGAGGACAGTTCTCTCATTTTGAGGAGAATGACCATGTAACCTGAGGAAAATTGGGTCAATCGATGCACATTGAGAAAAAAATAGCCGCAGGGCATTCAATTGAGGCTGGCTTTGGATGCCCACATTCCACACAATTTCATACTTGACTTTAGGTCATTTTGTACATAATTCGAACCAGTCCTGCAGTCCCTTTGTGCAGACTCATTTTCTTAATATTCTGGAATTTACCAAGATATAGCCATAGCACCATCAAAACCGATCAAAAACAGATAAAAAGCTTATGGCCTCAGTTGCATGGCATACAAAACAGATTGCAACTAAAACCACTTGAATGTACAAGCAGGTCTTTGATGGTCCATGACCTCTCATGGGCCGGTGATGCCAAACCAAAGTTTTGAGATATTCAGCCTCACCATGCACCAGAAACATGAATAATCCATCATGCTACCATCTATGGGCTGAGAGAGAGCTGAACTTCAAAGGGAATGTTCAAACGCGTCGGTCTCCAGAGACACGGAGGAAGATTTGGTAGCTCACACTGCCTACCACTTCACACAGCCTTTGAGGAGCTCATAAAATTAAATAAATAAATATAAGGTGTGGGGGGAGAGTACTAATGGGGGTTAAAATGGAGGTCACAGCCTTAGTCCTGGTGGTAGTTTTTCTTCAATGCCAGCAAAAGAGAGTGTAGCTCTCTTAAGGAGTGCGTGCAAGCCCTTCAAAGTAGTAAGGAAAACATGAGGTTCAATATGCGTTCCTATAATAAAGGAAGTCAACAGTTGATGTATTCCATTGTATGCCTTTGATCTTGATGTTTTTAGGCCAACGGTGTTTACAAATTTTTACTGGTACATGGACTATACTAGGTCAGCAAGTATTGGTATTTTTAGGGTCTTCTCTGCATGTAATACATAAATGAAGTTGATCTTTACAGACAGAGGATGGCAGGGGGGTTCGCTGCAGGGAGCAAGGAAATGCCCTGCAACAAATCAAAGACATCTGCTCTAGTAAACCAGAACAAGGTCTGCTAATTAAAATCACATTCTCAGTAGAACCTCCATAAAACTTCACACATGGAACCATTTAGGAAAAGAAAATAATGGAAAATGAATACTGTTACTAGACATAAAATAAAGGCAACGCATTTTTAAATCTTAAAAAAAAACAAAAAAAAAAAACAATGAAAAGGCATCCATGAACAGACTACTGGTGACAGGCCTCTATCGCCCCGGAGCATCAAGACGCCGTCTATAAGGCAAAAAGCCTTTTGTGGGCAACCATGCAGCTAATTCGAAGAACAAACTTGACTGAATAATTGAAAAAGAGCATGAGTAATGCACTGATGGGAGCCCAGAGGTTGCACTCATCGCAATGCGCTGATCCATCGGAACATGTAAAAGCACCATAGAGAATGTCACACATCATGGGCCCCTGTCCTCATTCACAGTGAAGGGGGCATAGAAAAAGCCTCGAATGAGGTCAGATAGGCAAACATGACTCCCGACACGCTGCATGGGGCTCCATCTGAAATGGCTCTTCAGGAAATGGAGAGACAGTGTGGCGCACAGGCAGGCAGGCAGGCAGGGGCTGGCTGCCCCCTCTGGCTACTGGGGCAGAGCCCTCTCCCTCTCTCTGTGGTGCCTTCACCACGCTCCTCTCCGCTCCAGCACCCATCCCCCACCCCACGTCTGTGACACACAGCCTGCACACAGCATGCCTTGCCCCCCACGCTCCCATCAGATGGAGGGATTTCCTGTGGAACCCCTTTTTATGTTTATATGAGAGAGAGAGAGAGAGAGAGAGAGAGAGAACTTACTGCTCTGAGGAGTTTTGTGGTTATATCAGTTAATAAATGTAATATCAATTAGGTGAAATATGTGAGCATTTGACACAAGGGCTTTGATGTAACTTATTCATTCTGTGCTGATGTGTGGCAGACAAAAGGCTTCGCAAGACACGGGAGGTCACTTCACCTTGGTGGTGGCCAGGAGGAAACATGTTCCACTTCATCATTACTGCGAGGCTCAGGAAACAGACTAATGGCATGTTCCACAAAGACTCCCTGTGTGCACTCTGCACTTTTAAAACACAGACACTAAAGGCAGCTCTTTGACCTGGCTTGAACTGGTTGAGCATGCAACCATGCCTAAATATTGCTATAGGGAAAATGGGGTTTGTGCCACATTAGCTCCTAACGTCTGTTTACCTTACGATAAAGCTCAATGACACAAAATTACACTACGCATGAGCATTTTATGTTGATATGTATTATGTATGTTTTGTTTTTCCTTACTGGCAAAATTTTTATTTGCAAAAAATCCATGTTCATAAATAATATGTACAATCCACTATGTAAAAAAGTGCTATGCACCGAATAATACTACTGCAGTACTAATTACTATAATTTATTATGTTGTTATAAATAGTTATACATGTAAAAAATGTGTAATGACATTGAGCCTGGATGAACAAAGACAAAAGGGCAACAGCCGTATCTCTCACACCAGAATCCCTCAAACCATGCCACACAGTGAGCCTTTAACGTTTAACAGGCCTCATTTGTCAACAGCTTGCATGCATGACTACTGGTGTGCAAACATGCGCACTGACACAGACACCCATCGCATCAACATGCCAGAGGGACTTCATCAGAACACCTGGCCAAATCCAGCTCTCTTCCTTACACAACACATTCCTTTTACCTGCATCATACTGTACCTGGGCGTAATGACCCTTATGCCTACCCACAGGAAAGCACTTAAGGCCGCCCTTGTGCTTGTAGTAATGTGTCCCAATGCCTCCACATCCTTGTCATTACCCTGGGTCTCAAATAACACGCTCCCCGCTCTCCATCCTGCTCCATGGATCACGCTGCAGGTGAGACTGCAGCTTGTGATGGATGACGGCGCTAATGGTGCCTGCCGCTCGTGTCATCCCAGGTTGTGCCTGGTTTATTAAGGCAGCCATTTTCCACTGGCTCCTCCTTTACCCCGACGGAATGTTTCCATACTGATGAGGAGAAATGGAGCCTGGGGTCTCCGAGAGCACGATTCATTTTTCAAATCCTCCGTCTCCAAGAGGTGGGCTAATCAATAAAGTTTCACACTATGTCACACCATATACCATCAGCTGGCATCGCTATGGAAGACCTGTTATGGCAACTCATCAGTCAACACAAACAACAACAACAAAAGCGCCATGGAGACAAAAGCACTGCAGATACACAATGGCGTGCAAATCATATTCAGTCCATTGTTATATGCAAGAAGTGAACCATGGTGCTATATGAAATGTTGTACAAACTGATGTTGGAGCAGAACAGGCTAATTTGTTAGAGTTTTGAAATTTTGAAGCAAATATTATTTCACTCCTACGACACAGAATGAGTTTCTCTGTGGGCTGAAAACCCCCCCTCCTCAGGAAGTTCTAGGGACCTTTGATTGTTCTTGCAAGTGATTATCTCTCTCTCTCTCTTTCTTTATGTGTTTCTCCCTCTCTTTCTCTCTTGCTCTCTCTCTCTTTCTTTCTCTGTCTCTCTCCCCCGCACTCCTCAGAGGGCCCCTGGGACTTCGCGGATGTTATAGCCACGCGTGGGCCCTGAGCATTCTGGATGGGCTGACTGCATTCATCCGCAGTTTAGAGAGGAGGACCATCCCTTCATCACTCCAATGTTCTGTTCCCAGCTCTTATTGTTAAGCCAACAGGCCAAATCTCCCCTTCCCAAAGCAGCACTGATGCATTTAAACGACTTTGAAATCAGACAGGCGACCTTTGGGTTACAAAGCTACCATGCATTTCACTCTTTTGTATACTTCTACAACATATTGGAAACACCAGGTTCTTGTTAATGTGTGTACTGTTAAACAGTTTTTTACTTTTTATTTTCTTTATGAATTATTTGACATTTACATTGGTTATTGGGTGGACAATGACTCACCAAAAAAGAAATAGCACTTCAACTGAAAATATAACAAGAAACAGCACTTAAATTACAATATAGCAAGCTGCTGAATTAGGTGGCATTTGAAGATGGTCACAACTGTGTCAAAAAACTCCATTTCTATAAATGGCCTTTGTCACCACAGCTTGGGTTTTTCTTGGTCCTGCCCACAAATGCTGTGGAAATGAATGTTTTCTTCAAGACTGGTTATTTTGCCCTCGCCGAGGCGAGTGGTCCCCCTCGCTCTTAGATCACATATCAAAGACAGCTCGGCTCATGGGTAACTCCAGCGCCATGGATTTCCTCACATGGCCCAGCTTAAATTTTTCACGCTTTTCCCCCAGTCTCTTTCCTCGAACGCCTATGGTAAACGGATAGCTGGCTTCTCTTCCACCCACACACCAGCAAACCACAGACCGGGGGGATATCGGGCCAAAAAGTTGCTCCACATTTGTTCTGAGTGAAAACCTCAGGTTTAAATGCACCTACCACAACAAGTTGAGGAATGGTGATAGACTGACTATTATACTTAAACTGTGGGAATTGCTTATTTTTATACAAAATGATGAAAGTAAAAGTAAAAAGCACTGAGTTTTCTTGTTGTGTTATCACTATTAGTGACGATAGTGATATGATGAGATCTAGACACAAAGGGTGGCAGAGGGACACACAACTAGATAGTAAACATCTTCGTGAGTCATCTGATCAGCTTTAGCATGGCACAATTCAGCTGATGACGGTACATTTGAAATATGCCTCATAACTTTACAACTGAAAGGGGCTTCCCAAGAGTCTGAGACACTGTAACAGGCCCGTGACCATGACACCCCAGTGTCCAATGCCAAGAACACAGAACCACTCCCCAAAGCAATTGTAGAATATCGTACGACGAGCCATCACACAAAGCGTACCAGACCATGGGGTTACACCCACCACGAAATCGTGGGCATATTTCTGTGGGGATAAAAAAATTGTATGAAAGATGTCTATGCACCTGCATGCCCACGCAACCCCATTGGAAGACTGAAGTCACCCTTTCCTCATGGGGATTAGTTCCATATTATAATATAGATGTGCGTGAAATTGAACCTGCATACATGGCATAGCATGTGTTTAGCACACTCTGACAGAGGGGGTTGTGCCATGTGTTCTCCAAGGATTCAACCTCTTGCCATAAAACTAAAGCAAAAACCTAAATACCGAAATAATCTACTAAAACAAGTGGTGGGAATATTATCCAGGACTAGCACAGAGAAGCACATTAGTGAAGCATACACTTCTTTTGTCCTGGACACGAACCATCAGTTAATGTCAAATGTCACTGACACCTCACAGTTTATCTGCTTTGCACTATTCAAAAATTATATAGTTTACACCTTTAATGAATGCCAAAATAAACATGCATATTATTTTCTCTGCAGTTATTTCAGTTGTCCATTGAAGTCATTACATTCATCTAGGTTAAATGTCGGGGTCAAAGTGGGTCATGTAGGTATAATACTCCACTATGAACTATAACACACTGAAAACTGCTATTCCTTTTAGGAGTAATTCATACCTGTCTTCTTGTATCACTTGTTTTGACAAAAAAAATTACCTGCTAGTGTGCACTGGCTTTTTTTAAATAGAGACAAATGTAACAGTTGAAATACAGAAACAAGAGCAGAATACTCTGCTTACCAGGAATTTGCTTTGCTGTCAAAGTTCGGAGAGAGGAAGTTTTCTCGGGTATTCCACAAATCAAAAGCGAATATCCATAACACCGCTGGTCGTTCTGTGCGATTGTTGTCGTCTGCGCACCGGCCCCCTTGACTGGTCTTGGAAGAAGAATTAATTTCGCCCGACGGCTGCCTAGGAAGAGTCGCAGCTCTGGTCCTATCAGAGGTCCTGGTAGGCGTGCTCATTAGGCGCTGGGAACGTCCCAATAGGCTGCACACCTAAAGAACTGGCTTGGAAACATGAGAGGATACGCACCTCAACTTGATGTTTCCGAAACCCCAGTTAATCGCGTTCTTTATAGTCTTGATATATTTCAGAGGCTACTTAGTTCCGTTTCATGTCCGTCCAGTGTCATCTTTTTCTTCAGCTTCAAGTGAAAGTGAGGTTCTCCCTTTGAACATTCCCAACACTTCCTTTTTGAATTGCGCTTTATATTGATTTGATTTTTTAAACTGCTTAAATCATAAGATGCACAGAAATGTTAGCCTAGCTCACATAGAATATCTATAGAGAGTAAAGATGCGTCTGAACTCTTAACTTAAATCCAATACCAGAGGATTTCGTCTCAAACTCATAAAGCATCGCCCTCTGCTGGGAAGGGAGTCAATGATGTCACCAGTCCCTGTTTTGTCATTCAGTGATTGAGAGAAAATTCACAACACTCTGGTTTTATTTGCTGTTGAACAACCAGTGATAACGAGACTAAATTAGAAATTAAAGGTTGCCTGAATAGCATTCAATTTCCTAAGCAGGACATAATGACTCATTGTTTTGTTTCTTGTTCTTTTTTTCTTGAAAATGACTGGCTCAAGAGGATGACTACAGTTCACCTCCACCATAAAAATATGACTGAGATTATACAGTAAAAAGCCAATGACAGTAACTAAGCCAATGACATTTTTTATACTAAAATGTAATAATAAATCTCTCAGAGCGTCCAGAAGAAAGCCATTTGTCTACAGACATAAAGTGCTTCAAGGAACTCTTAACCAGTCCGCAATTCTATTCAGGATGATTTGTGATATCGTGATCACTGTCAGAGTAGTTGGAAGAATTGCTACCCTGTTCTATTCTCACTGATGGGCTAACGGGTATTGTGAGGGACCCAAAAGACACACAATTTCCATTCTACTAAGGTCAGATGTTAATTGGAAAATGTAATTTGTGTAAACAATACAAGGTGCCATAGCTCACTAACAATAAAAAAATAAAACGTCACTGTAATACTAGTATTACACTCTAAAGTAGAATGTTCAAAAAAATATTTTGTTTTTTTTAATGTGTGTATAACATTCATGTGAGTGGGTTTAAAAATTCAAGAGGATAAGACTGTAGTACATCAATCAGTGGAAAATTCTGTAAAACCATCTAATGGATTTTGTCTAACTCACATACTCAGAGGGTTCCATCAAAACTTAATTAGCTATGAGGATAATACTTACTGTTGTAATTTCAGAGATTGTTACATACCACAGTTACATACCACAAAGTCTTTTTTAGACAAACAAACAAAACATATAAGATAATTAGTCTATGATCAGCAGAACAGGAGACCAAGTCAGATGACGGTTAGAAAAAGTTTTATTTACAATGATGCACATCAAGGGAAAGAGAGAGTATGCTTCGCATAAAGACCACCAGCTGCTGTAACTAGCCAAGGTAATAGACTGACTTTAAGCACAGTTCCAGGTTGACGGAAGATGGCATTGGTCATCCCAGTTGAATCGTACTGAATCAGACCATGATGAGTGCTGGCATGTTACGGTGGAGCAGAGGGGACAAACGCAGACAGTGCAAGCACCAAAACAACCCAAGAACATAATGATGGGAACAGCGGGAACAGAATGAAATAAAAACAGTCATGTTATATTTGGACAGTTGAATCAGGCCTAACTCAAAAATAATGACATAAACTTCATATGGTTATGAAAATAATAAGACATATATGTTCTGATTCCAGTACTCTCACCTACATGTTATTAGATGTTGTGAATTATCTTATGTAAACCTTGATATATGAGTTGTTGATCTATAATTTATTCTTAAGTATAAGTACAATTTTAATAAGGTGGAGAGAAGGTTATGCATACATAGAACAGTGCAGATATAGACTCAAGGAATCATTTTTTTGGTTGATTACCACTGATACATCAATATTTTAATTTCATTTCTCTTCATTACAATAATTGTTAATATTATTTCATTCATAATGAATGTTTGCAGATATGTACAAAATGAATTTATTGCAGATATGTACAAAATGTTTCAAAGCTTTTTTTTTGTTATTCACTCATGTCCACATACATTGAAGCGATACTGACTCCACAGAAGTCAGCTTTATTATTATGTTTGTAGAAATTTCACATAAACATTCTAAGCATACAATTCATGGTCTTGTTTATGGTTCTTCTTCCACTTGTGTGTAAGTGTGGAGTTACATGTAACACTGCACTCTGAGAGCTGTGTCCAGCCTAGCCAAGATAAGGATAATCTCTACATCCCTAAATAAGAGACAGAGGATCCAGGGAACAGACAGACAAGATGACAGGAGAGGAGACACTCAGTGACAGAAGAACAGAGGAAGATGGAGGTGATGAAGGTGGAGAACAAGAGGAGGATGCTGCAACAGAGGGTGGGGTCATCTTGTGCACCTCATATCAGGTTCCTAATAACGATGTTCTAGTCAGTTCATGGGCTGAAGGCAAATACAGGTGTAGATTTACAAGTGAAGGAATGAAATAAAGAGAATGTATGAGAGACTTTTAAGGTATATCATGCATTTTCCCCTTCTGTACATAGAGCAGTGAAGAGTGAGAGTGAATGGAGGGAGAGATGGGGTGGGATCAGGAAATAACCGTGCGTTGGATTCAAATACAGATCCTCTTGATCCCCTTAGCCCTGAATGTTGTATGTATGCTGGCACTTCTGGTTACAGCACACAGGCAAATAAAAAGACTGTAGAAAGTAGAGATTCTAAAGTACGTATCAGTTTCCTCGTTCCAGTACTCATTCACAGAAAAACAAACAATGCAGCACCAGGATGAAACTCTCCAAGAAATAAACAGTGAATGGTGGTGGTGAAATGAGTTTCTTAGTGGCAAAATTATTCTAATCATGACATACAATGTTGATTATTCATTATGCACTTATAATATTAGGATAATATTAGGGCATTAAACACGTGCCTAATATACTAGTGTTTATATGTACACAGTGGAATAAGCCAGGGAATTCATTAGTACAAATGACAGGACAGAGAAGGGATGGGCATGTCCATTAAACTGTCTCCATTATCTCTGCACTATAGTAATTCACTGATTTGATCTAATCCTACAGGCTAATTCCATTGCTTCTAACCATACTTGTTACAACTCGATTTGTTTCCTTTGAAGTACTTGTAGTGTCTGCTTGTGTGAATGACTTTTGCTTTTTTCATCCCCACGTTAAGCGTTTGCTGTAGTGTGTGGCTAGAAGGCTAGCGGCTCTGTACATGAATATACTGTCAGTCACTTAATTTTAGGAATATTCCTTAAATCATCTAAAGATGGGTCAGAAAGTTAGTGAACAAAGGTTATATAAACAATACAGTATGTTTGACTGCTTTGTGTTAATATTGGCTCATATATTTGTCAGTTTTTTTTGTTGTTATTAATAGAGACGGTAAATCAAAGGACAGCATCCTGCCGTTAAAAGCAAGATGCCACCGAGCTGCCAGACATATGGCTCCTGTTTGCCTTTATCAGCAGAGGCCCTGCCAGTCACTCCGGACAATGGCAACACTGAACAGGACATGGACAAGGACAGAGGCCCATTCATGCGGTTGGCGCATCAACATTATAGACAGGCCAAGCCGAGTCGAGCTGAACTAACCCTGAGCACCCCACCACTCCTCCCCAACTAAGGCCAAATGCCTAAGTGCACTTTCAGGCATGTTAGTGGATAGGTGGAACTCGGGCTTATCAGGGGAGAGAGGCCTTTCTTCAGTCCCCACCACCACCACCACCAACACCACCCCCTGTCCCAATTTTCATGTGCGGTGGTGTCCTCTGTACCTTGTGATCTCGGCCCAAGAAAGTAACACTGAGGCGCTGTCAGACATGCCCACTACTGTCTGCTGGGCATCACACCCGACAAACCTGAGATGACTGGAACTATGTGGCCTCTGACATCCATAATAGAACTCTCTGACAGCAGTCCCGCCTGGAGGTATTGGGTCTTTCATTTAGTTTTATATCTTTCATGTGTACATGATACGTGAGAATACTGATATAGGATGGATGCCATGTCTCTTGTGCACACACACGCACACACACACATGCACACACATACACACACACACTTCCTCTCTGTCTGTCTCTCTCTCTCACTCTCTCTCTCTACCCCCCCCCCCCCCGCCACACACACACACACACACACACACACACATCAAATTGAATCAAATCATAAATGAATGTATTGAAGTATTGGATATCAACTCAAATCAGCATCTCTTTTTTGAATATCTCTCTTTCTCTGTCTGTGTGTGTGCATCATGCCTGACTGTTGTGTCTGTGTTCGCTGGCCTCTGTTCAGCATCTAATTGTTGAAGCTCACTACACTACATAAAAAATACTGACATAAAAAGGTAAATCCTCCAGTTCCCCTTTATGATTCATTAAGCACTTGCTCAGCATGAAGAGTTAGTGTTACAATGTTGAGGGGTTTATGATATAATGGCCTCACTGACAGATGTTTACTGCGATTAAACTGTCCTCTCCCAGGCCTCAAAGACCGTTATGGTTGTGCAGATATCCACACGCAGCAAGCGTGTCGGCAAACATTAAAGCACATGGAGGGAAACACTGACAAGCTCGGTAAACTGAGAGGTGGTATGAACCACCTGTCATGTGACCAGTATCAAAGGCAAGGTCGTACCACCTGCCAGTTTCATCTGGGGGAGGTCTGTTTGTGTAAATTAGGGAGACGTGTGGTAGGATTGTGCAGGCAGAAGAAACACTGCATGCTTTGCCTCACTTATACCAACAAGCAGTATGACGTTGTGGCAATGGCCATTGTTTCCATCATTTTTATCATTCTTTGAGCTGAGAGTGGACATGGGCCACATGATTGGTTATGTTTTGGTTTTTACATGAGGCAAAAGAAAACTTCAAACTGCTCTCTTTGCCTCTGGCTGCTTGCATGCCTATGCAGGTTCATAATAACAGCAACTCTGACACAGTGGAATGCCATTCATGACTCCAGTTCTGCCAACATCAGCTCAAATTGACCAAAACACTTCGTAGAGGATCTTAGTTTTTGTTAGTAGTTGAAAATAATTACTACATGCCATGCAGTGAGATAGCACTCTGTGTGTGTGTGTCTGTCTCAAAGTCTGTGTTTGTGTGTGTGATTGTGTGTAATGAAAGGATAGTTTCATTCACAAACAAAATTCAATGTATAATTATAATTTTAAATCTTTCTTATTGTCTATCCTTTAGGAATGGGAGTAAAATACCCTGAGCTGAGAGTAAATCCTGTTAACCAAATAAACACACATGATTCTGACCAGTGTTGTATAAAGTACCTGAAAGTCCCACTTGAGTAAAAGTACAGATATCCTACCAAAAAATTACTTTGGTAAAAGTTCAAGCCACCCACTAGCATGTTACTCAAGTAACAAAGTTTACAGATGTTTAACAACTCAAGCATAGAGACTCAAAAGACAAGTACTGTAGTGAAGTATTTTACTACACATCTCTGATTCTGAGGAAGCACCTAATTGTTCTCTCAACAAGATCAGGAGGTGCTGAAAACTGGCAGGTCATCATATTTAATTGTTGGTCTAGTGTGTATTTTTCCTCACTATTTCATCACGCACCTGGAGAAGGTCTGTACCTGTCACCATCTCTCAGGGGTGAGTGAGTTTGCATGGCAAAGGCGGCAGTTCACTGAATTAAAGGGCTCCATTAGGATGGCATGATGTTTTGGGAGTGGGAGAGTGCTGGCTCCACCATGTTGCCTCCGGGACCAGGTTTGTCTGTCAGTGAGAGTCTCTTCAAGAGGACCCGCCTGTTCAGCACTTTCAGCAGTCAGCTCAGACAGACAATGAGAAAGAGAGAGCGAGAGGGTGGGAGAGAGAGAGAGAGAGAGAGAGAGAGAGAGAGAGAAACATGCAGGGAGAATGAAAGGGATGGTCTGTCATGGCCATCTGTGGCTTGCCCTTAAGAGAAGAAAAACACTTTGGGCATGTTGCTGTTCTCTCCAGTCCTGGAGTGAGCCCGTCTTCTCACGCATGTTTTTGCACTTTGCTTTCATGTCAGTTAGCACACTCTTGACACTTCCTCTCATTAGCACACCCGCTTCGTGCAGGCAACTCTAGCAAACGCATTGCTTGACTGTATTGTCAATCTAATCCTCACATAGTAAACAGCTAGATAACATCAACACTATTATGTCTTGCCAAGACTTTAATAAAGATGGTCTGTTTGCCAGGGCTTTGACAGAGAGATTAAGATCTCAATGGGACAGTAAAATAAAGGAAAAATAAAAAGTACAAACTTTGGACCAAATACCACTTTCATTAACCTCATCAGTAACCAGATGGAAAGTGTGATTAACCCTCCTGCTGTAAAAGACTGGCAAGACTCTGGAGTAGTTCAAAGGCTTGCTTCCCCAGTCTCCAAGAGCTTTGCTGGGGCTGCCACTGTGAGGGGGACCCCAGTGGAGGCCTGCTGAGTGGGGACTAGGATGGGAGGAGAAAGATCAGAGGGCCTGTCTAGTTTACATGACCCTGTTCCTTTGAGCTGTGTTTGCACAGCTCAGCAGGGAGGGACAGGCCACCATGGCCTCGGCACCCAGGCAGTCCCATGCAGGCAGACGCAGGCATCTCCCCAGACACGAGTGGCCTTCGTTGGGTTCGGGTTTGAGGTTGATGACCTTCTCCGCTGGATCCGAGCCTCTCATCAGGGCTCTAAGATAAGTCACACATGCCCAACGACTCAATATGTGGACATTTGTGAGGTGAATCCAAAGGATCTCAGTGGTGGCCCAAACATGAAAGTCTCTCCAGAGGGGCACTACTGACTTTTGGACTGTCTCTTGTCTGGCTCAGGTCACAAGGGAAATTAGCCACGGGATATACTTCATAAGAACTCCTACCGTCTCTTGAAATGTGACATTTGTCATTTCACCGCAGGCTAAAAGTCTGAATCAATTATATAGTGAAGGCAAATCAATGAAAGGTAGGTTCAGAAATCATATTAAGTAGTCAAAATTACATAATTTTTTGAAAGGGTAATTGTTGAACATGAGACAACAGAGCGCTTGGATTATGAATTTCATTTGTCAGGTGGCTTGATTTATGGAGCCATGGTGCCATGGTGCCAGCCAAGGCTTCGTTGTTATTCCTAGACCAGAACTAATCCATATACAGTGAACTGAATTCAGTTTGATGCATTCAGCATTACCACTTACGCTGTTTTCAAGAAGATTTCTATTCACCAATACAGGCTTTTAAATGAGACCTTAAGACCAAATTGAAGAAAATAGTTAGAAAGATATTGGTTGAATGAGGCCCATTGCTATTTAAGTTTACTTTTGTTAACGTTTACTCCATAACCAAGTTGATGCTGTTTTCCTATCCCACTGTCCTTCTATGCTTTGAGAGGTCTCAGTCTTTGCAGTCCACTTGGGCTATCATCTTAGTCTTGAGTAATTTAATTCCTCTTGCTCTAAGCATCACAGTGGGGCAGAGGCAGCGTTTCCTTTGAGGCTGGGATTAGTTGCGTTTTGAGGGTCCAAGACTCAAATGGCAGAACAAAGTGCTGCACTCTCTCCCTCTCTCGATCTGAGTCTCTGCTGCCCGCTGCCAATTAGTGCAGTGAACTCTGGCCCTGGCTGCGGAATGTTAATCCTTGTTGGCCATCGCCAAGTAAACACACCAAGACAATGCTCGCCGCAATGCCCAGGTTGGATCACAGATTCAACCACTTTTGACAAAGAGCTAGACCAAGTGGCATTTCGAAGTGCCCACTGAGTAATTGACAACAGTATCACAATGTTTGTTTACAAGGATAAGAGACAGGAAAAAGAATATATTCTGTGTGAGAATGTGCCTATCTGTTTACTGATCTGTTTTTTTAATCACGTCAATCATTCAGAAATCCCTTCAAATAATAAAACTTTCAAAACAAGGGTTAATTGTCTCAGGATAGTTGCTATAGACTAAAAGTGACATTACTAATTTAATTGAAGACCTTACACGTCCTGTTTTAGTAGTACACTGCCATTGCTTGGAGCAAAATTGATATCACACTTATGACTCCATCACAGAGTCAGCGCCACTTATATCAGACAACATAAAATGTTTGACATTGATAACTATAGACTTTTTGCATGTGAGGCATGACCACCAAAACTATCAACTTAGATTAATTCAGTAATATCTAATAGTGCCTCAATTGTATTAATCAGGCATGGATTATATTCAAGCAGTCCTTTGCACGGTTGTCCTTTCCCATGTCGGCAAGTACACTCAAAATGTGACATTCTAAAATGAACAACCTGACATTATGAGATAAATAAGAGGTACCATTCTTTTCAATTCCTCATTGGCCAAGTGCCACGTATGATATTCTTCTATGGCACAGAACTGTTATGCTGGGGCACCAAGCAGCACTATTTTGGAGAGCTTCTGTCTGCTATACGGTTCTTCTGCACATATGTGTATGGCCATGACATGACAATGTCCAGTTGTGTATTGAGTTTTATCCATGAAACCTGGAACAGTAATGGTACATTATTGAATTGAAGGCTTACAAGACAGTGATCACAGATAGAAGCTAGTGTAAAAGGAAGAAAACATCTCATACCACCACAAAATATTTGACATTTGAGATAAAACAAAGATGTGAAAAAATCATTATTATGCAAATACAAAAAAAATGCTTCACTCAAGTAGTAAACTTTTGTTTCTGTGTAACTATGCACATTTCTGCTGATACAGAAGAGTCTCTGTAGGTCTGATGTCTCTGTCAAGAGGTGTAAGTAGGAGAGGTTCAGGCCAGTGGGACTTTGTGGTGACCAGAGTGGTTTTAGTGGGTGGTGGGGGTGTAGGGGGTGTAATGGATGGTGGTGGGTCAGGCGCCGGGGGCCAGACCCAGGGGACTGATGGAGGCGTCAGTGTTGGCGGGAGTGTGCAGTGACTCTGAGGGGCCTGGAAGTTACAGGCTCCAGCTCCACGCCTAATAAAGCCAGAACAAAGGAGATCGCGGGCCAGAACAAACACACACACACACACACAATGCTCTCTATCTCACTTTCTCATGCACACACAGTCTATCTCTCGCTCTTTCTCACACAAACACACAGACACACACACACACACATTCTGTCTATATCAGTCTGACACAAACTCACACATGCATGCACATGCACACACACACAAAATATTTCTATCAGCATCAAGAGGTGACAATGTACATGTATGGAAAATGACAGACAAAAGCACTTGCACTTTCACAGACAAGCAGAAGCCCACATCAGTGGACACACACACACACACACACACACACACTCATAACATACTCAAATGAAATATTTAGCACGTGCACACACACACACACACACACACACACACACACACACACGCACACACCTTCAATATGAATTAATTATAAACACACATATACCCAAATGCACAAAAGAGCATTTCCACTCCATCATGCGAATGAATGAGTGAGAATACGTCTCTAGCCAAGAGCAAAGTGACTTCACACACCATATACATTCCCCTTTTCTCCTTGTAATGTCATTATCCAACACTGACTGAGAGACAAACACATCATTAATTCTGATTCTCTCACACAGAGTCAGCATGTTTGCACAGCCAGAGGTAAAAAAGGACACACACAGACACAAGCAAACACACACACACACAGTCAAGATGAAAAGTACAGGCAACTGGTCCATGTCTCTCTCTCTCTCTGTGGACTCCCAGTGGGGTTGTGTGTTTGTGTAGTCTTTGGCCTGTCTGCTTAATGTGACAGGCAAGCTGAGAGGGAAGCTGGGTGCAGATGAGCTCTGTGCTGATGATCCACTGAATGAATAGGGGTGTTTGGCAAACACAGACATCTATCATGGCGCGCTCAGCTAGACCAAAGCCTGTACGTTAAGAACGTCAAACAAAGACTTCAAGTGATTAAATAACCACTTCTCTGTGTGTGGTGTTAACATGGTTGTGTAGTTTATTTTGGTTTTGCATGTATGTTTAATTTCAAAATATCAAGAATAGTGACCACACCCCACCAATCTGATGTATTGACAGACAGACAGAATAACACACACACACACACACACACACACACACACACACACACACACATAATCACACAGAATGTAACACACTAACTCATTCAACCACCAACAATTTAACAACCAGGAGGGTGCTCCCCTCATTCCGCTCCTGTGATCATGAGTCTTAGGGGTTTTGTGCTTATTGCGGAGGCGTCTATCCGATTACACAGACGTGCCTGTGGAGCTGAGGATGGGGATCTGGGGGTCTCTTTTTCAGGCAGGCATCACAGGAG
The DNA here is from genome assembly GCA_027481765.1 of Tenualosa thibaudeaui. Lineage (NCBI taxonomy): Eukaryota > Metazoa > Chordata > Actinopteri > Clupeiformes > Clupeidae > Tenualosa > Tenualosa thibaudeaui. The sequence goes on from JAIFZK010000071.1 coordinate 2,319,844, forward strand.
ACATGCCTGAACTCTCAGGAAAACATCATAGTCAGGCTGCAGCCGTGCCATAACAAGCAACAGCCGAGTCAGGCTGCAGAGTCAGGCTGCAGCCGTGTCATAACAAGCAACAGCCATTAAGTGAGCCAGGGGAAGTGGGAGAAAAGAACAAAGTCACAACAATGTCAGGCATTTGAAAACACGCCCAGTGGTCTTGGTGCTTTTCCTTGAGAGAAAACAGGGCAGATTTCCTTTACCCATTTTGGCTTCCTTAACCCTCTATTGCATATTGTTGCCATATGGCAACAAATTCAGTTTTTCTGTTTCTGTAATAGAAAACAATGTGAAATGCACTGTTCTTCTCATTGGTTTTGAAAATGGGTCTTTAATTTTGAAATTGCATATGTTTGGGGACATCACATAACCAGGAAATCCTGTTTGCCTGCCATTTTCCACACATGTGCCCCACTGTAAACGTCATGTGATAGTGTGTACCAAAGTATAGTGTTTTTTTCCAAATTTAAGAAGAATTTCCATCAAATTAAAATTCAACTTTTATCTGGGGTAAGTAAACTTTCAATTTTAATCATTTAAACCAGTTAAGGAAAAGGTTAAAATTAATTTGTCATGCGAATATTGAAGTTAATTCTTTGCATTCATGCTAGTGGGCTCCCGTTGAGTTACATAGCACTGGGCTACTTTGACACTATGTTTTCAATTATTTATAACATTTTATTTATTTTATTTATAACAATTAATATGTTATATGAGTTATGGAAAAATATATGAACTGCTCGCTAAAGAAAATTAGTTTTTACCCATGGAAGGTTATGTATTAGAACTATTTTAGACATATTTTTCAATAGCCGTATAATTCAATAACGTGTAGTAACTGTGTTCTGCTTATTTTGTATCTTCAGTCAGCTTAAATCTGTTGATTTAGAACATGCATGCCAGCTTTTTCTATGGTAGAGGGAGAGGTAGCAGGGCAGGCTTAGCTCTGCCAAGAGAGGAAAGTGAGGATGAGCTAGTGACCAGTGATGAGGAGAATGATGTTAATGTCAACCTTGATGAGGGCAGTGCGAGGTCAGAGTCTGATTCAGGCACAGACACAGAACCAGAGGCAAAGGAAGCAGGTAAAAGTGTTAGATAGTTATGTGTGTGAGAGAGAGAGAGAGAGAGAGAGAGAGGTGAATGAGTGAGTGAGGGTGAGTGAGTGGGTGTGAGGGTAAGAGTGTGTGTGTGTGTGAGTGTGTGAGAGAGTGTGTGTCTGAGTGAGTGTGTGTGTTTGAGAGAGAGTGTAGAGTGAGTTAGTGAGTGGGTGTAAGTGTGAGAGTGAATGTGTGTGAGTGAGTGAGGGTGTGTGTGTGTGTGAGTGAGAGAGTGAACTACAATTAAAACTAAATGCATTTCACTTTAAACAAATTATACTATACATTTTAACAAAAGTGTGATTAAATTGTTCAGTATTTACTTCTATAAAAGTATGCTTTTAAAAGAAATAATGGATTTTAAGGCATGTTCAACGAACGCGCGTTGTTGCCATATGGAAACAAATTACCAACCCCCCTTATATATTTTTATGATTTTTTTTTTTATTTGCATTATTTAAGCAATTTTAAGTCATAGAAACACATCCATCTCAACACTGGTGGTGAGACTCAAAGAGAGATCTCTGAATCCACATTTTAATACCATAAGCAACAGTTACAAGGATTCTGAGATAAATGATCTATTCTATTAGAAATGACTTTCAAACTCTGAAAAGAATCATGTGGTATGCACATTTTTAACCATGCTTACGTAACATACATATCTTTTTATCTCAGCATACAGCGGCATTAACTGTCATTGACAACATCTTTGTTGTTGTTATGTATCCTATTAAGTATTGGTAGGATGTACTCTGTTTTGTTATACCACTTAAGCTAGGTTATTGGGTATAAGTAGGCTACTTGCATGTGACACTGCTGGTTTGGACACTGGGAATTCCCCAGCCAGAGGCAAATGAATGTAAAATCTTTTCCTGTCAATACAAACAAGATTGAAGATGTTTCAGAACTAAGTGATACTTAACTCACTCCATACTATGGCAAATAATGTTCATTTGTTTAATGTAGTGAAAGATCATAATACAGCCGAAACCAAGTAAAGATGGAGAGGTAAACAGGGGATACAACTGAGCTGAAAGGTTTTATTATGTCATATCTTTCAGTCACATGATTCTTTTGATGGCACTTAACAAAGGGTGCACTATTTCTTTGGCTCCACTTCACTAGACTGACAATAAAGTGTGAAATCATCCTAACATCCTGTTTGTAATGTCATTTAACAACAAAAAAAAACATCAAAAGGTTGAAATGCCACAAGTCCAGACATTGCTCTTGAATTAGCTGCTGATACAATAAGAATACCTGCTGCAAATCTCCAAAATTTGATAACAGCCTTTTAATTTGATTACACTGAAAGGCCATCTCGAAATCAGTAACTGCATTTTTCAAATGTCTACATTACTAACTGTGAAAGAGAAGAATACCACGGATGAACAAACAAGTGATCTTGGCATTGTCTCTGATCATGTGGACATACATATTGGTCTTACTACAGATGCAAGCTAATCGCCTGAACAACTTTACGATGCAACATCTGATGGATCGCCCAACCTGTGCTTTCAGTAAACACTTGCATCGGACTAACGTAGTTATCAACATCATTAGTTGCTTCATACCAACGATGCTGTTGGGAAACAGTATCTATCACTCAAACCAAAGAAGTAGCTATGGAAGTTAGCAATGATGATTTTAGGAAATGGACCCCATATTGGTTTGCTATTATTTGTGTTTCCATAGTAAGAAGTTCTGAAAGGCACCTAAATAATCATACCTAACCGTACTATTTTAAGGCACCCCTGTGTTTGGGTACCAGTTTGTGGTACAGTATTGAGACATACCCACTGCTGTTCGATGATTGGATGAGAGCTGTGGTAACCATGTGCACGCCATAACATCTACAATCCAAACACAGGGGCACCACTTTTAAATAGGCTATTTAGCACAGATTCGCGAAACAAGTTTTAAAACTCAGCTGTATGGTCAACCCAGGAGAATCACTATGGAGGAGGGAATCCAGAGCGATTTAGTCCGTGTTTATCTTTTTGCTTAGCATATGAAGCCAGCTAGCATTCTTGTGGGTTTGCTAACCTTAAGAGTTATGTGTGTCCAAAGAGCTACCTAGATGTTGAACATTCACCTAGCACAATATGCTTGATCCCAACTTTAAACACTTAACCACACACTCCAGAAGTGAACATATCTTTGTAATATTTATTAAAATACTGTCCAAGAGTTTGTGCTGTACATAACAGAGACATAAAGTTGGCAAGAATGTTATCCTTGCTAACGTAAGCTGCCCAACATACAGTCCGAAATTCCCTAATATTTCATTATTTTTACAGATTTCATGTACAGTTATTTTTTTCATTGTCCTCACTTGAAGTGCATTTTTCAAGTATCCAATATAGGGAGTGAACCAGCACTCTGCAGGGTTCTGGTAGTGTCTTTTGAAGTGTGTACACAAACCAGACCTAACCATAAAGAAACTTCTAGACCAAACCATTACTATCTGAACCTAACTGTATACCATACTGCTTGGTGGAAATTAGGCTTTAGTGTGATGTCCATAAAGGTAGTGCTTGAGTTGTTCCATAGAAATAACAAAACAGTGGCAGGGACAGAGTTTATCTTCAAAGTTCATCAGTTGATAAACAGTGCTGCCCTTGGACTCAGAGCTGCATATTCCTGGACTCAAAGTCAACGTTCCCAAAATAAGAACATCCACTCATGAAATACGAATCAGCACCTTACAGGTTCCTCTTCAGGATTACACTGCTGCCCATGCAGCTAGTCCAGCTCCTGGGTCCTTCTATATAGCACTGGAGCAACACAGTCCAGATGTTCAGCTCTGGTCCACAAGAGTCTACATTCACTCCTTCTGAGACCAGCATACACAAACCCCCTGTGTCTGAAGATATGTATGCACATGCTGACCAAATGTATGGTCATTCAGTCTAGGGCTTGTGGATACAGTCTGGTGACAAAGCAGGTCATTCATCATCCTAATGGCCAGACCTGAGTCTGTCAGCATGACCTGTCAACTGTTCTCTGACGGGAGCAGAGACCTGGCATACTGACACCTACACACCATGGAGTGGAGTCCCCCCACTCCTCTTTGTGGCTTAGGAATGCTTCTGGTGAGTGTGATGGTGTCACAGTGGTAGTGCTCCAATCAGTATAGGGGTGAGTAAGACCAGGGCTGCCCATGCTGTTCTGTGGTGGGACACGGCAGAGCTAGGCACCTGCTGTCTCATGGCAAACACAGCATTCGTATGGTTGGTGGGCACCTCCACGTTACATACCATCCCCTCACAACAGGAAATACACTCCTGAGAAGAAAGATATCGAGCTGGTTAAGCTTCTCAAATACAATACAAGCAAAAGAGAACAAACAGTAAAAACACTGTTTCATACTATAATAAACTCAGAGTTCCTAACAGATTCTAGAATACTCATATTGCTCTTAGCCAAGGTTTACTGAAAGATAACATCGTAAATGCTTGACCATACATGGTAATATTCCCCTTCTGGCTATCCTTGAGTGACATCATCAGGAGGACATACCGTGTGTCCTGAGTCTCTGTGGTGTCGGCAGCCTGACATGTGACACTCCTCCCGTGCTGCACACCTCTTAGTTACAAACTTGGTCTTCCCATGATGGCTGAAGTGGTGAATGGTCATACAGTACTGTGTATCTGCAGGAGAATTATATAGAGAGAGCGACAGAGAGAAAAGCAGAGAGAGAGAGAGAGAGAGAGAGCAAGCAATGAAGAAAATTTACGTTTTCTAAGGATTTAAAAAATGTGGCAGTCTAATGAGTCCTTTAAGACATAAGGAACTGGTGCATGCAATATATTAAAATGTCTGTGAATCAAACCTAAGTGTGCAAATGTAAAAGAATCTGTATGCATTGAAATATGTCAGTGAATCAAACTTTGGTTTAGGGGTGTGTGTGTGTTTGTGTGTGTGTGTGTGTGTGTGTGTGTGCGTGTGTGTGTGTTAACAGCATAAACAAAGAGTAGGTTCTCACTCTGTGGACACCACTTGTCCTCTGCCCAGCGATTGCAGTTGTAGTTGTCAGATGCCTGCTCACAAGTGAAGCACTTAAAGCTCTTTGGGAATGGAGTTGCTGCAAAGATTTAAATACTAACTTAAATCCTGTTATATGCCTATGCCTATGACATCAAAGCTGCCACTTATCTTAGCAGTTAAAAAAATAGTAATGATGACAATTGTTAAATAAAAAAAAAAAAACACACACACAATGCATTAAGTAACATATTCAGTGTAGCAATACCCCAAAAAATGTGCTATGGCAAATTACATTTTAAATGACATTTTGATGAGACTTGTTTCTTGTCCTTAGCACTTACCATCCACAGGGGGTCTGATATTGTAGAAGTTGATATGGTCACATGAAACTAAAGCCGTAAACAGCTGAAGAGTGGAGAGGAGGTTAAGAGCTGTGATGAGCACCATTTTCACTCTACTGACCAGTCCAGATCCCTACAAAAGCATAAGCACAACAGGTCAATGCCTAGCAAATATTACACAATATTTCTTACTCATCATGTCAACAAATGGAGCTGAGATAAATGACAGATGCATTTTCAGCTGCTGAACTATGAAATGGAAAATGAGAAGAAGAGACTGATAATTAAATGGTTGGAAGGCTGGAGGAGGAGTCCCCTGGTTCTTTGTTGCATGTCTCTAAGTATTTAGTGACCAGAATATGGCCCAGTCTATGGAGGTCTGATCCTGTTCAGGGCAAGAGATGCAAGGAGTTGGGTTGAAGGGAGGGATTAACCAGAAGATTTACTGAGAAGCTAGGAGAGCCTTTTTTTTTAGGTAATGGACACTGACCCTGCTCTCATGGAGCGGTGCTTCGGCTGCAAACACTGGCGTTGCCTCTGACCGTGATGGAGAATTCTCAAGGAGAAGAGTTTATCAGTGGAATGGGAGTAGGTGTTGGTGGTCTTCAACAAACACTTCAAAAGCCAAAGCATCCTTTTCCACTCTGTCAGGGCTTACAGTACAAATTAACTAATTTACAGCTTTTATGATTTGAATAGTCGTCCTGAATTCATCAGATATTTGATATTGGGGGCCTTCCAAAATACTATATTAGAATTAAAGTACTCACTTGCCACTGGTATAAGACAGACTATAAAGAGGTGATCTGTAAAAGTCAGGGAATCTAAAGCCAAACTCTTTCCAAAATAAAATGCAATTTCCAGGAAACATTTTTTTTTGTTTAAATGATTGCCATGCTACCTATTTCACTGTAAAGTATCACAACCATCATGACTGTATTTATTGGTGGCTACATGACATTTTCTTATAGAAAGAGTGGGAAAATTTTGAATCATTAAAACACAAGACCTAGAAAGATATAGACAAGAAGAACTGAAGCATGCCAAAAGATTTTGCTCACATTTATTTGACATCTCTAAAGTCATAGGTCTACCTGAAAACTAATGCTGCTTCTTTCCCACTGCCTTTCTGTGATCCTTGACCTTTTGACACTTGTTTGTGGTATTTAGAGGTGTCTGGGAAGAGACAGCCCAGATAGTTTCACAAGTTAATGAGTAAGACTGGATACAAGTTTCTAGTTAACAATAGTAACTTCTAGTGCCCTCCAGACTTCCTATAAGAACAGGTTCTAGAATTGTCATGCCACTCTTGCCATGGTTCACTAAAAGGCAATCAAACATCAAATGCGACCAAACCAGCTAGGGTCACTCACTTTTTTTCTTAGAGCTGCTTTTTTCACATGCATGTTCTGATTCAAAGGCTAGACCTGAGAGGATATCTGGCATTCTCATAAAACCAAACATTTCATTGACAAAAGACCAAGCCAATCTCTGAAGTGAGATACAAATGATTCAGTGCTTGGTAACACCACTCCCAAAGTCAGAAATTAAAGTATTAATTAAAATAGGCTATTTACCTTCTCTCACAGTCAGGCACATAGACAGTCCGACACACACACACACACACACACACACACACTGACACTGACCCCTGGATAAGTGCAGCCCATGAGGTGATCTGAGTTCTGTGGTCTTATCTCTCTCACACCGCACCTAAGACTGAGCTTGAGCCATCCATTCCACAGAGGGGACGTTTTGTTCTAGGCCCAACCAAAAGCAAAAGCTTGACATGGACAAGGGTTAGCTTTGTCACTAAGGGCTTCCTGCAGTCCAGCACTAACTCAGTGGTGGATAACATATGTTAGGGCAAGCTGACACATGTTGGTTCTCTCTCTATCTTTAGGCCTTGCAACTGTCCATGGCTTGGCCCTCAAACTCCACTTTACTGGTTGATAAGTAAGCACTAAAGACCATGTTATTTCTCTTTTTCTAAATGTTTAACTGCCACCCAAACTATCACAGCGGAGCTTGTGCTCAGGAAACAATACCGTACCAATATGATGTTAATGATGACATTGAAAAGGATGTTTCATACACAGCAACCTAAAAGAAAGTGCTTTTGACAGGACAGACTTGTATTTCCTCTGGGCTAGGTTAGAAACTGGGTGTTAGTAACACCTTCCACTAGCTTTTGAGATGGACTGAATGGAGGTGTGTATTGCAGCACTTCCTCTGTCTTTACTAGCACCTCAATAACCAACAGTGCTACCCCCCAGACACACACACACACACATACACTATTCCTTCAGGTTTCACAATCATGCATTCCTCTTCAAATGTCTTTCAACCACACCATTGTTCTATGTTTGAAAACATGTCTTATCATCAAGCAGTCTAGTTAATAACACCCTACTTTATATATCATATTGTCACATTGTTATCAGACTATCTGTCAAGACTGACAGTCTATCAGAGCTGGAGATTAGGTAAGCTAGTTTGAGTTTCAAAATGCCAAGCAATTTCTTCACCAGTCTTTTTACACAAAAAGTGTAAGACATTTTCAAATCTTTAAAAACATCTTACCTTGCAGGATTTGGAGAAAGAGAGGATTCAATGAAAAGACCTTATCTCCAGACAGGTATAAGTGAGAGTCTTCAATCACACAGTGTCTCAGCATAGACACTGAAGACTGAAGTGACTTTAGCCACAAATCAGTAGGCTACCTCCTCCCCCTCCCCCTCCTTACCCAGACTTAAGAGCCACTTCAAAAGTCTGACCAGTCACTTCCTGCCTGAGGGGCTGTGATTGGTTCAAAAGGTGGAGTCTAAAATGCAACTTGGGTTCACGGTGAGAAACTGGCTGAAGTGTTGCCAATGGGGCCAGCCCAGCTTATTAGCATTAACACACACAAACACCCCCCTCCGCAACATCCCTCTGCTTCCACACACCACACACATACACCCCTCCCCAAAAGCCCTCTGCTACCAGGCCTGATGTAGTTTCTTTATCCTCCACCCACCATCATATGCACACACACACATACACAATAACCAACAGTCTTACCCCACAAACACACACACACACACACACACACACACACACACACACACTGTGGGGAAAAGGAGGTTCTCTGTCTGTCTCTACAGGGCTGTTATCTAGTTGGGCTTGGCTACTTAATGGTTGAGGGCAAACATGGATTGCATAAAAAAGTGGTAGAAGGTAGATTAGCTTGGCGTGTATCATATCATCTGACTCAGAGGCCATTCGTCTCCATGACAAAGCCACGGCAGGTGTGATCCATGGGGATAGGTTATAGGTCAGCTACCTGCAGGAATTCAGCACAAATGTGCCTGGCACTCTCTCTGTCAGGCCCTAGGCCCTGGATAGATTACAATCTAATGAAAAAGTCAGTGGAGAAAAAGGCAGCCTTATCTGGGAATTCAACAAGGCATGCTCTTAACTGAAACATTTGCACCATTAGAAGTCAGTGACCCACACCTCCTGAGAAAACAGTGGCAAAAGAAAGTACGATAAGCAAATACATATGGCCTTGAGAGATAGAGGGGAAAAAGAAGGACAAAAATGTTAACTGTAACAAATTGCGCCATTTTCATAGCTTGTGTTCCCGATAGGTCAGTGGGAGTTGTGTCAGCTTTCGTTCCCATGACAGGGGAAGGAAGAGAGCCGTTGCGGAGAAACAATCACTTCCAGGCATGCTCCCAGCAGGGATGCCCACATTTTTGGAAGTCTTAATGGCCCCCTCCTGCCCCGGCCCCATGGGTTCCGGTAAGGGTGCCCATTGAAGGGGAACACCTGACTGCACGGTTCAGCCACCACCTGTTTTTTATCCCCAAAACCCCTCTGTTCTCAGGAGAATGCTAATACCTCTCAGGCTCTCCTTTTTAATGCGTTCACTGTCTCGTTTTGTTTGAGCAGACTGCAGATTGTCATGTTCCACGCGAGCCAATATATTAAAAATGTCCTGTCTGCATAACACGAGTGACTTTTGAAAAGAAAAAGTTGTAACACTTTACAGATCGGTAATAAGAGGGTAGTTTTGTTGAAAAAAGTTGGTAAAATCTCATGACATGAAAAAACTCATGACAACTCACATTACTGAATGATAACAAAATAATTACTGACTAATGTCTGTACACAATGGTGAAAACAAGGAATTATTTGGTTATAATGGTGAGATTTGATGCTAAGACTTGACATATAGTAAGGAAATTATTCATTTCCAGTAATTAATCAGTAGTAACCTATGTACTGTAATTGAAATTACATGGAATCAGGGTTGTAAAATACATCATTGGCTGCTTCAATTTAGATACAAAGCAGTAGCTACTTCAAAATGATAATTTTGCTTTTGTTTACTGTGATGCAAATACGCTTTTCACATATTGCATTCTTCTCCACCACCCACCAACCCACAAACCTGACACACAACACTCTTGTTTCCACCACTGCAAACCATTTCGGTTTGCTAACCATTTCATCAGTCATGTTCTGACTTGTGCTATACCATAGTCCACACAACAATTTTTTGTAGCCTAGCACTAATCTGTTTAGTGCAGGCAGGAAGTGAGACCAGAAGGGAGAGGGTTATCAAAATAGGTGTTCATTAATAGGTTTTTAGTTGTTACCTTTTGAAACTAATTGTTTGTTGTTAAGTATAAACTGATAATTTGGCACAGAAAGTAATTCTGAGGTGTACCTTTTTCACTGTTATTAGCATCACCATCATCAAAAGTAATATAAGTAGTATAGTGCATTGATGGATCTTTCATTTTGACAGCAGCTTCTATTTCCTTGCTAAGGAAGTAGCCAGAAGCTAATAACTATAACTATTCAGTCATTATTCCGTAATGTGAGTTGTTGTGAGTTGTTACCATGATTTTACCAACTTATTACCACAAAACTACTCTCTCATTACCGATCTGTAAAGCATTACCAACTTTTCAAGTTTTGTTTTTTTGTGTGTAGCAAATGTTTTTTTTTTCAGCAGAAGCCCCAAAAACAGTAACAGCCATTGCCATGACTTAGTGTCTTGCATTAAGCTGCAGTCTTAGTGCATATCTCGGCATATATACAGTACACAAGTTACCTCTCTAATACTTTCTCTCTATTATCCATCCTCAATGTTTAGGAGACTGGGACAACAGCTGGGGAGAAACCACACTAATTGCGACCCTGCATGATGTTTCTAATGAGTTGATGTTTATAGACAAGAATGACCAATGCATTATGGACACGAAATTTCACAGTAAGACATGTTACATTTTCATTACACGGATGCATTCAGCAGACATTTTCTTCCAAAGTGACTGCAGTTTAAGACCTCAAGTGAGGATGTCTGTTAACTCTTTCTATGAAGCCAGTATTCATAAAGCATTATAAGTGCATTCATAAAGGGCTACAATGCATTCATAAAGCCTTATAACTACTGATATTCATAACTGTGTATACACTCATGACTACTCATAAGACATTATAATGTTGTCATACAAGCCTTGTGTTACAAGTGTCACAACTTACAACAAGTGTCACAAATCATAAGCTTCTTTGGCCTTTTGATACTATCTAACATGCCACTTCACTTAATGTCAGTAATGGTGGCATATTGATTTTCATGAGTAATTATATGTTTATCTGACTTTATTTAGAGTGCTTATGCACTGAGCACTTGTAACTCTTCATTATTTGGCATGAGCAATTGGGTAAATAAAAACAATGAACAAGTTAAAGCTTCATAATGCTTTGTCACACTTCAAGGTGTACAGGTTTAAACGACAACATCATAATGCCTTATGAGTACAGTCAGGAAAGTGTATAAACAGTTATGAACACTAATGACATTAGTTAGCACTTTATGAATCCATTATAACCCTTTATTAGTGTGTTTATGATGCTTTATGAATACTGGGTTCATAGAAAGTTTTACCAGATGTCCTTCATTCTGTCCTGATAGTTAATCTGCCTTAACATTTGTTTTGTTGTCCTGCTTTGTTTCAGCCTTAATACAATGGGAATGCAGATCGGTTGAGATTGTAGACCAAGTCAATGGGGTTGGTCAGTACATTGGATGCAATACTGGGGGACCTGGCTTTTGTGAAACAGCAGGTTTGAGTTCATAATTGCAGAGTATCAATGTAAAGGTAAATGATAATAATGCCATTGGCATTGGCTTTGTAATGCTTGTAATAACCTTGTGTTATTCAAGGATAACAAAAGTTAACTAACTGTTAGTAATGCATTGTTAACTGTTAATAATGTTAACATGTTATTTTAAAGCGTTATTGATTTTTTCTTTTACTCCATTAATCTTAGAGGAAATAACAATGCTTCTCCTGAGAGGACTGCGGGGCATGGAGAGTGTTCAAGTTGCTGCACTGCAAATTTCTGATCAGCTCTTCTTACGGTGTCAGGGTGAAGAGACTTTAAAAGCTGAGGTATGATGACCACTTGATCAAATGTCTCAAATCTACATGGCAAGTTCTGACATTTAAGATGAGCTCGTCCTGTACTAGTATTTGCTGTCATCCTTTCTTTTTCAGGAAAATCAAACTTTGAGACAAATCATAACGGTAACTGAGACTTCATTTTCTTCATTTGATTTTAATTGTGTTTGGGAACACAATAAGATTTCTGTGCCCACTTTCACAAATTTACCTTTAAACGTAGTGTTTTTGGACTATAATTGTGATGTTGGAGCGATATATGAAATCATCCTCATCCTTATCCTTGCAAAAATACACCAATAATTTTTTTCCTTTCCTGACACCACAGGACTCCATAACATTATGTTTTACTTTTATCTTGTTTTAGGAAAAGAAGGCACATGACCTGAATGAGATATATAAAACAAGCAGATCCTTTTCTTCATCCTAAAAGAACTGGCTGACAAGACATATACAATTCAGACTGTCCAATATCATAAGTTCATTTGTTCAAAGGGGGGTATATTAGCAATTAGAAATGGAACAGAAAGCACATTCAAAATAAACAAAAAATCCCAGTGGATTTTAAAACTTTAAAAAAATGCACTAGCACAAAGGATCATTACTGGAAAAACACATTTCATGTCAGCTATGTGGGTCTCAATTATGTCAGGTTTCATGCAATTGGTGAGGTTTACATTGGCCTGTGATGCTTTTAATTCAAAATTGCTGAATAGCAAAAATAAGGCAGGAATGCCTGATTAATTACCTTTCACTCCCAATAGGGGCAAAGAGGACACTGTAATCTGGTCTATCTATTTTTCTATCCGTCTGTCAGTCTGAAGTCAATTTCTCTGACTCACAAGCTACAGAACTTGTTTTCTTGTAATCTTTAACACCTAGTGCAACATTCAGTGAATATCTCATCACAACATAGTTCTCCACAAGGTGGGTGGGGGGCAGAGCTGGTTAATGTCTAATGCTGTCACAGCTGTGTCTTTTTCATTCCCTTTCACCAAATGGTGACAAATCTAAACATTTTTAGGGTTTCATTTCTATTTTAGGGTTCTTTTTTATACAGTTTGTGGATTTAAGAAAAGTTAGACATGCTAACTATTAACTTGGCATCATCCTGAGAACAATGTACTTTAAGCAATATCAAACAGTATATTTGTTTATGGTCTGTTATAATCTTATGTTTCCATCACAATAAATTGACCCATTTGATCATTTCAATTAATTTTTGGAGTAGCTATTATAAATAAATTATAAATGGTTATAAAGCATTCATAAAGCCTCATACTGACATAGAGTAAGCTTTTACAACTTGAAGCGTATGCATTAAAGCTTCTTTGACCTCTTGACCCTAGAGAAACATACCACTTTACCATGCTCGATCAACATTTTTAGAAAACATACCACCTCAAGGAGCCTGACAGTGACTGGTGTACATGGCTGCCAATATCAGAGATGAGAGGCAGAGAGCTGCCTACATGTAATCTCTTGTCATGAACCGCATAGCAGTTTTCTAGGGGCGTGAGGGGGTGGGTCACCTATACACCCACCAGACTAAAATCAATGACAGCAGAACGGCTTGAAGTAATAGTGGTTTGTGAAAAATAAATGGCAGGTTATGAGGCTGATTAGGTCAATGTATCTCAGAGATGGACTCCGAGACCAGGAGGTAGGCCCAGAGGACACATCAGCCTAACACATGTAGCACCCTGAGGTGTCCTTAAGGCCGAGCTCAGAAAATTTTAAAAAATTACTTTAATTTCATAAGCATATCCGTTAACAAAATAATTACTGACTAATGTCTGTACACAATGGTGAAAACAAGGAATTATTTGGTTATAATGGTGAGATTTGATGCTAAGACTTGACATATAGTAAGGAAATTATTCATTTCCAGTAATTAATCAGTAGTAACCTATGTACTGTAATTGAAATTACATGGAATCAGGGTTGTAAAATACATCATTGGCTGCTTCAATTTAGATACAAAGCAGTAGCTACTTCAAAATGATAATTTTGCTTTTGTTTACTGTGATGCAAATACGCTTTTCACATATTGCATTCTTCTCCACCACCCACCAACCCACAAACCTGACACACAACACTCTTGTTTCCACCACTGCAAACCATTTCGGTTTGCTAACCATTTCATCAGTCATGTTCTGACTTGTGCTATACCATAGTCCACACAACAATTTTTTGTAGCCTAGCACTAATCTGTTTAGTGCAGGCAGGAAGTGAGACCAGAAGGGAGAGGGTTATCAAAATAGGTGTTCATTAATAGGTTTTTAGTTGTTACCTTTTGAAACTAATTGTTTGTTGTTAAGTATAAACTGATAATTTGGCACAGAAAGTAATTCTGAGGTGTACCTTTTTCACTGTTATTAGCATCACCATCATCAAAAGTAATATAAGTAGTATAGTGCATTGATGGATCTTTCATTTTGACAGCAGCTTCTATTTCCTTGCTAAGGAAGTAGCCAGAAGCTAATAACTATAACTATTCAGTCATTATTCCGTAATGTGAGTTGTTGTGAGTTGTTACCATGATTTTACCAACTTATTACCACAAAACTACTCTCTCATTACCGATCTGTAAAGCATTACCAACTTTTCAAGTTTTGTTTTTTTGTGTGTAGCAAATGTTTTTTTTTTCAGCAGAAGCCCCAAAAACAGTAACAGCCATTGCCATGACTTAGTGTCTTGCATTAAGCTGCAGTCTTAGTGCATATCTCGGCATATATACAGTACACAAGTTACCTCTCTAATACTTTCTCTCTTATTATCCATCCTCAATGTTTAGGAGACTGGGACAACAGCTGGGGAGAAACCACACTAATTGCGACCCTGCATGATGTTTCTAATGAGTTGATGTTTATAGACAAGAATGACCAATGCATTATGGACACGAAATTTCACAGTAAGACATGTTACATTTTCATTACACGGATGCATTCAGCAGACATTTTCTTCCAAAGTGACTGCAGTTTAAGACCTCAAGTGAGGATGTCTGTTAACTCTTTCTATGAAGCCAGTATTCATAAAGCATTATAAGTGCATTCATAAAGGGCTACAATGCATTCATAAAGCCTTATAACTACTGATATTCATAACTGTGTATACACTCATGACTACTCATAAGACATTATAATGTTGTCATACAAGCCTTGTGTTACAAGTGTCACAACTTACAACAAGTGTCACAAATCATAAGCTTCTTTGGCCTTTTGATACTATCTAACATGCCACTTCACTTAATGTCAGTAATGGTGGCATATTGATTTTCATGAGTAATTATATGTTTATCTGACTTTATTTAGAGTGCTTATGCACTGAGCACTTGTAACTCTTCATTATTTGGCATGAGCAATTGGGTAAATAAAAACAATGAACAAGTTAAAGCTTCATAATGCTTTGTCACACTTCAAGGTGTACAGGTTTAAACGACAACATCATAATGCCTTATGAGTACAGTCAGGAAAGTGTATAAACAGTTATGAACACTAATGACATTAGTTAGCACTTTATGAATCCATTATAACCCTTTATTAGTGTGTTTATGATGCTTTATGAATACTGGGTTCATAGAAAGTTTTACCAGATGTCCTTCATTCTGTCCTGATAGTTAATCTGCCTTAACATTTGTTTTGTTGTCCTGCTTTGTTTCAGCCTTAATACAATGGGAATGCAGATCGGTTGAGATTGTAGACCAAGTCAATGGGGTTGGTCAGTACATTGGATGCAATACTGGGGGACCTGGCTTTTGTGAAACAGCAGGTTTGAGTTCATAATTGCAGAGTATCAATGTAAAGGTAAATGATAATAATGCCATTGGCATTGGCTTTGTAATGCTTGTAATAACCTTGTGTTATTCAAGGATAACAAAAGTTAACTAACTGTTAGTAATGCATTGTTAACTGTTAATAATGTTAACATGTTATTTTAAAGCGTTATTGATTTTTTCTTTTACTCCATTAATCTTAGAGGAAATAACAATGCTTCTCCTGAGAGGACTGCGGGGCATGGAGAGTGTTCAAGTTGCTGCACTGCAAATTTCTGATCAGCTCTTCTTACGGTGTCAGGGTGAAGAGACTTTAAAAGCTGAGGTATGATGACCACTTGATCAAATGTCTCAAATCTACATGGCAAGTTCTGACATTTAAGATGAGCTCGTCCTGTACTAGTATTTGCTGTCATCCTTTCTTTTTCAGGAAAATCAAACTTTGAGACAAATCATAACGGTAACTGAGACTTCATTTTCTTCATTTGATTTTAATTGTGTTTGGGAACACAATAAGATTTCTGTGCCCACTTTCACAAATTTACCTTTAAACGTAGTGTTTTTGGACTATAATTGTGATGTTGGAGCGATATATGAAATCATCCTCATCCTTATCCTTGCAAAAATACACCAATAATTTTTTTCCTTTCCTGACACCACAGGACTCCATAACATTATGTTTTACTTTTATCTTGTTTTAGGAAAAGAAGGCACATGACCTGAATGAGATATATAAAACAAGCAGATCCTTTTTCTTCATCCTAAAAGAACTGGCTGACAAGACATATACAATTCAGACTGTCCAATATCATAAGTTCATTTGTTCAAAGGGGGGTATATTAGCAATTAGAAATGGAACAGAAAGCACATTCAAAATAAACAAAAAATCCCAGTGGATTTTAAAACTTTAAAAAAATGCACTAGCACAAAGGATCATTACTGGAAAAACACATTTCATGTCAGCTATGTGGGTCTCAATTATGTCAGGTTTCATGCAATTGGTGAGGTTTACATTGGCCTGTGATGCTTTTAATTCAAAATTGCTGAACAGCAAAAAATAAGGCAGGAATGCCTGATTAATTACCTTTCACTCCCAATAGGGGCAAAGAGGACACTGTAATCTGGTCTATCTATTTTTCTATCCGTCTGTCAGTCTGAAGTCAATTTCTCTGACTCACAAGCTACAGAACTTGTTTTCTTGTAATCTTTAACACCTAGTGCAACATTCAGTGAATATCTCATCACAACATAGTTCTCCACAAGGTGGGTGGGGGGCAGAGCTGGTTAATGTCTAATGCTGTCACAGCTGTGTCTTTTTCATTCCCTTTCACCAAATGGTGACAAATCTAAACATTTTTAGGGTTTCATTTCTATTTTAGGGTTCTTTTTTATACAGTTTGTGGATTTAAGAAAAGTTAGACATGCTAACTATTAACTTGGCATCATCCTGAGAACAATGTACTTTAAGCAATATCAAACAGTATATTTGTTTATGGTCTGTTATAATCTTATGTTTCCATCACAATAAATTGACCCATTTGATCATTTCAATTAATTTTTGGAGTAGCTATTATAAATAAATTATAAATGGTTATAAAGCATTCATAAAGCCTCATACTGACATAGAGTAAGCTTTTACAACTTGAACCGTATGCATTAAAGCTTCTTTGACCTCTTGACCCTAGAGAAACATACCACTTTACCATGCTCGATCAACATTTTTAGAAAACATACCACCTCAAGGAGCCTGACAGTGACTGGTGTACATGGCTGCCAATATCAGAGATGAGAGGCAGAGAGCTGCCTACATGTAATCTCTTGTCATGAACCGCATAGCAGTTTTCTAGGGGCGTGAGGGGGTGGGTCACCTATACACCCACCAGACTAAAATCAATGACAGCAGAACGGCTTGAAGTAATAGTGGTTTGTGAAAAGTAAATGGCAGGTTATGAGGCTGATTAGGTCAATGTATCTCAGAGATGGACTCCGAGACCAGGAGGTAGGCCCAGAGGACACATCAGCCTAACACATGTAGCACCCTGAGGTGTCCTTAAGGCCGAGCTCAGAAAATTTTAAAAAATTACTTTAATTTCATAAGCATATCCGTTATGACAGAAGTTGGACTGATTGAGTGACATTGCTTCATAAAAGCAGTGAGGTAAAAACGTTCTTAAACCTTGAAATGAAATGAATGTAGAATGTTTACTGACAGCTTGAAACATTAAATATTTTACTCACACCTCTGCAACTCCTCTCTAAAACGGTTTTGTCTTGCCGTGAATCAGTCTGAACTGGCCTTAAGATGTACTAATGGGGTTGGAAAGGGTCACTACCTCAGTCACAACCAAGACATGAAAAAAATGCCACTTTGAGCTCAGGAAACACGTGGAAGAGGATTGCAAGCTCTGGAAGATCACTATGACGACGAGGACACAGGGGACCAAATGGATCACTGGCAGCACTGGATCACAGAGGCCAGCTTGCATTAGTTGTATGGGCATCCATGACCAAAGGGGAATTATTGTAGTCCATGGGGAAAACACGGGACACCGTATATTGCCATCAGAGGAGAAAAATACCTAAGCTTCCCCAGCCTTGGTCCAAGGCAGATGCAGCACTGCATGGTTCCCCTAAGCAGGAGGTCCTCCTTCAGTTCCAGAATCCTGAGCAGACAAGGTGCTCTAAGGAACTGGGTCTAAAGACAATGTCACACCTTAAACCACCCTGACAGTCCAGTGCGATAGTTAGCAAACCCTTATGAATGTGTTCGTAATGCCTTATAAATACTGGGTTCATGGAGAGTGGAAATTAATCTTTTATTAATTAATTAAAGTGATTGAAATGAATACCGGATATTTCCATTTCTATTACTACATTTCAAATCTTACCATCAAATCTCACCATTATACAATTAAGTAATTGCTTGTAATTGCCATTTTGTTACTGACCTATTACAAACAGTGAGTTATTAATAAATACCATAGAAATCATTCAGTAATTATTCAGTTATTATTCAGTGATGTGAGTGTCATCATGATTTTATCAACTTATTACCACCACACTGCCCTCTTATTATCGAACTGTACAGTAAAGTGTTACTGAAGCTGAGCAGCCTCACAGTGTGGGAGATATAACTTGTTATGCTGTTTTCATTACATTTTGTCCAAACACATCCACAACCAGGATGACTTACAATGTAAATATCAATGTTTGGTATAAACAGAAAGTGTGATGAGATCATTTCATATTTTGTGATTGGGAGCTATCAGCTGTAGGTATAGGGGAATTCAAAGACTTGAGACAAGTTAAAGACAAAGAGTTGTGAAATATGGGCATTTTATAGGCCTATATGTCAGCATGCTTGACAGAATGTGCAAGGACAGAAAAGTTCCCCACATCAACTGAAACAAAGCAATATAAAAATTCCTAACCTGCAGATTACGTTTTACTGTCTCTTGCCCGACAATGCAGTCAGTTGTATGTATCTTTTGATGAAAATAAGACCGAGATTCCTCTTTTACCGTTTTGTTTTACATGCATTCCCTAAACTCACAAGGTTAATTTGAGGTTTTAGCACTGTGGTCCTAGGTAGACATATTCACTTTTCCATATACTGTATAATTTGTAAGGTTGTGCAAATAGAGCAAAATGACATCACATAGTGTATGTTTGTACACTAGCTACAATGAGCTCTGTCTGCCCCATCATGATAAAGATTAATAGACTGGGTGATATTCATATTGCAAACTGATTAATTACGGCATTTAAGGTATGGTATATTGGTCAGGAATTCAGGTAAATGATTAATCCAAAAACATTTACAACATGCATAAAAACATAATATATCCTTGTATCTTAGCTTGGTTAGAAAAATGCACTAACAACAACAGAGACTCTGAGTTGTTCACCAGGGACCACATTTAAGGGATCACATATATATTCTGTGATTCTGTTGCTCTGGATAAACTTGAATAAATGTGAACAGAGCAAGCAATACATAATGCAAGAAATGCAAGTTGGCTCGTGAATCTCAATGGTTGTTAGTAGAGAATAAGGCTTACACATATTTTCTACCAAATAGGTATAATTAAAACATCAAGTTGACACACATGACCAGAATTTATGCCTGCTGTCACTGACTCCTTCTCTTTTTTATATCCCCTTATTGGTCTGGTCAGGTACAGACAGAACTCATAAGCTTAAATTAGAAACAGATTGTTACACCTGTTGGGTTTCCCCTGGCACAAGTAGTTTCTCCTTGTCTAAAATGTCATAATAATCAACATCTGATCATTTATCAAGTGCTGACTTAATTGCTGTTTAGGGTGACGCTCACTGTCTAAGCAAGGCGCGTCAGTGATTTGAGATAGCTCAATTGGTGTGTGGTGCAGCCTTGGCAACCAGTGTTGGGCAGTAGCTCAGCTATGTTTTGAACCCGATAGCTTTTACATTAGCTTGGCTCTTTTTTGGCCATGTAGTGTGGTAGTTTAACCATAAACTACAACGCAAGTCCAGGACATGCCAGCAGGGCATCCATCTGGCCCGTACATCAGTCCAATCCAATAAACCCAGCAAATATGATACATTTGTTGAATGAAAGAGGTGAGATCTCAGCTTACTTAGAAAATGTCCACAATCTATGAAATGTGTGTGCACACTAAATAGCTACAGCTGGAACTGGTCATTGCACTGAAAGAATTATTTTTTTATGTGTGGCCATACCTATAAATTGAGCTCACAATAAAGTCAAGCCCAAACAACATTAGTATAATTAGTTTTTGGGCACATATAAGTGTATAGGAAATTGAGCTCTAGATATTTGACAATAAATCACAACAGCCTTCTCGTATAGGTCACTAACTGAGTCCAAAAATGGAACTTTGGCATGAAATAGGATCATCATATGTATGGCCCTGTTAAAAAAATTAAATAATTAAAGTGAAGTTGCTTGAGATGTAGTAAACTACTTTTGCCAATTTTTCATAGCTTAGCTACGTTCTCTTTTTGGGTAGCTTTAATATAGTGACGTTTCATTTAAATGTGGAGTAACTGGTAGCTTAGCTCACTATATTTTCAGAGTAGCTTGCCCAACACTGTTAGCAACTTTTTTTGAATTGAACAAAAAGAGGCCTAACTGTTTTAGTGATACAATTAATAACACATTGCATGTAGTAGTGTCAATTAAGGTGGTCACATTACACACATTACATTACATGCACGTTACAAGTGCTTTTATTAAAGGTGCCCTGCCACACAAAACCATTTTTACTGGTTGTTTCTGAAATAGGTCTAATATATAATATAATTAAGCCAGATAACACGAGTGGGAGTGAGGTTGTCCGTGGATATCCTCACAAATGGGGTTCGGCCACAGGAACGAAGCCAAGGCTCACAATGGGTTTAAGAGTTTGTATTACATGGTGTGTGTGAAAATGAAATAAAATGTTTGTTGTCTGCAGTAGCCAATAGAAAAAAAATGGAGAAATTAGACCAATCCAAAAAGTTGATCAAGTTTATGTATCTGATTAGTGCCCGCAAAATCCTAACTATGTGAGATCACTGAATACCTGTGAAATAAAGATAACAGGCAGAACATCAACACCCTGTTTTCTGAAAGCTGAATAACAGGAGGTTAGCGAAATGGTTGCAGTGAATTTTTGGAGAAGTCCCTTATTATTTCTGTGTCTAGGGCATTTTAATAGCCTAATAATGACTTGTCAACTTTGGTGAATACAACATTCTTTGTAAGTTTTAACCTGTGGTTGTAACAGTAACCTTGCAATAACAAAGAAGTTATCTGGTTATGTTGTGTTAAACCCTACACATTACAAGTTTACAATTGTGAAGTGTCTGTGTACGGTCTGTCTCCCAGCAACTAGTACATGTACCTATCAGTCTTGGTCCTCCTTTATTTCCTCTGAAACTTATTCCAACACTTTTAGTTCTTAGTCCCTTGCAATTCTGACATCAGCAAACTAATGTAAATAGCTTATTAACTCAACATGCACCCTGCAGCAGTGAATCGGAGCACAGCTCATTATCATAGGCAGAAAAATGAGGCATTGTTAAGGTCCCCTTGGACCGTTTTTAGCCCAACCAAAGTCACATACCATCTTTGGAGACCTCAGAGAACAATTTAAAATACCATATAGATGTATGGCAGGGCACCTTTAAAATAGCTTTATCATTCAAAGAGTATAATAAGAAAAGTAAATGACTTTTATCACTTTTATCAATAGTTCTTTTTTTTTTTTGCTTAGTCATAGTGACTGGACTAATAATAGATTTACTGCCATGTTTTGATGCAAACTTGGAGAGCAACTTTGTAATCTGAATCTAAAGAGAGAGAGAGAGCTCTTATGGAATCCTGTGAAGGTGAACTTTATTGCAAACCCACATCATGTGGCACCTGGAGCCATAACTGCGCTCTGGCATGAAAATGATTCACAGAGTCAGCAGTTATCCCGCACTCCGCTTAGGTTTTTTTAAACAACAGAGAGAAAGGACAGACTTACAAAGTAGGCCAATAAAACAGGAACAAGAGATGATGAAACTCTGCAGGAGGCAGGAGTCTTGCCAGAGTCAAGCTGGACTACACCTTAAGCCTTCTGGTGATCAAGTATAAGTACTTGACAAAAGCCCTATAACAAGCCTGTGCAAGAAAACAGACTTAAATTTCACAAACCTTACGTATTGACACATAACTTTGGACAGCTATTAAACAATCACAGATCATATATGCGGGTTGTGTTCAATCAGTCTAGACATATAAGGGCTCAAATCTGTCAGCTATTGAGTTTTCAGCATGGATTTCTCAATGGCTAGAGCAGAGGTGGGATGTATTGTCATAAAAGGCAAGAATTCCAACATATCCCCCTCCCCTCCTCTATAATAGTAACTAAACAGCCCTCATATCCCATGTAATCTTAGACACAACTTAAAAGCACATTCCCAGGACTAAGCCCTCACTCCTCAGCATCACAGCAGCAGGCCTGAGTGTGTGTGTGTGTGTGTGTTGCACCAGAGCCTCAGGAGACAGCAGCGTTGACCACAGGAATGTGCGGGCCGTCGGGAGGAGCCTGCTGAGGCTGGCAGCTTTCTCAAAGAGAGTGTCCTCATGTAGGGGGGCCACTTCACAGAGCATGTGTGTCAGAGCTCAAAGAGCCAGGGGCCCAGCTGGTGGAGCCCTCTGATGATGCCCCTCAGCTATGCCTAAACTCTAGGGTTATAAAAACAACCTGCTACAGCAACATGTGAACAACATGTCAATTTGTGTGTGTGTGTGTGTGTGTGTGTGTGTGTAAAAAGAGCAGGCAAGATAGTAAGAGAGTAAGAGTGAGATGGGTAAAGAGATAAGATATCTAGTTTATCATCCACTTTGCCTTCAGAACTTGTGCCCTCTTGTTTACAAAACCGTCATCAGAAAGAGATGTAGCTGTAAAAAAAAAATATAGCCCTTAGTCACCTTAAAAGGCAACCTCTGTCTCCTGGTCCCTGACACTCTGTCTGTCCGCACTCAGTGTCTCTATCGTTTCTCGTGCCGTTTGACCCCACCTCCCCTCCCCCAGCACTACCACACAAATCTACAGGAAGTGAGCTGTAGGTCAGTCATCATAAAAAACCTCAGGTCTGAGGATGTAAACCTAAGGGGGGGAGGGGATGGCGAGGGGGGAGGTCATTGGAGCTTTTACAACTCTTTTGTGAGTAGGATCGTTCACCCCAATTCATTTGTCAAAGCACGCCAGCGCAGGACACAAGAACTGCTGCCGTAAAGCACTCCTGCCTGCAGCACAAAGGCCCCCGAGAAGAAAGGAGATGGGAGGATGAGGTTGAGGCTCTGAGACGACCTGCTGAGAAGACCTTGAGTGTCTAGACTGATGTTTGACCTCGGTTGTGTGTGCCTCCTTGTGTGTGCGTCTGCTCTGACATGAACGATAGGCTCAAACAAGCACTAATCCCTGTGGTGAAAGATGGGGTGGACCTTCCGAGTGCTTGTCAAACACACCTCAAGGAGCTGCAGATTAAACATTAGCCTTTCTGGCAAGATGTTACTTTAAGACAACAGCAATACTGTAACCCAAAAACTGCTGTGCTATTAATTGTACACACACTTTTCAGTGTCTTATCCACGTCTTATGTAGGTGAGGATACATTAGCATGGTCGCACAGCAGAAAGGGTGTTGAGCTAAACATGGACAAAGGCACATAGAATTATCCCTAAATGAAAACACTTTCTGCAAGATTTATATGATGTCATATTTGTATATTCCAAATATTTTGTGATTCTTATGTATATTTTTGCTCACATTTCTAGACACTAGGGCTGTCAAAAATATTGATACTCAGATACCAATTGAGAATTATTGAATTAGATATCGATACCAACTGTGCCTTTTTTGCCTCCTTCAGTAAACACTCACACTCACACAGCACTCCTGCAGACAGACCGACACACAGCCCCTTTCTCTTAGTAGCTGAACACATGGAACACTAGTTTATGTACCTGGTTTTACATGGCAACTAAAGTAAAGTAAAAGTACATTTGACTGGTATTTAGCAGATGCTTTTATCCAAAGTGACACAGACTCGCAACGTGGGGCTTGGGAATCAAATACAGGTTGCAGGATTGTCAGTCGAGCGAGGTAAATCATGCTGTGTGAGCTAATTTTTGTGACCAGATATAGTTGAAAAAATGCCTCTGATTTTTTTGTCATTTTTTCCCCTCCTGTAGTATTGAGTATCAGGTATTGAGTTCCAAATTCTATAACATTGTGACAAACCTGCTAGAAAACCAATTAAATGACAGCAAATGTTTGCCAGAAGTCCTATAGGACCGATTTGATGGTTTTCACAGAAGACAAGAGTATAATTGATGAAAGGCTGCCAGAGCAACCAGTCCTTAGTCATGGCTTAAAGAATACCCAAATAGGGCACACTTTGATGGATGTAACAGGTAAGTGTTATCAGTGTCTGCAGTCAGTGTTATCAGCATTAAGATAGATATCTTCCTTGAGGACAATCTGGAAAGGCAGAGCATCATAAAGTGCCCCAGACACAGCTCTCTAGTCAGTGAACCTCCAGTGTTTATAGATCTTAAAGCTTATCTTCTGACCAACCCTGACTCATAAAATGAAGAAAGATTAAGGAAAAATCAAGAAAAATTAAGAAAAAAAATCGATTTACCCCTAAACAATATATACAGACTATACATAAAAGCAAACATGGTCATTAAAAGGATTCTAATACTTATGATGGTGATTATAGGGCATCATAGGAACTTAAAATTGTGCTTTCCCTTTGCTCTAGTGCTGTGTTGGACTTGGACGTAATGAGATGACAACAGATACCTGATTAAACAACATCCTCTACAGGGTGACCACTTGAGAAGACAAATTACGGGTTGCCTGCCGGTCGGAGTAAATCTCAAAAAATCAAGAGCACCCTGTATTCTTCCAGCCCCAACGATGAACCTGGAAAAGAGCTAAGTTACAGTAGTAGGGCGGCAGGATCCCTTTCCACCGTAATTTCAAGGGTTCAAGGGCCATTTTGGTCGAATTACACCTGGCTCGCATTTCACGCCATCCTCAGGACCAGTTAACAAGCACTTTCCCATGTATTGCTTACCTCTCGGTGCATGACACTTAAAAGCCGCTTAAAAGTGTAGTCTTCCAAGTTCAGCTCCCGTAAATCTGCAGGAACAAAGAACCGCGTATGACCCACTCTCTCTCTCTACTTGATAGTGAGTTTCACTTCAATTGCATGCCCACTTTCCGTCAGAGAGCTGAACATCTCCACTGACACATGAAACATGCCGATCATTTCAGGCCCATTTATCAGATCAAGTTGGCATTTGATGTTGGATTGATCGCTAGGTGGGCTAGAGGCCCTTTTCTTACCTCTCTAGAATTTGGATTTCCAAGTCAATGACATACAGTATGCCATTTGGTCTTTTTGGTGTAGATGAGAAAACAGAATAATATGAAATGCCAGTCTTAAATAACAAGCTTCCTATCAAGAGTGAGATGGGTATATTATGACCTAATCTGCATTGGCCTCTTCTCCTCTTGCTCTGTCGCTCAATTGGGGAGACCTCTTCTTAGTCCTCCCCGTTTCCAGACCCCGTCATTACATAAGGGCGCAAGACCAGGTCTGTTTAATTGGCCAACTGATTACACCCGACGCTCTGCCTCCAAACCACCCTGACCCCCTCTCCCCGACCCACTCTCTGTAGCCTCCTGTTCTCTCCCTCCTTGCCGGTTCAAAAGGATCAGAGTCTCGGAACAAGGTGCTCCTTTGTGGCCGCCATTTTGCAGCGAAATCAAGACGCATTTGTCCATTTGCCTCGGAGGCTACTGAGAAGGGGAGACAGGGGAGGGTGAATGGCTGGGGAGGGGGGAAGGGATGGGTGCAGATTGGGCTTAGGGATCACTCACACCAGTGGAGCACAAGTAAGAGTCATACCACACACACACACACACACCACATACAGCCCCAGGGTGACCACTGCCTCAGAGATGGTACTCTAACGTGTCGACAGAGCCTTAACTCTTGTCCCTCAGCACTGATGCAGGGGACAGATAAGTCATGAGCATAATTACAGCAATTTAGTCTTGCGGTTGGGAGAGCAGAGAGCACGGGACTAAAAGCCATGAAACGACAATGGCCTAGCCTATACCATGACAGATCAACTCATGTGAAATGAAGTTAAAAAGAACAAATTAGAGAAAATTAGGAAGATATTAATAATGGTTTGGGATAAATGTTTCATACAGTATATAGCAGGTTAATTTATCAGAGTACTTTAACAACTAGATCCACTAAAGGTGGTTTTACTGGGTTTAATGGCAAAAGCCAACACATAACAGGGACTCCCAGACCTGTAACAAATAAACCCAGTTATAAGTTAGGCCGAATGTGCACACTCACAACACCACACCTTCAGCTGACATTGGTCTTTTTTTCCTATGTCTCTTTTGTGTTTTGACAGCTGAAAATCAGTGTCATATACTGAGGGAGGCTTATCCTCCTTGTATTTCATTGGCTTCAAATGGCTTAGATCTTTGTCTTCATTTCCAGTGACTGGGGCATTGGAGGTCAGGGTATGCAGAGAATTTAAACCCAATACGTCAGGTGCACACAACTCAACCCCAACTTCAGAACAGCTCAGAATTACATCAGACATGAGAGGGAAAACTAGACTGAAAAATAGTAAAGCACTTGTTGGTCCCGTCGGTATACACATACTTATACTCTACATATAGGCATAGAATATGAAATTTTTGTGTCCTTTATTTTCACACCAAACAACATTTTATGCTGTTTTAGTTTACCAGCTTCATAGTCACTTCGATGGTTAAATGGCTCATTATGGGATAATCAAAGCTCTCTCGGGCTGTCCCTTGTGTTGCAAAGCACAGTTTCAGGAATTGCAGTTTGACAACAAAACTGGAACTAAATGAAACTGGAATCACATTTATTACCTTGACAGGCAACATAACTCTTCAAAAATTGGCGAGCATGTGCAACATACTTGTTAGTTAAAAAAAAGACGACTGTAGGGGGAGCTGCATAGGTAAAAAAATCACAGGGTTGCCATGTATGCCTTTAAAAGTTAACTTAATGTTTCTCAAAGATGTCTCTGTTTCCTCCTGTGTAAAATTCATCGACTATGGCATGAAAGGAACTACTGAACAGCTATGAATAACTTAATTAGCCTGTCACATTCCCTGAAATTACCTATTACCTTGTCATTATTTCCAATACAATTTGCTTTAATTGGCTCCTTAATTGACTAATATAAAGCTCCAGCTACAATTCAATTCATCTAGAGATGTTTGGAAACTCTCAAGTGGGCTTTTCAATCACTTTTAATTAACAACCCACAATACTTGTCCCAACATTCTCAGGGACTTATACAGACTGTCCTGCATGGCTATAGAGCCTCTTATGAAGTTTTTGTCAACCGTGCTTTTTCTTCCATGGATCTAATCTCCCGAGATGTTGAGAGATTGGATAGTGAAGCGCTCTTGTCAAGTTTAAGATTAAATAAAACCCCCGAAGCTGTGTCATCTGGGCCCTGGGCCAAGGTAACTGAAAGGAGATGGTGAACCGTTTATCCAGTACGGGGCGAATACAGTGAGCCCTTCTTCTGTGCCTGTGTTCTCGTGTGTCATAGGGACCGAGCCAGTGAGGGTTGATTGTGCGTTGGATAGGCACTGCAGTCCGTATCTTGGTTGAGGGATGCCCTATACAAAGCACACTGTAACTGACAAAGCCTATATCCAACAGTCGAAAGCAGCTCAAGACATAACATGAATTTCCATGACCAACATTATTCACTTAAATTAGGGTGACAGGATATTAATAGCAATTCCTGCACTATATGTATTTCATTTAGACAGGTTCTGTTGAAAAGCAAACCTAACAAGTTGTTTTTCTTTGACGAGACTACCCTATAGCTAACGTCATTAAAATACCTTGGATTACCACTGCAAGTTCTGCTGTCTGAACTCCTTGAGGGCAGAGATGTCTGTATTTATTCTTTGAAACTTTATTACCTTGTGAGTAGGTTGACTAGGCCTCTAAAATGTAGCTTGCTAACTGGTAAGAGAGTGATACACTGATATCTGATAACTGATATAACCAAATCTGAGAGTAAATAGTGCAATGAGATTTTTAGATCAAAGAAGCACAGTAAACTTATCTGTTAAATCTGTCGAAAATCTTAACCATTCATATTGTCCCTTTCATTACAGACACAAACAACAAGACAAAACTACCTTAAATACCATTCCTTTTTTTGCCAGGTTTTACAAACCACCAATATGGTTACTGTATTTACAGTTGGGGTTAAAAATTATTCTCTGAACAAGCAAAATTTTACTTAAAATGCCTAAACACTCTACTCTGAATATTTAAAACTTGTAAAACAAAACTAAATTTGGTTTAGGTTGAAACCTGAATGGATACCTCAAAATCTGTAAAATGTGAATGGATAGCTCAGTATGAAAATTTATTTTATTTCTGATGGATGTCATAAATCTTACTCTCAACCCCACTTTCTTGAAATACCTAAGTAAAGAAGACTAGAATAATTTGTTCTTCAGTGAATGGTGCACATCCAATAACAAAGACTCCTCAGAGGTCTTCCTGACCTTTTGTAAGATAAGACACAATAGGCCTACATGACACTTATCACTGACCCTCTGAATCTCTTGTGTTGGGGTCATTTGTGACCTAGGGGTCTGGGCACCTGACCCGCCCCTGTCGTCTCATTTGGTGTCACTATGATACCCTCTTGATGGACAGGTCCCTCAGGCCTGCTTTCAAATGTAGCCCCAATTCTGCCCCCCATTCCTAGATCATAATTGACTGTGGTTGTTTTGGGATAAATTCACTCTGAAACTTTAATCATAGCAGTAAGTTTACAGATAACCTGTAGCCACATTGTCAGTATATGTGTTAGTACAGTATATAGTATTTACATACTATATATAGTACCATTACTAGCATCTTACTTTGTATATATTTTAAAATATATTTCCAGTTTATTTTACAGCACTATAACATAAGAATTCCTATTGGTATGGTGCAATATCTAAAGTTCCACAAGCCAGAGACATCATTCGTTAGTATATTCAACATGAGTTGGAAGCCAGTCAACGATATGAACCACTTTATACAGTCATACATTTTAATATAAACCTATTGCAACACACACCAATACAATGCCAATATTACGATTGTAGTCTTAATTCACAGTGGATGACAGCTGTCCATGCACCACCTAAAGTTCTTCACAGGATCTGCTGTTCAGGTATAGGCCAAAGTACACACACCACAATTAATCTCCTGATTTTAAACTGGTTGGCATTTTAACTATGCCAAAGCATGACAAATCCACCTTCAGGTAGCACAGGTGGCAAGAAGGTATATGACCAGGTGCTCAACACATTTCCTGATGCTAAAAACAGAAGCTACAAAAATAGTGCACTTACAAATGAGGGACTCCTTGACTAAGCATAATAATAGACTGCTTACATTGTTCCAGGCAGTTGCATAGTTAAGAATAAAAAAGAAGCAAATTCGCAGAAGCAGTGCCTTAGGACATTGTTCCTAAGACCATGTTTACAGAACCATTTCCATTACATCACTAGAGACAAAGGCATGTGAGAGGTAATTTCCCCTTGTAGTCTGGGAGTGTAAAATGGAAAAGTCCAGTTGTGCTCAAATTTCCCATTACTTCTGAAAGTGGATAGTATTGACAGTGTTCTGTTGGGAAACAAGCAGGCTCTTGAGATATAGGTTGCATAAGAAGTCATATGTCCTATGCTGTGTTTGGATCTGATGCTGTCCAACAGGGATATAAATGGGCTCCATCTTGTTTCAAGGGACGTCTGGTTATCACGTCAAAAAAATCAAGTAGTGAGTTGACCTCTGTGTCAGTTGTAATTTGACTGGACCATGAAATGTGTCCTGAAATGCTGTGAAGTCAGTATTTTGCTAAACGTCACCAAAACACAGCAGACCTGTCTGTACAAGCAGGTTTCAAGGTTTGAATGGCAGAGGTCAACCATTCAAGACTGGAAAACACAACAATATTCAAGTCCTCATGTAAATGGAATAAACCGATATCCTGTGCGGGACATATTGTCAAACATAGAAACTTGAATAAATCAGTAAATGGATTTCTCATAATCCAATAATGGTAATAATCCGATACAAAAGATCAGTTTATTCCGTTTAGATGAACACTTGAATAATCAGGTAACTATAATAACCCGTTAATAATCATGTTTTTTGGTGTGCATGTAAACATGCTCAATGATGTTACCACAGCTCCACCTGGCAGATGCTGTTCTTTTCACTTCAGTATTAAACCTGAGATTCTGAGGTGGTGTGTGCTTTCTCACAATTTGAAATATTTTCACATATTTGAATGTCTAAAATCTTAAAGCTGTGTGCATATCTAATCGACAGCCACAACCCCCCAGTCGTAGCAGCTGCCTTTTATTTTTTT
Organism: Tenualosa thibaudeaui; assembly: GCA_027481765.1. Taxonomy (NCBI): domain Eukaryota; kingdom Metazoa; phylum Chordata; class Actinopteri; order Clupeiformes; family Clupeidae; genus Tenualosa; species Tenualosa thibaudeaui. Next base: position 2,350,563 of record JAIFZK010000071.1, read on the forward strand.
CTTTTCAGTCTCACGTCTCTTAATCCGTATCCATCTGTCTGTCCCATTCTTTCCTCAGCAGAGAAAAAAAAATCCACAAATATCAAAGGAAGATACTCAACAGGCCTGACTCTTTTCAGCCAAGTGATAAAAAGTTAATTGGCACCACATGACTTTCCAATTCCTCAGTAATTGCCTAGAGCTGGACTACCCTCCATAAGGTCTATTTACAAGGACACAGAGAAGGGGACAACATAAACCAAAACAGCCTTCGTTCAAACAGCCTTTTTCTGAGATTCAGAATCTCCAGCTTACAAGCAAAATAGGTGTCTTACATAAAACAGAAAAACAACATTTTAGAAATGCATGTTCAGAGTTTTAACACATTGAGACAATATTGGTTTGAGTATCATCAATTATGCTGGAAATTTCAATGGTATAGTTGTCATAAAGATGTACCCATTCTGCTGTTCCTATTTACATACATATACACGCACAGACATACACATGGCCAGAGTTATAGGCTAGAGTTTAACTAAAAATCCCAATTGTTGGTAAGAGAGCAACAAATGCAATTTTAGCTGATATTCAATCATTAATGTTAAAGTCAAAGTTCAAACACACTCACGATAACAGCCACTGACCTCAAGCCACAAGACCTAACCAGACTACTAAGCACACAAGCAGACAGACTGTACTAGTTATCATCATAACACACCTGTTCAGATTCATGTTGGTTCACTCTCAGACAGCCAAGAACATGCCAAGGCTGTTTTTCCCCCCCTTTATCCTTCTGTTGAGCAGTCTGAACTTGAGGAGCCTTCAGCAGGGGCAGAGGCTCTGACAGCCTAATGGCACCTGCTCCCCTATCTTGCTCCCTGTCCAGTCTATCTCTCTCCCGGGTGCTGAGGGAGACATCAAACACTACAAACCTTCCTCTGATCACTTCTCAGACAAAAACACAAAAAAATGGAGAGGAGGTATGGCTCTCTGACTTCTGACTGCTAATGGATTGATGGAAGAGATATTGAGGGGGAAGGAAAAGCTGAGAGGAAGGCAAGGACTGTAGGTACAGTGAAGATGGAAAGATATGAGTCTAAGTTGTGACGGCGCTCAGAGTACAATGAGGGATAAGAGGCAAAATCATCTGCAACATACAGAATGTCATTTGCCTGATTATGAAAGAACATCAAAAACTATGTAAATTTATTAAATAATGTCATGGGGTGTTAATATCTGCAGGTGTGACTCGTCTTAAGCAATGACTCAGTTCAGACAAAAGACATTGCATTTGGAAACCCACAAACCCCCAAGAGGCTTGCAATTCTGGGAGGCTAATGTGTGAGGTTTGAGTTTCAGCAGGAGGCCTTCTGTCTGCAGTGGCCAGGCCTCTCAAACACTCTTGCAGGTTTACAGTAACTACTTAGAACTTTCATCTGGAGTGAAACTGTGTAATTTTACAAATCCTAACATGCACATACCCCGACAGTATTGCACAGTGCAATATTATGATATCCTAAAATTAAATTACAATATTAATTTTGTTTGTGTCAATACTCTGTAGTGTTTTTTTTATCAGGTCTTAATAAAAGACACATAATTTTGGTATTGTGACAACACAGATATTTACTGGGGTTTGAACATAGAGCCTTCAACTAATACTTAACTTTGGGTAAATCAAGTACCTGGACATTATTAGTTCATTTCAGAACAGTAGGAAGGTTAAATGACTTCAGGTTTTCACTAAACCTTTAGAGCTCAAAAGAATTTTGTAAATACTTTTGCTTCTTTCTCTTCGTGTTATCTAAATATATATCCTAATTTGCATGTTTCCTATCTTCAGTCTTAACATTTTTCAACATTCTCCAAAACCTATTACTAAGTTGTTATCACATTGCTTTTGCTGCTCAAGCTTATTTCCCCAGAAAACACAATTGTCTGTGCCTCTGTATTTTACATGTTGGTACAATTGTTTACCCAGAAGAGCAAAATCAGTACTGCAACCATTAACATAGTATAGTATAGTCAACAAGCCACGTTTACAACTGGGCCTTGCTGTTACAGAACACTCATCTTATGGGGAGGGGGTGTTAGTGCACTCTCATTCCCTCCAAAGCTGTCTTAAGAGCCCGGTGACAGATTGTAGTTGGGGGTCATTGGTGGGTCCCTGTTCATCAAGCCATCAACACACACCCCATATGGGGCACTACAACTGTCATAACTGACTGGACATTGACTACAAGGGGTGTTCAACTCAACAAGGCTTTCTTTACACTGCTGTTTAAACTACTTCAAACACCAAATCTCCAAGTCGTGCAAACGGTAGCTATAATAATACTGAAATTGCCACCGAGAATGAAGCAGCAACTGTAAAAGGAATCTTGACCCAGCAGCTCCCATTGTGATTTGGATTCACACTATCAAGTGAGAGTGCTTGGTACACAGTTTCAATGGAGCTTCACAATGGCTTTTGTTCCTTCGTTAAAAATGTCTCCAACAGCTGGCCGTTGTAGACAACAGCCTACTTCAACACACTGTCCGATTGCGCGCTTACAGAACACAGAACAATTTACATTACATTACAACATTACAAGCTACAAATAGCTGTTTTGCTATTTGCTACATAGAATTACAGTACGTTTTGGTGTGCAGATTGAATTAATTCATTCAACACAGACAGGTTATGGAAACTCACTTAAAGTTGCGCGTCAGTTATTAACGTAACGAGAATCACCATGAATACAACTAAACAAATCTTCAAGAAACTGAATACACTAAGCAAGCGAATGAGTCAACCTAGACTTACCTCAGTCCGCCTTTCATGTAAATGAAAACTAAAGATGGTAGTATTAATCTTTCCGATCTTCGGTTACTTTCACGGAGAGTGGCTCTTCCCAGTGGACGACAGGCGTGAGATGACTGAAGGGGCGGGATGAAGCGCTTGGAAGGAGGGGTTGAAGGGCAGGTGAAGTTTCCTTCCGTGCAGAAGGAATCAAACGCTGCTCGGTGTCCATGAGTGTGTGAGATATGAGACATGATATCAAACCTCTGAGTATTGAACAAGACCTGTCCAAGCCAATATTTGGCATACTAAATAACAGTCCACATTTCACGTAGAATATTGCATAGGGTGCTGGTTGTCTGGCATAAATAAAGGGACACAGCAATGGGTTTCAAAAGCCTGATCCCTTTATTTTTAGTGTATCATGTCATGTAACCTCTTGCAGTCCAGTTGTAGGTACAGGCCTACCCATTAATATATTTATTAAATGGTAGCCCACCTTGTATGAAAAGTATAACACATCCTTGATGCCAAATATAATCAAATACTTGTGCTGCAGGACTGGCATCCAGTAGCCCATCTTTCACCACAAAACTAACCTTACCATTGTGAAAAAGTTAATTAAGAATAAGGTATTGACACTTCTGCAAAGACATACACACTGAACAAATTTAATACCTTTCAAGATAAAGAGTAGTTTATCAGACAGAGGAAAGGAACATAGCAGTTCAGAACAGTGAATGACAAACAATGTACCACTGTTGTGAGATGTTTTGACAAACATACTGTGGCTTGCAAACAGCAGTCTGTACCACACCAAAGTCTCCTTCATGTAATTTCATCTTTGTTCACTCAGACTGCACAGCTGACATTTGGCATCATGATTGCCTACAGTCACTGGCTGAAACAAGTACAGATGAAAGGCAAGACAGTGCATAAAAATACCTTAGATTTGCAGATACTTCAGTCACTGCACATGAATCAATGCATCTATAGGCCATGTGTTACATTTCAATAGAACAATTCACAACTTTAGCATTTTCACATTGTCTCATCAAATGCCATTGCGTTTTTTTTTTAATAGAATAAAAACACTGAAGTGAATAACAGACATACACTTCACAGCACAACCAGTCAAACCATCAGAGAACATCCAACAAGAGGCTGAATGATACAATCAGTACTTTTACATAGCATTGGCACTGAGTTGTCAGACGCAAAATGAGAAAATGGCTTGACAATACTAGCCACTGTTGATCAGTATTCAGTCGTACACAACGCACAGATCTATTAGCCTACATTGTGTCCTCATCACAATAGAAAAGAAAAAAAAGAGGAAGAATATAAATGCCCAAACAATTAAAGCAACTGAACATGTCTGAGCATATAAGGAAAAGAAGAGGTAGGTTTTGAGTGGTACCACCTTCAAAGAAACACTGAGTCGCTGCATTATTTCCTACCTTTCAATATTACAGTAACACTGACTTTTACTTTGTGAACACTGTTAATATTTGAACATTTCTTCATTAGCCAAGGGCACATTCTACCTTTATGGTAGAATCCTGAGAGCCTTGTGAGAGGTAAAACAAACTTGTGTGTGCAGAGGTACTGACCATAGCTCTGATGAGACCATAGAGCTCATACAAGATAAAAAGCATACCTGCACATGTGTGCTCGCTGCTCAGGCTTGCAAAAACTTCTCTTCAAATTCAAAACATGATGTACTGATTGACTGGTCAGCATCAATAGACTGAATTCATCTGGAGCTTTACCATTACTGCAAACAGATTTTATTTGCAGGTTTTTGGCTTTGTATGGCTGTATGACATTGTGTGCTTTAAATCCATATAGACAACGGGTATGTTTTAGAGACACTTAGTAACTTTGATTCTCAGGTGGAAACAATATGAAGGGGCCTTGTTTGCATCTGAATTTCCCATTAAGCTGTGCCCTTGACTGTGATTGTGTCTTACCCTAAAGGAATTAACCATATGTGATGGTATTATCCAAATAAGTACAGAAATCAATTCACTGCTGTAATTTTAACATGACAGAAATGCTTTGGAATGTGCTTGTCAATTAATTACCAAACAGAACTGTTCACTTTGTGAGTCCACAGAAATAAACTACATAACCAAACTAAAAGAAATTGCATCCCATAAATTTACCTAAATAAAAATACATCTTAGGACGAATTCAAGTAAACATACCTAAAATCAAATCAAAAGTTTAATCATAAACATTCACTTTTTGGATGTGCAAAATGAAACACCTGTGACAATTCATAAATATAAAAAAATCAGTAGAAACATTTGGTCAGAATAACAAAAAAAAATGTTTTGTTTTGTTTGTTTTTTTTAAAAAGAATACATTCGTAACCAAGAATATACAAATTTTTTTTTCAGACAAGCAATGGAAGTAGCAGGAGATTTAGTCAGTCAGATCAACCATAAAACTACTCCTGTTGTTCCTCCTTCAACAGTTTGGCCTAGCTTTACTGTGCTTGCCGTCTTTGACTTATTTGTGTTACAAGAACCTTGGGTCTAAACATATGCAAACTACACCATATAATAAAATATTCTGGTACTCATGACTTTGAGTAACTCTAAATTGTTGGCAAAAGGCAAAGAGCGAAGATGATACTCCACACTCATTTATTCTTGTATTCTTGTGTCACACTGGTATTAAGCACAGTGTGTGTATGTTTAGATTTGTGTGCGTGTGTGTGTGTGTGTGTGTGTGCGTGTGTGTGTGTGAGCATGGACATGGTTTGAAAAGGAAAGACCTATTATGATCATCATATTAAAGAGGAGTTGTGTTGTTGAGATAAGCTGTTCAGCTCAAACTGAAGAGATACTGAGAAAACAAAAACAAATAGAAAGCACCAGTCTAGAGTTCTACTGGTTCTACAGTTTTTTACAAAAAGGCAATTGTGAGAAGAAACAGTAATCCTGTTGATGAATGTGGTTTAACAGGAAAGAAATGGCCGTCTGTTCTCTTTAATCTGGAAAGAAGGACAAAATCCTCTGTAATGCACGGTTCATTAGAAATACATTTAATACAACAAAGTGGATAAATCGACTGTCACAGATTGGAGGGTTTAGTAAATTCAGAGGACTATAGTGTGACACCACCCCCTGCTGGAGACAGATAAAACATATTTTTAGCAGTGGGACTTTATGTGTGCCTTTAAAGAAACCTTTATAGACTGACTAAAAGTATCATAGAGTGCGTTTACATGCACACTAAAGAAACAGTCATTATCAGATTATTGTAGTTACCTGATTATTCCTGTAAATGAAATAAACTCATATTCTTTATCAGATTACTGCTGTTATTGATTTATGAGAAATCCGTGTAACACACCTAGGTTTAGAAATATTCGGTATTCATTTTTCTATGGGTATTTAAGAATGAGGGTCTATCCACTGAACATGGTTTTATTTCACACCAATCAAAGTGGCATGAAATGGATCACCGTTTGGTCTCACCAAGTGCTGAATATTCACCATTATTTGGCTCTTTGGTGGTGGTGCTGCTGCTGCTGTTGTGGATGGTGATGGTGTTGTTGGGGATGGTGGTGGTGGTGTAGTTGCTGCGGCTGTTGGGGATGATGATGGTACTGCTGTTGCTGCTGATGGTGGTGTTGGTAGTGCTGCTGCTGCTGCTGTTGCTGCTGCTGCGGGGGTTGTTGCTGCTGAGGGTGGTGGTGACGGCTGGACGCTCCTCCCCTGATGCCATGGCCCATACTGGGAGAGCCCTGGCTGTGGTGATGACCTGCCCGGATGGGCTTAGCTGCAAAAGGGAGCAGACAAACTCTCTTTGGCACATAGTATAGAAACAGAGAAGAAATCACTCTCACTGCAACTGAGGCAATGGTACAATAGTTTGGACATACACTCATAGTAACTAAGGTAAACATAGTATAGTAACAGAGCAGACATGCTATTATAGTAACTGAATATGGTATAGAGATACATGTGATGTGTGGTTAAATAATTCTTCTGGCAAAATAAATCTTAGTGGATTACTATTATGGAATATAGTATGATATGCTTCTGCTCACCAATCTGTGCGGAGTGTCCCCTTCGAGAGATGTTCTTGTTGCGGACGGCCTCTTTGATGCGGTCCACCTCCTGCTGGTAGCGCTTACGGTCACGCATGGCACTCTCCTTGGCATCACGCAGAGCGGTCTCCAGAGCCTTCACTCTCTCCACTGTGGCCCGCAGACGCTTCTCCAACTTGGGGAGCTCGCAGCGCAGGTCTGCATTATCACGCACCAGCTGGGAAACACAGACAGACATTAAGAACAAGAGAGACAAAGAGCAAGAGAAAGTGAATATTTGTTAGCAGGTCTGCCGTGTTTGTTGATAGACACTTAAAGGAGCTGTGTGGAATACTTTTAGGTTAAAACATCCCTAAATGACTTAGAAACAGCAACAGAATGTGAATAAACTACGGCAGATATCCACTGAAGTTTGCATGAAAATCACCTAGCTTCAGCTCAGCTTTCTTATGTTGTCACATTGTACCATGTGCGGTTGCTGTATGACATACAACATGAGTGAATGCAAAACTGCATTCAAGAAGACTCAAAACCAAAAGCATTCCACCAGAAATACATATAGCAGCTTCACGTACAAACTGATTTAAACTGATATTTAGGGAATTCACTGAACAAAACAATCCCCTTTTGATATCAAGCCACAACCATAGTATATTGATGAAAGTAGACACTTGTTTGCGAACTTTAGTGAGGCATACCTGTTTGTGAACTTTGGTGAGCTGTTCCAGGTTATTCTCAAGGAAGATGATCTTCTGTTTCTGTGCCAGACTGCCACCAGCTTCATCCATTTCCAGTTCAACATTCTGTGATGGACAGGAAGTGATGTCATTGACATAAATTCAGGGGTGTACAGTAAAAGTAACATAAACATTATTCAGTCCCCTCAAATTTACATTAAAATGAGAAAGGTTTTGGCTCAAAAAAGACAATGAAAGTGATACAGACAATGAACCTGGTGGTATTAGGGTACAGTAGGGAACAGTTTGAATTACATTGGGACTTGGGACAGAGAACTATGTGACTATAATTAGGAAGCTAGGGGAATTTTATGTACAATTTTGTTTTATAAGGGATATGTTATTTTGTCTTATAACGAATTTGACGTGTGCAAAATCTAATATGACATTCTCACATTTGGCCTCAGGCATACAGGTCTGTATATGTTTAGGAATAAACATATACATTTTCTTTGCTATGCATAATGGAATTTGGTAACTCTTTATAATAACTACCAGTTATAACTTAATAGATCATAAATAAATGGTTAGTTAATGAGTTGTAAATTACTTGTTAAATGATTGTTAACAGTTTGTTAAGGATTTATAACTGTGCCTTATAGCGGTTGAGGTTGAGGTACAAAAACTTGATATTTTAAATATCACATCAAATTTCTGCACCTTTAACTTGTTCCACCCATTTGCTGTTCCACAAAATTTTACTGGTATTAGTAGATGGTTATCAAATTATTCATAACTGATCTGTAAAGTGTGAGTTAATAAATTAGTTAAGTGTTAGCTATTAGCTGATGTATGTCATTGGGACGTTATTTTTTATTTAAAGTTGCAACTATCTCTCATTTACTAACAGTTCATAAATGAGGAATAGTTGCAACTTTAGAATAACATCCCAACAACATATATAAACCATTAACTGATACTTAACAAGTAGTTAGTAAGTAATTGACTAATAGCTTGTTCATGATCTAATACTAATCTATAAGGTATAGTTATAAATCAGTTGTAACTAGTTGTAATGGATAGTTATTATAAAGTGTTACGTTGAATTTAATTATACTTTAGATCATCAAAACAGCATTTCTCTCCTTGTCAAATTTCAGATTCTTATTAACATAATCATTCCAAGAGAGCTGCTATATGCATATCAATCGCTTATTTGCTGTAAGGCAGGCCTATTCAACTGCGGCTCGTGGGACACGTGCGGCCCAGAGACCTTCATTACCTTAATTTTCCATTGCTTTCATAATAGCATAGAAGGAGGCAAATCTTCCACCAAGTATTGTTTTCTATTAATAAGTGCATCCAGTGTGTTTTCCTGTGTGGCTGTCTGAAAGGTCTTCCACGTGTTAAAAACAAATAGTGCATTTCATTGTGGATTTAATCGTAGTGCATCAAAATTGTGGATGACTCGATTTTGCCTCGTTGTCTTTCTGAAGCTGTGGTAAGGGTAAATCTACACCAAGAATAGAGGTAAAGGTGTTACATGAAACCAGACAAGAAGGCACATCCATACCACATATAACATAGGCCACTTGTTCTGCTTCAAAAATCAACCACATTTAGGCTTAGTAAATATCTTTATTTGGTAGGCTAAAATCTACTCAGCAGCCTAGATAGCTTGGAATGTTTTTTTAAACGGTTTTTTGATGGTTAAATTTATTCCTAAATATAATACTGATACATGCACATTCAGTCCAAAAGCCATACTCCTTTGGCAAGTTAAATCAAATCTCACTTCTGCTGCTTTGCAGTCTTAAAGATGCAGGCACCTATTTTGGGCTACCACTTAGTGTAGCCTAGCCTACTAGGAAAACCTGAATTTGCACACCTAATGTAAATATAAAACATGAAGTGTATAATAAGATACAATTAATTGAATTATTCAGATGATTCATTATTTACACATACAGTAGGCTATTTTCTATCAAACAATATTCAATATTGTCAAATCACATTTTTTGCCAAATTAGTTTTTTGCCCAAATAAAAAAAATCAATCTCAAAAAGTGTTTCAGTTAAGGTTTTTGTAATTCCTGAAAAACCTGAAAAACCTCAGTTAAGGTTTTTGTAATTCCTGAAAAACCTGAAAAAAGAAGGCGATATTCAAAATCGACGTGCACATGCAGAAAATATGCGACCCATCTTAGGTCCTTTGTGTTAAAATATGGCCCAAATTAATTTCTAATTGAATAGCCCTGCTGTAAAGAAACAACATATTCAAATTCAGAGCCATATGGCTTTGCACATAGTGGGATAAGGGCTTCCTCTACAGGTAAAGACCTGCTATAAGTAGGCCTATATTTGTACATCATGGGAAAGGATGTAGTCTCTCAACCCTTGACTGTGTTAACAGCTAAACTGGTGCCACTACTTGGATGCTGACACACTCACGCCTGAGCTGAAGAGTGAGACATTGATCATCCTTCCCCTGAAAAGGCATCTGGGAATTTCTGGACCACATTGTCATGAATGTGTCATCCCCAGGCTCTTTTGAATTTCCTTTCTCACAGTGCAGCCTTGTCACATGACCATGGGCAGCCGCTGAAGCCACGAGCCAAGGAGCGATGGCAACGAGCCACCGGATATAAGAGGGAGGGCGCAGAGTCCCTGTGGTCACCACGTGGCTGTCATGGAAACACTGATACGGCTCAAACTCAAGGACGTGCAGGGAGTGCAGGTGCCAGGGCTCACCTTTAACAGTACTCATACACCCCCTTGGATTTGCGCTACGGGACTACAGGGCAAATTTAGCTTTGCCATGTGAAAACAAACTGTGTGAATGCTGACAAAATGGCTTAGTCACTGACTTTGCAGATCAGTTGTTGATATTTTTATGCTGTAGTGAAAGGTGTGCAAAGCTCTGAATGACCACTGTCAAATCCTCATCTTTTTAAGCAGGTCAAAAACATGTTGTGAAATAGCAAAAGTGTGTTCTTACTGTCTTCACACGAGTATTGAGATCATCAATGAAGAGTTTCCTTAGATTATGGAGTGTTTGAAGTTCTTTAGCCTAGACAGAAAAAAAGCCATGAAAAACGTAACATAGTTAAATATATAATAAAATAAAAATAAAAATATAATAGGACAGTTCTGTTCTAAACATATATAGATACTATACATACAACGACTCGATGTATCGACCATATTGGGACAACAACAAGACTTTCTGTGGTAAGAGAGAACCTGGGCACTCTTCAGTCTCAATCTAGTTTGGTCTCTTTCTGATTTAGTCTAATGTGTTAATGACATTTACAGTATGCTTCAGTATGCTCTGAACTGTACTGTATGCTCCTGGGAAAAATGTAAACGTTCCTCTCACCACAGTCTCCTCTAGGCCCTTGAGATCCTCCTTGGCCTGCTCCCTCTTCTGATTAAGCAAGCTACAAGAGACATGGGTTAGTCAGAAACCAGCTTTCTATTTCGCCTTGTTTACAAATGACACACAATTCCCTAAAGTTAATGAAAATGTCTCAAAAACTGTTTTAAGCAACTTGTATGAAACCAGAAGGAATCGTTGCATTGTGGGATCAATATATTGGCTACATGACAGATTGCCTTTACAGTAGGAAGGGCGAATATGGAGACAGGGAGACACACATAGTATTCCAGTCTTCTAAAGTCTCTATAAAGTCTCTGACTCACATGAGTTTCTGCAGCTTCTCGTCCTTCTCCCGTTCCTGCTGCTTCAGCTTGTCATAGTCAGACACCAGCTTCTTCTGCTCCAGCTGCAGGGCCTCATTCAGACTAGAGGGGAATCAGGCACAGATCTCAATCTCATGGGAAATCACAGATCTCAATCTCATGTTAACTAAATCATAGGGAAATTTTATTTGTTATGCATCAGAGAGCCGGGCTTGTGCCTGAAGGGGATGGTGATTCAGCAGGATCATTAGGGGCCAAAGCCTCTGTTTGTATTAGGACACAAAGCTGCTAACACACCACTGAGATCGTAAAGAAAGCTGAGTGCATTTATAGCTGAGGTGTAGCTGAGAGTTGTGATGGTTACTGATGCAGTTACTCACTCCTTGAGCTCATCCAGGATCTTCTGCTTGTCATCTATCTCATCTCGCAGGCGTGACAGCTGCTTCTGGTGGACCTCCCGGTGGCTCTCCATCTGCTCCTCAAGGGTTTTCTGCACAGACACAAGAATACACACACACACATTCACACACTTTTACCTCTGTTTATTTGGTTCCTTTGAGATGACACTAGTAACTTTCTGATATACACGGCATCTATAATTTTTATATCTACCCATCCACCCACCCATCCATCCATCCACCCACCCATCCATATCCAATACTGATCAAAAATTCCATTGTGAATGCATAAATGATGAAAGAGCATAAGGGGCAAGTGTAGGAATAGAAATGTCAGCAGTGAAGTGAATAATGAAAGAAGGGTTAGGTCAGACAGAGAACTTGCTTCACCTTTATCTCCTCAGCATCCTGTAGTCTGCTCATGTGCTCTTTCTCCTTGTCCATCACTGAAACTTCATGCATTTTCTCTGTGAAGAGATTTCAGTCCTTTATTGCAGGATTGTGTGTTTGTGTGTCTGTGTAGGTTTAAACCAAACTTTTGCTGAGAAACATGTCTCTATCTCTCTTTCTCTCCCTCCCTCCCTTTCTCTCTCTCTGTCTCTCTCTCTCTGTGTAGTGTATGTCTTGACATTCACCTTGTGCTTGTAACTTGGCAAGCTCTTCCATCAGGGAGTCCTGGCTCTCCTCCAGCTGCCTTTTCTTCTGCTCCACGTTTTGCATGTAGTCTGTCAGAGACTTGATCTTGGCCTGAAGCTGAATAGGAACAGAGAGAAAAAAAGCTGTATGAGATCCTTCTACAAAGGTAAAACTCCCCTGGTTTCCCATGTCACAATGAGAATCTCGCCAACATGACATTGCAGGGTATCTGCAAAGGCATAATATCAATAATGCATCGCACAAAAAGACAAACATAGACACTTGTCTTGTAAAACTATGAAATATATGGGTTTATACATTTACAAAAAAGCCTGGCGATTGAATTTGAGAAAAGGGCAAACAAACAGTACTGGGGTAAAGAGGTGCATTCCTCTTGGTTCTGACCCTCCTCATGCAGGCTCTCACCTGGGAGATGAGGAGCTGACAGGAGGCCAGCTCCTTCTCATTGGCCTCCATCTTGCGACTGGTGTCGGCCTGCGTACTCTCCAGCTGCTTGCTCCGGTTCACCAGCGACTTCACCTCTGTCTTCATCTTAGTGATGTAGAGACGAGCCATAGTGAACTCCTCCTCAATGACCCCGTTCGTCTCAGTCATCTGAAACAGAGGGAGGGCAGATTCCCTTCCCTGAATTCAATGACACATCTTTTTCAATTTGATTCTAAATCTAAAACACATGGGCGATACAGGACCAAAGCAGGGCCAGCCTTTCTGAGAGCGGAGGTGTGTAGAGGGAGGGCACTTACAGCCTTGAGGTCACTGGTGCCGATGACGCTGCCGATGTCACTGAGGTCACGCAGGAGCAGGTTGACGATCTCTGCTGCCCTCTTCTTCTGGTGAGTACTTAGATCCTGCAGCTGGGCCAACTCCCTCTCCACCACCGTCAGAGAGGCCTGGACACACAGACACACACACACACACACACACACACACACACACGTGTAGGAACACACATATATGAACAAGTGTGGGCACACACACACACACATACATACATACATACATACATACATACACACAAATATGTTTTTGTGGTGAGTGATAACATTATCGAACAGCAGAACTACACATACACAAAAAAAAAAACTAAACCTAAAACCTAAGCACACTTACTAACATGTACATACTGTAAGTGTATCAGTATTCACATGCACTAACACATACACATAATAGCACTTTTCCTCAAACCATCCTTTCTACTTCATCATTCACTCACACACACACACACACACACACACACAACCCAATACAACCCAAACACGCACACACACACAGACACACACACTTCCCCACCACTCCTCCGTTTCCCCTTCTCTCACACACGCTCACAGTTTTCTGGTTGAGTTCATCACTGAGCTGCTCATTGGAGCGGCCGCGCTCCTCGGCCTGCTGGCTCTTCTGGTCATAGTTCACAGCCAACTCCTCCAGGGCCTGCAACACCTCCTTCACCTCCTCCTTGGATGCCTCGTGCTCCCGATGTAGCCGCGCCAGGTCCTCTTGAGCCTTTTCGTTGTCCCGCCGTGATGATGCCAGGATCTACGTACGTGCGTGTGTGTGTGTGTGTGTGTGTGTGTGTAAATGTTTATGTGAGTTAGAAGGTCAGAGTCAGAATCTGATCCATATCATATAAATGAGTGCAGTGCTGTTTGGTAGTCTAACATGCATGAAAGGCACATCTGTGATCCAACTTGACCACAGCTGCATTTTTCAAAACATTCTTGGTGGAATGGTTATTGCAAAACTCTATTCTCTGCGCTGAATTGAGTGTGTAGCAGAATACCTAAACTGCCACTATTTTGCTATGTTAACATATAGTTGAAATACTAACTGGAGTTAGACTTTTTCAGTGCTTCTATTAGCTATAAGCTGTTTTAGTTATTGTGCCTGTGATTTCACAGTCATCTGTGGAATGTACAAATTAGTGTGTGGTTAGATTATGACTAAGTCTGCCTAAAATGGGATGATTAATTGCACATTCAAAATAGTCTAGACAGCCTAGACAGTTTTGCATGTCAACCAGGCTAAATCATAATTGTCCCTGACAATGACCAAAAAAAGGACTGGAACCGTTGAATAGAGAGTCCTGGCAGCTCTCGAACTCTGAAGTGCATCATGACAAGATAATGGCCCTAATGGTACTGCCATCATTCATATTCAGATAGGCTCTCCCCACTTTAGAATTGTTTGGGAGGAAATTACACCTCCACAGCAACCATATTTAAAAGAACCGCACCTGCCATGAATTCTCAAAACAAGCTTGCTAATGCTTTGTTTGTCTGTACCAGAGTCATGCTGTCTTTCGCCACTAGATGGCAGTAGATATATCAGTTTCCACTTGTTTGTATTCTCCCATTGCAAGGAAAAGGACCCATCTCTTAGTCTAACATGGGATTTTAAACAGTCACTCCAGGCATAAATCCATATTTCATGAAGATGCAGCGTCTGTGGATGCAGACTAAGCTGAATGGGCTAATTCTATGGAGATATGTTTGATGGAATTGTAATAGTACCGAACTGTTGGGATTCTTCAATATTACTGGAGAATAATATTGAAAGTTTAAAAGGAATTATATATGCATAAACACATGTGTGTGAATGCACTTATCTCTGTATATATGGTAATACTGTATGTGTTGTAACAGTACAGTGTAAATATAAATACATTAAAATGGAGATGGAACAGTGAATGTGTACATATGGGTACGTGTATATTTCTTTGTGTGTGTGTGTGTATGTTCATGTGTGTGTATTCTGGGGCGTACAGAGTTTGTTCTCACCTCATCCTGATCAGCCATCTGCTGTTTGAGCTCCTCTGCCAGTTGACTCTGCTGGTTGATTTCATCGTCCTGGCGAGAGAGGAGGGGGGCATTTTCACACGCTTGGTGTGGGGGAGGGTCTCAGAAACTGCTCAAATACCACAGCAGACATTAGTAATGGAAACGTGATAATGAGCCACTAGTGATGGACTGTGCTGAAGTGTGTAATCCATTTATCTAGTC
Organism: Tenualosa thibaudeaui; assembly: GCA_027481765.1. Taxonomy (NCBI): domain Eukaryota; kingdom Metazoa; phylum Chordata; class Actinopteri; order Clupeiformes; family Clupeidae; genus Tenualosa; species Tenualosa thibaudeaui. The sequence goes on from JAIFZK010000071.1 coordinate 2,365,819, forward strand.
TGCACGCGTATCATACCCGGCCAAAGGCAGATAGATAGATCAATAGAGTAGATAGACAGACAGATAGATAGATAGATAGATAGATAGATAGATAGATAGATAGATAGATAGATAAATAAAGAGAGAGAGAGAGAGAGAGAGAGAGATCTGACTGATTGATTGATTGATTGATTGATTGATTGATCAATTGAGTCAGTTGAGCCAGTTGTTGTGGGTCAGACATGGACAGCAGTCCAGATGTCTTTTAGTCCCACCTTGTCATCCAGCTGTTGGTAGAGGTCATTGATGAGCTCCTCATACTGGGTCTTTTCCTGGTCAGAGAGGGGCACAGGGGGCGGGGCTGAAGTGTCAATCATGGGAGTGGCTTCAGAATTCTTCTGCTCTTTAGAAACAGTCTGTTCCTCTACAGGAACGGCCTCTCCTAGAGGATGACAGAGAAAGAGAGAGAGAGAGAGAGACAGAGAAAAAGAGAAAGAAATAGGAGTGAGAAATCAGAATATAAAAAGGTATTTTACAGTATTATAATATAGAGTATTGTGTAGTTTGACCAATTTGTTGATACACAAGCACTATTTTTTTTAGAGTGTGACAATGGGTCCCGAGAGTCACAAAGCACAAGGCAATGAGGAAGACATTGGTGTAAAAATGCCAGCAGACAGACTTAACTCCCTACTGCGTCTCTGTGCCAAGCAACGCTACCTCAATGAATAATCCCCTGAGTCTGAGATAATACTAAAAAGGACTGAAAAGCCAAGATGAGCCAGTGGGAGACTAGCCTGCTGTGAGGCTACTGATAAGGAAAGTGGTGGAAGTTGCAGAGAAAAGTCTGTCGCACAGACAGGCAGGCAGACAGACAGACAGACTGGCAGAGAGCAAAAGTAGTCTGGTTCTTTGAAGTGGAGTTGGGTGTCTAAATCCACAAGCCACAAGTGGGTGTTATCTGTCATCAGTAAAACATGTACAAAGCCCATTATTAATTGGATTTGTCCAAAAAGACATCAACAGCTTGCAAGCCAAGGAGGGTCTAAGAAAGACGGCCCTGCTTGTCATTTAAGCACATTCCAACATTCTCCAGAACACTACAGAATGTGCGAGTGAAACTTGTCCTTTCATGCATGTCTCAGGTCTTTATGGATTGACAGTAAATATGACCTAATTCATTCAGATCATTATGTCAAGGAGACAAGGAGGAGAAGGCTGAGAGGCTGTATCACCATATTCATCCATATCATTACTGTGCTAAATATCTGCATCTTTCTCCTGCATCTATCTTTCCACAAATATACAAAGTAAAACTGGGTTATTCAGAGAATAAAGCAACAGTAAAAAGCAAGGAAAAACATGGTAATTGTGCATTGAGAGACCAAAAACACTGACCTATTTCATTCTGGAAAGATAGCAGAAGTAGATATGGTAGAAGATGAGATTTGCACAGACCTTCTCTTTGCTTGTTAGCAAAGCTAATCTCTGGTCCTGTGTGACTGAAAACTACCATTAATCCCATCACATCAACTGAGTCTCTCACAGAAGTCTAATGAGGTTCTAAATTATGTTGTGGGAGGAAGAAACAAAAACACATATAATTCCAACTGTAAACCAACCCAACATAATGCATTGACATGCTATAATTCCATGTCTTAGCTTTACCTCTGAACAAGTGAGACGAAACAGAAAACAGATATATGGCATATTCTGCCATGTACCCTGTAAGACAGGCTCTTTGAAATTCACATCCCTGTGGTCACACTGTTGTGATGATGTCTGCCTTCCGCCTGCACTGTCTGTCCGCCCACTGCTTTATCACTTCATATCTTTTCCATTTCTCCATCCTGCTCTAACAGCCTCCCGACTTCCCTCTGCATCTCTCTCTCTCTCTCTCTATCTGTCCATCTCTCATGCTCAAAATATCTCATATTTTGTCCATTTCTTGTTTCTGGTTTTACTTTATGATCTCTTTCCTTTCACCTGTTTTTTTCCCCTTCTTTTTCTTCTTCTTCTTCTTTTTCTTCTTTTTTCTCAGTCCCTCTCTTTTGTTCAACCCTCTTACCAAAATGTTCTCTATTAACGTTATCTTTCTTGTTCTTATCCCTCGTTTCTTTACCTTTCCTCCAGCGTTTGAGCTCGTTCTCCAGGCGCTGAATGACGTGTTTCAGTCCTCTGTTTTTCTCTTTCTCCTTCTCATATTTTTTTTTCCACTCCTCTGCTGTCAGCTCCATGTTCACAGACACCGTGTTCTTGATTGTCTTGGCCCTACAAAAAGGGAAGACATTTATCATCTAGGTGAAGAGGTCTTTTCATTTACAGAAGAGAAACTTGGGTAAAAAAGATTGATGCAAAAAGTGTTATCATACAACCTGCATATACTAAGATTATACATAAAATAAGCAAAAAATAATAAAATAGAGTGATGGGTATATTGTTGAACTTGTTATTGTGTGTTTTCATCAAACTTACTCTTTGACTGACACATTGTTTCTTATTATTGTCTTATTATTGTTGTCTAAAATAATGTTTGTAAAAGACAATGTTTTAAAGATAATCTTCACCTTTACAGTATTTCGCGGAGTTTAATAGAAAAATATCAGTAGGCATGCATGTGTGTCAACTGTGAGTCAGTGCTTAGATAAGCATCTAGGATGCTTAGACGGGATGTCTTGGATATCTGTTTTAGCATGCAGATCATGTACAGCCAACACAGACATAATTTAAAATTCATCAAATTTATCTTCATTCTTTTGTACGCATTCTTTCTGTCTGTCTATCTGTCTCTCCCTGTGTGTGTGTGTGTGTATGTGTGTGTGTGTGTGTGTGTTGCAATGCTAATGTCACCCACAGATAGGGAAATGAATTCACAATTACTCTCACTGTAGGCTGCTCCTTAAATAGAGACGATGTGTTTACAAGTCACAATGTGGTGAGCTAATAATCAGTACACTTGTAACTTCATAAACAAATGCTTTCATGTCAAACTGATTAGACGTTTACAACAAAGGTGTCAGATGAAATGAAATGGAAAAACAAGACAATATAATTCTTTTAACTTAAACTAAAGGCTTTCAATCATTTCGATTCACTTATAGTTGTCAACTCAGATTTATTCAAATGTTTTACATCTTTGCTCTTTAACTATGAGTCTGTAACAGATTGAGAGAGCTTGCCTCATGTTTCATGCATAAACATTACAAATTAGTATTCATGCACACAACCCCTGTCTAAGATACAGAATACAATTAGTAGGGTAGCCAAGGCACTAATTGAATGCTCCACATTACTAAATAATATTCTAGACTGTAGCCGGTAGCACCATCACGGATGTAACACTGTCTAGTGCTACCAGCTAGTGCTAGCATATTTCAAATGTGTATGTTGCATACAATACTATAAAAACAATATGACAGCGTGAACAGCCTTGAACGAAAAAACCCAAAATAGATTCAGGATGTTTGCCTCATTAAAAATTTGCCAAAAAATGCCTGGCGTCAGCTTTCTGATACGGTGCGCTGTTTTGGGAATACAGAACTGAGCTGACTCCAGGCGCCAGATCTGTTAGACAGCTGAGTGTCCTGGGGGGATGGGTCTACTGTGACGCACAGAGCACTGGCCCACCAATATATGGCATGGGCATGTGCATACAGTAGTACTCTCTCTCTCTCTCTCTCTCACACACACACACACACACAGACTGACTTGCTCCAGGGTCTCTACACCTGCTTCATCATTCTCTGTCTCACTCCTTCCTTGCCTGTCTGTCTGCCTGCCTTCTAGTTTCTCTATTTCTGTCTGTCTGTCTGCTTGCCTGTATGTTTGTTTGCCTGCCCATCTATTTATCAATACACTCTACCACCCTCCCATCTTTCTCACCTCTGCCCAAACATGAGTGTGGACTTGGTCTCAGACTCATTGTAGATGGAAGGGGAGCAGCAGATGATGATGGTGGTCCTACAGTTTCCCCCCAGAGAGTCCTGCAAGATCCTGGTCATCTTGCTGTCGCGGTACGGCACGTGCGTTTTCTGAAACATACATCAAAATTAGGCCATGAGTCCACACATGAATGGCATTTTTCCTTATAAGATCATACAGATTCTGTACATTCGAAATATGGTATGCATTTCATAACGTTCATACGTTTTTATTACAGTGCTGGCTTGTCTTTAAGTTTACATGCACGTTGACGAGGAAATACTGTACTTAATATTTAAGAGAAATGGCAAAGAGAGAGAGAGAGAGCAGAGAAGTGGAAAGGGAGAGTAAGGGGTACTTACATTCCCTTCAGCTAAAGCGGCGATGACGTTTCCCAGAGCAGAAAGGGACTTATTGATGTTTTTAGCTTCATCCAGCACAGCTCCTTCTGCCCCTGTTTTGCTGACCTGAGAGATGAAAACACAATGAAGAGCATTGACACATAGAAAGACAGAGGTGAGGGACTGAGTCTGACCTTTAAAGGAACTCAAGGGTGAGTAATGACACAGTGCACTGCATCTGAGCCTACAATCCGTCTTTTATTTTGCTACCATGGGGAGGATCTGAGTATGTCTGAAAAGTGGATGTTTTATTCAGGCCATATTTAGACTGCATTTGTAGAAATCAGAAAAGTTTCCATGGTCGTGCAAGGAGCCAGGTCTCACTTTCTCCTATGATCACTTAATTAACAAGAATAATTAACTATGCATCACACAAATACAGAAGTTAATTAGGCATGCATTGCTGGTCCTTCACAGAGATCTGCAGTGTTAGAGACTGACACAATGTCATCCCACATGGATGTAAATGCATGTAATGGTCAGAGTGTTTGTGAGAGTGCAGGATTGTCACGGCTTGCCACCATAAATCACCATAAGTCACAAACCACAGTGACCTATGAACCTCTAACCTTTTCACTGCCTGCCAGATCCACCAGGTAGAGCTTGCCCGACAGCTTCTTCTCCGTCTCCACATTCTCCTGCTTGATGTTGATCTGGAAGATGCTGTGACTTCGGGAACTGTGCTCATTCATGTCTGTGGAGAACATCGACAAAACGTTGCAAGAACACACCAGGTAACAGCAGGCACAGCACCCCTCATATTATCCCAGTATTCAGTGGACTCATAATGACAGTGACAGGGGAAAAGCATGTCTCTATTCAGCCTTGGTTTTTCACTGTTGCAATGTGTTGCAATGTGTCTTGATAAGAGAGGTCTATGGCAGAAGAATGAGTAAGTGTGATTAATGAGGTCCGGAGCCATTGTCCTCAGATGCCCTGCTTTGAGAGTACTCAGCAGAGGAAGTACTGTGGCAACCATATGCGGGCATGAATGGCAATTAGCCAGTGTGTGGCTTCCTGTAAACAAGATGCATGATGGGAAACAGCATTGCCTGGCAGTGCAGCTACATCTGCCTGGAAAAAACTCCCATGTTAACCATAGAGTTATCTACTATGTCAGATTAGATGCTTGGCTGTCAACTCCACAGTCAGGTAGTAAAGAGTTATGGGCTGGCTTACTTGTAACTGCGACATGGCGGTTGGCTTTTCCCTCATCAATGACATCCATCACCTCTTCAGGACTGGACACAAAACGCTCTGTGCAACCCTGAAAACAACACACAAACACCTTTAGACTCTCAAAGATGATGAGTTTAGGTAGACATAAGTGCATATCTTGTATTTTGTAAATGATGAGAAATGACTAAACTAACACGAACTTTACATGGATGGAGCAGAGAGAATTGAGAATTTAAAGTGATTTACCTTCACATAGGGCACTCTAAATTTGTCTTCATGTACAGCAAGGTTGACCTTGGACACTAACAGACAAAATTAGTCGACACACAATCCATAAGTTTCCTTGAAATGTACTCACTATATCAGGAAGATATATCAGGAACACACCATAATGCTAGGCCTATTGACTCTATCTGGACCACTATGGGTAACAGGTCAAAGATCAAAGGCAGACTGTCTCCTTCTTACCATCCAGAAGATCTCGGATTTTGTCAAGGTAGATCTCAAAATAGGACACCTGTAGATACAATGTTATATTTATGAATGTGACTATTCACAGCTGAGTATATTTTCAGAGGGATCAGTATATCCCCACATCAGTGACCACTAACATGTAGTAGCATTATCTACATTGGCAACAATACACATTATGTCATTAAAGTGGCAATTGTAATTTACATGTTATACCTTCAAGAATGCAGACTAAAGCAAAACTATATAGTGTAAAGTTTGTCCTCTGAGCAACATAAGGGCACGGGCAGTGGGCTGGCTGTAACACAGTGACCCAGACACAGAGCCCACGGCCCATATGGTACAGGTGGTACATCCGCTGGCATCTCAGGGAGTATCTATGGGTGACCTATGATCCCCCGCCAGGCCAGGATGTCATCTAATCCAACAGAACGACCCCCTACTCATCATATACTCGAAATCAAATATTGTAAGGCACCAATGGTGCAGAGAATTGTTCTAAAATAATGGAAAACAAATACATGAACAGAGATCCCAACCGTCTTGAAATAATGAACACTTAAGCACCTTAATGTGAAATTCCAGGTTCTCATCCATTGAGTAGATGTGGTCAAAAATGTCCTGGGCAATACGAGGAATAATGCCCATGACCTCCGGGTCGTGCAGCTTGCCCTGAGGGAAGCCGAGAGAGGGGGAGAGAGAGGCTGGGTTACATCGGCATAAAGATGAGAGAGGATGTTAGCTTCATGAAAAACCAATGAGGTTAGCAACACGCAAAGCCCACTATGCGTGACTGGAAGCTGATCTGAAAATTTGGATGAACCATTTCACAAGACCATGGATGCACAGTGAGTGACTGGGGTGGTAGAAGAGAAACAGTATTCAGCATATTTCCCATTTCATTTGCTCACTTACTAACTTAACCAGCTAGTCATATTTGTTTAAACATTTATGACTTTTTTGGTCCATGCTGGGTAGGATTAAGGTAAATCAAACTTTCATGACATGAAAAATGCAACTGACCTTGGGCCATTTCTAATATCAAAAATAGGAATGGTGGTTCTGTATGATTGCCTCTGGTCTAGACATTGATATTTTATATGGTGTGCCCATTCTCACCAAAATGCAATAAAACGGTTACTGTCTCAGTGATAATAAAAACGTGATTAGCTCAAGTGTCCGCTTAGCCTGAAGGACAAGTCACAAAAACACACAATCCTTGCATAGTGATTTTTAGTGTGTGTGTTTGTGTGTGTGTGTGTGTGTGTATATGTGTGTGTCAAATGACATTATCTTCAAACATGGGTGAAAAATAGCATTCCCATCAAAAGCTGAAATATAATGGTATGACATTTTTATTGGTATAGGCTTCGATTTCAAAACAAAACAATTTGATTTATATATCCAGACACTCCCTAACGGCTGTGGGGCTGTTTCCAGGGAAACTGCAGCAGTCGGCTGGTGAGCAATCTGCTCTTGTGAAATGGCCTGCCTCTGCTGCCGATGCAGCAACAGAATCCCTCCTCACTGCGAGTTCCGTTCAGTATGGGCTAGGTTTCGGCCAAGTCAGGAAAATTCCAGTAACCAACCGGTAGAGAAGGAAATTGCAACAGAGCACAAGACTTACTTCCTGTGCAGTGCAGACAAAGATGTTTGAGACCCCTGGTCAAACGTGATTTGTCCTATGATGCAGCAGATTGGGAACCTAACAAGTTTCTCTGTTAAAGATATCAGGTATCTCATCCACTTTAGCCTCTGACATTGTAAGGGTAGACAGGGATGGAGAGCTTCCTGGAAAGACTTTATATTTAGCACTGATGGAAGAGGATAGTCATAGGTAGTGGTGGTGTACTGTGGTGGTGTACAAAACTCAGAATGGCTTTGATAAGGCAGCTCATACCAAAGCAGCTTTATACCAAAACCTGGCCAAACAACACAACACAACAACAACATGCGCACACACAGCTTTACAACCAAACTGCTATGTTATAAAACACCCTTATTTGCAGCAAGTCCTTGGGTTTTCTGGGGCTGACAGATATTTGTGACTTGGCAAAGTAACCATGACAAAGCTTAGCACTAGACTGCAGGTGAAACCCCAGGCCCATAATCCTCAGACCATCCTTTAATCATCTTGTTTCACTCCTCTCTCTTAGAGGCACATTAAAATATCAAATCCCGTATTAAAACCTCTTTTTCTGACACCTCCCCCTCAGGATTATGTCTCAAGACAACCTGCTTAATCTCCATCCATGCCTATAAGGAGGTTGTGTTATTGAACATCAAAATAGAAAAAAAGGACATAGCCTATGTGTAATTCAATTATCTTTCAGGATTGAAGGACTGGAGACAGATCAGTTTACTTAACATCAATGCATCCGATATTTTTTGGGGGTATCATTTATTTATGTAGCTAAAACAAGTATAATGTCATAACAACACATTCTTTGTGCTTTTGTTCGCTCAGTAAAGTATTTCCAACAACAGCATAACCATAACCAGGCTTACCTCCATTGTGTGGGTCTTCCCAGATGATGTTTGTCCATAGGCAAATATGGTGCCATTGTAACCCTCAAGCACATCTGTGGAAAAAAAAATGGTGTTTTCAGATTTAAGTGCTGAATAAATCAACACGTTATCTATGCTCAATTACACACTCTGAAAAAGAGACCCTCACCCTTGACAATTTGTTTCGCACAGTTTTCATACACTTCCACCTGCTCTGTGCTGGGAGGAAGGACTCTGTCAAAGATATACGGTTTGCCCTGCAAAAAAAAAAAGTAAAAAATCAATGATATCAGCCAGGTCAACTTTCATTTACATAGGGATTCATCAAATGAAACTAAACAATGTTAATTAAATTCATTGCTATTAAATTGTGATAAACACATTTATTACACAAATAGACTACCTGTACGTTTCTATGCTTGTCTTCAGCCAATTCCCAACAGATGCCCCTTACAGCGTACCCTCTCTGTAGTTTATTCATTCATGACTTTATCCTACCAGGATTTAAATGGTACCATTTTGGGGGGAACAAATGTCTGAGACAGTGCTTAAGCGTTAAAAAAAAAAAGAGGTTCCTTGCAGTCAGAACTAGGACAGCGGATTTGGGGGTCCCTGCAGACCGTGTAGCGTAGCGGCATCCAGATGCTCTGTGAGCTAGCAAGCCCCTCAGAGGACTGTGCTCACAGGAGGGAGTCTGGCCAAATCGCATAAAGGCATTTATATGCTGAGCGTGACGGCGCGACGGCCTGCCACATCTAGTACCACAAGGAAGTAGAAGAATAAAGAACTGCACGAGGTCCAGTTCCTGCCTCGCATGGCATGAGAAAGTTAGCCACCGCTGTCTGTGCATTGTATGAGAGAGTTTAAAATTAAGCTGATGATTGTCATTACCAATCAATACAACAAGGCCACATCACATTGGGTCTTCAATATTAGCATCAAGTTGTCCAGTAAAAAGAATTGTACAGTGTAATTATCTGAACAACAGACCACCACAAAGAGACTCTGAACAATAAACTCCACCTCAATTGTGTGAATTGAATTCATTTAGTTTCACAATGTCTTTTGCATATTATTGACACTGTCTGGTGGTGTCTTTGTTGTCATTGGAGCTCCAGGGTGAGATCTGACAGGCCTCACTAAAGACCTGCTACTGTCTGACCCATCCCCCAACTGCCTAACAATGCCCCCCACCCCCCACCCTCATTACACTGCTAATTCACCCTGTATCTATTGTTGAGTTGAAACCATTAGCCAAAGGTGGAACAAAAGCAAGAAGAGGCACACTTAAACAATATTAATGCCAAAATGTGCCTGTCTATAACAATGTCCCATCTAACGCCTAATCTGTGTTCATGAATGTGATTATTGTTTTTGATAAAAATGGATTCTGATCCATTTTTGGTCAATTGCTCCAGGTCCACGTTTACAAGCATTACCAAATAATTCATTCATCTTTCACACTCATGCAAACTTGCAAAGGGATGCCTGACAGAACTCAACACAGCCTAACTTCATGATAGAGCTTAGATTAGTAGACTATGAAATACTCTGGGGCACTCAAGGCCTTTATTCGGAGAGCACAGTGAACACAAAGCAGAGGCTGACCAATACGTTTATGTATGAGTGTGTGTGTGTGTGTGTGTGTGTGGGGGGGGGGGGGGTGAGGTAGAGAGGGACAGACAGATGGAAGAGAGAGACAGAGAGATGGAAGGGGGGGGGGGGATTCTGCAGGAGTGACTGGGCATATCTTTGACATTTCTAAATTCTTCTGAAGCAAGGTGAAGCTGAGGTGCCTCCTTGCTTTTTGACTCACAACACTTTTAGAGGTCAGTCACACAGACAGCAGGAGAGATTCAGCGACGCTGATGTGTCTACACAGAGCCAGTCGCCACGGAAACTGCCTCCCAGTGGGACGGACCTTTTCTGATTGGACATCATGTGGCTCCCGGTGTTCCCCAAAACTGATTGCACAGGATGGGAACATGATTGCTCCAAGGAGCTGGAATTTTAATGTGTGTGTCGGTGTATGTGTGTGTGTGTGTGTGTGTGTGTGTGTGCTGTCTCTCTGTCTCATTTTCTTTTGAAAATACAGGCATGGATCTAAAAATACTAACATAGAGTATTAACAATACATTTGCATGTGAAAGTAGAACAAATGGGCAATTTCCTCTTGCACGCTCCCTTGTCTAATTTGTATTCCGCACAGGTATTTTACAAAAACTGGACACATGGCCATGTTATTTTAGGGCCGATTCATAATCAATGCAAGCATATGCAAACGTGAGCACATGGAAGCTTTAATGACGCGAGTTTCGGCTGCACTGAATATAAGTGCATGAGCTTGTGTCCACAGTGATGTTTGGATACTTGCACTGACAACAAATTGACCCTGTGGTTTGAACATTTGACCTAACCCTAGCCTTGTTGCTTTCTTAGCCATTTGCACAATAGGTCTCTAACCTTCTCATAGTGAGGCAGACACAGTAAGCAATTGCTTGTGGCAGCGAGTGAGACTTACACACTCCTACACACACACTTCAGTACCAGCACACTGCAAATAAGATATGCGACCACGCATATACAGAAACACACAGCGTGTGCATACAGATACACACACACACATGCAGAGACACACACACACGCACACACATGCAAACAAACTCATACACACACATACTGATACACAAAAACGCACACACATATAGAGTAATATTCACAGACACAAACACACACATCTTGACATTCTTACAGAGAGTGTGTTCCTCATGACATGTTCTCATTCTCAATAATTGATGCGCTCTCTCATGAGATGGCCAAGGTCTTCTCAGAGGAGCGGGGAGAACAGCAGGACTCAGTGTGTTCCATCACCACTAGATGAAAGCCAGAGGAATCGATGCACTAAATGGCAGGACTCGTTACCAGAAGGAGAATCCTCTACCACCATTTCCAAAGTGCACCAGCCATTGTTGTAGGGAACATCTTTTCTAGGCAGTAGCACATCCTCTATATGCTCTCGGTCCTTTGAGATACTCTGTCGGAATCCATATGCTGCATTACATCCAACTGCCAGACACCTGCCGGTTGGCTTTGACAACCTACCATCTCCATCACCATGGAGACACGACTCACACAGAAGGACCCCAAGGCCATCCTCATGTGGGAAGTGAGCCGTCATCTCCTGGCTGTGGACATACGGTGCTGAAACATAACCTTGTTTCAGCAAAGCAAATGTCATAACTGTGTCTATTATTCCCCAGACTGGACCACCACTGGCTGTAAGGAGTCTACCTCCAGATGCCATACATAACAAGCTCATATATAAACATTGGAATCAAAATCAGAATGTACTGTCACAGGGTATCACAAGATTAAAAGCTTGGCCTTAATATCCATGATTACATAAAATCACAAAGACTTTCACCATTGTAGACATAGCTAAGCTATAGCCCATATGTATAGGCCATTTCCAATCTGACAATTCTGTGTAAGGATGGACAGACTGCAAGGGTGCTTATAACAGGGAAAATGGGCAAATATGCAGCATGAATAATTGTAACCAGTGCTGATGGCACTTTATAGAACTGGGGTCCTCTGAAATAAAGGGTCTGTCTGAGGGTCAAGGGATTTCAAGCAGTCGATGAGGACAATGTAAAATGCATGAGGGATAAAAGGCATCCCACTGGTTATGTTAGGGTCCCCCAGCCATGCAGTGGAAAAGACAAATCCTTTATTCTCAGTTTCTATTTCCTCTCTCCCAGAATAGTGCTCCTGTGCATCTTACATTTTGTAACACATACATTAACATCCCTTTGATTAACAGAACACACACACACACACACACACACACACATGCACATATAGAAATACTCCTAAGAACTACTACTACTAATGCTTATGCTGGTGTCAGCTATATCTCTGTGGAGTTTGTCATTCAGTTGTCATTCAAAACAAGCAGTTAAGACTCTTATCCATTTATCTCCAGAAGATTAAATAAGTAAATGGTGTGAAAAGCATTTAGGGATCACATGACAAAGCAGTGTTTGCCCTACTGTTCCACACTTTTATGACAATCTAATTTCCCCCCCAAATTGAACGGAAAATTAAGTTGGCTTCTGAAATGATTCTTTGAAGCTCTGAGTTTTTTTAATGCTCTGGAACAGTGTGCAATGTATCTGTTCACTTATCTGTTTACTTGTCATAGTATAGAAATATATGGTAGCATAGTATATAAGCTGCACTATATGTATTACATGGTGTCATGCAACAAATCTAAAATAAAGATGCTCAATCATTAGACAGTCACAAGATATACTGCTGTCAGTGAGAAATTAAAAAGGGGGGGAGGGGGTGTACATGGACAGGGGGGGGAAATGTGAGAATTTAACCCGTCCCCCACCCCCTCCCCACACTAATTACCATCTATTGGGAGTAGCCTACCCCCAGCACCAGACCTTGGACCGATTCTCCTGAGCAACACTGCTAGCTAGGTGATCACACAAAGAAGCCATCTGTGTTTGAATCCAGCAGTCCGTAATAAAGCGTCTTTCCAAGACACAGAAATATGATGCAGCATGATTAGTGCATCCACTTTAAAAATGGCCTCACAGATGAGTAGACAAAATGATGCAGTGTGGAGGCCAGGGTGGCTAAAAGCTTATAATGCCCAGTAAAGCAAGCCTTGTTGCCAGACAGTATTTACAAGTAGTCAGCCACAGACGTGCACAATTAGCAAACCGCTATTCATGTGCCTACTGCCTAAATTGCAGAGCTGCTTGATATCAAATAAAATATCCTGTGATTTACCAAAGCCATGGTCAAAGAATCTAATAGTGATTTCGATGTACATAGAGGAAAAAGATAAAAAAAACAAACAAACAAAAAAACCTACATAAACATGCACATTCACACACACACACACACACCCAGCTGTCATTGTCAGAGAGCAGGCCCTGCCCTGTTTGCTTATGTGGGTAACATCACTCTCCAGGGAGGGGACCCAGCTGGGCAAAGCTATAGAATGAGTCAGGTGTCCAGAAGAAAATTGTTGCTTCTGATGCGGCTGCATATATCTACCTCATTAAGAGAATCTCAATATTGGGGATGAATATTCCCCTGATGCATATAGGCTATATTAAGACTCAAACTGTTTCAGATCGTAATCATCTCTTCACTCAGAACCTCCAATAATGCAGGCCTGTTCTTATTAATCTCAGTCACTTACAAAAATAAGGTTAGTTTCCTGCAGTTTTTTTTAAATCTTATTTAGTTTCAAAATCTTCGCAGTATATCCAATCTTTTATTTGTTGCATTTGCCAGTCTAAAAGTCAGCTGCCTGTCTCTTCATTCAACAGCCATTTTCTCCTGTCAGTGTCAGTAACGTGCTCCAAATCCCTTGCTTCAAAACATGAGACAAGACAATCTGCTGCCAGCAATTAGAAACCACAACACGGCAGTTTATACAGCAGTTTATACTAAATTTAACCCAGTTGTGGACAAATACTAGGACTAGATATTTAACAATATCAATAATGTCAGATATGGCAAAATCCCACTAGAAAGCATTCATTTAATTGGAGAGAACCATGGATGACGTGTTTATATTGTGCGCACAAAGACATTGCCAATGACAAACTGAAAAAAACTGCATAAAGAATAAAAATCAATTTTTCAATACATTGTTTATTTTCTATCTGTAGCATAATTAACGTATGCTACAGATAATGCAGGACCAACCACTTTTATGGATAGCCCTAAAATGAACAATACATTTCAAATTTTCAACGACTTTGTCATCTAAGAAGAAATTAAATTAGTCGAGTTAAATGGATTTGAAACAGACATTCATGCAGTCCAAATAAATGAAAAATCGTCCCCAAAATTCATGTTGGCCAACATAATTAAATTATATGACATTCCAGGCCTATAATTAAGATGTCTGAATGAATGTGTCCCTCCCTACAACCTAATCTAATTTAAATTTTCCTTTGAATTTGGATTTACTGCACATCACAACACCAGTCTGTTAATTGAATCTAACATGCCACCAACAGTTTCTCCGTAAGCATCAGTAGAGTTAATGTAATGATTTCATGTTTTCTGCCTCAGCAGCAGCAGAGTGTGAGCTGTTTTGAGATAACATCACATCACCAACATGACTTTGCTGCTATATGCTAGGAAGGAAACAACTGAATAAGACAATCTGATTTTGGCAAATAAATTAGGCTCGGTTAAGGTTATGATATGTGTTGACAGTGTGTTATGTGTGACATGACCATTCCAACACGCAAGATGGGGTATAACAAAGGTATGCTACATCTGTACCGAAATGCTTACATAGCCTTCTCAGAAAAAGTTTAACATTTAGATTTGGCTACTCACCGAAACGACAACCGTGTCTTCCCCTTTGAATTTCGGAGTGAATTTATCCCCTCTTGAAATTTCGGCGTCATTCAGTGGCCTGAATCGGCACATTACTTTTACACAACATTCAGATGCATCAGCCATATTTGCCAGTCTAAGCAACAATAACCAGAGAAACTTTCAAAACCAGCGAAATTGAAGTGCAGAGCCTAAGCAAAGCATTAAACCGTGGTGCGCATTGTTAGTCGACGTCGATGATGCCAACAAGCAGCGTCTCCTCTACTCCAGTGAAACCGTGCTGTGTATTGCATTAACGTTACCTGTATCCCCAAACAATTCAGAATTGCAGTTCCAAGTTCAATGTATAAATCGTGAATTGAAAGCACAATGAAAGGCGTCGAAACTTTCAGTGTAGCCTGGCGCACAAAAAACCCTCTCCGCATCCAGAGATCTGACCCGCAGCAGCATCAGCACCGCACACCTCTGCACTCCACCTACGTTTCCACCCCTCCTTCAAGCGCTTCCGATCTCGAACACTCCCCTACACTGTTGGAACCTAACCCTTTCCATACCATGTGTAGCAGGCACGTCTGGGAATTGTGGGTATGGTAGTTTTATTCCATCACGAGTAAGGTTGTTTTAAATGCACATTCTATGATAATGCACAGCTTCTACCTTTTTTGGACGATTACGGGCTGATTCCAGAAGAACCTCCGAACGGGTGAGACAGTTTCAGCAGTTCCATGTGAGACCCTCACAAACATGCGCATTAATTTAAGTCTAGCCAAGCAGCAACTAGAAGGCTTATCTCATCTCTTAACGGACCTTTGATAATGTGAACTTTTCGAGTTTATGGCAGTATGAAGCGAGCGATTAAGCCTTTTGATTATGGAGGGCCCAAGAGTCCCCAAAGACTGCCAGAACTAGATATGATACTTAAAATTAAGTATATTTGTTTTCTTCGCCAAAACCGAAATTTTACTTTGCTTGCTTCGGTAGCCAAGTTATTGTGGGGAAACAACAATATATTGATTTCACGCGTGTGCCATCAACATCTGTGTGACCAGACAAATCCATGTTGACCACCATAAGGTGCTATTTCTGGTTTAAGCTTGCGACTAGCTTGTGTGTGTGTGTTTTGAGTGTGTTTGTGTGTGTTTACCATTCTGTGGTTTGGTTTACATGATTTTTGCTGGTTTGATCATCTTAATTGTAGCCTAATTCTGTCATTGTTTTCTAGTCTTGCTTCACTGATTTTGGTGGCCATACAAGAAACATCGAGACTGATAACTTGACCACAAATTGTCACACTAGCATGTCTAGCTGGTGGTGAGGAGATAGTCATTCCAGCTGATTTTGCCGGTCATACCAGTTTATACTCACAATGTCTGTCTGAATAGGCTGGCCACACCAGCATTCCAACTTGATGTTTTGTTGTTACATGTTATGTTTATGCCCCTGTTATATTGAAACATGTTATGTTTATTTCTGAATTTGTGCCCCAATGTGGCCACAGCATCATTTTTTTCTGTAGCCACTGCTTATCCACTCACCCCCACTGTAAAGTTAAATTCAGTTAACTTTCTTTATTTCAGCAGTAACCAGGGGTCCAACAGATTGGCCTAGACTGAGAGAGCTGCTGTAATCTGACGTTTGTTGACCACTTTTTAGGTCTATAACTCTATTTTGACCTTAGGTGGGAATTTACAATAGTAGGCCAATGACTAGCCTGTAAACATGCTCAACATATCAGCAAGAATAACAGTTTGACAAATTATGGGAACAGGAACATGTGGTGGTTCTTTAAGTAGGCAAATCTATATCAATTGGTTAGGGCCCCGGCCTGTAGGGAGACCCAAAAATGCAGGCCTCCCTCACTATGAACACCTCCAGCAGTAACATTAATCAGTTTGAATGGTCAGAAGGATGTATGAGCCTATTATCAATGAATTCATTCCACCAACAAGGTATTACAAAAGAGAACAAATCTTGACCTTAGTGTTGGTAGTCACTGATATAAGCTAAATGAAGAAGTTGAATGAACTCCAAATATTTGAGAAAAATAAATTCCTTAACTTAATTTTACTCAATTGGAACTGTGGTATTATTCAGTTTAGAGTTAATGAACTTTAATTATTTACTCAATTTAAAATAATTAATTTTTGTCAAAATTATCAAAATTTAAGGTGGCTTTAAAATTAATAATATCCATATCATTTAAATTATATTAAATGGAGTGCAAATGATATCTCACATATTCTCATATACTTAAAGCGACAGTAGGCTTATTCCAATAATCTTGCAAAGCATATTAGGAAATGTAGGTAATATTTTAATCAATTGAGTTCTTTAAAGTATTTAATTTAGAGTTAAAAATTCAGATTAAAAATTAAAATGTTCCTTCAAATATATATATTTTTAATTATTATTTTGAGTTAGTTTGACTGTTAAGGCATATAGTAAACTAGGTTAGGTCACTGAATTGTACTGAATTCAATTCATACTGAATTTTGAGCACGTTTCCTAAAAGCAGGTATCTAGTTACCATTAGCATTCTAAGATGGCTAGGCAGTATTTCTTTTCATACAAGGTGAGCAGAGAATGTAGAAAAGAGTCGTTGTCGGCAGGATTCGAACCTGCGCGGGGAGACCCCAATGGATTTCTAGTCCATCGCCTTAACCACTCGGCCACGACAACTCTGCCCCTAGTGGCAAAACAGTTGTTTTTATACTGTGAGCCTTCAATCAAATGCAAATACATACCACCTATTTGTAATTACAGCTTACATATTAACACCATTTCTTGTTTAAAAGAAATAGGAGCATTTAAAGGCAACAGATTTAACAGTTTATACTGAGCAGCTTATACTGAAAATCTACACAGTCAACTAAGGATTATTGATTTTTTTTTAAAAATAGGGATAGGCCTACAATTTATACCAATACCATTTACAATTTTAACACTACCATTTATAATGTCACCTTAAGCAATGCTTCCAAGTTACAACCAAACAAGCAACACCAAAAAAAGTCCTATAGTTAGTTACTATGTTATTAATCACTGCAAAACAGACTTCTTTAGATAATTCCAGTTAACTGTTAGAGGGAAACTCTGGCCATTTTTGACCCATAGCCCTGTTGTTATGCCCAAGTACATGCCCCATCGGTAGCTATTCGGTCTATGTTGTGCCAGATTTTCTCATTCTTTTTCCTACTGATGGCACTCAGTAAATCTCAAACAATAGGGCTAAGGGTTGAAAATGGCCACAATATCCCTTTAATAGGTATCAATATCCAACTATTGCAATTTAACAATAAATAGCTGAAGATGATTAGAGGCATACCACCCTTTGGATTTTTCATAAGATGCTAATTATTTCATTATTTGATTTGATTTTAGGTCCTTCACCAGCACAAGGAAACCCAGATAAGTAACAAACAGTCAACAGCTAAGTTATTGTTTAACTTTTATTTCCCTGCATTTCTTTCTTTTCTTTTCTTTTTTTTTTTTTTAAGTCAGAACGACTTCAAGGACAAGTAGCATGGGGGAATGCATATCTCTGGTCATTGTGCATGGACACTAAATGCCTGTACAGAAGAAAAGGACTATACTGATGATGCTTGTTCATGGAGTACTTCTGCGCACATGGCCATCAGATACATCTCCTGCTTGTTACTTGCCACTGAAGAGGAAAAAAAGAGAGGGTTTCTGCCCCTTAACATCAAAAGGTAATCTGAGCAAAATTGTCCTTGATATGGAACATTATTGCACAACGTAAACCCAAAACGATTTACAGCTGTGAATTATTGACTGGCGTTAGCCCACTCATTTAAAAAGGCATACGTACAATTAAAACATACTGGTATCGTCAGACAATGAATCAGTGTATGCATTTACCCACAATTTAAACACAAATATGATCAGATGAACATTATAGTTTTCTTTTTTTTGTTATGGATAACACTTGTAGATTGTTTTGCAGATATATGAAAAACAATGAAGACAAAATAAAAAATGAAAACGTTTTAATTTCCTCTGTAAAATAGACAGAGGACAAATGAGAAAATGCCGCATAATTATATACAAAAAATGAAGGAAAAAAAAAATCAATTTGTGAAACCAAATCAAATCGGGCTCTTTTTTCTTTTGCGTCAAGAAAAAAGCACAACATAATATGCACTAGCTACGTCCATTTCTGCATTTTGTGCTCACAAAATCAGATTTATTTGTACAAGATACAAAAATGTAAACATCATAAAATAAATAGATAAAATGAGTGATGCAGGATCGGAATTCATGCTCATGATCCTAACATAAACTGATGCACCTGTTTTATAATGATTTTTTTTTTCTTTTTTGAATGCGGTCATTTGCCATTTTCTTCCAAGTGCAAAAGCATGATGACAAAAAGTATCTAGAATTCAAGTAACAGAAATAACATACTAATGATACAAATATACTATTTTACAAGGTAGTGATATTCCCAATTTTACAAAATGTACATGTATAATATTGACAAATCTCTTTTTGATATGCTGCAAATTTAGGTATAGTTCTGTGAGTTCGCCCCCTGGTGGCAGGAAGTGGTCTTGCATTCATCTTGAAGGTTAGTCCATTCAATGGCATGATGCTCAATAACGTGGAGTGGGCTATGTCACCTCCATTGGCACTGTGGTCTCTGATATGCCATTAAGGGCCAATCTCTCTGGGTCATGGTTCTCCCTAGAAAACACAACACATAGGTAAGGAATCTAAATGCATTTAAAAAGTGTCCTAGAATAAAATAACAAAGCGGATTAAAAACAAATGAGATCAACATGGTGCCATTTGCTTAGAAGGCAACAACAGACTATCCTATGCTGCAAGCAGAATAATTATAAAAAACAAAACAAAAAACCCTTTTCTAAGAGTTCTGACATGCCTGTTGGCTGTCAGGAACACTATGGGATTTGCCAAAGTATTTAATTTAGAGTTAAGAATTTTGATTAAAAATTCAATTTTTAGAACATATACCTTAAAAGATCTTGTAGAGATTTTCTACAGTGATGCAGACAGTAGTGTTTGCATGAGTGGGCCTCCAGGCCAGTTAGTGGGGTTTTGATGTGCGTGTGTGTGCTTGTGATCTGCTGCTAAGACTCACCTGCCAATGCTGTCTACGGCACTGGCCGGCGTGACCTTGGGCACTCGGTCCAGGCTGCTGGCAACGGCAGCCAGCTTTAAGGCGGAGGGCAAGGGGGCCGAGGGTCGGGCGCTGAGGTGCGTGTGGGCTGGAGACACGGCGCTCACGCTGCCCAAGTGGGCGTGGCCGCGGGGCAGCGACTGAGGCGTGGAGTTGCTGTTGCCGTTACTGCCACTGCTGGCACCGTTGCCACGGATCAGGGTCTGACTGTCGCGGGCTGGAGAAGAGGAGGAGCGGACTGAGCCACCGCCTCCACTACTCTGAGAGGTGCTGGTGAACTTCAGGGACCTGGCGCCTCCTGAAATGATGAGACAAAATATTCTGAAACTGCTTAAAATTACAGACCAAGATAATATTACCAAATAGACTACTCGCTACCCTAGAGTAAGAACAGTACACCAGTGAACGTTACGTTTGTTGAATTATTTAAGTACAGTAGTTATTGTTTAGAAAGAAATAGGAGCATTTAAAGGTTGTTTTTTGACAGTCACAAGAGAGAGAGGTGGACGTGCTCAACTCCAAAAACATAGTAGACTTTGGGTGTGTAAAATAAAGGAAAAAACTGGAAAGTAAAGGAAAGTAAACGCACTCTCAAGTCTGCAACATACTTTCAGTCTGATAAACAGCCAAGAAATATAACTTGAGTGTGTGTCTCCTTTGAGTGTGATTTTCAATGGTGAGAAGTAATCAAAATAGTTCAACAAAAATTTACTACCTGAGCTGGGGCCGATGCCATTGACGGTGGGCAGGTGAGGTTTGTTGTCACTGTTGGCTGATGGGGGAGCGCTAATCACTGCAGATGCTGCAAAGTGCGCGCTGGCCAAGTCCAAGGTCTTCAACACTCGCTCTGATGAGCTGGCAGTCTGAAACACACACACAAACACACACATAAGACACTTTTGCTGTTATTTGTGGGTTTAAATGACAATACTGACAATAAAAGCCATGGGGAGAGAGGGTCAAGATCTACATGTCTGCACAGATCGTTATATCTAAATTTGATTATGGCCATACCCAGACCTCAGTGCTTCTGTACATGAGTACATGTAGATGTAGGAGGACTGGAGTAATTGGTGTACAGGGCTGTGGGTGAGTGCGAGTCCTGTGTTTGCCCCCCACGTACCTGTGTGTTCTTGCGTTCGGAATGCGCTGCGTTGTGGACCACTGTTCTCTGAAGGGCCTGAGCCAGCTGCTGTTTGTGCATCTGGGCCAGCTGCTGCTGATGGGCATGGTACTGCTCTTCTGTGATGGCTGCTGCAGACAACATACAGAGGGCCCGAGTAGGATTAACACCAGCACTCAACTCAGGAACACAACAAAACAGAGCTGAGCTCTCAGAGGGAGACAAAAATGAAAGAAAAAATACCATTTCAACAAGCTACAGACAGTAGATGTAATTCCATTCCCCAACCCATGAGGTCAGAGTAAAGCAGTTAACATTTCATATGCTCTACTGTAATACACTGATGACACGCTTTGTGCCATTTTGTTTAGTGTGAGTGGAAAATTGGATGGTTTCTTATGCTGCTCTCTCAAATGTGACATCAAAGATAAAAAGAGACAACAGATGGAGAAAAATTTGATATAAATAGAACAGGTTCAACTGACATGACAGGCATCACCATGCAATGTGAAAAAAAAACAAGTTCTTTACTGAAACAGTGAAAGGAGTTCCCTCCCTGACACCAACTAACACTGAGAAATACCACAGCAATGCCTCATTTGCACTTCTTAGACCGTGCCTTTTCCCCAGTGGTGCCCAAACACCAGTCACATGGCAGCCAGCAGCTTCCCCTGATCATAGTTTCCTCTCCTGCTGATGCTGCTGCCGTCCAGCGCTCAGGTCCTGGTGCCCTGCAATTTCTCCGGCAGAGGAACTCTTATGTAACACAGCTAAACTCTACGAGCACACGGAGACAGGCGTGTCTGCCTGCACTGGTGGGGTTGCGTTATGGTTTAACTGGGTTTTAAGAAAGTTGATGGATAGATGAACTGGCACCTGGCATCTGTCTGTATTAGAAATACCTCCATAACATGGGTATGTATTCAGTACCACTACATATATATCATGTGGGGTGCAAACAGACCTTATGTCAGAACTACAACTTATTTGGCACAGTTAAACCACAAACTGGAGAGAACATTTAATAAATTAGTTAATTATTTTTGCAGACTTACATGATCTTGTGCTATATGACATGACTATAAAAAAAGGAGTAGGGCAACCTCTACCGAACTGGCCATTCATGGCTGCTGTCAGAGAAGGTTTGAGAGACCACAATCTTGTCTGTCTGATCTCACTTGAAGAAAACAAAAACAAAACAAAAAATCCTTGGGATGCTATCATAGCACTTCACATGACGGGAGAACACGCCTTGTGGTGGCTGGCTATCACCTTTACTACAGAGGCCGCCTGACCCTCCTGTCTGCCAAACCACATCTTGGAGGAGGGATTTCCCAGAGTAGAACTAGCAGTAGAGATGAGAGTGACAAGTCAGCTGAGCCAGAGCGCTTTGGCAGCTGTGGGCTGTCATCAGACCACACACACACACACACACACACCAGACACACACACAGACACACACACACACACAGAGTGTCCTGGCATGGTTCTGCCCTGTTAGCATACGGAGGCCTAATGTTTTCATGGTTCAGATGTTGCACGCCTCTTCACACCGTAAACCCCCCAGTGACAAATAAGACCCTAATGGCTGACAAATGACCCATAATTATTTTGTGAGGTCAAATCACTGAGCAAGCTGATGCCAAACTGAAATTAAAATGGCTACAGAAGTACTATTCATCGACACAGGACAGCGTATAATGGTCCTCAAAGTGGATGCGTTTCTTGAACTGATTTCTAGTCATCCTATTTGGAACACCCAAAATAAAAGTATATGGCCAGCAGTCATTCTATAACCCTTCTGGCAGAGTACTGTTAGACTGTCTTGTATTTCTGTTTATAAAGGTTGCAAAACATGCTGCTGTCGAGGGTAAGCCAAGAACTAAAATGTTGCTTCTGAGTCACTGAATTTATTCAGTTTGTTAACAAAATGTTCCACCATTTCTGGTGACTCTACACACCAACTATGTGGTGATGCAATCATCCCCTCTCCCTACAGCATGTATCCGTCTATGATTATGAACAGCCAACACATGGCTGACTGGCTATGTTGGGTCCCCTGTTAGGAAAGCCTGCAACAGACTCACATAGGCAAAGTGGGGTGTTGAATAGTTTTGGGGTTTGATTATCGACTGTTTGAAGAGAGTTTGATGGCTGTTCCCATAAGGCTTCTGTTTGAACATTACATGTGGCTGTCTGATATGATATAAACATAGCAGAAGCAGTTTGGGAACGAAATAGAAAGTTCAGGAGTCGTTTTTGTTTTTAATCGTTGAAACAGTCTATAACAGACCAGTCATTATAGAACAAGGCTGAAACCTATGTTTTAAGCGCCATTGTGATGACTGACCTGTGGCAGCAGCTTTAGAGACATGCGAGGCACTGCCCGTGGCCTTGCCCGGCGCCTCTTGTGTCCTGCCCTCTGCCGCCGTGCTGCTCTTCCGTGAGTCCACGTGGCTCTCCTCCTGTGCGGGCCGAGGTCGGAAGCACCGCCACCTGCAGGACTTGATGTCGCTGAGGATCTGCACCAGGGAGCGCTCTGTGGGCAAGGCTGACAGGGTGCTGTGCGAGGAGGGGTCGTGTCTGAGGTCAGCAGGGTCGAAGGAAAGTCGCGGTGATGAGCAGGAGGAGGTGAAGACGTCCGGGTCCAGCAGCCGCAGGGCCCGGTCCAGGTGGGAGGAGGCGCGGTCCAGTACAACCCTGTCAGCAAGATAGGGGGATGAAGGTTGCGCTTCCTCTGTGTGTGTGTGTGTGTGTGTTTTTTCCAGTCACTTGGGGCATGACACAACAGTGTTTTAGGTGGTTAGTGTAGCAACATCTGATACTTGCAGATGAACACTGATGTAGGCGAATGGAGAGGAGCATTTACCTGCCACCACGTCCCACCCTCCTACGTGCCAGGCCAACGCAGCGGCGTGGCACGGTCAGGGCCGTCAGAGAGTGGCGCTGTCGCAATGGGTCCACGCCAGCCAGCTCCAGCTGGCCCCACAGAGAAGAGGAGCTCTGGTCCAGGACAGGCTTCAAGGAGAAGATAGAGAGTGAGCCAGAACAGAAAGAGATAGAAGAGAAAAAACTACTGATACAGGAGGCAATAGAATAGTGTAATGCTATAAGAGTTTTTTGATGCTGTAAACACATGCCACCCCATCATTACTGCCAGCCTGACACTAAGACTTACAGCGAGGTAATGGCAGCCAGCTCTCCGTCTGAAAGCAAACGCTCCGTCTGGGTCATTCTCCTCATCTGGCTCCGACGCAGGAGACTGGATGGGATGTGGAATACACCAGAAGAGAAGAAAACAATAGTTAATACATGGACACAAAATCATAAAGACAAAAATGAAAAAGAGCATTTCATGACTTTTTATAACCCCTTTAGACAATATCTTTTTTTAGCCATGTAGCAGATAATAAGGGCATGCTCCAACAAGCAACTTAGTAAAATATCAGATGGAATGCCTGTATATCATGAGGCTCCATTCTTTTTACATGTTAGTCTGGCACCAAAGTTCAAAGTCGTCATTTTACGCTATATTGTGTTGCTTTATTATTGCTTTCCCTGTTGACATTTATTGACTCCTGAGTGGGGTACTGACCAGTGGGTAGTCTTCCTCCCCAGAGCTGTGGAAGTCGTACTGCTTGATGTCAGCCTTGTTGACTGTGTGCTGCCTCTCGACGCGGCCCGGCTGTCGCAGAGGGTCCAGCTTGGGCCTCTTGGTGTACTTCTTATGCGGTCGCACAAAGTCAAAGTGCGGCTCTGGCTTGATGGAGAAGTGGTGCGGGTGCTGCGGACCGGACTTGTGAACCTGAAGGAAGAGTGACACACAGGGCACAGTGCAATGTTAGTATCTACGGCTGAAGTTAACAGCATTTTCAAAGCTGCTGTACATCACCATCTACTGTAAAATCCTAAAGGGCCATTCTATGACTGCATAAGCCCTAAACTTTGAGCCCTGGATATATTTAAGTTTCTAGATAGATAGATGGATGGATGGATGGAGAGAGATAGATACTTTATTTATCCTGTCAAATGACAACATAGGTGCTACTTTCTGACCCATAACACCTATTTCCATTTACAGAATCACCTGTCTATGCAAGCCAGCATTTTGTTGCCAATGTGAGATTAAGTGATATTACTTCCATATGCATCCAAAATGTCTGCTGCATTTCCATAACACAGATTGGACATATTAAACCGAGCAATAACCTTGATTTTGTTCTCCACTTTGTAGCGGTTTCCATTGGGCAGAGTGATAGGAGCGGTGTAGACCGGCTTCTCAACCAACGGAGCACTGACTTCACTGAGAATTTCTCCTGAGAAGTCACCCATGTGATACCTGTGCAAAATAATGATCAAATAAACAGGACTCCTCATCACAGTTAGCTCCTAAGAACAACAATTTGGTCTCTGCATTTAACCCAATTGTGAATTAGTGAAACATACACAGCACACAGTGAAGTGAAAACACTGGAGCAGTTTGGGGGTTAAGTGCCTGGCTCAAGGGGTACCTCAGCCATGGTCCACTGGTCAGGGATACAACCCTTCGGTAACAAGCTCAAAGCCTTAACCAGTAGGCCATGGCTTCCTCAAGGAGTCCGAACTTCACAATATATTACAGAAACACATTAGAGAATAGAATAGAATGACTGTTTTGAAACATAAGCATGCTTTCATCAGGAATTACACAATCCTGATGACACCAAGTCTGTGTTCCTGGGTGTGCTTGTGTAATTATGCAAGCATCACATTTTCTTTAACAACTTCTACAAGTACTCATATTCTGCTCTGTGCACTGAAGCCAAATATGCAACAAAAATGTGTCTACAGTCAGTCTTGAAAATGTGCATAAAATTGATCAACTGCTTTCACATGTGTAAATGACTTTGCAAGTGTGTGTGTGTGTTCGTGTGTGTGTGTGCTCACCTCTTCTCTACCACCTCCAGTGTGAGGTGCAGCAGCTCGCGTTTGATCTTCTCCCGCTTTTTGACCATCTCCAGGATGGTGACGGTGCGGCTGAACTCCCTCCTCAGCTTCAGCATCTTCTCATACGACGCCTCATCATTCTTACGGTTCTGAGCAGACACAGTGCAGTAACTGAGTATGAGATGGGACAACTGTGTGAGTGTGTTTGTGCGTGCGTGCGTGCAGGCAGGCTGTGGTTGATTAGACATGATGTGCAAGGGGAAAGACACACTTTCTGTCATCCAGAGAACATCAGCATTCAATACCTGGCAAAGCCCTGCATAGTTAATATGTGCGAAACGCTTCGTCAGAACTCCCATTTCACTGTGATGATGCATCTCATTTTTGGCCCCGCAGATGAATAAATTTCAATACATCACCCTCCTCTTTTTGGCATGCCATCATACATACATCAACATGCATAAAATGTTTTCACCAGCTGTAATACTGCCACAGTTGTAAATACCAAATGAACGCTGGACAGACATTCTCATCAAGGTCATTTGAGACTAAAATGTTTGCATCACACGAACATCAGTAAGCATCCTACCTTCCTGGTCTGCATCTTCTCTGTGCGGCGACGGAAGGCGACATAGGCGTCGTTGTTGGACGAGCCGTCGCGCTTCTCCTGTTTGACCTGCGGGATGAGTGATGGTGCCTGGCAGTTCTTCCTCTTCTTCACCCAGTAGTCGTACACAGACTTCAGGAGGTAGTCATCCTCGTTCAAGAGCAGCTTGGCTTCCGGAAGAGTCACAAGCTGCATGTAGGGGAAATGGAAAGTTAGAAGTAGGAATGCGGAATGCACTGACGATACTATTAAAAATAAATATTTGATCTCTCTGTCTTCACGTGTTTAGAGTTAAAGTACCTGGTTAGCACTGGCCTTCTCCAGTCGATCCACCATGACCTCAAACTGCAAAGGCTTAATCTCCATTTTTCGGTTAAGTCTGTTCAGGAGTGTCTCATCCTCTGAATCCATATCATAATCAGGCTGTTCATTGTCCAAACCCAGTGCTGATTAAGCAAAAAAGTCAGTCAGTCAGAATTATTCACTATAATTGTTCTTGCTGTCTACAAATGCTACAGTTACATACAAGCAATCACTCTCTTAACTTAAATATGCTGATGTTGCACATTAAATAAATGTGTAAAATAAATAACGTGCTTCATGTTTCTAAAAGTAATACATCAGGCTACCGTTTCAAATGTGATCAACCACATTCATACAGACGTGTGACAGAAGTTCATAAGTTACTCACGCTGGATGTGGATGAGCTGTTTTGGAATGCGGAACTCTCCTTTATACAAACGGTCATAGTAGGTGACGTTGCTCTCCGCTTCAGGCACTGGGATAACCATACTTTCCTTCTTCTCCCTGAACACCTGCTGAGCTGAGATCGCCCTCTGGAGATGGTGCTCCTGATGGGTGGGATTAAAAACAGAACATCAGAATCATTATAGTCAAGCATGCAACCTGGGTCTCTGGATGCAACAGCACATGCGAATCCATCCACCCTCAAAATCTGAACAATATTAAAGACAGAACACATTTCATTTCACAGTGGTCCACAGCAGCATCACCATCTGTCACACCAGAATGGTCTTGTTTTGATTTTTGTTTCTGGAACACTGCTCCTCTTTTCTCAAACATCACAACATGACTCTAGATGAGGGAGGAGAGACATTTGGTGCACAGTTGGTGTTAACTGACAGTCTGCACTGGTGTTGGAGACTTCTGAGGACCTCTTGATGATGAAATCTAGTGCAACATCACTCAAAATGTCTCTAGCCTGGTCGATCACTTAACACAACAGCAGATGCAACAGCATGTGGGGCACATCTTTCTGCAAATTTGTAGGCACATTTGGTGGTTAGAGTATTAAAGTATAAAGTATTACTTTTTTAACTACAAAATTACTAAAAATATTACTATAAAAAACAAGGAGATATGGCCATCTACAGAGGGAGTAAAAATGAAAGGAACAAGACCAAACTTTGGTGGTTACGGATATTGCCATTATAAGTGATTCTGAAAACAAGATGGACTTGTATTATTAATCGTCGTCTTCCAAATGTGAGGCTTCTAAGGAGCATCTTCGGTAACATCATCACTCTTATTATTGATATTTTAACAGTACATGCTTTTCTTTACCTGCAACCACGACAGCGCACTTTGGGACTACCCTAAACTGTTTATCTTGCCATATACAGAAACAAGGTATGGGGATTCCCTGAATTTGAGAATTTAATAGATGGCTATGCCCTTGACATGCTTAGGAAACTGCATGGTTTATGTTAGCTGGCGGCAGGCTACATTTCCTTATATTGCATATAGGCGGGAGAGCGCCGATACATCGGTGCATAGCAATGTTACGGTATATCCGGATACAGGTCTGTGCAGTATTATGCCTACGTATGGAGTGATTCAAGTACGTTTAACAAATGTCTATGCATAATGCTAACAGTCAACTATGATGTTCAACAATGCAACATTGTTAATGACTTGTTACAACTAACGTTAAACTATCTAACCACACGCCCAATGGTACCTTACTAACTACTGTTACAAGGTAACGCCATAGAAAGTTAAAGTTAAAGGCTCGACGAAGTTTGCCATAAGAGAAGTTTCTGCGGCATGTTGGGAGCGTTGTGTGCAATTCTGAAAATCTGTCAATTTAAATTAACGCTGAATAGTTTGAAATGACTTTACATACTAGCTAATTGGCCTTTCATTATAGTCAAGTTAAAGGACCAGTAGAATGCATCTCAGCTGGTTATTAGAGATGACATGGCGTAAGTTTAGTTGCAAGGAAGGTAATACATTGAAGTGACGTAGAGATCTTAATTTTCTTTCCCGTCAGGTAAAAAATTATTATCCAGCGACTAGCTTGTATAGCTAATTTTGCACACAAGCAGAAGTCACCCAGCATGCCTTACGTATCCTTCCACTGCCTCGATAATCACGTACGGTATCTGCGCTAGGACTGTGACGTAATAACAACACGAAACCCGCGCAAATGCACAACTTACGTAAGAAGCGTAAATATTACGAATTCACCTTTAGGTAATTTACTCTTTTTACGTTAGCTACAGGCTTTAAGAATAAGGCGCATGCCAGTTACGCACGGTGGTTTACGTAAAACCGATGGTGAATGGCAGCAACCCGATGTGCGACTGAAAATGATGAAAATATATTCAATAAAATTATAACATACCGATTCCTCCTCTTTTTCCATTCCGGTTGGCATCTGGGGCACAGCCCGGTTGATTGAGACGCAGTCATTGAGGTCTGGGAGATCTCTGTTACGGTATATGGGGAGAGGTTTGGCGGCGTCTAGCGCTCGCGCCCGGAACGAGAGTTTACTCATTGTTTTCGCCTATCTCAAAAACATAAAATGTGGAGGAAACATGAATCCCGCCAGAATTCAGTCAAAAATTCGGTAGAAATCCACGAGGGACCCGCCTCTTTTCACAACGGTCCAAATCATCGAATCCTTTTCTACCGAAATCCAGTGTAAAAAGCCATTTTTGGTCGAGATAAAATTGATTTAAAAGCTATTTTTTCTCGGGTGGTCCGCTCCTTGTGCCATGAAAAACATGGCGGACATATCCACACAGCAGCTGAGCGTTCCCGACGGTCTGTGCGAGACATCCGAAGAACATGGGCCGTGTCGCTGCGCGCGCACCTCATACAACATGCAACAAAACTACTGACGAAACATGCGTAACATGCAAAGGGTAGTAAAGTTAGGTGGTTAGGTGCAACTCACGACCGTGATACACACAACTTGATTTCAGCTTCCTGAGTTGAGCTCTAAACTAGAGTATTTGTAGAGTGACATCACATGTGTGCAGCCAATCACTTGGACATTTTATTTATGCAGATATGGAATAAATGCACATTTAAAATAAAATAAAATGAAGCGGAAAGCAGACTTCTGGTCTGCTGATTCTCCAGGCCTAGGTTACTGACAGTCTTACTTGGCAGTAAGCTCAAGCATGCTGCTAGTCTGTAGTGAAACAAACCAACCAAATAATCTATTACAGTGGATGAAGTCACACCAATTTTACTAGAAGAAGATAACCAATGAATAATGACAGCTGGTTGACCCAAAAAAGCATCTCAGTTTGGAGAACCTACATATGGGGCCTTAATGTAGCTTACCACTAAAAGATTTGTGTATGCCATGTAGATTACCTTTGTAAACCATGACTGGCTAACATAGGGCTATCACGTACTGGATGCTCTCAAGGTTTCAGGGTCTTTTAATGTTAATTTTATTGCCCCCTTCTGTAATATAGCCTACTAAAATGACTGAATGACTGACCGAATAAATGAATGACACTGTACAAAGTCGAAATTAGCAATTCTTCAGCCAAGGTCCTTCAAGAAGAAGTTTCATAAGAGTATTTTTGTTACATACAAGCTTAGGAAAAATAAAACTATCCAGGTCACAAAAAATACAAAATACCACAAAAGTAATTAAATAGAGGGTAGATTTTTATTCAGTACATTACATTCTAACCAGTACATCGTGACAAAAACCCAACGGTAAGACCTTCACAAATATATATGTATAACATTTCAAAAGGAAGACTTGCGAATTTTGGTACACCAATTTTTGCTGAAATGTAAACATACAATGCCAATAACATAACAGTTTGGACAATATAAAGTACATTTCATTGACAAACCATTCAATGTGACATACTCCTCCTACTGAAGTTTGGTGACTCGTCACAATTCCAGCCAATAATAATAATAATAATAATAATAATAATAATAGTAAATGTCAGTCTTATGGGCCAGACACTTAGGAAAAGTACCAACCCGTTTCAACAGTTTACACAAAAGTCAATTTTAATCTCTTTTAGTCACAAATTAAAAGAAAGAAATTAGTAGACCTAAGAATTATAACTTTCAAGCACAGTACTGGCATTTTTGCATGAGGCATTTCTTAAAATTGTAAATCCAATCTCAATTTATCTTGTAATTCCATTTTCAAAGATCAGAGATTCATCAGCATGACTGAATCTAGAGGGAAATCGAAATAATGTACTGACACATTTTTCATCATTCAAAATGTTGGCATGAGAATACATTACAATTTTAATTTGTTTATAATATCATCACAATGTTTTGGCATATTGACTAACCAGACTTACCTGTTGGTCAGACATAATATCAACTAAGTCCATATGTATTCTCATATGCCCAGTTTAAAATAGTGTTTAGGCTTTCATTTCCTTTATTCCCAGCATTAAAATACAAAACATTACAATTTGGCAGACATATGTCTCAGTAATACTCAACAGATATGAGATGATCCTGAGCCATTTACAGATGACAAACTAATGCTATCAAAACAACAAAACAGC
Source organism: Tenualosa thibaudeaui (assembly GCA_027481765.1). Taxonomy (NCBI): domain Eukaryota; kingdom Metazoa; phylum Chordata; class Actinopteri; order Clupeiformes; family Clupeidae; genus Tenualosa; species Tenualosa thibaudeaui. Next base: position 2,397,287 of record JAIFZK010000071.1, read on the forward strand.
ATGTCTATCACTATATATAATAACACAATAGAAATACTGTCTCTGTCCACAAATATACACCTCATAAATAAACAAAAATATATATTCATCTGTTAGCAGATAACTTTCAATATATATGCTGTCCTCTCAAGAGAAAAATATAATATTTACTCTAAGGCTCTTCAGAGTATCCAACTCCATGTATTATTGCAGACCATCGTATGATAAACACATTAATAAAACATTATTGAAACTTAAATACACAAGCAACAAGAGCCAATAAGTACATTACTAACATCAATACAATAATTAAGGCCTCAAATGCAATACAACGGAAGCACATGAAATGACAATATGAACACTGCCAAAAAATGTGACCTGTGACAACTTACTTTCCAGAAACTCCACAATGACAATACAATTTGGCAGCGAGATTTAAGGCTTGGTTTCACCTACACACTTTCTTGGTCAACAACAGTGGTTGCATGAAAGTGAGAACATGAGAGCACATTTTGAATACCAGCATCATCATGCTGAGAGTTACTTGTTCAGCTGTACTCTATCACATTCAGATAGGATGCTGAATGGCATTTTTATAAACCAAGTCACATTTACAATCCAAAGTTAAGATATTCTGTAGCAAAAGAAAGTTACACTGGCTTTTAATACATCTTCTGTACACATCCAACATTCTCACACTGTAGCTCACCAGTATCCATGTTCTTTTATAAGAGCAATTTATCAAAAATATATAGAGAAAAAAATAGATTTGTTTCTGAACTTTGGAGTACAAAGTGTTCAATAACTTAAAGTAGGCATAGTGCTGACACCTACAACATGGCTTTGTTTTTTTTTTTGTTGTTTTTTTAAGCACAGTAACACTTTAAAGACAAAAGTAAACCTCATTGTCTTCAATGACAGACAACTACTTTAGTAAATTACAACAATAATAATATTATTAATAATAATGTGGTATTAACTAATTTCATAAAGCAAACCCCAAAGGACAAAGCCAGCCAAAGGTTATTATTTACATTGGACAGAAAAATCAAATATGGGCTATTTATTCATGCATGTACTAGACCAAATTCACAAAATGGACATGATTTTCATTGCAATTCACAGTAAAATTTTCAAAATCAAGATAGTGCCATTCAACACTGCAAAATCTGCAAGTAGTCTTCTGCAATGATGTTCAGTAGTCAACCATTTTGCAATGTATATTTAAAATGCACCAGAGGATACGTATCATTCTTACCTACTTTAAAATTGTCACTGATAGATGTTGATCACACACACAAAAAAACAAAACAAAACTAAAACCAACATTTCCCCGTCATTCTGAAAAGTTTGTAAGATCCATACGATCTCCCCTCCAAATATAATTTTCGGATCCTGGACTTCTTTGTATCCACCGGCAAGCTTACAAGACTCCATGCTCACTGCCACCGCTGCTTGGGGCCTTTCCTTTATAGAAGCTTTGCTTATCAGTTTGTCTGTGTCTAAAGTGACCCTCGTTTAGTTGAATAATACAATCTATGGTAAGTATTTATTTGTTAGTCTAGTTACTGACATGTTCATTTGTGAGGTACTACATTGTCTAAATTTATAGCTATATACGAAATACGACTCTCTCACTCGCCACTAACGCAGCACTCGAATCAGAGGTGTGAAAGTAATTAGTCAATTTGCCATGACTACAAAAAAGGGAATGCATTTAAAGAAAGTAAAATGCATAAATTCACCAAGTTACTCACTTATTATTTCTTTGGCACTGCCAAGCTCAAGGTCCAAGGTTCTCCAGGTTGTACTAGTTACAAAATAAAGATGAAAATGAATATTCCACACATTTCAAGAAAGTACTTTGTACATACATACATACATATATATTATATATGCTGAATGTACGTATGTATATGCACAAATTTGTGTGTGAAAGTGTTCTAAATGTATATTATAACCATAATACAAAGATCTTAAGTTAATTAAATGACAAGTTCAGTTTCATTCCATGATCAATACTGAGCACAGTAATTTGATCAGTACCTTCTCTTCCATAGCTGTAGGTGTGCCCTTCACTTCCAAACTTGACAGGCCATAGTGGCCTTTGTTTAAGACTGTTTTCTAAGACTGTTTTCTACAAAGTGAGGTGTTCTGGATTGTACTGAGATGTTGGCCTATTGTTTTGAAACCTTTTGTAAAACCTATTGTTTTCAGTCCTTATTACCACTGTTGTAATACATGAAAAGACTAGGGCTGTATTTGTCTTAAAGTTATAGTGTGGGCTGAGGAGACAGAACTCTAATCACTGTTGTCCTTGGTGAATGGGTCTGTGTGACAGGCAGCTATTGGTTGAGTCCAAAAGGGGCGTTCATTCTGGGTCCATGTGTTCTCTTGGCTTGTCAGATGTTTTTTTTTTGACTCAACTGTTCCTGTAGCCTTTCACTTTTAGAGTGGAGCAGAGGCTCATGCATTGGTTCTCTGTATGCATTTCACTCTACCCTGTCTTTCAGTGGGGCTGTTCCGTCTGTAGTTGATGGCTCTACAGCACCCCCTCTAGTCCACCAAATCTTTGTGTCCTTGAGATGCTAGAAGTCTCCTGTACTTTGCGGATCATTGACACAGGGCTTTCACTAGGACAGATCAACATTATCTGAAAAATACTGTCCAGAAGAAGGTGCTAGGATCCACAACTGACTGAGTTGCCCCCACTGGGAGAAGGGCAAAGACCTGGGGAGGGAAGGTAGCAAAGGCACACATGGTATTGAGAGCCTTGGTGAGGGATCCAGCAGCTGTTCTACACACTGGATGTTGCATTATGGTGCTTTCATGTATCACTTTTCAGATAATCCACCACTATCTTGTAGATGCTGTTTGTCTCTCGTCTCCCAACAGTCTGTCTGATCCATGAACTTTTTGATTTGGCTGAGTCTACATTAATTGGACATTCTTCACAATAAATCATCTAGAATAGAGGAATAAAAAGAATTTGTACTAATGAAGAGTCTGAACTGATATGCTGAAGTGATCCAGAAAAATCTCACATGCATTTTTTCACACAGGGTATAGTCTCACAATAGTTACAAACTGAAAAGACAGCTTACTGAAGGTTGGATTCGACAATATTCAATACAAAAGGTTTATGTGTTCACTGTTGCATATCTGCAACAATTCTTTCATTATAATTTTTACAACTGCTTATATACCGGTATTACTATATTTAATAATGGATCTTACCTCCAAGAGTCAACTTGAATCTCAGTTCCTGTAATTCTGGCTGTGATGTAGTCATGGGATTCAAGTCTGCCTTGGGATTTGCTGCATCTTTTGATGGACAGCAGGTTTCTAAGACAGTATTTCTGGTGGAAGCATCACCCATACAAACACACTGGATTATTTAGAGAACACCTATTTATTACACTCAAATAAAATGCAAGGTGTAGCACCACAGTGAACCAATAGAAACATACAGACCCCTGTGGTTTTCAGTGCAATGTAATGTTGAAGAGTCCTTAATTCATCATCAAATTCAAGGCACTTATGATGGCCTACAGGGTGATTGATGGCTCTGCTCCCATCTACCTGAATACTCTCCTAAAGCCCTATGTCACCCGCCGACCACTTTGCTCCTCTAAGGAACATTATCTAGCACGGCCAACATCTTGCGCAGGTCAATCCAGACTCTTCTCATGTTTGGTTTCACGCTGGTGGAATGACCTTCCAAGTGCTACCAGATCAACCGATACCCTCTCCACCTTCAAGAAACTCTTGAAGACCCAGCTCTTCCAAGAATATCTCCTGGCTTAAATTTTTAAGAATGCACTTAACATCTTATACTTCATTTATCTTTTATACTGCACTTTATTACACTATTGCACTTTCAACTTAAAATAGTGCAGTTTTTATGTTAGCAATATGCACTCTTTGTTAGTTTCTGTTATTGTGTTGTGGCTTGAATGTTATCCTCTTTTGTAAGTTGCTTTGGATAAAAAGCGTCTGCTAAATGCATAAATGTAAATGTAATTCTCATCTTACTATGTGTGTAGCACGTGTGTAAAAAAAGACCCCATTTTCACTATTCAACAATAACTCCAGTCCACTCCAGACTGGTCCAGTAGACCAGTCAAATAAAGATTCTGAGTGCATTGACTTCCAGTGATTTCAAACCAGGGCATAGTGATTTACAGTTTTGTGGGGACGGCATATAAGCCTATTTAAAAAGTTCCATGCATGTTCCTTCAAGGGCAGACAGGTTGTTTAGCTTAGACACTTAAATATTATGTAAGTTCAGACACACTAACACTGAGCACTGAAACAGAATCTCATTTACAATACAATTAAATGTAAAGTTACAAACCTTGCAAAAGCCATTGTGATCTGCAGCCATTTAGGCTTCTTTAGTTTGAGGAAATCCACACTGCTTCGAAGAAAAGCAAGTTAGATCATTTATGTGGTGTTCCTGAAATATCAAAAGAGACCATGTTTCAAATAACCAAGTAATTAGTAAACAGACTGCTGCATTATATGCATAAGGTATTCAATCAGTCACAGGACTGATTGACTGATTAACTGATTCTCCATATCAGAATTTTAGACAAAGACAAAGACCACCAGAGACACCAAAGAAACCTCCTCTGACAGACTGTAAGGCCTTCCACAAAAGCCATGCCATAACGTTTGAGGAAAATCATTTTAAATGTTTTGAAATTACAAAAAAACTAAACTAAACTATCAATTAGTTCATGGCCAGTCTCCCCTAGAGCAAGTGCACAACAGTGGGAGCCGGGACTCGACCCACAATTTCCAAGCTACTAGAATGCCATCCTTAATCACAATGCTTAATAAATAACACTTCAAAATCAAAGGATCAAAGGGAAGAGACAGATACAATTTAAAATTAGTCCTCTTCAAGATAGCTTGAAGGTCATCAATAATAATAACACAACAAATGTTCATATGATGTCTATAGAGGTAACTTCAAAGATATATGACCTGTGAGTACAGCTGTTAGACTCAACAAATCAACATAGATATAAATAAAATATTAGTATAAATGTAAGCTGACTTCCAAACTATACCAGCAAAACTGTTAGAGGAACATAAGTACATTTTGCCTGACAGGCTTACCTGAAAGTGTCTGAGCATAACCATTTGGCACCATGCCATGGGAAAACGCTGTCCCTCTGTGGATGTGTGAGGAATTCAGGGGGTAGTAATGGTGACTGCCCAGTTGTTGGTGTGGTTTACAGGGAGCCTGTGATTCCACTGTTACCTGTCCATCTCTACCCATCCAAGAGTCCTCTGCATGAGACTGGAGCTGATAGTGATTCATTGTGGCAGAATGCTGGTCTTCTTTCACTCCATGTTGTTCCATGTTCTGGAACTGTGAGAAGTTCATGCCATCTTGGGAGCACGGCAGCACCTGTTGACTTTGCAAGGCAGCACTTGTGGATATCATACCATCCCTAAAAGAAGACTGGGCTGATCCCCCTAAATAGTGTCCCATTTGAGATATTCCATTATGTGTACTGCTCATACTCTGCAGAAGCTGAGCCATGGAGTTACTGGCTTTAAAACCATGCTGCTGTGGCAGCTTTCTGACAAACTCAGAGGAACCAAGGAATCTTGAGGCTGAGCTCCGGTACTTGGACTTAGGCTTGTTGAAGGCTGTGTTGTTACTGTTAATGAGCTGTCTGTTCCTGTGGAATGGATCCCTCTGCTGGGCCATAAGTTTGTCACGTAATGCAGCACGGCCACTTTGGGCCTCGCTCACCACTGGGGCATGAGAATCCGCTAATGCATTCATACTGTGATGGCCAACATAGACTCCTGCTTCCATGTCACTACTGACAGACATGTTGTTGTTAGCAGTCTGTGCTTTGGCTGCTGCGGATAAGAGGTTACTTGCTGGGAAGGTGGCAGAGTTGTGTTTCTTAAGGAGGTGGTTCAGTCCCATCATGCCCTGGTTGCTTTTTTGAAGCCCATCACTCAAGCCAAATCCTGTGTATTTTGGGTTGGAATGTTTTCGTAGAGTGTTGTTCATTCCCCCAAGAAAGTGGCTAGAATGATCTTTGCAGTCCTTGTAGTTCTGGAGTACCTCAGATTGAACTGTTGGATCTGATGACATAATGGGGTATGGGGAACTTAAAGAGGAGCATGTGGTTTGTATGGGATCTTTAGAGAGCCCAAAGGATGTCTGTAGTCCAGCTAATGCCGCAAGATCTCCATGACCAGAAATAGAGGACACTGACTGGGTACTGTGATGCTGAGTGTCCATCCTGGTCAGAGAGGATGCCGCCATCTGTGCTGGAGATGTTATGGGTGATGGGGATATGGAGAGTGCTGTGCGGTACTGACCCCTGTTACTGTGACCTGTAGGACCGGGCTTCGCTGTTGGTAACGGAAGGTTACTTGGTAATGGAACAGTGGTGGAGTGCATATTTACATTCACTGGTGGCACCTGAGAGTGGGCATTGGTCTGAAGGCTTGAATTATTTGGCCCCATAGAAGAATGACTTGGAATGGGGTCCAAGATGCCAAGGGGATCCTTTTCAGAGGTCACCGTTGGCTTTGCCATGATACAGGAAGAAAGCTGTAGGTGGTGGGGGTTGAGGTGAAGCACCGACTGAGACTTATGGTGAAACATGTTCTGAGGAAAACCACGAGAAGGGGGCTTCATGACGGGGCTCTGGGCAGCACTGGATGGAGCAGGAGGAACAGGCCCTCTGCCCGCCATGGCGCAAGAAGGCTGGGTGGACGGTGAGGAACGGAGATGTGAGGCGCAGAGTGGAGACAGGGGAGTTGTGGACGCACTGCTAGTGTGAGCTTTTCCTGGACTACAGGTCCCTTGGAAGCCAGCAGATAGATCTGGACTCAAAAGTGAATCACTTCTGGAGGAAGGGCTACCATCGAGGAAAGGATGAGAGCCCACTCCTGAAAAGGGGCTAAGAAGTCCACTGAGCCGATGCCGGTAGGACGATTTATGGTCTACATGCTCATTTGAGCCTTGCTTCATCCTGTTGTAATTAACATATATGTCCTGTTGAGGAGGGGAACCCATGTCATGTTGGAAGTGCTTCTGACCACGAGTTGTCACTGGTGTCAGGTATGACCTATTGCTGTCTTCAGACAGATATCCTGTGAAACCATCCTGTTTAGCATTGGACAGGGAGCGTGTAAAGGACATTGAACCTGAAACACATGTATATCTTGGCATTAAAATATGAAGCATTTCAGATAAAAAAAATGTTGTGCAATAGGCAAATTAATAAAACAATTTAAAAAAACTGAAAAAAAAAATCCTTGGTGAATTAAATAATAATAAAAAAACACCAGGATGAAAAAGACACCTTGAAATGGCACACTTAAAAAAATCATGTTCCACTCTCTGACATTTTAGCTTTTTCTGTCACACACAACTGCACAAACGATGTGCTGAGAAGGTAAAATTTAAAGCAAAAAGAAATACACTGCACTCAACTGAACATGTAAGTCGCAAGCAAGTGCTTGATATCAATCTGACCATGTAATACAATTTTTACTTATCTAAAACAATTCAAAGAACACACCAGCACTTGCCAAGTAGTGTCTCTGTGCTACAGGTTGATGAGCCTAACAGAAATGTAGAGTATCCATCATAGCTGTGTAAATGCTAACAGATGCAGTTTTGCGCTAAACCATCACTACTTTTCAGTGGAAAGTTTCTGTAGTCTGATACAGATGTCAAATGACTTGGCAACAGTAGATACGTTTTTGAGTTCTACAACTGGGCCAGTACATGAATACAGTAAAATAATAGGAAATAGTAGCAATGCATCAATACAAATTTCAGTAAAACAAACAAACAGAAAAAGGTCAGGATATGCTAAATCATTATCTGACATGATTTGTCACATGTTCTACAACAAATATCTAGAGGTGAGCATACTTGGACTGGTGTGAACCAATGAAGGATTGGGTGATTCCATGTTCTTGTGTAGGGTGGCTACTGCAATGATTTTCCTTTTGTGGATGCAAAGCTTGGTCACGTCACCATCTGCTTTGGCATCCTCTGTGGTCCTCTGTCTCACAGCAACCTCAGGATCAAAGTTGAACACCTACAATTTCATGAAGAATTAGCCTAGGTGGCAATAAACCAGTAAATGTTCTGTAAATGTTTCCGGTTCAGATGAGCCTTGGAAAACTAGTCCATGAAGCTTTATCTCTGGTCAGTGCATACTCCAAAAGATCACCTACTTTAAGTAGATATACATGTTTTTCTCCAAAAATGATATCAGCATAGGGAGATATGATAGCATATAAAAGTATACATAGCAGACACAGCATATACTTGTTTCACTCATGTTCTGAACTATGCATGCAGGAAAAGCACTCATCATGAATCTCTTTTCTACCTCTGGTATTAGAGAACATCAATTAACATGTTATTTCATCCTGCTTTGATGCATTGTTTTTACCTTTGGCAAAATGAGAGGACACTCCAGACCACACTTACAGGTGCCATCTGTAAGCAAGTAACTCTTGACCTGTTCCAAGCAGGCGAGGACTGAACCACTGGGACTGTGAAATACAAACGCAATAAATTTTGCATATTAGACATGTCACATGTTTTCGTGTCTACAAAAATCCAACTTTACGTTGGGTTAGAAATGTAACTGAGCCTCAGGTAAGGTGCAACCCCCAACCACCACACAAAGAACATCTGCATCATTATCATTTCACACAGAGCTCTGGTCACAGCAACAGCAGACACATGCAATATTAAACTTTAGTCTTGGATGCAATTCTCTGTCACAAACGGGCGGGGGAATGTGGCTGGGTAAGAAATTATGGAGCCATAAAACACAAAATCTGGCAGCGTTTTACCGTTTATTCTGGGAATGTGGTGTCTGGAGGCCATATTATCGAAATGGAGCTGGCAGTCAGAGGATGAACCTCATTCACACCTTGGGGGTGCAATATCTAACTCTACTTAAGTTGTTCTGCTTGACCTGCTCCAGTATTGAAACTCTGCTGCACATTTTCTTCTTCATCACGCAACCTTTTGCTAAAATGCTTAGCAAAGACTTTTCTGCCTTTCAATGAAGGTCGCTGGCAATAACTTCTTACTGAGACATGTAAGGCTAATGAAGTCTGGCTCATTTCAGCAGACAGAGAACTAAGTGAAAAGTCATAGCAGAACAAAATATAAAGGCTACATTAAAGTGAAATGAAACAATAGGTGTAATGTTGCCCACATGCAGAATATTCACAATATTGACAACAGGGTTGGAAGACACAGACAAAAAAACAAAACGGCCCAATGGTCAAATAATAATTGTGTTTTTATATCCAATCAATAAATTACAATAAAACCAATTAATAAATGATATACTGACTATACCTTACGTAAACAACCCTGGTGTGGTCCATCTTGCGCTGCCAGCCTAAGGGAACCTGTGTGGCAGGAGGCTCTCTCTGTGCATCTGGGCCCTCAAACGTCTTCATCATGTTCATGCCCTCCGGGTCCAAAATCACACCCTCACACAAGGCCTCCTCAGCCCAAATAAGCTCATCCTTTGTGTTCACTCAAAGACAGGTCATAGAACCGGCCACCAGACTGCATGCTGTGGTCTATTTGGCGGAAGGATGCTCATTGCCAGCCTTCAGTGCGATTGCCCACGATCCAGTCTTACTAACACCTTGGCTCCCCAGCACCCTTCATCGCCATCGTACCACCGATGTCACTGCCAAGATGAGGTCATAGTGCTATAAACTGAAGGGGGCTGAGGGGCTATGAGATCGGCTGAGTCACTACAAGCTATCAGTCAAAATAGCTGTCAGAGAGACAAGGCAAATGCGAGCTTGGCACTCATGTTTGCTTCTTTAACACTAGGGTAGTTTAAGCCACAGATACACTCTGGATGTAAATCATCATCTTTGGTTCAACTCGGGCATTGAAGTGGTGAGTTCCTAGGGAAAAAAGAAAAGTGCAAAACTAAGTATACATCCAGCAATAGCATTTTTATGGTACAGAAGACACTGAATTTCTTCTTCAAAAAATACACTGTCTGTGTCTATAAAATCATACAGATAAAGCCATGACCTTAAAGCCAGTAGCAATGATGGCTTTATCTAGGGCTGGGCAATTAATTGAAAAATGTATCAAACTGACAATCGTAACCACTAATTGACAATGATCAAGCACATGACTACTAAACATTGTTTATTATTACTGTTGTTATTTATTTTGTAAACTTTTTTTGTTCTCTGCATGCCACTGTGTGTGTTCATGTACTGTTCCTTGAAAGCACACTACCACTGTTGGCATGTGATTTTGCCCAGTCCAGTCAATTAAAGTGAAAGATGATTCTATTGCCCACTCCTAATCAAGATAAAAATAGATATCTAAGAATATGGAAGAATATATTGTGATAATTTGTGAATTTTTTGCCCTATCACCTAATCCTGGTTTTATCAATTATGCTGTTCCAAAATACCAAACACATCAAGACTAGGTCTGATGTCCAGACTATTAGGTACTGAATATCGAAATATTTGTTATTTACAGCAAACAGTTAACAGAATGGGGAAATGTAGCAAATAATGAGAAAACTAACACTTACAGGTCAGCAAAACCCTTTATTTCTCACACTTTATGCTTTTATTCAAAGAATGGGAGAATCTGACCTCCATATTTATGTCAGGTTTTTGGCCTACTTTCTAAACATCTCTATGCAGAGTTTATACTGCAATTCTAAATGCAGACAAGTTATTTGCCAATATTTGGAATGGGTATAAAAATCTCCAAACAGTAAAAGCAGCCAAATCTCAGTCATCACCATACAGTTCAAAGGTGCACTCATTTGTCCACACATGACAAAGACTGAAGTGGACATTCTAGCTAGATCAGAATTGCCTCTCTCTCACTTTCTATGGCTCCATCTATGAAAAGTCTGAAAATTCAAATGTTTTATGTTGTTATATCTCAGTACATTTTGGATGGATGGACAGAGAAAGCAATTAGTAACCTACTTGCTAATGACTACAAGCTTCAGTACATGTAGTCAGAGACCAGATGAGGCCAAGACCGTACAGGGTCTGCGCTTCTGAAAACAAGAATCGAGTCTCATTAAAATAAATGTTAAAGGACTCCACAGATAAATATATAGCAAAAGCTCCTAAGATCTCATCCATCCTCGCAGGAAAAAAGGTTGAAGCCGACATGAAAACTAATAAAAATGCAGGGGGGGGGGGGGGTGTATATTACCATCTCATTGCCACTGGTGATCTCATCCTATCAGGTATTGGCTGTGGACTTGATTAAAGTGGGGGATGGGGGTAAATAAGAGAAAGCTTTTGCCATGGTGACTGAGTATGACTAAGCCCCTATGGCGGTAGTGGTGTGACATCAGTTCCCGGAACACAAAGATGACCAGAAGCCTGAGGGGACATGAAGCCCACTGGGAGACCAGCTATTTACATTACCATAATTCAGTTTTAGGCTAAAAGTCTTGAACGGGCACTTTTTCTCTCAGTATTTACAAAGAGTTTTCTCTAAATATTTCAGAGGCTAAAAATAACATTAAAGACATTACATTAAACATTATTCATATAACATCATAAAAACATTATTGAAACATTAAAGAAGGCCTGTCTGTCTATGCATACTAATTGCATCATACGATGCAATCCAAATATTAATTAAAAAGAAAGCTAACAAACAAAAAATAACAATATCTGGCTTAGTTTACACAAACATGATAATCTGTGTAATCGTACACAAATTGATACTTGGACTATCACAACACAACTATGAACAAGGAACTTTTGAATATTTCCTTCAAAAAAGTAACCGCAGAATCCAAGATATTTTGTGACTGTGCCCCTTGCATTCAATATATAACTAATCCAAGTAGGCTTGAGTGACAGCAACCACAGACAATATAAGCAACAATTCAATGGATTTCTTGTGACAGATGACAAATACAGAGCCAAGTCTGCACAGCAAAATATGGGAGGGGATGAGATTCCCTTACCTGTTGAGAATCTGAAATGACAGAATCAGATTTTATGTGTAATCTGATACACATAAAAAAAAACAAAATTAGCCTAAATAATGATAGCCAGCTTTTATAACTGTGTATCAACACATACTGTAACGATGTAACACAATAGCCCTAAAATTCCCAAGGCGGGAAGTGTTCAGGCCGGTGGTAGCGTTGAGGAGTGGCATAGTGGTTAAGGAACAGTTGACAAATGTAAGTCACTTTGGATAAAAAGTGTCTGCTTAATGCATAAATATATAAATATTATATATTCTTTTCATAAACATTAGAATATGTAGTATACTCCATTTATTGACAATAGAGGACACAGAACTTCCACACCATGCTGCTCCCACACTGTAAATCAAGTAAGTAAGTGGTGAGAACTCTCACATACTTGACAGCTTGAGGGGAAAGAATGAGTTGAAATATAGGACAGGCAGTCTTGAAATTAAAGGTACCCTTGCCATCCCAACAGGGTATCTGTATGCACTGTTGGGATCTGTGTGTGTGTGTGTGTGTGTATGTGTGTGTGTTTAAGTAGTGGCTACAAATCTGTGTTCTTTATATTTCAAAGGAAAATGAATATTTTTTGTTTCTGAGAGTAAAAATAGAACACCACATGACATAGTCAGCAGAAAAGGGACAAAGACCACCATATCAATATTTTGTAATTTAGTAGTGTTTCTGTTTGGTTTTGTTTTTTTGTAACGTACAGTACTGGCCACATGAGGTAGGAAGTAAAGATTCAGCATTGAGCATCTCTCAAGCAATCAATTCATGTATATATATATATATATAGAGAGAGAGAGAGAAAGCTCAGGGGAGCAGTCAAACAGATGATTCTCCAGGGCTACATCAGAATGCACGGTGCAACTTCAGACGCCCTAGATGCAGAATGTTGCCTTGATGTTAGTTGACCTGCTTCACTCAAGAGAACTCGATCACCTACTGCTGTTGATCAGAAACAAGGTTAAAATCACTTATAAACAGAAATAAATTAGAAAGAAATTAAATAGAATAATTGAGCTTAATGTAAAGTAGAATTCTGCATCTGAATGAGGGTTCCATGTGGTGCTGCATTATCGATGCCTACTGTGGGAAGAACTAATAATCAGACTATGCTATCTTGCAGGTAAATCATGTGTAGGTATTGCTTTCCTCTATTTCTGTTTGAGCTGACCTACTTGACAGAGAGAGAAGACTTTAATTCCACAGTGGCCTATCTGCATAACGCCATTCCTGTACTCTCCAAGTCCAAGTCCAATCTGTGCATTAGACTTGTCTAAGTTTCTTGGCCTATGCCAAGAATGTCACATTTTATTGAATGCACAAATTGAAAACTATTTCAAAAACTATGCCTGTATAGCACAACATCAGACAGGGATAATTAAAGACTGGGAACTTAGTTATGATCATTTCTCAAGCACATCAAATCATATGGACAACAACAGGCTAAAATGTACTGCAACTGGCCCACAGTGGCAGTGTTTTATCACGGGTATGACAGGGCAACAGACTTGAAAGGACAATCATTTTGCCACAACCCAGGCTGACAGCTAATAATGGGCCTCCATTTGCTTTTAAAACCCACTTGCACAGTTTTCAAGAGGATCTGCACTCACCAATATGGGTTTTTTAAACAAGATCTTCTGAACATATTTAAGAATTCTTAAGAACATATTGGTGAACAAGGCCCACTGATCAGAATTAACATTACAGTAGCTTGAAGGTCACAAAGTTAAGCTGATAAAGTCTAGGCCTATTCATGGCAATTTATGTGCAATTATTGTAGAAACAGGTAGGAGTGATTAGTCAAGGTCCTCCAAGAACAACTGCAGCAACAACAGTTATGCAAAATTAAAGAGACTCACTTTTTGCACAACAAGTGATCTATGTTTTTTAGACTGTCTGTACACTGATCAGTTCATACAACATGCTACAGAATGGGTTGGCAATTGTGGCTAAAATGTGCTGCAAATTGCATTGAACAACTTGTTGATTGTGCAATTGTGTGTCTGCAATTAAACACTGGTAAGTGTAAGTTCACATTCAAGAGTTCAAAAGAGGGTGTTTAGACCTAGTTTGTCTTCTGGTTTATGATGGCACTTCCCTACTAGTGTCAAGTACAGTAGGTTTGCCATCATCCCTTTCTGAAGGATACATTATCTAAAAAAGTCCTACACCTAGATGTTCAATATTACAAACAAGAAAACGAGGGTAAGTTAGCCTTGTGTACAGCAGCAATCAAGAACGTGCAGTTTTCCTGCTGACATTACTGGCAGAATTTTAAACATGAACATTTTGGGAAAAAAGGTTGCAATATTTCCAGCTTAAATTGCGAGGGAATAGTGTTGTCTATTTTGGCAGTAATACTTGTCAAGGCAGATATCCCGAATGGTGCAGTTCGAAAGCTGAATATGGTTAACATTAGCACATATTTCATGGCCAAACCAGTTCATGTCCAGCTGTGAATCTTTATGAATTTGTCTCTGAAATAACCAACAACACCAGGGTCACAAGGTAACCCAATGTAACGGGACAACGTGATAATAGCAGTCTGCCTTACTGTAGGCTGCACTCACCAATTAGCGTTAGTAAATTGGCAAACAGTCAAAGCTACGTCCAGGATTTTCTCCAAGCAAATGTACTAAGTTAGCTCTAGCTAACAGTTACCTACCTTTGATGTCTTACGCGGTAAGAAATGTCATGGGTGCTGGTTTTCATATTTGGGGTATGCATCCATGCCTATGCCATAGAGGAGGGTTGTTGTTCATATATGTCTCAGACCATGAACAGATAAGACAGAGACAGAAGAGGATTGTGCAGGGGGTAGTTCTGTACACGGGCTGAGACTGAGACAGGCATATGTCTTCATTCGTCTTAAATTCAATATTTTGGGAGCTATGTTCTCTGCTTCATGCATCTTCATTGCATTGCTTGAAAATAATAGAGCACAAAACAGAGGTTAGCGGCATGCCAAAAACGGGCAAAATTCCCTTCTAAAATAAAAATGAAAATTGCTTCCAATTCCAAGTGCAGCTGCTGTATCTTTTCAGGCTTGTTGGGATAGAAGGATGGAGCTTTTCATTGCGCTTGCGCCACAGCTGGAGTCAAGAGGAGAAAAAATGTCCCGTCATGCACCTCAACATAAAAGGGAAAATTCCATGGAAAAATCTGTATTTGGAGTGTATTTTAAGGGCAAATTTAGCGCCATTTCATTAATGCATGCGAAGGAGAAATGAATGGCCGACATTAATTTCTCACATTACTACTACTACTACTACTACTACTATTATTAGCTGCTAGACCTGGTATACCCCCGCCACCCAATTTCTAGGGTGTAGTACAAAACAGTTGCAGAGGTACATAGTCACAGGGATACAAATTTGCCTACTAATGACACTAAAGCTACTGTGTCAAATATGACATTTAGACAGATAGGCCTAAGTTACCAAGAGAAAGCCTACTGTAGGCTCTTTCCCCGGTCCAAGCAACAACTCTAGGCCCACTGATTTTTGGATTAATAGGCCTGTAAATTGCAAAACCTTGTTTGGAGCGTACATGCGACCTGTTCAGTGTTTGGTGATGTGCGATCTGAAAGCATTTCCAGCATTTTCAGTGTAGTTTAGAATGTAAGTTGCCTAATTCTTTGCATGATTGGCTGGTATGACCATACCATCAAAATACATTTGATGATTATATATTTTGCAGCAAAGTGTTGCATACTGTTCGCCTAGGTAATTCGTGGTGATATCACGGTGATATTAGTTATTAAGGCTATACAGACTATTTCTCTTTGCAATAATGAAAATATACATCCCATATCACATCCCGATAAATGCCTTCATGTAGTCAGTCTAGCCCTGGTTCGCCTCAATTTTTTTTCAGTTCCTGAGCAAATTGCCTTTCCTGAGCACATTGTCGTGAGACACTACTGCCTCCCATTGGCAAATTAAGGTAATACATATGATGTAAAAATCTAATTTGCTAATGTAGTACTATGTCTTCACAACACTGTTGGTCAGCGGAAGACTTACACACATCAACTTTAGCTCTATCTTCATTGGCTGAGTCTGGATCTCTCATTTGTTCTTTCAGATTTAAAAAAAAAAACATATTTTGCTATTGCATTTGGCTAGACCTGACAGTGCATGAGCAGTTAAAATAAAAAAACTAATCTAGGCCTCCTGTACTGTTTGCTTCACATAACTAATAATAATTAACACTCATTTTGCTTGCAGTTAACTTGAATGCCCCCCGCCCAAAAAGTGTTTTGACCGATTGATGTAATGAATTTGTCACAAATGTTATGTAATGAGCACAATGAGCACAATGTGGCTGGGCTCTCTACTGATCTCTACTATTTTTCTCTCCATTAGACAAGTTTATACTTTGTAGCAAACCTTTTCATGGCCCCGCTTGCAACACGCTGCAGACCCATTTGAGAACCAGTGATTTAAATGATGCTGTCAAGACAGGGCACAGTTGTGTTATGAAGAAAGAATTTGTTGACAAAACTTTTACTTCTACATTAAACACACATAGAGCATAGTTCAGAGCAGTCACTATACTTTACTTAAGGGGAGGAGAAGCATACAATTTCATTTGTACAATATTTCACAATCACTTCTGACCAGGCCCTGAATTTGTTAAATATCAGTTAAACAAAAAGAAACAAACAAACAAAAAAAAAAAAAAGAAGAGAGACGCGGCAAGTCAGCTTTGACGGCACTGCAGTTTGCTTGCACCCAGGATGGCTAGCATTGAGTGATGGTGACCATTGCTTCACAGCGCATGTGAGAGGTAAATATGCCACTTTTAGATCACAAAGTGCATCTGCTGTCGTGAGTACAACAAGAAAAATAATAATCTGCTGGTCAAATTCCAGTTATTCTCTAAGCATTGCACTGCAAAACGCTTGCTACAGCATTTGTTACACATTATGATGACACCAACTGCCGACAGGGAGATCTGAGGTAAAGGATATGCTGACCCAGAGTGCCTCTGACACACGGACCAGAAACCTTTCTTCTGACTGGAAAGATAACTTTGGGCCATGACATAAATTAATAAAAAAATGAAAATACCAATATACAAAATAAACACAGATAAAATCTTTAATAATATTATAAAGGATTTTTTTCTTTTCTTTTTTGCCTTGAGACCATAAAAAACCTCATGCTAGATTCACAATCTAAAACAACATTCATATATACAGAAGTGTGCACTTGCAATCCAGTCATATGATAATAATAATGTTAGGGAGGTTTGGCTTTCTTTGACAGAAAATTACAGAGTTCATGCTCCTGTTTGACTGAAACAAAAAAATCTCATCATGTGAAAAGAAAAGACATTTCACTGGTGGAGATGCGTGTATATGTGGCAGCAAAGCACCTGGAAACCACAACCAACCGCCAAACAGCAATCAGTCCTGTCATGTGAAGCCCACAGATAATAACAACAATAAAACATTTTAGTGTTTCATAACAGGAGGGGGGGAAGAAATTAAATCAACATTCAAAAATAATACTGGAATCCCTCTCAGCCAAAGAGCTTTGAGAAGATGGCTACATAGATGCATACTGACGAATCTGAGATTGCATATACGGCTCCTCTCACCTGCCTTGCTTGCATGGCTCCTCTCCCTCCCCCACCCCACATCTACAATCACCTCACTGAGGTCCTGAGAGAATGTCTAAGCCAATGGTCATCGCCAACTACTCCCCACCAAGCATGCCAATAAAATGTAGCCAACGGCTGCCAGCTGCTCCAGAGCCAATGCCAAAGTATAACCCTTACAGTCGCAAGAAGCCGCTACTCTGACCCCGCATTGGCACAGCACCTTGGAGATTGTACTTTTTCACTCAGCATTTCCACACTCTGTGGAGCGTCTGCACGACTTGAGAAGCAACCAGCATTGAACTGATCAAATACTAGACGCTACATGCATCAGTCTAGTCTAGGCTTTGATGGCGGAGGGCCAGCGCATGCACCCCTTCTCCACTGAAGCTCAACTGCATAAATGTAGACTAGACAAAAATCTGTCGTCAGGTGTCCCTGAATATGCAGTATTTGCTGTGAAATTACACTGAGATTATCATGAAGAGTAGAGAGGGGTCTCGGAGCAATGATCCAAAGTAGGCAGAGCAGCAATAGAAGCACGGGAACCTGTTATGGCACAAGTTCCTCCAGACGCCAACTCGGGGTGTGATGGGGCACTCGTTAGCATGGCATGGCATACAAACATCCCTTCCTTCTGTCCAAGGGCGGTGGTAGTGGTGAGGGGAGGGAAGGGGGTGTATAAGTAGTTTGAGCGAGTAACCATCAACATGTCTCTGAAGCATTAGTCTGAAAGTCCTGCAAGAGTGTGCATGAATGTGTGTAAGTGTATAGATACACCCCAAGACAAACAAAACAAAATATAAAACAAAAAAAAAATCAAAAACAGAAAATCAAGGGTGAGAACATCTGTGGCACCAGAACAAGAGCAGCTGAAGGAAGGGAGGGAGAGAGAAAGGAGGGGGGGGGAGAGAGAGAGCTTCCTGAGACGTACTGAAGTACAGTGATCACACAACAGACACAAGGGAAAGAACGTCTCCACCAATGCAGACAAAGGTACAAAAAAAAACAAAAAAAAAAAAACAAAAACAAACACACAAAAAATGAGCTATGCCCAGACAGCAGATAACAGGATATTAAAATCATCTTTTACAAAAACATATACAAAATAAACATAAATCATTCAAATGTTTTCATTACACATACCAGTGTCATACTTTCCCGACCCATCTGCCCCACATACACACACAAGACAAGACCAAAAAAAAAAAACACAAAAGGCATGCACATTATGTCAATAATTTTGTGGACACTGCAAATCTACAAACGGGTTAAGTGCTTTCACGTCTTTTTCACTAAATTCATATTTTCAGGGATCTTTTTTTCTTCTCAATCTCTCAATAAAAATCAATCAAACATAAAATAACAATCACCACAATGATTAAAAAAGCAGAGGGATGGTCACATTATTACCAGCAGGGTAAAAGCAGAAACACAAAGATTTTATAAAGGCAGAAATACTGGTTTGTGAATGGCCTTTTCATCTTGGCATACTCAAATTTGTTGGAAAAGAAAGTCTTCACTGCCTAACACAGGTCACCTAAATGTTCAATAGTGTCTTGCTGTTTTAGTGTTCAGTGTGAATAAAAGTTGTATCAATCTGATGAGAGACTGAGGTATACCTTGTAGAAAGAGGTTGTTTTTTCCGTGAAGAAATGCTCCGGAAAAAAAAATCAAATTTCAAAAAAACTTTTGATTTCTGTGACATCTCACTCTCTCTGATAGAGTATATTATGTACAGCAGCAATACACTAGACATTCAGAAGCTGTTTCTTATTGGCATTGCAATAGTCATTCGTGAGAACACAAGATCAACTGATGCATTTAAAAACCAACATTACCCTTTTTTTCTTAAAATTCATACTGAAATGAAACAGGGAGTCGAGGCTCCTCGTCCTCTTCTCTCCCTCGACAGAGGACGTCCATGTTCCTTTCCACAAGGGACATTAGCAGAAGTTTGACCTTCTTTCAGTTTTTTTTTTTTTAATGTAGCTGTCCAGTTGTCAAGTAGTGAACATGAGTGTCCATGCAGTGAGGGCTCCTCTTAAAAAAAAAATAATAATAACAACAAGAGTTCAGCTTTGTGGACTACCATTAACTGTCCGAATGACTCTATAGTGAGTCATCAGGTAGGTATGCAGTAAGACCTGCAGTAGGCCCGAGTCCCTCCAGTGAACCACATTACTGTCCTCCTGCCTGTATGTACAATTGAGGGAAGGGAAGCAAAGGGGAAAGGGGAAGAGGAAAGGTGGTGGCAAATGCCAACAGTGCGTTTCTGAGATCATTCAGTTTTTCTGTTTCATCTCTGTCTGTTACTTTTGTTTAATCTACTCAAAAAAATTTTTGTCCGTATGTCTTTGTTTTTCAGGCAGCGCCTCCGGTTAGTCAGAGGCTAGACTCCTTGGGAGGGTAGTCCACGTTGGTGACCATGGTGACTACGGTGACTATCTCCTCGGGCGCAGTGACGTTGGTCTGCCGCTGCATCTGGACCATGCGCTCCTCCACACAGCCGGCCGAGAGCCGCGCCTCTGCTTCATGGTCCCAGCACTCCTCGATGGTCTCACATAACATTGCAAGACCCTGAAGATGAGCATATCAACATGAGAAGAAGGAAAGATGGGAGTAAGTGAGAGTAAAAAAAAGAATGATTATTCAAGGATAGAATAATGCAACAATCTCTGGTGAAGCTTGGACAGTCCCAAAAAAGCAAGACGCACTGAGTTTTGGTGTAAACCTAGGGACGTAGCAACCTAAAAGGCACGCAAAGCGTTCCAAACACCTTCCTCACTGGCACTAAACATGCTAACTGGTGTTTTGCTGGCAAAATAGTAAGCAACGTTGTGTGCAGTGACAAGTGTCATTTCATTTTTGTGGTGTGTTCTTAGCCAGTACCCAGAGCTGCACTGTGCATATCCTGGATGGCTGACGAGAGTATCGTGTTTGACATTCATGTGACCATATAGCACCAAAACTGATTTGAAGATGCCAACCTCAAACATCTGATAAAAGAATACTTCCAGTAGTTGCAAATAATTTAGCGCTGCTTTAAATACAATTTTGTTGTGCGTAAAATAAAAGATTTGATTGAGCTAAAGTATTGATTATGTATTACATAAGGAATGATAATTAATTAAAAGGTCATATTATGACCATATTATTTCCCTTTTTCAGTGTATTTGTGCATCTGTAGATAGCCATCAATGTCATCTACTCATTTCTTTATGGGCCGCCAAGATCTGGAAACATATCCCTACATGACGTCTAAAAACAAAATGTTATCTAACCGGAGTCTCTGCTCACAACTGTAGATGGAAATGCGAAAGATTTTATCAAGCTTTTTTTCAAGTTCAAGCTTTTATCCTATACTGTAAGCTTGGCAATGTGCAAAATGCTAATGTCTTTAAAGGAATGGTTGAAAATGGTGCTGCTGCGTTTTTGTATTTTAATCAAAGTATTTTTAAGCAGTTAAGCATATTTTTTAGCATTAAGACCTCAGAAAAAAACTGTACTCTCTCATCTAATCGGATCCAAATCTTGCATGACGACATTGGCAAGCCCTTAATTTTCCTGGAAACCCATAGGGTGAGGTGTAGTGTGTCTCCAGTGTATGTGTGTGCATACGTACTTGTGTGTGTGTGTGTGTGTGTGTATATTTCTGTGTCTTGGGGGCCTGGAGCTTACCGTGTGTTTCTGCCAGCACTCCCTGAGGGTTGGCCGCAGTTTCTTATGCACCACTACCTCCTGCATGTCCTCCAGTGTGGGGTGCTGGCCCACCTCTTCCTCAAATGGGAGCATGTACTCATCTACAGGGCCTGTTGGGGGCACACAAACACACAGGACTTCAGAGAGCTAGATGGGAGCCAAAGAAAAATACTAACCAAATGCTAATATACACAGCTATACATTTTAGCTCTTGTGTTTTTGTTTTTAGTTGTGTGACCGATTGAAATGAAAGAATTCCTGATATCATCGGCTGAACAAGCGGAACCATAACAACCCGTCCACAATCTGATTATCTTCCTAGCCCATAATGCGAAACCGGGTAATTGTGTCTGTAGAATATTTGCAGATATAAATTAATTTTCTCCCACTCTCACTCTTAGTGTTTATTGGTCAGGTTATGGGGTTTCCACTAGGGGGCAGCAATCACCATGTTTTTGAGCATTTCTACATTTGATATAACTGTGAATGCAGAACACTGAGCTAACACAGTGCCAGTATTTGTGTTAAGAGTAACAAATTGCTAGCATGGCTTGCTGTAGTCTATGCAATATGTTCATTTTGCTTTTCACTATTCTTTGTGTGGGCAAAACCTTTGTAAAAGCTGTCCCTCACATCTCCACACGGGGACAAAAGCAAATGACCCATCAATGGGAAGATCAAAGAAGGTCGCCACACATGACCCCCGACACAACATCCCCTCTGCCCTAAAGGTCTTGTATGGAGCTGTTCCCATCAATTCCAGACAGTAACAATCAATGGCAGAGAGACCCCGGGCAAAGTCAAGGGTGGTGGGCGTGCAAAGCTGGCTGGTCCCATACCAGATCAGAGGGCAGATTAGGGTGTTTTACGCTCAGGACCCGAGAAAGGTCATGTGCATGACCTGACATCAGCAGGAACAACCAGGGTTCCCACTGTGTGTCAACCTTAAAATTTCCTAACTTTTCCATGACTTTCCCTGACCAAAATGCAAAATTTCCATGACCTTCACTATAATTAAACAATAAGCTCCAAGAGGCCGTTCTATATAGTTAAACAAAAACAGCGAATTTTGGTCAACAATTCCTGACACACCGAAACACCAGGCCAAATGAAACTCAGTGGGCATGTAGAACCACTTGAGTTTTTGCGTGTAATAGGTTTTGGTTCCAGAAGGGGGAACGGCCTCCCCCTAGATGACTATTACCAAAATTCCCAGATATTCCCTTACTTTGTCTGAAAAAATATAATAATTCCTGATTTTTCATGTCTGGGACAGGCTGTATTGAAATTCCATGATTTCCCTGAAATTGCTGTGGGGACCCTGCCTCACATACAAATCAGGCTCTTTGTGCCCCAAGTGGATGGCTGATACTGTAGTTTTTGAGCAGAGTCCTCTAATGTCTAGGCAACAGCATCCTGTTGTTCGCTAACTACGTTTCCATAATAATAACAACAATAAACTACGACACCTGCAGTCACGCAACTGCAGTTAACACATGAGTGCAGTTGATACAATTTCTAAAACTAATAGTTCCGGTCCTCAATTGTGATTGGTTGCATCACGTTCCATGTCGTAGTAAATTCCATGATATACCACGGCTCCAACTGCAATTTATTTTAAATTCCTGCATCGTAGGAAAGTGAACAGTGGATGTGCTTGTGTGATACTTGGCAACCATTCAGCATTCGGAGGAAATATATTTCTTGGTGGAAGAATTGTTATCTACGAATAATTTGCTACATTTCTTATTGTTGGGTCTTCCATTAATCAAACCATGTCAGGTTAATGTGGTAACCGTTTTAGAAAAGCAATAACTCACTTGAGTGTGAGTTATGCTCGTTTTAACATGGCTAGAGGGGTTTAACAGCACTACGCTCCACGTCGTGCCTAACAACTCCCCTTATCCATGGTAAAACAAGCATAACTAATACAAAACTTCCCAACATTCCATGTTCTGATATTTCTTGATAACCTTTGCTAAGTGTAACAGACCGCTGTTAAGGAAAGTGAAACAGAACGTTGCCATAACCAATCAGCATAACATAACACAGTTAATAGTTGTCTTTTAAATAAATACCGTCCTGCGGTTTATGTATGCGTCTTATATTCAGGACATTACTGTACCTGCCTTAAGACATCTACATCAACTAGTATTCCACCTGTTGAGCTACTAGTGAGGGTGGGGGCTGTGTACCTGTTATCTGCAGCAGTGTTGTGTGAAATTGTGTATTATTGAAGAAGGGGTAAAATGACACTGTTGCAATTGATACTTTTGTTAATCAAATACTGAGCTTGTTAACTGTACCAACAACATTAATTGTAAAAGAACATCCGCCATGAGTATACAGAAGATCCCTCTTTAGTGAATCCACTTTGCCAGCCCCCAACATGACTTTTCACTTCCTGGAAGTGAATGTCACCTCTCACACCATCCAAACATTATTCTACCTGGTGACCTGGTACCTGGTGACCATAGTTTGTATTTGTCACTGTTAGACACTGGCATTTGCTCTGGCCTGCTTACCGTCAGCAGCAGTGCAGCGGGCAGCGAGCTCCCACAGCACAAGGCCCACGGCGTACATGTCTATCCTCAGGAAGGCGTCTCGCTGGAAGTTGATAGCACCCTCCAGGGCCTCTGGTGCCATATACCGCCGTGTTCCCACCTTCAGACCAGAGTGATCAGGGTTAAGAGTTGGGATTAGAGGATCTGGATTCTTCTTATGTCACCACATACATGCAACCACTGTCAAGAGTGAGTCAAGTGCTTCTCAGGTTGTTCAACCTTAATTAATTCTCTGGGGCTGAATCACTTCCCCCGAGTGTCTCACCTGTCCATGAGTATCCCCTGCTGACTTCCCAGCCTCAAACTTCAGGGCCAGGCCAAAGTCTGCGACGCAAGCGGTCAAGTTGGACTTTAGCAGCACGTTCTTGCTCTTGATGTCTCTGCGTGTGGGGAGGGAACAGAGAGTATGAGCACAATTACTGTTCAGTGTATATACCTATATGTTGGGTGATGCAGTGGTAACTTAATTGGGACTGGGCATGTGTACTGAATGACTGACCGGTGAGCGATGGCAGGCTTGTGGCCATCTCTGAGGCCTGGCACGTCAGCATGCAAGTAGGCCAGTCCTCGGACCATGGTCTGGGCAATATGGCACAGTTCGTTCCAGGATACCACATTAGCCTTTAGATAGTCAGTCAGAGAACCCTAGTGCAACAAGAGGGGGACTATAGGTTAGAACAAGTCAAACCATGCCGATATATCACTGTGAAATGCAAGCAAATGGCATATCATTGTTTCACAACTGACTGCACAAGTGCAAGATTTGTACAGTAATTGTGATTAGGAGTTACTCCTATATTCGCCACTAGGGGGCAGAAACTAGTGCTTTGATGCAGGTTGTTTGAGGCCCTGTTGTGGGAAATGAGCTTTGGCAAGGTAAAGGTCAGCGTTCTTGCTGCGACCTGTATGTACAGCTGACTTGAAATATGGTGCACCTACTGAAAAGGCTGTTATAGTGGCAATATGGTTAGGCAAGGTTAGGCAAAATCCCACATATGACAGTAGGCATCCTGAGAGAAGGCATATCCACATAATAATGGCATCAGTGTCATGGCTGGTCTCCTTTGTAAAAAAAAAATCCAGTTCTCTGTGTCATTCCACTGATACAAACATTATGCATACTACAAGGTAAAACACGAATAAACCCATAAGTGTTTGACACTAACAGAGATGGTTAAGGTTCAACAGGAAGTGAAACCGTGAGGGTCATGATCCACAAACAGACAAATCTTCCACTACAGACTCCAAATGGTCCCAACCCCTGTTAAAGCCACAGGAAAATTATACAGATGAAGATGACTTCCTCGTTTTAACCTACACTTAAATTGCTTAGGTTACTTTCACATAAGTTACTTGGATTTGTGTATTATGCTTTGTGTCACTTGTTAATGGCTATAATTGCATTCTCCATGGACCTTATGACTTCCATCGGTCAGGTGATACGTGTTGGGCAAGGGGTAGAGCGACCAGAGGGCCTCCCAGCGCAGCCTTGTGAAACAGCGGCCAAATTCAATTAAGCCTGAAATGAGCCTCACTCAAAGTAATTGAATGAGTAAAACCAACAGGGCAAGATGGGAGCTGAGCCACAAGGAAGGTCAAAAGGCTTCTTTGCGGATCGCCTATATGCAACAGAGAGAGAAAGAGTGAGAGACAAAGGGAGTGATGGAGAATGAGACACACCTTCTCATGGTAAGCTGTAATCAGCCACAGCTCCATGTCCAAGTTGCTCCCTCGTTTCTCCGCTCCAATAAAATGCAGGAGATTCTCGTGCCTCATGCCAGGAAGGTTGTAGATCTCAAACTCATTCTGCCAAGACAGCTTGTCCTAAACATAAAATGCACGCAAAACACAGAAATTACCACACACAATGGAAAAATCAAGACAATGGAGGCTAGACACAGAACATCTTTTTATAATTGAATTTAAAGAATTCAGGAGAAATAATAGGCTAGGATACTGGGTACACTGTGTAAAGAATTCTCCAAACCTCTTACCCAAAACAGGGCAAGACAAATCCACCACAACATAAAATTATTACAGTAGATTACGGCGAAGGTGCATAAAAACACAAGCATAAGCTCATTTATAATTTGTGCCAATTCATAGGGAGGCTGTGTAATTAGCCCAGTAATTCTGCTGGCAGATTAGCCTGACAAGCTTAGCTTAGCGCTGGGGCTTTGGAGCCCATGACCTGTGAGGATGGGCCTCCTCACCTGAATGGGAAAGATCTTGACGGCAACGTAATCGCTGAGCAGCTGGGCCTTCCACACACAGCCAAAGCGCCCCCTGGCCTTGATTTCGAGCAACTGCAGCAGCGGCTTCTGCCCTAGGATGGGGGAGGGGGGCATTGGTCCGGGATCCTGGATGAATGTAGGAGAGAGAGAGAGAGGGAGAGTGGAAAAAAGAGATAGAGAAATGAGAGGGTGATACACAGTGATGCTGGGTCATTGGCCATCTTTGTGCACAATCTGCACTGAGAGATATGGCTGAAGTTGCCATCACTGGTGCAGTGTGGTGAGGGGCTTCCTTTAAACCGAAAGAGAGAGAGAGAGCGAAAGAGAGAGAGAGAGAGAGCGAAAGAGAGAGAGCTGAGGGGGGTGGGGTGTTTTCACTGGTGCTGAGCTTCATAAAGCTCTGGCAGAAGGGGCTTATGGGAGTTGAAGTCCTGAGCTTGTTAAATATAATCCATAACTACTGCCTGTGGACTACTGGGTGGATAGAGGCTGACCTAGTTTACAGGCATGAGCTGGCTGGCTGAGAGAGAGAAAGGCACAGCGAGGGGGATGGGGGGGTGCTTTTACTGCGGATCACTGGGGGAAGAGTGCAACAATAGCGCACTGCTGACCACTGTACATCGCGCTGGCACCGAGCACAAGGATGACCTTTTTCAAGTCGTCGCCTTGTTAGGCGGTCTTTGTGCCTCAGACTTCGTTGCGTCTGTTGGCCGCGACGTGTGAACGCGACCCAAACACACCTACTCTGACCTTTCCCTGGTTGTTCCCCTTTTTCCTGTCAGCAAAAAAACAATGGAAAAGGCTTCCTAAGCCCAGTTGGGGAAGGTGGAAGCCATCATGGCAGCAGAGCGACCAAAGCCAGAACTGCAGTCCCAGCCACAGCCAGAGGTGTCAGCGATGCTGATCCAGGCGATCGAGGAGGAGGAGGAGTACAGTGCACAATGAAAAGGGCCTTCTGAGGATCACCGTTTTGGCCTCCCTCTGTCTGCTCCGCCGTCGACTATCCTGCAACAGGGGCGGTTTCGCTCCCTTATCAAACTAAAGCAAAAATCCCTGCTTTGGTGTTCTGCGTCAAAAGCACGACTTGAGTACTAGCAGACAGGCTTCAGATACCACTCTGTGTGCACTTTGTACACAGACTTTTTAAAAGGAATAGTGGTCAGTGTGTATTATCGTGGGCTCCACAAGGTGGATGAGCTTCCAGCAGTGTGGACGGAGAGGCTGCTGGAGCTGCTTGATGGACTATTTGAGCCCATCAATTAGGCTAGGTGTGTGAGCTGCCGTTGCAATGCTAAAAGTGGAGGTGGTCGTTAATGGCCCAAGACGAAGTGTGTGTGTGTGTGTGAATATACACAGGTTTAACTGATAGCTCCACAGGAATGAACAAAAAAAAAGAAAAGAAAGAAAAGAAAAAAGGAGTGAAAGAACAAAAGGAAGAGAACAGAATGAGGAGAGAGAGAGAGAGAAGGAGCTACAGAAGTGCGTGAGGGCAAAACATCCATCATGCTATGGTGGAACGCCCACCTAGGAGAGCACAATGGGGGAATATTTGTGAAATTGCACCATGCAGTTTCACAGCAGAAACCCTCAGGACTGTATCATGAGAGTGAGGGGGGGGGGTGGGAGAGAGAGAGAGAGAGAGAGGAAAGTGAAAGAACGAGAGTACCAGTGAGAGAGGTTGGGTGCAGAGCCTGAGGGAGAAGCACAGAAATACCAACCCACACCCACTACCCATCGCTCTCGCCATCCTACACACACACACACACACACACAAACTCTTACTCACTCAATCACACACACTTGCTCGCCCACTCTCTCACTCAATCACACACACACACTTACAACCTCTCTTTCTGTGACACACATACACACACGCACACATTCTCTCTCTCACCATTAGTATTCTGGGCCATGCTTATGTTTCTATTTGCCTGAGTGGTCGTCATTAGACGGTTGTAAAATTTGACAATAGTTTTATAGGGAAGTTGTGCCTTTGGGACTAGTGATGTATAGAGTCAGATTTATGAGCTATTTGGCTTTTTGTGTAAATGGGGAAAACTAAACCTACTAACAGGTAATTTTATAGGGTTACACTTCTGCTTTAGGGGTAGGAAAACAGAGCCAGCAAATCTCTGACGTATACAGTGTGTGTGTATGTGTCAAACAGAGAAAGACAGGAAAAGGAAGAGAGAGAAAGAGAGTTAGAGGATTAGGTTGATATATGTTTAACACCTAGCTGTGGTGCCAGTATATTAACTGCATAGATACAAATCTTTTGTCCTCATTCTGACGGGTACATATCTCCTCAGCACTTGAAAGTATTTTACTCACAGAAGTAAAAGTGTCAGTGTGTTGTGGTGAAACAAAAACACCTAGCTGTCCTGGCACAAGTGACTTAAAACAGCATCAGTACTAGCCTTAAGTAACCCTGGATGGATGACTGAATACCACTCACTCTATTCACCTTAATCATCTATTTATTCATCATTGTTCATTATGATATGAGGACCATATGATATGAGGACCATATGATATGAGGACCAAAATGCGCTGGTTTTACCCTTATAATGTCATACAGAGCAAATCTTGAGTATTGACGACTGATTTGAATAGTAAAAAACTGGTAGTATGATTCTCTGCTAGCTTAATAAGGGTGCCCCTTATAAACTTATCTGGAACCTGCATGAGGTGCGATGCTGTGGTCATGCATAACACATCATACAAGCTGCTTATAATCTGGAACCTGTATGAGGTGCGATGCTGTGGTCATGCATAACACATCATACAAGCTGCTTATAAAAAGCATTCAGGCAAACAAGTTAAAAAAATGCTAGGCAAGACAATGTGATTTACATTATGCATCATATTATGTTGTTATATTATTAGTGCTGTCAATCGATTACAAATATGAATCTAATTCATCACAATAGAAAATTTAAGTTAATCACAACTGATCACATTTAATCACATATTGTTGAAGTTAAAGTTGAAGAATTCTCCTTTCTTCTTCGGTGAAGAAAGAATTTTGCCACAGGTTGTTTATGATAGGGGTAACCGACCACATGTTTTTTTTTGTTTGTTTGTTTTTTTTACTTTTAAAACTCGGCCCTTGCATCCCAGGCACACAAATTCTGTGTTTATGTCAATTGCGTGTCAAAGCCAAACCACTGGTGGGTATTGTGTCCGCATGATTCATCTGAATTAAAAAATTAACTTTTGAAAATGTTTATGTTAATCACATGCGTTAACGTGTTAACACTGACAGCACTATATATTATCTAAAAAAAATACAAGGTTAAAATACATTAAATCATGACGTGATCGTATGAAGCTATACACAGCAAATATATTTTCTGTTTCCTGATCAATTTGGCACTTTGCTGGTTTTTGCTGTTGGTGAACTTGTATGTTCATGAATACTTCTGTCACTGGTTATGTTGTCATGATTTTTTGTGAAATTTCATGGCAAGAAGCAAGGACTTATTAAGATTTGGACAAGAATGTTTACTTTTGTTTCACTGTGAGATAATCCTTTTGGCCGTGGCAAAAGTGGTCTTCACTTTCCGATTCCTTTGAAACTGACTGTGCCTCCCAATTTTGACCATTGCTCATGAAAAAAAGAGAAAATGTCAATCCCTCCTGCTGTCACTACACTCAAACATGCTCTTTCAAATGCTTCTGCCAAAGTGCTTCTCTATTTTCCCCACTCGCTTTCACTCTGACACTTCAAACTATGTCTACTAAACATTCCATGACAAATATGAATTAAACCAGTCAATCAGGTTAAGCTGACCTAGAATTCACAAAAACACACTCACCCGTACACACACACACACACACACACACACACACACACACACACACACATAGACGCACATGTGCACATGCACACCCACATGGTACAACAGTAAAAGATCAGTTCACTGTGGAATGTAGTCCTAAATGACATTTGTCATCATTGAGTTGGCAAAATTGTTGCCTAATAGTAGTGCTCACACATCTTACACTACAGGACCCCTGCAATTTCTCTACTGATAGTGTTCTTCACATTCAGTGAGGGTGAGGCAGCCATCTTTTGCATTGCATTCACCACATGCTCAGGGACGTGCACTGAATCTTTGCCTCATAAGAGCATGCACTTCAATCCTGGCCTCTGGGCGTAACCACCCCAATAAGAACAAAGGATCTTACATTTATCCGTGCAAATAATAATAATAAAAACATCCTCTGTATCCAAACCATCACAAAAAAGTGAGAAATCAATGCGTGGGGTGATGGCTTTTTTTTAATTACTTTGCCTCTGGCTTTAAGGCTTGGGATGTAAAAAAAGAAAAGGGTGACGAAAGAAAATGAAAGACTTAAAAAAATAAAAAGAAACGTATGTGCATAAATAACTGATGGGTACAAACAGTCTTACCTCTATCATGATATGAAAGGCGTGCTAATCCAGGAGAGAAAGGCAGAAACAAAGATATTACTGTTTTTCACTTGACTTGGATAATAAAAAGATGCTGATCTTACTGACAGCAGGTGAGTGTGTATGTGTGTCTGTGTGATAATTTCCTATGGCTGTTGGAATGCAGGTTCACAGAAGAACTGAATCTCCAGCCCTGACAGCAGAGGATGGTTGATTAAGAGGTCGTGGTCTACAGTAGAATTTTTTTTATTTGTGTGTGTGTGTGGGTGGGGGTGGGGGGGTTAAGTCTTGTAGAAACAGTGACTACCAAGACTTAGTAATAAAACTCCCTGACCTTGGCACCTTAAGGAGCCCGGGTTACATTAGGCCAAGTCCTTGCTGTGAACTGAAACATTTACTAGGGTTAAAAATCTGGGCTGGGTAACACACTTGTTTCTCTCCTTTTCTTTCTTTTGTAATGGACTCTACTGCGTCTCTCCACATAAAGACCTCGCTACATCTGTTATTACATTCAGTCTTACTCCCAGTCTTTGATTCTTAGTCATCCTGACACTCAGAGATTATATGTGGATACACAGCAGACAGTTCTTGTTGACTATACATATATAAAAATGCACTGGGGCATTTCACTAACCACACTGGTCCACTGTACATGTTATATTAACAGTTTGTTGAACATTTAGCTAAGCAGCCATTGGCCATCATGTACATCAAGTGGCACAGCTGTAATTTTCTTCTGTGGCTATTCCTATTTCTAAGGAAGCACAGCATCATCATGATCTCTCCGTAATGCCAATTGTAGTGACTGTAACTTCTTAAGAAATACTGAGAAACGTGAGCCCAACTAAGCACAGCAGATGTCCTAGGTGTTGTGGCAACACAATAACACCACTACAGCCCCAAATGACCTTTCAGAAGCAGAATGACAGACACTTAATAGAGTAGGTGAGGCAATGCTGAAGTTCATTTGTTTCTGACAAGGTGAAGAAGAAAAGAAAAAAAAAAGTATCCGTTTGTGGCAACAGCGGTACAGCGTGTCAAGGACCCTGCCAAACATCTGACAGTCATTTAGAATAACTGTGTTTAGCCAGGCCCCACTTCAGTTGGTTTACAGTTTTACTATCGAGCTCTGTACTTAGTTTGATTAAGAGGCAAGCACTCACTGAACAAACAGGCAAGGTGTCTGAAAAAGAGCCTTCCCCCATTTCATTACTCTTAACACACCCAGATTCAAATAGACAGCTGGGAAAAAAAAAAAAAAAAAAACATGCCACATCGTGACCATGTTGGTTTTACTGGCCCAGTCCAGTCATGTCACATCACCGTTTGAGGTTGAAAAACCTTAGAGCCAGGGGTGCGAGAAGGGCGCAAAGGGTCCAACGTGAGGTTTCTTGCCTCCTGCTTAAATCCTACCATGACGGCTTTGCTGTGATGGAACCATTTCTGTCTGAGTGTTGAGGAGGAGGAGCTAAGCTTTCGAGAGCCTCTTCAGAAACTGGCTCAACATGGGAGGTGGAGGGGGAGGCGGTCACCCTAACCTCTAACCTCCGGGGGGTTGTGGAACGGTCGGGGAGTGGGGGTGGGGGGTAAATTTGTGGCAACTCGAGATGACTGCACTGTAATGATAAATCCCTCAGAGAGCAGGGCATGTGCAGGGTCCCATTCATAATCACGCCGGCAATAAATAGCAAAGGAGAAGCAGAGAGGTACAGGAAGAGGAGCAGGACACTCTGAACCACTCCATGCCTTCTGGTGGAGCGCTACAAAGAGGTCCATGCCAAAAGGAGCTTATCATCGACAGCAGAAAGAATTCAAGAAAGCCAATAGCAAATAAAAAAAAAACATAATTAGAAGCACTCAAGAGAAACAGAGACTCCCATTTTATTCAGGAAGCACTATGCCAAGCCATAATAGGGACAAAGGGCACATGTTCAGCACAGAGTGCATGTACAGACAAGGAAATCGCATGATCCATGTGCATCTATTTATCCTCTGTGCAGTAACTACGAGTGCTGCACTGATCCTATAAGTATAACAGATAGCCTAAAGAACATCCTGAATGGCCTGTTGTGCCTTGGCTGGCTTCTGGACTGGTTGAAGGACGTGTGCATGCTACAGCGGGGAGAAGTGTGTGACACTGGGCACATTAGATCAACAAATTACTGTCGCGCATGTCAATGGGAGCTGCCACTCAAGGGGCAGAGCAAATCTCCCGAAATGACAGCTGTCTCTAAGACGCTCAGGGCACATGCACACACGCACACAAAAAGAGGAATGTGCGCTCTATCTTTCCTTCTCTCTCTCTCGCTCATACACACAAGGCTGCCTGTTTTTGGACCCTCAGAGGAACATGATGTTAGTTGCGAGCATTACATGGACAACCTGTGTGGATTTTTGGCCCCTGTCAGGGTTAAGAATTCATCCTTCAAGGACTAAAACTCTGTTATGACCATCTTTAAATGGACATGAAAAAGCCATCTGACTGCCCATTGCCACAATTAAATCACACAGCAATTGAATATGAACAGGCAAAAGAAGTGTCATTATCTATTTTCACTGTCCATTTGAAAACGGCAATAAAAATGAGGAGCAGGCATGGTGCTGTGTGTGTGTGTGTGTGTGTGTTTCAAAGGGGTCTCTTACCTGGGTGGGCACCAGCGCTGGCGGGTAGGCCAGCTTGTGATGTCGGTACATCCAGAAGGAGAAGAGGACGATGGCAGCGATGGCCATGATTGGCACCAGGGAGTAGAGCAGTGTGTTAAACAGCGGAGGCTTCGGCGGGAAGGGATTGAATGTTGCTGTCGGATGAAAAAAGAAATAAAAGGGAGAGAAAGAGAGAGGATGAAGGTAAAGAAGAGCGAGAGATGGAGAAGCATGTCAAATCAGGTCGTTTCTGACACTCAGGTCTGACACTTTACTCTGATTTTTCTCATTGACACCACCAGAGAAGAGCAACGGCTATGCATTAGATTAAGACAAGAATGTCAAGAACACAACAAACCAAAAAGACTAGGCAAACTGTTGTGTAACACACATTGAGTAATTAGATTTAGAATTAGATTTCTTTTTTTATGTTAAATAGGAGTTTTACAAGAGAAAGACAGAGAGGGGGAGGTGGGGACAGAGAAAGAGAGAGACAGAGAGGCAGACAGAGAGTGAGCACATATTTTGAAAACAAAATCCAATGTTTGCCTGAGCCAGCTTAAATTTGAGTGAGCTTGTTATTTTGATTACACGGGGTGAGGGGGATATTTCTGCCCCAGCGTGAGAGAGGCTGTCAGAGGAACGAGGAGACTCACGCACGCACACATACACACACACAATCCAGCACTGTTTCCCTAGCCCAGCAAATCCATTCAGCTAAAGCTGTTTGAAAGAGAAGACAGTGTCCTGTTCAATGAGCGTGAGGCCCCATCTCTCTCTCTCTTCCTCTCTATCTTTATGCCGCCTCCCTCACACTCATCCTCCATCTTGTTCCCCCCTTTCGTGTCTTTCATTTTACGCCTCTATCTGTCCAACTCCTCATTTCCTGCTACGTTCCTCCTTAGCATCCCGCTTATCTTTATTTAATTTTAACTGTCTGTTCATATCACTTCATCATTAAACCCTCCCCCCATCTTTACACCTCTCCCTCATTTCTTCTCTGCAAAAATCAACCCCCTCCCCTCCCGTCCACCCGCCCCCTTCATTTTTTTTCCTTTTTCCATTCTCTCTTCTCCTGCTTCTAACCTCCTCTCCCTTCTTCCCTCATTGCATGCCAGTTGTCAGCGGGCACTCCATGCCAGAGATAAGATTTGACCGTTCCCACGTGGGCACGGCCATGGCCTCGCCGCTCTAATCTGGCCACCGCTCGTGCCGCCACACCGCACTTCCTCATCCCCCACTCCACTCCTCTTTTCCATCCATCACTCCTCCTTCTCTCTCTCCCTCCCTCCCTCAATGTACACTGTTTGCCTCATCTGACCCTGGGTTTCTGTGGTGCATGGATGGGTTAAGGTTGATTTCTGTATCCTTTTCTCTCAACCCCCTCCTCCAACTTTAAAACTCTGGTCATAATACAACTGCAACCTCTCCCTCTCCCTCTCCCTCTCTCTCTCTCTTTCTCTCTCTCTTGCTCTACCCCCTCTCTTGCCAGCGTTCCATTTAAGCTGGATGTGGGTTAAGGACCCCGGATTAGCCCATGTGAGCTGAAAAATACAACCATCCAAGCCCTCCTCCCCCCTCTCCTGCTCTCCCCTTGCACTCAACCAAAACCTCTCCGCCCCTCCCCCATGCTCTCTCCGGGGCATTAGGATTGCCACACTGTACACGGGCACACACAAACACACACACTTGCACTGCTATACACACACAAACACACACACACACACTGCACTCAAGCATGAAACTTCCACGGTCACAAGGTCATGTATGCTCCTCCCACTGTCATACATACACACACTCACTCAAATGTGTGTGTATATACACACACACACACACACGGTTTGTTGCTAGGTAAAAAAGAAAGAGGGCCGTGCGCCTCAGAGCTCTTTGGGGGTGGGGGTGACGCTTTTACATCCAGGGCATTCCGAATGCAGTGACTCAACGCTGGAAATAGGTCTTCCATTGCATAAGTCAACCCCCCTCCACCAAACCCCCCTACGACTGACGACAAAATCCTCAACCCCCCTCCGCCTCTTAGCCTTGCAAAAATGAAAACATTTGACCATGGTTGCCACTTTCAGTGATGAGATGTGGTGTGTGGATATGCCTTTCTCCTCCAGTCCTCACATTCCCCTACTTTTTTTGGTTTCTAAAAATAACCACAAAACTGCACATACCAAAGCGGAAAATGAATTAATTCCCCTTGTCCCCTTGCCTTTAAAGAGTGTACACATATTGCTATTGCCGGCTGACCAATGTCACAGTGAGTCAAAACTCACGAACACCTCCTCCACCCCTCATTTCACTAAGAGGATGTTTAACAGTGTGGCTGGTTAGCTCAGCAGAGATAAAGCTGGCAGATCCGCTCTGGTAATCTGAAAGACATGGCAATCTCAGCTGCTCTGGGCACAAGGCATGCCACGGGGCATGGCAGCCTGGCGTGGCAGAGGAGCACGGCAGCCATCACTCACCAACTACCTCCAATGCCGTGGTGTCAGCAGAACCAGCTGTTAAATTCCTGGCCAAGTGTGTGTGTGTGTGTGTGTGTGTGTGTGTGAGGATGGGGGGGGGTGTTGCGTTTAAACTACACATGACTGGTGCAGCGTGCATAAAATTAAAATTCTCTGAGCATAATAAATGTGTCCTCTGGTGCTTTCAGATGGAGGAGAGAGGGGGTAAGGATGGGGATGGGGGTGGGGGATAGGGATTGGGGTTGTCGGTGGTGGTGGTGGTGGTGGTGGTGGAAGTGATCCCAGCAGGATGCTTCCATGACCACAATTTGGTTGTGCAGGGTTGCACAAACACCTAGAGAGAAAGGGAGACAACACAGTTGATGGTTGACGACACCGCCACCATAACCGCAGTCACACATCCATTCAAAGGCCAGGCCAAGCTAGCTACGCTTATCCTGGTGAAACCTGATTTTGTTTTTCCCCCTCCCCCCTTCTCTACGCCTCTCTCTCTTTCTCTCTCTCAGCCTGTCGGTACTGCCGCTAGTGCTGATGCTGCCGCTACTGCAGCTGTTGCTGCTGCTGTTGTTCTGGGGCTTCTACAGTGGATTTGTGCACAGTGGAGATATCTTCCCCGAGGGAAAGCTCAGAGAAAAGGTTCGCATAGTGCTGGGCGCGCTGAGGCGCAACGGCATCGGCATGCACAGAGAGAAGCGGTGTGGGCTTCGCAAAGAAAGTGCTGAAAGAGTGACAGCAGTCAACTTTTCATCCATCATCCCCACTTAAAAGGGTGCTTACTGTCAGCCAGGAGAAGACTGATGTGACACTGTATAGCGTGTAGAAAGCATTCCAATTCGCTGACATCATTGTTCCAGATTTAACAGCAAAACAACAGAATGGCTTTTTTTCCCTTTTTTTTCCCTCCCACTTTCATTTGGCATCACGCACATCATATTCACATACAACATAAACATTTCCATGGAATGGAATGACATCAAATGCTGCATTCTCAGGGTCCTATGACAATGCTTTTTATGTGTACTCCCCTCATAGTGTATTATTAAGTAGTCAAACACACATACCAGTATACAGCCTTATGCAATTCAATACTTGGGCTAGAAAGAAAGAAAAATCTCTTTGGAAGATAGAAATAGGCTTATATAGGTATAACTAAACACAAAGATGCAAGGAAGCATCTGTGTGAAAAAGAATACCAAAAAGCCCCCAAATGTCTACCAAAAACTACTGTCATCCTTCTGCTGTACTTAGCCAGATTTCTTGATGTTACAGTCTTTGTAAAAAGGGAGTGGCTACATGATCAACTGTTCCAGGAATCCAGACCCCTCTATTTGGTTTATCACTACCTTAGGTTAACCTACTCAGATTTGCCATTTAACCAGCAATGTTGGGAAACCCCCCCCAGATCTAAAGCTTAAAGTTTGAGCAATGTTAGACTTCCTGACCACCTTAACCTCATAGGAACCCGCCTGTTTTATTTAGTGTGCAAGTGTGCATTCTTAACAATTTACACAGTCAAAATGCTAAAAGGCCTGAGGTCATTTTAAGAGTGTAGGACTGAGAGTGTTTCTTTTTGTGACAGAAAGGTACGGTACACTGCAGTGTGGAAATAGATACTACAGTTGTGTGTGCACTGCGCATTCTCATGACCAAAAAAAGGAAAAAACTGAGATGTAAAACTAAGTAAGTGATACTTACGTGGAACTGTATCAGGGATGTAGTAGAACTTTTCATTGCACAGGTTCCCCTCACAGCAGCAGAAGAATACATCTTTCACCTCTCGCCTCTCCACACACTCCGTGCTGGGAAAAAAAACACATGAATAAGTGAGTGAACAGCATGGGTCATAAGAACTTAAGGGGCAAGAGTCAAGATTCAAAACAAAGCTAGGCTCTGAAAAGCACCTTGAGAAATACTGTTCACGTTACCACACTCAGCAAAATAATCTGAATTGAACTGACTTCATTCATTCATTCATTCATGCATACATACATACATACATACATACACACACACACACAGACCTCGCAAATCATACTCCCTCTGTATTGTACATTCCTTTGGATAAAAGCATCTGCTGTACCAATTTCATGTACGTCTGCAATTCTAGTTTATCCACACAGCTTGTTCATCCCACACATTTGCTTCCTGCAGGGGTTTTATTGTGGCTGTTCAGACTCCCTGTCAGAACATGATGCTTGCTATCAAGCAGCCATGTTGTACTTTGGGAGGCTGTCTACAAGACCTTGGGATTTTCATAATCGAGCTAGAAAGCATCACATATAAAGAAACAAACAAAAAATATCAAAGAAATTACTGGAGATGGTGGAAGGGCATCAAGTTTTCTTGTTAAATGAGATGATATGCAACTCAGACACAGGTAAACGGACATAAACACAGTGTGTGTGTGTGTGTGTGTGTGTGTGTGCTTTAAGAACCTGAGAGGAAAGGTGAGCAGCTCTGTCGTGTGCTTGAAAAACCCACACGTGGCCAGTCGAGCTACCTGGAACCATTACATAGCAGCATGTCACCATGTTTTAAAAAAAACAAATCGATCCGGTTACGACAGGCGGCAGGTAAACAGGTTCAACGGCATGCTGGAACAAGTGCTCTGAGCTACAGTGCCTTGTTACTCTTTGAGCAAGGGGTATCTTGCACGCCATGTGCACTTGGGAGAGAAGAAAGCTCTCGTCCCTGTGAGCAGGAACTAACTTTCTGACAGTATGATGGAGTGGTGAATAAACACAGATAGATAGTAAAAGCACAACACACTCCCATGTTTTGTTTGGGAAAAGAAAAAAAAAACAGACAAAAGTGTGACTGGATTTTTATTTTGTTTCTTTGTATTTCAAGCTATTTTTATCATCACCAACTACACAAACATGTTTTAGGACATTTTTAAGGGGTCTTGAAAAAACGTGTGTTTATTAAAACTAAATCAATAAAACAATCTGTGGACTTCTGTGTGCTCTGCCCACGTGAGTTTATTCAGTTCAAATAATGTGAAAAGGTACAAGTGTGATACAAATCACACAAACCACCCTCTGTAAACAATATGCCAAACAAGTTCTGCTCACACACACAAACAGGGTGTATGTTTACTCACATACTTTTGAGAAATCAAACAGGCAACGTGATTCAGCAGGACTGCCAAGGAAGGTGACAACACGTGTACACAAGCAGAGGGCTTGTATATAATAAAACCTTTCATAGATAACTGCCTTTAGAGAAAAAAAGGGTAGCCAGTGCCTCGTTTCACTGCGGAGAACCGCTTAGAGAATAAATACCCACAAAAGTAGGCACACAAACTGAGCAAACCTCATCATGTGGTTTATTGCATGGGCCCTTATCTGGCTATTGCCTCTAGGATTCGCATTAGTGTGTGTGCGAGGTGATGTATTTGTGAGCACAGCAAACACTGATGAATTATATCTCCTCTGACTTTCACTATAGCAACCCGATCACACTGTGCAGCAGACCACTTACCATCCTATGGCTTAATCATTAAATGTAACACACCACATGAGGTCTTTGATCCCCACGGGCCTGCTCCTGTGTTAATTATACATCATTACACTCATGTCATAGTTCTTCAGAACATGCTACTCTTTTGTGGGTTTACCTTTTATTCCCCCGTCATCAAAGGCACAAACGTGATTATATTGGCGCAAACAGCTTTCAAAGAGGGAGGCTGCAGTGGACAGAGGGTTACCTGTCGTAGCAGCTGATGTCGTCGAGCCAGCAGCCTTGTTTGTAGAGCTCCACCGTGCCTGAGATGTTCTTCCAGGTGGCGTAGCAGTGCACCCGCTTGTCCTTCTCCCCCACGCACTGCTTCACCGCCGTCCTGTTGCTGCGGCTCTCTACGTTGGGGTGGTAGCTGTAATGCATACATTCTTGTGTCTCCGAACGGCCGAGGATGGCACCTAGAGAGATATAGGGTTTGTGTGTATGTGGGGGGGGGGACAGGGGGAAAAAAGCAGAGGGAAGACGTGAATCATCTTTCTTTTACAGAAGCATTGGGTGCATGTGGAGTGCAAAGCCTTAACTTAACAGACCAGACCAGCCAGGAGGAGGCAAGCGACTATTTACATGAAAGGCATTGCATACACGGACTGTATTTTACAAGCAAATACGAGTCACACCACAGACCTCGGACTCTGTGCACGCACACACACACCACCTGCTAGGGTGTTTTGAGTAATCTGCCACCGTTCTCACATCTCTGGCCCCGATATTAGATTCCGTCATGCTACAGGCCTGTGTGTCAAACCCCTCTTTGCCAGCTGGTGATGTGACCACTGGCTAAGCTCACGTTACTTCACATTAGCATAAAACCAAGAGGCATTTGTGGAGACCAAGGCCTCCCAGTGGACCATCACAGGCCTCCTTCTTTGGAATTGAAATTCAATCACTTGATCAGCCAAATCAAATCTGGTGGCATCAGAATACCGCTCGTCAGGTGAGCCCTTAGCTGGCTCCTGTCGCAACAGAGGTAAGTTTTAAGCAGCATTAGCTCTTTAGCTGCGTGCAGGAAATCCTGTTAAATGAAAACATCAAAGAGGTTAAGGAAGCCATCATCAGAGATAAGGGAGCTTGTGGACATTATTTGTTCATTACCTTATGGTAAATGTACAGATGCAGATAAGCACAAAGGGACAAATGGGCCCACCTTTACTGTAAGAAAGCCATGAACATGGGCAATTCCCCCCTGTGCTCCTGGCCTGCAAATTCCTGACAACCTATTGACAAAATTTGTGCACATTCTTGGGGCCCTTATGGGTCACGCCTCTGTATTTCTGTAACTGGCCTCAGTTTTGTGGTCACATAAAGCTTTATGGTTTGCGTACGATGGTGCCTCTGTGGCTGCAAAACAATGTCAAATCATGCTTTTGCTAGCACTACTTCCGCCTTTTGTAAAGCAAAAATTCTGAGATGATGAGATAGCTGACTCATTTCTGCCTGCTCTTATCTTGAAACAACTGATACAACGTTCTGTGAGACATAACCACATGTTTATTTTCAAGAAAAAGATAAGAGAAATAAATACCATATCTTAGCACATTCCATCAGAAACTGTGGTTAGAACTCAAACATGTAATAGAAACCAGTGACAAGACAAAAAAAAAGTGTTTTTGGACATGGGTGGACATAGTTTAGACAATCACTTACCACAAAAAACCTAGAGGTGGAAAGAATGTTAAGTACCATGAGTAGTGCATAGTTTGAAAAATACCGTTGTTACCCAAGTCTTATTCTGTGCTTTGATTGCT
Source organism: Tenualosa thibaudeaui (assembly GCA_027481765.1). Taxonomy (NCBI): domain Eukaryota; kingdom Metazoa; phylum Chordata; class Actinopteri; order Clupeiformes; family Clupeidae; genus Tenualosa; species Tenualosa thibaudeaui. The sequence goes on from JAIFZK010000071.1 coordinate 2,438,212, forward strand.
TACAGAAAGACGAGGTATAATTCATATTACTGACCAAGAGAGCAGATAAAGTTAGCGGTTTAGTTAATGGTTTGGTTTATCATTTAAGAAACATTTCTATAAAACCCATCAAATACTCCATTCCCGCAACCCTGAAGAGCAATACAGAACTGTGGTCAATATGAACGGCAACTTGAATGATCTGGTCCTTCAGTACCAATAGTTAATCTTAAGGCTATGATCTAGAAACTGGTCACACAGGTTGAGTGAGGACGGCCAGGCCAACAAGGCACCAAAAGGAGAAGACTTGGAGGGGGCTGCATAAGACGAGCTGTTTGTTTGGAAGTAATCTCAAGAAAGGCTTGTAATTTGCCCTCATATTATCGGCTCTTCACAAATAAAGGTGACGATGTGCAACTAATTTCAGATAAAATCCCTGTAATTGCCTTGTCGTTTCTTCAAAGGCCTACTTATCCTCTTTCATGTGAAATAAAGAATATACCTTTAAATCAAGCCTCTTCAGGCTATTAGTAGCAGTATTGGGGGCACAGGTTACACTTGAAGAAATTGCTAACAACGAATTTAAAAATAATTAATAAAATAAAATAATTAACAAAATTTCATATAAATTTTATATTCTCACTTGTGTCTTATCTGAAATAATTGCCTGGCATTAGTTTTTTTTGAGACTAAGAGCTCTTCGCCTTATTAAACCAGAAAAGTACAGCAGAGAAAGCAGAACTTAAGCAGGGGCTTACTTCTGGCATTAAACTGAAATATGTTTTGACTTCTGTGTTTTGTTAACCTACTGTGGTTACCTTATCTTTGCCTGATGAGAAATGCTGTAGAGGGCGGTTCAAAGTGCCCACTTTATTGAGACACATTGAACAGCACACTCATAAAAATGATGGCAAAATGGCTCATTAAAAACCAAATGGTGCAATCAAGTCAATGGGAGTGTGTACTATGTCAATTATTTTGGGAAGAATTAATTTGCTAATTGCCCCTTGGTAGGAGTAAATCCAGGGGGATTAGCTGCAGAGACACAAGTTGCCATTATTAGGATTACAGGGAATCTGCTGGAATTACTGTCACAACCACACCAAGGAGTGGAATGGCTGCCGAAGATGTACATCGACCCAGCACTGCTCTCCTTCGCTACAGTACGCCTCCAAATCTGGGCCAACAGCTGAGATCAAACAAACACTAACCCACCCGCCCCCCCGTACCCCTGTCCCCCTGCATTTTATGTGAAATAACCACGTCTCTCCTTTGGAGCTGTCACTCATGTGCGCCTCAGGGTCGAACCCTGAACCCAGAGAGACCTTCAGCCCGCAGCGCTGAGGGCGATCTATGCACACTGGCACTGCGGCTGCCATACTGGCAAGGGCAGGGCTAAGTGAATCTTAACCCAAGGTCTGAGCGAGGAGGAGACATGCTATACCAAGTATGAAAGGGTTGCTTAAGGAGCAATGACTGAGCAAGGGGGGGGGTCCAGGGTCACATGAGGATGAGGTACCACAGGCTTAGGCTAGATGTGGGCCCATGATAAACACACTGACGAATTCAGCTGCAGCTAGAACCATTAACCTACAGCTATGTCCTTCCTTAATGTTCCCACTTACCAACAGGCATTCCTGTTTTACAGTTTAATTAAAAGAAAAACATGTACCAAACTACAGGCCTACCTCTTCATAATTGCGTGCTTAGATTTCAGACAGACTTATCTGAAATGCTCTGAATAGCCTTTTCATATGTGAATGATGGAAGCAGAGTGGAACCTAGACATGCACATTTTGTAGGTGAATTCAGTCTCTGCTACTGCTACTTACAGGAGAAATTAAGGTCTGGCTAAGTCATAACAATAGGTCTCGTCATCAAAGAAAAGAGATGGTTACAAAATCTTTTTTTCAGCCATGCAGAAATTGTGGCAATCAAGTCAGCTGTAACACATGGCTAGGGGCAACATACTGTAAGCGATCAAGATTAATTAATCGAGAGATACGGACAAACACGCACAAAAGAGTGTGAAGAGCTCCACTGTAATCACTATATGAGAGGTACTGCTCGTGTTACATTTTTGTGGCCACCTCTTATCCTTTCACGAAGAGATCTTTGTGCAACCGCTGAAGCTCATGTATAAATAAGGCACAGCCTTTCAAAGGGATAACTTGTGAAGCTGTCATAATACACTCTACAACAGAGCATCTCCACTTGTGCCACTTAGTCATAGACAAGAGGGGGGGTGGTCTGTTTTGCCAGTATGCCTTGACACATAACTACTGATTGTTGGAGACTGAGTTGAACACTTCAATACAATACCTCATGAAAGATGCTAAATAATTAATAATAAAAAGCAAACCTCTATCAAGAGGCAACAAATGAGGGGGGGGGGGGGGGCAGGACAAAGAAATGGGCTAGGCTACATTTTGACATTTACAGTAATTTGTTTACATCAGCTCCAGTGACCCCTACCAGGACAGACCATAATTTCTCCTCTCCCTGAAACTTGGGGTATGCCTCCAAACTAATACAGCCCTGAGGCTGACATGCTGAACAACGGGCAATGCAAACAGGGTTTATCACTAATAACCCAACATACCACAGGTTGTCTCTTCATCTCCAAGTGAGGAAAACCCTGAGGCACGAATCACAGGTCAGGCAGCCCTGAAGCTATGAAGAGAAATGTGTGGCATTTCTCACCGAGATGAGCCTCTACCGTGGACTTGGCCTAATGGCACCATACATCATGCATGCCGCCAACAGTTTGATAATAAACTCCTCAAATGGACAGCTGTCCATCTCGTTTCCCTAGCTGATAAGCCAAATATTTCCCAGCCACTGGGCAATCACTGCACATACAGATATGAGTTTCTTTAACATGGGACAGGCTATAGCCCGTTTGTACATAAAATGTTCACAAAAATGGGCCCTTCCATGAGGTCTGGCTGGTTGGGAAACTAGCAGAACGATGAAGAGGTATTCCCTTCTGAGGTTTCTCAAGTGAGCCTAAGAAATCAATCACAAATGGCGAGGAGTCCAGGCATAGAGATTGGGTTACCAGGGTGCCACTCAAACTCAACACAGGTGATTGATTAGATAGTGCTGAGAGAGGAAAGGAGGAAGGAGATCCTTAAAGACAAAATGTTGGCTGGCTTGATTACATCTTGTTTATAGGGGCCCTAAGAGCACCAGGCTGTGTCTCAATTTGACCGTTTCCTTAATTTCTGATCTAATTTCTAGCCTTCTTTTTTAGATTGTAAAATCCTTTTTGATGTAAATTTTGGCTGTGTGTTACAGTCTTGTGGAAAGGGCATTTTCTCTAAGCTTGAGGATAAATATTTTTTCCATCTCATCAAGAGCTCAAGATGTGTCCATGGCATTTCCTATTTTTCAACAAAAAAAAAAGAATTTGGCTAATTAACCCACAAAGACAACTAGCCACAGTGATAGGAAAATGCTCAGTCTCTTCTTTTAGCAACTAAACAAACAGCATTGAGAAGTTGGATGATGGCCACTGTGGTGCTTTTGTCATGCAAGGGATCCTGTGAGCATGGTGACATCCACTTGCATGTAGTAACTGAATACAATTTCTCTTGAATATGACTTAATTTTCATGATTCTTAGGTTACAAAAATCCTTAAACAAAAAAGTGTTTTTTGTTATATGTGTATTATTAAACAAAAAAGGCAACATCGCAAAAACACCATTACAAAAACTAACCTGACCATAAACTGGTCTAGACAGACTAGACAGGGAGATACCAATTTGATTCCAGATTCCAGACTTGCTTAACCATGTTCTAAATTCTCAACAGACACCAGCAACCACTAAGATCTCATCCTAACATGGCTCTGACATGACTGCTTTGGCATGTTTCATCTAGTCTGTTTGTACTAATAAAGCACACTTCACACACACAAAGTGTATTGATTTAGAACAATAGTACTATTAGATTTATTTAGTACTAGAACATCTTTTAGGTTGGGAGTAGCCACGTTGGAATGTAAAACTATGCTGAAGGCAGACATGAATTTGGTTTGGAGTACAAGATGGAGAGTTGAATCACTTTTAACACACCACATTCCAAATCCCTTTAAACCCTTCCATGCTAACTTCCCCCAACCCCCTGTTGTCAACGCTGCAACCAGTTCACTTCTGGACAGTGGAGTGGCAATGGGCCATTGAAAGGTGAATGGTGTTTCAGCAGAACAAGCTCTTTATATACACACACACACACACACACACATACATATATATATATATATATATATATATAAACCCTGAGGTTCAGGACAAAGGATGTGGGCACTACTTTTCTGAAGAGCACTTGCTTGTGATGGCCCTCACTGACAAAACAGAGGGGGACAAAATCCCTGTCTGGACTTAAAGGATCAGACTTTGGTACTGCATTTACTTGTTCAGAAGCCTACAAAATGAGACTGTGGTCTTTGTGTCTGAAAGGGTAGAAGATATCCCTGCTAATGTCTGTGGAATACTTCAGATTCTACAGAAAGAACACGACATGGCTGGGTTAACTGGTTCAGGTACAAAAAGGGAAATTCTGACTTTTTTTTTTCTCTTTTTCTCCTACATCTAACTACAAAATAACCTCTCACATCCAATTCTGTACAGTAGTTGATGCTGAAAGATCATAAGATGGACAATGGACCACGAGTCTAATCTATTGCACTACAGGGTGTCTAACGTCTGTGTGTGCGCACACGTTTCGGGAGGTGTGTGTGTGTGTTGGGGGGGGGGGGGGGGGGGCTTAGCAATTCACAAATGAACAAAACACCACATTAGTCAGCATCAGTGGCAGGTCAAGTGTCAAATGTCTTATATTATGTAAGGCACTGATGGAGATAACATCAGTGGAGATCAACAAAGAATGTTATTGGTAAACCAAAGGCCAGTTTGACATCTGATACAACTGTGAGGAAACATTAGTTGGAATGCCATTAAAGAATCATGTTGCTAGTCACACCGATTACATCTGAGTATATGAACAGCAAGAGAAAAAGTACATTTGAACATCAAAAAATTGTTTTTAAAGTTGACCTGCAGTAAAACTGCATGTTTTGTATGTTAAGAGTATCAAATGCCTCTGAAGGCAGACTTCAGGCTAAGGCTACACACAATCCAAGAGCATTCATCTGTGTGCAGAAGTCAGCAGTTATGCTAAAGGATATGTTTTACTTACAGCACATTCAGTGATGTTCACTGTATGGATCTGGGGCATTGGTTGCCAAACGTACTGCGTGATGTTGATACGGACATTAACCTGGGCTTCTTTAACATCAAAATAAAGACTTCCATTTTAATTTATATATACATATGTATTTCACTGCAGGTACATGTGACGTAAATCTAAGACGACGACGACTACATCTTTATTTTCACTGTAGCCACAGCACGGTGCCAACTTAGCTCAAAAATTGGCAATGTAAAATACATGTATGTGTATAGTGTGTACTGTGGCACATGTATTAAAAAAAAAAAGAATCTGCAAGATGAAGGCAGTCAAGTAAGATCAGTATGTCACCAGTCTTTGTATTCCATCATGTCAATGGGACCTGCACAATCAAGCAGTCAGTTCAACACATTAAGTTTGGCCACCAAAAAAAAAAAAAACTACTTTACTGAGTTTAAACTATTTGTGACGGCCTTCAGCGCACTCTCCAGGAGATGAGAACCTCTGTAATCCTTTTGCAGTGAAAGGGTATACAAATGTTTAAGGCTTACCAAATTGCCCATCAGAATGTGTGCAGTGCGATTGTGTAAGCGGGGATTTGGGGGGTAAATGTGTATTATCCCCAACATAAAAATCTTTGTTTTGGGGATTTGCTGCAGAAGTAGTGTCGCACTCTAATGGTCCCCTGCTAATCTGTCTGGATTTTTGTTTGCTATGGGACAATGCTGTGCTCCCCCCAGCATCACTTGACCGACAAGCCAGCCACTGGTAGAGAAACTAGATACATGCTTGTCATATTTAACAGGTGGTTAAATATTCAACCTTTTTCAACAACATTCTGTTCTGAAAGGTGAATCCAGTGGATATGAGATTCTACTGTAACACACATGCGTGTGATCGAGGAGGTTTTCTCTTGCATTCTACAAACACATAATAAAACCAGGTTTTGACTTGAGTACATCCTAATGTAAGACTATATGATAAAGCAATGGTGGTTATCTCCACCAACAAATAGGGGTTGCATATTATTTAAAGGTAGCTTCCAGTATTTAAAACAACACTCAGGAATATCAATAATAAAATAAGCACAGCACATAGCATGCAGCTAGAATAACCTTGAGCCACAGTCCTTACATCTGCATCATTAATGGAGCCTATTGGTACAAAGAAAGCATGCAAATGGCCAACTGGACATCATATGAAATTGACTGCATCTCTCACCACTAATATACCACCTGTAATCTCTGTCCAGTGTTTTATTTACTTCCGATGTATCTAGCATGTGTACATGGCCTCACATGCCCTTTAATTAGGTCTAGTTGGCATTTTCCTACCACACACACACCTTGTGTTACTAAACATTACAAAATACCTCAGAATTTAGACAACTGCTCATTCAAAATGCTATGTAGAAGATAAGAGAATGTGAATGTGCAAGTGTGAATATGGGACTGCTGTTAAATATGAGACTTCCATGTTACTATACTTAAAAAAACACTAATGTTTGATCTGTTAAGAGTATGGATCATTACACTGAACAAGCAAACAGCAAAGAACAAGTCAGCGATATTCCTCATGTCGAGGGGAGGGAGTCTTTAAGTGTTACTTAACAGAGATGTGGCCCAACATTTGAAAACATTTTTCCCCTAGCACTAGCTTCACAATCTGATGAGATTTATTCACTCTCAAAGGGATAAAGCATAGCCTACTCTGAAAGACTGCATGCAAACAACAGTGCTTCATTCTAAACCCGGCAAACAACAATCCATTGAACCACTTCAACATTGACAGGCCTGAGCACAGCTTTAGGGCATATCTGGGTTATTAATGACTGACTATCTTGTGTCTGTGTCCTGTTTGTCGTGTGTACTGTTATTTCACGCTAGGCTACAGAGAAATGGCATATTAGTAGTTGTCAAAATAAAAGTGTAGAGGATTATGCATCACAATCCTCAGCCAAGTACAAGTTGAGGAGAACAACACGACAGATGTGTAGTTTAACGTCACAGTTACATTCCCTCTGGGTTGGTTGTCAACTGTGGATCTAGGCTCTTGTACAAGTTGCCTATTCAATCAGTTTAAGTCAAAGCTGAGGTTTAAATGTTCATCTGGTTTCAACAGAATTAACCTCGAGTCATTTCATACCTTGAAGCAACAGAACTAGTTCCCTCAGCCTGAGGTGAATCAGTGAAGTAGTAGTAGTAGCAGCAGTGGTAGTGGTTTACAGGTTCACCCCAAACCCACAAAATAAAGCACTGTTCTACATGTACACAAAATAGTTGTGATGCTCTGATGCAAGTGTTCAGGTGTTGTGTTGTTTTAGCCTAGAACTTTGACATAAAACACATACTGGTGGGTAGTACTGAGGTTGTCACCTGACATTATGTTGATCATTATGAATGAGATTTATGAATTATAAAATATTTATAATCCTGCTCTGTACTAACTCTGTAATGGAATCAAATTCAGGCTACAGGTTTAACATCAGTTTAACAAAACAAGAATAAGACTGTAGCTAATAATAGTTCTAGCAGCAGAGCGTCAGTAGTACTTGTGCCACTACCGGCTATTTCATTGAGACTTAACGTTTTGCATGTAAACGCACATTAGACACAAGGATAAAATGACCTGACTACTATTGATGGCAACTATAAAATATCTGATAGGGAAAAAGGACAGGTCTGGATGCTGATTCCATGATTACTTTATGCAAAACCATGAGCTTTTGTAGTTCCAGTTTTATCTGAGGGAAGTCACTTCTGTTGGGAGCCGTCATCAGATTTGACCATGCGGAGAGTATGGTTCTGTACAACACTCCTGTGATTAATGGAAGTATGTCCATGGCCCTGGATGAATTTCGCCGTTCTTCCTATTATGCTTCCGACGGGCACAGGCAGGATGATTCACAGATATCACCAACCAGAAACATTACAGATACCACACGTTGCCGACTGTACCACTGGCACAGATTATGAGACCCTCTACAAGCCTAGTTTGTAAATATCATATTAATAATAATAATAACAATAATAATAATAATTTTCAATGGCGGAATATTTCTCAGCTGTAATAGAAGGTGAAACCAGACATTACCAAGTATGCATTTCTTTTTCTTTTTTCACGAAACATATTCGATCGCGTTCCAGCCTGCATACGCGGTCAACCCCTGCCAATTAATATAGTCACGTAATACCATGTATAAAACGCACGCCTGCAAATATTATGTCAGGCGAATTGGTCAGAAACAAGAATTTGACAATTCGAGAATACCAACCTGAGGAGCAAGAGATGAGAAATACACCAAACGCCAGTTTTGTTGCTGGTCCCATTTTTGCACCGGGTAACTGCAATTCCTTTTGTCAGGTTAGGTTACACTGACGACTTCCTAAATTGTAACTCGGAAAATATGTTTTGTCGCCCCTTTTTATATAATTAGCAGTCACAGATAGTCACACTCTGAATGACCGTGAAAAAGCCAATATTCCAACGAAGATTCAGTAATGTCCAGAACCTCGACTGTCCAGTTCCTACTTACTAGTAAATGACAAGAACTCCCATGAGGCATATTTGCACATGGTAGCTGCTTGTGGTTTGAAGAGTTCAGGTATTTCGGATATTGGCAAACCGCAAAAAAGTATTACTCGGCCAAAGTTTTCCCACAAACATGCTATCCCAAATAAACAGACCAGTCTGAGGGACAAGGGTTTCTCTTCATGGTGACATTCCTTTGGCAAGATAGTGATGATTGGGTCAGTCCACACCAAACTTGAATGTTTTGCTATCGTAATTACCAAGCCAACCGCTTTAATACTTTGCGTGGGATATACCCTGACGTTATCAAGGTAATTCGTTATGAAAGTAGTGTTAAAGTAAAGATGCGATCCTTTTAGGACAGCAACATAGTCACCTAACGTTGATTCTCAGCTATTGTAAAGGTTATTTGCACACCGATAAGCACACCTCAAAAAAGGAAAATAAAACTGTAAAATGAGATGTACTGCATAAATGAGAGGGATGCAATGTCATCAATAATCCACCTTTCCCGAATCACGCGCGGTCAATCCAGTGGAAAGTTGATAGTGAAAACACAAACCCTGCTTATCCAACTGCAGCTAAGTAGCTGCCCCACCGACAAAATTCTCATCGATTCCAGTCTGATTCCAAAAAAAACACCTTTCGAAAGAGAATACACACGAGCGTACTCTAAAATTATCCAAAACACTCAGTCTTGTATCTTGCATATACAGTCCACGTGAACTTGAAGACCGTAAAAGCTGGGGAAATCGTCGACTTGGCGTTGATCCTGAGAGTTAGCTAGCTGAGCACGAGCTAGCTACAACCAGCAAGCTAATGCTAGTAAGATTCAGAAATAACTTCACCACAACATGGGACTGACTGAAGAATACTGAGGAAGCTGCACAGCGCTAAAGCCCTCTATGTATTTTGACGAACTGCTTGCTTGCCGTCTAAATCGTTGGTTTCATGGAGCACCGAAAATTTCCCCGTTGCCCTGACTCCGATTCGACGTGAGTACAGTACAAGATGGCAGGCGGCTAGTAAGAATGTTTTTGTTTTTTTTCACCGTCCTCTATTTCGGCCCTCCCATTTTGCACGATTCCGTTGCCAGTGTGGTTGATTGGCGTGGAGCGTAGACGTATCAGACGCCTGTGGTTGGAACCGAAATCTTTATGGAAAGACCCTCCCCCAAGATGGAGGGAAGCAAAAAAAAAAAATTGGAAAATGAGGACGCAAAACGCCTCCTGTTAAATATTAACGTTTGCATGTAAGACAGTGTTAAGACAGTCCGCGGACAATAAGACACTGGAACCGACAAAATCATGAATTAACAGAAGGTAGGCCTAGCCTACACGACGTGGCTGAAATGTTCAGAGTCTATTAAGTTTAATAATCACAAGGCAACATTTGACATTGAGTTTAGGCCTGATGATGATGATGATGATGATGATGAAGACGTCACTCACTCTTAAGACACCAGATAACATGTGTCCATACAGGACTCTTTGCCTTCTTACATAAATATATTCCTCTTTATAAGGTTGTGTGTGTGTAGGCTACCTTGTAGCCTATGTACTGTACTGTTTTTGAATAAGAATATAACCTACAACATCTATGTCTTCCTTCAGACTAACTGAGCACAGGGCTTTATTTTTCACAAGGGCATTCCTTCATTATCCCCGACTTTTAATCTTTTGCCTGCCACCCAACTAGCATGCCTCTAATGCATTAGTCTTATTTGACCTATAAAATCACCAGCCTATAGCGGAGTGCCATAGCGTAGGCTTATTCTTGGCCTAAAGTGGGATCACTTTGATCATGGTTTTCGTTGGCTATTTAAATAGAAGGTCAAATAAAATATTACTTACAAAATAACAGTACAATATGACGTTTAGAAATAACTTCTGATCTCTGAATCCCATTTGAAAGCATTAGCAATAACCCAAAAGACCACAATGGAGATTGTTACAAAAAAGCCCAAACTTTATATTTCACTTTTCAGGTTAAAAGAATAACTAACCTCTGGCTTATTTGTGTCAGCAGCCTATGCCATTTTTCATATAAATAAAAACACACAATTACACCCTTTAATTTAATGCAGTAATTCAAATCTTTGTATAAACACTAATTGATTCTTCAGCACATGTAAAGTGATCTGATTTGCCCTGGAGCAGCTGCCATTGTGCTGCAGGGTTTGTGTATCAGTCATATAAAAGAGGAACAGCAGCTGCTAGAGTCGGGGAAGAACGATCAAAGGAGAATTCAAAATGGCTCAAAATGGTTGTGAAGAACAGCTAAGCATTTCATGCAGCACAAATAAGACCTGGAGCCAATGGTCCCTCTAATTTTTTTCACCACTGAGCAAACTGAAATTAGTATGAGCATCATGCTTCAGCCCTGTGAGTGGTAAACAATTTTTAAGGGTCGATGCTAATATCAATACATCCAATAACCAATATTTTGCCACTATTAATTTATTCAGATGTTTCTTATTTGGTTGGTAATTGACAAACTTACATAAAAGGAATATTGTCTGCAAATACCCTCCATAAGGAACAACAGGACAAAACTAAGTTACCTGTTCATACTCATAGTAGAAAAGTCTAATGATGGGGGGATAGGTTTAGTGGAGTAGAGGGGTTATAATGCTTTCACATAGCCAATATGAACTCCTGTGGCCTTGGAATGTACAATAAATAAATAAAAATTGAGTTTTCACCAACTTAATGCTGTAATGATGGCTAGTTAGTATGATAGGTCACAGATCACAGATCGCCTGACAAGGCCTAGACCAAATGACAGGTGTCCTTTCCCTCACATTGAAATTAATCACCGATGTACATGAAATCTAATTTCTGGTGGTCTTTAATTAGTCGTTTAATAGGCCTACACTGGACTTAATGTGATATGGCACATTTGAGCAACATGCATAATTTTCTCTAGTGCATGTGGTTTGGACACCATTATTTCTACACCAAAATATTTGACGTGACACTGGAGAAAGAATTGAACATAATGCAAACAAAAGAGATAGAGGTAGGCTCTGCATGCGCCGCATCTGCCCGTATGAATAATGGTGGAGATCCACTGGCCGCGTCAAGTACAACATGCGTCGTAATTTCAGTTCATTTTCAATGGAGCGCAACGAATCGGCACACAAAGCATCTCATTAAGGTGGCGCGATAGCTTAGAGTAGCTCTGTCATGTCAGAAGTTCAACTTTAAGCAAATGAATCTGTCAAACCCAACACCATTAGCCAATGAAAGCTGTGTGCCTGTCCAGTAAAAATCAATCAGTCAGGCACAATTAGAAGCAGCTGACTGAAATCTGAAATGACACCCCTTATGTCCAAAACTCAGAAGGATTCGTGATTGCTAGAAAATCTGACGGAGCCAGTGGATCACTACCATAATAAGATACATTTCGCCGGAATCAAGTAGTAATTCAAGAGGCAAATGACCTAAGCCTACTACAACCTATGAAATGATGATCACTGACATTGTATATATTTTTTATTCTTGGCAGGATACAGGTTATTATTTGTACAAAAACAACAGAAAAGTTTGAAGATTTTTTTTTGTGCACGGTCTGAAAAATCTTGTGTGCAGGAATGCCTTGCAATGTGTGCGGTCTAACTAAAACACAAAACACCCACAAACCTGAAAGGCAACTTGGGCGAGGATCCCAAACTGAGAGAGGGCAATTGACCTATTGCCGAATAAAACTATTTGGCAATTTAAATACACAGCAAAGGTAAGATGATGGGGCGAATGAGTGAACATGGTGGTCATGTCTTTTGTCAAGTAGAAGCAGTAGCCCCTTCACCAGGCCTTGCACCTACTGTTCCCTACCGAACGATGCAGAACATTTTGTTGCTGGGTCAGTCGTCAGAATTCCATGGATGCCTGACATTCTGCTTCCTGTGAGCTCATTAACTTTTAATCAAAGTTCTAAAAGTGGCAGAGATTATCCCAATGGATTTCAAAGTGAGCGTGTGAGATGTCAGGCAGATGTCAGTAGAAGGGCTGTTGCATCTGTTGAGGCGTGTCATCCTTGACAGGTTTATCGTCCTTGAGCGAATGTGTGACTCCTCTGTGTAGCTAATAAGCACTTCCTGTGATCCTCACTCACTTAACCCAGCTGATCTCTTTCAAGGTGTATGCCCCCTGTCCTGCCTCAGTATACGTTGACCGGAGTCCTTAAAAGGATACAAAAAGGTACAGCACTGAACGCTATAAACCAGTGTAAACAATATCTCTCACAACTGTCTCCTTTCAAATGAGTGCCAAGTTCAGGTCAATGCAAACATGACCCCTGCAATGGCCATGCAGCCTGAGAGTGCTAATCCACATTCCCACTCCATGCATTTCTCCTTCCTGTTCAGCGTTTGCCAGCTAGCCAGATAGAAGGACAGTCTGGGCCAGATCAGGGCCGTGCCTGCTTCGGAGTCAGCTGCTCCCAGGGTAAGCACTGAGCTTAAGCTCTAGTAAATCACATTACATCCTGTTCCCTTAAATCACATTAATGTTGAGCCTTGGCACGCGGCAGGCATACCCTTTTCATTCACCGTAAGCCAAGGAAGGAATTGTCTTTTGAGTCTTTTCCCTCCTTCTACTCCATCCATACAGCTAATCCACAGCATACTCTTTTTCCTCCATACCCAGCACCAGCTCACTTATTATTTTGTTTTATTTCATTTTTTTTATTTTACTTTATTGTGCTTACAGAAATCAGAGTGTGGTTTCCTAAGAGGCGGTTGAATACAATTTGTTAAAATGCATAACCTTAGGTTGCCAGATGTATATGATCCCCTGTGAGGTTGCCATGGTAAAGTGAATCTATCCATGCATATAATAAAACAGAGACTGTTCCGTGCTTGCAGAAAAGCTATTTAATTTTGAATTATTGTCAGGGGACAAGCCACTGAAGTCATATACACTCATCCTACCTCTTTAATATACAATTGCCATTTAAAAATGCATGACGGTTGGGAGAGGTTTCTTTTTGTACAAAGCTATACATTTTGAACAGTGAGTGAAGGATATAGACAGTTAAATGCTCCTAGGAAATCTAAAACCAGCATGGTAAGATGAATGCCTTGGCTACTGTCTGTTAGAAGGAGCATATGAGCCTTAAGTGTTTCCGGAGAACTCTATTTCAAGGACACTCTAAAGAACCCATTCTTGCAGGTTCATGTGCTGTAGTTAAAGGGTAGCCTATAGACTTTATAACAGAATGTTTCAGATAATTAAATCATGGCATGGATGTGGAAAATGACTTGCTCACTGACTATACATGTACATTGGAACACTGGGTCAATATTGGACTGCAAATCATTTGGTTGTTTGGTCCACATTAGGATTACAACTATAAAGTAAAGTCAATGTATGTAAGAAAAAAGCATGATCAGTGTCCATTAGTTAATGGGACTTGGGAGCAGAGGCTTTTAGAGCGTGATTGTCACTGAGCCAAGAGGTGACTAGAGATTATAGGAGTGACCTACACAGAAGTGACACTCCTGTATAATCTCCTAAACACTAGAGTATATCCTCTGCTGACTTCTGCCCTGTGTGTGTGTGTGTGTGTGTGTGTGTGTGTGTGAGAGAGAGAGAGACAGAGAGGCAACATCTTGGCAAGCCTGCGTATAGCTATAGATTATTTATTCTACAAGATAAAACATTTAATTAATTAAAAAATTAAGCTATGAGATATAAAACTATTTTAATGTTTCCATGTAAATGTCCTTGAAATTGAAAATGGCTGAGAAAAAATCAGGGTTAGGATTACATTTGCCAGGATTTAGATCATTCGGACAGAGAGCCGATATTGCTGCTTGCATTTTATGGCCTGATTTCATATATGTTGCATCAGGGGATTAATTTATATTTGAATGCATAAATTATATCAGGGAGAAAGAATATAGTCTCAAAAATCTCTGACAGCACATAGTATCCAGAAGCCATCCAATGTAAACATCAGAGCCAGTCTTTTCACATAGTTCCATCAACTCACACAACATCTGCTGTGATTCAAGCCAAAGCCCTGTCCTTTGAGGTCACTGAGTGCTGTCAGAATGGAAAAAGAGCGAGAACATTTGTCACATACAACATAGAGCAAATGGCAAACCAGCAGCGAACATTAACTTAATGGGCCATAAGCGAATGAAACTGAGAGTGAGTTTCTGTGCCCCATCCATTCAAAGAGCTGATTGGTCATTAGTCTTTCAAAAGACTGCTTTTTCCTCACCTTCGGCTAAAGGTATCATACAGTATAAGATATGACAATGGCCTGGTAATGTGTTTTTCAGAGATTTAAATAAATGCAATAAATAAAAATAAAGAAATGCAATCACATAATACTGCATTTCTGTTCTTTGGGCTTCAATGATTTGCAGATTTGGTTAGTGATTGAAGTTCATCTGGGCCAGTGGAGTCCATAACAGAGATCCCTTTAGATGTAAAAGAATGATGGTAATGGAAGGTTATACAAAGCACTGTTGATTTAGCCTCTTGTCCGTAGCTGAAACGAAGAGCCAGTGGCCATGCCAAGTGGGGCAGCAGCCAAGGCCTGGCAGCTTGGCAGAGAGAAGACCTACTAGTGCCATGGTGATAAATTCTTCACACCATGGACCTTTTCTGTGCCAGACACAATGTTCCAATGGACATTTCTCTTTTCTTAGTATCAAGACTTCCAGTGACACACACAGTGCTGTTGTATAAATAAGATATATTATGTTTCCACACCTTTGCTTTGCTTTTCAAAAACAACTGCGGTATTAAATAATTCAAATACTTTTATTGTACTACAACATTAAAAAATAAATACTAGAGATTCACCGTGCATTGAATAAAGTAGATTTATTGGCAAACAGAAGATGACTGCCTTGCTGCCTTCTTTATAAATATCTTTGTCTAACTTTCACGTCTCACATTAACAGGTCATCCAGTCATAAATTTTACTATGAACCTCTGACATTTTGGCTCCAAGATTTGTCTTCAAACTTCACCTTGGCTCCCCACTGTGTGCACAGGCAACATAGCGTACACGTTGAATAGCTTTGACAGTCAGACTCCACTGGAAGGCCTGTATGATGTACTTTGCCCTTAAAGGTAACCCGTCCCTCCCCCCGCAGTGGTGTCACTCCACACTGCTCCATGCTGTCTGGGCTCTCTAGGTCCATGTTGTCCTTCGCCTGCTGATTCTCTGTGTCTTGAGGGGGGCACTGAGGCTCATGCTGGGCAGTCGTTTGCACCAAAGCCTTCCTGACCCCTGGCAGACCCAACAGTATTAAACTCCTCAGACGTGTTGGTTCATCAGACACCCACTGTCATGGCAGTGTTTATCAAGTGAAATACCAGGCTTAGTCTTGTGGGTACCTGTCATTTGAATTTCAGTTGCATGGCCTCTCAAAACAAATGCAGAAGGATGCAATCTTTTGCTTTGCAGCATTGTATTGATCCAACTTCAAAATTGCATTCTGCATTTTTCTTTTTGTTTAGCAGTACATCATGTGAACTTTATTTGAACAGGGTTACAGTTTAACTTACCATCAAGTTTCTATGTGCCAGAGACTAACATAGTGTTTTTGTTGTTGTTGTTGAGGTTACTGTCTGCTTTTTAGTCTTTTACCGTGACCAAGCTGACAAGGGGTGTGTCTCCAGAAACAGTTGTACATTCAGATGGTTTCATTCTCTTATCAACACCACAGATGGCCGTGCACCAAACTTTCTTTGCTTTTGTCCAGATTATGTAGCTGGGCAAGGTACTTAGTAAGCTGTTGGGCCAGCAATTTTATGTCTGGACAAACAACAAGGGACTACAGCAGGATTGCACAAGTATATAAGCTTTCTGGGGCTTTGTAGAAAATGGGTTTTCAGGGCATTATAAAGTTTCCATGAAGCACCACACACAAAGGGAGTGATAGACAGTGACATATTATTTATTTGAATTATTTGAACAATAAAGAGACTAATTGTTGCCCAACATGGTCTCTGACCTCTTGTGGTAATTTGAGGCAGGTAACTTGGTGGATCACTGCAGTGTTTAATCACGACGCCGGAGTCTAGGATTCCCTTTTATACCTCCACTTCATTTCGTGCAGAGGGTCTGGACATTCGGTAGTGAGAAACGATTGCTTGCTGCAGGTGAGGTTTGCATTAGATTTGCGTTTTGTTTAGCAGTACGTTGTGAACTTTATTTGCACATGGTTACAATGTAACTTATCATCAAGTTTCATCAAGCAAGAGACAAAAAATAGTGTCTTTGTTGTTGTTGTTGTTGTTGTTGTTGTTGTTGCTCAATGGGATCAAATCCAGACTAGCTTTGTAGGGAGATGATAATTGAGCGGAAGTGCGTAGAAAGGTATGTGGCCAAGCTAATGGATTTTAGCCTTTAATGTGTTCTTTTGGATCTAATGCTAGACACATTAGCAAACTGAACTCAGAGCACAGTAGGTAGAATCTCCTCAAAATATTAACCTCTTGGAGGGCGACCCTTGTTGAAGAACACCTAACACATATTTTTTCAACAAAAGTGGAGCTCAAATAGAAAGAAGCCCCAATATCAAAGTTAAAAGAGAACAGTACATCGCCTGTTTCCAGCCAATGCATGTATTTCATAAAGAGGTTAAAATGAAAGCACATGAACATACAGTATCTGTGGAACCAGTTGTAACTTGAGCACTATTGGTAGGCTATCTGTGTCTCAGTATATATGACCTGTATACATTTGTCGGAGTCAAGTATGACTACAATAGCATACAATCAAGTAATCCCACACAGAGAGACATGCAGTAATGGACTGGCACTGAAGCACTTATTGGGGCTCCTCACATGGGCTTCTCTCTGTCTTTAATCTCATTATAGGGACTATCAGACAGAAAATCTCTTCTGTACAAACAAGGCACACAATATGATTAAAACCCCCACAAACATACTGGGGAATGCAGAGTTGGGAAATGGCAAGATATCTCTCAGTATACAGCGATGATTTAAAGAGATGCAATGATTGGTTTTAAATAACTTCAGTACAAAATCAGTATTCTGTACATGTCTATTCTGTAAATGTGATGAAGTCTGCACAATTGCAGAGGCATTCATCAAAACTGTAATCTTAACCATTGTATTTCATCATAAACTATCAAAAAACAGGGATTGTAAGTGTAACAAATGAACCTACCCCTTAATGAACTTCATGTGCGTGTATGTGTGTTTGCATTCCACACAGATGCATATCAATACCCCCTCACAGTCAAAACACAGAACAAGGGAGCTGAAAACATGGTTGGGGGGTGGGCAGGTGGTTGTGGTTGCCAGGCATCAGCCAGTTGTAACCCAGCGTCTGATATCAGGGTAGAACTTCATCTTACAGCCAGGATGCAATGCTGGCCCAGAAGGCTTCTGCTTCCCATTCTGAAATACCCCAGGACACACAAGAGATTAATGAAGATTTACACCAGGCTTTAGGAGGGAAAGGTCTTCAATGAAATCTGTATGACAGCTTGTTTCAGGATTGCTTTGGAGTACTAGGAATATGCTAGCATTTCATAGTTTATCAGTGGTGGTGTTCATGGCTCTGCAATGGAGCAGTATAGAGTCCTCCCTTCACTGATTTGTTGCGTTATTGAGAAATGTGTTGAGAAATGAGCAGACTTCAGTTTCACATCAGTTTTACCATTATATACAACTGTGCTGACGTCACTTTCAGGATCAAACTGTGACTGAAAATGCTGATTTGCAAATAGCTGACATACTGTATGTATAACTTAGCACATAGCTTCCCTTTCTTCATTGTTTGTCAAGGAGTTTTAATTAGTGATGTCTTAAAAATAGATGGAGGATCTTACTTTCATTTTTTTTTTTCTTGCATAAACTGTGTAATGACTTTGACCCAATCGAGTTAGGCCCTCTACTTTAAAAACACTCAATTTATACTGGAAGCTTCAATACGTTCAGCAGTCAAAGTATGGCACACAAATGGGATTTGGGACTCGTCCTGGTGGTACAACCATGTTGTGGATTAAACATGCCCTATTTAAGTTTGACAGAGCACATCTATCAGCGTTGAGGGTCTTGCGTGACACAGTAAATCTCTACGCTCAAATATTTTGGCTCACAAATAAGGCTCAGCAGGAAAGAAAAAATAGAGACACCTGACACCAGCTGTGGAAGGAATAAACATGAAACAAATCACAGATACTGACACTGAAATATGGGGAAGCAGGGTCTGTTTGCTGAATATCCCTGCTTACTTCATTCTCCATGGAAAAGGCACCCCAAGCACATCTTAAC
This sequence comes from Tenualosa thibaudeaui, assembly GCA_027481765.1. Taxonomy (NCBI): domain Eukaryota; kingdom Metazoa; phylum Chordata; class Actinopteri; order Clupeiformes; family Clupeidae; genus Tenualosa; species Tenualosa thibaudeaui. The sequence goes on from JAIFZK010000071.1 coordinate 2,457,190, forward strand.
AAATCAGTGAAATTGCTGCTCTTCTCTTGGGCACATAGCTGCAAATTCCCCTCCCCCAATCCTCAGCGGGCTCATGTCCTCATTTGAACCCCGATACCAAATCTGCCAGCAAAATACACACACACACACACACACACACACACACACACACACACACACACACACACACACACACACACATGCGCAAGCAGGAAATCCATTCTCGTGATATTGCTCTCAACCATTGCTGGCATGTTAGTCTCTTTCATCTTGGATTGATCAACAGCCTCTTCAGTGTTGATCAAGGTATCATTTTTCAAGGCCTCTCCCTGCCTCGCTTTTTCACTCTGCCTCTTACAGTGTCTGTACAACAAAATCCACATCCTCCCCAAAGCCTTGCAAGGCCTATTGAATTCCAGCTGTTTTGGCAGCTATGACAGCAAACTTGATTAGATCGAAATCACATGCCACATATCAAAAAGCTCTCTATGAAAACAAGCACCAGAAAGAACTAGCTTAGGAGGCAGTCCAAAGATCCTCCAAAGTCATATCATATGGATTGAATGTGACAGAACCTCTTGACTGTATTGACTGAATATAGATACAAACCTTTGACCCTGGATATTTTCTGAGAAGTAGGTGTAACTCAGCAAATGGTGAGGATCATCTGACAGTTTAACCAATTCTGCTTTACCCTCTATCATACCCAGGAGACAAGAAATACTATTTTCTGATTGGCTGAGAGGGGGCATACATTTTTTATATGTCTGGACACCAATGAAGATGGTGAAACAATCACTACTTCTTCTTGTTGTCATACAGTTTCACTCTATTCCTGCCAGCTTCACATGGACACCCTGCACAAAGGCCAAATTCATGAGAGCTGTGGCTATGTACTATTCATTAGTAACCAAGGTAGCTAGATGTCCATAGCAGTTTTCAGACATAAAAAATAGAAAAACAGCTGTTAATTTCTGTGTTCGCTCTTGTTGCTCTAATCGTTCATTAAATGCCCATTGACATTTAATTTAAAGCTGAAACACGTCATAGCTAATTTGCATAAAGTTGAGCAGTTTTGAAAAACAGAACAGTTTTAGTCGCTCTTGTCGCCCAAGTTTTGTTGCTTTAGTCACTTTTGTCCATACAAAGTTAATGACTTTTGTCGATTTTACAGCTTTAGTCACTCTTGGTGTGAGCACACAGTAAGCAGACATTACACGGACATTAACCATGTTGTTTCACACCTACATGCAAACTTTTAGTACCCAGACATGATACTAGGGGGTAGATAGTGTCATATCCAGGTAAAAAAAATACCTGAGTTTTTCGTTCACACATGCACCCTACTGTTTGATTCTTGATAGATATTCGAGTTTCAGTTTATGTCTGAAAATGGCTCATGTAACACTGCACATATTCAGGACCTTAAATGAAGTCCTCAAAGTCCCCCCGCCAGTTGGTCTCCAGAGAGGGAGTAGGAGTCGGGGGTGGGGGAATGGGGAACAGTGAACGACATGGTGGACTGCACACTGACAGCTATTCATGTCCCGAGTAAACACTCATGCCACCATGATGTCTGTCAGTTTTATGAGGGCCCCTATTGGGTTCCATCTTGCAGCGTGATCGAGTGGGTCTGTTTAGGCGCCTGGTGGCATCTGCAAATTTGTTGCCGATTAGATCATCAAAAAATGCAAATGTACATGTGAAACTGAACTCTGGTTCCAGGGTTCCTGACACCTCAAGGCTCAGCGCCAATGGCAGTAGTGTTTCCTGCACCACCTATGGCAGTGTGCATGCTTCCCTGGAGCAGCAGAGAGAGGAAGATATGAATTTGTTTAAAGTGAAAACAGTTACTTTTTAGCAATTGACAGGAAAGAAGAAATTCTTTTACCATTACATTGTCCATTTTTCAACTCTTGCCTGATATTTTACATTTAAGGTAATGATCGTTTTTTTATTTATTTAATTTATAGTGATTGCATTTTTTTAATAGAGTTATTTATATAATTTCCTTTATGACAACATTTCACTGAGGTAGTCTTCAGCCATCCATTAAATCTTTCTTTAAATATTCAAAAATTCAGATCAGTTACTCAAATATGTTGCCTCTGGAAACACAGAGGGTTCTACAGCTGCCCTGGTGCTTTGAGGCGGTGCGACCAGGGCCCCATTGATGGACAAGATGCTTTGTCCTGTATCCCTGGGAACCTCTTTCAGTCTGCTGGGCCAAAGGCCTCTTTCTTACACTAAGCCGAGGCCCTGCCACGGCCCCACTCTGTTTTAATGGCCACTGATAATAAGCATGTGAGATGGCCACTCTTAGCGCGAGCTTTTGGCTTCATACGCACTCTGGCACCACTCACTGTGCTTTTGTCTCAAACTATTGCTTCTTTGAGTGAAGCACACACAGTTAACACTATTACTGGGATTAGAAAGGGTCAGTGTTGCTCATCTGAAACAGGGTGGCGGGAATTGCTATGGTTTGTCTGCAGTTTACCCAGAAATGTTAGCTTAGTTCGCTAGGTTGTGTATCTTAGCTTTCAGCACCTGGTAAAAACTGGCCAACTGTAACAGCCATCTGCCACTAGACAGTTTTTTAAAAATCATTACAAGATTTAACATTGCTTATTCTCCCAGCGACTGGATTTTCTGATTGCTTCTGAACAGAAATGTGTTTTGTTGGCGTGATATTTGAGACATAATCAACATGCACACCCAAATATTTTTAACAGTCTGTTAAGTATGCATGCTTGACATGCATTTCCAGTATCTCCCTTCATGTGCACTGAAACCCACTTTAATTATCTGCTCATATTTCATCACAGCACTTCAGTGGGCTCTTGCTGAGAGACAGAGAGAAGACATCTTTCACGTGCATGTTGATTTTGAGTCTCTTGATGATGAAATTCTCAGCTTCCTTTTAATGGAGCAGTTTTGAAATGGTTAGCTGCCTGAATGCATGAATTGGGAAACAGTTTTCAAACAGAGGCCCCATTCAAACAGAAACATAAAACACAAACTAACATACTTAAGGCTGGCAACATATTGATCACTGACTGTATGTTGCATGCTGTCCATACAATCAGTGAGAGCCCTGTAAAGGAGAATGCATAGGAATCAAACAACCTTGACCAACTCTGCCTGTAACTGAGATGAAATGCTTAGCTGTACTGAACTACAGAGACAAAGACACTAAGAGTGCTGCTTTCCCATAATGCACAAGATTAGACTTCACATAATCAGGAGCCCAACCAAGGGACACACTAAGAAAAGATAGAAGACAGAAAATGTGGGTGGGGGAAGTGGTTGAGCACTGCTCTCCCACATGCACAGTTGAAGTGCCCTTAAGCAAGGCACCTAACAATAACATAAGTCTGTTCTCATGTGAATGAACTAATGTTTAAAATTCCATGGTTTTTGATTGGCTGTCGACCTATTATCATGCTAAGAAACACTCTGAAAGTGATCCCAATCATATTGTTGCATGTTATTATTGTTGTTATATATATCGTTCTGGTTTGCAGCAGTGCTGTAGTCTAGTTTGCTGTAGTGGGTATACTGTCTGTGATTGTAGTGGGTATACTGTCTTGTACTATTACAGTGTTGCAGCCTATGTTTTACTGCATCAATGCAAACCCAAGAACTTTTTAAGTGGTTATACGGCATATACCTGCGTATCATGTAGACCACAGCCCTGGTTTGCGGTGTGGACATTGTCATTCATATGAACTAAAGTGATATTTATTTGTTGTTATAGTTATAATTATTGTTCTTGGTGTGAACGGCCCTTAAGCCCCACTAACGCTGGCCCAATTCTCCGAAGCGAATGAAAATTTACATCTATTCATCTCGGTTAAGTTGTTGTCACGCAGATACCATCAGCATATCACATGAAACTACGCGATCGCTACTTTCCAATAACGTTAGTCATTAGTCACTGTGATAAACAATTCATGATAAAATTAACTTTGAATGTGAATTATATTTCTTATCCAATCCCCTGTTGTTTGAAGGCACCAAGTGCTGTCTATAGGAAAAAGAACCAGAAAATTTGATGCAACATAGACCGAAAATGTGTGTGTGTGTGTATGTGTGTATATATATATATATATATATATATATATATATATATATATATATTTATGCGCATATAGGTATGCCCAAATTACTGCTTTTTGCTTCTGATGTGCAAGCCTGGCCTAATTCACTATTTTCCTCTGTCTATTATCTTTGCTGAGTGTCATCCCTGCCTCATTCCGGCGGACTCCTCTCACCCTCCCCTCCTGAGTGGACTACAACCAACATTACGGGAGGCACATGTCACGACCGACTCCCCATCACAGAGGACCTTCCTGGACGCCGATGCTGGGCCCGACTCCCCTTCCTGAGGCTTTGTGATTGACCCCCCCTCACAATGGTGCTGTCAGATGGACCCTTACTGTTACCCCCATGACCCATCTCATTCCTTTGAGTTTGTCACTATGCCTGGCTGCTGCTACATTCTCCAGCCATAATTGTTATAGTCTGTCATGGTTACTACTGATTGTAATTTTTCTCCATGACCCCTGGCAGTTGGGTTAGCCCCTTGAGTCGTGGATCTGCCCAAGGTTTCTTCCTAGATTAACAGAACATAAGGGAGTTTTTCCTTGCCCCTGTTGCTCTTGGGTGCTCCTTCTGTGAAGCGCTACGAGACAATACTATTGTAAAAGGCGCTGTATAAATAAAACTGAATTGAATTGAATTGAATTGAATTGAAAAACAAACCAGCATTTAATGTTAACTGAATGGGGCATAAAAAAATTAAACTCAAGGTAAGTTACTGTGCCCCATTCAGTATTAGCTGTAAGTTCGCTATTTGTTGTATCAAATTTCCTACCGACAGCTCTCAGTGACATTAAACAACAGAGCTGGATTGATTCACACCAGATTTCTCTTTTAAGTATGACAAAATTTTTTCAGCACACACTATGCATGCGCATGCATTCATAACTATGGCCAAGGGGATAAGCCCCCCTGTCTTTCAAAGGTAGTGATGTCCCTGACAGTGATGTAATTTAGAATTGCTTGCTACACCTTTATGTTGGAGAAAAAGAATTCTCCTAAAGGAGGCATTTTCGTCCGCTGTACTAACCCTCTACTTTCCCTTTCTGCGGCTTGATCTGCACTTTAGAAACTCAGACACTTATCTCTGCTGGAGCCCCTGTGGACCTGTCGTGGCTGACAGTGTGGCTGGTTAGTGATCCTATAAGTGATAAGAGGTGTCAGTGAAGTGACCTGATCAGTTTTTGGCAAAGAAAAATATTTTTGCAGACGGAGCGGCACCACACGTTGTTACTGCACTTTCAAGTTTCATACCCACAAGGAAGCCTTCCTATGGTAGCTCTTTAAAAAAAAGACCTCACAGATTTATTTCGATGATACATGACCATTTTGTGTCAGAAGCTCATAATTTCAAGATGTAAAGATCCTGTTGGTCTAAAACCTGTTAAACAGGAAAAACAAACTAAAACAGAGGGTTTTTTAAAACTTGCATGTCTTGGGAGAAACACAGCGTTCAGTTTCAAGGTGGCAACCATATGGTGCAAAATGCACAGTAAAAAGAAAATTCCACATACTAAATGGGTCACCTCTGTAAATATGAGTTGTGAAAGTAAACCAGAAGAATTACTTCCAGCCCTGAGGTCCTGTGTGAAAGCTGGAGGAAAGAGTGTGGGAGTGAGGACAGAAGAAAAAAAGAGCACAGAACAGACTAGGTTTATGATTCAAACCACAAAAGCAAAGATATTGATTCATGTCAGACCTGTGGAAATGTATGACTAAATCAGGGGATAAAATATTCAAAACACTTTTTAATGTGGTAAAGCAAAGTGTCAGAATAATAGACCTCAGCTGGGTTCCTGCTAAGTAGAGCAAATATATACGCTTTTGGAAACTCCACTGCATGTCAAATACCACAACTTTAACATGAGTCAGAGATCAATGCAGAGAATTTTGTATGAGTTTGTGTGAACATCACACATGCACACACACACATTCATAAACACATTAAAGTCAGAGTATCTGATGAACTCATATAAGTTCCTAATGACACCCAACATAATGTGCGCAAGTAATTACATTTTATAGTCCCCATTTACAAGAGCCATGATTACTGCACTCAAATCACTAGCCCTAAGGTCATAAACCAATGGTAAATGATGTTACTTGCCAACTGTCAGTTATTATTCCTTGAAAATACCCACATTTCTAGAGAAATACCTTTGATGGTAAAAAGTGCATAGGTTCACAGGCAAATCTTTGCATCTAACCACCATGCAGTCTTGCAGGCTGCTGAAATGAATGACTAAAATGTCTCCAAAGCCTTATGATTTGCAGGAGTGCCCACTTGACTGTGGGAAATAAGAGCACTAAAATAAAGGAGTGGCTGATGAAAGCAACTGGAAGAGACACATCCTGGTCCATCACTGCTGCCGTGAAACTGCAAGTAATGAATGTGTGGGGCCTCTCGGGTTAATAATGTTTACTGGCATCTTCCCAAAACCATCACAGAGACTAATTCCATGTGTCGTTCAGATGATGGTAATTATCCACCTCAGCGCTGTATGTTCCAGCAGCCCAAGAGCAGTACTTAAAGGCTGCATGAGACTCATAGAAATACTACACATAATGGCCCTGTTTCAGCAATGGCAACAGGAGTACATAACAAGTTGGGTCGTAATCCAAAACTGCAAGGCTGCCAGGGGTTGTCTTTGTCTTTGTTGTCAGAACAGAAATGGATCCTGTGAAGCTGCTGTTAGCGTTATGTCATGATCTGGCAGGCGGTAATAAAAATGGATTCCTCTGGACACACCTGAGGGGCTTTCCAGGACAAGCTGTCCTGTTCACTTTCTCTTTCAGCACAGGTGCTCTGCGTGCTGTGCTCATTGTGAGGAGCAACTCTGCACACACACACACACACACACATGCACATGCAAGCATACATGCTCTCTTTCACACAAACATACACACACAGACATGTGCACGCTTACACACACACGTGCATGTACGCACGCACACACACACACACACACACACACACACACAAATTGAATACTCCACATCAACCACGGCAGAGAAATGAGCTCTGGTTGTGAATATCATTTTAGGTTTCAGTGGTAATTAACAACTCACAATTGATGTCTAGGGACTGCAGGGATAAATCACCAGCAGACATTACAAGATCAGTGTAACAACAGTGAAATTTATGACAGTTTCCACTCTACACATTTAGCATAGATTAGACTTTAGCATAGATTAGACCAACTGTAAAGAATTATTGCATCAGAAAATAACAACAGCTGAACTGGAAATGGTTCAAGTATTTGCATATATTCAAATACGTTACTGACTAGGGAGAGAGAGGTTAGTAATGGTGATCTCTGCAAATCAATAATTCCATGAAAGTATGTGGACAGAAACACTCCCGGCTATAACTTTGCCTCTGTCAAGGGAAATGAGGCTTGGCAATAATTCTGGGGAAAGGCCAAAAGAAATGTTGAGATCATATGTAGTTGCTCTTTTGTTGCAAATTGCCAGATCCAAGACACAAACATATTCACACAGCTTGACGAGACACACGCACTCACACTACCACACACACACACACACACACACACACACAGGCTCGTAGCCACCAAAAGACTGAGTGTTCTCAAAGTATCATCTGATTCCCCAGAATAATTTCACCCCCCTTGTCTCTCGTCTCTCTCTCACACGCACACACATTCACATTCACATTCACACTCACACCCCCACCCCATAGCAACCCTCTAAGAACTGGGGAACCTCCCCCTGAGCTTTCTCATTGTAAGCAGGTTGTAATTAAAAGGCAATTTAGGCACAGATTAACTTTAATTAGCCGATTAGCTGATAATTTGCAAGAAGAGAACACTGCAATGTAGCAGTTTGCAGAGTTCAGGTCTAAGGAGGCCTGAATTTATCCTGGCAGTCCTTCAGCACGTGTGCTGTGCCTAGGGTTGCCATCCGTTCCTTAATATATGGATTTGTCCCCGTATTTGAGTGAAAAAGGACGTGTTCCATATTGAACCTTTTCTTCCATATCTTTAAGGATCAGAGAAACATTAACATATAAGACCATGAAGATTAGGCTGCGTGATTTTGTGTGAGATAAAAGGCTTCAAGAAACTCTGATGCTGTTATTCCTCTGAGTTGTCGCATCATTCAGGGCTTAAAACTCGCATTGAAAATGAGACAGCAGGACCAGACAGGCATAATGAGAGAGAGAGTGATGGGAAAAGCGTTGTTCTATTTTTCACAGACCTACCTGTCTAGGCTATGTATTTTCTTGCTGGGCAGGCTTTAGCTAGCCTGGCCTTGCCTTCCTAGCACTTCCGTTTGATTATCATCTCGCTACAGTGCTAGTCTGGATTTGATCCCATTGAGCTTGTTGTCTCAGGAGGCATTTTAACCTGTCCAACCAGCAAACAGAGGGAAGTGCAGAGCTAGAATGCTATCAATCAAGGCAAGCTATCAGTCAGGGGCTGATCCAGTTTTTTTAAACTTCAAGCAAGCAATCAAATCTCACTACCGAATGTCCCTCTGTACGAAACAAAAGTATAGAAAGAGAGTTTGGTTTTATATCAGACTAGGGTTTAGGAACCCCCCTCATTTATTCATCACTAGGCATTTGTCACTAGTTAAAGTGTCCTGCAGCAACGCAAGGGCACAAAAAAAAAGCAATTCACAGCGCTGCATCTGTGCCTGTGCACTGTACACGTGTCAACTGAACTTCTCTGACTAGAGTGCAGAACAATTGCTGTGTTTATCTGAGATTCGTAAGATTTTTAACAGAACTACCTTCAGTTGGTTAAATTGCATCCTGAGTTTGAAGTAGTAGGCTACTACAACAGTCCCTTGTTGCGTTGCAGGTTACATTGTACATAGGCTATGCCACATTCAGATTGTTCTTAATGCATTGGTGGACATTGACAGCAATGATACCAACTTATTGACTTAGGCTGTGACTTAGGGTGCTAATAAAAACAGAGAAAGAGAACAATGGCCAATCCTGGAGAGTTAGGAGAGGAAAGGGGATTTCAAGGAGGACAGGTAGAGTAAATTAGTCAGATAATTGAACTTGATGATTGCTGTAACTAATAAGATGGATTAATGTAGCCTTAAGTAGGCTCCTGTAATGAAGGGTATCTATTTCTACTGAATCAACAGCAAAGCATCAGCTATGGGTGCTTAAAAATTGTTGGGGTCATAGCCTAATTGTATGACAAAATTTTCTGGCATGCAGATATAATGACTTCTGTTTTATAATGGGTATAGGCCTCTTTCTTCTGTATTAATAACAGAACAACTGTGTTTCATTAGTTTTTTTGTTCCTTATCTTGATTTGTTGGCAACCCCAGCTGTGCCCATATGGAAATTCAGCAGTGATGTCCCTATCATATTAGGCACATCAACTCTCCTGTATGAAACAGTGAATAGACTTAGGTTTGCTGTTAAAAAGAGGAAACAAGATTTTGCTTGTGAAATTAGACTCAGGTCATTTCACGGTTTGATTAGCTGAATACATTTCTTGTGAAAAAGACAGAAAAAAAGGTTGTTGCAGAGACATACATGTAAAAAGGGGTGGGGGGCAAGGGGTTAAGTATTTACATATATGGTTGGGAAGTTAACCAGTTACAGATTACTTATAACAAATAATAAATCTAATTCACAGGCTATGTCAGCAAAGTTCTTTACCCACTATGACCCAGACTGTACCCAACAAAACCTCAACAACAGTGTCTTCTCTTATTGAACTCTTTCTATCCTTATGGTTAGCATTGCTGTGAACCCGATAACTTCTGTGATGTCTTTCAGTGTTAATCATAACCCACTTTGAGCCTGGGATGGAATAGATAGCACAGCATGGGTCATGACTCAAAGGGTTCCACAGTAAGGTACCTCTACTCTCCTCCAGTCCATCCCTGCCCCAGCCTTGAGCCAGATTCCCTCTCTTTGCAGACCTACCAAATGGGTCAAAGTTGCTGCTTCCTCCCATGCAGCATACTCCGACCCTGAGCAGCATGTCGAGGTCATATGAGGTAAAGGCAGCTATGACTGCATTGCATTGAGATTGATGGGGCTTCGCTCCTAGCACAGCGTGCAGGCGATGTTTCAGGTTACAGGAGACTGGTGAGGAGTCGGCAGGCGACAGAGTGTTGGGGGTATTGCGTGTGTGTGTGCGTGCGAGCGTGAAGGGTTTGAACACGTTAGCACAAGTCACTAAAAGAAGGAAGCTGCAGCGGAAGGAGAGGGGGCAAGTTTACCTACATCAACACGGGCACTTTTTGTGACTATAAATAACCTGAAGTGTGTGTGGGGAGGGGAGGAGGGAGTGTGTGTCTATGCACGACACAAAGAGGTTATGCACGAGGAGTGCTTACAATGAGTTTGTACAGCCTGGAGGTTGCAATGAAAAATGTCTCCAAAGCACAAAATTATAAAGCTCACTTTGGAGATGGTGGGTGGATGCTGCAATCAGAGCATGCAGAGAACTGCAATGCAATTGATCATATATTTATGTCTATATACTCGTGTACTGCAACAGCTGTTGTATGCTTATCATACCTTGCAAAAAAATAGTCGAATAGTAAATATTAATGTAATGCATGTAAGCTGCTATTGCTATTGGTTGTCTGGTGAGTTTCCATACACATGCTAAATATGTACCAGCATATGACTTAAATTTTGAGCTCATCAGAGCATGTGATTAACACGTGGAGCATTTTGGGGCAACACAGCGTGGAGATGGGGAGAAACCATAGGGAGATATACTATTGAATATCAAAAAGCACACAAATCAACTTTGCATAATTAGACCAATGCCATCATACTCCACATCACCAGTGGGAAATGTTCTACAAGGCTACAAACACATACAGTATGCACCATATATATATTTTTTTTTTGGTGGCCTAGGTTGGGTGCATATTGGAGCATTACAGAGATGCAAATATTTTTGAACCCATCACAAAAACGTGTCAGAGATTAAACTAGTTGATAAGAATATAAGTTATGCAAATATATCCTCAGTTGGAGGGTTTCTGACATTTCTGTCCATAGACGTTGAATTGCAGGTTGGAACACGTCACTTGATTAGCCTAATGTCCCAAATTCACCAGCTGTGGGATCAACATCTATGGACAGAAACGAGGTAAATGCGAATGCGCGCAAATTAAACTTCCATCGACTTTAATCACACTGTGCCTTATTTGCCTCAAGAGTTAATCCATCCCCCTTGAGCAAAATAAATTTACATCCGCATTAGTAATCTGATGCAAATTTGCAGGTGTTTCCAACCGAGGATTTGTTATTCACGTAACTTAAACGTGCATTAACAAGTTGGATGGAAACCCAGCTATTGTTAAGGCAGTGTCTTGAAACAGTTTGAAAGAGTTTATGTTGATATATGGGAATATTCCTGTAATATTCCGTAGCTGCAAAATCCTACAGCACTTTATTGCAAAAAAAAAAATGAATAGCCTACATGGCGATGAACTATGAGATTTTGTCTTTATGCTTAAGGAGCCCCAAGTTTGAAACCAGTTAGTCAGGTCAGAGTGATGACATGCTACCTTCAAAATGATGGCAGACTGATGACATGCTACCTTCTGGAGACAAGTTTGTGCCTGTGAACCAGCATGCAAATATCTTTCAGTAGGCATTGACAAAGCATCGGTATAATGATTTACAAGAATATGTGAATTGAGTAATAATTGGCAAGCAGTGGGCATGAACTGCCTACAGAAGGTTTCATATCCTGTCACTTTACAAATGATCTGCGATATGTGCAGAAATCTTTTCCAGAGTCTGCTGTCCCCAGTGACGTGATAGGCAAACCCAGAGGGTTAACAGCAGCACCACCACTCAGAAATACAGAACAAAATGTTTGATGAGTTCTTGGTAGTAGTTTCTCATTGATGTACTGTGTTTTCCCACAGTGCTTTAAGTGAAATCTATTACATCACATTGGTGAGCTCTGTAAGCAGAAAAGGAAGAAAAAAAAAATGCATACATCAAACTTATGAAAAACCATGAAATACATTTTTAGTCAGTGGCATGAGTGGTGTGACTGAGTGTAAAGGCATGAATTAATCAGCAGTTTCCATAAATAATGTTTTAATTTCTTTTTTTTTAATTGTCAATGTTGAACAGGGTTAAACAGTCAAATGTCCATGTGAAATGATCTGATTGGTTGGCCTCATACACTGACAAGTGCTGGTACTGGAAGTGTGTATGACTGGTGAGATCTTTCACTGGGAGCCGGCATCGAGCCAGGGGCCGGTGCCCAATATGGGAGAGAGAGTGTGTGGAGGCATAGCATGGGCCTTGGCATCACACTCACACACTTTCAGAACCCACAGGTAATTAGCAGCTCCTAAACACACTGTGAGCCATCAAAGTGGGCAAGCCAAGAGCAGCCCCGGAACCCGGAACATTCACACACTCATGATTCTCATTCTGTCATCCGTCCTGTTGTGGTCAAAACAAATTTGAGATGTGGATACATTATGTCCTAAATATGTTATATTTTTTCTGTGTGTATGTGAGTGTTTGCTTTTTGCATGAGTGCCTTTTATCTGAATCCAAGGATGTTTACTTATTCCCTGGATAGATGTTTATTTGTCTCCATTTAGATTTGTTGAACTTTGAACTTTGTAGGATGTTCTGAAAGAGGTGAAGCTTCAGTGAACACTGAACTGTGTACCCGAACACAGCTACTTTTATTAATAAATATACAGTAAAAATTATGTGCTGAATTCAGATAAATAAAAGGCACTCATGCAAAAAGCAAACACACACATCCAAAAACATGGCAGAACCAATCTATCTTTTGGGTCCCATCAAATGTCATTCCAACCAAGTTCAACATTATGCCGTTCAGGGGACAACAGCATCTCTGGCCCTGGAGGAGTACACCTGTGGGATTGCTTGTGCTTGCCGATGACTGGCAGGTCAGGGACAAACCTAAAGCAAATGGCTGACTGAGACACGCAGAGGCCATCCTAACACCCACTTCAGGCTACAGTGAGAATCATAAATGCAGATGGCCATTATCTCCCTGTGAGTTCTGACTCAAGGAGGGAAGATACAAGGAGACAGATAAGGTCTATCTAAAACCTGGAGGGGAAGAGCAAGAACAAGGTTGTCTAGAAGTTTTTTTTTCTCTCTCTCTCTCTTCATAAGACTTTATGTTGTTATGAACCACAATGGACCTCCTGATGTACATCCTACACCTGTCCATGAAACTGGCTGAACTCTACAAGAGCACACTCATAGGAGAAAGGGCAGCCTTGGTGTTAGAAGGTGTATGGAACATTCTTGAGTGGATTCTCAGTTTTGTAACAATTGCACACTAGGTGAGGTAATTATACCTTAGGAAAGTTCCCCTGGGTTGAAAATATATACTGTGCCAAACAAAGACTTTCTGTGCTCTGTGACAAATGTATTGGAACTGGTTCAATGGCATAACCACTTCATTTGATCAATGGGTTCAGCGGCAGAATTCACTCCTGCGAGCACCGTCACATTTAATATCTTAATCCATGACATATTTGTAGCAAGAAGAAACCACATCACCTCATTGCTGGCAAAAAGATCTGATCTCTCAGCCTCTCACCTGAGGGAGAGAGAAGGATTAAAAAGATGGCCAAGCTACCTTTCAGTTAATGGTGGCGGAATGCTTTGAGCCTCTGACAAATCCTCAGATAGATTAGCTATGGCCTTTTTCCAAGAGAAAAGGAAACCTGCACACACTAGTCAAATGATGTTCTGCTCTGTCCAGCATCCAACGAAAACTGACCAAGTTGGAACTTGCTTTTTAAAAAAGGCTCTCATCATGATAGAACTGAATAAACAGACATCTACTGTGCCACAGCTTCTAGTCATGCAACTTACAGAGACACTAAAGATACTCATACTATATGCTCTGTTTTGCACAGCCCTGTGTTCATTCACAAAGCCATTTTACTCTAAATTGCATTTCAGCAGTTTGTCTAGACTAAGTATTTCCATAGAGTAAGAGATTCACAGTTGTCGTCCCAATGGCAAGAATAAATCTCAAGCCATTTACATGTATACCCTGACAGTCATCAGATACTCTGCTGGCATAAGCCGGTCAGAGGCAGACACTGAAACTGTCTAAGTAAAGGCAGAGAAACTTCTCACACACAGTGGCCTGTGGATTACAGTCCAGCACACTAAGCACCAGCCAAGAGAAGACATAAAAGACTGTGCCAGGGTTACTGTACTGCCCTAGTTAAGACTCAAAACATTCACAAGCACATCAGGAAAGTCACTCTTAAAGATGAACTGCCATGAGAGCATTTGAAACAATGTCGGATACAAGAGGGAAATGAAGAAGTATAAAGTACTTCAGTAAGACAAGACCCACAAGATGGACCCTCAGCAGTGACTTTAAGGTATTTCTTCAGACACCTGCAGGCGAGGCTCCAGTTGAAGTCTTGGAGCCAGATATAGTGTGCAAGGGTTTCCGAAGACAAACAACTTTCTGGTTCAGAGACGTGCAGTTCCTGCCAGTTGGAAATTGCATAACCCTCTATCCAAATAACGAACGTGGGCTGTGGAAAGTGCAGATAATAGATGATTCTCTCAGTGGTAGGATTCAGATACGGTATGCCAGGGCAGGGTGAAGGGCATATTGACCCTCTCGCTCAGAGATTTTCAGCATTGAATCAGACCCCATGGTAATAGTAACGAAAAATATTGAACTTTCAAGTGATGTAAGCCCACCCAGATATTTCACACTGTCTCTTATATGGGCCATGTGCAGAACAAAAACCTTTTGTAACTAGTTCACTGTAAGATATAATGGCAACTGTATCCACCAGATCTAGAATGTGAAATATTAGTTTGGATGGTTTTGTCTACATGCTATCATGCTATTGCCAAGCATCCCACTAAATCATCTGGCACATTGTAATTGTGCAGTTAGGCAAGAAAACAATGGAGCCCTCCTTAATTTGAACCTCTCAGTATTAACTTGGTGTATATAAATATAGAATAGGTCTGGTGCATTTCCATGTGAAGATCAAATGATTTCACACTTCACAGGGAAAACTTGTTTGATTATACAAGGCACTCTTGCACAATACATCAGATCTATGCAAAGTTGATCTGAGGAGGAAGATACTAAATTTAATCATTGTTTGAATACTTAAAAAAAAATCAACAGATTATACCTTATTACCTTTAATCCAGATTTAAAAATCACAGTCACAATGAATTTGTTTACAAAAGCCTGTGAAAGTTAAAGAAGGCAACGTGTTGAAAGTTTTATCATAGTTTTAGCGAGACAGATGTGCTGCGCAAACATTTCAAAATGGAGGCAGATGAGAAAGCCTCCTCTTTAATAATGTAGCAAACTCATGACTCTGTCACGCAAGGATGAATTTAACACTTTTGAAACGCCCTTGTGATCATAAATATCATGCAGGCGTTAAAAATAGAAGGTACTCTCACGATTCCCTCTGTGCCTTGCATACCGAGAATCTGAATAAAAACACTTGAGGCCGATTTACAACTTGGTGGTATGGAAGGGCAGTAGACAGAGGGTGACCATCTGACCATCAAGGGGACTGGTGAAGTAGGACTGAACCAAGTGGACCAGGTGTCAAATTAAAAATAAATAAATAGTCAAATTAAAATGCTCATTGCTTTTATTATTCTTTTTCTAATATTAAACCATGTGGTAATAATTGTGCAGAATGAATTGCTTGATTTGTGTCAAAGTGAAATTATGGACCTTTGACTTGAATTAAAGTACAAACACAATACATTTTTTATGTTAAAGAAACGATGACCAAAATGGAGATTCTAGTATGTGTCATTGAATAGAAAAACTCTGTTGGCTAGTCATGTAAAGTAATCTGTATTTTTCCATTAAGCAGATTGTTTGGATCCATTAGTGTGTGACATGCACGGGGCAGGTCTGTCACATGAGGATGCTCGCTGGTAATCATTATAAGGGGTCATCATGTGACCTTACCATATTCAGTAGCTGCCAAATAAGGTCAACTGTGAGCTGTTTCATCCAGGTCAAATGACTGTGCCATGATGTAGCCTACACAGGGTAGTAGCATCAGACACCTAATTGCAGTTCAGGCCTTCTCTGGAGGAGCCCTGGAGAAGCCCTGGGGTCCCTGCCTCGACCGGTTTTGACCCAGACCCGCCAGGGGGACTCAGGTGTGTGCTGAGCATATCCATAAGCAGCAACAAGGATCTCCAAAGGAAATAAGAATTTGACTCTGGGTTTAAAAGAATCTGCAGACACTAGTCTTTGTATAGTTTTATTTGCGTTATGTTTTTGAACTTCGTTCGACTTGATTATGCAATACATTTGGTTCCAGTAAACCGGATGTTATGGCGTCATAAAGTTGCACTAAGAGTGCACAAGGAATGATCAGAGGGTGAGATGATATTTTAAAAGTAATGTTTTAAAGAAGAAAAGATTTCCTTGATGTCTCCATTTATAAAATGTCATACACTGAGGCTTAAATGTTTGCACAGTGAGTGTACAGTGTAGGCTCTTTTTGGCATTTCATTTTCAGCACCAAACCAATGTTATATGTTTTTTTCCTGATTGCATGTTATTTTTGTGACCCTTAAACTGTAAAACCAGAATTTAATTTAAACAATAACATTATGAGACAACATTTATGAGTAAATAGAGAGATCTGCTAAACACAGAGATCGGAGCAGCATGAGGAACATGAACTATACATAAAACAAAACTAAACAAACAAACGCATATGATGAACATGATTTTGTACATTTTGTTTTTTAATATAGTATTTATGCATTGCACCTCATTTTGGATAAAGGTGTCTGCCAAGTAAACATACACATAAATAAATATATCCCTGACATCACAATGGCAATTGTTTAGTTCACATTTGCACAACAGCGGCAACTTATTGGCAACTATTTTTTTTTTGGGGGGGGCACTTTAGTTACATTGCCTAAGCCCTCAAAAATATGCTTTAATGCAATGCTAATATGGAAAACATGTACTTTACTTACTCTTCCTTTAAATGTTTCACAATCATATTAAAGAGCACCTCTTTCCCACTTGGGTTGCAACATAAGTCTCAGCTGGGGGATACTGGTTTGGTTCTTGTCTCATTTGCGCT
This sequence comes from Tenualosa thibaudeaui, assembly GCA_027481765.1. Classification (NCBI taxonomy): domain Eukaryota; kingdom Metazoa; phylum Chordata; class Actinopteri; order Clupeiformes; family Clupeidae; genus Tenualosa; species Tenualosa thibaudeaui. Next base: position 2,474,376 of record JAIFZK010000071.1, read on the forward strand.
CTGCATGCCACCATGACACAGATGTCATGTCAAAAAGATTACTGAACAGGCGTGCTGACATACTAGGGGTATTTTCAGCCACGTATGGAAACAAGCATGAGGGTTTATGTGATCTTTCTTCAGATTTTTGCAGATGGAGCACTTCTGAAAAGTCTATGACAATGATAGAATATGTAACCAAAAGAATAAGTACAGCTCACATGTGATGGCTCATTCAACTCCGCCTAAAACTGTAACTATACCAATAGTGAACAACATCAGGATGTGGCTTGTGCTAAGGCACAAGAAAATTGTCTGCTGGCATGTAAATGAAATGCCAGTGAAGCATTTTGAAAAAATATATTACTCCATTGCTATTTTTCTGGAAAACTGCACATTTCAGATTGCCAAGATCAGCTAAAACATCTGCAAGTAAACAATCTTCAGTTTAATTTTAGCTTTACTGTAGCTATTCTATTACTTTTTTTTGTACAGTACATCCATGTTAAACCCATTTCAAATTCAAATGACTGATGGCTTTGTGAAGTCTGCCTTGCGTGGCATGGTAAGCAGGTGGAGAAACGTCTCAATCTGGGTTGGAGTTTAAGATCACGCTTGTCCACAGCTGTTGGGAGTTTTATCACCCTCTAAAAGCATGGAGGCGGGCAATGCATTTAGCCCTCCACACACAACACAGAACCAATCTGTCACTGGGGCTGAATGCGTGTCTCTAGCTTTGGAATGCCTTATACCCTGCCCTTCTTCACACACACGCACTCACACACACTCACGCACACACACACACCATCATCTCTGACTGGCCATATGTAATTAACTGCTCGTTTTCCGTGCCGGGGCTTAGCAGAGTGTGCAAGTACAGCTGTTTCTATAAATGCATAAGAGTGGGCACAGGAGAGCTGCAGAAGTGTGGGGTGTGTGTGTGTGTGTGTGTTTCACACACCTATCGGCCCATCACACACATACACACTTCTCTGTTACGCCTGTCAATTCCAATATGAGGGGTTCCGTTCCGATCGCCACCCCCACCAAACCCTCGATGGCCAGCACCACTGATCTAATTACCCGTTGCTCCTGTATGCTGTGACTGCTAGAGGGTGAGAGGTGGGGAGATGGGGGAGGGAGGGGATTAAGCCCTTGGTGTGGGACAGTACTGTGGTAGCTAGCGTGTGTTCTCTCCACCAACCCAGTGCTTTACTAACCAGTGCATGCCTAAGGGAGGAAGTGTGTGTCTGTGTGTGTGTGTGTGTGTGTGCGTGTGTGTGTGTGTGTGTTGGAGCTCTCTAGCTCCCTCTCTTTCCCTCTGGTGCTTGCACACGCAGCTTACACATGTGCGTGCAGAAATGGTCACGCAAGTCCAGGAAGACAAGCTCATGCCAATGAGTACACATCACGCTCACAGAGGAACACACACACACACAAATGACACTTATGCCTTAGTTGATAAACATAAATCTCACTCCACAGATCCAACATAAGTCTCCTTTTACAAATGACTTAGTGGTGCACAGTATACAAATGCCACATTTGTTTACATTGTCTCCAACAGTCTGCTCTTCAATAACCTTCTGCACATTCAAAATGAATTCCCCTGGAGGAAAAAGCATGTTCAGATTTCAACTTTACATACAGTATGACATTCCAACCTATAAACAAACCTATACACTGAATGTCCTTGCAGGTAGCATTTAAGTGTGAGCAGATGGGTGAGATCCCTTGCAGCTGAAACAGCAGACTGTGAGCACTGGAATGACAGAGGTCTTATCCTGCGCTCAAATTCCTCTGTGTCCCATGATGTAGGGCAACCCCAGTTGTCCCGAAACACATGGCCCATGCAAAGCTCATGTGCATTTCTCAAGAGTAAAAATAAACATTTCACAACATGCTGCATGTTCTCTCTGGCCATTTTTATTTTCTTTTATCCACATCAATTCTAACCTTATGGATACGCAATATTATTTAGTTTGAATGGGTTATGGAGACTCAGTATGCCCAATAGCAATGCATCAAAGCAGGGCAATAAAACAAAGTGTTAAAATAAAACACAGCACTTGCTATAGTTATTCATTGTAAAATCAACTAATACTTACTATGGATTGCAACTAACACATACACACACAAACAGATTTTTTTATGTCAAATTAGCACGATTGAGGTTAAGATTAGAACTTTTTCTCTTTAGAGTGTAAATGTCAGGGTTTATGAGAGGCTGCCAGTGACATCCATTTTATTGTGTCTTCTGACTGCCTCTTGGCACACATGGAAAGCTGATCCTGAAACACAAGTTCCCTTTGAAGTCCTGACAGCAACTGCTGTGTACAGTAGCTTTGAACACTAAAAGGGGATCAAAGGACATGGAAGCATGGTTACTGTGATCCCACATATACTGTTCATATTTCACATTTGAAATCACAACACAACAAGAGCAGCTAAGAAAAAGACAGCAATCATACCTTAAATGTACGTTACAGAAAGGGATTCAATGAAATGCTAGGAAACCAAGTGCAGTTTATGTTTAAGTCTGTGGCTACAGAAACACTGAAATCTGTTCTGTCGTTTCACTCACTGAAACAGCATCATTGCGAAAGCAAGTCACAGAGCACCACTGTTTAAAAGGTTACAGGAAAACAGACAGCCGACCTACTGTAAGAACCATTCAGAAGAGATAAGCCAGGACAATAACAGGAATAGATATGGATCAAAAAACCAAGTATGAAAACATCAGTCTTCAAATACTCTGTTACAGCGTTACATAAGCCAGACTCTCACAAATAAGCATCCTTTTCTGCAAATACCTCCTAGTCCAAATGTTAATGAAATTTGGCCAGAGCCCTTACATATTGTTGCATCAGACATTACGTCATTGTTTCAGCAATAGTATGGGTCTTAAACTCCACAATACAATTCTGGCTCGCTGACAATGTAATTGCCTCTGCCACTGCCACTTAGTGTAATACTGCAAGATATCCAAGGTTGAGTTTAGTGTGAACTCTGATTATTTTGCTTAAACTACAACTGTCTGTCAAACCACACTGACTCAATGCTTGTCTAAAAAAACTGCATTATGTAACACGTTGCCTATTTTTGGCCCAGTTTAAAAATCAGTTTGCCGTGCTTGTACTTCATATCTCCAATCTTCACTAACCGCAGAATGACAACTGGGTCAGAGGATAACCGCACCAAAATATTCACTAATCATTAGAATGGACTATGTAGTATTAAGGCAAAATGAGGCATTAAATAAATCACAATGCTAACACACCTTACTTAATTTATTTGATGGTCTCTGCTCTTACTTATACCATGGTTTTAAATAATAATAATAAAAAAGAAAATCACTAGGTAGATATGACAAAACATTGTGCAATTGTTGGTGATCATATACTCGTCATTCAGGGATTCAATTACATATATAGTTTGCACATCTGAAAATATGTTGTAAACACATTTATAACTGTAGTTTTGCTTATTTTGAGCCCAAACTGATCAGTCATCTAATGATAACGTAACATGCATTGTGTGAGGTTGCCCTCTAGTGGTGGCACTATGATACATCAACAGTGTGCTGCTTAGTGAAAAACATGCTGAGCTCTCAGCTGACTGTCAAGCTACCACCTACATAACCATTTGATGCTTTTCAGCTTACACTTGAGCCACTTGTACACTTTACTTCCAAAAGTACTGAGACACCTGTAATATCAATCACGAACTCCATGGTCCATAATATAGACCTTTGCTTGCATCATAACTTTGACTATGGTGTGTTTGTGGATTTGACCATTCATGCATTTGTAAGGTCAGGCACTGATGTGGGACAACATGGTAATCACAAGGTAATCAGAGGGGTTGAGGCTAGAGCTATATGTGGGCCAGTCCTTATCTTTCACATCATGGTGTCCTGCCAGGTCTACCCAGGTGCACATATTTGCACTCTGTTCATTACAATTGGCCATTTGCACATTGTCCGGTGTGGGCTTTCTTTGTAAAGTCATGTGGCTGTTTGAACTTGCACCTCATGCCAGGCAGGAACACTCTTCCAGTTCCTCTTCCAGTAGCTTCTCAGAAGCTACTAGAGGGAATTTGATTTGATAAACCTTGATAATCCTTGGATCTCTCTACTCATGCATTGCAGTGGGTACTTGTGTATATACTTGTGGATCTCCTTTCTAACCCATTTTGATCTAAAATGCCTGCTAAAAAGATCCCCAAAAACCTAGGATTTTCAGAAAATGCAAAAGAACGCCTGTCAATGCCTATTAAATGCTTTATTTCTCAGGCTGTATAGCAGTTAGAAGCATGGAATAAAAACCTTTGAGAGCCTTCAGCTTTGTCTTTTATTTGGATTGACTTGCTTAGCCATGATCTTCAAATGTACTTTTTAAAAGTCATTGGTTACAGGCCTTAAAATTGATAAAATGATTATCCATATATACTGCTCCAGGTCTTAACAGGTAAAAAATATAGATGGTGCCCCAGGTTTTAATGGGCTTGTGGGGGTTGGATTAATCACGTCACTGCTGAGACCTGGCTATCCCAAATAGTACACAACAGGCTCTTCACTGATTTAGGAAGCTGCCTGACTGGTCCACAAGGCTGCTGTGGCTTGCAAGGCTGACAGGGGAGACATAAGTGGCTCTGTTGGTGAACTTTGTTACCTAATCTTTCTTTGACTTCATGCAGAATGTGGCCCACTGACTCCGTTGCTAAAAACCCTTTGCTCTGTCCAGGCTGTATGGTCTGCCAATTGTTTGGCCTCCACTATGTTACCTAGATGAGACTGTACAGTCTGATCTGTTGTACTGACTGCTAATAGGCTAGGCTGCCCACATCTGACATACTGACTAGACAGCTTCCCTTTCCTTGTCCCATTCAAGCCATCCAAGGCAGGAGTGTGTCTCTGCTGTGCAATGTAGAGACAGTGGTAGGATTTTTCATTGGATCCTTTGTTGGGCTGATGACTCAAGACCTGGGGGTAGACTGTAGCTGGAGGGGTTTTATGGTTGCAGCTGCAAACCTCCACTGTGCCCTGCCAGGCTCATCAGTAGATAATTGGCACCCGTGTCCTATAAAAGAGCAGCAAACCTCTTCCTGTGAAAATCCTTATGAGGGATGTTTCTCTGCTGACCTTCCTGCGACCTTTTACATTTTTGGCCTGGCTCATCTGCATAGCTTATTCTTAGTCCCATCAATGCCATTTGTCTTGTTGGAAAGAATGTTTTACCCATTGCCAGCTTGTCCCAGTGATTGAGTCCAATGTGTTGGAAAAATATGCCCAAAGTGTCCACTGGGAACACGTATGACACCCTCCACATGAATGGTCATAAAAGCTCCTAAATGAAGTCTATATTTCTTGATCAACAAACCTCAATGGTGATAGAGTGATAGAGGTTTAAATCAGAAAAGGGGGAAAAACAGAGAAATATGAGTTTACTGTTTGCTAACGTCAACTGTAACCTGCAGGTGTAGCATGCGGTCACAACTGAAATACCTGTAATGGTGGGGATACACAGTATATCTTCATAAATCTCTAATCTCTACCATGCAACCTCTGACTGTGTACAGCAGGTGGTACCTCTGTGGCTGCTTGTCATGTCTTTGCATTGCATTTCAGGTCTCCAGAGCCCTGTTCCTCTGGCTGTGGTGAGGAGCAGCACAGAACGTCTCCATCTTCTAGAAAACACGCAGTGTGTTTGCACTGGAGTCATTAAAATGTATGAAGGAAACAGGACATAGTTGTTTGTGAATGTGTGTGTGAACTGATAGCTGGAATTTTCTAAAATTATTGCATAGATCTTTTGTACACCACAAAGAAGTTCTCAGGTACCATATTATTTACAAAGTTCAGCTCGTAGCAGATATTTCACAACCAGGGGCGCTGCTAGAAATGTTGGGTCCTCCAAAAAAATTGGGTCCTCCAAACATTGATTATAATATTAAAAATTATCATCAAAATGTATTTATAATGTAATTTTGATTATCTAATGTATATTTAATGAAATAATAGAACAAAAGGATAATATTCAAACCATACTGTTTTTAATTTTTATTTTAAATTAAGCCTAACTAACTGAAGACATCTGTAAAGAAACAAATACAACAGCACAATAGAGGGATAAAAGAACAGAAGCTGTGTGTGTTTGTGTGTGCATATTTGCATGGTGACAAATAAGCTAATGTCTTCACAGTGGTCTGTGCTGATGTCTTCACAGACAATCTCCAGCATCACTTTCACTTCACAGCACACGGTGCTGCTTCTGTACAGTCTTTGTGCTGTACCCTGAGCAACACAAGTCTGTCAGACAGAAAAGGCACCAAATGCTTAAAGACTAATTACGTTCGAATGATGAGGGCAATAAGTTAGACACAGGTATTGGTTTTAGGGTTATGGCTGTAATTCTCTCTCCAATAGATCTACAAAAGTGCAGTATAGCAAAAATACTAAAGTCTGTATTCTGAAAATAAGGCTTCTTTCTTCACTCTCTTTCACACAATACACAAATTTGCACGCACACACACACACAGTGAACACAGACTGCTGCATATAAAATGCGTGCCCTTTCAGAAATAGACAAACAGTAATCCACTCCAATAAGTTGGTCTGGCTGGCAAATACAGATACAAATACAATATACATATATAGCAAAGATCAGAGGTCAAGTCATGCACAAATTTGTCTGATAATAACCTACCTGCAAAAACAAAACTTGGAGAAAGTCCACGCCCATAGTTGCCGTAGTTGTCAGACACCTATGATGAGTCAAAGCATTATGTCACATATTAAGGATGCCTTGGATAGATAGATAAATCTTGCCTGCTATGCCTTGGATAAAGTTGCTGATTTATTTTGTTTTCCAACATTCACATGTACATTCACACTAAACCATGTGAATTCACTTGCAAACTAAAGAACAGAAACCAGTGCATACAGGCTATGTTTCTCTTTTATCTTTCAGCATCCACTGATTGCATGATCCCCACTGCGACTTCCCTTGAAGTACTCCGTGGATTCAGGTTGAGAATGGTTGTGATAGACACATCGCTGGGTTGCTATATTTAGCTGGTCAGGGTCACAAGCCTGCCTGCACTGTGTACCTCACACTAAAACATTTTATGACTCACAAGGCTTTTCCTCCATTCACCCTAATATTGACGGTGCTGGACTGAGTGTGAACACACCTGCTGTCCCAGGCGAGTGGCATCGTGTGGCATCCATCACCCACACTATGGCGGCTGACTGCCTGGCCCCTGAGCGAAGTGACTCCTGAGTCTCCCCTGTGGTGGAGACCAATCAGAGAGTTAGAGCCTTGTCCACCTGTATTCCTTGAAATGTCGTCATAGTGGATGAAATATGGCAAAAACCAATTCACATGTCCTATTCATTCTGTCTTTCCTTCCACATATATTCAAGCAGGGCCATGCCTTCTTGACACTCAAGGTTTATCTGGCACCTATCTCAGCGTGCCATGTCACACATGGCACACTGAGATGGCAGCTATCGGGGGCATGAGATGTTTACGTCCCCCCTGCTCCCTGTCAGCTACTTAGCACTGGTGCTGAGAGCACTGTCCAGTGCACCATTTGAGCCTCTTTCAGATATTGATTTGAAACTGCTATCTCTTAAGGCGGCACTGGCATCAGTTAAGCACGTGGGGGCCCTCACTGCCCTGTCGGTCAACCCAGCATGCATGAAGTTTGCTCCTGGCTCCTGACCCCTTATATGCGTCCAAAGTCCAAAGTTTCACATGTCTTTGTTTAGATTGCAGGTCATCAATCTGCCCGCCTCATGCTTCAAGTGTGAAAGAGGAAGATGGCGCACATGCAACTCAATTCAATTCAATTCAGTTTTATTTATACAGCGCCTTTTACAATAGTATTGTCTCGTGCCGCTTCACAGAAGGAGCACCCAAGAGCAACAGGGGTAGTCAGTCAATAGGTGGTTATCAGGAATTATGGCTGGACAATGTAGCAGCGGCCAGGTATAGTGACAAACTCAAAGGAATGAGATGGGTAAATGCACTTGCATTTTATAGCCTGAGGGCTGAGACCAGCCCTTGCGCGTGTAATGCCTGATTACATCAGGCTTAGAGTGGTTTCAGCAGAATGGTATCACCAAAGGCAATATCCCAATAGGTGTCGTCTTGTGTCATAACCTTACGTTTTGTTTCCTCCGACTCTGTGTTTCAGATGCTGCAAGTGTAGTAACCAGAATCTAGAGGTGCTGAGAAAGCCTTCATTCACCCCGTAATGAGCCATTTAATCATCAAAGTGACTATGAAGCTGGTAAATTAACCTAAAAATGTTGCCTGGTGTGCCTTTAAAAAATCAGTTGCTGTCTACATATTTTTGCCATTGGCCTTACACTCTTGAGGTGGTCTTACCGGAGATTGTGGCCTGAGGAAAAAAAAATCTGTCATAGTATACTGGCACACAGAGGCCCTCTGAGTTGTTCACACACAGAAATGGTGTCTGTAAGACAACAGTTGCAACGTCATGCAATTTTATATTCTTGCATGAACAAAAAAATTTGCCAAGATGAATGTCACCTTCAGTAATTACTTTCACATGTTGTTGTGTGACTCAAGTTTACCTGAGACTGGGGACAGTTGTAAAATGTCTTGTCCACGTAAACCCTCACACCATCACCCCTGGGGTTTCCCACACACTGAGTAGGAGCCTGAAACATAGACACCCTTAAATGTTTCCACACTTTTGGGAGAACATTAAAGATGAGCATTATTAAGTATGTGCCATCATATAAGTGAAAGAATTAACATAATCTAGGATATACTTACTTCTTCTTTATTAGGAAAACAGATAATATCGGCAATCAATTCAATCAATCGATTGAATCAATCGACTTTTTGACATAGGCTACCTAAAGTCCGCATTATGTCATCATGGGTCACCAAAATTAGAATCGTTCCATTAATTTCTGTCACAAAGAGGTTCAACTTATCTGTTTTTCATTTGTATCAAGACTGTTTGGTAGGCCTATATGTTTATATATTGCGTATGTAACAGGTAGGTCAAAGTCAAGTCAAAGTCAGCTTTATTGCCAATTATTCACATGTATTCACATGAAAGACAAACAAGGAATCAAAATTACATTTCTTACTATCCAATGCTGAACAAAGACAGACATTGAACATTGAAGTGTCAGACAAGACAAAAAGGAGTAGTGTAGGGTATTGGTGTTCGTACTTATCCTAAGTGTGGCAAGTAACATACTTATAGTAAGTAAAATTAGTAAGCTCTTGGGCAGATTCCTAGCTTCCTGGTGGTGTCCTGGCAGGCTGGGTGTTGTGTGGACTGCTGGATTATGAAGAATGGCATTCACTTGTGACTTGCTCCGATTCCAGCTTATTCTGGTATGAAATATCAAAATGCACAACATCAAAAAGGCACAGTATATCCCAATCTGTACATGAAGAGTAAAAAAAAGTCACCATCTAAAATGAATACTACACGATACACACAATACCACAAATTGAAAGAACAAGCAAACCATGCAGTAGTATTGTGCAATAGCAATGACTGACTGCACTGTTCAATGTCTACAGGAGAGTGGTTTAATGCAGTGCAGCACCTACCTGCAGCTTTTCCATGTCACTGGAGAGCAGAGATTTATCCATGGCTTGCTATGAAGAATGCCAGAAAAAAATTGTGAATGAGACACCAATTACACTGACACTTAAGGTGTAAACTAGGTCAGTCAATTTGTTTTATATATAGTTTATTTGACATGGACAGTGCACATTAATAAACATAGAATGTAAATATGTCAGAATTAGACAAAATGGCTATTTTACATCTGTTGCCCATTGACTGGTGTAAGGTTAGATGCATACTTACAGAGACACGATATATAAAAATACATACATCATTGGAAAAGTAATAGATAAAAGGACACATACCACATAAAACATACAATTGTGTATACAACATACAATAAGGTAACAGCCAGATACTAACCAGCAGAGGTGCTAGCAATGTGATGGTGTTTAGTGTTTACAGGTGTGGTGGCTAACTAACTACTTCTTTAGACTGTAGCTGAATGTGTGATATGTTTCTATGTCTCTGATGTGGGATGGTACTATGTTCATTTCGTATAGAGGGTCTGGACATTCAGTACTAAGATTTGATTGCTTGCTTGAGGTGTTTAAGTTTAAACAATCAGACCCTTACTTATAGCTTTCCGTGACTGATACTATTCTATCTTTGCATTCACAACACATCATGCTGTTTGCTGACTGGATAAAAAAGTTTAAAAGACAACAAGAAGATAATCAAAAGGAAGTGCTGCTAGGAAGGCATGGGCAGGCTATACAGTCCCTTTAACAGCACTTCGTGTAGGCATGTTTGCAGATTATTCCGTTTTTACAAATTCGCAATTTGGTGGGGCCACTGGTGCCACCAACGCCACAGTGACAGGCCCTTAGCAAGGCCTACGAAGTCCAGATATACAGGAGCTATTACATCATGTCCACTTTGGCTATCAAGAAACTAGACAAACAGTGACAGTTTTGATCATATTGGTCTATCAGTGAACAACAAATCGTATGGTGCGATTGAGCCAAATTTACTTTTTCACATTCAGAAATATTTTTATTGAGCAGTTCACAGAGTATTTTATATGAGCAGTTCATTCTCTGTCCGCATACAAAAAGGCGCATCTCTCATATAGCTGGCTTAGTTGCCTCTTGGGCAACGCCATCGTCACCTTCCATCGTCATCGTCAGCCTAATGAACTCAGCAGCAGAAGTGTGCATGAGGGTCGGTGACAATATGTCCGATTATCAAAAGAAGCGTTTTCATACTTTTCCATAAATTACATTACTTGATTTAAAACAGTGTTTCGAGAAAGCCACATGAACTAGAGCTCTTGGTCCCTGTCAGGTCGGCATCGGATCTGGTCACGGCCACGCCCCCTCACTCTGACTCACTGCTCGTCTCCCTGTTTGCAATCACTTAAGTTATAATTGCTTTCACCTGGTCTCCACCTTATTTAAGTCTCCCCTTCACTTCACCCTTTGTCTGGTCTCGTCAATTTCACTTCGTAGTCACGTTAATGTTCGATCGTTGTTTCCTGGACTCTTCGCCCGTGTTCCCTTCGTCTCCATTCTCTCCCGCGTACCTCCTCGTTCCCTAAGTTTGTATTTCTGCTCCTTTGTGTTTTCTTAGTGTATTCCCAGCTTGTGTAGCAGACGTTAATTTATTAGTTTGTTTCTGAGCTTTATTATTTACCACGTTACTTTATTAGTTAACTTCTGAGCTTTATTATTTATCCTTATCCTTCGTTGTATATTTGAATCTGTTAGTTATCCCCGACTGTCGTCGTTATATTCTCAGACTGCTTTCTTGTCTTTGGTGTTCCGCGTATTCCCGTATCCATCGTTCCGTAAGTTTAGATTCCCTGTTTGGTTTGTTTATCCTAGTCCTCTCTGATCTCCCTTGTTTGCTTCGAGTGTTTTCTAGTTTTCTGTTAATCTTAATAGCTGGTAGTTTTCAGTTCCCTCCACTTGAGAAGTGGATGTGGCTTTTGTTTGTTCTTTGATTTATTCCAATAAATATATCCTTGTTTATTTATCCCTGCCTCCATCCGTCTGTGTCTGACAGTCCCATTCGCCATTTACTCGCCAGGCTCAGCGCCTGACCTGAATGACAACCTCCCCGTCTCGTCTGATGAACATGCCTACACATGTCTACGTTAGCCTGCCTTTCGAAAATGCACTATATAAATTACTTATATACTACTTAGGCCTACTTTATGATCTGAACCTGCTAGTCCTCCCATCTGATCCTATTCTGAACCTACTTTAAAGTTAACATTCTTATGTTATATGTTTCTACTTACAGTTGTGGTATGGAGATGCACCATCAATAGCCTACGCAATATCAATAAAGTCTCGGAATTCAGGTGGAGAAAAAGGAGTGACGTCCCACCTTGTCAGGGAAACAATGGCTATTGCTGAGAAATCAACGCGTAATATTTTTGAATAATTTCATATGAATCTGTTGAAAACGTGGTAAGTATTTAAATTCTCAAAGTTCTTTCCGTAGGTAACGTCATAGCAGGAGTGGTCAATCTCTTTCAAACTAGTCTTGTCATGTGTCAGACAGCTCACAAACCGCCTTCACCCGTTATTGTTAAATGCTTAAAAGACTGGTTTGCTGAAGTGTTCCCACAACTTAAGTCATATAGCATGTATTATATTATATATTATGAAACATAATTATATGTTTCTTATGTATTTCTTTTATGTTTAGATGTTATATTATGGTTCTTGCGGACTGTCTGCTCCAGTACCCATCTTCCTTTTCACTATCAGATGGTTTCCTTCTTGCCTTTGACCTCCACTGTGGAGCTCCTAAATATTCTTTCTGATAAGTTACATCTTTCCTTAGACACATCTTTCCAGGAGGCGTATAAAACTGTTCTTCCTTCTCTGACTGAGAAGCACTGACTAATCCTGCCTTTGCAGGGGATCGGCTAGTATGCAACATCTGAATTAGATTACCCAGATCTGCTCAGTTTAAAGGAACTTTGGCGGCTCAGTTGCTCTAGCTTGAACTCATTGTTCTTATTCTCTAAATGCTTAGCAGCGTCTCCGCTCTGTCCTTAGCAGACTGCTTTGCACAAGACGACATATTTTTCTTAGAGGGCCATTCATCCTTTAACAGGAGCATCGGAAAGTTCTCTTGGCTGATGGGTGATGAGCACCTACCTGTTGCTGTTCCTCTATTTGTTCCTCACCTTGCCTTTTAAGGCCTGAAAACTGTATTGGAGGTCTAGCTGTCCTCGAAGGACCATGTAAATAAGGACCAGGTGACTGTCTGTCTTCGTTGAACTAAGGTTCAAGCTCCCAATCTACCACTGAGTGACTGTTAGGTCACAAATCTTTTTTTAATGAACTTTATTAATTAAAGGTTCTCGCCAATCTCAATAAATAAGTGCATGTGTGGTTTCAGCAATATAAAGTATACATATATACAGGTTTTAACATTATTGGCTACATAACACAACATAACCTAATAGCTTGCATGTTACACATCAGGTCATGCTACATATTGTCCACTAGGTGGCAGTCTAACACCCTGGAACTAACATTATTGCTAATGTGCCACATGCGAACGACGATGGCCAAACCAGCATGGAATGCTATCTGTCACAACAAACTTACATGGAACTTACATCAACTGACAAAGAACAGTAACGTTCATGCTGGCCAAATTGTTGAGCTAGCATGCCTTGAGTTAACCTGACAAGCTAAATCGCTAGACATAGCATGACACCCCTGTGGCATACATGTGTGATAAGAGTGGAGATCTCCCATCCTAACGTTCTGGGGTCTGTTTCTGAGAAAGTCCAATATCCAGGTGCACAGTGAGCTGCTCAAGCCCTGAGGTTGCTCAGCTTTTGAACCAGCTTGTGAGGTCGTACTGTATTAAAGACAAACCTGAAGTCCACAAACAGCATCCTCAGATAGGTGTTACTGTTATCCAGATGTGTGAGGGCTGTGTGGAGATGTGGCTTGATATCGCTAGGGATGATGGCCTTAATATAAGTTGTGACAAGCCTTTCCAGACACTTACTGTATTGGAGCTAAAGCAACTGGGCAGTATGTGTTTAAACAGCTCACTGTGCTCTTCTTGGGCGGGGGAACAATGGTGGCTGACTTAAGGCAGGTTGGAACCACAGACTGTGGTAGTGAGAGGTTGAAGGTAGATGTGAAAGCCTCTGCTAACTGTTCTGCGCTTGCCTTAAGTACCTTCCTTAAGTACCAGGCCTTTCAGAAAAAACATTGATTTCATTGGAAGGTAGTAAGGTTGCACATTCGGCTACAGCTGTTCAAGTAACACTGTTGGGTGTTGTGTTTAAACAGTTTTAGATTAGGTAGCACAGGCCGGTTTTTGTACAACAGACTAAATTTAGCTGCTTTTCAAACCATTTCAAACACATCCATCATTTTATGCTGCAACTCCATATTCATGTGACCTAGATATATAAAGCAATGTCATTGAGGTGTTTGCATTTTGCAAGAAATGTTCCACACGAATATTAAAAGGAACCACTTGCACACAAACCTAAATGACAACATTAAAATTGTAAAAACGCATTATCATTTGAGGTGGCAAACTAGGTACACTTCTGAACAGTTTAGATATTGCTGCTGTACAACATGTAGGCTACAGCTACTGGTGATTAACCACATTCTGTTTATCACAATATGCATGAAGAGTGCAATTGTTGTTATACTTATTCAGTGTTCTTCTCATTCCACCAACAGTTGAAAATCAGTAGTCTTTCAGTACAAAGACAAAAACACCAACTGCAATTAACCTCAATGTGGCAACACCCCTGTCCATTTGTCTGTTTATACCACATTCAAGTTTGTCTCATTTTTGAAAGTGTGAAGCACAAGCACAGGTGGGAAAACTATGTAACTGATGCCACTTTCCATCATGTCTTCTGACCTAAAGACTTTACTGTCACAAAACAGAACGAGTCAGACTCAAAAGCGTCACATAATAAACAGTTTATTTGGGGTAAAAGGGGTAAGGAAGTGTGTGGATGCTCTTTGAATGCTGAGTCGGGTAACCGGGACTGGGGAGCTGAGCGTAGGTCGTGGGCAGGCAGCGGGTCAGGAGCCGGGGCTGGAGAGCAGAATGTAGGTTGTGGGCAGGCAGAGGTTGAGCGCCGGGACTGGAGAGTTGAGCGTAGGTCGAAGACAGGCAGAGGTCGAAACCAGCAGAGCGGAGGTCGGGTCGGTCCGGGGTCGTCAGCGGGCAGGCAATCAGTCAGGAAACGGGAGACAGAGAACAAGGCCAGGCAGGAGAACAGGACGGAGACACGGGAACAGGCAGGAACAAAAACAGGAGTCAGGGTCTTAATGCTTGTCAAGCGTGAACAGCTGTAGGTTCGCAGACGGTCTGACAGAGAACACTGGGAGACAAGGGATTAAATACACAGACAAACGACAGGCAACAAGCAACAGGTGGAAACGTAATTGACTGTTTCCATCACCTTTAATTGCATTATTCATCAAGAGTTAATCCGCTCCCCTCAAACAAGTAGAATTTCTATTCACATAAGGAGAATGATGTGAATTTGTAGGTGTTTCCTTAAAGGGGTCATAGAATGGATGAATGGAGTATTATACCTTGTGCTCTGATTGTTTAAATACAATATATTCAACTTTGATTTATCAAAAATAAACTCAAGTGCAATTTTCCAAGCCCAGTTAAAGCCTTACGTTAAGGCTAGGTATTGAAATGGTACTTTTGGCTAAATGGCACCATCTTTGACAACTTCAACTGAACTACAATTGATTTGTGCTATTTGACATCACATGTAGGCTTTGCTCTAATTCCATGTTTTAGTGGCTATCTTTAAGTTATGAAGGAGGGCACAACGTTGCGCCATGCTCATGATCGCACTTTGGCCATGCACACTTAAGCTGCTCTTGGGGGGACTGGCCCTGAATTAATTGATAGTTGACAAAATGTAAGTCACTTTGGATAAAAGTGTCTGCTTAATGCATAAATGAAAATGATTGTTGGTAAATGTGGAATTGGAAACAATAGGAATCATGTCCTATGACATGCATGTAAAGCCCCATTAAATACATGGTATTACCTTTGGGTACATAGTTTGTTATGCTGTAATTGTGATGTAGATGTAATATGTAAAGCGTTAGCTGAGGGCTTCAGAGGCGTCTGTTTCTCAAATTAGACACTCTAATGTATCAGTCCTCTCACACACTTGTGCACGGGAGCCTTTCTTTCTTGACAGTTTATGGACTTATGTGAATGGAGTAGCACACAGTGGTGTGGTTGGCAATTTCTCACATAGAAAGCATGATCTTTAGCCTTCATCAGAACAGGAATGGATTAACAGTTCAGAAGAAAGTACTCTTTGTCTCTCCAAAACCAGAAGTTATTCATAAAATTAATTATTCCCTTAATTTAGCCTATTTTGGCACTTAACTTTCCTTACCTCCTATTCATTACATATAATGTTTATGTCAAGGTGTGTATCACTCTCGACTAGGCTATGATTATTTAACGCGGATTTCTTCTTTCACTAGAGGGAACCCTTGTCCCATATTACATTAAACATCCTGCCCTAGTTCTATCCTGACAAAAGAACAGTATCTTAAAAACTGAGATGAACGTACCATGACATTCTGTTTGCTATGGCCTTTCAGAAACAAGAAGTGTATTGTGAAATACAAGCATATACTGTGTCAATTGTAATACAGTAAGGACCACATGTCTTAAGTAAGTAAGTACAGAAGAAAAACAGAGCACTGGGACACCTAATGATAGTTAAAATATATTTTCTAGCCACAGGCTACATGTAAGTATTCTGTACAAATCATTAGTCACCATTATACATGCAATTAAATATGATACATGTGCATAGTGCAGAGTAATCTTTTCAATTCATCAGTGTAGGTGAAGACATACAGAGCACTTACTCTCCTAAAAGGTTAACACTCAGCATTAAGTGGCTCATGATGAATCTTGATCTAATAACACATTATGTTGAAATATTTAATTGCCAAAATAGGTTGCCATTTGTTTTCTTTCAACCAGCAGCAGGTGGTGTGGAGTCAAAGGATGCCTAAGGGCTTGGCAGGTTGCTCAATTGCACTTCTGAGTGGCTTTTAATGCACACAGATGTTCTGGGTCAAACTCACAGTGAGGGCAAATTTGGGAAAGGAAATGTTTGTTGAAAAGTTAGTGGACATTTGTTCATCCAATACATTAAAACGGGCTAATTTCACTACTAAAAGCTAATTTCACTTCTTCCTTGTGAAATATTCTGTACTATACATCATGTTAAGTGTGCAATTAGTGGTATACAGCACAGCCAGTTATGGATCAGTAATCACATTCATAACATTCACTCTCTTTCTTTTTCTCCCCACCCTTTCTATGGCTGTGTATGTACCTCTTGTGAGAACTTTTTAATGAAAGCTACTGTGCATTCATCATGCATAGATGTATTCATAACCTAGCACAATGAACCAAAACACTATTTTTGAGTTTCCCAGACACTGGTCATAGAAGTACAGCAAAGGTTTTTGTCTTGACTGTTTGTGAGAGCCAAAATGTCTCCTGCTGTAAGCCCTCCAACCCTTTCCATTCTAGCCTTCACTTGCGAGAAAAGCTTTCAGGGTGTGCCAAAGCTTGAGCTGGGTGCATCTTTGGGGCCTGGGATTAATTTTAACATTTACAAGCTGCTAAAATGTCCCAGTGTCCCTTGTTCCATTGGCTTACAATCTGCTCGGCTTGATAACTCAAGAGGAGATCACCACAGACCTTTAACGCCTCACAAGACCAGCAATCATCAAACATCACTCTAATTTACAAGGTTCAGCAGAGTGACTCTCTTTTATTGATCAGTATTTGAGCATGTAGTCAATGATTCTGTAGTTCTTAAATGTGCTATAAATATGGCATTGGATTTTTGGCATCAATGGAAAACATGACCACAGTTTCTTCGTTGTAAACCTGAAAAAGACAATAGTTTATTCTCAGAAATTAATGCCTACCAGGCAGTGTGTAATCGGGGTGACTTTCAAACTGCTAATGTGACTATTAAGGTAGATAACTCATATCAGGAATTATTAATATGTTGACTTATTAATATACAATAATGACTTAATCCTCCAGCACAAGTATGTTCTCTGGCTAAATATGAAATAAGATAAAATATAGCAGGAGTTTATGGTCAAGTTTGAATGAAACAATACTATTGTTGTAAAAGCTAAACAGTTATACACAGCACTGCTTGTGGTGGATAGCTGCCAAACCAAACTAGAAAAGACTCCTGGCTGTTACAATAGACTTACCATACAGCACAAAGAATGCTAAGCTGATTTGCATAAACAGTATCTCGACATCCTGCCATTATTTGTCATTAATATTCTCCTCACTCAATTCAGAAGGTAGCCTACATCATTTTATTTTCTTTTAGAGGGCAGTCCAGATTTGACTGTCCATGTTGAACTCCATAAACAATTTACACTTTACTCCCGAATCAAGGAAGTTCTTGGAAGCAGTGACACCTTGTTTTGTGTATGGCCATCAACAGAAGAGGGGTCCAGTCCATGCGTTGAACAGGAAATGACTTTCTCAGTGTATTATTTTGTTATTATCACATAGCTCCCTGTGGTATAAGATAGCGAGCAGGTGTGTCTAGCATGGCGTAATGTGTTTAGTCTGTGTGGAGTCCAAACCTTTTTGTGTTTAGCCTCAGGCACAATGAGACAGGAAAAGACTCATCTTCTCCGGGTTCCTCTGGGTGGTCACATGGTCATATGCTTACTGTGAATAAATCAGAGTTTACTGACAAGACCACTTTGACAATTTTGTCAGCTTCCCTGACAAAGTGATGGTTGTGGGCAATTATAGTATTTCGTGGAACGTCCATGTTGTAGAAACATGCCAAGTTAGTTCATATTCCACTTTGTCAGCTATAAGAGGGGTCTCTTCCTTTGTATCAATCCCAGGGCAGATCTGTGGTCAGTATGAAAGGCATGTCTAAAATAACCAGAATTGGCAACAATTATTAACATGCTGTACACCACGATTAGGAGAACCATATGGCCCTTCTCACTGTTCCCAGCAGTTAACTGAGGGTCAGGCCAGGGACAGTTGGGCATGGGAAAATGCAAAGTGCTGCAGTCATTATATCATTTCCTGTCCTGATTTCAGTAAAAATAGAACAATTACAATGAAAATGTTAACTGTTCTACTATATACTGCAGTTGAACAATCAAGGTCAGATCGCTTGGGGTGGAAGTTTTGTGTTTCCTATGCATTGAAAATGTCAAGGGTCGCATTCAATTGTATGTATACAATAGATACAGCATTTATATACAACGTTTTCCCTTATTGTAATACAATTTAGATATCTCTCTGGGTATCCTCTAACCGAGCCAACATATAACATGGATCAGAGTTTTATTGACTTGCTATGGTTTGTTAGATTGAAACAGAAAGAAGTATTTGTTTAATTTTTGTTCAGAGAAGTATGTTGAATTATAGTAAATTCAGATTTTTTTGATTGAGTGTAATTTATGCATTATTTCATTAAAAGAAATAGGCAGGACTTTACCCATGATATATACCAGAGTGTTGAAAATGACAGAGATCAAATTCTACCGACAGTGATGACTTCAGAGAGCTGTCATTTCCTCTGCAGGGCAGATCAATGATTCAAGGATTTCTACAGTAAGCAATTCAACATTTCAGCAAACCATTCCTTGAACATGACTCAAAAATATTTAAAAAATGACTTCACAATATTTAGGAACTGTGTAAGGAATGAATATGCTGACAAAATCTATGCAGACTCTGACAAAGAGAGTCACCATACTTCCAATTAGTGAAGTTGCCAATTAGCGATTTGCACATTTGTTCAATTTAACATATATATACCATGACCAACATGATATATATAAATATACATTGAGCATGACTGTTGTTGTTAAACTGTCTGGGCTTGACTGTGACAGCAGTAAGTGACAGAATGGAATGTGTTCAGAGCCCCAGATTCCCAGTCTGTGAGGAGAAGGGCTAAAGCAGCATGCCATAATCTCCCACAGGACTTCCCTGCCCATCCAGTTCTGGCTTGGAGAAGTGTTCTGGAACCTTCTACAGTACCCCTTAGACTGGAGCACAAGCGCTGAAGTCTTTTTGTAACCACCCAGGCCGCCATAGCTCTGATTTCTGAAATTTGATTTGTTCACACCCAGACATGTCAGTAAAATGCAACAGTATGGTTCAGACTAAACTGCTGGCTCCACATGCAGACAAGCCTACATATTTAGCATCATTCTCTGTCACTGGTCAGTTTTAGAACCATTCTGTCTCAAATCAATCAGATTGCCCTGTGACATTTTGTGCTCACATATCAAAGATCCAAAATTAAGAGGGGAAGAACACTGAGAATAAGAATAGACTTCACTACTAGGGCCTTCCATTCTACCAAAAACAAATATGAAGTCTAGGAACGGCATCTTATCATCATTTTTTAGTCATGAAACAATATAGAACTGTAATATAGATCTGTCTATCCTTATTGCTCTTTCTTTCTTTCTTTCTTTCTTTCTTTCTTTCTTTCTTTCCTTTCTCTGTTTGTATGGCTGTTCGTTTCTCTGTCACACACACAAACAAATGCTCTCACATTTACAAATACACGCTTGCAATGTCAAGCTCATGGGGGGATTTATCCCCCTGCTTTGTTATCTTCTGGAACATTGCTTGAGCTTTAGTGGTGACCAAATAACAGCTCTACTGTCCTCGAGACACCATCACTTGCCTCTCTCTCTGTCTACCCATAGAGATCCCTCAAGATGAGAGCCTTTTGTCCATGATTAAACTCAATTGGACAGAAACCAAGTGTAACAAGCCCTTTTCTGACTGTTTGTATGTGATCTCTCCTCGTTCAATACATGCAACACGTTTCGTTTGTCCTTTTTGGCGAGTGTTTCATGTCAACAAATAATGGTGCATCGAGGGACTTGTTCTCCTTTCACTCCTCATAATGGCCACGGGGAGAGGTTTTCAGAAGCATCTTTGCGGCCTTTATCCTTGTTATACTTCTCGTTGTAGTCTGTAAATTCCATGTCCACTGGGTGAGAAAAGTTTTACCGCTTCCACCATGTCGGGCCGCTAAATCCAGAACTAAAACCCGCTATGGTTTCTCTACCCGTCGCCACTTTCCTGTCTGTATTCAGGGATCATGGACTCTTCTCCTCCTCCTTTACACCCTACTGTATATTTATTTGTGTTAATCACTACTCAATTTGAGTCCTTTTAACTAGGGACCAGTTTGCATTTATTGATGCAATGTCTCTTTGATGTAATTAAACTCATGACAGCTTTTGTTACTTTGAGGTCTTTATCAGAGTGTACATATGTACAGACTATCTTCTGCAGCCTATATAAAAATACCACTATATACTGTAGCAGTATGAACATGCAAATGTGTTTTTTTTTCTTTCACTCTTATTTTATTTAAATAAAGGCTTTAATTAAATTCCAACATGCTTATTTTAAAGATTTCCAATGGACCAACTTATGTGTAACATTGACAACCAAAGAACTTCGGTGTGGATGCTGCCATCCTTGTTGTCAGCTACCTAATATAATATCAGTGGTTTAGCTGTGCGATACTTTTTGATGCACATGATTTTGTGTACACTGATAAAAGCACCAATCCTCTGATAGTCCTATTTCAAAATGATGCATCCTCCGTAAAGGTTATTCAGGTTGATTATTTTTGGTTCCACATTCTCACCAAAGTTTAATGAAACCTACAGAGCTTATTATAAAAAATAAAACCAAACATATTTGTGCAGGCAACAAATTTATGTTGTTTTGTGATGGCAGCTCTTAGGTAAGAACAGTGATTCAAATCACAACTGACTTTACATATATGTTAAAAATAGTTAAAACTATAAGCATTAAAAAATTATTAAATGCCCATAATGAAATAAATAAATGTTAATGCAAAGTAATAAAGTAAAAGAGAAAAATCTCATTAGACACAGATGGTAGTATGTCTACTGGGGTAATGTAGATCTGTAAACTTTGTCATAAAATACTTGAGCAAATAAATCATACATTGAAAATGCTATAATAAAGATGCTTAGATTTGACGGTCAGGAATTTGCATGTCTATCCACTGTGTATAAAGGGTAACATCAAAAGAGTCCTCCTGAATATCAGTTTACATTCTATAATCATTGTTTCCATTTAGATCAGAGTAAAAGCTTTTACGGTTTAATGGAGACTGAGACTTTAGACTGATCCCTTGTGGAAAATCCAACCTAGATGCAAGATGAGTGAGTAGATGATCAATCTTCAGAGTTAAAGGAGTTTAAAACAGCATCTGTCTCCTCATGGTGAACTAAATCTGTTTGTTCAGGGTATGGCATTAACAATAGCCTGCTAAGACAGTGCAAATCTGCAATTCAACTTTTACATTGATTTATCCATCCAGCCATCATGAGCGCAAGGAAAGCAACCTGTGAGAACGAATTATGGACCATAATGCTTTGTGTACATGTGGCTGTTTGTCTAGTCAGCCACAAAGTTGCTGCTGACCCTGATAGGCTACCTCATCATGAACCCCCTTTTATCAAACTCAGCACCAAATACCAGACGTTATTATTTTTAAACACCCTGCATGGTACACCTGACACTGTGGAGAGATTATGTACATGTATGTTGTTATACAAAGTTAACACATCATGCTGCATTACAACTTGATAACTGTGTTGGACTGTGTTTACAAAATAATGATGCTTACAACTGTGAAGGTCTATTTGTTGTCTGTGAATTCTACTTTTATGAACTAAAGGAATGAATAATATCAATATTTGGTTAATCTGTGGTGGGAATTATAATGTAAAACATAGGTTCTTTTCAATGATAAATAATCTCTCTTGACCCAGTGGTCCAGTGTCTCTTGGTGCAGTGTCTATCATGCCAAACTGTAATCATGTGCATAAATGGTTGTCAACTTTTAACATGATCCAACGCTGATATTTTAAAGCATTAAAGAAATCAGAAATGTCCTATTAGAGATTCGTAGGAAGATAACTTCATGACCAAAGATGGGTAAGACAATCCATGCATTGTGTCCAGCTTGTGTAGACTGGTGTGACCTTCCAATGAATTTCACTTCAATTATTGAGGTCAGGAGGGATCCAATAGCATCAGAAATGAGTATTGCCACAAATTAGATTTAAAAGGGGGGCAGCATCTGCTTTTAATCAATAGGAATCGACAGTAGTACTATCTACTGGCTCAACTGAGTTTCAAAACATGGTGGATTACTGATGTTATCACCCAAACCAACTCTTTCCTGGACTCTTACTGGCCTGCCAGAGACTCCATAAGCAACTGAGAGCCTCCATATATTTTGCCTGATCCAAGCTATAGGGATTTTGTGGACTACATGGGTTAAATGTAATATAATAAGCACTTTTGTGATATCTTTTACATTTGTGGAGATGAAGTTTGGATGTTTTCAGTTTTATTACTTACTACCTACTTAATTCATTTCTACTTGCCATTACTTACCAACTGATTCATTTATTTGCACTCGCCAATGAAGAGCCATAACCAGTGTTTCATACTGAAAGAGATCTTGGAAACTAATTTGAACCTGCAGTAAGTTGCATAAATATTAGATGGGACTCATTTTGCCTGACTCAAATGACCTTTTAGTCATACTTCTGGAAAGGTCATTGGTATTTATATATATTTGGAGAAGCTTTGTACTATTTAGCTTTGAAGCCAGTAATGATAAGGCATATAAAGTCATGAACAATAGTATGTTTGCTTCTTCTTTAAGAATTACAATGTACCTTTGGTGTAAGGTTTGATGTGTTCAATTATGAATTTGTAATTGTTCATATTGCCTCTCAATAGGACAGTCACTGCCTATCCATTAAGAATAATGAGAGGGCCTTGATTCATATCAACAGTGTCTTAAAAGAGGTTATTTGGGTGTTCTTTTCTTGCTAGAACAGAGAAGACGACCATTCAGTTTCAGAATTACGCCAAAGATAGACCTATCTGGAAAGCACAAAAGGATTTGAGATTGATGCAGAGGTAAAATGAGGAGGCAATGGCCATGACAGAATGTGGCTGATAAACTCCTCATTACCAGTACTGGTCACTTTGGTCAGTTAAATGGGGTCAGCAGGGGTTATCGGCATCCATGTTGATTGAATAAATGCCAAACCCACTGAATGCACCCTGGCTTTGTTAAAGAAAAGTTGACTGTGATAAGTTGTGAGCACACCATTTAAGTGACAGTTGAAGTTCTTTCCTGTGCTGTTGGATATGGGCTGTAGCTTCTCGTAACATCGCTTCAAACAAACATGAACATTTAGGGAGTGTACTAGCAACACTACCTCATCAATTTACCTGTTTCAGTTTAAGCACATAATAACACATGAATTTATTCATGTAAATACCTGAGGGCTGCCATTTTTGTGTTTGTCTCGTTCCAGACAATGTAAATAGAACCCGGTAGAAAACAGACTCTGAGCGAGAGGCATTGTCTGATATGAATGCCTGCCCTGTGTCGAGGCAAGAGCCAAGCTCTAAAGGCACAGTTAAATGCTTTTGAATAAAAACAACATCTTAAATCTTGACAGATGAGCCTGCAGGCTCCCAGCATCTTATTAATGCGATGTTAAATGCCTCTGGCTGTTCTCATTTTCTCTTCATGTGACTATGTTTTGATGGCACTTGTATAGTGGTGACTTGTTTCAGTGAATTCATCTAGACATAAGTCAGTAGTATGTTGGATACTAATTCAGAAAACCTATAAATAAAAGACAGAAATGTGCCTGAAAACATTCCTATCACAAGCAGTGAAGCAAACAATGGTGTCAGTTCATTAACAGTGAATGCTCTGTATAGCCAGCCTGATGTTTTGTCCAGTAGAGGACATACTGTAGCTGCAGATCAAAAACTTGGCCAGTGTCTTTCCTGGTGTGGTGTAAATGCATATCAGGTTGTTTATTCTTTTCATTGTTGTTTTATTTTCCCTCATACCCCCCTCTCCCCTTTTTGTCAGCTTTCCCTAAACAACAAGTGATTAAAGGCCTGGTGAAAAAAGTGAAACAAAACTCTCATTGAAAGTGCTAAGAGTTTACATGGCGATGTGCTGTTTCCAAAGGACACCAAAACAAAATGAGACTGAGGCTTCCCCTCCGTGTGCTGACACTGCCACAGGAAATGTTGACAAAGTCAGACAATTCAAAGTGCCTGTTTTTAAAGTGTGCATTGTGGCTGTTAATTTCAGCTAAACAGTTTGGTTTGGCGAGCACATGGAAGGGTTCCGGCTCAACCGCCCTGTCTCCTAGCAATGCCACAAACACCCCCTATGCAGCACTGGTGCCCAGTGTGCTTTCTTTGGCAAGGGCTCACATCCTCCCTTCCTTTTTGACTGTACATTGACAGCTTTCAGGTCAAAAGACTTCTGAATTAATCCATCATGGTGGAATTGTTTGTTATGAGCTTCACTTCCAGTCCAATATCCCCTTGCTTATTGCTCCACTTGCTAAAAAAAAAAAATTTATTGTGGCCTATATTTTTACCAAATACCAAAAAATAATAACATAAAAAACACAACTATACCAAACCAAATGTACTGTATATCATAAATTAA
This sequence comes from Tenualosa thibaudeaui, assembly GCA_027481765.1. NCBI lineage: Eukaryota > Metazoa > Chordata > Actinopteri > Clupeiformes > Clupeidae > Tenualosa > Tenualosa thibaudeaui. The sequence continues at coordinate 2,499,583 of JAIFZK010000071.1, forward strand.
GGCTATGAACATGAATATGATCTTCCGCATACATTCACGTTCACTTACTTACGTTCACTTACTTACTTCAAAAGAGTGCATTTAAAAGGTGTCTTAGCATTCTAGTTATGAAGAAATCAAAAAAGTGCTCTTGAGTAAAGAAGTCATTTTCAATAGATATCCTACTGTATATCTGTATCACAGCACTGCTTATTCAAAAGCATGTACCTTATATTAAGCCCACTAATTAAACACAGAACGAGAACAGAGGGATGGCTTTGTACCCTGAATCAGAGAGACTACGCCTGAGAGGGAAATTATCGAAGATTTAAATGGGGGGACCTTTGAATACATTTCTGAGGAGAAGGGTGGTTTTTCAAAGGGCTCTGTGTGTTCGAATCCTCTCCATATTAGACAGCCTGGAGCAGACTCAGATGCACAATGGCAATAATTACCCACAACAGACATGGGGTGCCATCAGCGAGAGGTCACTTCCTCTCAGGCTACTACTGTTCAGTCGCCGTGGAGACACTGTTCCATCCTTTAAAGAGAGTGACATGTTATGAGTAAAGTGAAAAAGAGGATCATCTACAGAATGTATTCAGAGGCACTCTTGGAACTGAACTCATATAGGCTGACCCATCAATGAAGGAACTTTGGAAGACGTTAAATATTGCATTAAGCTGTCAGTGTGTCTTATGTGAACTGGTTTGTTCACATTATATTTGCAAGCTACTTCAACTACTGGGGTCATCTTTTAATTTTATTTGACCAAATAATTTTAAATATAACTTATTTATTGTGATTCATTATGAAACATTATTTAATAATTTCGTTTTATTGGCAGTGAGCAGCATTTACTTTAGTCTTGATATAAGCAATTACACAAACATACCAGTCTTCCTGTGACTATCAGTCTAGCCTATTAGGAAAGTCTCTTATCAGAGGTTATCAAGATTTCCACTTGCCTAGGACCCCCCAGCTGCTTTAACAGGTTACATATGGGACACATGTTTGCCATTAAAAACATTTATCTGAGCCGCACACTTATGTGATCCTGCAAAAAGAGGTGGCTGAAAGGCCCAGCTCACCGCTACTCGATGTTGATTTGGAGTCTTCCGCCTGTGCAGGGCGGGCTCGTTCTTGCACTGGGGCTCCCATTTCCCTTCCATCTGATATACATCTGAGGTAATAAAGCCGCAGCGAGATCAAAAGACCACACTTCGCCCATTAAACAAAGCCTGGGCTCTTTGATTGGGAGCTTGATGTCGCTCTTTTTCCACTGATTGAGTGTTGATGATAACTGATTGGATGTTTGCATACGGGATGTTTCTTAATAGGTGACAAAGCTTGGGAGCGAGATCTCCTATACATGAACTGACTGTGTGGGCATCTTCCAGTGTCAAGCGATAGAAAGGAAAATGGCTTAGTCATTCCATGTAGAATGTTTGCACCATATTATTGAAAGCATACGAAATATTCCTATGAAAAAAAGAGAAATATAAAGCTTTATACTCACATTAGTTTTTTTGTTTTGTTTTTTTTTTTCCTCCTTCAAGCAGTGAGCCAAAGAGGCCTCTCTTGGCAAGTCCACACTTGGCAAGGGAAGCTACCCACTCAAAAATCCAAAGGATCCTCTGCCAGTAGTTTAACAGAATCTTCTGACGCGGTTCGAGGTTTGGCATGAGTGGGGATATGGGGAACCGTATCTAAATGCGTCCAGACACTCCAGAACATTTGAAGGGCACCATTTATGATTTACAAAGCTCAGGATTGTTGGGGCTCTGTGTTCTAACAACACTGATAAGACTATTAAGGAATTTTAAGGGCAGCATTTTGCACCGGATGAATTCTGCCCACTGTTGGGGGAAGAGAATGGGGCGACATTTTGAGGACAGTAGGATTGCGGGGGCCCCTGGTGCTTTTACGAGCCACTGCCAGAGCTCATTTGATAACAAAGACAGACCCACCATATTTTCCTAATTCCGTCTCAAGGTGGCCAAGCTTTCAGTGTTAAGATGCCCTGGCAAACTAGCAGAGGATTGCTCATACACCCAAATGGACACATTCAAGCACACACACACACACAAACACACATAAAATGCATGTACACACACAGAGAGGCATACACACTCATACACACACGCACACACTCGCACACATACACACACACACACACACACACACACACAAGGAATGAGAAAGTCTGAGGACCATCAAGTTCTCTGATGGTTACAAATATGCCAATCCATGGACAATGTGTGTACACAAATCTGTATACAAATTCCTGAAAATGAACAGCTTGCTTTAAAGCAATGTAGCTTTTGTCTAACAGATCAGTTTTTATCACTTTGTGTACACTGTTGCCATACAGTGGGCATTGACCTGTCTGCATTGACCATGTGTGACACTACTCCTGTTAGACCTAATCCAGTCTGCCACTTTCTTTTTGCTCCAGGAAATGCAGGCAACAATGCCTTATGCCACCTTTGGAGAGCATATGACTCTCCTTGTAACAGTTACAACTCCAGATGTGCAAGGAGAGAGAGACACTAAGATCTGTCATGATAGCCTGTTGTTATTTCTGCCTCATCATCCTCTGTGTATATTTTGTGCACACATACACACAGTAGTAGCTAAGTCGCCTGTTGTATTATGAGGACTGAGTAATGTAATTTCGAAATGATAGAAGACAATCAGATCAGTCTGTGAGTTTAAAAATGTTTGGTTCAGTCTAGACAGGGAGGAAAAGAGAAGCGAGGAGTCCATGTTTTCCCCTCTAAAACAGCACCATTTCACCAAGAAATTCCCCTCTCCCTTGGACAAACAACAATGCAGTTTAAAAGGAGGTATGCCCATGTGATCTGGCCTCCTCCCCTGGTGTTTGCATCACAGATGCCCTAAGGGCTTGTGAAAAGAGCCATTGAACAGGAGGGCCCCAACAACAGTGACGGCCAGCATGTAACATAGCATCTCAGCGGTCAGAAGGCACACTCTCATCCATGTCACATGGCCAGGGAGCTGTGAGGGGGGTCAACCCCTGCACCTCCCCTCCGCCCCCCTCCACTCCCTCTCCCTCAGCGATGGGAAGATTCATCAGTGTCTTTGAAGTGACAGCAGGTTTTCACCTCCGACAGTGATTACTGGGTATGTTGCTTTACTGCATCACTGCAAGAGTGCTTCGTCAATAGCATCCTGTGTCTGGCATTAGAATACTACCTCTGAACTGACAGCCTGCCTCATCCATGTGTCATAAAGGCTTTTCACAAGTTGATGATTCTTTAGTGTTTTGTTCCACACCTCTTTAACCTGACATCTAATAGTACTTTGGTAACAATGGGTCTTATTCACCAATATATAATAAAATTTTCTTAAATTTGTTCTTAAGGTCCTATTAAAAATAATTAGGTCTGCCAATATTTTACTCTAGAATTGCTAAAATTGATAGAAATGCAAAAAAAAAAAACTATTATTTTGTACACACAGGTTCCTGCTGAAAGGTTCAAGTGCTATTGAGTGTTAGTAGATTTTGTTTTTACTTATAACCACGTACCAGATAAGAAAAAAATGGTGAATACACAACCTTTTAAAAAATCCTTGTGGAGTTTATAAAATGTATTCCATTTTTTTTTTTGCAAGAATGGTTGATGAATGAAGCCTGTTGTTTTTTTGTCTTGTAATGTCTTCAGTAATGACTTTTAATGTTTCATGTGTTAGATTGTGTTTTGGGGTCTCATTTTATATGCAAAGTGCAAACTGTTGAGGATGTAGACTGGTAAGGATGCAGACTGGTAAGGATGCAGAGTGGTGAGGATGTTGCTACATTTCACTCCCCCATTGGCAGGGGCCTCTTCACAGCACCCTGTCCAGATGCTGCGGTAGGAAGTGGTTGAAGAGCAATAAATAAATTTCCACTTTGCGCACTTTTGTGGAAGAGGAAAAAAGACGTGTGCTTCAAAGGGCTGGCTTGTCGAGACAGGTACCAATTATAGCAGAGGGAAACATCTTGACTTCAAATATTTACCATACAGTAATGTGAACTTCTGCATGGGTTTCATATCTGCTCTGTAGTATCAGCAACAGTGGACACACACATGCAGATGTAAACCAGTTCCGTATGCACATGCATGTTCTCACATGAAGACACACACAGAGACACACACACAGAGACACACACACACACGGCACACACAAGCACCTACAGATACTGAAGCATGCTGCCACACATGCATTCAATTAGCCTCAAAGTGTTTAGGGCTTCTCCAGATGAGTTTCAAACAAGGAGCAGCATGGGCCACCTTTCATCACACTCCGTAGTGAGAAACTAAAAGCAACACATTCCCCTTTTTGCCACTATTAATACTCTAAAATCCTTATTGCTTGTGTGGAATCAGAAGAGAGTGGAGCCATTATTTTCAAGGGATTTCAATGGATTTATTATTTCCATCTACCTTGATGACCGTTTTGTGTTGGCCAGACATATCTCTGTCAGGATGCCACTTTCCAAGCCAGGGGGATTTCAAGTCCTGCCCGCTTGTCCATATTGGCCTGTCCGTTAAAAGGACAATGCACTAATCCATTCAGCACACTGAAAGTTTCAGCACAAAAAACTTTCTCAATATGCGCCCTAATCGGCCCCTTTTATCAGATTAGAACAGATTTCTCCTCCCCACGCTTGCCCTGGATTTGTAAGCTCACAGACACATTGCATCAACGCAACATGGTGCAGCGGCCACCTTCTGTTTCCCCCTCTCCACCCAGGTTCCAGCAGGGCGTTATGTCGTGGCTGAGCCCCTCGATTAGGTTGGGAGTAGGTTGTTTTGTCAGAGATTTGTGACAGCAGATTTTTGTGGTCCCATTTCTTTAAGTGGAGCCACTAATCGGATGGGGCATGGCTCTCTATCAGAGTGGGTCACGCACAGGTAGGCTAAATGTACTCTTATCCTCTCTCATGACTGCAATGGGATAAATAACTTCTAGTCAGGACTCATTATGTCATTCCTATTTGGTGCCACTGTCTGTTGCAAAACATGCCTTTTACATTTATATGCAATTGCACTGAAGATTGGCTTTTTGTCACGTCCATAATGGCAATAAAATGCCTTGGTATGTGTATGATGTGAATGATTACGTGGAATATTTTGTAAATTTTTTCATGTAAGTTCTACAGCCAAAAAAAAGCAAATGCCTAAATATCATGTGATCGTTCACATCATACAACACCATACCATACCATTTTATTGGCATTATGGAATTGACAAAAAAGTTATCTTTTTTATGGAACTGCCCCACTAGTTATATTGATGTGGAATAAGGTGAAGTTCCACAAATGAGCATCATGCATAACTCTCAGCAATTTAGACCATAGAGCCATAGCAGGGGGTTGAGCACCCTTCCTAAGCAAGTTAGTATTGTGAAATCTCATTAGTATCATTTCATCCAGCATAGATGTGCATGACAGTAGTCCATGACGTGCCTGAAGTCCAAAGAGTATTTGCATACAGTAGCACTGTCATTTCCCCGTGTTGCCTTCAGCTCTGTTACTGAGGCTCTCTGTCTCCAAATGGCAAAAGTTCTGACCTTGGAGCAAATGGTTGCTGAACGTTAAGCTTTGTCCTTAACATTGTTGTTTTTTTTTTGGCTGCACCATTGGATGGAAAAATTATACAAGATTACTCACAAACTACAAACTACAGGAACTTCCTTCCACAGAAAGTGATGCTGTTGATGTCCCGCATCATACTCGCGACATGGTACCAGACGGAGAGATTTTTCTCTATGATGGCATTACAATGTCTTACATATCTGAGTAATAAAAATATGTCTATGCTTTTCTATGCCAATATGAAATATTTTACTAAGCTAATCACTTTTTTTAACAATGCAGCCAACAAGTAGCAACTCTGATGCTGACTTTCCATTCAGTGCTCTCCCAATGCTGGATCTGCATCAACCAGCACAACCTTCAAAACCCACACTACACTGATGCATGCATATAAATCAGAGTTCATTTCATCTTTGTTTGTGTGTGTGTGTTCCTGTGTGTGTGAGAGAGAGTGTGTGTGTACATGTGCATGCATAGGCAATGGCCAGGGGATCTCATTTGGTGTTCTATATGCGCTGTCCTGAGGCCAGACTTTCAGCTGTGGAGCTTGCTGCCTCGGTGGCAGCCGTCAGGGAGTAGCTCCCATGATTCCCATCATCCTTCACAGCCCTCAGTGCTGCTGTCTGGCCCAGAATGCATCTCTCTCTCTCTCTCTCTCTCTCTCTCTCTCTCTCTCTCTCTCTCTCTCTCTCTCTCTCACTCATCAACAACTTCTCATCTCATAGCCATCACATGGACATGTTCTGCCAAGAAAATGGGTTGCCTGCAATACAAATGCCCAGTGCTGATGTGTTCAGTTTGGGGCTTTGTAGTAGAAGAGTGTTGCCACTGAGAAACTTTGTTTGTGGATGCATTTGAAGCACTAAACCACTCAACCGCTGCAGTCCCTGCAGTGCTCATTTGTGCCCCTTGTTGTTTCTTCACTCCTGTTAGGTTGGCCAAAACACCGCTTCTCAAAACTGAACCCATTTAATGGCAAACAGCCCCCCAGCTCACACAATGTAAATGTAAACATGACACCTAGTTTGGTTCCTGTTGAGTGAAGAATGCTCAAAGGTAAAAGACTCTGTTTTCAAGCACATTTTTATCTTCCTGTCTCTTTTCTCGTCTGTCTCTCTTTTCTTTGTAATCCATTACGCAAGTGCATGCATGACGTGATGGAGCACAACGTGGTGGTGGAGCTGTGTTAGATTTGTGGGGGCGCTGCTTTGGAATAAGTGATGGAGGGTTTTGCATGGCGGCATCGTGGGGGATAGTGTAACCCCATCGGTGCGGTATGTGCTCGGAGGGGGCTGTCATGGCAGCTTGCCACAGGACCAAACACTCCGGGTAAATATTTGCATCTCGGTAGTGGGCGAGTTAGCATTGAGGTCAAATGTCTGGTATCCTCGCGAGCTGTGTTGGTGCCTTTTTTTTTCTTTCCTTTTTGTTGTTACAGTTGGTGCTTTGGCTAAGGAGGGATGGCAGAATGAGAGAGTGTTTAAGTGAGGAAGAGAGAGTGGAGGAGTGAGTGACATGGAGATAGAGGCAATGGGAAAAGAGTGACTGAAGCAGGCACATGAGACTGTGAGAGAAATAAAAAGGTGAGAGCGAGAGCAAGAGAGAGAGGGGTGGGGGGTGGGGGTGGGGGTTGGGAGAGAAATGTAGACTGAAAAATGTTTTTTATGTATTTCTTTTTTATTATATATATTTTTAGATAATTTATATAATTCACCTTTTTGCATGGTTTGTAACACTCCATGGTTGTCTCCACTATAGGTGCAGACCTACGCTTGACAAAAAACAAAGCAAAAAAAAAAAAAAAAACAGGACAATTCCTGTCTTAATAGCTCCCAAAGATATCTCCTAGTATGTAATGTCACTTTCCAAAACACCCACAAGAGCACAAAAGTAGGTATTACCCCACTTTGAAATGACCACTTGCGTCATAAAAAAGTGTTGCCTCTCTGTGATGATATTTTCATCCTGATCAAAGTCTTTAATTCCAGAGCCTTGATGTGTTGTCTGACATAATGAACTGGTGTTGTGCTGCTGCATTGGGTGAATATGGATGGCTGGACGTTTGTGCATATGTGGCTGTATGGCCTGTAGATGGCGTCGGTCTCCGTACATATATGTTCATCCATCTCTGATCTCTCATCAGCACTGAGAGACAATGAGCCCATTGTTTCCTTTCTGCCCTCACCTCCTCAGCTTTGGATCCCCCCTCGATTGTCTTATGTCATAACCACTCTCTCATCTTCTCTCCCTTCCCTCTCTCTCTTTCCTTCTCTCTCTCTCTCTATCTGTCTTCTTCACTCACTCCTCTCCCTCTCTCTCCCTTCTCTCTTTTTCTCTCAGACCCACTGCCAGCTCATTGTTTGAAACCCACGTTCACCAGCTAGTCTCTCGTTCTGTCTGTTTGTGTCGGCGTGGTATGTTAATTGGTGTTTCTGTGGACGTGTATGTGTATGTTTGTGTTTGTGAGTGCATGTGTGTGTGTGTGTGTGTGTGTGTGTGTCTGCTGACTTCACACAGGCAGTGCCATGTGCCCTTTGCTTTGCTATGGGTGGGAGCAATGGGACAAGAGACACTGTTCAGATCAGGGGTGGAGGAGGTAAAAAGGGAATAGAAGAAAGGGTACTGAGGCAATTGAAAGCTCACACACACACACACACACACACACACACACACACACACACACACACACACACACGCATTCGTTCACACACAGACACACACATACACACACACATGCAATTCCCAAGGCATTCGTGGGGATTGGTGGTGCCAAGAAATCTCTCTTCTCTGGAACACCTAATCCTTGGGACTGGGCCAAGGACCACAGTCTCTGTGTACAACTGACACCGGCCACCAGGGACACTTAAGGGTTTTTAGGCGTGTCCTGTTCTCTCTCAGCTCGACCACAGCCAAAGCATGAAGCATGAGAGAGAGCAGCTCAGCGACCAAGGAAAATAAATGATGCCGGGGGATACAACTGTAAAGCATGTCAAAGGTGTTCTCGGGCATATTTCTCCACCAAAATGGACTGAGTCATTGTTTCAATACACCAAACATGCCTTTTGTATATGAGCAGATGGGGTGGGGGTGTAGGGGAATATATATGCAGCACATAGTATGTTTGAACATGTAAAATCTGATATGGATCTCACATGGTGGAGAAGAATGGGCTTTTAATCGTCTGCCCTCTTTGAACTGTAACACTTAGAAGTGCTGCCCATTATGTTTCCACAAAGCACTTTCAAAAATACAATGAGCTGGCCCTCCAGATATGGAGTGAACAGCCTACGACGCCAGCGAGCCCTTAGCGAATCCACAGAGGTCCACTCAATCAGTCCAATAATCATTGGCCCTTTTTGCTGGATAGTGTTAAAAAGTACAGACAAAAGCGCAGTCTCAGCTCCTTAACTCTCAGTAAAACTTCAACTTAATAAACACAATCATGATGGACAGCTCGCTCAGCAGACATTATCTCCACAGAGTGTTATTGTTTGAGCTCAAGAAGAGAGAAGCTTTGTAAAGGGAGGTACTACTGACTGTTCTCCCAAGTTGATGGCGTGTATTTGTGAGTATGTGTGTGTGTGTGCGTGTGTGTGTATGTGTATGTGAGTGGTAGTTGGCATTTAGCAGGTAAACTCTCACCAGCTGTCACATCCTGCCCGCTGCTTAGAGTTTACTCTGTGTGAACACCACACTTCCTTGCTTGGGTTAGGGCATGTAAACTGAGGATACGGGCCATTACAGGCTGCAAAAGCAGGAAACATCAGGTGCCTACCTTTGCCTGTGGAGAAGCCCTGTCTGAGGTTTGGTTTATACTCTGCATCTACAGGACACAGGAGAAAGCTAGAAGGGCAGTTAGAGAGAGGGGGAGGGAGAGACAGAGAGAGAGAGAGAGAAAAAAGATAGAGAGGGAGGATGGAGTAAGGGATAGAGGGAGAAAGAGTGAGAGGGAGTGACACTAGTGTCATAGTCAGATTGAAATAATTTTCGCGCGTTCCAAACAATATTAGGTACTCCATCCATAAATTACCATAACCTTGACAAAGTTGTCACAAGTCGCAAATGCTAGCCAACGCCAAAGCCAAAGCAGAGGACATCAATCTACAGGGCATGTATCGTGTGCGGGCCTCGGACTGACAGCAGATATGTGTCTCTCTGGGTCTCTCCGGACTGTCCCATCTTGACATACGGAGCTAGCAATCGGCACAGCATGTCGTCACATGCTGTGCGATTGTTTGTCTGCCATTGTCACTTTCTGCTTGACATGACGTGACCCTGCGAAAGGAACGATGCAAACAATCCAGATGATTAACGATGGTGGCCTTTATGGCCTGGGACTTGCCTAGTGAAGATGCAGCATACCAGCGAGAGAGGGACCCCCCTGGCCCTCCTGATCACTGACCCTGAGTAACCTTGTTATGAGGGACATTTTACATGCAGAATGTGTGTTTGTGTATGTGTGTGTATGTGACAGAGAGAGAGAGATCATGTGTATGTGTGTGTATGTGACAGAGAGAGAGAGAGATCATGTCACATTTTGGACTTTACAAAAAACTGTTTATGGGCAACATTACCCTGGTTCATGATTCTGTGACCCCACAAAGAATTGACTACAAAATTCAATCAACGGACGACGATTCCACTGAATTAATTAGCACTGAAGACATATCAGGCCAGCACAAAGTTCATGAGCATTCACTTATCACAGAAGGCAAAAAATGTTGCCCCAGAGACTGTAAAAAATGTTGCTTGTGGCAGTGACCTCTCGTGATAGAAGAGATTTGGCTCGATGTGTGACATGTTTTCACTGTTCTGATTGATATTTACATTATCACACTCACTCAGCTCATCCATGTGTGACAATATGCACGATGCAATGAAATGACTTATTGCGTGATCTTTGCTCCTCATTTGCATAGATTATAATCACACACTGAGCAAACTACTTTCAGACGTTTGAATGAATGAGACGTTCGAAAAGCCATACAGCTCCCCAATATACCCCAACCAGGCCTGCTAAGTGACTGAAAACAACCTGATTTCATCCCCTTCTTTCCTTGTCCTCTGTTTTGTGAAGAGATTGTTAATTTGTGTCCTGTTGTCGTCAGTTATGTATTGTATCTGTTGCACCGCTGTTTATCACTTTGGGAAAATGTATTTTGATGTATGCTGTCATTTGTTTACCTGTTTTCTCTAACTGCAGATAGTGTAATTATTACCCAGTTATTAATGTCATTACTACCTAGTTTCCTCCTAATACTGTATGTGAGTTAAACATGTAGCTGCTGTGTACTTTGCTCTGTTATCCTTTTTGTTCTTGTTTTGTCAAAAGAAAGTCTCCATGTCACGGATAGACCCCTCGCTTCCTTTAGTGACGCACAAGTCTCATTCTTTATTTAGGTTAGAAGGTCTTTGCCACAGATGACACTAAGAAAGGTCAGGGTTGTTTACTATGGGACACATTATCCCAACTTCACCCAGCCCCAAAGACACTATCGGCACTGGAAGTGTGGACGGTTTGAGTTTTAACAGTATCTGAATAAACATTAATTAGCCAATCCTTTCCTAGCCTGCCAATTTAGTTAGGGAATCAGATGAAGAATTTATCCCAATGTTTGTGAATGTTTGTACTCTGAGAAGTAATGTGCCGTTTTTGCTGTGATATAAGCATGAGTAATTCCCTCATGATAAAATGGGAACTCTACCAAGTGCGACTCAGAGGAGTTTTTCCATGTCGCTGGTCTCCCTCTGTTCCCTGGCTGTTTGCAGTGGAGTTGAGTGGAGTGAGGCTCTTATGGAGCTGATGCGGCCCAGCCCTCTGCTGCCAGCTTCCATTAGACCCACGCTGCGGTTGCTACCTAGGAAACTGTTGTGTCCTGTCGACAGGGCTGCCAAAACCTGTGAATCACCAGCACACAACCACTGGCAGACTCCCTGCCTCTCCCTCTCTCCCACTCACACGCACACACACACACACACACAGACACACACACAGACACCACACATTCTCGTGTACACACACACTCACACTCTCACACACACACACACACATAGCAGAGATGTCAGGTATGGTTAGATCAGTGGGCATTCCCAGCAGGGCCCAAGCGCCTGGGTAAGGTAATCTGCCACAGACCTGATTGCTCATTTCACCCGTTAAGTGCTGACCAGACGCTTCCTATTACACCGACAAACACCTCTGCCCCCCCTCCATCCCCCATCCCCCATCCCCCCACCGCTTCCACCACCTCCCTCCCCAACCGTCCCCCTCACCTCACCCTTAAACCCACAGGTCCCAGAGAAATGGCACACCCGCCATCCCCCAAACCACCCACCAGCTTTCCTACCCAGCACCTCCACCCAGCTCTCATCACATTCAAATCAGAGTAGAATAATGCGCTCCAAGACAAGTGGAGCTCTTTGCTGCCTTTCCTCTCCTTGGTCACCTTCCTGCTTGCATGGTTTTCCTGTAATTGCAGGCGCTGTTGTACACGTCTCATATTTCCTGCCAGTGCACTTGCATCACTCAAACTGAGGTGTCAGGAGTACTGTTAGGCTGGACAACTGAGTGTGTTGTCCTTGTCAGGCCATGGTTACTGTTGACTAATCCGAATAGTTTCACAATGGGATTTTTTTGCACTGATTTTTTTTTTTCAGATGAAAGGTCACCAAGTGATTCCACAATACCTGGCTGAACATTTCATGGGCCTCATCTGGACGAAACATAAGGATGAGCTGTGAGCAAAAGCCGAAAGCTTATAGTTGTGAAAGACAGTCAGCATTAAGTGCACTTAATAATAATAATAATAAGAGGAAGAAGAAGAAGAAGAAGAAGAAGAAGAAGCAGAAGAAGAAGAAGATAAGTCAAAAATAAGGCAAATTAATTTCAACTGAACATTAATACACCAAAATTACACATGAGTTAGGAGACACACTGTGGGACTTCACGAGCATGTGGCAAGGTATTTCTCAATATGAGCCGGAGGCTTGCAAATGAATAGGTAAAAGATTAATGGAGAATGACACAGGCCATAATGTGAGTGGGCCAAATCACATAATGGTGAATATCAAAGTGAGGCCTAGAGACTTGTTAGGGTGCTGCTCTGAGGCTGCATGTGAATTATGCAGATTGCTGTCAAAGCGATGAGGGCCACACAGGGGGGTTCAGCAGTCCCTGTCACGGGTAATAAACCACTAGCGTTTGGTGTCATCTGACCGTGCTTTACAGTACAATAGACCTAAGAGGCCGAGTTCACCTTTAAGCTATGAATAATAGACATGCTAACTGCCACCCATGGAACAAAATGGAAATTAAGTATCATGGCACTTATAATGCAGGGGGAAGGTTTAATTCAATTATGTCCCAGGAAGAACATTGGGTAACTGAAAGAAGATCATGAGTTTTATGTGTGAGAGATGAGAAGAAGAAGTCAGTTGTTGACATTAAGGGTTATTTCTATAGAGAAAACGCTAGCTAATAAGCTAAATCTAAGCTAATTAGTACTTTTTGATGCATCTGTCTATTGAATGATTTATTTTATTTACTTGTCATATGCAAGCTGAATATGTGTCAAACACAGGTCAGTCACAGCATAACATTTGTTACATTTGGCGGCCATTACATCAGCATGAATTCCCTTTAGAATTAATTACCATATCATACAATTTCATCTTAAGATCTGTCAGTTCTTTCAGAGATCACTAATTCCATGTCAACAACCCCTGATGGAAACAACAAACGCAGCCATTCCAATTCTACAACCATCACATCAGCCCAAGACTGGCTCCCTCAAATGGTTTGTGATGGCTCTTGAGTGGCAGGATGCACATGCCTCTGTCAGGACAGATTTTTAAAAGCGTTTATGGAGGCCCCGTGCCAACTCCCAGCATCCTTTCTGGTGATGATCTCCAAAAATGTGACTGAACAAACATGAAGTGAATGAGAGAGTGCGCCTGTTCCCCATTTGTGTGTAAATATTCCTGTGGAGTTCCCGTTCACGCAGATCTTACCAAACACAGTTGATTCGCTGATTATTCGAAGCAATTAACATGGGGAAAATGCCGCAGAGATCTGTGCCTTTTTTTTTTTTTTTTTTGCTGAGCTCCAGTTGAGAAGGTAGCCTCTAGCACAGCTGTAATCATCCCTAATGCCAAATGAAGGTAGTCCATTTGTTCATCTGTTTTTCATCAAGCTTCATCATGACTTACCTTGAAGAGTCCAGATTGTACCCAGCTATTTGGCTTAATAAGACTCTTACTTTGTGGTGGTGATTTTTTGCAAGATTAGAACGTAGTAAGAACTTTGAGGGGGGAAAAAAGCTTCAAGCAACCACCATAACAACTACCTATACTGTATTGCAATCACAGTCTGAATTAAAAAGCTATATCTTCGCTTGGTTGGAACCTTGTCCTCTCCATGATATGCTTTTAAGTAGACACCAGTGAATCACTGACTTTGTTTTGAGATACACATTGTTGTACACACCCATAAGTTATTAAAAGAAAATAAAGAAAGAGAAAGAAAGAAAGAAAGAAAAAAGAAAGAAAGAAAGAAGAAAAAATTAAAACAAAACAAAGAAAGTGACATGTAAAGTCAGGTTTGACAAACACCTCATGACAGGAACACTTCACATGACACATCCAGTGTTTGTCATTCTCCAGGGTGAATGCATTACACTTCCCCTCCTGGACATGGGCTTTACACAAGACCAGACGTACAAAAATACATGAACCTTTGATTAGAGTCACCTCTTCCCTTTTAATTTCCTCACGAAACCAGCAGAGAGGGGAACTTGTTGCTTGCCTGTCGCAACAGCTCCAGTGAAGGAGGCTACCTGGAAATGTAAGCCGTGACCAGGGCATTGTGAAACATGCAGATAAAGCATTTTCTTTTCACAAGAGCTGCAACCTATGTTTGGAGGGGCAGACGGTCAGTTTCCCAACTCTGCAGTGGCAGTTTGACCTCCGAGCAGTTTCTCCTTTCACCTCAAGATGTGAAGACAGGAGGCAAAAGGCGTTTGCCAAGTCTGTGGTGGATAAAAAAAAATAGTTTCGATTTGACAGTTATTTCTGATATCGTACAGTCTTTACTTATGGTGAAATCTAGTTTCACTCAAGCTAATCGATTCCAGTTGTCCTGATGTGTAATATAATGTTTGTTTTCACAGATAATGAGAAAATCTGGCCACTAAGCAATGCAACAGTTTAGAATGTTATGAACTGCTGTCAGTGTATGTAAGACAAGCCAGTGAATATTATCAGTTGTTTGCACAGAAAATGAAATTGGCTCTTACTATCGCTACTCTTAACATTAGACATCTCATAAAGTAACCAGAAAGAGTATACATTATCATTATATAGACTACAATGTTTTCCAAATTTTTCCCCCTTAAATTTAGTGACTGAGAGTGAAGGATATGGCCAGTGGACAACATTATGACCACCATTTTATGCACATGTGCACTGGCTTCATATCATAAATCTGGGCCACCAGACTTAAAGTCAGCTATGCTGTTTCATCGTGGCACACACAAAAAGCGTTGCACACAATTAAATTTTAAATAAAAAAAATCATATGTACATATTCAAGTGAGCAAAGGCCAACTTGCTTGACACTTCTTTGAGACTCTTTGATTCTTTCTGCGTTTGCCATTGGCCATGAGTGACGGGGGAAGTGTGGCGTGATCACATAAGGGAGGGAATTAGAGTCGAAAGCACTTCTAGACTAATGGAGACACTTACCCATTTCTGACAAGACTTTCAAGGGTTGTGGTGTTGCTGTAGAGAATTCCTCTCCCCCTTTTTTCCTTTGCCACGGGTTCCTACTCTTATTCTGTAAGCCTCTACTAATTCGGAAAAAAAACCCCCCCCCCCCAAAAAAAAAACAAAAACACGGCAGCATATCTTTTTGTTTAATGTTTAATCTATCAGTGAGATGCACCACACTAAATGTAAATGTAGCTAATCAGCACTTGTTGCCAAGAAAGAAAGTTCATCTTCAGGCCACACAGGGTCAGGTCTGGATGTCAGGTCAGGTGAGATCGAGGGGAGGCTAGCCAGAGGCATGTTGGCACAGCGACTCCAGAAGGTGAGCAAGGAATGATAAGTGCACCTTTAAGAGCCGTATTATTCTGGAGGCAAAAAAAATAAATAAAAATAACGCCTCCTCCTTTGGGAGCTTGTGCCGCTTCTGCTCGCGCTAATTCAGCCAGTCCATCTGTAAAAGCTGCTGTCATCTATTGATTTTGCTTGGGGCGCCAGACCTTCGCCGTGGAGCCATAAGGACCAGGGGAGGATAATTTATGCTCAGCGTTTCACCTATGGCAGCCGGGTGACTGCTGTTCCGAACGCCAGTGTGCTGGGGTCAGGCTCAGCTGGTGGTGGTGGAGAGGTGGTTTTGCGGTGGTGCAGCAGCATTCTGTGCCCCCTTGCCAAGCCTGGCAAGTGGAGCAGCTTGGAGCATCTCTCTCTTCGCATGAGAAAAAAAAAACTCTGCTTTAATCCAGCCATCTCTCCACTGCTCTGCTCTTCTCTCTCCCTTGGAGAATTTTCCTTAGGGCCTCCTGTTAGTCACTGTTAAGTAATGCGGGTGCGGTCCAAGGCTGTACTCTCCTTGCGGTTAGCAATGCGCCAAAGCTCACACACACACACACACACACACAAACAGACACACACACATACACACATAATAACGCATCACTGACGTTACTGAAGGCATCATACACGTCCAGCAGAACCTCCTAACTCACCATGCACTCCTGAGTCATTAAGGCAGAAATCACTTCAGCCAGCGAGATAGCACGACCTATAAAAATACTTCTGAGAATACAGTATTTTCTCCACAGAACCTACAATTACGGTGATTCATTTCAACAAAACTCCTCAAGAGCATTTATGATAACAAACACCTCCAAAAAGCACTGCCATACCTGTTCCCCCTAAAGTTTTCAAGTTGTATTTCACATTAATAATTCCTTCTACTGCAGTGTAGGTTAATTAATTGATTAATGAAACCAAAGCCAGGGGAATAAAAGTCGAAAGGCGTGGCATAGAAAGCTTAGAAGGTGTTTGAAAACCGAGGAAAAGAGATGTTCAAATAACAACACAAAAGCAGAAGACACGCACTCCAAACAACTTCCACAGGTAGTGTGGTTGTGAATGAGTCATGCCTCATGACTACCTGTGTTGGGACTGATGGTTTTATTTTGTGGGGTTTGCAATAAGCGATGACTCCAAGCCAACTTCTACTGGCTTCCCTCAGCCATGGCAAGCATCACATGGTTGAAAGATTCTTCACGCTCCACGTTCCAGGAACTTGAAGTTCTTACCGCTTGCGCTTTTGCGTGTGTGTGTGTGTGTGTGTGTGTGTTAGTGTGCGCGATCTGAGCTGCAATTGCTCAACGAGGAGCTTGACGCTCCTCTGCCAAGACAGTCTCAGTTGCCCCTGGAAGACTCCCAGTATCCAAAATCTCCCAAGTACTGCTCAGAGAATACAGTGATGTCACTGCTAGAGTGTTTATATGAGACAACGCATTTTTGAAAATCTTGGCAAGCCTGGGTTGTTGGATCTTCAACACACAAATCATGATATGATGGTATTAATATTTAAATGCCACACCTTTCATTTATTGAAGGAATTTCAAATTTCTACCATGTGTCGTACTGTCAGCTGCCTACAAAGAATTCATGATGGATAAAATATAACAATACCCATCATGCTTTAGTGCAGCACATTACATTTAAAATGGGTCATGTCCAGACATAAAACACCAAACGATTACAATCATCATGGCAAAATGCCAGAATACTTAAACTCATTTTCAAGGTCAATTACCATCTATTACATACGCAGAGAGATAGGTGTGCAATGATTGGGTAAGAACCATGTTGTTTAAATCAGTCTGTTATGATGAAATATGGAAATCTACTTGAGGTGTTTTCCTAGTGATTCAGGCAGCACCATAGCAGAAATTGCCATGAAAGGTGTTTACTTAATGCCTTTCAGGGCAAAAGGATAAGAAACACGTGGCCTTATAATTTTACCCAGTTTTACTAGGCTTTTGAGTTTCAGATATATTCCCTCTGGAATTCATGCATAATTCAAAAGAGATACCAGAAACTCTCCCGTACAAACATCTTGCAGTAGGTGCTCACATTCCTTGTAATGAAATATTAATAAAAGATCTCCTATATATTCAGGTCTGAGCATCAATATTTCCGTCTTAAAATTACTTAATAAACAGTGTAGATGCACTCAATTCAACTATTCATTTTAAGGCAGGAGGAGAGGAGCTCTGATGTTAAACTAGGAGCTGTTTCAAGGGTTGTTTCAAAGCATATGCAAATATAACTGGTTCCTCTTGCCCTTTCCACCTGTGCTACTGACCCAATCTTTTGCGCTTACGCAGGAAGCCCAATGATGTTGTTGATGGTGTTGAATGGTAGAGATTATATTTTTTATTCATGCTACAGTAAATTGCCTTTATAGTCTTATAGATCAGCACACAAATGCATTATATGTGCAGATGCAGTGTTTTGCTGTAAGCATGTTAAAGTGTGTCTAGCACACAGTATACCATATACTGTACATGTATAAGGCATAATATACGTATGTAGTATTAGAAAATAGTTTATGTGTAGTATTAGAAAGTTGTTTATATGTAGTATTAGAAAGTAGTTCATATGTAGCATTGGAAAGTAGTGTATATGTGGTATTAAAATAGTTTATATATAGTATTAGACAGTAGTCTATATGTAGTATTTGAAAGTAGTCATAAGCACCTCCATCAGTCACATATTTTTCTTACACATGCAATCATGTAAATAAATGAATGTGTAGTGCTCTTGTTTGTCTCTGCACTCAGTATGGCTAATCATATCTAAAGGAGATGGTATCTCTCTCTGCACTAGGAATCTCTATCAGTCCCTCCTCTGTGCTCCAGTCTAGGAGGCAGTTATGGGGAGCTGTGATTCCTGTCCTAGTTTACCGAGCAGGCACTTTGGTAATGTGAGCCGCAGCTATGGTTCAGCGAGCCGCACTCATCCCTGGAGACTCTTCCCACCTGGCACGTGTCCACTCCTGGCCAGGAGCCCCGCTCAGCTCACCTGAGGGAAGCCATCCCCCCACCACTGCCACCACCTCACATAACTCCCTCTCCTTCCCTCCCACTTTGCCATTGATCTAATGTGGCGTTTCCCCCCTGGGAGCGCAGTCGGTAAAGTGCTTGTTATGTCTTCACTACCCACCCCCCACCTCTCTCTCCACCGCTGTCTTAGTGTTTGCTCAACAGCAGGTCAGATCTGCTGCAGGTCTACCCTCCCTTTTTCCCTCCCTCCCTCTCTCTCAGTCACCCCTTCTCTCCTTTTACTGCTCTCTGTGGATGAAAGTGAGCTGTTTTCACAGTGTGCCGCTGAGGTGGAGCAGCTATACCTGGTTGTGACAGCACAGACCTCACCATGGCAAAAGTGATTCAGAGGCCTGGTTGGGTGGTCTTGAATCTCTTACAAGGACAGGGGGGAATTTAGCGTGTTATACTGGGCTAAGGCACAAAGGAGTATATTTCTGTTTCCTAATTTAAGCATGAAGTCTTAGAGAATATATACCTATGTATGCACACAGACACACACACACGCACACATCATCAGCAGACATACAGACCCAGACGCACACAGTCACATACATAAACACAAAGGAGTCTCAGAGTCAGAGAAAAAAGACAGCCAGCTTTGCTGTCTCCGTGGCGAGTGCAGTTGCCGTGGACGACGCCCCTGCCAAACTGGAGACACATCATAGTCGGGAACCAGAGACACCCCTGCACCCCGGGCCATTTCTCTTGGCTCGGCCGTGCCACCGTCTCTTGCTTTCTCTCTCTCTCTCTGAGTCCCCGGGCCCACGAGCAGTCGAGCGTTACCCAATTTGCCGCCACAGAAGGAACACCTCGACCTTCTGAAGCCGGTGCCAGCACCCAGCCGCTGTTGCCTCGCCGGTCTCTCTCTCTGTCTCTCTTTCTCTCTCTCACACACACACACAAACACACACACACACTCCGAAGGCTCTGCTTATCGGCTGCCATCGTCCCCAACTGAACCTCCACTTTGAAGTGGCGTCCACCGAGAGCTGCAAATGCCTGGCTGCTAATGATGGCTGATCCTCCTGTTGGCTCAGAGGAGCAGAATGACATTAGAGAAAGAGAGGGAACTAAAAATGAGGAAGAGAGAGAGATAGCCAAAGCTCCTCTCTAGCAGGTAGCACTCATGACCTGGAAAACAGCATAGCTACAGCTATATAGCAACAATATTGCCTTTCTTTTTAATTGGAGATCAGTTGTGTATTAACTTATAGCTTGACTGATATTTTTGTGGTTTTCTCCTGTCAGATCTGACTCCAGCCACATGAACAAAGCACATCTTTAGTATTTTGATACAGCCATATACTGCACTGCTGAAGACACACAAACACAAAAACATCCCAATCATATCATTTAAGCACCATAAAAATGATTTCCCATTTGCTAAAATGCATGGGTGGAATTCCTCTATATCAGAAGATTTGCTATATACTCTAAATTGTACTGATTAGTTCAGACATCCACTCTGTATGTGAGCATGTGTTTGTGTATGTGTGTGTTTGAGAGAAAATAACTGTGTGTGTGTATGTGTTTGTGTGTGTGTGTGTGTGTAATTGCAAACACTCTAGTGGGCTCAGGCGTGTGTAGAGAGCGGGTTTGCCTGGGGAGCTCTCGCCCTAACACACAGACCCCCAGCTATGCTTCTCAGCAGTTCAGCAGTTTAAAGACCCAGCATCAGGAGGTCAGCAAGCATGCGTGTTTGCCTCTGTGTGTGTGTGTGGGTGTGGGTGTGCACGCGCACATGTGTGTCAGTGTATGTGTGTATTTTGGGTTAGTTTGTGTGTGTTGATGCTAGGGTTTTTTTTTTCTTTGGCTTTGAGCCTTTCCTGCTTCAATCATAGAACTCAATTCCCCTTCAATAGAGGAAACACCAACAGTACCAATTTAACACCAGAAAGTGGAAGCCTTCAGATCCAAAACAAAAAAACTTAAAGATACTATATAAAGAAACTATAAAGAAGCAGTTGTCCTCAATACTAAAAATAATAAATGTTGAGTGCATCTGAAATTATATGGCCATTTTTTGTCATTGTTATTGTTGTTGTTTCTCACACACACACACACACACACACACACACACACACACACACACACACACACTCATGTGTAGCCTCTCATGTGCAAGTGAAAACACAATGGCTGGCTCTCATCACCAACCTGTTGAGACCTCCTTTGCCACCTCACCCAAGAATAAGTGACAGATGTTTGAGAGCCAGGCCCTTTCACCCTTGCCAAATCAGGCAGCAAATGGCCCAGCACTGCCATCTGCACTGAGCAGGTGTCTGCTAATCGGCAGCGGGCATGGTGCCTAGTGCTACCTGACCATAGACAAATGTCTTCATTCTCTCTCTGTCTCTCTTTCGTTTGGTCTCTTGCACTTACTCTCTCTCTCTCCATCTTTCCGCCCCTCTCTCTCTCTCTTTCTCTCTTTCTCGCTCCCTTATTCAGGAGGGCCGAGCTTAGAGGCGCAGAGGCATGCCGCGACCTGCTCCCGGCTGCACAAGCTTGCCTTTGTGGGCCAAGGAGAGAGACGGGCACTGTTCCTGGGGTCGCCCGTCACAGCTGTGCACGGGCCAGGCGAGAGACAAACGACAAACGTATATCAATGCGGAGGCTGTAGGCACCCGCACAGGGCACCGGTCCTCAAAGGAGGCCCTGTGTCTCTGGACGTACGTCTCACTAAAGGAGAGAGTGAGCGAAAGAAAGAAAGAAAGAAATAGAAAGACAAAAAGACCTCCACCCCACCCCAAAAAAAGGGATGCATAAATCAAGTGGTGTGATAGATTTATTTGCTGTCGAGCCTCAACACCCCCTCTCTCTGCACATGCACATACACACACACACGCACACACACCCTCCCACCCATCCCCAGAGAAAAGACAGAGCATGCATCTATCAGCAGAGGACACCACCAAGTGAATTGCGTGTCACCACATGTCCAAGAGAACATAGTGTCACAAGTCTGTTATCAATTTTTCACCACAGAAATGATGGCATTGGAATTGTACAAATAAAGATGACGGGAGGTTGCCACTCCATTAATAATGCTGCTTTAAGCGTGTTGTATATGTGCTCTGCTGAAGTGTTCAGTGAGGCAGCACTTTGGACGGATATGAGCTCGCTGCATGGGTGAACGCAACCGCCAGCAGTGGGAGGTCGACGGACAAACAGAAGACAGGCAATCCTCAAGGCTATCGCCCGCCGCTCAAAACCGACTGACAGGAAGACACGTCCGCCCTCAGCGCGGTTCACTCAAGGCATGGCCCCTTTGAACCAGGTTGAGGGAGAGGGAGAGAAAGAGAGAGAGAGAGCCATCTCTGCTGCTCTGCTGCGGGGGAGCTCACAGGGATTCAGAATCCTTTCCACCACCACACCACCATCCCCTCCCCTCCCCTGCATACCCCCTACCCTCTCAACAGATCCCCCCACAGAGTTTCCCCCTGGCATGGCAGTGTGGTCACGAGTGATTACCCCACTCTCCCTGACAAGAGAACAGCAACTGAAGCGCCAAAATGCATATTTCCCTTTCTGCTCTGTTTTGATAGACTTTGACTTGTCAAATACTTTTTAAACAACTTACATGCAGAAACATCTAAGCAGACAAGTTAACACACACTCCTTTCCCTTTCCTTATCACGCTCTTTCTCTAACACGCGTTCCCATTTACAGTGTAAAAATACGATACTCTGTGAACTGTGTGAAGATGATGTGTTTTTTGGATTTGGACTTTTCAAAGTTTTGAGTTGTTTGAATGTCCAGTTGTGTCAGTGACCTGTGGGCCAATGTGAAGGATTTGCGTGTGCACACACTAGCCTAGCTATGTGCCCAGAGATAACCGTGGCATTGTTCAAATGGACTCATCAGCAGGAAACTGGATTGTCCCCAAGGCTCCCCCAGTCATTTAAACAGCCCCCTCATTGTGATATATTCTTGGGTCCATCCCACTCTGTAGGAGTGTGTGTGTGTGTCTAAAAAAAAAAAAAAACAGCTGGACATAAACCAGCATGTTTTTTTTTTTTTTGCTCGCTCTTTCTCTCTTTTTCCCTCTCTATCTCTCTCTCCTCCTTTCTCGTTTTCCCCAAACAGAACAGATAATGATGTGATCCTCTCTTACCCCCTGAGGATGCGATTTGGCTGTGAGATGAGGATTGGGGACAGAGGGGAATCACAGGCAGGTTATGAATGTGCGTTTGATTTCATACGCCACGGGGGTCGGCGCACACTGGGTCACTTGTTGTGTCGCACCCAGATGTGCACCCGTTCGGACACGGCCGATCAATGATGCCCTGTTTTTTTTTCCTTAGCCTTCCACCCCTATCTAGTTGGAGACACTAAAGGACCCCCTATCCTCAACTCTCCCCGCCCCAGCCGCGCTCACCCCTCCCCAAGCTGCACACACCCTGGCCACCACCCGCTCTCACCCCAGGGGGCATGGGCTCGCCACCTAAGGAGCGTCGTCGAGAGCCCCGCCATGTCAAAAGCACCCCAATCCTGAGGGAGGAAACGCTCTGTCTAAATGATATCTCCTCCTGAAGAGATTTGTATTAGGCAGGAATAATCTCAATAGCAGAGAAAGGAGTCAATGATGAGTCAAAGGTATGAAGCACCATTTGCAAAAAAAGCACAGTCCTGCTAACAACCACCATACAACAAAAATCAACACCTCTGTGGTGTCCTGATGATAGACAATATCAATAGCTTTTTTAAGATTACTCTCATCCAGGTGATGGAGTTCCTATCAGGATGAATCAGCTACAATGATTGAGGAATAGCTGAAAAAAAAAACACTTACACAGAACCCGCCTGTCTACAGAGGATGGCAGTAGATGGCTGAGAGAAAGCGGGAGAGTAGCCTGACTAAGAGAGGGAATGAGAGGGAATGGAGCACAGTGTCCACCTCACAGTAGGCCTACATGATACCACAACTGGCAAAGCACAATGATGGTCACACAAAGTGCTATTTTTACCATCAATGCAACTAAAAGATTTCACTGAAGCAGTTGTTTGTCCTCATCTGCCCATAGGGCCCGTAGCAGAAGAAAAGCACATCCTGACATCCTTCAATACGGTCATAGTGATGCCAGGAAACTGTAGGTCTTTGCTAATGCCTCTTGTTAACCTCCGCTCAGCAGAACTTGTATGTTATACTTGTTATAAATATATATTTTTTCCCCTGTAAATTTCATGGCATACAAAAACAAAACCATTTTGCAAACAAACACAAATAGTTTGCTTATGGATATTATTCTTTGACAAACTCGTTGAAAAAGCAATATTGCCTGACCAATATAAAGTGAATTTTGTTGTTTGTTTACTCAGCAGCTTACTGTTTTGGAGACAATTTTCAATAATTCAGTATATTAATTCAATAAAAGGTGGTTATTATGATTGCTGTGCTGTGTGGATCTTTCAATCAGAAGACAGCAACCCACTGTGTGAATATGTCAGTGGTCAAGATGGATTCTGCTTTTTTAACACCAAAGGTGAAATCTTCACTAAATGAAGCATAAAACCTTGGAATGTGTATACATCATAATAAGCACATGGAATATAATCAGTTTATGAACAAGTATGTCTTACAGTGAAAGATCTAACCGAAACATTGAGGAATTATATCTCTGTTGGGACACTATCTCCGGGAAGCCTGGATATTTTTGTCAAAGGAGATATGATGAAGTATAAGCCTAAGCAGAAAAGATCACTATCAACTTTCAAGACAGTCCCAAAAGAGGCAAGCTCTTCTGAAACTCAGTCCCGCAGGGAAGTTAAAGTGAAATTTCAGCCTTTCCAAACAGACCACTGTAAGCTGACACATTCTTGTGTCCATGTGGAGTTTGCTGACAGGCCTCAGCTCGGGTCAACACGGGTCAGGAGAATTGGGTGACGAGTGTTGCACAGCACACTGCAGCACAGCAAACCCCTTTGGATGGAGTGCTGGAAAGAGCCATCACATTGTGAGGGGGTTGTTGTTTCTTCATGCCCTACAGACAAGGCACTAAGACCCAACCATGGTTGGGAGGGGGGGGGGCACTCCTAAGTGTTGGTAGTTATGTCGATGGTAGACTACCTGCTTTCATGGATGTTTTTGGCTAGTCTATATTAACGCTAGTCAAACTCTTGATGAAGTGTTATCCCACCTCCTGTGGCCTGATTACAGTTAAAGTGCCTATACAGTTATGCTTTAAGTTGAATCATACAAAAAAGGCCTTAGCTAAGACGTCACAGTGAAATGCACAGAATACAGAATGACTGTGTGGAAGGAACACATCAGATGAGTATTTGGTTCTGTGCCATGTTCTCTCTCTTGCTCTCTCGCTCAGATTCTCTCTCTTCTTTTACCCAAATGAGTTGACAACCCCCAGCGAGTCGGTTCATTCACGCTGAGTGGGTACATGCATTTCAATATCACTGAGTGGGCTGGCACACTTTGATGTGTACCTATTCGGTACCTTGCGGGTAATCTAGACCGGATTAAGCCCTTTTCAAAACATTTTTTCCCCCTCTCCTCTTTTCCCTGGCCAAGATTGCCATCACTGCCTCCATAATCTTTTGTAATAGACGCTAATGCTGAAGCACCTGCCACACAAGCTGGGCACATCCAGTGCTATCACTGTAAGCAGATTACATCCTGTAATGCCAGGTATTTGAGGAATATTCATGCGGCTAAGTGCTTATGTAATGACACATAAAGCCCCTTTGGTGTTTTTGTTGTTGTTTTTGTTTTTTTCGCCTTGCCTATCCTTTCATGCAACAGAGACTGTGAGGCACTGCAGTGTGTGAGTGTGTGCTAAGTGCCAAGACATTGAATCACATGCCCGACAGTCTCAAGGGGATGCATACCTCTTTGAGATACATAGCAATGCTGGCAGTCGTCATGGCATACTTCGCTACACAGGTGAATGGTAGTCATGGGGAGCTAGCATGGAATGAAACGTGATTCAGTGATTCTTTGAGTGTGTACACAGCGATGCAAATGAGCCAGTGACTGCAGTCCTGTGAGTAAATCAATTGTACATTGTGGGAGGGCTCACAAATCTAGCTAAACAAACAGCAACAGCTTTGTCAGGCAGGGAGAGCTGTTTGATTTTGGGACTGTTTTCTCTATCACAGATTTAACTGTTGAGATATGGGTCACTCTGCATAGGTGACAGATTACAGTGGTTCATCCTTGTTTTGCACTAGAGGCATTCTTTTCCTCCATGGGACACAAAGCAGATTATGACAGCTTTACAGTGAGGCCCTACTACTTCATCTTATGTGAGAAAACTACCAAAATTGTGCAACAGAAGGTCAAATAATGATAATAAAAATACTACTACTACTGCTAATAATAATAATAATTGATTGTTATTATTATTATTATTATTATTAGTAGTAGTAGTAGTAGTAGTAGTAGTAGTAGTAGAAGTTTTTAGTTAGTTAGTTGAAAATTAATAACATTTAATCTCATTATTATTAGACGTTAGCTTGTTAGTGTATGAGAGCAGAGATACAGGAGAGCTTATTAAGAAAACATCAGACAGAGACAGCGCTCTCAGCATGCCATCATTACTCACCAACCAGACAAGTAGCTAAATAACGAAGAAAGCACAAGATCAAGAGAACAGACAGACAATTATGTCAAGGAACTGAAACAGATTTGATCAAATTACCCTAATTAGTGGATTGCGGTGAGCAGTGCTTTGCTTATTTGCATCGAGATGGAAGTCTCTCAGGTTGGTTGCACGACTTAATTAGAGGAAAAGATTAGGACTCCGTTTCAAGGGGTTCCACCACCTTGGTTACATCTGAGTCAGGTTAACAACAACACAGATGGCGCCTCAGTCGACTCATAGCAGCTACAGGAGGAGGGAGGAGTTGGGGTGGGGTAGGATAGGGGGGTGGTCTGGGGGAATGAGTTTGGGGCGGGGGCCGGACTGTGCGGGGGGCGTCCAGGCAAGCGCTTGTTGTCTTAGTGGAAAAGCTGAGGGCTTTATGTGATGAGGTTTTTGCCCGACACACGGTCAACCAGTTGATCTGGGCTTGATTTACAGTAGGTCAAGCTCCATTGAAACTCCATTGAAACAACAACATTTTGTAATACTCGCACCAGAACAAATATAGCCCATTCAGTCACAAATCAATGGGCAAATGAGGGAAAATGTGCATGTTGAGGTTCTGTGTTTGTTTGAATGGCACAGCTCCTTTTTTCTCACTTCATGTTTCATCAAATGGAATGTTTTGCGTCAGTGCAAAATAGACGGCACAAAAAGAGGTTCGATGAAATGCAAATGGTTTTGACCTCAGCAAACATTAGGCCATTTGTAGGTCATTGACAGTTCAGTTTGAAATACAGCTAGGTTTCTGCGATATGCTTGGACAGAGGATTCATTGTTTGGATCTTGGTCTCGGATCATCCCTAGTTCTATTGTTTGCAAGCCGATGAGGTAATGACAGAAACCTATGCCAACAGGGGATGGAGGTGTGCGTTGTCGTGTTTTGAGTTCCTCCGTTTCCATCTTTTGTAGCACACCCCTGTGTCAGGCAAACTTTTGACCCTGTAACGCAAACATCAACAAAATAACAGACCCAATATGGACGCCAGAGGCATTCACACGTTGATGAAACATTAAATATTTGCTCCCCAAAATATTCCTCCTTAATCCCACACTGTTGTCCATTAGCGCAGAACGCCTGCCCATTTCGTGGCAAGGGGAGGAATTGTTCATATTTACGTGCATTTTCCAATGTCCCCTTAGCCTTGTGCTATTGTTTTCTTGAGGTTGCGGCGATATTATTTCTTGTCTTCCTGCAGACTTTCAGGCTGTTTTTTTCCAAGCTGCTGCCCCTGTGTTCAGGGTATGTTTCCTCCTCTGCTTTATTTGCAGGAGCGTGCTTCACCATGACCGCTTCTTCAGTTCTCATGGTCATGCCATCGAGTATCGTTATCTCTCGCTATTGGCCAGCATTTATGGTCCACTGGTGATCAATTTCAACCCCACGTCTCTGTGGTTTAGACTCAACTCCAAACTCATCTGAGCGGGCAAAAAAGCTTGTTAGGAAGTGTGTATTTGTGTGATATTTGTGTGTGTGTGTGTGTGTGTGTGTGCGTGTGTGTATGTGTTTCTGTTAGGGGATATATATGTAGTCTACTTACGGACCTCAAAATGTCTGTATACACGGATATTAAACACAACAGTTTTATGATTGTATTTACAGATAACATTAAGAATTTTGTTGATAGTAGATTTGATATCATGTTAAATCAGAATTTAGTAAATATTTTTAAAAGTTGATATATATAAATAAATACATAAATAGTATATTTTCTTCTACTGACTTTCCTTTATATCACTTGTAGTGTACTGCTGCATGGCTGGATGGAATCACACTGTCAGGCAGATGTATTTTTACTTGACAGGGGTCACACACTGTTTTGACACTGAGATTTATAGATGGGTGACAGCCACCCAGTGGGAGTGGCTTGACAGAGTATTTCTTTTTTCCTGTCACATCAAAGCATATTGAGTCTATGAAAAGAATCATATATATTTCTTTCTTACGAATTGGATTTCTGTTATACCGCAATTAATGGATTCCTAAATCACCACGGCTATAAATGCACCAATGTGAAGGAAAAAATCATATTTATATGTCTGCAGACACTTGAAAATGCTGACAGCTGCAGCTGTGTGCATGTGTGTGTGTGTGTGTTTGTATGAGTCAGTTAAGCAGTCAGTGAAGTACATTTGACCCCCAATATACCCTACATGGTCTGGCAGTATACGTGCCATCCTCTTCAACCACCTAATTAAGGCTAATAGTGGCAGACAAGAGAGGGCAGGCAGGGGATCACCTATTGGTTCACTTCCAAGGTGAAACGAGAGGCCAGCCAATCAAAACAGGTCAGGAGTTATCCATCCCACAATATAAACACAGTGTCCCTGGAGATAGCAGGGGCCCGGGCAATTAGGGCTGTTCCATGTCACTGGACTGTGTCCAGTTCCCTCGGGACAGCAGACCAGGCCCACTAAAGACACCTTAAGTGCTGTTAAACCATCAAAGCAGGCAGCAGACATCGATTAATGTAATTTAGAATGAAAAAGCGTGACCGGGAGACATTCTGTTTCAGGTAATGGACTGGAGAATGCATGAGATTACTCCACATAAACATCAGTCTGAGTCCTGTCTGCCACCGGATGCTTGCATGGGTCCGGACTGCTGAGAAGGGCCAGGAGCAGCCAGGAGAGATAACACTTTATCTGTTTTCCCCCCCTGCAGAGAGAAGCCCAACAGACATGGGATGTGTTGTAATGTTGAGGCTGAAGGCAAGCAATAAATAGACAATTTATATAATACATACCATAATACCTCCTTTAGAATGAGCACAAATGGAATGAGCAAATGTGTGAGATTCTTTACTATAGTTCATGTAACAACCCATAGTTGCAACCCATGCAGCAAGAGGCATCCAATCTTTATGGTAGATGTGAAAAGGAGAGACTAGATTTTTCTATTATGTGGTAACTAGTAAATGATTGGCAGGGCTGGTTCTTGACATAGGTGACCTAGGCCAATTGCCTACAGTGCCCATTTTCAGGGGGCAACTACAGTTTTCACTAGAATTTCTAGAAAAGAGGGGGCAACTCAAATTTTGACTAGGGCAGCAAAAAAACTAGAGCCAACCCTGATGATAAGGAAACTGCGTCTCTTGCCTATGGAAAATTAACGAGGGAAATACAGTGCTAGTTTCCTTGTCTTCCATTGCGATCCCTAGACAGACTGAGATGGGATGCCACAGACCCATTATGTCTGGCAGGGCAAAGTAAATGGCCTTTGCCTAGCCCTGTGTCTTCCAATGTCTCCTTTTCAAATGAGGAATTTGGTCTTAATCAGATATTCTCCTCTACTGAGTTCAGAGGTCTGGCTCTAATTGCTGCAAAGTGCAGCCATTTAGCACCTTAACATTTGGAGCAAGGACTCAACTAAGAGCCAGACACAAAAAGCATAGAAATGTGACATATTTCCCTAAAGTCATTGAGGGCAGTGTAGTGTACTCAATGAGAAGGCACACTATTTACCATAGTGTCCATCATTATAAGGAAATATTTAGCATAGCAACACACATTTAACTATCTAATTTGTGGAATTTAGCCATTGATTATAATGTTATAGTTGAAAGGACCACAGAATATGACTAAAACGGGTTAGTCATGTCCTGTCTCCACCACAAAATTGTTCTGTGGTTATTGTGTTTCGAAAACAATTTCGTGCCAACACTATTTGCCATTCACCTGTTTGTTGTCTTTTTCCCCATCTTACATTCCTCCTCTCATCTGTTCTTAGTTCCCAGTATTTATTCCCATGACCACTATTTTATCGGCTCAGTTACTCACCACGCCAGCGCTGGGGTACTGCTCTCTTTTGACGTCTTCCTGTGCATATCCTCCCACCTAAACGGCTCTCGGGGGGCTGAATCACAGTATTTTGGAACCAACTGGGAACAGCCGAGGAGGGCCGAGACATCTATCGCACCCAAGGAGGGGACATCTCTCCACTTCCACAAAAGTGACTTCAGTCCGAAGGAATTCCTTGCTGCTCCTGCCAGGCAGGAATTTGAACAGCGTCTGTGAGAGCATCTGTCCTCTTCTGTTGGTGGTGCCCTTTCTGTCTCTTTCACTTTCTGTAGGACTCTTTGCAGATTTTCTGATCTGATCAGCTCAGCTCATCGAAGCTTAGTTACTGTGTTCAAATTTCTGGTTCTGTTCCCAAAATATGAATATAATTATTTCTGTTAAATGTAATTATATGGAATCTGATTTATATGGAATTGACTGTGAAAAAAAACATTGAAGTTTATAATATATTGTCATGGGAAGTGAGTACCTTCTAATTACGTACAACATGCAATTATTTTACAACACAGCGAGACACAGTGAGTTGCAAAATATAGTGTAAATCAAGACAATGTCCCAAATGTGCCTGAAGTGTACGGTGACCTCAGTTGTCCTTGGGCTCTTTCAGTTTTCCTCATTCTCTTTCAGGTTGGGTTCATGGAAGTTTCAGTCCACTTTTACAATAGGACTTATCGCAATGCATCAGCAGGACAAAGATAATAGAGGTCTATATTTGCTGCATTATAAACATCAATTTGTGGTTAATACTGGGTCATTGGAAACAGTCATTGTGCCAATGGTCTGTCGGTACCCTAAGAAAAGACATGCATAAACAGTATTTACAAATGCAGAAAGTACATACTTTTTAAACAAAGACTAGCAGTGCGTTTATTTCGGGGGGGAAACAGACTAGCAGCTGTTTTCTCAGAAACATAAGCTCTTGTTATCTAAGGAGCTCAGACGCCGTGTATTGCTCAAATGGAATGGAGGGGAAATTTGCTCTACATGGTTGTGACACAGGTAATGTTTCTCCGCAGCTTGAAATAGAACAGAGCCCCGAGGGGAGAGAGAGCTCTCCCAAAGAGTTCTCAGGAACCCTTATCGTAAGGAAAACACAGTGAGAAAAGAAGCAAACGAGAGTCTGCCCATATCTCATGCAGTAAACTACACCTGAGCTAGCGGGCTAGTGGCACTGCAACTGCTTCAGTACCTGTCAAAACAAGACAACTTTACGTGTGTTGATGAATTCATCCAAACCATTTAAGAATTACTGTATCAACATATAACATATAACAACAATCTACATCATTATCTACGTATAATACTTAATATTTTGTTGGCTAACAAAAAGCACAGTACATATGTAAAATCAGTGATATATATGTATATGTAATAATAACATCATATTAGAAATTATAAATAGTAGGCGCTAAAGCTGCTGATGAAAATGTGTGTGTAGGGGAGGGTGTTGTGGTAGGCAAAGCCTATTAGCAAAGGGAATGTTTTATATATCATATTACACAGGGACAAACAATAGTAAACATGCAGACACATCTGGTGCAGGCTTACGCTCAGTATGCATCCAGAAGTGAATCGTATTATGTTGCACTTAACGTGTGTTTTTAAAGCATCACCGGTGCCTGTTAAAGCCCCTAGGAGTGGACTTAACAGTACTTAGCAACAGCCCTCATTTTATAGAGAACATGTTATGTGCATTTTAACCCCAACACACTTCTCCCATAATAGGTAGAGCACAGAGACTTATGCGGGAAACCCAGAGGCAGATCAAATGAGGATAAACAAAACAAAGTGAAAAATAGACATAAAATAGTTATATAATGTGAGAAATTAAGGAGATAACACTGGTCCCAGGAGGGTAAAGCATTGCACTTTAGTCTGGGACTTGTCTCAAATGGAACTCATATTTCTGTCTCATTGCTAAGCCAAAAGAGAGAGAGAGAGAGAGAAAGACAGGGAGAGAGAGAGAGAGAGTCATATCTGTTTGGCCTACATTTCACAGGCGCCATATCTCCTCTGTGAGGCATCCCCATCTCAGAGCTGCCTCTTCTAATTCATCCCTAATTCATGCGGGTAATTAATGAGCGTGCATGGTGAATGTCTGTGGTCTGTGAATGGGGAGGAAAGGGGGGTAGGGACTGGGTGATGGTAGAGAGGGGTGGCTGGAGCGAGCTGGGGGCCTTGGGTTGAGGTGGCGGTGATGTTTCACCGGCATCAAGCCCTTGTGAAGGGGGGTGTGTTGGGATGTGTGTGTGTGTGTTATGACCCTGGCTTTGCTGATGATACCTGAGCACATTTGGCAGCTCGCCTAAGCACTCAAACAGACAGAGAGGATTTCATTTGGGTGTGTAAGAGGCTTTTTTTCTCCCCCCCACACACACACCTCTCATCTACCCCTTTACCCATCACCACTGCCAGCCTATCTAATGCCTGATTTATAAGGTAAGCGCAGGCATCTGGCACTCACCTATACAGAGAGGTGGGCATCAGGAAAAAAAAAAAAATTATATATATATATATTTTTTTTATGAAGTTTTAACTTCATGTTCACACCCCAGTAAGAAACAACTCTAAGGTACCATAGTCTTAATAAGAAGGCAAATATAAATGTGAAATGTCATGTCTGAACAAAGAGTTTTCATATTAACAAAATTGTACTGTGAATTGGAAATTGTCTCTGTCCATATTTTAGTGGCAAATTTTTGTCTTGTCGGAAGATATTCTCCAGGAAGATTTCGTCTTAACTTCAATATGAACCCAACCCTTGTCAAATGTTGAAAATAATATCCAACCAGCCTATCTACCCACCCTGGTTAAACACAGCCAGACACATAAATTTTTAATAGCCTGTAACTCATTTACATTTGACTGTTTTAAGAAATGTGTTCAATTTATTCTCAGCAAGTGGCGACTTGTCTTTGATGATCTGAACAATTAAAACAGATCAAAGCCTAGGTTCTCCGAAGATGGAATTCATTTGCATAATTAAATTAACCTGCAGACAAAAATATTTAATAGGCCCCAATGCACATGGATTCACAGTATTTCTGCGAAAATGATGTTTATGCTGGTAATGAAACAATTATGTACCTTGTATTCAATCAACACATTGTTAATTAACTTCTAGTTTACACATAATCAGGAGTTAATTTGCTTTATATACAGTCATTTTCTTTTAGCATTTCTCTGTGGCTTGGCTTAAATGGAAAATAACTGGCAACTTTTAGGACACGGCTCACAGTAGGAGCCATTGGCAGTGAATGAAGTCAATGACACTGATCCATTCAGTGGTTTGTGCTTGACATAAGCCATGGGATGTTAACCTCAAAATATTGTTTGGGTTGTGAAAACCACCCATCGTTCTTCGTCTTGCAGAGGTGTCTACAGACTGAACATCATATCACTGTCATCATCATAATCTTCATCACCATCATCATCGTCATCATCATCATCATGAACATCGATGGAAAACAAATTATCACAGCATATCATCACTTCATACGACTGACGAATGACAGTGAATATTGTTGAATCCCATCTTCCACCTCCTTTGGCCTGGCTTTTAACTAGACAAATGTGTCTTTATGGCTTTGGGATGTGGGGCCTCCCCTCCTCGCTGTCAACATACTCCAAACTAATGAGCTCCAGCTCTTATCACGCCACCCCCCCCCCCCCCCACACACACACACACACACCAACCCCTGTTTCTGACACAGGGGTCTCACTTAGCTCTTGCCGAACTCATCATTTATGAGGGGGGGGGGTGTCTTCAGAGCCGGATGGTCTCACCCCCCTTGAACCGTGGTGTGTTTTTTTTCGTGGGAACGGCGTGCTCTTCGCGGTGATGGGCCAGGGACCTTGTCATCCTCCAAACCTTCAAACAACACCCTGCGCCACAAAGTCCCCTTCTCTCCTCCTCCTCCTTCTCATCCTCCTCTTCCATGCTCCTCACTCCTTACTCCTCCTCCTCGTCTCCCTCTGCCTGCCTGCCTGCCTGCTTGCCTGCCTTCTGGCCTTCCCACGGCTGAAATAAATCGCGCTCCAGCGTGGCGGCTGCTCTGAAGCTCCAGGCTCTGGGCCTTCCTGTCCTGAGGACTGTGGCGGCATTGCCCTTGGGGAGATAAGAGTCGGGATATTAAATATGGGTCTGTGTTTGAGAGAGAGAGAGAGAGAGAGAGGTTGATGTATTAATGTGTGTGTGTGTGTGTGTCTGTGTGTGTGAGCACGAGAGAGAGAGGGAGAGAGAAAAAGCACAGAGTGAGAGGTGGTAGTAGCGCTGCGGTACACTCGACCCTGCCCTCCCAACCCCACTCCCTCACCCCCGACCGCCATGTACCCCCCTGTGGAACATGAATTCAGTGCTGCACCCACACACCGCTTTTTCTCAAGGCCCCTCCAGCGCCGATGGTCTGTCCGATAGCACACTCAGCCAGGACCCAGACACTAAGAGAGAGAGAGAGAGAGTGAAAGAGAGAAACACAGAGAGAGAGAGAGAGGGAGGAGAAGAAGAAGGAAGGGGGGTGGGGGTGCCTAATGATGGCGAGGTGGCGTTTAAAGCTCGGCCAAAGTATCCTCGTGGGCGACGGCCATTTCCCATGCCCTGCCGCATTCCTCCCTCAGATCCCAGACGCGTTTTTAGCTACTATTTATTTTTCCTTCCCCCTACGTGGAGTTCAGGATGGAACTGGGTGCATTAAGGATGACCTGTGTGGGAGGAAGTGTAGTGGAGCCCTCCTGTACACACACACACACACACACACACACACACACACACACACGCACACACACACAAACACTACTTGCATGTTCTCATACACTCTCTCATGCCAATACACACATACACATACAAATGCCAACACACACATTCACATGCACACACACACACACACACACACACACACACACATGAACACACACACCTCTTTCTCACTTTCTCCGTCTCTGTCTTTCTTTGTCTTACATGGAGAGAAACTCTCAAAAAGAGCTGTCTTTAACCTGACCCTTATAATGATATGTTTTCCCTTTAACATGGCACTGATATTCAGAGAATTGCACTGGGGGTTGTAAGGAGGCCTTTAACCTTCACAAGTTCATGTCATCACTTTTCCATTTTTTTTATGCTAACAAGGGAGCTGGTGCAAACTGTGCACACCCTGACTTCACTCATTATCTTTGCATGTCCTTACAAGGGTCTCTGTAAAAAACTGAATTTAAGCCAGGCACCATGGGCAAAGCTGGGACACATTAGATTAAATCTCTACAATCTCAGATATTTTGTCCCTTTTTTCTGGTCTGGTTTGCTTCTCAAGATCACTATATTTTCTGGATAGATTTACCCAAAAGTTCTGAGTTGTTTTAACTATGACTAGAACTCCTGGTTCACTTAACCAAATATTATATTCTTCTTTTAAGCAAAACTATTCAGCTATTGAATAATGTCGAATGCAACAATAAAGCTTGAGTTTTATATCATTACACCCTTACACCACTATTTACAATCGTGCTCCTGGATACAAGACAGGACAGTGTACAGATTATTAATTTAAATTTGTACCTCTGTGTTTCAGTCAGGAGTGAGTGGCCCAGTCTTTTTTGAGTATTAGAAGAGACACTGGGCCTATAATCACTCAAAGAAAAGTGTCACTGAACGAGTACAGAAGAAAAGGAAACATACCTGTGCAGACCAACTCTTAATATTTCCAGGAAGGAGATCCTCCTCATAATTTTTCATTTCATCCAAAATATTTGGTGTGCATCTATACGGTAAATATATATATTATTTTATATTTATATTGCCGTTAATGTTATTAAAAACCTCTGAAAATGTATGGATATCACACTGGAGCCCTTGGTTCTTTCATCTGTAAGACTCTGATGGATTACCATGACTCTGTGTTTCTTTAAACTTAATTTAATTTCATTTTTTTTCAAGGAAGTAAGTCTTTGTAGGAGTGTGCCTTGTCAGAACACGAGGAACAGAGCTCGGAAACCGGATCATCGCCGGGCGCTTGCATGTGATATTCCTGAGGCGCTTCTCGCTGGGAAAGAGAAAGTAAAGCCAAACATCCCTTTGGTTCTCAAGTCATTACAATCTGGAGATCAGACAGGGCCAGCTTCCTGTCTGGGAACTTCCCACCTCTCCCCTGTTGGAGGGATACAGGATGTAATGACCCCCAAGGTGCTCGGCAGCCCAGAGAGAGAGAGGGAGAGAGAGAGTGAGAGAGAGAACGAGGGAGAGAGAGAGAGAGAGAGAGAGAGAGAGAGAGGACAGCATTTGTGGGCCCCTGCTCCCTGCTATCACAACACTCCAAAGATTCACACGTTCCTGCGGCTGCCTATTCCATCAGGCACAGGGGTGTGTGACATCAGCCCTGACGCAGAAATCACTCTCTAACTCTCTCTCTCTCACACACACACACACACACACACACACACACAGGAGGGGGAAAAAGAATCCCCTCGTGGCTGATAAATGGAGGGAAACAAGAAAGAGCGAGGCGAAAGCGAGTGAGGAGAAACAGTGCGGTGCAGGTCCTCAGAAGTGGTGTTCCTGAGGCCCAGAGAAACCAATCAGCTTTGTACGTTTGCTAAGCAGACTTCCATCCGCTGGTGTTTTAATATGCATGCAGGCTCCAGGTTCTGATCAGCTCAGCACTCTACATGGCAGAAACACTGCATGTTCTGTGTACCTGACACTTTCATTGTGTGTGTGTGTGTGTGTGTGTGTGTGTGTGTTGGGGGTGGGGGGGTGCGGGTGCAAAGGTATTTCTGACTCATCTGTCCATGCTCACAGTCTTGTGCGAATATGAGAGTCTAGAACAACATCATGAAAAAGCAATGGCTTATTGCATTCAGGAGATGCAAATATTGAAATGACTCTTTTATCAATATGCATGTCAGGGTACAGCTGCAGACCCAGTGGAGATTCCTTATGCTGTGTGAAGTGTTCAGTAAAGTCAACTACCCTGGTTTTACCTTTTACCTCCCTCCCTCTCTCTCTCTCTCTCCCTCTCTTGCTCTAACTCAATGTAACATTTTCTTACAATGAATGGCCTTAAACTTGCAATCTGTAATGTTCATTAACATGTTTTTATGTACATGATGCATTTACACAAATAATGAGACCAAATAAAAAAGAAATTGCAAATGTGTTGCAAATGCGTTGATGTGAGTAAGCTTTTGCCATTTACCCAATGCATAAGATTTAAAGCAGCATCAAGTGTAGCACTTCATTGCTGAGGGCTGTGACAGTGGCTGGAACCAGGGTGGATGTCACAGACAAACAGCTTTCATCCTTATAATGTACAAATATTTATTTTTAAAAAGATGGCGTTAACCAACAACTTCCAAACAAACAGCTTAAGTGACTTCAAATGAAGCTATTTTTATCCGTGCTCTGGAGCCGCAAGGAGGCCGGTGACCTGAAGTCATCTCGGGAGGGGAGGAGAACACACACATACACGCACACGCACACACACACACACACACACACACACACTCACACACACACACAGACACACACACACACTCTCTCTCTCGCTGTTTTTCTATCACTCTCTTGCACAAACACACACACACACACACTCACTCACTCAGAAGGCCTGCAAAAAATGTTTTAAGAGGGTGAAAATGCATTTTGTGCTGGAGCACATCTGGGATTGGTTACTCTCACGGAGGTAGGTATTAAAATCGGAAACATGCTGGATTTTCCCCCTGCATATGCCTTAGTGACTCCAAACAAGGCAGAACATTTACGTTTCCGGACTTTCATGGCGGATTAGGTGGCGTGTGCCCATGCACCTATAAGTCATTGTTCCAGCTTGGATATTGCCATGACAGCATGGCTTTGCCAACCAGCTGTAGTGTTCCACCACACTCTCTCCCCCTACCATAATGTAAGGCTACGAGGACAGGTGACATCATTCTAGAACGAGCAATGGAATGTAGAGCTGAAGTCTTCTTCTGTAGGTACAGACTTCTGTGCTTTGATTTGTGAGTGAACAAAATGAACACACGCTCCACTTGAGAGGCCATTTCACTTCAGTGACGAGCAAAGCTGAAAGACCTCGTTAGAGGAGTTTTAATGTCTTAAGTGACCCCCACCCCCATTTACTCTCTCCTCCCCTCCCATTCTCCATCTCTATCTCCATCTTGAACACACACAAATGAGAAGCACTGAAGGAGTCCGGGAGTTCATTAAAAAGACGTTTTCTGCAGGGAAAATGACTGATTTGGATGAAGGGCCGAACACGTCATGCGGGGATATGCCAGTCATGACACCCATGTCACAACCAATCAAATAAATGTTGATAAATTGAGGATAATTAGCTTGTGTCTGTCTCTGTGGGATGATAGGTTATGGCATGCTGGTCATTTTAGCATAAAAAATTAGAAGGTTTTCAAAAATTGTTTACTTGAGTAGAAATATCACCATTGTGGGCACAGACATAGTATAGCTATTTTTTTTATTAATATTTGCTTGAGTGGAGATTGTATCGTTAGCAGGAGTCAGCAGCTAGGACAGTTTATCATAAAACTGTAATGGTAAACTTTAAAGTGAAAAGTCTCAAGATGAAGAGATTGTGTCTTGTTAAGAGTTTGTGACCTCCTTTGTCCTCCTGATACTAAGAATACATTTTGAGGGGCCCCCAAAATGCATTCAATAAAAATTTTTAAAATGTACAGTTCCAGTTCTCTGACTCTGTACAAAGAACATGAAGCTTGACAATAGGTTTTTAGTTCTCTCTGCTCACTTATATCACCCTCCTTGCCTTTCGGTCACTGTCAAAAAATATAAAGTCATATGTTCATGTAATGGATGTTAAAAGGGTCTGGACCTTCGGTTAATTCGGACATGATGGTCGGGAGTCTACCGCCAAGATCCTAACTGAAGGTGCAGTGGGAGCAAGAAAACAAACAAAATAAAACAAAATGGCTGCCACTCATGGGAACACCATGAGAGGTTTCAGGGCAGGGGGCCAAGAGGAAACGAGTAAGCAACCACAGGGGTAGGGGTGCTCCATCTTTACAGAGCAGCTGTTTTCTCTTAGGTATTCTCTATAAGGGAACCAGCAGGTTACTTAACAGAACTGGACTTGTCATTAATGGACCCCAAGAGTTTTGCTCTAATGTCTCCAGTTGTCCTGAAGAGAACATGTTGGAATTTCAGCCCCAACAGGTGGCAAATTAATTCAAGGAAGTGGACTTCATGTGCGAGCGATGGATCATGCTTCCAGCTGAGCACCGCTGAACTTACTGTCCCTGAGGTCCAGTAAAAGGTGCTGCATCATTAAAGGTGTTTGAACAAGGGTCATTCCAGGTCGTATGGGGACCAACTATTCAGAGCTTCGGTAGATGATGGGTTTTACGGTTGATATCAGACCCCATCAGTACTTTAGTGTTGTGTGTGTTAGTCATCAGTCAGCACAAAAGCATTGTCCCACTTTGAGTTTTTCACCTTGTAGCTACAAATGGATAATGACAAGCCAAGTGCCTCTCATATCCAATATATGAAATTCAAATCATGTACAATGGATTACAAGTCTTTCAGAGACATTTTCTCATGTTCATTGCAGGTTTTTTTCTACATCGGCCAAACAATTAATCAGACTGGATTTAATCAGCAATAACTGTAATTAGAACTTCAATCACTGGACTATATCCTAATTTTATAATTTGTACAGTCAATTGCAGTGCCATGTATTGAATCTAGAACTCTTTGGTTCTTGGTACATCTGCTGGTTTGAATCTGCGGTAGGCCAGGGTTGTTTGCTTGGATATGCACAAACCACTGATAACAGCATTTCAGTGCAACCGAAGACCTGAAAAATATTGACTTTAGTCTTAGAATCACAGTGTCGACTTATTCCAGTTTGGCTATTTGGAAACCAAATGCACACCTTTGTGCAGTGCCCAAGTGGAGGAAAAGAAATGCTAAGCAGTGATTTGAAGGATTTGAAAAGAGCCCGTAAGCTACCACATGCTCCTGCATTCATTAATGGGGGAAATTCTGCCTCTCGAATTGGAAACTCCGACAAGGTGGAGGATTGGCGGCAGCAGCTTTATTTTCGTTAATCAGTCTTTAAAAAGCAGCAATCTCCGGACAGATGTTTTCTCCTCCTTTTTTTTCCAACTGGCAGCTGTAAAGCCGTTTTAAGATGGGATTGGGAGCGGGACACCACCTGTGTCTGTAGTTTCCCGAGCATAGGGCCCTTGTCGCCGGGTACATCTGAACTAATCTGGTAGGATACAAGAGGAGTGCAGTGCGGCTACAGATGTCCTGTGCAGATTGCCGGCAACGGAGGGGCCAGACGTGTCGTGCCAAAATTGAACAGCCTGAGCAGAGGCAAAGGCTGCAACAGCCGTGGATGGGATGAGTGGAAATGGGTTCTTAATCCAGCCCTTATTCTGAATTGTCCTGGGGGACCCGCAAGCACTGCAC
The DNA here is from genome assembly GCA_027481765.1 of Tenualosa thibaudeaui. Classification (NCBI taxonomy): domain Eukaryota; kingdom Metazoa; phylum Chordata; class Actinopteri; order Clupeiformes; family Clupeidae; genus Tenualosa; species Tenualosa thibaudeaui. The sequence goes on from JAIFZK010000071.1 coordinate 2,540,125, forward strand.
TTCTGCAGCAGCCACTCCTTCTCCCCTGGGTGCTTACCGCAGAGAGTACTGGAGAACTCCGGTGCGGGTGTGCACATACACACACACAAACACACACAGTCCATTCCATACTCTTCATCACACAAAAACACACAAAATACACACTGTGCATTGTCTTGAATATATATGTTGACACATGCAAGGGTGAGCTAAAGTGTTGGAAAGTTGCATACATTTTGTAGTCCATCATGAATGATTGAATGGATGAAGTAATTCCTTAATTAATTTTTTGTTGTGTGTTATTCCCAGAAGCTAATTTGTGAGCTCTTAAAAACTACAATGTTGATATCACTTGTAAATAGGTAAAGCATACTCAGACATTTCCTGATATATATTTTTTTTGACAAACCTAGAGAAAGAGGACGATGTATGTTAGAGTGCAAAACATGTTTGATTAATGTGGAGGTAAATGGCACATATCAGTTTAATAACATTGATGACATTACTCCAGAACTAGATAATTACACCCTGTCATGTGAAGACATTCAAAGAAACCCACATAATTTGACACAAAAGATGTTTGGTGAACTCTAAATTATACGTTGTCAGTGGAAGCATTTGCGCTGTAATTTCGTGTCTCCCTTTCATAAACCTTGTATAATTTTACATTGCAGAAGGTATTTGTTGCCAGCATATGCGTTCTTTCAACCAGCTCAAGATACTGATGCTTCTGCATGATGGGTACACACCAAGTTACAGAGTCACACAGGAACTGTTTAGCCATGTAGTTAAAGTCACAATGTATTTCCTTGAAGGCATCTGTGTCTATAAGAAAATCAGACTCCTCCCTCCACCATTCGTACATCTTAACAACTAACCCACACATCAACCAGGATATGTACATTTAATATTGTAAACTATTAATTTACTATTACTTCATGCATTAATTCATAGTTTCTTCATTCATGCATGTGTCCTCTTTACCCCATGACTACAGTCTCACGCGCTCACTAGAGAGAAAGTCATTATCTGCCCTGTGAGAAACCCCATCCTCTCTCTGCTACTTGTCATACCATCATCTCCACTAAAGACATCCACACTCTGACCCACTGGACGCCAACCAAATTGACATTTGCCTTTTCATCCGACTGCTAACTTGTATTATTTGGCCACAACATCTGGTGAATAGACGTGGCATTCCAGATTTGTGGCATTTGGTGGTATTACATGGACTTAAGGCTTGTTTTAACCTTTTTGCGCCTCAGAAAATTGCAACAACAAACATTTGCCCCTGCAGCGCGGGGTTGGGGAAAGACATCTGTTCACTGTCACACAATGGCCATAACACGCTCACGAGATGTCCTGATCCACAGGTCAGTGCTCCTGAGAGCTAGCTGTTTGGGACTGACAACATGCCCAGCCTGTTCTCACTGTATTAATGCGGGGGAAAAAATAATAACTCCTTGTCATCCCCTGGTCTTGCTGTTATAAAACATTCATTACCTGTTTTTGGTATTGTAAAACTGGAACAAGGAGATTTAAATGTAATACACGCTCACATGTGCATGTACACACACACACACACACACACACACACACACACACACACACACACACGTGCACACACACACACACATATACATGCACACCCATACACTGTTTATACAAAAATGGTCATGAAGACACACACACACACGCACACACATATAGACTACATAAACACACAAATGCACAGACACGCATACACACACACACACACACACACACACACACACACTTCTGTGTATACAAATACACGTATTTCTGAACAAAATACAGACATCACAAACTGGTCAGATCCAGGCACTTTAATCAGATTATCCGAAGCAACCTAAACACACAGTGAAAAATTATAAACACTAATACATCACTCAGCTTAAAGAACAGAAGCTGAGTCTGAGAGCTCATTTGTATGTATGCCTGTTCACAGGAACTGTCACAGAAGAAGAGTGTCAATGTACTGTGTGTATTGTGAATGTGTGTATTAACCTAGTTTCTGAAAATACAAAAGCTATCTTATTCTCCTTAAACGGCAAAAAATATGAAACATTTTGCCAATACTACAGGTATATCAAAAACTGTCTAGAATAAATCATATTAAGAAGGCCTAAATAATTATTGTTTTTAGTATTTTAATTTTCTTCCATGCTATAACCCCACACATGTATATATGGGTGTAATACATAATGTATATACATTTGTTTTGTATATCTACAAATTTAAAGGTTATTAAAGCCAAGTTCAATTTCTGCTCTGGTGTAGAAAGAATAAGTCTGTGTAAGGATAAGTCCTACAACCTATATACGGCAGAACTTCCATAATATTTGCAGATCTGATAGTTGGTCAGATAAAAAATCTCAGCGACTGACCAGAAACTGGCGGTTACGGGGGGGTGGGGGTGGGGGGTTGACACTAAACCCACAGGGTCAGCAGTTGCACTTTAAATCACTCCCGAGATGGCCAAGTGAAATAAGCTCAGGGAGTGAAATCAACAGAACACCGCTGTGCCAGACCACAGCTTCACTCCTGGAGTGGAGGATCCCTCTCTCCCGGAGAACGAGAAGGCCTGCCTTGAATACCTCCGCCCAGTCACACCCATGCTCGCCAACCCCTGCCGCCACCGACCCACAGACAACAACCGGACCGCCAGCCAGCCAGCACTGTCCTCGCTCCTGCTCCGGGGACCCACAGCTTAGTGGTACAGAAGACAATGGAAGCACTCCCATCCAAGAAAAAGATACTCACAGTTTTTTTTCTCTCCTTCACCCTCCTCTTTCTCTCTTGCTCCCTCCACCACCACCTCAGCCCCACACCTCCACCCATTTTAGATGGGACTGTGGAAAAGGTCCTTGATATAGGAACCAGAAGTTGATACTTATTTTTATAATTTTATGGCCTTTCGAGCCCTGAGTATACAATCGCTTGGAGTGTTTACACAGTGGGAAGTGAGACTCCGGCGAGTGGAATGGTTCTCATCACGCTGTGGGCTCTTTGAGAATGTTCGAGCATTGAGGTCTGTGTTGGGTTTCTCTGTGGACGAATTGCTTTGGCTACACAAATGTGGCTTGGTCGCGGTTTCACTTCTCCTGTGTAGTGTGTGTGTGTGTGTATGTGTGTGTATGTGAGTGTGTTTAGCTATTGTTGTCTCTCTTAATGTGTTCTATCATAAAGTCCACAATAATTAGTCATAAATACAGCATGACAGATGAATTTACACAGACAGAAAATATCCCATCACACTTTCCTAGTGGCTTGGTTGGATTGCTGCTATAAATCTACTGCTGTATGTGTTCAACGCTGCCAATTAGAAAATTGTTTATTCACATTCTGATGGGAAATGTTGGTAACATTCTCAGAGTCATGCCTGTGCATTCCAATAACGTTTTTCAAACGTTTGTTGTGATAATATCAATATCAATTAAAAAGTAGTTTCAGGTGGTCTCTCATACTAAACCGATATTTTGATAAGTATTTTCAAAGCTAGGAGGTAGGGGAATCTAACAAAGGAAATGGTGGAAACGGTCATTATTACTTAATAATATGTTTATGCCCAGTTGTGGTTTGGATGCCCATATTTCTTCTGTTGAAATAGCAAAAGTTGAGTAAAATCTGGTCATTTGGGTTCAATTCAGTTTTCCGAGTCACTCCTTCGCTTGTGCTCTCCGCAGGTATGTGTGGGGGGAACTTCCCAAGGAGGACAGGAAAATAAAATAGTATGGATTTCCAAGCACTGACCAATTCTGTCTGCTTCACTGGGATTCAAGGGCTTCTCGTCTGACATATAATTTCAGCTGTGGTCGTTTTGAAAATGGCACGGTGGCTTGGCTGACATTTGACAAACCTGTGTGGAGCTGACAGCCCTGGTTTGTGGTCTACCTTATTTGAAGGGAGTCTTGCTTGTACAGTGCGACTCTCCCATCGGTGCTGTGTGCGAACTACCGCCACGTGAGCACTGGGACCGAATGGGCTACCTCAGCCCAGAGTTTTTGTTTGGAGAGCGGGGAGGGTGAGATTAATACTATCAACTGATCACACCAATGAGATATGGGCGTTGTTGCTTGTGTAGTACTTCACCAGTGATATTATGAAGTTGGAATACAAGCTGATCAGGATATTGAGATATATGGAACTATGCCATGTTTCTGTCAAAGACAGGACAGTTATGGAAGACTATGTTTTACTGGTTAATAAATTTAGCAACACTCAATTTAAGAGGGAATGGGTTATCATCACCATAGCTGTGGTCTTGGCTGCAGGCGTTACCAAAGAGAGGGCCACAGATAATCCAATTTCTGATGGCACATAGTCTCAATGATTAATAACTTGTGCATACTATATTCATAAAGTAAGCAAAGCTAACCAACATGGCTACCAAGACGGTGCAGTTATGTAGAACACTTTACCATTAAAGAGATTTACTATGACTCTTGAATAATAGCTAGAGGTCAGTTAATTGTATCATGTTATGATACAGTGGGGTGTTTGTTTTATGAAGGCGTGAAGTCCCAAGGAAATCAGAAAGCGGACATTTCACATTTGCATTCAAAACATTTTCTCCAAACAAGCCAATTCCAAACCATGTCTATGAATACAAAATACACATACACACAAGTGAATCTCAACTACTTCCAGCAATTAGAGATGTGTTAAAAAACAAAAATCAGAAAACAACAGTGCTCCAAAGTTAACTTGCAGGCATCAACAGAAATATGAAACAGACAGTAAATGGGACTGAGGACCCCAGTGCCCAGCAGGGCCAGTCAAGTGTATCAAATCTAATTGGAGTATGAGAGTGTTGCCATTGTCTGCTGCCTCTGACCTACTTGGCATAGGGGGAAGAAATCAGGAAGATACTAAATTTAATTGGTCAGAAGCTCAAGGATTAAACAAAACATTTCTATTGGTTTGGGTATTTGTTTGGATTTGTCATTTATGCTGGGTTGGCTGTCTTTTACTTCTTGATATTAACAGTCTTAATAATGTCTCAGATACAATGAAAAGGAGATTCAATATAGCATTCAATGAGATTCGTGAAATATCAAAACTGTAATATGCAACCTGTTTGCATTTTTATCATTGCGGGCAGACTGTAGGTGCTGGGAATGTCTCAGGGGATGGCCTAATGATATTTTAAAAGTGTCATTTGGCAAAATACAAACCTGGCCATGAAAATAGGGAGGTAGTGATAAAACAGTAATCCACTTTCTGGTGTTATTGTTTCCTAAGACAATTTAGGGAGATGTGTGTGTGTGCGTATGTTATAGGGTAAAGTTGTAACCAAGAGAAATTCAGCACAGACAGCAACAACACAAGTATGTTCTCGTGCACGTGCGTGTGTTTGTGTGTGTGTGTGTGTGTTGTAGGGTAGCCTCGTAACCAGGAGAAATTCAGCACAGACAGCAAAGCCAAAAGTATGTTTTCGTGGGTGGGTGTGTGTGTGTGTGTGTGTGTGTGTGTGTGTGTGTGTGTGTGTTCATGTGTATGTGAGTGTGTGTGTGTATGTCTTTGAAGTGTATGTCATTCTGCTGAACAAAACAGCCAACCTTAACATTAATGTGTCTTGTTCGCACTCTTGCTCCCAAGCTGTCAGTCAGTCAACTTAAATTCTCAGAGGTCTGCATAATGTTTATTTTCGCCTGCAAGATAAAGAGTGTGTTTGGTTAGGTGGGTCCTACGCTTAGACCAGACTAATTATTGCAGTGCTGAAAAGAATCCCTGCAGTGGCTCATTGTGCAGAAGAGAGAGACCCTCAGTCATGGACGCAGACTCTTAAGAATGCAGTCAGCACCCATGGTCATCTCCAGCTATCTTCAGCCCAAGCTACACTTCCTTGTCTCTCTCAAAGGGTAGAACTCTCCAAAGTTTGTCTTAAAAATGACTCCATCAATGAAAAAAAAGAAAGAGGGAAAAACGTGAAAACAAGAGATGTGTAACTGGGTCCCCAGTCTCTTTTAACTTTTGGATAATTTTAACACCAAAAGAATGTGATCATATTAATGAAAAACAACATAATGCTGTCCTGTTTGTGGACCGGTTTACCATCTGCTATCAATCACCCTGAGGTCTGGGGGAAAGGTTTTGGCTCAGCTCCTCTCTTCTCTCTCTCTCTCTCTCTCTCTCTGACTCTCTCCCTCTCTGTCTCTCTCCCTCTCTGTCTTGGGCAGAGAGGCATGGAGTGTGGACTCCCGCTCATGGGAAACCCGGCCGGCGTTCCCTGGAGGATAAAACACTGGAGCCACTCGGCGGCTCAGCTAACAATAATAAAAGCCGCCCATCTGTAAGGTGACATTCCCAATTTACGATTATTTGTGTCTATAAAGTGTGTTCCTTGGCTCCTGATTCCCTCTGACTCTCTCTCTCTCTCTTTCTCTCTCTCTCTCTATTTCTCTGTCTGTCTGTCTCTTGGGTCAAGACAAGCAAGAAAGAAAAAGCAATTCATTCAGACTGTCCAAGACCAATGAAGAGAATGCAGATGAAAGTAAACAGTACTGAATCAACTGCTCTTCTACCTTCAGCTCTTGGCAGAGTCTAATCAGTTTCAAAGACAGGCCTACTTGTCATTGCTTTCTGAGAAATACTTAATCCATTTGATAACTATACTCATTCATAGGTGCATTCACACTGTGACAGTTTTAACTCTTGCTAGTGACTTTTGTGCTTGTGTCCCATTGCTTTGTCGTTACGTGTATATGTTCTTAAGTAAGCATATTATAGGCTACTCACCTTAAGTCTAACCTGACCTCAGCCTAAAGGACATCTCACACCAGACTATTTGCTAATATATTAGAAGTAGTCTTGAGAGAAAGTGACGGCACCAATTTCATATCCTAACTGACAAAAAAGTATTGAAGCTACATTGCCTCATTGATGCCTGTGACTACTGACTCAAATACAGCATCTCCAAGGAAAGCTTGTTTATCCAAATAAATTGCCAAGATCCAGAAATCCTGACCCATTTTCAGCCTGTGGCTGATCAAGCCAAAGATAACAGCCTCTCCAAACTCCTCCATGATGAAGTGGGTATAATGTGTGTAGTTTCACATCACTCTGCTATGGGGTATGATAGAGCTTCAGAAAATACCAACACATTACCTGAACAAATGATATAAAACCATCTATCAATAAGCTGACATACCACATTAAATCCATTAGCAAGGTACGGCAAATTGAGATTAATACACACAGTAGTATGTTTGCAGAAATATTTCTGGTAGCTATTGTACTTTGCATAATGCAGTACAGTGGAAAATAGGTTTCCTGGATTCAGAAAACAATGGTAACTTAACACGGTTCACTCATCTGTTAAGAGACATCACACAAAAAAACCCTCTGAGAAATATGAGAACTAAATGGAAAAGTACCAGCAAGACACTTCCTGCTCGATTGAAAGCTTCCTCAAACACGACAGGTTTTTATTTATACTCACAATAGAGCAGATTAATTTAGACGGAAAAATGAAAGAAATTTGATGTATATTGACTAGGGCCTGTCTCTGAATGAATTGACTGACCACAATGCACTGCAGTAAAGCCATTCAAAAAGCCAGTGCCAGCTAAAGTCTGACTTGTGTGTTGGTGCTATGGCAACATTCTCTGATGGGGGGTTCACTTTCTTAAAGCTGGGTGGCATATTAATAACCACATGAAACACTCCGCCAACTCTCACAGGAAGAGGTATAGTGCCAGAAAACACACACACACACATACAGACACACACACATACACATACACTCATTCACACACATACACACAAACAAACACACACACTGTACTTATAGTTTTAAACCATGACAAAGTAATGCTATGCATTTGAAAGGAATGATAAACAACTGAAAAGGTTAGAGGCCATTTTTAAAAATGGTAAATAAGTACTGTATCAAATGAGACGAAGGGAAGAACAATACAGAAACTTGATCTTGAATTGTTTAGTTAACAGAACATACTAAGAACTGAGATAAGAACAGAGAGTGAGAGAGAGAGGGAGGGAGAGAGAGACACACATACAGAGAAAGAGAGGGAGAGAGAGCCTGTTTCCATTTTAAGATGGTGCGTGTTCTTATCCAGCACTCCGCTACCTCTTTCCCCTGCTCCTTCTTGGCTTCACTCTGTTATGAAACAGATTCTGACCTCCCCCATGTGCCTTGTTTATTTAGCCTTCCCAAGTGGACATTAGCAATGCTGGATTCTCAGGGTTGGAGCCAGGTATGCTGGCCAGGAACCCCCCCCAACACACACACACACACACACACACACACACACACACACACACACCTCCTCCTCTCTCTGTCTCTCTCTCTCCATCTCTCTCCCTCTCGCTCCCTCTAGTCCCCATGGCCAGTGGCCCTTTGGAATGGACGGGACCGATATCTCACGTGTTTGACACTGTGTCAGGTCATGGAACACCCCCCCCAACACACACACACACACACTCCCTCCACCTCCCTCCTAGGCTGCTCGCAGGCACTGGAGATGTTGTGCTTTTTCTGCAGCGCTCCTAATCTTTCTGGCGACGGATCCACTTCCTGTTCTGCAACGAAATGGCTCAGGAATGCCATTTCTCGGCCCGAGAGCAGGGACCAGGGCCATGGAGGAAGTACTCAACTCCTGCAGTACTCTGTCCTCTGTGTGGGAGTGTGTGATTCTCTCTCTCTCTCTGTGTGTGTGTGCATGTAATGGATGTGTGAATATGTGTATGCATTTGTACATGTGAACGAGCGTGAACTTGCACACATACTCACAAAACACACATACACACAGAACACACATACACATAAACACAGATTTTGCCAGACAAATCGTCTATCGGCTGCACAAAGTGGCTCTCCCAGCGCCTGCGTTGTCAGGCTGGGATGCATCAAACGGCAAAGGAGGGAGAGAGGACAAGCTTTTCCCACATCACAAGCGCGACAGCCAACGCAGCCCGCGCCCTATAAATAGCTGGGAAGGTCCAGGTTAAGTTCAGAAGACAGTCTGTCTGTTTGTTGTGCAGTGGGAGGGGAGGTTGGACCACGATGCATTTGCGCTGGTTTTTGTTAGCCTCTTCTACAAGGAGAACCACAAATCCATGTCAGCCTATCGCTGCGACCTGCAATCCGTCTCGCGGATATCTCCTGTTCACAAGGCTGTCTGCATATAGCTGGACTATGTACGATCTATCAGCTTTGTTTACAGTAGAGGCATCACTGGATGCCATCAGGGAGAGTATCGAAGGAAGTGTTCACATATTATCTTATCTTAGTCAAGACAATGTCAGGTTTCTTCTTCAGCAGTCTGTCGTGACTGAGTTAAAACGGAAGCTATCACAGAGGGCACTGCAAACTCAAAGTGTCCTAGTGTATTTCGTGAAGGAGGTAAAGAGGAAAGAGGTAAAGCAAGTGAAATAGGAGGGTGAGAGGGTGCCCCACAACAAACCTCATTTTTGGGGGTGCCTCCAGACACTCTATTTGACCCCCTAAGGTCAGTAACAGTGATCTCCTATTAAAACACACAATGCACACATCCTAGCATACATAATTGAACCCAACTCACACAGACAAAGAGCTCAGGTTCCTGTTTTACATCAGACGTCCAGGCTATAGCCATGAAATCGTTAGTGACAGGCCCTCTCTAAAAAGAAAAGTATTCGGCTGTGGTCGGGCACATCAAACGGCCGCTCACACACTTCTCTCGCGAGGACACAGGTTTGAATTTCTGCACTCGGGAGCCGGACCACTTCAAAGTCCAGGGAGCCGAGCCCACGTCAAAGAGGCTTCTCACGGCGACACAATGTCTTTAGAGGATATAAAGTAAATACAAAGTCTTGTGTGTGGGGTTTCTTTATGTACGCACACACGCATGCATGCACACACACACACACACACACACACACACTCTCTCTCTCTCCTTTTTCACCCGACAGGGGTGTTGAAGTGAATGTGGTGTAGTTTTATATAGTTCTCTCCGCAGGGAGAAAAAAGAAAAGAAATTCGGCGCCTCGATTGGCTCAAACAATGTTTAAATAATCAAGGAGCCACAAAAGCTTTGAACTAATTTCACAAGGGGAGGACACCAGATGTGTTTCCCCTCCACTCCTTGCCCTCTCTCTGCCGTCAGATGAAGAGGGTGTGTGTGTGTGTGTGTGTGTGTGTGTGTGACTGGAAAATACACATTGGGTCATGCAATCACTCACCACACCAGCATTCATTACGGACGCTTAACATCAGTGGCCAGCCAACGTCACTTGCCATAAACTGTGCATCATCAGCTGAAGGATTCTCATTGTTAAATGAATTGTTCACTTGCTGCAAATTAACCAGGACCAGCAGAGGTTTTGTTCGTGTTGTATTTGATAACATCAAGTGTGTCCACACCCATGGCGAGACACAGACACACACAGACATGCACACACACTCACACAGACATGCACGCACGCGCGCACACACACACACACACACACAAACTGTCACAAACTCACATCTCTTTTCTCTGTTGTAAAAGCAAACATTTGTTCTCAGCTAAAACAAAACACAAATAAATATGCTATTGTTACGCTGTCTACACGTGCGCAGATTTCACTGATTTTGACTTCACACACGTACACAGGGCCGGGGGAATAAAGCAACAGGTAGACAGCACGAGGAAAACTGCTTCCGCTGCAAACATTCTCTCCCCTCCCTATCGCTCCCAAGATGCCCAGTGCTTGCAATTGGCTTAAACCAGGAAGCTCATCAAGACGTGCATTCCACATTTTCTCCCCTCACTCCTCCTGGGTGCTGCATGGAATAAATACAAATTCCAAAGCAACGGCAGCGGATCACCCCAAAAGAGTTGATTCCACAGTTCATTTTGTGTACACATCTGCAGGCGCATTTGTAATCAGATTGAGCATGTTTAATTTGAGGTTGATGAAAAGAGTTGAAGCCGGCCTCTCTCTCTCTCTCCCGCAGTACCGGTAGCAAGGGGGGCGGGGGGCAGGGGGGGGTAAGAAAATTGAGGGGCGGTTCAGATCCGTCTTTATTCGAGTCCCCCGCAATGAAGTTAATTTTTTTACAAGGTTTCCGTTCATTAAGTTGCTGCATGCTCAGGTGCTCTGCAGACACCAGCGATTCCAACTCTGTGTCGCTCCGCCCCATCTGCCACACACAGTCACATATACAGTCACATATACACACCCACTCAGCAATTTTACTACGATAAGCACTTCTGTGCTTACTGTAGAAGACAGTCCATAATTTTCCCACTATGCAGCTTAAGTTGTTTTTATGACATGCATGTCAGGACATACTGTACACATTTGCCACACAGCACAGTAATGACACATAACTTGTGTAAAACTGATTTAATGAAACAAAAAATTATACATAGTAAAAAAAAACATAAAAAAAAAAACATTAATAGTTTTCCATGAAAAAAAAAAATACTGGAACTAATACTAATACAAATACACTGAGGTCTGTAATGGATGAGGGTTGTTGTGAGGTAACCTGTGGTAGGCTGGGAGAGGGGGGGGGGCATCTGTGAAAGATGGCTTCGGCAGCATCCCCTCTGGAGACATCAGCAGCAGTAGCAGCACATGCTGTATGGTTGGACCGTGACACAGAGTGTGTTGAACCTGAAAGCAAAACAAACATGCTCTTCCCTCTCAGCTGCCACGGGTCTCGCACTCCCCAGCTTTCACATGAGAAAATGCTCCGGAATGCTCACCAGCGAGACACTCACACTCTCACACACACATACACACACACAAGAAAAAAAAATTGAAAGAATGACAGAGAGAAAAGGAAGAAAGAAAAAAGGAAAGAGAGAGGGAAAGAGAGCACATCCCTTCTCACGTATCCACCCCCGCCATAACATACCTTTGATTCAGGGAACTATTTTTAGCCACTTCCTGCCGGCCGCTCAGCCAGACCTAAGGGGGCAGGCGGTATGATGGTGGAGGTGGTGGAGGCTCGGCCTCAACATCAGCCATCAGCCATCAGCTGCTCCTAGGGCCCAGCTTGCGTGAGTTACAGCGTTTCAGCCCCTACACTATCAGAGCCTGGGAAAATTCTTACTCACTGGAGAGGGGGGCGTCTTGAACACCATCTTGAACAGGAAATGTGTGACATTATGTTACTCTACTCGTGAAGTTCAGGGGGGGAAACAATGTAAATGACAACCGCCCACCATGGAATTTAAATCCATAACTTATAATGTGCATGAGAGGTGCTACGCACTAACATGACAAGTAAATAATAACAGTATTTAACTTAAAGTGCTATAATATATATCAGTAGAGTAAAAGCAACTGGCAAAAAAGCTTCTTTTTTAACTTAGTGGTAGGACGTCTTCCAGCACAATGGAGATGGAGTGACTGGTGAACAGCATCAGACGTGGGCTGGCAGGAGAGAGAGTAAAAGTGGAAGGCCGTGCGCTTGTTATTGCACTGATTGTTAATGAGCCTCCGTCAGTCCGGGATGGAAAAGCAGTTTGACAGAAATGGTCCTGTGGCGAGGCCTGGCCCCTTTGAAGGCAGGGGCTCACGTAGCCAGCCGACGACTGGGCGTGCGCTCAGCACTCGGCACACAATCGGGGCCCCGCAACAGGCCACCGCGACTGTGTGCCAAACCTCGGCTGGTCTTAAAATGGCGGCACATTAAACATGCCCATGCCAATGTGAGAGAGAAGAGAGTGGGAAAGGGAGAGCGAGAAGTGAGTAAGAGAGGGAGAGAAAAAAATAGAAGCAAAATGACATCAGAGGCTGGTGGGGGATGCCAGAGAAGCAGAGGCACAGAGGCTGGATGAGGCGGGCAGCGGATCCAGATGGAACTGGAAAATGATGCCAGCATTCCAGAGGTGGGCATTCCCCATGCCCTTACCAACATGCTCTCCCACAACTCCGCCACCAGCAAACAGTGTTTGGTAAACACTGGTCAGCCAAAGGAAAAGTGGGGAAAAAAGAACAGAGGAAAAGGGAGGTGAGGAGAAAGGATGCAGAGAGAGAGAGAGGAGAGAGAAAGAGAGAGAGAGAGAGGAGAGAGAAAGAGAGAGGAGAGAGGAGTGTTCCGCTTTAGATTTAAGAGCTAAATTATGGTGCTCCTGGCACTCTGGTCAAAACCTTGAGGCACCTCAGAGTGCAGAGGAGAGAGACAAAAAAGCAGGCAGACAGAGAGAGAGAGCGAGGGAGATAGAGGTAGAGGTAAAGAGAGAGGTGGAGAGAAAGTGAGTGAGGGAGAGAGAGGTGGGGAGAGAGAGAGCACGAGAGAGAGAGAGAGAGAGAGAGAATGGAAAGGAGAGCCGCCCGCAGCTCTAGTGGCTAGCTTAGCCTGGGCGTTGCTTGCCTGCACATGGCATTCATTTTGCGCGGGACTGGCGGGGAGCAGACTGTCGTCGGTCGGTCCTCCCCTCCTGAAGAGCCCGAGTGGTGCCTGGGCAATTAGGCCTTCGCAATTATAGAGGGTGGATCCCCCTTGCGAGCCAAGCCAACAGCAACGCAGTTGCTGCCAAAGGCCTAATGAAAGTGACAGGGGAGGGGAGGCAGCGGGCTGATCGTATACTTGATTTATGCCAGGAAAAGGCATAGCTTCTCCTCTCTCTCTCTCCTTCTCTTTCTCTCTCTCTCTTACTCGTTTTCTTTTTTTTTCTGAGCATTGCGTTTTATTTTTGCCCGTCAGATATGAAGAAAAACACATCTAAGGGCATGAGATGAGGATAATTAAAATGGCGTGTCGACCGCATCCTCAGCGACACCAGCCAAGACATTACTTCCTCTTCTTCTCTCCTTGCGTTTGAACACTCACTGCTCTTTTTCACATCATCAACTATCCTAGTCATTGTGTTAGTGACGGTGAAAGTACAGACCAAAGAATGTTGTTGAACTTTGTAGAGTTCAAGTTGCTAGTTCAACAGGAAGGAAGTTTCATGAAAGTGAACAGAATTTTACAATTGTGAAGTTTCAGTAGTGATATTTTCAGACCTAGGCCAGGCCCTCCACCAACCACTTTGTCCCCCCACATACGCATCATTTCACTCATCATTAAACATCATGGAATCAGCTATTAAGCTTTGACCTGGTATAGAATGTCATGCTACACATTACTAACATCACAGTAACACTACCTCCTGTATCCACTGTTCGCAAATACAGGTTGCAAATGCACTGTGCTGTAATATATATATATATATATATATATATATATATATGTATATATATATATATATATATATATATGTAAATACTGTATATATATATATATATATATATATAATGTATATGTAGACGCATTTGCTTTCAAATGCACCTGCAATATGTCTCGTGTTGGCCCACAGCAAATAGCATGGTCTTTAAGGATTATCTGATAATGGCTTAAATTGTCTCACTGATATCGGGAAAAAAAAGGAGGTTGCCGAGGACATGGTTTACGTGTGACGGGCCATCGGCAGCAGGGGAGTGCGGTGTGCTAAAGTGATCGCTAATCTCCTTTGTGATTCCGCACCGGCCCCAGCGACACGAGGCCTGGGCTACCCTCGAAACGGTTAAGAGAGAAGTGTTAAAAAAGCCCACACATGTTGACGTTTTTGTTGCCTGTAATCCCTGTGTTTTCATCCAGAATTTTGCGGCATAATCCCCACAAAAAGCCACAGAGGCTTCGGCCGAGAAAGCAGCAGCAGTCGTGAGGCAGCTTTCTTCCCCAGAGCACTCACAATGACAGATTATGAAGAAAAAAGAGAGAGAGAGGGAGAGAGAGAAAGAGAGAGAGAGAGGGAGAGGGGGGTGTCAGGCAATAAAATAAAGAGATCAGAGCGGGTGTGGAGTCCGTTTATCCCCTGGCTCTGTGAGAGGTACCGGCTGGCCCTCCCTCCGATAGTGTGCATGATACAGTGTCTCCCAGCGGCCCCCCAGCTGGGACTCAAAGGATCACCATCATCTAGAAAAAACAACCCCCCCCTCCCCCCAACACACACACACAAACACAAACACACACACACATACACAAACCCCCCCCTCCCCATGGATGGCATAGGCAGGCAAAGGTGCTTTTCTGCACCCCAAACACATCCCCACCCACCCAGTGGGACTCCTTCCTTTAGTATTTTGCACCTAGTCTTGTTCTGGTGCTTGCCAATGTTGTCAGGAGCTTAAAATATCCAGGGCAAATCAGTTAAGATGGCAGCTCAGATTGTGTAACTATAGAAAGACAATCTTTATTTCCTCTAAACAGATATGTAATAGTATTTTTTCTGTTTCTTGAAAAGGCACCATGTGTAACTGATTATATTTTGACTTTCTGTTCATGTAAGAGTTCCTCTTATCAAGAAGAGGAGAAAATAGAGCAAGATGGACAATAAATGCCTTTAAAGCTGCTCATTCACTTGCATAAATATATATAAATATAATAAAATCAATGAACAAAATAAGCATACCATCTTTGAACTGAAAAAAAGTTGTCTCTCCGCTGGCTTCTCATTATCAGTCTAAAACTGGATCATGATTTCATCTTTCAAAGAAAATGCCACAATTAAAGTCATACTTCTATTGGGTTTTATAGCTGCTCATCAGTGGCTATATTTGAGAATGAGGGAATATGAATGAAATATTTTGTTTTTTTTACATTCACACATTTTTTTTTCATGAAAAGGCTCAGTGACTGAATGTAGTTGTGTGCAGTCCATTTGAACTGGCTTCCTTATCAGGTCATCTGGGTCAAGTGTGCAGCACAATAACTTAATATTAAACATAATCTAATAGCTGCAGTCCAGTCTGTGAGAATAACATTTGTGGAGACAATAAGCAGAATAATTGCACTGCACTGATGATGCAGAGACATCGTGTGCAGTTAATTTGAGTGTGAGGTACTGTCTACTGGAATAAAATTTGGAGGTTAACAAAAGTCTTTTTTTTTTTTTTGCTTACAGAAAAGACAGGATGTTTCCAGCAAATGGTCTCTTGGTGTATTGAACTAGATATACTACATACTACATACTACTGTAGGTACAATACAGAACTGCTTCAACAGACTGTGCTGAGCCTCTGTGGATCACAGACATGTCACACTGATGATCAGGTGGAATTCCTGTGCTGTTGTAAAACAAAACAAATCCAAAAGATGAATCTTGGAAAAATTTTATTTATTATTTATTATTATTGTATTTATTTTTAAATAATTGAGCCATTTTTCTGGTCAAATTAAAAAACTTTAATGAAGTGCTACATACTTGGAAATCTGGGCTCTGCTCTCACTTTGGATGACTTCAGTGTTGTGGCTTGGGCTGCAGTCAGTAGTTCAGCACATATTTCATTTATAGGCTTAAGGACACATGGTGTCATAGTTGGATCCTAGGCCCTTATTGTGGTTTGATTTCAGATACAACCCTACGTATTTCTCTGATCTGTCTTCTACTTCCAGCAATACTACATAAACAATTGTGAAAAATGCTTGGATTTCCATGCGGAAACAGTGCACCAAGAGCTGACTTGAGTCTTGAGTTAAAACACTAGGTTTTCAATCAGGTGGTTTGATAAAGTACTTAGAGACTCTAAGTACAGGACACAAAACAGGCACCTCCCTGTACCTTGTTACAACATCAGAGCTCAAATAGAGTCAATGAAGAAACTCCTGCAAAGAGAAGTGAGTGTGAGAGAGAGAGAGAGAGAGAAAGAGAAAAAGAGAAAGAGAGATACACACATTACATCAATGAGGTTTTTAATGACTTAATGACATTATAATCAGGATGTGAGGGAGACTAGGCCTGAGCGAATGGAGGTTAGAAAAAAAATGATGGGGAGAGAGAGAAAGAGAGAAAAAAAGACAGATAGAGGCAGATCTCGGAGGAAACAGGGAAGAGGAGGAAATCTAACATGACGAAAGGGCCTCTGGTCAGACTGCCTGACGCCAACGAGCCTCTCCGAACAAACAGACGCATGCATCCCCCCCTCTGACCCCCCACCCCCCGGGCTTGTCTCGCGATCATCTAACGTCCGTATTGCGTTTGTCTTGCAGACGCCTCCAGCAGGCCTGACACCAGTCTGGTGCGGCCATTAGAACGTGCCGAAGCCTAGAGGGACACAAACAGGTGTGAAAGACTCCACAGGCCTCCGGCTGTGTGCATAGCAAAGCTTCAATGGTGTTAATTGCATTTACATTTAATTCAGTTTCAGTCGTTCAATAGAGCCAACATAGCTATATCCAGCATGCCATACAGCTGACAGAATCAAACCCACAGTTTTGTGATGATAAACTACCATTACAGCATGTGTAGGTAACTGGTTTATGAATTTATGAGGAAAAGAAATTTATGTGTTTCTCATTATCAGACATGTTCTTGGAGATGGAGTTTTCTTTGAGAGGCTCTGGGGAGGAGGAGCGATGCTTGGTTTGGGTTTTTGAGGCTTTTCTGCTGGAGACTGGAAGGAGACACACACTTGGTTTAGCTGTTGTGATCAACTCTGGGGGGGGAATAAACTGGATGCAGGAGATTTGAAGAGATCACACAGCAAGAACCTCAGTCGGAAGCATATGGCCATAGTAATACAAAGTTCAGGAGTTCAATCGCATGCACACATGCACGTCAGCATGCACTCACACGCACACACACACACACACATTCACACACACGCTCGCACACACAGGCGCCCTCACATACACTGTATAATTCTCATGCACACAAAATCAAATCAAATATTTACATCCTAAAGAACTGACTCATGGATTGTAAAAAGCTGTTTTGTTATGAGTGGCCTCAGAGGCCAGGATGAAATGTTGAGCTGAGTTTTTTAGTGATTCACCAACTTCTCCTTGCTCCTCCTGAATCTTTTTGGCTATGTCAATTTGTTCACAAGGTTACACAGAATCGGCTTAAGATGAAGCCTTATGACGCAAGGATTCTGATGAAAGCTTGAATCTAGGGGAAAAAAACAGAGATTTACCAAACCTCCTCCTGTTTAAGCATATGTTAAAGAATGTCTACAAGCTCAAGGTATCTCTTAATCCAGCAGATTTAGAATGTGATTGCTTTTTGGACAACTGCCTCTCTATCAACCCCCCCACCAACCCCCACCGCCCCATCTCCCTCTCTCTTGCATACACACACACGCACACACACCCAGAGGCTCATGGTGAAAGAATGTTGTGTAACTTGCACAATCAATCCAGTAATAGTTGATAACTTTTTACCAATAACCAATGACAACAATAACTTTCATGAGGGTATACAAACTGATGTTCTGGATGCAATGTTTGTTTATTTTTACTGTTGTGCTTGTGTTACTGTTGTGCTTGTGTTAATCTCTCTTTCTGACAAAAGAAAACATTTTTCTTGTATCTTTGTGTGTGAGTGTGTTCACGCATTACGCCATCAAAGAATCTTCCTGACATCATTCCTCTCACAGTAACACTGAGTGTAGTGGCCATGGTTTGTCCCCTCTCTCTCTCTCTCTCTCTCCTCTCTCATTCCCAAAGTAGAAAAAGAAAAGATCACTCTTGTTTCTTTTTACAAATGAGCCCCATTAAAATCTTGTCACGGATAACACAAATATCAGCTCCTGCGGTAGAGCTCAACCATCAAACGACTCCAGGGACCACCAGCGCTCTGTGCTTGGCTTAGGCCCACTTTTCTTCTCCTTCTCTCTCTCTCTCTCTCTCAGCGTTTGTGTGTACCTAGCGGTCTGATTGTTATTCCTAAAGATGTGAACAGATGAGAGAAAAAAGAAATCAAGGGAACACTGGGAACATGTTTACCTTAATTAAACAAGCCAACAAACCTGAGTTTAGCCAGCCTTTGTAAGTTTCATCAATGGGGTATCATAGCTTTCAAAAAATCCTTTTCAAAATCCCTCATCATTGTGTGAACACCACCTCTGCAAACCTTTCGGAGAGCTTCAGTAGACTTAAAGACCTCCTTCTCCAGTAACCCCACCCCTCCTCCTCCTCCTCCAAAAAAAAAAAAAAAAAACAGTACTGCCCCAGCTCCATGTCTTCCTATTGTGTGCATCCTCCTTTCATTTAGCCTTGAGAAAGCTTGGGATATTGCTTGCAGTTCCAGAGCAAATAATCTGGAATTAAAAAATGGATTCCTTAGGCCTGATCCCTAGCAACAGGCCCTTTGCCATCTGTTCTCACCGAAGAGACAACGACTCTAAGGGTGGTGTGGGGGTGTGGGGTGTGTGTGTGTGTTATGGGGTGTGGGGCTTTCTGGTCGATGCTCTGTCACCTGTTCCTTGTTGAGCCTTTGTCTGCGAGATAAAGACTACCATCATCTAGTCGACTGTCTGAGCACCCTCCAGCAGTCATATACCAAGAATTTGCTTGCTAGAGGTGTTTTATGGCTGAGCTTATAGACAAAAGTTATGTTGGTCACGTTGAAGTTCAACTTGTCATTAGACACACCTAAATACCTTTTCCTTCATTCAATAACAAATAAACAAAAAGAAACTCAGGAGATCTTTCTGCCTTGTCTATTTAGACAGTCTTGTAGTGGTCACTGAAGTGACTCTCTCATGAGGTGACACTCTATTGAAGTACTGTAGGAGGAGTTGACAGAGCGATAAAACACTATCAAGAATATGCGGAATATGTAGTCTCAGACCAAATGAGTCTTCCATATAAGATTATAATGTCACTGAGTGGGTCCCATGCTATTGTTTTAATCCCTACACAGGAGACTAACCAAAGCCTATTAACTTCAATTCTCTCACTCCTTCTCTTTTAGACACATAAACAGAGAGACAAGGGAGAATAAGACAGAGAAGTAAGAATTAATAATCATTTTAATCTGAGTCACTGTTAAAGCATCTACATTGAAAGCACGTTTACATAACCATAACTAAACTGTGAATGACTGTACTTTCCCTTGAGCCAACACCTCCTCTCTCTCCCTCCCTCCTTCCCTCTCTCTGTGCCCCTGTCAGGTACTGTCACCCTGGACTCCATTCACTGTACATCTCCCCCCACTGTTTAATCATTGAACACTGCCTGGTAAGCACCAGAGACAAAGAGTGAGGGAGGAGGGAGTGACTGTGTGTGTGTGTGTGTGTGTGTGTGTGTGTGTGTGTGTGTGTGTGTGTGTGTGTATGTGTGAGGGGGTGGTGGCGGAGGCCTGAGAATGCCTTCATTACGACTCGCTCAGGCCCATCTCAGACAGCATTAAGCTGCGGGGTGCCCCATTCACCTAGGGGGCATCAACAGCTGTTCAGTGCCCTTCATTCCAACCCCAACCCCCAAAATCCAATATAAAACTACTACAGGGAGCTCTAATCTTTGCCATTATCCCCTCATTTAAGTGCAATGGGCCCGTGCATTTATCACCAACATCAGGGACATATTGCACATTGCCTGAGTCCATGCCAAAATTACTCGGATAAAGAACTTAGCCAAATTCAGAATATCCCCAAACTGTGAAAAGGAAGATAGATTTTTTTTTTGTTATCACATGTAACAAACTCAAACAGGCTGAAGATGGAAGGATTCCGTTACATGGGCAACTTGGCCTTAAAATGACATCAGGCAACGGCAACAAACAGCTTTCATGTAAGGACGCAATTTCAAACAGAATCTAAGTCAGTTTAATTTTGTGTTCTTGGTTTCCATGGTGTGTGATGGACTGCCTGATGGCAATTATCATGAGAGACAGAGACAGACAGAGAGGGCAGAGAGAGAGAGAAAGAGAGAGAGAGCAACAGTAAATATCTGGCATCCCCACAATGGCCCAATAAACCGACATTAAAACCTTCAACCCCACCATGTGAGCAAAGCCACTGTTTGCAGATTTATATGACAGGCTTTTGGAAGTGCACAAGTCTCTTAGATGAAATTAGCAGAGGGGAAAAAAACACAGGGAATACACAGAGACAACAGAGACTTGTGTCTGCGGCCTAATCTCATGGCCATGATTAAATCAATATGCCATGGCCCTGATTAAAAGGATATGATCAGCCCCTTTGGATAGCCCCACCCTATGGTGTCTCTTCTCATGTACTGATGACTTGAAAAATAGCTGTAAACATCATCTACTCTCACCACACCACATGGAAAAGTAGATGAGAACTGTTCATAAGGCAATGTTTTTCATTATATTACAAGTGGTAATACATTATCATTACATTGTAAAAGTATGGCGATGTGATTAGTAGATGTACGCTGGAATTGTCCCTGAAACAAGAACAAAAGATATTAAAAAACATATTAAATGATTTTTGCATTCAAGCTAAATATGTTCAATAGGTTTTGTGTGTGTGTGTATGTGTGTGTGTGTGTGTGTGTGTGTGTGTGTATGTGTGTCTTTGTGTGTGTGTGTGTGTGTGTGTGTGTGTTGTGCATTCTCATGCTACTGATAACAGTATCACTGAATAAACTGTTTCACCTGTAAGGACTTCCTCAGTCTCCATTATAACATTATATTTTAGGTGTACCAATCCTCTTTAAAGAACTGCCAACTTTTTGCAACCTCCAACTGGAGGTAAATTTTTGTTGAGGGAGAAAATATATTTTTTGCATCTCAGCTTACACCTGTACCTTTCACATCTTTTATCAGGCATTGTGCCATTATACAATAATGAGCAGAGCTGAATCTGCAGGTTTAACAAAAGACAAGACATAAAAAAATTATCTCTGCAATAATCAAGGCAGATAAACAAGGCAAAATGAACCATAATATCTGTGTCATGGGCAGTGGGGCCATGCATTCTTTCCAATCAAACCTTAGCAACAGTACCCTGGGGCTGTCAACTGGCGCTTTAGGTAGACAAAGACAGCCTCTGTGGGTGCCAGCAAGACCTTCTTGACCAGGGGACATAAAAATGCATGTAGAAATTCCGCCAAAACCTTGTTTTGTACAATTGTGCTTTTGAAGGTTGCGTATCCATGAATTTTAAAATGTGACCACCCCCACCTCCCTCCCTTTGCGGGTGTCCCAATAAGGTGAATGTTGGCGTAAATTTGGTGCACAAGGCTCATAAAGACGGCACTGTTCTTCGTGCCCGCAGTGAAGTTTAATTGTGTGGAGGAATGTATGACAGGCTTGCCATCAACAAAGAGCCCCTCTTTGTTGCATGACAGTTCACATCATATTTTTAGAGTATGGCCCAGACGTGCAGATTTCATCTAGCTATGCTCCTGAGAGTCAAGAAAGTGTCCCTCTCTTTGTTCCTCCACAAGGGGTGGCACTTTCATGATGGTCACTGGTTACTTATGGTCTATATATGATCATTATGTACTGACCTAGCGTAAAATGGCCTAAAATATATTATAATTCTGCTGAAATCAATCCATGTTTCGATGTCACTCCACACCTTCATATAAATTGTTCATATTACAGAAAGACGATAATATTCAAGGAAACCTCTTATTTTGTCTTTTGATTAAAGTGGAAGATCAGACAAAGCACATTACTAAGAATAATGGTGCTTGGAGATCTAGACCCATCTGCTCTGCTTCTTTCCCACGGACCACATCCTGTCTGACAGGAATTAGCGTGTGAGGCTGGATGATGGGTGAATCAGGTGATGCAGAGTCCAACCTGGAGCTGGCCTCGGCCCAGCAGTTTTAAAAGCTCCCTTGTCTCGGAAGCCCGGTTAATGATTCTTTTTTACCCCTGTCGCCAAAGGAATAAAACCCCCATCAGGTCTTTTTGGGCAGGGAGGGAGGAGAGGAGAGGAGAGGAGGGAAGGAGGGGAACAACGGGGGGAGAAGAGAAGGAGTAAGACCAGAATGCCCCTGCAGGCCACAACGCTGGTCTGAAAGGCAGGACTTTCCATTGCGAACATGGGGCTGGATGAAGGCGCCGCATTGTGTGACTTTCACAATGGCCACTCTGTCACCACTGTCCTCACTAATTTCATTTGCCTGCGAGGTAGTTCTGAAAAATCCCCAAGAATTCCTCTGTTAGAAAAGAGTGTTGCCCCCAATGCTGCAGGGACATTGTACGTATTTGTGTGTGCGGAGTAACGCGCTGGGTAGAGGGGTGGGGGGCCCCGAGTGACCTGCGTGTTGCACAGCCATTTCCTCTGAGGGGTTCCATTCATGCTCGCACCCATAACATGGGATCCAGGGGTCATCTCTGGGTCACACAGGATGCACTGGCAGGCACAGACTGTTTCATCTCTTGCCACCATGATTGATTGCAGAGAATATTTAATTCACATCAAAAGAAAGTGTGAAATATGTGATATGAAATGTAGTGTTAACGAGAAGAGATAAGGGCCAAATGATGAGAGTTTACAGCCACTCAGCATTAGGCTCTAAATGTGTGAGGCAATATGATTGTTTACAGTCAGAGCACCTGGCTCATCAGGTTGCAGCCATGTAACTCAATTTCGGTCGACAAAGCACCACTGTGTGTAGTCCAATTTTAAACTACAAAGGCAAATGACATAAAGTATTTCAAAATGCTCATAGTTTTAAGTGAAGATCATGTCCATTGGACAGTTGCATTTCCAGTGTGCATGACAAGCATATAGGAAGGGACTTCAGCAGAGAGGGTCTGTAAGTAAGAAATGAATGGCACTACAGCTAACTGGAAAGTATGCTACTCAAACCTTCAGTGAGACATTACCTACATGTAAACCAAGCCTTCCAAGCCAGCTGACAGGGTCTATAGTTGTTCTATATCCCCATATAAGGCTAAGGCTAACCCTATAGTGTCTTCTCACAGTGTCCATCCATAAATGCGTACAATATAAGAACATTTTATTAACATCTGTATCATCTCAGGTTTTGCAGTGCAACCCACCTTGGTTATACATCTATGAGCACAGCACTGAACGTCCATGGTACTATACCATAGTATTCAGGGAGCAACTGGTTACCTTACTCTTGATCTTTACTTGGTTTAGTGCCCATCAGAAATAGCAGAACTCACATAATACGGCTGCTCTCTGGAACTAAAAACAAATAAATACATAAATAAATCAATCTATAAATAAAGAAATAAAGAAAGTTCTCACAAACTTAACTCTAGAATGTCTGCAGTATTAATAAGTAGAGAATCTACAGTATCTAACTGCAGAGAATAACCCTTATTTTTCTTGTCATATATACATATGACTTACTGTCAGGACAACGGCTATTAAACAACTTTGTCCCATTAACGCACTGGATGCCCATGTCAAATTCACAGGATGAAACAGTGTGCATTGTGCCACTGCATTCACTGACCCAGTCTGCCCTCATAAATAATGAACTAAAATAGATCACACAGTTCATCAAATAGCTGACAATGACTCTCTCAGACTGCTGAGCCCCTGTGATGGATAGAGCTCCACTACTGACTTGCCAGGAGCCCCCTGTAGTAAAGGCTGCTGTGACCCGGGGGTCATCTCTGGCGTGCTGAACAGTTACCCGCTTAGAGGCAGATCAATTAGAGCGGAGAGCGACAGGCAGGCCAGGCAGGACGATGAGGTGGGATCATCACAGAGCATTATTCTCTCTAAGGCCGCCCCTGAACTGCTTAACTCAGGCTTGCTGTGTGACTTTTTAATTACAGCTGCAGCACTTGTCACACAAAGCAGCTCTTGCTCCAGCAGTATTAAGTCTTAGCGGTTTTATTTTTTTTTTAGCTTTCTTTGCTAACATGAATGTCTGTATGAGGGGAAATTGCTTCATGAGCTTAGAAGTCTTATTTACACAAGGTGTACACAGTGTCTTCATTATTACATCATTGTTCATAAAATAATGTTTCAAAGTCTTATTTTGAACAAAAAATATACTTGCTGTCCTTGTCAATTCTGTGAAAAGAGCCATGCGTTTAACCTTATAGCAAGAGCTGCATGTGCCTAGGAGTGTTTATGAGTAGGAGTAGTAGTGTTTTTTAGATATGCCAAACCAACAAATCACTTCACAGGACCTCTGGTCAAGTAGAGTGGCTCCTTCATCATCTGCCTGATGGCCTTCTGTTTTCTTATTTGAAAGTGGTAAATAAGCCATGGGGCAATCCTATTTCACACCACAGAGGAGGTTTTGTTTGGCATGCTTGACAAACTCTAATAGTCTAAGCTAAAACATGTTTTGATTTTTCTTTGTTTCATCTCTCTCCCTTCTCTCTCTCTCTCTATGCCCAGTATTATTTTAGAGGATACACATTTAGAAATGTCATCTTAAACTTTTGATGGAAATTCCAACTCAACGGTGACACTACAACAATGACACAAACACAATGCAAGGCATGGAACAGGAACAGGAAGAAAATAGAAAATGATGCAATGCCCTGCTCATCTACATCTCCAATATATATATACATATAGCTTGCCGGGGACATTCCCTGTGTGGGAGCTGAGCAGTTATGTGCACTAATTATCATCTGCATCATGCACATCATTTGGTTTGTGTTGATTGATCCCTCTGCCACCTACCAGTCCAGTACTAAAGTCAATGTCTCTGTCTGAAGTAAATCATCAGCCCTGTTGTTTGAAGTTGTTTACATTTACATTTACATTTAGGCATTTAGCAGACGCTTTTATCCAAAGCAACTTACAAAAGAGGATAACATTCAAGCTACAACACAATGAAAGAAAGAACAATGGGTGCATATTGCTAACATAGAAACTGCACCATTTTAAGTTGAAAGTGCAATAGTGCAGAGAAATTAAATTGTTAAGTGCATTCTCAGAGTTTACGCCAGGAGATATTCTTGGAAGAGCTGGGTCTTCACGAGTTTCTTGAAGGTGGAGAGGGTATCAGTTGATCTGGTAGCACTTGGGAGTTCATTCCACCAGCGCGGAACCAGATATGAGAAGAGTCTGGATTGACCTGCACAAGGTGTTGGCCGTACTAGAAAATGTTCCTTAGAGGAGCAAAGTGGCTTCAGGAGAGAGTTCAGGTAGATGGGAGCAGAGCCATCATTCACCCTGAAGGCCATTATAAGTGCCTTGAATTTAATGCGAGCAGCCAAGGGTAACCAGTGATTGAGTACTGTTGGTAGGAATAAGAATGAGACAGTTTTGTGTAAAGTAAACTGAATTTGCAAATTGTCTTCTAACGCTAACTGAAAATGAAAATGACAGGAAAACGAAAATGAAACAAAGTTTTCTTGGCCCCATCTCCAATCAGTTAGCGTTGGCTATTGTTTTGCTATATGGCAACTTGTCTTATTCTTATACCTACCAACATTCCTACCTATCTGCAGTGCACCCCAAATAAGTGGCATAAGAAGAAAAAGTTCTGGTCGGAGTCCAAATTTTTCAGACATTTCCATTCATTCCTAGCCTGAGAAGCCAGACTATAACATCTAAATGTGTAGTCTGACCATAACCAATAGACCAAGCTCAATCCTAGAGGCAGAATCAGCGGTCGTCTTTCAAACTGGATAGCGCTAGAACCAATCAGAGCAACATCGTCAAAACAGCAAATGTGTCCTTATTTGAACTGAGTGACTTGAGTACCTTTTTCTGCTCAATTTTCAAAGAAAAGACCAAGTCTAAAGTTGATTCCAAAGCCACTTAGTTGATTTGACAGCCCTGTCATTATTGTGCTAAGCCCACCCAACAACTCTCTACATGGAGCATTGTGATTGGTCTTACCAAGCTTGTGTAGAACCAATGGTAGACCTACTAAGGCTCCAATGGTGCATGGCTACACATACCACTAAGCAAAAGTATTTGTTAAGGTGAGTCTAGATTTCTAGGCTAATTCATTCTCAGTCTAATTAGCAAATATAAACATACAAAGAACAGTACATGAAGAGGCTGCATCTTGAATAGTGAATTAGGGTCTGCAGCATCACTGATGTTGCTGCATTATTACCAAGATGTCAGCTAAGCTTGTCAATAGTATGCTTCCGCATTTGGTTCAGAGTCAGACAAAGGTGAGAGGGGAGGGATCAAGTTTGCAGGACTAACATGATGCAATAGATGTCATTGTACTAAGTAAATATGAATTCTGACAATTCACTTTTCAGTCCTCTATTTGATTGACAAAACTCATGAAGACAGTTGAGAGTCTTGGGCCCTCATAACCACATCAGCAAAGAGGAATGAATAAATGTAATTGGCTGTGAGTATTAAGTGACAAATGATGTAATTGGCTGTGAGTATTAAGTGACAAAGGATGTGTTTACTGAGTAAAAGAAATGAAATAAAAGAATGACCCATATCTTTGGATGGACGTGTTTTATTTTACTCAACAGTTAAGGAGTAGAATGTCAGTGGCCTTGAACTTCAAAACAACTCTAAATGTCTCATAAACACCATCTATCTAAACCGAGATGCTTTTAAGGCAACTTGACACATCGTAATGTTGCAATATTTGAACACGTTAGAGAGAAATGGTCATCCCAGCATTTCCATCTTATAAACAATCTCATAATGTCAGCACTGTGGCCGGAGAGTTGCCTATCCATCCCTGAAGCTTACAAAGCCTCGGAGCAGTCAAAGCACTATTTTTTGGTGGCAAGCAGATTGTTTTAGTTTGAGAGCACTAAGCTCTACCTGTGTGTGTGTGTGTGTGTGTGTGTGTGGTGTGTGTGGTGTGAGAGAGAAAGACAGAGTGAGTGTGTGTGTGTGTGTGTGTGTGTGTGTGCCTGGGCCGGGGGCCAGGACTCTTTCCCCTTCTGTTTCCCAGCTCCACTCTCCCAGGCACACAGCCCATAAAGCTGTCAGTGCGTATGTAGGCCCTGTCACCTTTGCCACGGTTTAAGTCAGCAAATTTCCTCTCCCCCACCTCACTCATTCATTTTTTTCCATTTAAATCCAGAACCCATAAGGATGTGCTGTACAAGCGTAATATTTAGACACTTGTATATTTGCTCACTTTGATAAAGATGATAACAGTAGGAAAGGATGTAAATAACAAAATGTCAAGTTGTATGCTCAGGAAAAAAGGATTTATTTTACAGTGGCATAAAGAGTAAATTAATAATGACAATATTACCTGGACTGAAAGAGTTTAGGATTTTTGTATTCATGTGGGGCAGTTACACTGTTTCTTTCTATAAATGGCTTCAACACAAAGAATGACAAGGAATCAATGACGACCAAAAAGGCATCGCTGAATTGACACTGTGGAACATCAAAAGAAACATCAATGGTGAAGCGCGAAATTAAATATTGTTTCTCCACGAGACATTGGAGGTGGATGTTTGACATTGTGTGATATTATTACACCGGTGAGAACTTCTGAGCAAGTGTAGAAACTTGAGATGAATACTTGAGAGGTCAGCGTATGTCCCAGGAGCAAGGTGTGGACACCATAGTTATCCAGGAGGAAATAAATTGCCCACATCTGTCACTGTGCACAGCACATTTTAGGCAGCCCTAAGGCCCACGCCTTAACAAATATAAGGATCTTGTACTGCACATGTTTCTGGTATGAAACAATCTGAAAGTGGTATGGCACACAAAACCTGAGTCACAGGATGGGAATCAGAGACTGAAACTATGCACAGGCCAGGTCTCACAGCCAATACACATCATGTTCACTGTGTAACTTCCAAGGAAATTCTGAACAATTAGTTGTATAAATCTTTGTTTATGCAACATGTTATGCTAACACACAGACACTAGCATGATGGGTCATCATTTTTCTATAAGCTAGCATTATATACCTACCTAACCAGTCTTACACTCCAATTACATCTCTTAGATTTAATACACCATGTCTATCTCAGTTTCCGGGTCATCCTTCAACCCTACTCCCTCTATCTTATCCAGGCTCTGAGAAGACATAGTGTCTAATATACATGTATTTATACACCTAGTTTTATACATTTAGTTAGTCTGCTGTTTTAGCAGCCGGTGTTGGCCGATTGCTTAAATGCTACCATTGGTCCTCTCACTTATGGCTCAACAGATTCATTTCAGCCTTAAGGAGCAGCGCCCCATTTGGGGGCTGTATTACCATCCACCCACACCAGTGCCAGTAATGTGGAGTATTTTTATGGGGCAGAGATGTTGGTCTTGTGCCCAACCACCAACCTGGAGGGCCAGGGATTTATTTATCTCCTCAGTGACCTGGTACACCAGGATTAACTCTTAGACTCCTGAATGCCCAGACACTAATCTGGCAAATACATCATGTGCTACATTGATGCTTTATTACAGTGTTTCATTGACACTGACAAATGCAGCCATATTTACTCTAATTTTGGGGTTTAAAGTCTTTAAATAGGACATCTTATTCATTCAAGGCTTCAGTAACTGGATGGAGCTCTTTGTTGCTGACTAGCATTACAACATGTAGTTGTAGTAATTTCCTGTGGTAATCACTCTATTATGTGTACATTTACTGTCAGAGAAACAGATTTGTAATTAATAGTAAAGACTTCAGACTGAAAACAAGTAACATGAACATGATCGGGCATTGTATGTCAGGGTGGAGTTTCATGTTCCTAATACAATTACATGCCATTAGCACTGAAAAATGTCTCCTGTCTGAAATAGTCCTGTCCAGAGCTACAGAACCGTGGGAGACTGAGTTGACTTTATAAGGAAATCATAAAGTGCCGTTTAAAGCCCTTATAAAGGCAAATGTCGCTTTTGTGCTGATGTTTTGTACTGTCTTTTCCCTTTCTTGTGCTTTTTCTAAATTCTTCTTCTTCAAAAAAAAAAAACAACATTCTGCCCCGACTGTGTAACACACTAGGAGTTCAGCATCGGAATCCTTTGCCTTCACATGAATGTCTCTCCGAGGGTGCCCACTCTTATCTAATCAGCCTTACAAACAAAGCTCTCGCTTCACTTTGATATTCAGCTTCACTGAGGCCGACACACTCTGGTCCGATGACACAGCCATCAGTCATGTTCTGTGAGGAGCCAGACAGCCGTACAGGTCGTCACCTCAAGTTGACCAGGTCAGTGGACTGCTGGATGCCCTACTGATATTGCTTCCTCTGTCAAAATACTAACACACATCCTTATCTCTGCAGATCAACTTGACTTTTAGCTCATTAGCACAGGATTTAGCCACAGGTCTGGGTGAAATGCTGTCTTTGTTCTCCAATATTATCCTTTCTGCCTAAACCAAAGGCCAAAGCATTAATCTGCGTTTGACCAAATTACTAGAAGACACACATACACACACACACACACACACACACACACACACATATCCATTCTATACTGTTGGTCCCAGCTGTCTTCTAATCACTGCCTAAGGTGTTTCACTAGTACGTGTAAGTGCAGGAAGGACCATTCCAGTGGTCTTCATTGTAAAAACTCAGTTAAAGCCACATATCCACCAGCCTTACAATAAATTCAGTTACGTTTTACTCCATCAGTTTTTGTTTATTCTCTCTAATGGTTGAAGGCACTTCACACTGAAGATACTGTACTCATTGCAGAGCTATAATTTGTTTACAGAAAGGCCTACAAAAATGCTGAACCCTGTCAGTGATGGAAAAAGCTGAATAGATAAACAAATATCCACTGCAGTCTTATCTTACCATGCACACAACAGCCCTACTTAAGCCGGGGTGAGAACATGTCGCAAATGCAGGGTCTGGAGCACTGGCTTCACTTTGAGAACTCAATATTAAGGGAGCGCATCTCATTGCAAAGTGAGTGAGTGAAAAAAAATCCTTGTCAAACATCCAGTCACTGATAACTCACAAGGCTTTCTATTCATCAGGAATTTCAATGGGGTCATCTGTTTGGCAAGGAGAGAGGACTTTCTGTGTGTAAAGCTAAATAGGGACATTTTAGAGTTATCCTGACTGTAATGGACTACCAAAGCGCATTCATCTTTGTGCTGGCCGCCCAAATCAGTTGACGAGACGGACAGGAACGCATGAGTTGAAACCAAAAAGGTCAGAAATTTTATGGAATGAAGCATCATAAAACCATATATTCACACATTCTTAATTTTGAATCTGATTGGCAAAGAAGCCTAAGTGAACATAAAAATTAAGTATTTTCATCTGAGCAGAAACTCAATACAATTTCAGAACAGAATAATTGGTGAGGGGTTTAAGGGTGGGAAGGGTGATGGAAACATCCCATCTGTATTATAATGCCAGAGGTCGATGGAGGATACTTTTCAACCTGTAATAAGACAGACATAATTATGTCATAAACATACTAATTCCATTAAGATGTTAAAGAACATAACATCTGCTTCATGATACATAGACAAATGTTAAAGTTAATGTTTCTTTTTAAATGGACAGAGGTGAACAGTATATTTATTACCATAACAACAGTAGTGTCGCTGCCTGCCAATAGCTGTGGAATACAGGAGTCGCTAGCATGAACAGTTAAGTGGTCTTGCCTCAGGGTGCAATTTTTTCCAATTAGAGCTGCAGGGATTCCCCTAAGTTCAAGAGTTGACTGGAAGTCTCGGAGTAAAACGGACCCTGTGACTTAACGTAGCATGACGTTATGCCAAATAGTACACTGGGTGATGGAAGCACTATTAAGCCTAGGTGGCGCTAAATATTAGTTGTTACTCATGATGCTATATGTCAGGTGCAATACTGAATGTCCACATATTGGCCCAATGTGAGAACTGTGAATTTCCTCAGTGTTGTTAGAGTGTAAGCTATTTGACAGAAAAGCTAATTAAGAAAAAAACTGACATCACACAGAGTCCACTTTCACAAATGTAGTGTTTTTCAGAGGTTCCCTTGAGAATTGGAGGACTTTGAGCACAGTTTGGAGGCTTGGGTTAGGGGTGGAAGAAACAGGCATCCTTTAAAACCCACTACTGGTCAAGTTAAGCATGACAGTGTTTTTTACAGCAGTACTGCCTTATCAGTTCATACAGAAGATGGCAGTTCAGGCTGCAGACGTGAAATTGACACACCACACATATTATTAATCAGTATGTCGGTCTGATTGGAGTCTGTGGTCTCCCACTGATGCATCCAGGCAACAATCGTGAAAACAAGAGTGAACAATAGTGAAATAACTTTACTTTATGTTACCAACTCTTCACCTCAGGATTATTCTTAACAAATTAACCTGCTTGTCCACTGTTTGTCTTTTATAGTTAAATTAATTGATCTGCTTATGG
Source organism: Tenualosa thibaudeaui (assembly GCA_027481765.1). Taxonomy (NCBI): domain Eukaryota; kingdom Metazoa; phylum Chordata; class Actinopteri; order Clupeiformes; family Clupeidae; genus Tenualosa; species Tenualosa thibaudeaui. The sequence continues at coordinate 2,572,034 of JAIFZK010000071.1, forward strand.
TGATTTGTAAATAAAACTAATAGTTTCTTCATAACAGAACATAATACAACCACAAACCATAAAACAGGCATAAAAGTCAAGTATTACAATCCAAGGGGAAAACCAATGCACATTTATGCCAACAATGAGTCAAATCTTCAAATCTTTTAAATTCAATAAACTGCTGCTTGGTTAAAAACTGGAAATTATGGGTAATTTATCAAGTTTATCAGTCATCAGATAGTACAGTATGGTGTGTTCCCAGGGCCATGGGAACAATTAATGCTAATGTGATTTTGTAGGCCTGTGATTGTACTGCTTAGATGTTTTCCATCCCTAATTTGTGAGCATGAGGGTTTTTGTGTGTCTGCAAGGAAAATAAAACAATAGGGAAGAGTTGAGACCTAGCACAGGGGACAAACCTTTCACATGCAGCTGATTTCACACTGCAGGTTCATGTACCTTTAACTGTGGTGGTGTTGGGTTTGCACACACTTACTTGCACCAACAAGGTTCCTCTTTCACCAAACCACACCTGGGAAAATTCGACCTGCCGTTTACCCTGCTGTGCATGTGGTCAAATGGTGCAATATCCTGAATTTGGCAACAGTACACAACTGACAAAACACTTTTACCTGATGCCTTTGTTTACACTGATGTTGGAAACATAGCTTATTGTGTGAAAACTAATAATCTACAATGGTTCTGGACCAACATTCGAGCCTGCATTTGTTGAAATATCAAAATTATTTAGAGAAATTACAATTAAGAAGTGTTTTCATTTGCTTTTTTCTCAAGAACTGGTCAGTGAACAAGGACCCTACAGGCTACAACTACCTTTTTGGCCCTTGGAGAGTGGTCACTATTATTTCTAAATTCTATGGACAGAAACTCAAATATAGAATACTGAATGTATGCACACTTGATACTTTTCAAATGATAGCAAATATTCAGCTGTCCCCATGCATGGTATTTATGGCCTGCAGACTTCAATAGGCTATCACTATATCAAACCCCTGGCTAATATTTACTTTAGTCACAATTAGCCTTAGCCTTGTTTAATGTGTGTATTAATCAATGAGCAGGGAACCAGAATAAGCTTATGGCTAATTCCAAGAGTACTCAATATATCAATATTCCATTCACAAAGCTATACACAATGCATATGATCACTGCACAGCCATCAGCTATATACATTCTCAGTTATGCCATCAGCTATATACATTCTCAGTTATGCCATCATGCATTGTCCCATGCCAAAGGTTCCCTTAGTCCATGAGCCATGATTTGAAACATGTGGTCTTCAGGGTGAAACACCATTTGGAGACATTTCATCATCAGTTTGACCTAACACACACACACATACAGATAAAAAAACACACTCACTCCAAAATAATAAATCAAAATTGAAATCAAAACTTGATTAATTGCACAGCTATATATAATCATAACTTAGGTGATGTGTTTGATCAAAAGGCTAACTGTTACACAGCAGCCAACTAACAGACTACCATGGATGTACAGCCCAGTGATCAACAAAAGTATAATTGTACTTTCAAGATGGTAAAAACCTGTAATGTGCTCTTGGATGGCTGCAATAAATAAACTAGCAAATAGATAAATAAAATGTATGTCCTAGGTAGCCATTAGCCAAAGTGTTATTATATGACACTATAACCTAACACTGCTTATTTTACAACATTAGCAAATATAAAACTGCATTGTAGCTTATCTAATAGCATTTAATGTGCAGTGTTGCTGAGTTGATCAACTCTATCAAGCATCCACAAATATTTGAAAATGCCTTGGTTTAGTCTCTAACAGAAGTGACCTTTCTGTTAAAGGACTGAGTGTTTGAATGATTCTTCCTCAGACTTTTCCTTTTTTTCACGGATACACTTCAAACAGAGAAATCTTTCTTCGGACATCTAAATGCATGCACAATGGAATGTTTGTTAGTTTGTTTATTTTCTCATTTGGGTAATATATTATCTTGTTTCACTCTCTCACATTGGAAACTCCCTGAATGAACATCTCCATTGTCAGGTGCTTGGATTTTTTTAACTGCAGCACCACACTGGAAAAATTCCTCTGTTTGGAATTCTATGTTTTTATTAAATTACACAAATTAGTGACAAAGACACCAAAATATTGCAACAAAGCATGCTTAACTAATTAAACTGCTACCATCCATGCTAAGTTGTATTCAGTGTACTAAATGCTGAAGCTAACAAAAATAAATCAAGAATAGATTTAGCTTCTCTGCAATACATGCAAGTTGTAGGAAATGACCTATAGTTCCTTTTGACAACATCATGCCATTGTGAAAAAGAAATTGTATTGTTGGTTAAGAGCATGTTTAACCTGCAACCATGACTAAACAAAGGGAAGGATGCACACACCCACACACAGTGAGGTATGTAAAATGATCATTTAATTGCTACACACTTAAATTTTAAAGGCCACATTATTATGTCCAGCGTTTCAGCCTCATATCATAATGTTGGAAATAATAAGCAACTAACATGGAGTGTGTTGCATTAGTTAGGTTTAACCTGCGAGCCCTCTATCTAACCTTCTATCTTTTTCTATCTAGAACCGTGATAGAAAAAGAGACTGACGCTATGAGAGAGAATGGCAGAGACAGCATCTTGATCAGTTGGGATACCTCCCTGAAATTGCTTTTTGCAGGTTGGGATGTAGTTTATTTTGCCAATATATGGCCAAAGCATGTTGAGGAGACACTGTATTGTAATGGAAAACTAACCAAACTGAGAAGCGTTAAGCTGGTTGAATGTGATGGAAAAGAGGCACTAGATAGTTGACTTTGGTTGACTGTTTAGGGCACTTGCCTCCCAATCCAAGGTTGGTGTGAGGTCACGGGTTAGAGCCCCAGGCTGGGCTGCACGGGATGACCACAGTTACTTTAGCAATGTATACATGTTTATGTTAAACAAGATTTAAGCCTTAGATGTCCATTGGAAATATATTCTTTGTTCAATTAACCTTTTTTAAATCAATTAGGACTTACAGAAAAATTCCAGAGTAAATTAACTCATAGCCCTGCTGTTTAAGGTTGCCCAGTGCTATTAGCAGGAATAAGACAGTTTGGCACAACAGACTGAATTTGTAAACCAGCAGCCCACACTAACTGAACAGGGCACAGGAAAATGAAACTGAAACATTTCGTTGTTCAGTCTACGTCATACCAAACTCATTCTTATTCCTACTGACAAAACTTGGCAACCTTGGACAACATGGCTGATTGACTCCAGACTACTGCTTTAACTTTCAAAATGTTTAAAATATACTGGATCTAATTACTATAGTTTGATAAGGGTAGCAAAACCTCAGCTGATTAACATATTACAACCAAAAAAACACAGCCAAACAGCACAGTCAGATATTGTCACATTGCATACTCACTGTTCAAACATTAAAAAGTTCAGTGCCTCCTAACCAAGGTATATCAAGCCAATGTGTGGGTGAAAATGCACTTTGTATTTTGCACAGATGAAAGGAGAGTCAGTTGAGACACCTATGAAACAAAGCCTTTATGATGACTGGCTCCTCTGGAGCGCTTTAATCTTCAGAAGAAAACAACACTAATAGTTTCCTTTTCCGACCACTTGGTGACTACACACTCAGACTCTTGGCCTGATGTGGACTTTCCGAACACAAAGAGGGCTTGGCCTCTAGTCAAGGCACCTCCCTTCTCATTCGGTTTTCAGTCATAACTGTTACCTAAAAATATGCCCTCTCAGAGAGAAGTAGAGTGCCTCCCTTTATTTGTGTTTATTCGTGTTGACATTCATTTTGACATTTTCCTAGTTTTCTTGCCTGTTCACTCACATTTTTCTTGAAAGTGGAGCGAAAGGCAAGGCTGCACTCTAACCAACTCTCCTGTCACACCTCAGATTGCTTGCTAGTTTTAAAATTACATTAGAGCTGAGCATATAATTACTGCATGCTCATGAGAGAGGTAGGGGAGTTACCAGGCCTCACTCAGCCCCCATCAGAATTGCACCCCTGGCTGTAATAAGGAGATGGAGTCAGATACAAGTTGTTCCTGTCTACACCTACGCCGACACAGATGATGCTTAATTTCCTCTTGCCTCAGAACAGACGAATACACCCGCATGGACACACACACACACACACTCACTCTGACACAAACACCCCCACACACACACTATGTCAGTCAAAACACTGACACACTCTCTCTCACACATGCACACACAAAACCTCCCCAGTATGTCTCATGCAGCGTATTAAATTTGCAACCTGTCAAATGACCACCTTTTCTGTGCAACGCTCTCTCAGCCAAAAGCAACTTTGGCAGCTTGTGTCTCCTAGGGGGTGGGAGAGTGAGGGGTGTAAGTCGTACCTAAAGAGCAAAAAAAAAACAAATGGGACCCTCCTCACTATCAGACCTTTGGGTAAAAAGTCCAAAACATCAAGGCCAAGTCAAAGCAAAAGCCAAGTTGTCATGACTCTAAGGAGTACACCTTTAGCAGACTCCTGGTGTAGTGTTTCTCTACCGTGGAGGGAAACGAACGTCAACATCATCTGTTATAATAGGGAGGGACAGTGGGAGGTGAGGTGGTGCTGGATGAATTAAGTCAGGTCCATTTTGCTCAGACGATGCTGACCAGAGCAGACGCTTCATCTTTGATTTGTTGTCCCAGCAACCTGGCACTTCCAGCCACCACCCCACTGCCAATGCCCAACATCCCCCCGCCCCCCCCCCTTTTCTTTTTTTGATCCCTGCCGCCAACAAAAACGCAAGTCACTCCGCAAAAGTGTGGCCCACACCTCCTTCTACCTCTTTGATGCCAACTGTCTGTTGACTGGAAAGTTCCCCTTTTGCTTCTCCTTTTTTCTCTCTCTCTTTTGCAAAAGAAAAAAAAAACACCAAGAATAATGTCTATGCAGAAATCAGAAGAAACAAAAACACATGACCGGCAACAGGATGACTGCAGTAACTCCCACGCAGTGAGTTTTTTAAAAAAGGCCCTGTCCATCTGACAGCATTTTTCAGAAGGGAGTGTGCCTGTTGCAAAGGGAAGCTTCCAGTCTCTCACGAGTTGGGAGAACAGACAATTTTGTTTTGCCATTTCACCTTGAATATGAACTTGCCCACTCATTTAAATTTTCTGTGTACAGTCATCTTTTCATCTCAGTGCACTATGTACTGCATTTTGAAAACCAGATAAGGCAAGAATGTGGAGAAAAAGAGGCACATGTGACATTTTGCAAATTGCAGCAGTTACAGAAGGTCAGACAAATAAGCAGTGCACTTGTTGGCAGATACTGCATGTTGTCAGAGAGAAAGAGACAGAGAGAGAGAGAGAGAGAGAGAGAGAGAGAGAGAATGACAGTAGAACGTGACCCAAAGGTGGGCGGGAGTGAAATCTTTGAAGTCATCTGAAATGTCTAAACCAGGGTTAATGTACTCTGAGTGTCAGCTCCATGGAGGGAACTGAAAGTGCACAGTTGTAAAGAAAGAGGGGTCTCATCACCAACCTGTAGGCGTAACCTTGTTTGATGCTCGACTGAACTCTTGGCGTGAAGGGCTTAAGACACATCTGGCCTTGCTTGACATACAAGGCCAAGCACTTGCATACAAGTAAAAGTAAAAGTTAGCTGTTATCACTTCTAAAAAGTAAACTTGGCACCCCAGCAGTTCCAACATATTTGTTCTTACATATTTCTCAATATAACATACCAGAGGCATGATGTAATGAATATTGAAATTCAAAAGGAGCCTGAAGGTAGGAAAAGCTAATGCCATTTAGTGTTAAACATAATAGGGAATGGGTGTGTGCTTGAAGTGTGGAGCCGCCCTAGTGGTATGGAGACAGGAAAGTGCTATGTGAAATGGCTGAGACCAAACATTTGTGAAAATTCACACTCAGTCTGCCCCAAACCACCCCCGGCCCCCATTTGCTCCTCATTTTTTCCTCAGTGACTCAGAGAAAGCATTATTAAGAATATTCTTTTTGTTCCTTTTTTCATATTTGCTAACTGTACATGTTTCCAATTTAAGGTAGAAAGGAATGCAGTGTTTCACCAACTTTTGGATGCACTCTGCTTCTGAAGGCTTTCACTGTTAATGATGCTGAAGAAATTGGTTTGGCCCATGCCCTGGATTGCAGTGACATTATGCAGATGCAGAGATTTGGACCATTGCATACTTTCTACATGTGTGATACCTGACAAACAAAATTGCAGGTGATGACTTACATTACGTTACATTATTTATGCTGCAGAAACATTCTCATTTATGTTCTGATTCTGAAACATTCTCGTTTATGTTTTGACTCTGCCTTAATGTCTGAATCAGAGACACGACTGGAGACTTTGATGTAATGTTTTCTTTTGTCTTAAAATATCCCTCCCATTATTTATGATTCATTTGTCATGTGTTAAGCAATGAGTTTAAATGGCTCTTTCTTTTCAGGGTGTCTATGGCAGGAGACCCCTCTCTGGCTTTTTACATCTCCAGTGGAGACAGATATATTGAGATGCCACCGCCGGGCAGTCTCCAAGAACAACATGCAGCTTAGAATATGACCCAGAGAGGACGTCCTGACCCCTCTTTGATTCCTGAATAAACATATCTGGCAGAAGATCCATCTAAAAATCAGTTACAGCTTATGCAGAGTTTGGGGGATTGCTGTGAAATTGGCTCGCAATGGGGATGTGCCATTAAAATGGAATGTTTTTTTGCTCTGCAGAACTAATGGGGCAGTATTTTGTGACACTGTCGTCGGGTGTGAAAATACTTGAGCATTTTGCGGTGAAACACATACAAAAATACTGTTTGACATGTTTTCAATATTAATGATGAAAGATGCAATTTCTTGAGCGAGCATAATGTGAAAGTCTATCCACAAATTAACTTACAAGAGAAGTACATGTGAATTAGGTTATTTAGGTAATTAGGTAGGTCATTACTTAGGCAATTAGTAAATTAGACTTATATCGGGAGATAGGACCTTTTGACTTTTACGCGAATTTTATTTACTTACATTTAATTGTAGCCTCACTGAATTTAAGTGAAGAACAGTATGAAGTGCAAAATCTGTATCCTTGTAGGTAAATATATTAAAACTAGTGCTGCCAATCGATTACAAAAATTAATCGAATTAATCCCAATTGAAAATCTAAGCCAATCAGGATTAATCACAATTAATCACACATTTAAAGTTTCAGAATTCTCCTTTATTTTTGTGAAGAAAGAATGTCACATACACCCCTGGTTAGCACAGGCTTCAGCAAAGTGGTGCTCCTCGGTTTCCTTCACACCGTAAAAGAATGTAGTTGCCACAGGTTGTCTATGCCAACTTTTTTCGGCTTGCAAGCTACTTTTGAAATGATGGGGATGAAAAGATTGACCACATGATCTTTTAATCATTCCCCTGCCACACTCAGGCATGCAAATTCTGCACACTCCCCCTTGCTTCCTTACTACAGTGGTTTGGGCTTTTCCTAGTAGGCCCTACTCTCATTCAACATGTCTGTCAGCTCTTTTAAAATGCCATATTATGAAGCATCTGCCATTATGCTGCTTGTATTCTGTGAATAATGTCAAAGAGAAACTCTCATCAACAGACACAGGTCTTGAAATCTTAACAAGAACTTGAGACTAGGCTATTGTAGGCTTCCTTTGCCATCTCATGTCAGTGTGCAGCAAAGTTGCAATCAACCTTCAGGTAAACAAGAACAGCTGACTTTTTGAACTGGTCTTGTGCATATTGAACTTCTGTGTAGTCACTTGTATACTTTAGATTACCTTAAAAGAGAAAAGAGATCAAAGAGACCTTTACCACAAGTTAGGCAGTAGTTTGCAGCAGCTGCAGACTTTCTGTGCCATCCGTGTCTATGTTAATTGCGTGTCAAAGCCAAAGTGAGGCGGGCACTGGCAGAAAGTGTGACATATGCGTCTGCATGTTTATTTGTGTTAAAAAAAACAATTTGTTAAAAATGTTTACGTTAATCACATGCATTAACATGTTAACGTTGATAGCACTAATTAAAACTGTAAAAACTTGTTCTTGGCATTCTTTTTAAAACATTTCTTCAGGCCTGTGTTACTGCAAGGAGAACTATCACTTCCAGGATGACATCATTCCCATCTTGTTCAGTGCATTTGACATGTGTGCAGTAGTCAGCTGTGAGGGTAATGAAATGTGGATGGGGTGACCTTTGTCAAATGTAATACCCTGGTGCTTGGTGGAGAACAAAGTACTGAGGCCAGAATAAAATGAAATGAATAATGCTTTGCCTTTATAAAATTGGGCAACGGATACACCTATAAACACAGCTTCAGACAAATAGGCTACGTTTTGGTCGCCCTCCAGCTGACAAGCGCTAGCGTGGACTCCAGCTGTGTGCTAACACCAACGCTCTGGCTCCGGATTCTGTATGGGCCTCATGAGGCAAGCAATGGCCCTTTAAAGGTAGGTAATATGCATCAAGAAAAACAGACATTAAACGGGTCCCTTGGCTGCTGTTCCCTCCCACCAAAGCCGTCTTGGCTATCGCCTCTTTCGGCTCCAGTTGACTTTGGCTTTCTCCTCCCTTAATTTCAGTGTGACCGCCAAACACCTGACCTGGGATCACTCCCACTGATCTGCCCCCACCTACAGCTAGGGAGCAGTGATATCACAAGCACTCTAATATGCACCAATGCAAGAGAGAGGGTTCTTTTTTTCAAGTTTGAAAGAGGATAGTTGCTGAAAACAGATAAAGTTTTGACACTCTTCAACTTTGATCTGCCTACATCTGTTGAATGAAAACAACACTTGGGAATTGACTAGTTTTTCCCTATCCCCTATTCCCTATAAAAAAAGTGATTTCAAGTGAAGTATACTTTAAACTTCTGTTTGAAGTTGTATACAGAGAAATATAGGCTACAACCACTGCAGAAATGCATTGTGGAAAAAAAAAATCATTCTACAGGTTTATATTCTCCAACAAGATGGTGATTAGTTTGTCAGCAATATTTTAACAATTATGGCAAAAGAGAAAGTTTTGCTTAGATGGTGGACTGTCAATTTATATATATATATATCAATATATATATATATATATATATATATATATATATATATATATATATATATATATCAATATTTAATAGAAAACAATGTTTATGAACCTCTTATTTACCTTGGTCTGGGGAAGATGCCACCTGCCAAGTATCGTTTAAATCGTAACAGCAAAGACTGATGTGATTGTGCATACTCAATATTCTGCCAATTCACCATGGATCAAAGATTTTTTGCAGGACTTTAATGCCAGGAAGATAGTTATTATGTTCAGTGAACACATTCAGTGAACTTCTAGAATAAATAAATACATAGGTACTTGGTGCTAGGAAGCACTGAAGTGCAAGAGTAAATCACAGGGAGAGAAGAATGGCGAGTCGGTCGGTGGCCGAGTGTTGAGGTGGGAGACTTTTGAAGGGCTAACTTTAATGCTGATGGAGAGAGGCGGACTCTTCCAGGAAGACGGCCATAAAGACTGGGTGTGGTGACAGCACGGATGACATTAACATGACCTGCCAGATCCTCCCAATCTTAAAGCTCTCACTCTCGGATAAAATCACTGCATGGCAGACACATGCACACACACACACACATACACACCCACAAATGGATGCCTGCACATTCACACACAAGTGTGGTAAAGAATGTTTTCATGTTAAGGGTGTCTGTAAGAGAATGTAAATTGGCCAGGTGCACAGGCTGTCAAGGTCCACTGAAAATGTGATTTTGAATGCAAATACAATGGTATGCTGTAAATAACATGCCCTGTCTTTAGGTCAGCATAATTGAACTCCCATGGTAGTTATGGATGGTAGATAAGTTGACTGATACAAACAGAACAATCACATAGATAGCAATTAATCCATTTCCAGGCTATACATTTCAGACAAAAAACCAGTGGCAGGCAATGCTGCCAGCAAGATTATTTATTTGGTAACATTTTAGATTAGGGTACACATATTCATTATTGACTAACAACTTATTGACATGCAAATTAGTAACATGCTATCCATTTGTCAGTCATTACAAGTCACGTATTAAAACCTTATTCTGCATAACCTTATTCTACTTAATAGACCATTAACTCGAATTTTTCCAATATAAACTCCTAATTACTGCTTATTCATAGTAAGTAAGCTAATTTGGTTGTGTGTTGCTTTTCTCAGGAAGGGACTAAGCTGAGGGCCTCAACTAGAGAGTTGGTAAACGTTTGGTGCATGCCTGTGGTTCCACTAGCAAACCTCCCAGTGGAAAGTTTGTTGAATTTTTGGTTTTTGATTTTGAATTACAGTGGAAATGACAGCGTGTGAGGGGTGGGGTTGAATAAATTAATGTGGACCACCCATTTAACTGTATTTTTTTTTACTCTAATCAATTGGGGGGGGGGGGGGGTACCTTTTTTGTTCTTTTTTTGGTCTTTTTTCTTTCTTTTAAACTCCTTCTTCAAACACACACACACAGACACACACACAGACTCATACATACACACACTCACACACACACACACACACACAAAAACAAACACGAACACACCACCAAGAAGGGTTTTGTTATGATATCACACAGAAAAAAAAACTCCTTCATGGACAATACCTAGGCGGTGATCCTCTTGGCTGAACTGAGAAGGAAAGAAAGATGGAAGGAAAAAAAATAAATCCATTTTTCTCTCTTCCTCCTCCCTCTCCTCCCACTCACTCTTTAAAGCTTCACACGTCCTCGGCTAAATCTACCTGACAGCTACTGCACAGGTAGTGGCTAATCCCTAACCAGCATTTTGTTTTGTTTGCCGAAGCTGGCAGAGTGAACAGATCAAACCCGTATCCCTCGTGTTTGTTTGTCAGTGAGGAGGTTGCTGTGGCTGTTGATACAACTGGCCTACATCCCTGCCGCTCACCATCTTGTTTACAGAGGAGTGAATCGAACCTGGGCTCATCCGGATTACCCACACAACAACAAAGTCCGGAAGGCCTGACATGAATGCCGGGACACCCCAGGCAGCATGGCGGTTGACCGCATTCTGTGGCTCATGGTAAAATCTCACACACTCCACAATAAAAAAAATCTCACAACAAAAATTTCTGTAAACACTTTCTTCCATCCTTATCAATATTATGTGAATAAATTCTTGCTTGTACATAGAACTGCTACGTTGCTAAAGGCTAACGCAGGTCTTGGCTGCTGCCTTTTTACTAGCACTCTACAGCCCAGTGACAACTAGCAGAGAAGCTATGCTCTGTTGTGCTGTGTGCCTGTAGGCTGGCCTGACGAGTCCCCCCTCCTGCATTCCTGGGCCCTCTTGTCCCACTGATATCGCCCACTTTGTCTGACTATCATGCCTTGCATACACTTCCCTTTTGAGCAAGTCAGGCTGATAAAGACAGTGCACCTCTCTCTCTTTTTTTCATTCTCCGTCTCTCTTTCTCTCACATCTGCATGCACACACACACACACACAGACACACACACACACAAACCCACACACATGCACACAACAAGACACACATTTACACCCCCACAAACACCAATACGCACAATTTCAATCACACGCACACACACACACTCTTTCACACACACACACACACACACACACAGAGGCATATTCATTATAGCGGGCACTAATCAGTGGCCTCTCACATCCGACAGGCTTCCCTCTCCTGTCTGTCAGAGCTCACCTCACCACTTCCTCCCCGAGATAGACTCCCCTACTTCCTGAGGATGGCCAAAGCCCACTCACGCCACACACATGCATGCAGGGCTCATGCACAGTTATGTTATCAAGCCCAGAGCCTTGACAGGAGCCTCTGCCAGGCGGTGATACCTAACCTAGTCGGATGTGCACGCTGGTAAGTATACGTGACCATATTTACTGCCTTTATCTTTCTCTCTCTCTCTCTCCCTCTCACATACACACACACACATACACACAAATGTGCAGACATTCGAAAAAAATCCAAAACTTATTAACACGCTTAATTGCCTATTAAACTATAGGAAATTTAAGTCTAGTGCTTGTCCAGACTCTGGCTTTTTTTCTACTTTGGAATTCATGGATGAGTATGACTCAGGATTCCAGTGACATTTTCAAACACAACATGCAAGGCGAGTCAAAGCCATGCACTTAAAAGCAATGAGGAAGGAAACCTCATGTTTCAGGATGGGCCTCTTTTGTTTTTTCTTGTTAGGCCTCCCACGCTCCTGAGGGGAACAGCAATGGCCGCGTCTCTCTGACAGTTGTGCCGAAGTCGGCATTATCTTTGTGACCCGCGGTCAGCGCTCCCTGGCTCGGACCTCCAGTCCGCCTCTGTCGTCAGTTCACCTTGCCCTCGTAGGCGGAGAGGGTGTCAGGACCTCGGCTCAGAAGAGCTGGATACTCCTGTCACACGGTGTCCTGCCACACAGAGGGATGTTCCATGTCAAGTGCTTCCTCCTCTCTGTCCTTCTGTCATCCCTGAGAAATATGTTGACATGCTTGTGATGACGCTTGTGGGCGTTCATGCATGTCTTTTTTCCACTCGGTCCATTCCCCATCATGCTTGATTGCCATAAGCTATGGTTTCATGTTTACATCTTCTTGTATGACTTTTTTTCATCCATTTTCTACTGTTTTTCCTTCATTTACACTCTCTCTTTCACAATTCCTCTCCTTTGTCAAGCTTTTCAGGACTCTTGAGCATCCGGCCTTCTTTATCAGCAAACATGAGGGCAGTTTGACAGCCGTGAAGAAGTGCCAGCAACCGCCTCGGGAGTAAATTTAGCCCCGGCCCTGACAGCCTGTCTATCTGTATTTCTGACAGGAGTTGGCTGCACAAGCCTTGATTAAGATGCAGGGCTTCTGCATGCCAAGGGCCTCTGCTCTCCCCCAACTGCATGGGGAAACCAGTCATTTATCTCCCTTTAAGTTTATGTCCATGTATCACCATTATTGCTCTGGGATCTCTTAATGCCTTTCTGTGAGGTAGTTAGTGACTTTTACTCAGTGAGAATGTGTCCTCAAATACACCATAAAGCGTGACATTAACCCTGTTGACCGTACAGTAATATCCCGATTATTAACTGAGGTTAATGCATTGATTTTGTAAAATTTCTTCATCTATGGAGAACATAGGTGAGAGCTATATACGGGTTTGGATTTCTTTTCATTCACTTACTTGATCTGATATGACTGGGATTCAGTAGCTAATGTTTAATAAACTGAGGTTGACACATGGGTGAGGTTAATGCAAGGGTGAGGTCATTACATGGTTTTGTTTTTTTGGTTTGCATGAAACACTGACCCTAAGTTTATACATGGTGCGACTTATGTTCAGGAAATTACTTTAGTGTGAGTGTAGTGACACTGAGGAAATCAGGAAATGCTTGTCTTGAAAAATAAAATTGCGTTCTCGTAGCTTTTCATCAACAGCAAATTATTATTATTATATTTTTCTATTTTAAGACTGAGTCAGGGTTTGGGGGGCTTTTTGTTTTTCCACTGAAAGTGGTGACACTGTATCAGAATTTTTCCCCCTGAGTAAAGTGATGCCATTCAGGGGACCAGGAGAGCTTTGAGTCAAGTGTCACATTAACCTTCGGAAATCCTGCTGTGTGATTCAGGTAAAGTGGCAGTTCTGAATGACTAAGTAAAGCTGAGGCTTACAATTAACAGTTTTTTTATCAGCTTGTGTTCTTGTGCACCGCCCCCACCCAAACCTCGTCATTCTATCATCATGCAGCCATCATCTTTTGTGGTTGTTTATTTCCTTGTTGTCGAGTCCCTTCAAGAAAATTGGTGTCAGACCACAGAACTGAAAGAGTTTCAATCTTTCGGTGTTGGGTTCTTGTCTGATATGATGCAGCCCCCATCAGATAAATGCTAATAGCGTGCATCAAAGAAATGAAATGTGACAAAAAGGCACAAGCTATAGCTATCACATGAGTATATGCCAGAGACAACTGTACGCCATAGACTTACAGTTACAGTGTAGCTCTTTGATCTTCAGCCGTGTTTCTCCCTGACCTTTTGTGTGTATGTGTGTGTAAAACATGTTCAGTTCACCTGAAAAGACAGGAAGAAAATGGCACTGTATATTGGCTTAGCTGGATGGAAACAAGCTGATTCTTCCTCTAAACCAGTTCCAGCTGTGTGTTTTTCCCTCCATAACAGAAAGACATATCTGCCCCTGTGCCTAAATCATTGCTTTCAGTTTTAGGCTTCATACGTCAGTGAAGCTGCTTTGACGCATTATGTGTTTTAACGATGAGATCGGCAGTGGGTTTTGGTATGGCATTAATAAAGATGAGAGAGCTCGGAGGGTAAGTCACCTGTTGGCCTGGGTGGGTACTCCAAACCCAAACATCTCCAAAAATAGGCAGACGTTTGTAAGGTATTTTTTTTTTATCAGGATTACAGTTTTAAAAGGGTGTTTAAGCTGGTAAGTATGTAAGCACTGGAATGTGTGTGTGAGTATGTGTATGTGTCTGAATTTGTGTGTGTGGGGGAGGCTCCAGTAGAGTGTGCATTACACCACCTGGTGCAGATCACAGGAGCTGGGTCTGTGTGATAAAACTGTAACAGGTGCACAGTGGCACGAGAACCATCCCCCTGAGCCCCCCGACCCCCACCTCTCCCCTGTCCTGTCGTCCAGCCCTCTCCCTGCTTTGACCTGACAGGTGTCCAAGTTTGAGTTTCAGCTCCCTGCCCCTTTAGCACATGAGCTCGTGACATTGGTATTAGCCATCGACCTGATTGCTAACCCACAGATGTTAATAGCTGGCTAGGTACACTAATCCCCCCTCTGCCTCAGTGTGCTGGAGCAGAACAGCCGGTTAGGTACAATAATCTCTGATGGCAACATTTGGTCCACCTTAATCTGCAGATGTATTATAGGCAGGGGTGGGAGGAGGAGTAGTAAGAGGAAAGTAGGGGAGAGTAGTTTGTGTGTGTGTGTGTGTGTGTGCATGTGTGCGTGTGTGTGTGTGTGTGGTGTGTGTGTGTGAGGGGAGGGAAGTAGGGAGTAGAGAGTGGAGGGGCCGATCAGGCAGGGGAGGAATTACACTAATCAGACTCGGCCCCTGATGTATAAAACTGCCCATTAGGCTTAGCAAGGCATAGCAAGCCCTCTCACTGCCTGGGGGGTCTCACATCTGGCCCCGTATGGCCCCTGATCGGCGACGCTGGCGGTGGGGTCGACTTTTTTTCTGTTGGTGAGTGAGAGTGGGAGAGCAGAACGTGTGGCAGTACTGTACGTTGGGCTTTAGGAGGAGAAATGGGGAAACAATTGCATAATGGTTGGGATTAATAGCCTAGACATTTATGTCTTACATTGATTTTGAGGAGGGTGAGCAAGGTATCATATTGTTACCTCCCAGTGGGTTGCGAAGGTGACAACACTCCAGTGAAGCACATCTTCAGAGCTCTCACCTTTTGTTTGCTTTCAGGGTCTTCACTAAGTGTGTGTGTGTGTGTATGTGTGTGTGAGTGTGCATGGTGGGGCGGGAGGGTTGCTCAAGTGCTCAGAGCTATGTCCTTCTCCTCTCCATCCAGTCCTTGAACCCTGCATAGGCCATATTCATTAATGATAATTAGACCCCACTTCAGTGACTCCTTCAGCCCTTCGTAATAAAAAGTGACAACACCAGATTGAGTGGTTTTAAGGCTGGACTTTCAATTCTATTCATCTCTTTAAAAAAAAACTGTCTTTTGACATGGGTTAATGCCCATGGGAAAAAAATCACTGTATTCTTGGTCGATCTATTTCTATATGTGTGCTACACTGATTATGTTAAGACTGTGCAAACAAAGAGGTCTGGATAATATTATGGGATTGAGTGATTTAATAAGACCACAGGATGAAAACAGTGTGTATATGTGTATATATTTGCAGTATTTGTTTTGTTGTTTTATTGTTGTAATGCAAATAGATAGATAGATAGATAGATAGATAGATAGATAGATAGATAGATAGATAGATAGATAGATAGATATGACTCCTATATCTGATAGACAAACAACAAATGTCACAGATGAGGTAAAAACTTGTGAAACAGACTGGAAAAAGGCATGAATGATGTCTGCCTGATTTTTAATCCAGTCTGACAGAGGTAAAATGCCTGTGTTGAGAAAGGGGATTGCAAAAGTCTGAGGTAGACAAATGAGTCACAAGAAGGAGGAAGTGCAGTTATATGCAGCAGGGCCTGGTGTTAAAAAGCAAAGGTCAGAGGGTGTCAAAATACACCCTTCACCTTAAGAGGAAAGGTGAGGAATCCTGGCAAATTCTATCCCACCTAAAAGTCATAACCACCTCTTGCAGTCTTTCCCTGGGGTAACACACTGCTACATTACACTGGTCAGGTGAGTAAGGCTGCAGGCCACTTGTACCCTGTTCAAAGGTCTTCTGTAACAGAAAGATTGGTAAGAAAAAAGGACAAAGGACATTGATTTCAATGTGTATTTAAAGGACAAACAAAAACACAGTGATGTAAATGTCTGCTCGGAAGACAGTAACTGAGTGTCTGACCCCCCCAACCCCCCGAGCCAGGATTTCTGATCAGGATTTATCATATGTACTGCTTACATAAACCCAATCCCGGAGGAAAGGTTTCACTAAGCCACCATCATTTACTCTCTTTGGACAATGCCTGACTTTTTTAGAGAAAAGGAAAAAAAATGAAAAAGCGTGTGAACACAGTAAAGAGTTCAGACACAGGAGATAGGCCTATAGTGAAATCTCTGTATGCACTTCTGTAAACAAAAGACGCATGCACTAGTGAATGATGTGCATGAAAGTTTGACTCATAAGATGAAATGCATGTCTGACTGCGCCGGGGATGGCCCCTCCAACATTAAATGTCAACCCACTGCCTGACAGTGCAGTGCAACAAATAAAAAGATTGATATTGACCTCTTGGTAATTACATGAGCACAATTATGAGAAGTTATTGTTTCATTTAGTTAGTTAGTTACTTCATTTATTCACTTTTATATATATTATAGTGCAGAAGGTCTACTGCGCTTGATGCTCATCATTCATCCAACAACATTTGCAAGAATTCTGTGTATTTCCTGGCCTTTGGTTTTAATCTGCACTGCCTCTTGCTGGGATTAGTTGCTGCAACCCCCCCATGCACACACACACACACACACACACACACACACACACACACACACACTCCAGCCACCAGCCTCACTCTTCCCTCCCCCTTGATTCACTCCTTCTCTTTACCACTTACACCAGCATTACAGAGATAGATAGACTCAGATTAGCGATGTGTTTATGTTTGACAGCAGAAGCTGGATTAAGTCATTCATGTGGGACGCAGAGGGAGGGAGAAGGAGGATTGTGGACCCTCGTGTTTATGAGTAAGAGAAAGCAGGGGAGTGTGTGTGTGTGTGTGAATGAGTGTGTGTGTGGGTGTGGGGGGGTATGCATGAAAGAGAGAGAGATGGCACATCATTGCATGTGTGTGTGTGTGTGTGTGTGTCAAGCACTCCACCCTGAAGACCAGACTTAAGGTTGAATCTTGACAGTGACCTCCATTGTCTGCTATGTATGTCAGGAACGGTTCAAGTTGAATGTGACACAATTAGTAAGCCACTCAGACGATATCTAATCTCTCTGCCACTGTCTTTACATTCTCTGTTAGTCTAGACTTCAAGAGACATTTGGCAGGTTTGTTCAGTATACTGATTATACAAATGATGCATGGTGATATATAGTAGATCTCGCTTCAGTCATTTTCTTCAGTCTTTCAGAAGAAAAGGGGCTGACATGATTTTGTTGTGAAAAACAAGCTTAGTCATATTGTGTAGGCCTACTCTGATGGTATCCAATCATGTTTCTGTTGCCTTGTAAGCATTTATTTGAATATGTCTCTGACAATCAGACAGTTAAACTGAGTGAGAAATACTGTACGTAGATAAACCATGCATGCAAAGATAAGACATGTATGCACACAGAGAGAGAGAGAGAGAGAGAGAGAAAGTGAGATTTGGACCTTTTTGTCAGCTTCTTTGTGAGCTGACCATTTCTTTCACTTCTTCTTTGTGTTTCCAAGAATTTGCTTGATGGTGTTAATGTGACAGAATGCACTCACTATGATGCACTCACTATGCTTACAGTATGGTAGGCCTACCTCGACTGCATGACCGGCATTTAACAAAAGTCTGGTGCAATGTGAAAGAGTAACTTATTTCTATTTGCCCCAATATAACATTTTTCAACAACATGTTGACAGAAAAAAAAATCAGTCATAATTCATCTCCAAGAAAATTAAGTTAGGAATATCTGTGAGGCTTTTGGTCTCTCTCTCTCTCTCTCTCTCTCTCTCTCTCTCTCTTCCTCTCTCTCTTTCTCTCTGTCTCTCTCTAAATGTGTGTGTGTGTGTGTGTGTGTGTGTGTGTGTATGTATGCTTTCCTCAGGATGAGAATGGCCTGCGTGAGCTGTCAGAACTACTGCTGTTGAGGATTTAAAGGAGAGCAAAGCGGCTAGAACTAAACCTACTGTAAAACAAAGGATTTTGCATATGCAACAATCGGGATGACACATTTCCAACTACAGACTTCCCTGAAATTCGGAATGCGACACATAAAGTAATCCAAAACACGAGGCGACTCTCACCATGCCATTTGGATTTTCGTTTGTTCAAGAATATGCATGGCTACTGTGGTCTTCAGGAGATGCTCTCGGCACTTGCTCTATGTCACTTATTTAGTCTCCAAGAGGCGCAAAGTGTAATGAAATCTATGCTATTAAATCGTGGGCTGATGCATTTTTGTTTTAATTTCTTTTATTTTAAAGAATATGAGTGAAGCTCTTACAATCAAATCCACGCACATAAATGCTGTCGTTAGTGTTCACTGTGCACTGTAATCCAATTTCACGCCATAAGGAACTGATGGCAGTTGAGAAAGTTCAGCAGAGTGACTCATATACACTATGGAATTTTCTCCTGAATATTATTCGATTTTTAATTTCCGACCTAGTTTTCCTCAAACAATAAAACATATATCCTGCATTATCTTACAATGTTGTAATTGTCAATTGTCGCAAAATAACAGTGATATAAATAAATAATACAACAGATAGGTTATTTATAATCAACTACGTAAGCTAAATCCAGGCCCATCAAATTCATAACGAAATTAAATTCATGACAAGATATACACTTGAAAATTAAAAGTGTATATCTGAGGAATGGAATTGCTTTCATTCGCTGTTGTAGGCTAACGAATCCAGCCAGCAAAGTGCCCTACTTCTGTAGACATTAGAGAAAAGGCAGTTGGTCAATCAAAGCAACTAGTCGATTAAAAATGAATTCACAAATGCAAAGTAAATATAGTAAATTATTCCAGACATTGCCTCAAAATTCAACTAAATTTATTCAAGAACGGAAACACAATATAAAATATAAACACAGGCAAATCTATAATTCATTACATATACGGCCTCTTCATTATCTGGAACAGCCATACAGGCTATTGATTTTGCATATGAGTGCACTTAAACATAAAAGAAGTCAGTAGCATACTCAAATGCGTTGAACTGCTCAGCAGCATGTGAGTGACTCGATACTGAGGGGATGCTACTTGCGACTACATGCATTTCATCATCATCGACTGTAAAAAAATATCCATGCAAGGGGATGAAATGCACACACAGAAAAAGGTCAATTCGTAAATCAAGGCACTTTACAGGTAGACTACTTGCGACTCCCGGAAAGGTGTGTACGTGTGTGTGTGTGTGTGTGAAAACACGCCGAGGTCAGATTGTACCTGCATAGTCCAGGTTGCGATATTTCGCGCAATGAAAGAGACAGACCACTTGTGCACGCCGTCAAAATTATTTAGCTTGTCAGGTCACTAAAAGAACAGAGACTACCTGTGCGTCACCAAAACGCCTATCTTACTGCGGGGTTCGGATGTGGCTCCAGGTCTGTAAGCCATAGGTCAGCTGATGCCACCCAACCATGTTTGCCCCCAGTCTTTCTCGTGCTATAACACAGCCTTAAATGTTCAAAAGGTCGCTTATATATATTGACAAAATATTTCAGAATCTATTTCAGAATCTACATTAACTCAAAACCTCCCTGTTAAAAAACACGCCTGAACTGTACGTCTAAAATGCATGGCTCTCTAAGTATTGCCAAACGACACTCTCACGTTAATGTTTTTCAATTATCCCTCCGCGTGAAGATAGGTGGCGTGTGTTGCAGGGTCTTGCGCCTCTGTATCACAGGGAATAAAGAGAGCGAAAAATGTCATTAGAGGAGGCGTAATACGTCAGTGCGTCCTCAGGTCTGTTCCGTGAAGTGGCTGGAAGAGATCAGTCCAAACCTGCCCATCAGGAATAACGGTCCCTCGTCAAGCTAATTCCAAGGCATACACTTTTGACAAAGAATCCTCAGCGCTTCATAACATTGTCGGCTTATTTTCCCCCATCTGTCAGTTTGGAAGATTACATAAACAGAAAAAACGGGTAGGTGTATTTTACTCATTTCTTTTTAACTATGTGGCATTTCAGCGACAACTTGCAAAACTTCTGTCTTGATGTGCTAGTACAGGTAAAAAAAAGTTGCACAGACTTTCACCTGTGCGCAGGTATGGGAAGGTGTGCGACGCGCCACTGGGGATGTGCCGGAGCCAAGTTCTTGCCCACGTTTTATTCATGTATCAAAAGACTGTCCGTCAGCGTTGATGGAGAGTTATTGCGGTGCGTCTTGCCGGTATTGTCGTTCCCATGCCTCTGAAGTCTCAGTGCTCTCCGTCGCCATTCCATCGCCCGTTGTTTCATCATAACACGGTATTGCTGAACTCGCTTAATTAAAACAGCGGTTCTGGTGTATTTCAATAATGCCAGAGACTTTAAAAAAATCTCGACTTGGTCGAGATGATGAAAATGCTCCAAAAACAATTTCTTCAAAGTATTAAAAACAAAACAAAACAACAACAAAACATTCAGGTTCACTATTCAGTCGTGACAGTGTAGAATCAGGAGCACTTTTGATATCAGCTGTTAATATGTCGAGTCGTAGCAGTATAACCAAGTGCCCGCCAGACCTTTGACTTATTTATTTGTTCGCCTGTCATGGCTCGTTTCCTGGGAAAACAGACGTGGAGACACAGTGTTCTTAAAATCTTCACTTTCAGGTTTGATGTCTGTTCTGAAACATCATTTGTCATGATAAAATCCCGTCGACTGCTTCTTCGCACAGACACTTTGGATAGCCTACTGCATGAACAAACATTTTCAAATTATGTATAGGCCTAACATAAGCTAGACTGCTGTTCATAACTTCATGTTCAGGGTAAAGATCACCAAAACCAACGGTTAAATTATTAAGAACTACTCACTGAAAGTACTGCTCAAGGAGAGACTATACTGTATTCTTATTTGTCAATTGCGAGTGGGGCATGGGAGGGGAGGGGGCGAGGAGCACATGATAACAGTTGCCTAAAAATGGTTTTCAGAAGTGTTGCTTAAGTTATTTGTGAAACAAGACTTGTGTCACTGCGACATGGAGGACTGCGCTTGCAGTTTTGTGAGACCTACAATTATATAATTTCTTTCGAGTGAAAACCACGAGATTAAGCACTTTTGACCTGCACACCACAGTCGAGAGCAGTGAAACTTTTTGTAAAGAAAACATTAGTGACCTTGTTCGTAACAAAAGTTTTGCAATGTGATTTCTGGAGACCTTCAAATTATTTACTGCTGCTGTGCGACGTGCCCGACGCTGAGTTGAGCTATCATCCCGTACTGGGACTGGTATCAGAGGTGTTGATGTTGGTGTATGAGTGTCCGTCCCCCTACGTTTGCTGCTCAATGCACTGCCGCTTGTCCGAGCAGACACTTCAAAGACACAGGCGACGACGTAGGACGGACGTGTTTCCTCCTTCACTTTAAACTCTCCACAGTCGGACACCTAAACGCGAACTTTAAAGTTAGATTTGGTCATCCTCACAAAACGGAATCTATTCGGTCTGAGTGGACATTTGTTGCCGTTTTGTTTGGTTGTTAGATCCTACCGGAGGCTGCGTGCTGCGCTGTCTGGAGGAGCGGAGCCCATGCGGACTGCTTTCCATCTGACCCGCTCTTATCAATGAAGCAGGAGAGCATGGCGGAGGGGCCCCGGTGTAAGAGGCGAAAACAAGCCAACCCAAGAAGAAAGAACGGTAAGTAACGACAGGGTGTCGATTAAATGTGATCATTTAACTTATTGGCAGGATACTGACAGTGTTTACGAAAAGAGTCGCGTGTCCTCTGTCTTTCACCTCTGCGTTCAGAGTTGACATAAAAAGCGTAATGGATCCAAAGTAAAATAGCGAAGTTATTTGGGACTGTTTTATCTTTAAACTTTTGGAAATATTGATGTTTCTCACGAACGCTCTTCACTAAATATGTTTTATGGGCCGAGGAAAAAGTTTTGAAAGGCAGCACTACTTAGTGCTGTGTTCGAGGTAGCGCAAGGACTGGAATAACGGTCCCAAATAGTGTTATTATCTCCTGGGCAAGAAGGAAACCGTTATGTGAGCGATTGTGCGTTGAGATTGTGATTATTTACTGTCATGTACATGGACATGAATCTTTCACGTCGTTTTTAGCAAAACCAGCGTGTTCTAAAATACACTTTACTGTTTGCATACCCCCACTAGCCCAGTCAAATGTATGACTTTAGAACAACATAGATTCTGCGTATGGTGTGAAGCCAATGTAAAGGGTCTCTAGCATCTTTTTCGTAAATATCGCCACACTTTTCGCTTATTGTGACTCATTCTATATAGGTAGGCTGCATATTTTGTTGTTATCTCTATGGCAGGTTGCATGGTAGTAGTCTAACTGAATCATTTTATTTTGCGTAGTGATTATATCTGGATAATGGATTTAGTAATTCAAACTTTTATGTGTGTATTTTCCACTTTACATGAGGGGTATATATTTTAGTTTCTAAAACCACAGATTTTCGGCACTTAAAAGAGTTACTATTAAATGCACATAGTGACGGCTTGATACTAGGAGGCTTCGTTTACAAATTTATTGGTTGTTTGCTACGCTCGTGGCGCTCATCTGCCTTGCACTAAGTTTGTGTTATGTTGTGCCATATTAACCGTTGCCTTTTCAGTTTTGTGGCGACTGTTTTGCAACTCATGACCCCAATTCTTTATTAAGGTATTGATTCAATAAAATCAATCATTGTCTGCTGAACATGTTACAGCAAGGGATAGGCTATGTGTCTAGGCTGTTTATTGTTGTTGCCGCTATTATCCGGAGAATTAGTGTGCATTAATTGGACTAAGTACAAAAAGGAACTTGTAAGTTATGCTTTGATATTCGGTCTAAAGATAGGTCCATTTTTGTATGTTGTTTTGAACACAAAACGAGGCCTTATAGAGACAAGTTCTATTTTTAATTAAGAAAGTCCTCATTTTGCTTTTATTTAAAATAGTTCGCTGTCAAATATGGAGAGAGACGAATTTGCAAAATGTGGACGATATTCAGTTTGCTGCAGCTTGCAATAGGCCAAAGGTTGAGTCTACTCCTGGGGAGAGTGATGTCGCGATGTTGCTCTCATACAGTAGCCCACCATTTCGGGCCCAATATTCCCAAGATCTAAAACATTTGTTTAACTCAAATTCAACCTATGTGCATTCAAATGCAGCCCGTGAATGTCTTGAATATATTCTGTCTCAGTGTTATAGGGTACTGCTCTGTGAATTCACTTGAGGTCATTTGCAAACTCTCTGCAATTCGTTAACATTAAACTGGCTAATGTAGAACCAGCCTTATATCAGTGAAATCTTGTTGTCCGCATGATGGTTGACCGTCCGGTCCGGGTGGAACACTTATTTAGTCCGTTACATTGTTATTATTTTACTGCAATAGGTTAATGCACATTTTCGCTTTGGTGATATACAGGCATTCAAACGATGTAGTTAGTAATAGCATTAGATCAGAGATTTAACCCCCCTACGCATCTCTCTTCACCACCACACCTCACTCCCAAAACTCCCCCCCCCCCCACCAGATCCGCCCCTCCTTTCCAGAGCCCGATGGGAGGTCACATTAGGCCCTGTGTGTAACTCGATATGCGCCAAGCTGCACGGTGTGTTGTGGTTCTCAGTTACCCCCCTCCCTTCACCTCGCACACACACACCACCACCATAAGAGCGGTGCGTCACATCCAGCTGTGCGGGGTAGTTTGGCCTAGTGCGCGGGCGCAGCTGTCAGAAACGCTCGGCCGACTTTGCCAGACACTCCAAGTCAAAATGGTAGATTTGTTACTTCGCAATGGTCTGCTTTAAGGATTAACACACAATACACTGTGGTTATTATTTGAAAGGATTCCCAAATAAGTATTCTTAAAGTGAAATGATAATTATTATTTGATCAGTCACGGGCTAAATAGATTCTGTCTAAAAAATATGTTTCGTTTCGCTACAGTGACAGGCTTGTTGACAAGCATCTTTATTAACATTTCCAGCTCGCCAACATCTCTCACTTTTTCTGTTAAAGGAACATTGTGTGCTGTTTACTTGGAACTATTTGCAAGAGGTTACCAGGTTCACGAGTGCCTGTAGACAATGGGATGTCATTGGAGTGTGTCTCATTGACATGCTCGTATCGTCAGCGGTACCAGGGTGTCCAGTGCGCCATTTCTGTCACATTTCTCACAAAGGTGCCATTGTACCCAGCTGCTCAGGATGATACCTTTCATAAGACTCTTTTTGCTTCCTCTGCTTCCTCTTAAAACGACGCACGACTATGTATTTGATATAGTTTAATTGCATTTAAATTTAGTAGATGAGGTCTGCTACTGACAGCTTGTTATGATGTTGCCATTTTAAAGGCAGTGGAAATCTATTTACCCATGGGTACATGCCAACATGCACGCACACACACACACACACACACACACACACACACACACACTCATACACACACACACACATACAAAGCCAAACTGGTTCTCCTTTGGTATAATCTTCACTTTCGCTCACATCAGTGCTGACCTGAATGCCTTTCATATCTGCTGCTCCACTGTGCCTCTCTCACTCACTCACCCCATACCTCCCTCCCCTCCTCTGTCTCTATCTCTTCTTCCCTCCCTCCCTCCCTCCTCCGCCACACACCCCCTCAGTAAACACCCCCCGAGGGCAGAACAAAGAAAAGGAGCTCCTCTCCTCCTTCTTAATCACAATTCAGCCCTTTCACTGCCGCCAGGCCGCTCTCTCTGGCTTTCAGCATCCCAAAGCCGGAGATGAAAAGAAGGGGAGAGGGAGAGAGAGAGTAAAAGTGAAAGGAAAGCGTGAGGAAGAGTGAGAGAAAGAGAGAAAGTGAGAGAATGGAAAGGAGAAAGAGAGAGTGTGTGAGGGAGAAAAGACTAGAAGAGTAGGAAAAATTTGATTATGTCGAGGAAAAGCAAGAACACAGGGGTATCAGAATAGAGTAACTGACCGATAGATTGATAGATAGAGAGAGAGAGAGTGACGTAACTCATAACTTACCCTTTGCCAGACTGCTTCTGGTTACGCACCTCCCTAAGCATAAACCACTGGCCTAAACAGGGGAGCAGGCTCAGTCCTAATGGGCAGATAGTGTTACTGGATGCCATTCCTGAGTGACGAGCAGCTGAATAAGAGTGGGTGTGTGTTTGTATGCATGTATGCGATTATATGTGGGCTTGGTGCAACTGTTGCTTGAATAGCTGGAGAATCTGAGGAGAGGAGAGACGACAAATTGAGAGAGGCAGCTAGAGCGGGCTTGTGAGAGAGAGTGAAATAGATGGGGGGGGGGAGCAACAGATTGTTTGATGGACTGAAAAGAAATATTGCAAGTGCTTGAGAGTGCTTCAATTCCATTCTGAGAGGCATGGAATAGCTGGTGGCAGGTGTAACTGCATGTTTGTGCCACCCTCCGTGTGAGCTCCCAAGCTCACCATAGCTTTTTAGTTGCATAAGAAACTCAGTAACGCAAGGAACAATGCCGCAACACCACCGTCAGTGTTTTAAAGATCGCATAAAACCGATGTGGTCGACAGTGCAGAAATACCTAAGAGGACACTCTCACATAGTTTCAATCGTAGTGTGTGTGTGTGTGTGCGTGTGTGTATGTGTGTGTGTTTTCCCGGGGTTGTTCATGTGTCACTTTTGGTCAGTGCTCTCAGTGTGAAAACATGACAATAGCAGATCGTCTGAGGCGGAAAGGCTGCGCCTTTGTCTTGACTGACGAGACATACCTCATTGTGTGTGATTCCCCTCTCCTTTCTCCCCAACCTCAATAGGTCAGGGATCTCAAATGCAAATCTATAAAGTCAGACTAAAGGAGAAGAGAGGATAAAAAGAGAGTAGAGGGAGGGAGAGAGAGAGAGAGAGAGAGAAAGAGGAGAACACCATAGTTTTTCAAAATGTTCCATGTGATATGAATGGCAAATTTTTTTGACCCCTCCCCCCACCACGCCCCCCACCCCCACCCTCCCACACACACAGACACACACAGAACTTTTTTTGTCAAGAAAAGAAGATTACCCATACACCTTCATTCAGCCCCTCCCTCCCCTCTCTGCTTGCCCAAGCTGTGCAGGATTTAGGCCGATTTACTTCAGCAAACACCTATGGACATTGGGAGGGGACCAGCTTTGCTTGGGAAGAGGGGGCCCTTTGTTTGGTGGGGTGCAGCAGAGCCTAATGCTCCCCAAGACGGACGCATTATTACATTAAGCTGTGTGCTGGTGGCCCGTGGAGGCTGGTTAAAGCTGTGCAATCTGCTATCTGTGGGAGGAATAGAGTTGTCTTGGGCATATCACACTCGGAACATACAAGAGCATGCGCGTTACATGCAAACACATGTCAGAGGATGGGCGAAGATCAGAGCCAGTCAGTGTGGTTGGGCAAACAAACACAGGGAGGTCAAAAAGTGTAACACTGCATCTTTTTTGTTGTTGTTGTTATTTATTTTTTTCTGAAAGCATCAAAAAAGTACACTTGTTTATTTTCTGTGTGGTGTGTGTATGTCGGCTGCGAGCCTGGTGAGGAGCTGCTGGTGAACTGTCGGCCTGATGAAACCACCCTCCCAACTTTGGCGGGTGGGAAGGCATCAGGCCACAGGGGGAATGCCGTGTTTTTATTTGGAGTTAAGCTACATGAGTCCCACCTCCCCCCCTCCTCATATCTCCCTCCCCCTGCCTCTTTCTCTCCCACCCTCTCCCCCTCCCCCCACCCACCCACCCACACACACACATCCCAACCCTGTTCAACACTAGTGCTGTGAGCTTTATCCTACCCACTCACCCACCCCCCAACATCTGTCATTGCAGAGAGCGACTGGGGGAATGTCACCCGGGGCTGCGTTAGTCCTGTGTCACTTGTGACTAACTGGGCATTTCACCATAGGAACTTTCTGCTGTCCCTGTATCCTCTTCCCCTGGCTCCTCCAACTGCACTCACATCAGCTCAGCACACAATGAGTGTAGGGGTTACGAATATCATCACACTGTGGAGAGAGACTGGTTAACATTCCTTACACACACACACACATGCACACACATGTCAAAATCTGGGAGTCTCATACAGTGTCTCATGTTTTAGTTTCAGCCACTACTTCAGGAGTAACATAGTGCCTGTATGTTGTTTATCTGTGAGTGAGTTTGTGTGTGTGTCAAGGTGACTGACATGGCTCACGGTACATTTCTCTGTCTCTCTCTGGCTGTCTATCTGTCTGGTGTTCTCACTGTCTAAGCATGCGCACATTTTCTTCATGAGCGAGCTCAGAGTAGCGGCGTGACATTTTGTGGCGCCGCATGGCCGTTAGCCTAAACAGGGAGGATTTACCAAGGTCAATAATGAGGTATGTCACTGGAGGCAGCAGAAACAACAGTGCCAGTGATAATGAATAGGACCAAGGTTCAGCTCTGCCATCAGGACTCTGGAGTGGAGGAGGGGATGGGGAGGGGGGCACCAGAGCACAACATTGCAGTGCAGGGGAATGCCTCGCTAAGGGAGACTATAATTTTTTGAAAAACGTGCTGCTTTTGGATTGATTGGGGCAGGATATGAGGCGATACGCACAGGTTGTGAGCTTCTCATGGTATGCGCATTTGTCATATTTGGGACTGTGTGTGTGTGTGTGTGTGTGTGTGTGTGTGTTTCCTTTCTTTTCCTGGCTGAAGTCAGCACAGCTTTGCGCAAGGCAAATTTTTTCACCGCTGCACACGTACCGGCGTGGCACAAATACACTTGCACATGCACACACTCACACACATAACACACATTCTCTCTTTTTCTCTCACACACACACACACACACACACACACATTTGCTCACTCACTCACCCACATGGATATGCCAGTTTGATTAGTGCATCACCTCCGGCAAGGTCATAGACACATGGAACAATCAATAACGGATCGGTGGATTAAGGTGTCATGACATCTGTGGGTCCAGACCTCCTGTGTATGGGTGACTGCCTCCTAAAGCCAGCCCTGTTGACAACGCTCCTGTCAGATGCTCTGTTCTCCTCCCTTCCCCTGGCCACACACACACACACACACACACACACACACACACACACTGTCCCAAGTCTGTTTCTGATTCCCCCACCTCTGACACTGGTCACCTGGGCCTGCAGCATTCCCCCCGGAACACAGTCTGAGGGGAAGCATTCACTTTGTCCCTTTCCCTTGATGTGAGGGCAGATAAAGGGCCTGATAGGCCATGTTAGGCTAATTGGAACCAGATTGCTTGCACAGATTAGGGAGAGAGTGCAAGGACCACTCTCTTACATTACGGGACAGCTCCTGAGGTATGGAGCTATTTGACTGGACGGATTTCTCATAGCGAGCCCCTCGTGCTTCGGCAGTGGAGCTGAGTGAGCTTCAGGAGGAGGAGGAGGAAGAGGAGGAGGAGAAACTGGCTCAGGCTGTAATTGTATTTGGCATATTATTGAAACATTCACTTAACCTGAAACCTGTTTAAGAGCAGAAGTGAATTGGAAGGGACTGGTACTTAGCGTCAGGGAGGGAACAAAAAAAAGGACACAGTAGTGAAGAGAGCTGAGAGAGGCTTGGAGAGGAGAAGAGACAAAGAAGGAGCTTATATGTGTTGGTGAGCGAGGACACAGTGTGAGGTGCCCACCCTGCCTAGGTGACACAGGACGCCATTCACAAGGCTGGTATTGTTCCAGGCTCTGCCGTAAGCCAGTGCCACACGAATGCCTCAGGTGTCCAGTGTTGCTAGCGGATTAGTCACCACCACAGAATTCCTTACTGTCATCCCCCCTCCCGCCCCCAACACACACACACACACACACACACATATGGGCCGCCTATTCCTTTTTTTTGTCGTCCTGGTCAGCTTGTCATGGCCTGGAATGCTATCCAGCAAACATGTTTTGGTAAGTGAGCATTCTTTACTCAGTGGAACGCATGCACGGCTCAGACTCCCAAACATTTTTTTTTAGTTCTGCTACCTAATTTGCTGATTGAAAAAAAAGAGAAAAAAAACACAACAAAAAAAACGCAGCCCTCCTGAGGAGGCGACGGCAGGGTTCCAGTTGGAGGATCACAGAGCGGCCGCGTCCCTCTGGTCGCAGGTCCTGGCAATTAAAGTAATGAGGAGTTTTTTTCGCTCTCTGCTCCGCGGAAGCCAGGCCCGAGTGCAGTGCTGACTCGCTGACTTCCGACTCCGATAACTCCAGGGCCCAGGCGAGGCATGCCTGGCTCCTTATCGGGGAGGATGTCCTGTTCTCTTTACATTCCTGGGCTAAATGATCCTCTTCCTCCAGCGAGAGACCCTAGACTCAAGAGTGCCACTGGAGGAGCGGACGCTCCCTTCAAAGTTAGCCCACACAGAAACAGAAAAATGCACCGTGTTTCTTTCACCTCTTTTTATGTTTTTTTTTCTCTCTTTTTTTTTCTCTCTCTCTTTTTTGGGAGTAAGAGAGACCTGTCTAAGTGCTAGTGTGTCTGTTGAGCTGCTGTTTGTCCTGGGGCTCAATGAAACTCTGTTGATGTGTCTCTCTCTGATGTTGCAGAGCAGGTCCTGACCTATTTGGAAAGGCACAGTGTGCGCTAGTGGGGGTGTCTATGACTCAAATACACCAAACGTCTTTCCACATTTGTTGCTAAATAACACAGTTAACAAAACACTTGGCTGAGTAAATACGAGGATCCGGTTGGCTGCATTCAGTGACATACAAAACGTAGGGAGTGTGGGCCTATCCAACGCACACACACACACACACACACACACAGAAACTTGAGCTTGTCTCGTTTAACAGGCCATCGGTATGACTGTGGTCAACTTGTCGAAGATACAGATACGGCAACTGCCTCCTGCGCCACTTGCAGTCAAGTGGAAGGTGTTCGCCCACAGGCAGGAAAAGGAAATCTGGAATAACCATGTGTGCCACCCATCCAGATGGCATGCTGTCTCAGCCTCCCATACCTCTCAGACAGGCAAAATCACAGGTCTTAATGCTATCGCTTTTCAACTTTTACAATGGGGCCGGGCTCGTAATTACCAATGGCGGCTCATTTGCCAGGGACTGCCATAAAGAAGTGTTCCTTAGCAATTAAAGCTAATGAAATATTCATGTGTGGCACTGGCCCCTCCATTCAGGCGAAATGAGTAAGCCACACTTAATGTGCCTCTCTCCCTCTCTCCCTCCAACCAAAAAAAGAATTCCATTTTTATGAAGGGAGCAGCCTGCCATGTCTACCCTTAATGCTCTCTAGCAATCAGCCATAAGGTAGGTAGGATCATATTTAAGTAATAGCCTACATTGCTTTCGCTCAATTTGAAATGTGTGTGGAAGGCGAGTTTGTGTGTGTGTGTCTTTGTGTGTGTGTGTGGTGGAGAGAGTGAGAAAGAGAGAGAGATTCATAGAAACCCAACAGTGGCAAGAGATAGCGATTTTTGAAATATTATGACTTCTCTGAACAGCAGATCTGGAGTTCCTTTTGTAGTACAGCTTTTCTCTCCTCCTAGGGAGAGATTCATGAAGAATAACGTACCTCATATTCACACAGGACACCAAGGAAGTGTGGTTTCATCATTTTTAAATAATGTTTTTTATTAATTGCTCAGGATAGTTTTCTTTGATGTCACAGATCTGCCAGATACAGCAGTTTCCTAAATATAAGCCACACCATGTATAAAACTCAAGTCAATGTTTTAGGCAAACTACAAAAACAAAACCATGTATTGACCTTTTTATTAACCTCACCCATGTATTAACCTCAGTTTACTAAACATTAACTACTGAAACACAATCAGATCAAGTAGAATGATGAAAAGAAATACAGTCCTGTAGCCCACACCCATGTATTAACCTCATAGATGAAGACATTTTGGAAAATCAATGATTAACCTCGGTGACGGTAAATGACGGTAGTCTTATTAAGACTAGACTTATTTTTTAGTGTGACACAGAATGTTGCCGACCTGCACTTTGCGCTGTTATGTCACCATTCCCCCAAAGATGACATCCTTTTCTAAATACCTCTTTATCTGTTGTTTTCTTTATGTCTCTGCCTACAAGCTCAGCTATGAGAGCAAGCAGCTGTTCCACTGCAAGGCTGAAACTCCCCCTCTACCTCCGCCTCCTCCTCCACACACCACATACACACACACACACAGACACACACACTGAGTTTGTGCATGTGATGTGCTGGAACTGATTGGGTGAGGGATGTCGGCAAGTTGTATTGAGCCTAAGTGGCGTAACGGTGAAGTTTTGTTAAGCTGCGGACAAAGAGCTGGAGGAACATGGGATGACATGTTTGTGTGAATATAAACATTACATTTAAAGTGTAATGAGTCTGGCATTTCCCTGTTCAAATCCTCCCTAAAAATTTAAAATAGATAGTACCAAAGATATCTCGCCTGCAAAAAAAGAGCACATAGACAAGTAAGATCTATCACTTGTTGTTGTCACTAACATCACTAGATAGTTCGAAGAAAAAAAAACTGCATAATTTGTTACCCTTTATTACACAATTCTCCCCCAGACTTGGAGCCTTCAACCTGACATAACCACTGAAGCGGCTCATAAAGTGACTTGTCACTTTGTAGGTTTGCACTGTGGCGGAGTCCCACTTGCATTTCAATGAGCTATTCTTTTTGCTCTCCTTGCGGCTTTCCCACGCATGGAAGCCTATCAGTGGTGCACCTTTCGCTGGGCTTTGTGAGAAGTCTCGTGCATCCTCCCCTCTCCGGCCCAGGCCGTGTTTGCAGTTGGATTAGGGGGGCAGAGGGGGGTGGGTGTGAGGGAGTTTGGGCTTGGGGTTGTGTGTGTGTGTGTGTGTGTAGGGGGTGGTGGGGGGTGTTGTTGGCTGGCTGGAGGGAAGGAGGTGTGTTGCAGGGCTCAGGGCAGCTGAGCGAGAGGTAGCCATGGGAAGGGCCCCCCAATGGCGTGGAATGCCGGTGAGGTCAGAAAGAGGAGGTGGAGGGGGTGGAGGTGGTGGCGGTGGGCGGATGGGTGGAAGGGGTGGAGGAGGGGGTGAGGGGGAGAGTTTGGGCTGCCTAAAGGAGCTCTCCGGGGATGGAGCAGGTGCTTTTGTGCAGCCCGTCAAGCATCAAAGAAGTGACAGAGCTGAAAAGGTTAGCGCCGCCGTGCCAAAGCGCAACGCCCCCCCCATTCACCCCCCACCCACCCCCAATTCCTCCCTTCCACCACCCTCATCTCCCTTCTCTCCCTCTCTCTCTCTCTCTGTCTCTCTACACCTCCTCTGCACCTCAACCCCCCCCCCCCAAACAAACTCTCTCTCTTTACCCATTGGGCTGGTGTAGGGCCTCCGAGTGGGTGCAAGAGTGACTGGCCATCGCGGGCTTCCCATGCCCCCCCTACCATTCAGAGGTCACTCTGTGTACCTTTCATGGGCCCTGGCCTTGTTTTCAGACTCCTGCTTTCTCCGCTCCACCTCCCTGACGCTCCCAGGCCACTCAGCCCATAGCCCCTCCCCCCACTCCATCCCACCACCACAAGCCCCAAACCACCCCCCCCAAACACACACACATTTGAATGCACAGTGCCAGCACCACTCATTCTGGCACTTGTTGGTTTCAGGGTTGGAAGAGGCAGTTTACCTGTGTAATAGAAATGTAAGTTCATGACTAACGAAATCCAAATAGGACATGTGCATCCAAATGTGTATTCAGCGAAGTTAATGGTGAGGTATTTAGAGGCATTTGGACCATGTGTGCAAGGATGTGGATAAGTATTCATAGGAAGTTGTAAAGGTGGCTGGCTGAAACTTTATGGATGGCACCATATTGGAACATAGTTTTCTATTGTAGGGGCTACTGAACAAGTCAATAAACCCAGGAAGCCATATGACAAAAAAAAACCCACAAAAATCTTTAGCAGTCTAGCAACGAATTGTTGTGCTTTTCTTTTCACCGTCTTTTCTAGGCCCAATTGCTATTCCCCCTGTTTTCTTTTCTTCTTTTTGTCTCTCGCTCTTGTCCTGGATTGGTAACAGAGGAGGAGGGAGCATGGGGCTTAGTTGTTGCAGGTTGCGTCATGGGACCTGCGGTGTCCCCTTTTGTGCAGCACGTCAAATGTGGTTAACATGCGGCCATTTATCCCCAAAGCCCCCTGGGTGTACAATGGCCTGTGTGTGTGCTTGTGTGTGTGTGTATGTATGTGTGTGTGTGTCTATGTGTGTTTGTGTGTGAACATGCTTGTGTGTGTGTGCATGTGTGTGTGTAGAGAGTGAGGTGGGGGTGGCGGAGCGGTGAGCTTAGTGTCAGAGTGCTTCCATTCTCTCTCCCTCTCTCTCTCTGTCTATCTCTCACTCTCCCTCTGTCTATCTCTTTCTCTCCCCATGCCCCCCTCCCACCCATCGTTTCTCCTCTTGGCTGCACACAACCCCGCCGTCATTGTTCCTTTTTTTTCAGTTCACCCCCCTGAGGTGCTGTGTGGAGTGAGCGGGTCAGGCGGCATCTGACAAGGTGCTTCAGAATGTCGTGCGCGCCCGTGAGATAGATTGTTCTTTGCAAACGTAGTGTAACTAAACAGGCCATCTATTGGCTGATTGGCTGACTTATACTCTGTGTGTGTGTGTGTGTGTGTCAGTGTGTGTTATCACACCATTGTCATCCCACATCTAGTGATTTTCTTTGCTAATATATACTGTGTGTATATATATATATATATATATATATATATATATATATATATATATATATATATATATATATATATATATATCAGGCCCCAGTCTGACCAGAGAGTGATTTAGCCTGAGCTGGTGCCTGCATAGACAAATGAGATTTCAGCATACTCAAAAGAGATTTCAGCATACTCAAACATCTCTATGACTCCTTCCTCTTTTGTCCGCTACATTGCTGAGGAGAGTTTTTGTGTCGCAAGTACAAATGAGTGCTCTTAATAAAAACGTAAAAGCATGTCAGAGAAAAAAAAACATAAGCCCCAAGTCATTGTGAATATACTTGTCACTTTGTGTTGAGCTTGCAAGAAATAATGGTCTCTTTCATAGAACACCTGCCAATAGGCTAAGCATGCATGCATTTCACAGGTAACAAGATTATCTGAGACAGTGATTGATTCTTCTACCAATAGATTACTTTGAAGGAGTTTGAAAAAAGGCTGTACCTTGAAAATGAATTGAACTTGCATGGAACAATAGAAAAGGAATTTGTCTTGTGACAAAGTTAAGTGTCTATTCTGATTGGTCTTTTTTTTGGCCATTTATGTAAATGTAGTATGATTAGGAGCAACAGGTGTGGGGGAGGGTTAAAACTTCATTGCCTTAAAATTGACTATTTTCATAGTCCATCAAATGGATTTTTCTTTTAATTGAGATAAAAAATATCTAAAACTGGGGTTTCAGATGCTTATACAGCACCACGTCAGAGGTATTGAGAGACATGCTGCCTCTGTAAAAGTATTCTGTTATTTCAACTGTGTGAATTGACAAGCAATAAAATATTGTGTACCCCATGCCATCACAGTATGTCGTTCTCTTTCTTATTGAAAAAGAGAAGGCCATTTTGACGAGTCAAATGGCGGCAGAGTGTAGTGAGAGCAGTTAATGTGTTGTACACCGGCCAACAATCCCTCATTTTAACTTATTCATGGAGGAATAGTTTATATTAACCAAGCCAACAAAAGCTGCATTCTAAAAAAGTTCCAGGAACCTCCCTACCAAGCATGAATGTTATCTAAAAATATGTTTGTGTTAGCATTTTTCCCTTTTCAATTGTTGTTTTGTGCATTTGTTTTTTTTTTTTTTTTTAATTCATCTCCCTCCCCTGAAATGACGGCCCAGGACGCTGTCAACACCATATCTGCGCCATATAAACACTGTCCGTTAGCCAACTCCAAAATCTCATTTCCCATGACTTCAGGGCCATAGCATTTCATTGGAGATTTAAGACTCAAACTACCAACAAAACTAACATAAAGCAATCTGTACAGCACAGAATGGGTAATATCTGGGTAATATCTGGGTGCCTAACAGTTCCGTATATTATCAAAACAACATAAACAGACATAAGGACGCTTATCATTTCCTGGCTCTGGTGAGGGCCTGTTATTGTTACATTATAGAATGAAGGGCTCAGATTTAGAATGGGGGTTTTGTACGGCTTCTTCTCCTACAGGAGTCTTTCTCGAACTGTATAAGTATAAGTATTAGTTATAATGTGCAGTAGAAATACATTGTATCAACCTCTTTTAATGAAAAATGACAGAGGGGAGGAAGGAGAGAGAAAGAGGGAGAGAGAGAGAGAGAGAGAAGAGGTGCTTGCATGTGAGTGGGTGTGTTTTAAGAGCGAGATCTAGCTTACACTCTCCGTTCCTTCTAATTAGCGAAAGGCTTGGCACCCACCCTTTTTCAGAGGTTATGTGATAACTACACCTCTCCGTGAGGAATGAAAAAAGGTCTGCTTACGTACTCCCCTGAAAAACGTTGGGGTTGGGGGGGGTGGGGGTGGGGGGAGGTGGTATTGGTTGGTTCGGTCAGACATGGGCCTGTCCAAAAAAGAGAGAAACCTAAAATAAGCGCACACTGAACATGAGCCAGTGCCGCATGTGGGAAACCTCCTGTTCCCTCCAGTCGAATGGAGGCAATGCTAGTACTTAGCGTCAGCTCACTCTCTGACCCACTCCCAGTATTGTCTCCCCCAGTGTTTTTTTACTCTTCTTCCCCCCGTTTGTCATAAGCGCACTTTTCGCTCTGTCAAGTAACTCCGTTTAACTCATAACACACGACTGATCTCCAGACTGGAGGAGTTGTCTGTCGATGGTCAGATGGGGGTGGGGGTGGGGGGGGGGGGGTGGATGGTAGGGGAGAGGAGGGGTTGTGTGGAGGGAAATTGAAAAGATGCAGAAAGTGGGCGCGAGAGCGAGAGTGAGGCTTGTGTGGCGGAGTACAGACGCTGAACCGCTTCACCTGAAAAGAATGGCCCTTTCCAGACATCCCTTCGCTCCAAAGCCAAGTGCTAATGAGGCAGCGATAGCTCTTGCCGTGGGAAAAGAGGCACAGTGGCAGAAATAGGTGACCCACTAGGCTCGGGTGCGTGGGGGGTCATGCCTCCTGTCTATAGGAGCCCTTTGTCTGCATGTCTGAGGCCGGGGAAATAAATGAGACCTGAGCATGGTGATGTATCGGTTAAGACGAGGGGATTTGGAAGAGAGGGAGATCACACTCTGTCTCACACCATGCACTGACATAATGCTTGTGAAAGTATTGCTAACTAACCTGATCCTCAATGCATTAATTTCATACATACATTCATACATACATAGAAATGCATACATTTCTAAATACACACCACACACACACACACACACAGTTTATGTGAACTGTGTGTATGTGTGTGAGTGTGTGTGGGTGTGTGAGTGTGTCTCTGTGTGTGTATCACCGTCTTACATATCTTGCGTTCCATCTGTTCTGTGTTATTGTTATGCCATGTTTATGTATAGCTCAATGGAAGAGACAATACGAATGTAAGTAAATATGACAACAAAAAAATCCCTGTGAATCAATAGCCTCGTGTGGCAATTGTGCACATCAGTCCAAACTCACCCCTTCCTGAGCGCCAAATCTAGGTTAAATGCAAATTGATTCTAGTAATACCAGACAGTAATTAACATGTTACTTATGTATACGTGCACCAGACCAGAAGGTAATTCATTAAGACCTGGTTATGTCTACAGTCACCATTCAAATCAATTGAAGGAAAACTAATTATTTTTCTCCCCCCTCCTCCTCCACTCCACTGTCCTTAGTATAACTGCACAGTCTCCGGAAATTAGTTTTGATGCCTCTCTCCTCGTAGGCTTTCCTGTATGTGAGGCAGAAGCTGAAATTAAACACACACACATAAATATCACGTGAAAATAAATGAAGAAGTGTGAGTGCTGAGGTGTCAGCGAGCAGCAAAACAGCCAAAAAAAAAAACAATGTGTACAAACATTTCACTTTTTGTTATTAGCGATGTTAGGTCCTATGTGAAGCTGTTTATTCCCACCCTTTGGTCACATGTGTGCATCTACAAGTCAAATTAATCCCTTAAAAATAACAATAAGAGATCTTGATCTTTATGTAACTTCTCACCAAGTGAAGGCGAAGACAAATGTCTAACATCCTTCTCTTTTCTTCTCTTCTCTTCTTCTTTTCTGGGTGCTGATGACCTGACATGTGTGATGGTGGAAATAGGTAAGAGACATACTTAATCTCATACGATCTGCACATGCAACAGAGAACTGGCCTCTTTAGAGACATTAAAATAGGTTGGGCTGACTATTAGTCACAGTTTTTTGTGTGTGGTTTGTGCCATACTTCTCACCTCGGTGTTAAGTCCACTTTAACCCTTAACTGAGAAATAAACTGATCTTGAGTACGTCCGACGATCACCCCTTTTGACATTTAATCTTTCTAATATTCAAGAACACTCAATGGTTAATGAAGCAAAGTATGTGTGAAAACACACACACACACTCACACGCACACACACAACCACACACACTCTGTTTTTTGAAGTCAAAGAAAATGTACAATAATGAGAAATGATCAATAATTCATAACGATATAGGTCATACACAAAACACTTAATGCATGAGTTTATGGTTTCCCATTTGTCAAATGCTCTGTATCCCTCTTTTTGTCCATGCTCCTCAGCCGTAGCTTTCATGTGCAGGCTTTGCTTCCAGGCACTGTGGCTTTGGGTGGGTGGGCCTGTAGGATTTGGGATTTTCTTCTTTCTTTCATTTCTGTTTGGAAACACTTACATTTCTCTCCAGAAAATGTACTAAAATTACTATAGATGGCAAAAAGACCAAAACGACCTACCAGAGAGACCCATAGTCGAGAAACCGAGGAAAGCTAAAGAATTTGATCATGATTTACAGCCTATAATCAAAGACAGCACTATTACCACTTAACCATGGACTACTAATGATGATGAAGATGATCATGGTAAATGGAGGTTTATATATATATATATATATATATATATATATATATATATATATATATATATATATATAGAGAGAGAGAGAGAGAGAGAGAGAGAGAGAGAAAGGCTCCACAATATATAGGCTCATTTAGCAGCCATAGAATAAGATTAAAGGCATGTGGTTGTGAGGCAAATGTAAACAGGGGCATTTCAAGTGAGCTATTTTAGCACACATGTGTGTCACTTTAATTCTCAGAGGTCTGTGGCAGTTAAACACCTATGCCACAGGAGCTGACGACCTGCACTATTTTCAACCAGCGTGATTAACTTAGCGAGAAGAAGCAGAGGGTTAAGAGGACTGCAAACGCTCGAGTCCCACAACTCACTTGAGTTGTGTTTTGTATGCCATTATTTGTTCTGTTCAGGCGCACTGCTATCGAACGCAATAGAATAGTGCTTTTCTCGAATGTGGCAGCTTAACTCTGATCAAATTGGTGAGGAGCTGGAGGCTCTCCCATGCAACGCTGTTAGATGGTGCTGAAGTACAGTCAGTTACATCTGCTGATCATTGTTTTAATGTGAGGGGTGAAGAGTGAAACCTGAGAAGAGTTGTCCTCAGGAATGTAACACGTTAAGAACTCCTGCTGACTTGAAATCAAGCCTCACACAAGTGTGTGTGTGTGTGTATGTGTGTGTCTGTCTGTCTGACTCTCTGCCATTTCTGTGCTTTCCCGTCTGTATAATACCACATTAACCTCAATGACACTATATTGTGCTTTTTAACCCACATTTGGAGAGGAGGCTGTGAGTGCATGCATAAATTCTCTTTACCAGACAGCGGCACACCCAGGTAAACCTCCCCCCATGCCCAAAGAACAAGGGACCCTACAGACTTCACTGGAGGTCAGACAGGCAGTGGTTTGTTATAACGCTTTGGCGGCTAATTCGAGCCCATTCTCTCAACAATGAAGTGAGAAGTCCTTCCAGAAGAAGGTGTGACAGGCAGGCGGAAGGGTGTGTTGTGGAACCAGAATGCCCCTGAGGCCCCACAAACACAGACACACACACACACACACACACATATGCACACACGCACACACACATACACACACACACACTCACTCAGCTCCCCATGCTCACTTCAAGTCTGAAGTGCACCTTGAGTGGGGAAGGGGAAGCCGGAGTCGGGGGCTTTGAAAGGATTTAGCTACGTCGCTGGTGGCGTGCGGCACAGCTTACAGCCTTGCCTGTTATTGGGGTGGAAGGATAAGGGGGTAAGGGGTAGGTTTTGGGGTGGGTGGGTGGCTGGTTTCCATTTTCAAAGTGTTTATCTCACACCCTTCTCTCCCACAACCGTAGCGGTTTGCCGGTCAGGGCGAGCAGTGCGTCTCTGAAAGGCAGCAGAGGAGTGGGGAATGCTTTGTGTAATCGACTCGTAATAGAACAATTTATTGGCTTATTTGCTCCTGCTTCTCACCCACTCTCCCCCCACCTACCCATCTCTCTTCTGGCATCTACATTGCTCTTCTTCTCTCTCCTCCTCCTCTTCTTGTTCTTCTCCTCCTTGTTTGTTGCCTTCTCTCTCTCTCTACCTCTCCCTCTCTCTCTCTTCTCTCTCCTCAAATAGCTATGTGACCCCTTGGTAACATTCTCCTAAGTTCCCCAGGGGGACGGCAATGGGTGAGGGGGTTGAAAGGCTGGTATAATTTACCCGCAACCCCCCCCCACCACCACCACCACCTCCACCTTATACCCTTCACTGCCCCCTCCACACCCACCCCCACCCCCACCCCCAGCCGAGCCGACTCTGGGCTGCTAAAGGAAGGATGATGCCCGCATGGCTCAGGAATGGGCAACAGGGTGGACTTCCATTTCGGTCACGCCTCAGTGCCATCGTCTGCCACCTCCCGTAATGTCCACCTAGACACACACACACACACATGCCCACAGACAGAGCAGAAAACATCAAACACACTCTCACACACACAATGACAAACATACAGGCAAATACACACTCACTGACAAACATACACACAGAGACACAAAACACACACACACACACACACACACACACACACACACACACAGAGCATCTGCTTTTAATCAACCAAGCACTTCCTTGTGCTTTAAAGCCATCCTTCCCCTAGACCATCTCCATCCCCCTAGCACATTTCTTTTCTTGTTGGGAGGTTGGGGTGGGGGGTAGGTCGACCACAGCTGTAACAACACCTGAGTCGTCCCCCCCACCCCCACCCACCACCACCGCCGCCTCCTTCTTCCTACCACCACCTCTCACCCACCCCTGCCGAGGTGCAGAACAGAGATTAGGGTCAGAGAGGAAAGGGGAGATGAAGAGGAGGAGGAGGAAGGGGAGGGGGAGAGAGGGATTGCGCAGAGAAGGAGAACCACATGGCCAATCTGATAGCGTCGCAAAAGACACTGTGGCAGTGACCTGCAGTGACTCGAGAGGTCGTTATCCTCACCTCTGCTGATAAAATGGTGGTGACACGCAGTGTTTCAGACTTTTCGGCAGAGCCGTTGTAGAGTTAGTCGTGGGGGCCAGTATCAGTCATTTGAGTGGGGGTTGTTGGCTGGCCATCCCAAAATGCTGGGGTAACCGCTGGGCTTTTGAGAACTGTAATCTCTCCTTGGTCTTCCCCTCTCTGGTCCTCCCTCCTCTCAATGAACTCTGGCCAGTGAAAAAAAAGGGGGGGGGTGCAGAACAAGGAATTCATTACAGTTAATTACAGTTAATTGCTGTGTTCCTGCAAACAGCACATTACAACATTTTATCTCCACAGAAAAACCAGCAACTCTGAAAAGGAACTCTCAGAAAACAGTGTGTGGCTCTGAGCCTGAACTGAACAACACGACAGCGGCAAATCTTTCGGAGGGTTGGATGAACAATGGTACAGCTCCCCTTTTTTCTTTTTTTTTCTTTTTTCAAGCTGACGCAAAAGGCAGTTCATGACCTCGCCTTTTTCTGCTGAGATTGAATGTAACAGAATTGCTGTTAGCATTAGCTTCCCTCGGGAGGCAGCATTATGGGCCACCACATTGTTAGCTAGCCTCCTGCCAACTGTGAGGGAAACAAAAGGCTGAGCGTTTATTACCAGACCCTGCTGTGTTAAAGGAAGCCCAGGCCAGCCCCCTTCTTTTTCTTATCCTGGTCGTAGCCATTGTGCATTTGTAAAGTGTCCATTCACCTGGTTTAGGCCAGAGTAGATTTTACAAATGGCACAAACTCCTTGTAATGCTGCAGTTAGAAACATGTCCAGAAACTACCCCTTAAGGTGCTAAGATGAGTTATACAGTGTGCAGGTAATATAACATTTTGTCAGACAAAATAATTTGTACAAATATTTAAAAACAAATAACCTGCTACTAGTAGGTTACTAATACTGCTACTAATACAGTCCACAGAATTCAGATTTTGCAGTGACAAAGAGCAGAGACAGTTTGAAACTGAAAGAAAGTTTGAAACTTGGTCTCTGTATAAAGTATATGAGTGGTTTTATTATTTACATAAATGACTTTAACTACAGCATCTTTGAGAGCAGCATATCTTGCTGCTCATCATTCCCTGCATGTATTCCAGCACACATGCTTGCGGTATCGCAGTAGAATTGACGGCCCTACTTTTAATACCCAGACTTTATGAGTAATTGCTTCATAAGTCTTTTTGTTTGAAAGCAGTGACATTTTATGATGGAGAGGTGGACACAGCGAGTTCCCATAATCTGGGAGTGCTCAGAGGGGAAAGGGGAGGGGGGTGTAATGTGAGCGATTTATAAAATCTGGAGACAAAATGGCACTGTGGAGCCAGGAGGTGAGCAAGCTTAGTCACCCTTGTCCATCCCTGGACGGCGAGAACAAATTTCTGGAGCTCGCCCTTGAAATGAGCTCCACCTGGATGTAATGGGCCCACTTCCAACCACAATAAGGAAATAAAATACTAGTGTGAAAAACTTGCAGGAATGGTGCCTTTCCCCCATGGGGCCTGTTGTGTTTGGGAATGCACTTCGTTGACAGAAGAGAGAAAGAAAGAGAGAGAGAGACAGAGAGAGAGAGGGTGGAACAAAAAAAAACTTTTTGACTTGTTGAGCTTTAAAGGAGGAAGTTGAAGAATACGCAACACGCGTAAGCTGTTACACACCTGCACATGCTGGAGTTTTTTTTTGTTCCATTACTCCATTCAGGTGGAGGGTTTCATTTTTAGTTTTAAAGCACCTAAATGACAGTCCAGTGTTTCGCAGCGACTCTGACTGGGCAGAGCGGTGTGGACTAAATCATTTTTCCGCACGTGGTGGAAGTGAGTCAGGAGTAGGGTCATACAGAGAATGTCGATTTCTGGTTTCGCTTTGATTCCTGATATGGTGAGAAAATAAGGGCATTTCTGGTAACTAAGTGAAAAACTCTCAGCCATCTCACAGCCGTGCTTATTTTACCTAGGCAGAGAGAAATATGTTCCTGTGGTGAGTCTGCAGAGGTTTCCCTTCTGAGCCTCCATGTGGCTTCGGGAAGACACAGAAATACTTGAGAGGGCAGCACAATGGCATCCACATCACCACTATACTGAGCCCATTGTGCTTTCTGTCCAGTCCCCAGAGTCAACACCCATTCTCTCTCGCTCTTTTTTACTCACTTACTATGCTGCCCACCATCTCTCTCTCTCTCTCTCTCTCTCTCTCTCGTTCTCTCTCTCTCTGTCTTCCTCTCACTCTTTCTGTCTCCATCGCATATGCAAACACACACACACACACGCAACACACATAATTTCAAGGCCTCATTGTGTAGTGACAAACGAATCTCACCACCCCACTTAGCCTGTTTTTGTTTTTAAGGCGGCATGGGCTCCACTATTGGACAAGACCTCAAACCCCCCCAGAAGGGAGGGGAGACAGTTTGTCAACATTTCTAAGAAGCTCCGGTACATTGGGGAATAGGATGCTTCAATACATGAATCTGCTGGCTCACAGGCCTCAAACCTCAAAATTCACTGGAATGCAACAGTACTGTGCAATTAGATGCCGAATGATTCCGATACTGTTTCACAGAGATGGATATTTTGGAATGCCTTCCCTCCATACAGTACAAAGGCAAAAAAAGAGCCAAGCTATTCATGCGCTAAACTTTTTTATTACCCCAGCAGTCGCTCTCTTAACTGCATGGCAAGTCAATTTGTTGTCTTAAAGTTTATGGTTGGCACACACCTTAGGGAGGTGACATGTGATTAAGAGAGGGATAAGGTGAGGGAGGGCTGTGGGGTGGTGTTGTGGTGTGGGGGCTAAATGACTTGCTCGAGAGTCATTTGTTTGATTTTTTATTATTATTAGTAGTAGTATTTTTCTTGCTCAGTTCCCTACCTCCCTACGTCCTGCCGCTCCACTTGACTGGAAAGTCTGGCCTCAGGGAGAGAGCGCCTGTCAGTTCCTCTTACCTCAATCAGGCACTGCCATTGACGGTGTCGAATGAGCGTGAGCGCCTGTGTGTGTTTGTGTGTTGTGTGTATGTGTATGTGTGTGTGTCTGCAGGGAGGTGTTTGGGAGGGGGCGCGTGGGGGTTTGGACAAATTACCCGCTCGCTGTGTGCCTTGGGGGCAGGTGGCTTTTAGGGGTCGTTTTCTCAGGTCACATGTAAGAGACACACATCTGTCACTCCAAAGGTACCACCGCGGGGACAGCGGGCGCTGACCTACGATGGCTGAATCGATTCAAATTGACAGACGGTGGTACCTTTTGTCCTGCTCGTCCCTGGCCCCGTAACACTGCCTCTGTGTCAGGTCAGAGTGTGTGTTAGTGTTTGTTTCACTGACCTCATGTTTGTGCAGCTTCAGAATAAAAGCTTACTCTGAATCTGATAAATGTCAGTCATTAGCAGGTCATTAGCTTCTTGTCAGCTAATCTGAGAAGTAAATACAAAAGTAATAACAATAATTAAAGAATAGTTGCTTAAAATCTAATCTTGATTGTAAAATATTCTATTTTGATAGTAAAATATTTGCATCTTTTAAAGTGGTATCTTCTGTCAGCTTGTAAATAATTTTTTTTTTTTTTTTTTACAGTATCTCTGTTGCATGCTTCACCGGTCAAAACGTGGCAGCATCAGAGGGGTTTATGTGTTTTAGCAGCTC
Source organism: Tenualosa thibaudeaui (assembly GCA_027481765.1). Taxonomy (NCBI): domain Eukaryota; kingdom Metazoa; phylum Chordata; class Actinopteri; order Clupeiformes; family Clupeidae; genus Tenualosa; species Tenualosa thibaudeaui. The sequence continues at coordinate 2,616,600 of JAIFZK010000071.1, forward strand.
AGCTTATCTAATGCAAACATCATCAGCTCCTCGTTAGGCTTTTCACGACTACTTGACAGTGACATTTGGTCGCAGAAGTGATAAAAGCAGGGGGGGGGGAATGTCAAAGGTCAACCAGCTGCTTCAGGGAAAAGTACTGCCAGCCGTGTAATGTGATCTCCTACATAATACTTTACTCAGGTTTTATATCCATCTGTGCTGTATTTGGTGCAACACTGTCTGTTTGGACAACGCTGTTTACACACAACCAGCTTCTGCTGACTACTGCCAAAGACGCGTGCCATCAACAGCCAATGGAACTGTCGCCACTAACTGACCATTAATAGGAAAAATGTCTAAAAACACTGACACATTATTTTCGCATAAGACACATTTACTGACAAGCAGATATGAAAGGACCATGGGCCTCTACAGTGTATTGTGAATAGTCGTTTTTTTTATTTGCCATTGGTCGTTTGTGAAATGCATTTCTGCACCAGAACGACCATGGCCAACCGTGTGTGCTGAACCTGGCTTGAATGATTAAGGAGCATAAAGTGCTGGTGTGTCTGATAATCACTAGCCTCAGTTTCACTACTGCTAAATTTTTTCAGTGCAGGAAATGTACAAAGAGCTGCAACAGCATGACACTGGAACACAACACGCAAGTGTGGCTATAAAAAAACACTGGTAGGTTCAGGAAGAGAGGAACCTGTTATGCTGATGTTATGCAAGAATTGAGTGTCTTCTTTCCTCTGCTTGTGTGTGTGTGTATGTGTGTGTGTTTGTGTAATGTGACATTGAGTGTGTGTTAATGTGTTTTTATGCATGCTCGACCGTGCTTGTGTGTGTGTGCATGTATGTGTCTGTGTGTGTGTGTGTGTGTGTGATCTCGTAGCAGGATCCTTTGTCAGTAATTAGAGTGGAGTCTCCTTATTAATCTGAAGGAGTGGTTTCGCTTGAATATTCATGAGCCTCTGTGTATTATCTTTTTCATGATTCATCTCTCGCTAACTCACCGCCTGCCTCCACTCCCAGATTGCTACACCCCACACTTTTAATCCCAAATTACAACCCCTCCCCTGGACCAACCCCCACTCTCATCCCTCAAGACCCAGATCCGGCCAGAAACAGTGATTAGATACCCCAGCAGTCTCAGAGTCCTCACATGTAATAGAACTCCATACATAACTCAATACCATGTTTGGAGATGAGGACTTCAAAGCACATTCTCTAAAAAACACTCATCTCCTCGGTTTGCTCCACAAGCTTTGCTTGTCTAATTATCACCTAACACATTGGAAGACTGTGGCATAGTGTGGCGCCTATGATGAGTGCTTGGCTATAAAGCAGGAGTCCAGATAAAACAGCTGAGGAATAACATTTTAACCATCTATCAAATGTGCGGTTAATGTAATAGCAGGTTACTAACAATGCTGACATTAAAAGTCATTGTCAAAACTGTTACAGATATGTTTTTATACCATTTTGACAATGTTCAGTATATTAGGTATCACTAGAAAATAGCCAAAAGAAGCATTCACCTTCCCAGGAATCCTTGAGCAAAGACAATATCTAATTCAAGACAATATATGGTAGCATTACACAGAGGATGCATTTTGAGAAACCAATATCAAACCAAGGCCAAGCCATAGGGAAATTGTAACACATGCAGCAAACATTTGAGATGTGGTGAGATTGAAAATGATACCCTTCAGTGAGCCACTGTTGAGTCCAGAGGTCAACAAACCACACTAGCCAAGACTGCATATTAGCATGTGTGGGCTGGATGCTGCTGGCTATGCCTTAGCACCTGGTAGCCCAGGCTCGGGTCATAGGTACTAGCAAAAATGTATACCCGGGAGACGCATCAAAGCTATGGATTTTTATCACCCAAAACATTTCTTTGTCCTCAAACTGCGTTTTTTTTTTTTTTTTTTTTTTTTGTGGAGGAAGTTTTTTTCTGTTTGCTAGCTTCTTCCCCCCTGAAACCATGGTGAGGCAAATATCCAGCTTTCATTTGTCAGATGGGGTGAAAATACACTTCCACCTAGGTCAATGAATAATTCAACCATTTTGGAAGTAGGCCTTGCCTCCCCTTGAGAAGCTTGTAGGCTGTTAAGGCATAAATTGCTTCATCATTGCCAAAACGTATAAGGGTGTATACATTATTCAGTTCAGCTGGAGTTTGGTCACACTCCTCTCAGGCAATGTTCAGGCATCAGAGACAACCCAGTTTTGAGTTACAGTGACAGCGCTACACTAGAGCACAATTCACCCAGATCACTTACTGTGGATTTCCCATAAACAGACTGAAATGGGAAGGGAATAGCAGTAATAATGCATGCCTTCCCTAACAAATTAACTTTTGTAATTGGTCATAACATGGTTTTGACATATATACACACACACGTACACACACACACACACACACACACACACACATATACCATTTTAGGATTGGTCAATTCAGTATTTATTTGTCAACTGGGTCTGTTGTTGCCTATTGCCCTTTTTCAACAAATGCCCACCCACTGCTGGTCTTGTGAGGTGCAGGAAATTCTTTCTCCTCTAGCTAATGTTAGTGATCCGCCTCAGATAATCCAATCAAATGCCCTCTGACACAGCCACAGAGTAGTTGCTTGATTCACCCACAATTATAAATAACATTTGGTACAATGGCAATATTAGGCTCTCTGTCCGCTGCTCACAGACTGCGACAGTATGCAGTATGGTTAATTCAGTTACGAGCCTATCTAAAGCAATAAAGCCAAGTTGTAATGGTGTGGGTGCAAACACAGTAGAGGGCCGAATGGGGAACAATAGGGCACTGGAAGCTGAAGAATGTGCAGTTGTTGGGCAAGTACAATGTTGACTCATAGAGGTTCTCCTGCCCCCTAATTGCTTTTATAGCGCATTAAGGAAGTCAAGCTCAAATCAAGTGACAGGACAGGTCAGATGTTTTGGTTTCCGCTTCATACTAGCCATGGTAACACCAAATGTTTGGTAAACGGGCCATGGCGAAATGTGAGTGTCCACTGAGGTTGCGCCCCTTGCACTGTCATGGTCTATCACATGGTTTGTGACTGTCTACCTGGTTTGAAGATTGCCAGACGAGGAGTCATTCATATAGGACAATGTTTCACTGTAGGCTACCACACTTGATGTCTACTCCACGACGAGAAAACACATAGCCAGAAAAACAAAAGCGACTACGTCCATGAAGCAAGGAGTTGGCCAGTCAGGTGATGATCTGTCCTGCTGAGTCACAGCGTGCATGAGTCAGGCGCGTGCTAGGTTTGAAGTGAGCAGACGAGATGCAGGGTCGTGATAAGTGTTTTTCAAAGAAATCTTCAGTTAACGTCTTGAGCAAGCCAGCTCAAGGTGTCAATTCCTGATTAAGCTGAGCGTGGTCAAGACTCCTCGCGCCTGAACAAACAGACAAACAGAAAGGACTTCCCTCTGCGTGTTTGTTTGTTTTTGTTTTGTTTTAAAGAAAGAGGAATTTACACACATTCATACAGGTCTACCCTCCCAGACCTCATGGTACACAATACATGAAATATCACCCTACTTGTTCATTTCAGTGAAATGTATGGCTTGCCACAGTGACAGAAAGTGAAAACATAGCACTCATGAAGCCATTCTAAGCATTTGAGTTATGCCTGAGTTATGTCTGAGTATGTTCACTCACAGAGCCTTTTGGACAGGGGTGTGTGTGTGTGTGTGTGTGTGTGTGTGTGTGTGTGTGTGTGTGTGTGTATGTGCATGTGCATGGGGGTGGGGGGGGTGTATGGGAGTAGTGTTGTGTGCTAAAGCCAAGTTGTACACAAGTTTTCTTCACTGGCACTGTTGCATTAAATCATCGTAAAAAAAAAAAAAAAAAAAAAAACCCTACCGCAGTGTAGCGGAGGATGCTATCGCCTTGGCTCTTGAGGAGTTAACCAAAGGGCTTTTTTCCTGCTTCGGCACACAAAGCCTCTCAGGAACCCGGAGCGCAGCGAATGATGTTGCCTAGGAGGGCCGTTACGCGGTCGGCAGAATGAATACGACTTCCGCTTTGGATGATAATATGATCTGCGGCCGCTCCCCTGAGGGCTCCTTGAGTGGAAAGACAAGTCTTCCTCAGATCTCACAGGAAGCAGCGGGAACAATGCTCGCTCAAATATTTACTGCCGTTCTACTCTCTCAGGCCAGATCCTAATACGCTCTCCTGGAGGGACGTTTAGGACTCCTTATAGCCTGTACAGTGTGTGCGTATGTCTGTCTGTGTGTGTGTGTGTGTCTGTGAGTGTGTGTGTGTGTGTGTGTGTGTGTGTGTGTGTGTGTGTGTGTGTGTGTGTGTGTGTGTGTGTGTGTATTTGTGCCTGTATGTGTAAAAGGCCAGATATTGACAGTAAATTATATATGTCAGTTGATAATCTCATTCCTTATACTTATTATTATTATTACTATTATTACAGTATTTATTATACTTATTAGTATTTCTTAGACTATTGTGTGTTAATGTTATATATATATATATATAAAACTGTTGACTATTCATTCTTTGATTTTTCCTTTTATAATGCTGTTCTTCTCACATGGCTTTGCTGTGCTTTGTCTGCTAATGCATACTACATATATTTGCAGTTTAGATTAGCGCCAAGTAAGGCTAGGAGGAGAAGGGCAGCCTTTTACAACCACAGGTTTTCCTTTCACCCCCAGCCAAATAATAGGGGACCCAGGATGGGTCCATGATGGACTGCAGGTCAGATGACCCCAGTGGGGGCAATAGAGAAGAGGCAGGCCGAGAGGGGCTGGGCTAACGGGGGTCAGGACATAAAGGACAGAAGGAGAGCCCTCTGTTGTGTGCTACCTGGCAGGGATGCTATTCAGGTGACAAAGATCTTGGCATGGTGGGGTGTGTGGATGGGAGCAGTGGGACTGGGGGAGGTGAACAGATGTGTTTTACTCTCTCATTAACATCTGAATGAGCTGCTCTGATGGAAGGTCCTTGACCAAGGGGGCTCTATTTTTTATTGGTGGGCTGGCCCCTCCTCTCTTGCAGGACCCCTCCAAACCATGCTGCCCCTCAAACACACACACACACACACACACACACACACACACACACACATACACATACACATGCACACACGTACATACACACACTACTGACCTCTTTTAAAGGCTCACACCTACACTGACAGCTGGTGACTGGTGTGCCATTCAAGCCCCCACAAACCCACAACACAGACACGTTTGAACCCCTTCATCAGGCTCTAAATGTCTCTGAGTGCACCAGTTGCACCATTGAACAGCCCTCCTACGATTTTTGATTTCCAACGCATATTCTGTTTTTACTACCAATGGTCGCATTTACAGTCATCTCTCCCTCATTCTTTCTCACACGCTTCTATCCTCTTTACATCCAATTTTCTGTAATCATGAGCGTGTGAGAGTTTCGGTGTGTGTGTGTGTGTGTGTGTGTTTTCTCTATGTTCATAACTTGTACAAAATACAAAAGGCCCAACACTTCATTATCAGACACACAAAATTGAACACACACATAGTATCCATCTACAGAGTGGGGATATTGTTTTTTTTTCTGCAGCAGGTTCAGCTCTTTTCAGCAGAGTGTAATTGATGAGGAAGGGCAGTTCTGCTGGGGCAGTGAGTGTGTGTGTGTGTCTCACCAGAGGAGTGGCAGATGCGCCGACAGTTGTTGCCGTGCACTCCTATGTGTGTTTTATGTCCGAGGCCCCTGCTGGACCAGGGAGGCAGAGGGGGAGTGACTACTGAGGGGGCATGAGTGGAGCCAGGTCTCTCTTCCCCTTACACCACCCCCCCCCCATCCCCTTACACACACACACACACAGACACAGGCACACATGTATGTCTCAACCTCTGACAGCTTGCTGATGTGTCATGGCTCTGACAACCTTCCGCAGTTCAGAGAACACTAATCACAACACCAGAAGGGTGTGTATGTGTGTGTGTGTGTGTGTGTGTGTGTTTTGCACAGTTTGCACAATAGTGTTAGTTAGTTGCACTACATAATGAAAAAAAATTATATTAACATGAATTGTGTCCAAGGTAGGAATCTAGAGTCTGAGCACTCAGTGTTAGAGAATCAATAGTGAGGGAGACATGTTCAGCTCTGACAGGCAAAGACAACAGGCAGGCGTCTGTTTGCTGGATGGATCTCATTCTCTCTGTGCGACACACACACACACACACACACACACAATATCTATAATTGAAGCTCTCACCGACCAAAACCCAAAACCCAGGAACTGCATTTTCTTCCCATCACGCCGGGAAGAAACCTCACCGCAGTCTTTTTTCCTCTCTCTCTTCTCTTCCTGGACCTTTTCTTTTCTTCTTCAGGAATGATCTTGAGGGACCGTAAAACAAGGGTTGAGACTGACGGGTATACCCGTGTGTGTATGTGTGTGTTTATGTGTCTAGATTGGAGCGCTTAGCCATTAGCCATTAGGTTTTGTTCAGCTTGGTATTACGGGTAGCCGGGCCAGCGTGGTTAAAAAAGCCGTAATGGACAGGGAAGGGAAAGAAGGCGGTGGGGGGGGGGAGGGATATTGGGAGGGATATGACCACTCCTCATGTGAATATTTCATGAGCAACCTGTCTCTGGGTTGTGAAATACCATTTAAAACCCTCTTTGAGGTTTCATTTCGGAGCCATCTGGACCTGTTGGGGGGGGGGGGGGGAGGTTGGGGCACCTTTGGCTTCTTCACTTTGGTAGACTAGATGAGAAAGAGAGACAAGCAGTAGGAGAACTGGTGCAGTGGCAGCCATTACTGGACTGTGTAACACTCTACGGCTCGTCATATGAGGCTAGTGGACGGACAGTGAGAGAGTTACGTCAGCAAGACTAAATACACATTTATTTATTTGAACTGGAAATCAATACAGGGTCTGTCAAAGCCCTGAGTGTAGATCTATGGAAGGGGATGTCAATTCTAGCATCCATTAAATGGAATCGAACAAAAGTGCATTTGTTTATTTGTTATCTGTACAGTATGAAATGAATCCATACAAGGGGGCAGCTGAATGCAAACATTTGGCTGATTCACTAAATGTAACAGCATGCCGGAAAAGGGGAACTGGATTCAATAGCAGGCATTAACCCCCAGTGTCTGAACGGAGGAGGCTTGACAAACAACAAAACAGAATGTTTTTTTCTCCCTCTTCTCTCTGTGTCTTTCACCCTTCCTCTCTCTCTGTCTCTCTCATTCGCTCTCTCTCTCTCTTCCTTACACGCACTGAGAAACACTCACAATTACACACATGCATAAACACACACACACACACACATACATTTTTCTCCCTTGAAAAGGATCCTGGTGTTTGTTTGATTTTGTAACCGTTTTAACAGCCAGTGACCGACAGGCTAGTATCACACTGTGGGCGTTGAAGCGCAGAGCATCTGCTTGGAGATTTGCATATTAATTGACCAGTATTAACTCCCTAAGAGAAAGACGCAGACATGAAAAGAGAGAGAGAGAGAGAGAGAGAGAGAGGGGAGAGAGATAGAAGCAGAAAGAGCATAAGACAGAGAGTGAGTCCAAATCTCTTTTTATCCTTGCATGTGTTGTTTTTTTTGCCACTTGCACCATAACATTCACTGTAATTTAATCATGTTATTTAATATACCCTGTTAATATCTTAATATCTTCCTTCGATTTTCAGTGCTAATAGATGATTATGTTAGTCTTCAGTCTGATTACGGTGTGTTATTACACACTGACCAAAGAAACGGCTCTCCACAAAAGAGTTTACATGGCACCATCCACACGCCACCGCCCACTGCCCCCCCACACACACACAGACAGACACAGACACACACACACACACTGAAGCAAAGTCCCCTTGTTATAACTGGTGGGGACCCCAAACAGTTGTTGGGAGAGAGAGAGAGAGAGAGAGAGAGGGGCAGCATGTGCAGGAGTCGGGCGCAGATGGTGTGTCCAGGAGGGGAGCAAGGGGAGGGGGCGAAAGGTGAACCGTCTGGCTGCCTGAGCAAACCTCCGCCATCTCTCTCTCTCCCTCTCTCTCCCTCTCTCTCTTCCTTTTTTCCCTCCTCTCCTCCTCTTTTTTTTGTTATGCAGCCTGTTGCTTGCCATCCCAGCGTAGACAAATGGGAGTTTAATTCAATTAGAGCTGGTCTACTGTTGCCGGCTCACGGTAGAAGGCAGTTCAGGGTTGCTGTTGTCCCTTCCAAATCCCACCCCCCTCCCCCCGGCCTCCTCAACACCACCCCATGGCAGGTGGGGTTGCTGCACTGAGCTGAACGCAATCACACCCACACACACACACACACACACACACACTACAAAAGAAATATTCACTCCTTCGCTGCTCCTGGTTCTCTTTTCCCCCCTCTCTCTCTTTCTTTTTTTCTCTCTTTTTCTCTCAGTCTATCTCACACACACACACACACACACACTCACTCACATAAGTGTACCCCAGGTCTTAGGTAATAGTTTACGCATTGCTGAGTTTTTTCAGTAAGCGTGGTGTCTTCACAAAGGCTGCCTCTCTCTTCTTACACACACACACACACAGCCCTCCTCATTCAAGGCCTCTCCTGTCAGGGATGCACTAGGCGATGGCGGAACCCGGCCTTGATTTCCCTCTAGGTGTTTGTCAAGACACACATGCTCATCAAGCCACTGAGTGTTATTTCAGCTTGTGTCCTCCACACACAAAAGCTCTTAAGAAAAAGACACTATTCAGTTTGCTGTAATCCTCCTTTCAAAAAGGTGTCACCTGCCACCTTCAATAACTGGGTCAAAAATAAATTAACTAACTAAAATTAATAACCATTTTTATAGTGATATTCCTTAAAAAATACAAAAAAACATAAGAATGGAAAAAGGGAAAACAGAAATATAATCACTTGAGGTAACTCATGAAGGCTGTAGGTAGGTAGGTAACTTTGCGTTGATGGATTGCCCTTCAAACTTGGTGCCAAGCTGCTCTTGCCTAAATTCAATTGGATCGCTCAGAGGCCACTTTCAGCATGTAGCCACTAGGCAGCGAGCTGCTTTGCGAGTGCAGCCTTACCTACTCAGCCCATCCCCCCACCTCTCTGCTTCTGTCGCTCAGGTGATGCGTACTGCACAGGAGAGAGAGAGAAAAAGGGGAGAGAGAGAAAGAGGGAGGGAGAAACAGGGAGAGAACAGAGAGCAGTTATTTTCCACTGGCTTGGCAGTTCTATCGTCATTAGCGTCAGGAGCACCGAGGCGGTGGATCACCTGGAGCGAGCGCGTGTGTGTGTCTGTGTGTGTGTATGCATGCCTGCTTCACAATGCAGCAGTCACCTTCGCCTGTGTGCCCAGACCAGCCTGCCTCAGATCTCTCTCTGCCACTGAGGCGAAAAAACACAGCCAGAGATAACAGGGACGGAGGCCGTGGATGACAGTGGATAAATATGTCTGCAAGCTGGGAGATAATACAGCGAATACGCCACTGCGGAATCTGACAATCTTTGCAAATGGGAGTGGATCATATCACATCACCTCCGTCTTTGAGTCTACCTTTGTTTTTGGGGGCAGAGGGGAGTGGAGAGAAGCTTGTGTGGAGAGAGGGGAAGGTGTGGGGAGCTGAGGTGTGGTCGCCTCCATGGCCACACGCACGGAGGAGTCACGGATTATGGCGCGGGGGATGACGGATGGGTGTCAGCGCAGCATTTGAGCCACGGTATTTGAGCCAGGTACCATCATGCACCTGTCAGCAGTCCGGATGTGATGGTCACACTTAAGGGCAGGAGTGTTGGGGAGGAGGGGGGTGGGTGGTTGGGAAGATGGAGGGGGGTGGGGTTGGGAAGGGAAAAGTGGAGCAATGCAGGTTGTGAAATTTAGTCAGGGTCACGGCATCCATTTGCAAGGCAAATGCAGCACAGATTTTTGACTTTTTTCACTGGTGTGATTTGATGACGATTGAATTATAGAAGAAGGCCTTTGAGGATTTCTAGGATGGGAATCAAATTGGGTCAAAGTATCAAAAAGAAGGATGTACTAGACACATGTAAGAAGAGAAATTATATTATTTAAACAAACAATACTTTGGTACGCTGTAAAATAATGTTTATGTTTGAAAAAAAACTAAACTGTGTTATAAATGCTGTGTCTCAGATAGTTTATGATAAAAAAAAATTATATATTGTAGATAGAAGTGCATAAATGTGTGAGAGCAAATGACTAATTTGCAAAGACATTTATGTAGCAGCACATAGTCTTTTATCCTCTCTCTCTCTCCCTCTGTCTCTTTACACACACACACACACACACACACACACACACACACAAAGAGGCCAGCTCTCTGTCACATCTGCTACACTGACAAACCCATGTGACCTGAGAAGCAAACATTGTGATGGATTGCCTTTGTGTGGGAAGTCGCTGGCTTTTCTCTATTCAGATTGCATATATAAGGGAGATAGAGTGGCTGGGTTGGGGGCAGCATGTGTGTCTGTGTGTGTGTGTGTGTGTGTTAATATGTGCACATGGTTGTATTTGTGTATGTGTGTGTGTGTGTTGTCATAAGCGAAGGCATCTGTCCTTTTCTTCGTTCCTTTTCTGTTCAACCATCCTTGACATGTAAGCATGTTTTTGTGGTGTGGAGAAGTGGAAGTATCAGTGGAATATGTTATCATGAGGTCTGTGGTGTTAAGGTCACGCACATAACAGGTTGATTGCAAGGAAAACACCGCCCCCCCCTCCAAAAAAAAAAGAAAGAAAAATAAGAAATGAAAAGGAAAAAAAAGAAAAGAAAGAAAACACAACAAAAACTGAAATGGCGCCGACTCAAACACATGATCGGGGGCCAAACAAAACGTAGGTGTCTGCATCTGTCTGTCTGTCTATCCGTCTGTCCGCAAGGGTGTGTGGGATTGTTTGAAGGCCGTGTGCCTGAGTCAGACAGACTCCGAGTGGTGCGGTTATTAATATTCAGTTCCCTCACCTCAGTCTCCATGCTCCCACTCCTTCCCACCCTTCCCCCTCCTGTTTGCTCGCAGGAAAGCACTGTGCTGCGCTCCTCTGGGTTTGACTCATAGGTCCCCAGTGCCCTGAGCTCCTGGCCAAAAAGAGAGTTTCTTTTCTTTTCTTTTCTTTTTTTGTTTTTATTTAAAGCTAACAACCATTTTTTTCCTATATGTGCAAACATACCAAGCATCTTTGAAAATTATGAGTGTCCATTTTTGAACGTCTGGTAGCTGGTTATTATGTCGGACTGAGTGAGTGAGTGAGAGAGAAGTGAGAGAGTGAGAGAGTGAGGGAGACTGTGTGTATGTGTGTGTGTGTGTGGAGAGAGGGAGGGTAGGGAATGAGAGAGTAAAGGGGAGGGGGAGGGATAAAAGTTGCATTCTGGTCCAAGGTATATCCAGACCACACAGTGAGTTTTCACATCTTACTTTCCACTTCTCTCTTTATGTCTCTCTTTAGTTTGTTCCCCTTTTTTCATGCGTGCACACACACACACACACACACACACACACACACTCATACACACACAGGCATTACTCGGTCCGGAGCCCACACTAAATAATCCTTGTGGTCACACCTCTCAGTAAGAAAGGTTTTTGTCCCACGCCCCTCGGCCCTGCTCTCTCCTCCCTTGGTATTCAGCCAGGGTCAGCACATTTTGCTCGCCCTTGTACCCCTGCAATGGTTCCCCTTTTAATTTGCACCTGTTGTGCAGTTGTCTGCTGAGGCAAATGCACAGCCGCCGATCAGACAAAGATCATATTATGATCAGTTATGCGCTTGCTAATCCCCCCACGTCCTCCAGGGAGGAGGGAGAGAGGAAAGAAAATAGCAGGTCTTACTGGACCGCCCTCCCTGGGAACCTGGCTTGAAAAAAAAAAAAAAGAATTTATCGTTGGTATGTTGTCCGAGGAAGGGACTGGAACCATTTTGTCTGTGTAAAATACAAGCATACGTTCCGGGACAGGCCAGAGGAACAGACCCAACTGAAAGTTTAATTTGTCGAAAATGTTCAAAAAAAGAAAAAAAAAAAAGAAAAATCATTTTCCCAAGCTGAAATTCTCTCAAGAACAAGCAATTAGGTCTCAAATCGCACCATTTGAGCCACTTCCCACTCGCCTTTCCAGTTGGCAGCTGTCTGGAGAGATAAGGTGCTCGATAGCAGAGCGAAAGATTGCTTTATTAGGCATACACAGCACTCAAAATGAACCTGAAAATTGGTGCTTGTTGTCCCGTCGACCCCGCTTCCTTTACGGCTGTTCCCATGATGTCATAACTTTATAGTCAAATATTTTCTTTTTTTTCACGAACTTTGGTCTGCCTCACAATTTCACTAAGCCTAATGGTACAGTTGTTTTATTCTGAATGATGGTTTAAGAATGACTGGGCCTGGTTTGGCACAGTATTTTAGAGGCTTTCTGAACTGTTTCAGTTTTGAGACAGTATGTCACTAGGGCTAATAAATACTGTTAATAACCAAAGAAATATTTATTTTTATGTGTTGATGACAGTGCTGAACTACGAGAATGTGGTGGAGGCGGGTTCCGAGTCGGACGAGGAGGACAGGCTGTTGGCGTCGGAGGGTGAATGCAGCCCGGCTGGCGTGCCCAGTCTGGAGTCATCGCCACGCGTGGGCCACGCCCTGCTGTCCTGCCGTGGCAACGAGGAGATCGATGCCAGAGATGGTCCAGGCAACCATGTCTGGCACCACGGTGACATCAATGGTACTGGTAAGCAATGTCCTTACACTACGTTGGGGGGGAGGTTGTAACATCTTGAAGGTGAAGATATATTTAGAGGGTGAGACAGCAAGGTTCAAAAATGGCCTTGGCAGTTATCTGCAGGCTCACTTTAAAAATAACTTGATGTTTAAGATGAAGTGAAGGGACAAAAGCACCTGTCAAATGGTCTCCAGCATGTTAGCCCTTTAAATAGGGCACAACTTACTTCAGGAATAGTGCCAGAGGCAGGATGAATAAAACAAAAATGGGCAGTTTCACTTGGGCAAGGTCCTTTCCACTGTCCGCCTCGTCATGACTAGTGGAAAAGACCTGATACTTCTTTCATTAGCGATAAGGACAAGTCGTTGAGTGATAGTGCATTCGTGAGTTTGGGTGTGTCAGTGAAGAACTCACACCATCACTCTCTCACTTGCAGTAGGTCTCAGGTTACACCCTACTCTACTGAGAATTGTGTCTCTCTTCTCTGTATTTCTAACAACTATTCTATCTGTTGTGTAGATATGGAGTGGATTGGAGATTGGAGTAGACTCTGTTTTGGAATAAAAAGAAGAAGAAATTGGTCGTTCTGCGCTTTTGTGTTTTTTTTTATAATGAAGTTAAGAAGTGAACCCTCAAGCCATTATGCGTGTCCATTCTGAGATTAGTGTTGCTCAGTGCGGGTCCTCTTTATTTCCTCTACGCTTCGTGTGTCTTTGTCCCCGTCACTATGCCAGGGGTGATCAACTCCGATGACAGGACGGCCACAGTCAGTGAGACTAGACAAATACTTTTAATTAGGCTTTGAGTGGTATCATTAAGAAGGAGCCGGGCCCCCGCTGAAGCTGTCATTAATGGCTTTAAATGACATTTTTAGCATCTATGATAGCCATTTACATGCATAATAGGACTGCAGTTCCGGGGAAGCGTTTGACACGTACAAAGTGGATGGAGAATTCAGGCGAGTCCCACTGTTTTAAAAAACGACTGGCCCTGGCCAATTTGTTATCACTAATGACATGGCCGCACACACACACACATATACACACACAGACAGACAGGGAACTCATCTGGGAAATATGTTTGAGACTTTCAAATCGGAGTGGACCCAGAGACAAAGTGTGGTTGAAAGAACTTTGTGAGTATTGATGCTCGCTGTGAGACCCCTTGGCAGAACTAGACTTTTTTGACAGGCTTTGCCCAAATGGGGCACATTCAGTATTCACGGCTCTGCAGTCTGGGGTCAGTCAGTGGGTGGTTGGGATGTGCTCCTCCCTCAGCACAAAAACTCAGCTGTAGGAAGGAACATTTTATAGCAACAATAAAAAGCAGTTAAATAATTACTAATTAATGTAAGGAGACAGCATAATTAAAAAGAAATAGTTGAAAATGTATATGAACATGCACAAATACACATAGATATAGATATGTAGATATAGATGGATAAAGAGCGTGTTCATAGCGATATAGGTGTAGACTTTTTGGTCGGGCGAGGCGGGGCCAGGGTTAGATTTCACCCCTGCCCCAACCAGCCACCCTTGAGCTGGTTGTTATTCATGGTTGCACCTCTGAGTTAACCAGATGAAACTTAATATAAAAGCATATCCGGTATTTGTGGTCTTGGCAACTGATGTCTTGAGTCAGTTCACAGTATGAATGATTTTAATCAAGCAAAGACCTTAACTTGTACTCTACAGCCTTTCCCCAAGTTTACTGTTTAAACCACATAAGCACCGTGACTGATGAGTAACCGAATTTTAAACTAGGAGCTATGAACTTACAGCCCCAGAGACTCTGTGTTATTTCTAAAGAAGTCAAGCCTTGTGTGAGTTTTTTTTTTTCAATTGACTACTGCCCACTGAATGAGGCCTAATTGAAGCAATAGAGTGCCAACATACTTCTGAAACCACAATATGAACCTGAGAGAACATCATTTATCACTTCTGTTTTACCCAAAAGAGAGAACAAGGTGTCCAGTAGATCAAAGTGAGACTAATCCGAGCAGAACTGAGAGACGACTGAGACTAGTTTTCCTTTCTAGGAAAGTGACTAATACAAAAACAAGCGGATATGTGAGCTACTAGTTATCAGAATGTTGTTTCTGCTGAAGTGGATGACTTGACAAAGTCATCATTCTCGTGTCCTTAATGTAACCCTCAAACGTCCCAGTACAAATGTTTGGAAAGTCGAGCTAAGCCCCCCCCCCCCCCACCACCACTAGGGAAAGTGTATTGCTTTTTATTTCGCATAGCCCGAGAGAGCTGCCTGTTTTGGCTGATGGCGTTGCAGTTTTATCAGTATGGCACAGAAGGTTTCACTCAAAGCTGTTGATGCCGAGGCAAGTCCTCAGCTTGTGATTGAATTGTTTCTCTCAGAACTTTTGCAAACTGAAACTTTGGACAAATAACAGGGTCCCTTTTCTCTGTTGATGAACTCAATTTGAAACAGTCGATTTGAATTTGAATTTGAATGGGCTAACGTTTGAATGGATCAGATACAGATTTTTTTTTTCATATGGCATCTATAAAAAAAAAGAAATCTCTCGCTCTCTCTTAATGCATGGAGAGAGGTCTCTGGTGGCCATTTGTGACTGCATCAGAGAGCCCTTCAAACACAACACTGACTGCCTGTACAGTATTTTTCACACTTGGACAAAGAGGAAGGAAGTAGAACACAGTTTTGAAACATCACAGAAACAAGAGCAACAAAAAGTCAAGAAAAAAAGAGAGAGAGAATAAGCATTAATGACAGTAAAGACAGAAGAAAAGAAAACAACATTTCTGTTCTTTCTTTAGTGCCAGGGGAGGGGTTCTATACTCCCCACCTGACCTACCCACCCCCCAGCCCTCTCCTTCCTCTCTTTTGGAGAGCTCCAGCTTATGATACTTGTGACTGCCCAGGACTAGTCACATGTGGGAGTCCTGGAGGCACAAACACAATAGAAGCAGTATATGAGCAAGCTCCTGTCAACCACCCCCCACCGCCCCACCCCCCTCCCCACCACCACCACCACCAGTCAGAAATACCTTGATTTGATTCTTCAGGGCAGCACTGTGAGCGAATGGGGGTGGGCCCATGAGTCAATTGTCCTCGTGTGTTGTCGTTCATTTAAATATTTATGTCCCACATATCCTTCCTGAGGTCAGAAGGTCACCCCCATGAATCCAATACTGCTCTGTAATTGACAGAAATGTGTGTGTTTGTGTGTGTGTGTGTCTGTGGGGAAGGACAACTTAATGGTTAATCTATATTACAAAATAGCCGAGTAAATAAAAGTAAGTAAAAATAAATAAGTCCTCAACATTTGCCATTTACATTTTGCTGACAGTAATGCCTCTTGGCTTGAACACTGTAGGAATGTATTAGATATGTACTGTTTGTCAGGGCACACCATTTCTTTAGTTCACATTCATAAAACTACAATATCATTTTTGTGATGTTATGCAGTTATACTGAACCTCCTCATTTATTTATTTGTTGTTTACAGAGGAAAGAAAAGAGGAGTACAACCCTTTGAGCCCAGAGGTGTCTCTCCATGGAGTTGGCAATGGTTCAGGTACGGCAGACTCTAGAGGGAGTATTTTCTTATTTCTGCGTAGGTCAAACACAACTATGAAAATAATTAAGCATAATCTATCTCATTCATCATTTTTTAATCCATCATAAGATGCCTGAGACTGTGTGTGTGTGAGTGTGTGTGTGTGTGTATGTGTGTTTCTTTAGGAGGTTTGGTCATTGCCAAGGTGATAGTATGTATCACTGTAATGACAAAGTTATGGCAACCAAGTGAATATGATAGGAGTTATGAAACTGGTATTTAGTGTGTCTCTTCAATGATGCTCCTTCACCTACTTTTGCTGATCTCAGTACATTTCATATAATTATGCTAGGTGAGTTTGTTGCAGCATTTCATTTACACTAATTACATAATGAGATTCTCTTGGTTGTGCTCATGTGCAGCCTCACACAATTATTTGCACACAAACACACACACACACACACACACACACACACACACACACACACACACACACACACACACACACACACAGGCATTTGTGATTATTCACCCTCACGCGTGTCAGGAGATGGAAAGTAAACATTTGTAAGTTGAGGGAGAGTGCACCGCAAATCACATTTTGCCACAAAATCGAGTTTTGCACCAAATCTGATTTGTTCAGTTCATGTACTTTTAAATTGGTTTACAATGAGACAATAAAATGTTTATTTTCTTGCCCGTGGGTTTCTATTTCCTTGCATCTCCAAGGTTTTTAATGACAAGAGAACTCAAAACAGTTTTCATATCTTGTATGAAAAAAAAAAATCTGGACCTTCTTTACAAAGATATGCAAGCACAACTGACGATGTACAGTATCGTCCACATGTGATGAGGAAAAGTACTGTATATTCTATTTCTTTGTATACAAGAGTTTCCACAAAACCGTAAGATCACGAATATTGCAGTTACCTAAGTTGAGAAATTTCTATTGAATTTTCAAGTAAATGGAAAGAAGAAAGCATGCATTAGTTCATGTCTGAGTGTGTTGAATTCTTGCTGTCAAACAAAACCTAAGCTTCATTATCCTGCTGGGGGCTTGTGAGTGCCTGTCGTGCCCTACAAAGTGAGATCAGTAACTTCTAGAAAATCTAATTGCAACATAAACCAATTATCCATTACACAGAAAATGTTTTAAGCTTTTTTCCACCCTGCAAGAGGATACTTAAACGGCGCTTGATGACAAAATTGACTCCTATTCGTCTTCACAGTGGCCATTACCCTCAAACTTAAATGCATACTTCCATTCTTAAGTAGAGTCCTAATGGGCAGCTTCCTCCTCTATCGCATTTACAAGAACTTATTTCCTGATGGCACACTGTCACACAAGGTCCCCCCATCCACCCACCCCCTCCACACATACACATAGACTAGCAGAAGTGAAAGACCCTAAGAGCCGTGGACTGGACAGTCCATCAGTTTATTCAGTTTATTTCTCTCTTTTTCACTGTTCCTCTTCTTCCTTCTTCTCGTTTAGTAAAGGGAGATGGTGCTTCGGAGCTGGAAAGCTTCTTTGCCAAGAGGAAGCTAGAGGAGACAGAGGGCCATGCAGCCAGCATCGCTGAGTACCTGCAACGCGGAGACACGGCCATCATTTACCCAGAAGCCCCAGAGGAGGTCACCCGCCTGGGCACCCCGGAGGCTAACGGCCAGGACGAGAACGAAAATGGTTAGAGCACTTAAGACGCTTGTCATCTATTTAAAGAGTTTGGTTTCAAAACGCTATATCCATCATTTTAATACATTTTCAGAAATCGTTTTTCAAAATGAGTAGATCTGCTATTGGGTTGCTTTAACTTGATTTATTTTTGCATAATAAAATCAACATAATTGAGGTTTGATCAATAATTACTGAAATACACAATTTAAAAACATGACTTGAATATTTTCAGAAATGGATTTATAGCTTTTTTGTAAGCAAACTCTTAATTTCTTCTCTCTGACACAGATTTGTTTTGTTTTGTTTTACTTCTTCTGAAATAGTAGCTCCACTTTCAGTACAGTTTGAGATTAGTCAGTAAGCTGTAGTAAACACATTCATTCTTCTCCCTCTGAGTAAAGCGTCATTGGAAATGAATGTGAGTGTGTGTGTGTGTCTGTGTGTGCACAAGTGTGCATGTGTGTGTGTTCATGCATGTCTCGATACACAAGTCATGCACAGATGTCCACATTTCTCTGTGGAGTAGGTTGCAACACTACACTGTGTCCAGCATTGCACCTTTGGCTGGGCATTTCTCCCATTTCTCCCATGAAACCCCACCACACACACACACGGCCAGTTGCTGACCTTCTGACCGCTTGTTTTCTCTTTGCCCTCCTCTGCTCTCCCTCACCCCGCCCCCCAACACTTCCACTGGTCAGACTTGACACCCCGGACGGCAGACGACTTTGCCCAGCTGCTGACCTGCCCTTACTGTGACCGTGGCTACAAGCGGCTGACGTCCCTCAAGGAGCACATCAAGTACCGCCATGAGAAGAACGAGGAGAGCTTTCCATGCCCCCTGTGCAGCGAAACATTTGCCTACCGCACACAACTGGAACGCCATATGGCCACCCACAAGCCAGCCCGAGACCAGGTGAGACAGGACATCCTTTCTTTTTTTCCCAACTTTTTCTTTCATTTTTTTTCTCATGACAGCAGCCACCCACTTTCAATCTGCTGACAAAAAATGGTTATGGGTGAGCCATATGCGTTGACATTTTTTTTTGTGACTGACCTAGTTTGTCACAGAAACCATATGTTTCCCACTGGCTGCAGTACGTCAGGACTGGCATGCTCAAACAATTAGTCCTTTGCTCCACATAAATCCTGTTTTACACTCATACTCTCAGCCCTTTCGTCAAGATATACCGCATGACGAATTTCACATCAGTCATTTTAAATATTTTTACACTGGTAGCCAAATAGATGGAGATTCATCCCCCAGTGGTGAAAAAAAACTCTTCCTATTGGCCCGCGCTGGTTTCCTGCGAGCCCTCTGTCCAATCCTGGCTTCTCGGCCACTCTGGAGCCACAGCTGCACTCTGTTGTCTTCCCCTGAGCCCCCGCCCACAGTGCTGCCTGTGTGGGATGAGTGTGTGTATGTGTGTTAGCACAGCGAGTTCCTGACATCAGCCCTATTTTCTTTGCTTCAGCTGTCACCAGAGTGGAACTGATAAAATTATGCAAATAAGAAGGAAGGATGGTCTTTACATTTTTTTCCCCTTTTTTGTTGAAAAATTGGACCTGACTACTTTCGCCCTGGTGATAGTAGAGAAAAAAGCTGTTTGATACTGATCTGGATTGGTTGGCTCATGTTTTGTGATATTGTGATTGTGAATTTGACAGAGGCAGAGCACTATTTATTGATTTTAAAAACATGAATAGCTAGCTTTCACCTGCTAGTCCAACAGTATACCCCTCCTTCCCACCCACACACTTCCATTTTCTACATCTCTGTCTCCCTCTCTCACTCATACACACAGACAAGCGAGCACACACCCACACACCGCACACACACACCTTCAGACAGACTTAAACACGAGCAGATGGCCTTTCCTCCTGTGATCTGAAGTATCCTAATCCTCAGATGACTTAAAGTGTTTGTTTATTTGCTCTGAGGGGGTTTTCCTCAAAAGGCCCGTAGGAGTACCCAGCGCCTCACACTCATGTTTTTTCAAGGTAGCACAGGACTGTTTCTCACATGAAACCATGTGTGAGACTTCAGAGAATGTTCCACATGTCCTCCCTATATGTTACACAGTTGCTAACAGTGGAAGATACATAATGCAGATGATAATGTAGATCTGTCGTAATGGGATTTGGAATAGCTAGGCATGTCAGGGTAGTTCTTCACACCACACACACAGACAAACCCAACACAACACAGTACAAACACTTGGCATTGGCTCATTCTCTCACAAAAGACAAATTTGACCATTAAATGTGGTCTACTCCCACCCACACTCCAAGACCTTTGTTTTTTGCAGGGTAGATACACATATACAGTATAACACTCTACTTGGGTGGATTCATTTGAATTTTAAATTTTGATAACACCATAAAGACCTTTGAACAGATTCAACCCACATTTGCTATCTTCCTCTGTGCAGTGATCTCAATCCAGAGAAGTAACAATTGATTTTTGTTTCATTCATTTTGTAATTTTTTTTGTCATGTTCTCTAGCCTAGTGGTGGATGTATGAGGGGAGGGGAAAATGAGATCTATGATTTATACTCATGTCCACAATATTCCCTTTTCTTTTCCACAGCCCCAGTTACTAAATGATGCAGCCACCAACCGAAAGTTCAAATGCACAGAGTGTGGCAAGGCATTCAAATACAAACATCATCTAAAGGAGCATCTGCGAATTCATAGCGGTAGGTTCCCATGACACTTATGAGAATGATGATCTTGAAGAAATGCAGACTAAAATCATCACATTTGACTGTCAATGAATAAAAATTAAAGTATGTTAAAAATGTTAAAACACAAGTGAGAAAATTTACCTCTCTCTTCTCTTCTCTTATCTAAGCACACAAAATTAAAGCAAGTGTTAACTCAAACATACTGTACCTGTTCCTTTGCCCAGGTGAGAAGCCATACGAGTGCTCCAACTGCAAGAAGCGCTTCTCCCACTCTGGCTCTTACAGCTCCCACATCAGCAGCAAGAAGTGCATCGGCCTGATCGCCATCAACGGCCGCGTGCGCAATGGCGTGGGCACCAAGCCAGGCTCCTCTCCCAACTCTGCTGCCTCCTCGCCGGGCAGCCCTGCCTTGGCACAGCTGCGCCACAAACTGGAGAATGGCCGACCTTTGGGCATGTCGGACCCATCTGGCCATGCCGACATTAAAGCCGAGCCAATGGACTTCAACGAATACCGGCTCATAATGGCCACCCAACAGGAGTTTGGAGGTCCGGGCGGCTTTGTCAATGGAAGCGGCAGAGGCGGGAGCCCCCTCGGAGTGCATGGGACCACCCAGAATCCCCTGCACCTTGGAATGGGGCTGGAGTCCCAGCTCCTGGGCTACCCCATAATGGGCAACAACCTGAGCGAGGTGCAGAAGGTCCTCCAAATCGTGGACAACACCGTTTGTCGGCAAAAGCTGGATGGCAATCCTGAGGACATCTCCAAGCTGAGGGCTTACATGAAGGAGATGGGAGCTCAGATGGAAGAACAGAAGCTGGGCCTGGCCTCACCCAGAGCAGGTTTCCCCAGTGTAGGCCACAACAGCCCCACCAAAAGCATTATCGACTACACCTTGGAAAAGGTCAATGAGGCCAAGGCCTGCCTCCAGAGTCTGACAGATGACTCCAAGAGGCGGGTGGTGGACATCAAGAAGGAAAAACCCAACCAAGGCACTGAGGACAAGGCCCAGGAGAGGGATGGACAGTACGCACCCTTCTCCTGCCAGTACTGCAAGGAGACCTTCACTGGGCCCATTCCCCTGCACCAACATGAACGGTACCTGTGCAAGATGAATGAGGAGATCAAGGCTGCCCTCAAGCCAAACGATAGTCTTACTCCGAGCCACCGGGGGCTGTTCAGCTCCGAGCAGCAGGCCATGATGTTGTCGTCATCCCTCTCTGAGCGGGGTGCCACCAGCCCCATCAACCTCTTCAAGGACCACGTTTCCGTGTTGAAGGCTTACTTTGCCATGAACACAGAGCCAAACTCCGAGGAGCTGCTCAAGATCTCCATCGCTGTGGGTCTCCCTCAAGAGTTTGTCAAAGAATGGTTTGCGCAGTGGAAGGCCCAGGCACACCAAACGGCATCAAGGAAGAGGTCGCCCCCTCCAGAGCGAAGCAGTCACGACAGCAACCATGGCTTGGCCAGGGAGTCAGCACTTGCCCGATCCCCCATTTCTCTAGCTCAGTATGGGGAGTCCATCTCGGAGCTCCAGAGGAATGGGGACTCTGGACATAGACTAATCAAACCTCACCAGTTTACAGGCATGAGGCCAATGGGAGAGAAACCACTCGACTCCATGGACCACTTGAGAAGTGACACATCCTCCCCTCTGAACCTCTCGTCGACATCCTCAAAAAATTCACACAGTAGCTCTTACACTCCAAACAGTCTTGTCTCCGAAGACGCCCACGGAGAACCACTGGATTTGTCTTTGCCAAAACACATAAGGGACCTCAAGGCAGAACGCAAGCCCAAGCTAAATGGTTTCACCATCGAGCGCAACAGCGAACCCCTAAAACGCGAACAGGGCACAGAGCCTCTGGACTTGGCCCACATCAAGAAGGAGTTTGGTGGGTCCAACCCCAACACTGTGGGTAACAGCGAGAGCCAGCAGGACAAGAGCTCCAGCCCCATTTTTGGAATCAACCCCTTCGGTGGGGGGCCCATGTACACGTCGCTCCCACCACATGGTGCGTTTCCACCACCAACCTTTATGCCTCCGGCCCAGGCCAGCATCCCAGGGTTGAGGCCTTATCCGGGACTGGACCCCATGAGCTTCCTGCCACACATGGCTTACACGTATGCTGCCGGAGCAGCCACATTCGCAGAAATGCAGCAGCGGAGGAAGTACCAACGGAAGCCTGGCTTCCAGGTAAAAACAAAAAATAAACATCTTTTACCAAAAACATCTTTTACCATCTTTTATTTTCACTAAGTAGTCTGTGTTTTTTTTAAAAAAAATAAATGTGATACGTGGGGAGTCACATAGCAAGTATAACAAATAGCAGGTTTTGATATTATGATAAAAAAAGTAGTTGAATGTATATTTGGATACTTACTTTAATGTAACCTAAATATGCTCAATTAGACCAAAGTGATGAGATTAGCAAACCAATTTACCTAAAGAGGTGTCTTCCTCGCTTTTTTTTTTTTCAAAATCCACTGCTCTCTTGCAAAAAGCCCATATGTTCCCCCTTTTAGACATCTCCTGGCGATAAGGGTCTTACACAGGTTTGTGGAGATAAGCCCTGTCCAGACTTGGGATCAAACGTAGGGAGCAGAAGGTGTCTACGCCTAGGTGACAGGTGTGGCTTACCAAAACTACAGAACAGCAAAAAAAAAAAAAAAATCTCCTTTTCTCTGCACACAGGGGGAGCTCCTGGACGGCACAGCGGACTATCTGTCAGGCCTGGAAGACCTGACAGACAGCGAGTCACTGCTCTCACGGAAGAAGATTAAGAAGACAGAAAGTGGTATGTACGCGTGTGACTTGTGCGACAAAACATTCCAGAAGACCAGTTCCCTCCTAAGACACAAATATGAGCACACAGGTATATAAAGTTCAGACACTTCTTTTTTTACCCCCCCCCTTTCATTACCCACTTGTGACTCCCTTCCCAACCCACATTGGTTTTGTTGGTTTATCCATCTTTTTTTTGCCCTTATGATTTTGTTGCTTTCCCATATCCTTACCTGTCCCTATACTCCATCCATGCACTTTTAAGTTGTATAACCTTTTAACATGTTTCTTTCCTTTTGACAGGCGTTAGTGTAATTATGTTTCCTGATATGTAATAATTAATTAAATCTAAGAATATGAATACAGTCAACTTTATGTACCCAAAATTGTTTCTGATTAGTGCCTACAGTATGAGCCTAATACCAACACGAATGTAATAATTTCACAGTAGTCCAGATACATGCAAATCTGTGGTACATCACATTTTGTCAAGTAGTTCAGATAGGTCAGAACCACATGCTACTTAACCACAACACAGTCTTCCATACAACAGCAGAAAAAAGTTATCAGTCAGCACAGCGACATACCATAAAGAGCCAGGTGCATGAGACTAATGTGTGTGTGGCATTTCTCTGCAACGACGTGACCACCCCCACTCCCTGCATCTCCCTGCTTTGCCCACCCCATCCCCACATGCACCCCGCTACCTCACCTCCTTGCTGGGGACTCCTCTCTTTCACTGGCTTGCATCATCCCTGGGCCACATTCCTCGGTACAGGAATGCATGGCGAGGAATCCACTGTCTAGTCTATTTTTAAACTCGATGGGGGGAGGCTTGGGGGGGACGAGGAGGTGGTGGCAGTAGTTGGTCGGGGAGGTGGGGTGTATGTGTGGGGGGCTGGGGGGATGATTGGTGTGTGTGTGTGGGGGGGGGGGTCATCTCGAGTATGGCAGCTATGGAAGGCGTCGCAGGCATTCCTCAGCTATCTGTGGTCCAAGAATACAGTACACACTCTGTATGCATCTGAGCTTGTGTGCCTGTGTGCGTGTCTACAGGGGGTTAATATATTTAGATAAGGATGAGACAGATGACAAAAAAACGTCCCTATTACACTATTTCTTTGGACTTAACTGTGTGTCTACAGCCACTAAGACATATAATGAATCTCATATGGACCAAGGGGACAGGGAAGCAGAGAAAGCAGTGTGTCAAAATGTACACTGTATATTTATAGTTTGTGTACATGTGTGTGTGTGCGTGCGTGTATGTGTGTGTGTGTGTGTGTGTGTGTGTGATGGGTAGAGAGAGATCAGATTCTTTTACACGTCACACTGTCACAAGGAGACTGACTTAACCAAGCATTTTTAATCTGGAGGCATGATGTCATTAAGCATGCACGCCGTGTACGATGCAGCCCGCCTCGGTTTCACCTTGTGCCGCACGGTGTGCTAATCACCTGATCTCATTGGCTGCATTCAACACAGTCACAGACAACCTCAGAATAGAAGGCTGGGATTGTCACTTAGCCTAGCCTCCTATTAGGGCTTGCTGTGGCCAATCTAAAAAAGGCCTGAAATTTAGGATGGTTGATGTTAATGAAAGAATAACAATGTAAGACCAATGCTGACTCATGTCAAATGTCTTGATAAGTAGACTGATGATACTGTGGTAACATTACAGAAGTTTGTACTTATTATATTCATTATGATATTATATATATATACTTATAATAATATACTTATTATAGTATATTATACTATTGTTTTGAAGTTTAAAGTGTGAGTGCAAGATTTGAGGGGAAAAATAGTACTAGTAGTAGCAATAGTAGTATTTTTCTATATCAGACAAAGTTTAGTTTTGTATGTGGTCAGTAAATATTCTAGAAATATTGTGTGAGGATATTACTACTATACTGTAATTACTACTGATAAAGTAGAGCTACATTTGACTATATATTACTTTTGGAGAGGTGAAGAAGGAACCCCCGCATTAACCATTGGGCTCCTGTGTGTTTTGTGTGCCTGCAGGAAAACGACCCCATCAGTGCCAAATCTGCAAGAAGGCGTTCAAACATAAGCACCATCTGATTGAGCACTCGCGCCTGCACTCTGGGGAGAAGCCCTACCAGTGTGACAAGTGCGGCAAGCGCTTCTCCCACTCAGGCTCCTACTCCCAGCACATGAACCACCGCTACTCCTACTGCAAACGTGAAGCTGAGGAGCGTGAGGCCGCCGAGAGGGAGGTACGCGACAAGAGTGCGGTGCTGGAGCCCACTGAACTGCTGATGCGCAGGGCTTACCTGCAGGGCCTGGGGCCCCTGGGCTACTCTGACCCTGAGGACCAGGCAGAGGACGCGGCGGCAAGCCGTGGGGGCGGCACCATTCTGAGGGACGGATCGGAGGGAGGCGGGCCCACCAGGGAGGTGGAGTCCGGGGCCTATAGGGAAGTGATGGACAGGCGGGGGGAGGGCTTTACCGAGGAGCTGACAGAGGCCGAGGAAGAGGAGGAAAGGGAAGGGT
Organism: Tenualosa thibaudeaui; assembly: GCA_027481765.1. NCBI lineage: Eukaryota > Metazoa > Chordata > Actinopteri > Clupeiformes > Clupeidae > Tenualosa > Tenualosa thibaudeaui. The sequence continues at coordinate 2,642,500 of JAIFZK010000071.1, forward strand.
TTGAGAGGAAGAGCCCGATGAAAGACAAGGGCGGAGAGATGACAGGTCCGGAAGACAAGGACTCGCCTGGAGGGAAAACAGAGGACAAGTCAGACCCAGAGGAGGAGAAGGACGAGGAAGCTGATTAACTACTGCATTTTGGATAAAAAGCTTCCAGCATTCTTTTCCTTTTCTCTCTTTTTTTGTCACTCACATGCTCATGTGCTTGGTTTCCTTCTTTGACTCCAGCGGCGGACTTGAAGCCAGCTTTGTTTTTTTTGTTTTTTTTTTTTAAAAAAACAGAACAGAACAAAACAAACAAAAACACACTGCTGTGGCTCAGTTGTTCAAGTGTGTGCCTGAGGCTTGAAATGATGCAAACAAGTTGTGCATCCGAGATAGACAAAATTTGAATTGTCAGGCTGGGTGGGATTGTTAAAAAATCCGTATTATGCAAAGTATAAGTAATGATGTTCATCATTATGAATTAATAAAATGAAGTTCTTTTTTATGTACAATATGAGCGCCTGAAAGTTGTGTGGTGCTTATGTCCTAACCCCTGTGTTTCATTGTGTGTATAGCACAAGCCATGAAATTGCACTCTGTCTGTTAAATCACTACAAAAAAGCATATTAGAAAAAAAAAATGTGTTGCCTATGTGTACACGTCAATAACGTGTCTAAAGGCACAGTAGCAGTGTGCTAGTGTTATATTATGTCTACCACTTATTGTGATGTCCTTGGTTTTGCCCTCCTGTTGCCAGACCAACCACACATCTTGGGCCTCTCTCTGACTCTTATGTGAAACAATGCTATTTAAACTAAATACCTGTACCTGTTTTCAAAATGTCTGAAGTCTTAAACGGACTGGGGAATACAGGGAAGGGAGTTTGAAGCTATGATGTGTATGGCTCATTGTCTGGTGTGTTGTTGCGAGCCTCACTTTTGTGTTTCTTTAAAGAAAAGCCTTATATGCAAACCCTCTCACCTGTGTGTATCTCAAAGTGCCATCCTTGTACAGCAGAATGCAAAGTTTACTTGTGTTCTCTTTGCGCCGGCTTCAGTATTAAATAAAGTATTCATCCTGTTCTTTGAAGTACCTATGTCAGTATTAGTATAGCTAGGCTACAGTTCTTTAGTTTACATGTCTGTGCAATTTTCAGTATTTTTCATGTTTCTTTTATTTGTCAGTATTACTTTTTTGTTCTTTGTTTTTTTTTTCCAAGTTCAAATTCATTTGTTTTAAATTTAAAATACCATTTTATTTATGTGACTCATTTTATATTTCCTAATTTTATTTATTTCATACTGTAGTGTACAGTATTATAGTTCCTCAATATATAGATATATTTTAGTAAAAAGGATCCTGTCATTGATTAATGGAGCAAATTTTACATAATAAGAGCATTTATTGTATCAGGAACCATTCATTGTACAATGCAATGTTTAAATTTTCTTTTAATTGTTCTATTTCCTTCACTTTCCAGATACTGGAAACTCAAAAAATTTGGGAACTTTTGATACAATATTGTGAAAACACTGTATTTTTGACTGAAAGAAGAAAAATTCCACTTTATTCTTTTTTTTTAGCTAAAGAGATGAAGAGGGACTGTTGTTAATGGGATTCTTGAAATGTCTGTTGAAGTGTAATTGAATTTTTAATTTGTAATTTCTCTTGGAAATGACCTTGCTCGAATAAATGTAGCCAAATGTAATTTTTGAAAGATCTAATTTACTGCACACATTTGGAGACACAAAACAATACCGCAGACAATCTACACAAGCATATTCTATATTAATATACTCAGTTCTGTAATTGACTCATTTGATAGCACAGTAAATAAAACAATATTACTGATGTGCATAAAAAACTTGGGTATGAGCATATGTGAGGGTATGTCTCAGTTCCATGCAGTCACAATGCCCCCACTCTCAGGTCATGAATACACATCGAACACATATTAAACACATGCGCGCGCACACACACACACACACACACACACACACACACACACACACACAAATCATAATATTAGGCTCTGCCCCATTCATCATTTAAATGGTTATTCACTCTGTCCAATAATTTGAACTTTTACCTTCTGATGTGGGTTTAATTTGGAGTGGCAACTTTATCAGAGTGTTTCAGAGAGGCTAAAATTACTTTAGCTGCTTTGATGTTGAATGATGTTGGCTGGAGTTAAATTGCCATCAGCTGCTGGCTGCCAACACAGCCTTGAACTACGGAAGTTCGATCTGAGGAATTGCATTAACCATGACCTTGCTAATTCAACTCTTAATAGAAGAAACAGTGACAGAAGTAAAGGGGCCACATAAGCAGTGCAAAGGAATTGTTGTTGGTGACTTTCCTGAAGTAACAGGCCAGGCTGAGAATATTCTCATGAGGAATGCTCTGGTTAATATGCCCATTTTAACAAAAACAGCCTAGCCCAAATTCTAATTGCAAGTGTTATTTTATAGGTCAACATATGGTTGATGCAGGCTATGACGGGGCATGACAGCACAGGCATAAATGTATGTTAAAGACTGAGTGAGGAAGGAGGTAAAAAAGATTAGACCAAGAGAATATCAAAAGTTAAAGAATATCAACGGAAATTTTGAAAAATTTACAATGATAATGCCTGGACATGGAACACAGATATTCCCTGAGAGAGCTAATTTTGGACACTGCCATAAGGGTTCAGCTTATGAGACAGTGCCTTGACCACTTATTTCAAAGCTTCCTTATCAAAAGTTAGCCTACATAATGATGGATTGCTAGGGAATTGTGTTTTCATTTAAAAAGAAATAATAAGGGTGTTCTGTCTATGAAAATACAGTTGGAAGTATGAGTAACCTAGATGCAACGACGTCTATCTCACGTCAAAGATGGGTATGTGATGTCGTCATTACGCACGTGACGTATGATCACGAATGACGCAAGGATAGGACGTTTCCCGGAAGAAGGAGGTGAGTGATGGATAGCAATGCGAAGAAATAGCGACTGTGTGGTTCTCGTCCGAAATGTGTGAATTATCGACTAACTACTTAGAACAACTTACAAACGGCTTAGAGTCCTGCTTCATCTAGGCTAATTAAATCCTAACGAGTTTTACATTTAGTAGTAACCCAGCCTACAAACAGTAGCCTGATAGGCATGCGACATGAAGGGGAGCATGCTGAGCATCTGAACATAACGTCCGTGTGTGTGGGGGTGCGACAGAAAGTCATACATAGGTATAGGCTACTGTAGGTTACTAGGTAGTGCAGTGCAGTGCCCATTACCATAATTTAGCAGGCGTAACGAGAAGGAAAGAAATTAGCCTTGTGTTACAGAAACCTCGAAAGTTCATTTGAGTGAGGAAACCACGTGTTCTGCACAACTGTGTAGCTGGGGTTGCTTGAAAGTTGCTGCCCTAACGTTACTCTGGCTTAGATCAATTGCATTCTCTTACAATCATTTGGCCCATTCATTAAGCAGACAGATTTTTTTCTCAAACTCACATGTGAGGCTTCATGCAGCGTCAACTCTGGCAATTCTCCCCCAATAATAGAGTAGCCTACAAAACATGACTACGAAAGCATAGGTTTATGTCACACGCATAAAATGTTACTGCGTTATGTTAGAGAAAGAGGACAGCATGTTACTGATGTGGTTTGAAATGACTCAGCTAACGTTACAGTATAAAAGAGCTGCAGTTGTCAGCCTAACCTCACCATGTCTTATAATGTCGTAGCCATGGGCAGGCTAGTCTTTGGCATCTTTATGTGAATGGTGTGCCTTAGGCTTTACAGGTAATTCAACTATTACAGAACACTGCCTAACGACCCTATCCCTAACCCAACTATCTGTGAATCTGTTTATGATCTGAACATACAACATTATACGACTTCAGGGGAGTCAGTACCTGCCTTGATGTGAAGCTATAACAATCAAGCCATCCCAGTATTTTGCTTCAGTAGCCAAAATGAAACAGAGCTGTTGAGATCTTAGTCAGACTTCACCTCTGTTAGCTGCAGTGTAAACCAAAAGATGATCAAATAGACATGGCATCTTTTATAATCTAAGTAAAACACCTTGCTCACTGTAAGTAAAAAAGGAAGTAAGTTATTGCAGTGTGTTGTAGTTTGTGTTCATGTTCTTCTGTTTCTGGGATATATCTGCAATAGTAATCCCTGCCTGAGTGCAGGCATCTCTGTTCCATAGTATTTTATTCATTAAACATCAACCAGCCTATTTTATATCTTTATAAATATTTATATTTATTCTGTCAAAATCATATCACACATGCAATTGTAAGAGGTAGCCAAAATGCACAATGTACAGAATGTTACTATACATTATAGGTTTTGAGGTGATGTTAAAACACAAACAAACGATGCAGTCACACAGTTCAAAGTCCCATAATAATGTAACTGTTGAAGGTACATTTTCCTAATAGTGTGATAGACTAAGTGCTACTTGTAATGAAGGTGTCACTCTCCTGAAACCACCATTATTATGTTGTAGGATAAGTGACACCATTAAGAATTATCAGTAAACTTTAAATGAACTGTACTCTCTGAGGACAGAGACATGCTTCCTCATATTAGCATTTTAAACAAATTTAATACAAGTAGGGTCAACCACCAAGTCTTGGAACAAATTTTCTTAACACCAGCAGAAGAGTGTGATGATTTGGAAAGCCTCCTTGAGAGAACAGGGCTTCTGTTTCCTCTTTTTTTTTTTTTTTTTTAATTCACTGAAGGCTGCATGCGTAGCTGAGGCTCCAACACTCAAAGCCAGATTGGTCTGCTCTTCATTCCTGTCAGAGAGGCTGCTGAGCCTGCCACTATGCTCATTCTCCCTCCATACAAGCATGGAGAGATTAGCATGTTTCCACTTTCCCGTAATTACAGTTGTGGTCCCTTTCAGTGGATCCTTTAATGATTAGCGTTAGCATAAAGCCAGGGTATGAGGACACGACAGCTTCAATTAAAAGACAGGGAAAAAAGTCACTTCTCAGTCATTCCACCAAAAACCTTAATCCGTGGAAAATGTTAGCCTCCTCTCCCTTCTTTAATGTGAGATCAAAAGAAATTATGAATAGCTTTACAAGCCCCATGTCTGATATGCTAACCCCATGAAAGTGGCATTGTCAGAGACTTGAAATCCTTACACCCACACTCTTTAAATGGAAAGGTTTGGAAAGACATTACTCAACATTTTATGGGTGATATTGTGTGAAATGGTAGTTCAACAGTGTAGCAGAGCATACCACAGGAGAGAGGCTACCTTGACGTACATTGGAGTGTAACGAGTAACCCATGAATACTTGGTGCACTGAATGTGCTTTTCTTTGATCCTTTTGTTGAGGCAGTTAAAACTTTTCATTTGTATGTATTTTGTTAATGCTTAGCAGCATTGAAAATCTGAATGCGTGTGTGTTTGTGTTTTTATTTGAGTACTGAAGGATGCAGGGGGTTGTGGGGCTTCAACTTCATTACGTAATTTAGGTTGAAGTTCTTTGTGGTGGTACATTTAGTGGGGGAATTTCTACAGAGGTCTGTGTCTGATGTCTTCTGTTCACTGTTAATAGTGTTGTCCTGTACCTGTACAAGATGCATGAAGTACACAAATGCATTCAAATTAATGAAAGTGCAATGATGATTAGTGCTTGTTTTTCTTTTGTTTCTTTGCTACATTTAATATTTGTGAAATAATGACCTATCTTTCTCCAACCTAATATTCTAATAAAATACATATTGCACATATGTATATGTATATGATGATTTTGTATTTATCAACAGAAACAGGTGGATAACAAAAAAAATGATCTTTCCCTTTTTGCATTGTTTTATTTGCCTCTCCAATGATTTTTGTTCACTTACGCTTGTGTGGTTATCTCCTTCGGCCTCAATCTGCCGTTTTCCATGCACCACTTTAGGGGAGTCTTTAATTTGATCTATCATCCAGGCTGAATTAGCCCTCCAGAAAGACCACATCACTTTTAGCCCTCTCCTCCCCTGTCAGACTCCATTGTGGATGATGATACACACACACTCTTCCATGGATGGCTAGAGGGAGTAAAAAGGAGGTGTCGGGCAGTGGCACGCACGCTCCGACGATCCCTGTTCCTAGGAGCTTGTCGCCAGTCAGCATAAACCTATCCACCCACTTCTGTGTGAGGACCTTGGGGGTAGCACAGAAGATGTACTCTCAGTTCTGAGTTTTGCCATCAGGATTGGCAGAGCTATCATTCTGACATCCCTCTGCAACTCCTCAATGGGCATTTTTGCTGCATCTTAAAATCTGATCTCTTTGCGCTCTGCCTACTGGGTGAAAATTGCACCATTATGTCTGGATTTGGCCACAGTAGTCAGTTCTGTCTTGTGAACACACATTTTGATAGTGATTTTGTGTGAGGTAGTGTGTGGGTCTGTGAGCGATATAGGTGAACAATATAGCATTAAGAGATAGTCATTTTGGTAGCATCCTGGTTCAGGCTGGCCATGGAAGAAATTAGTCATTGGTGAGGTTTGTCATGATGTGTTTGTGTCTTCACCATTATCCTGCTGTTAATGCTTTGTAGTACGACCAGCGTGGTCTATGCAGTTAAGTTGAGTAGAGTTGCTGTCAGTTGTTTAGGTGTTTGGGTGCATAAAGGTCATTATGGCTCTCTTGCTTTTGTTTTGTATGCTGATGACCTCTTAGTAAGTACATGTAGCAACATGTAGCATCTGTCTGCACACGTCACAAAGCTTGGCCTCGGCTTACCAGTACTTGTAGTTTAACCATACTGTGCATCCATCATATTAAACCTCACAGATTTTGTGGGTTGCTTTGAGAACTCTTTGGCATCCTGGATATCAGTCACAAGTGAGACTAAATTTGTCTGAATTTCATTGGCTTCCCCTTATTTGAGTAATGTAGTTTGTAGGCTGTTTGAAACCCAGAAGAGGTGGTGATGTTAGCCTAGCACCATGTCTTGAAAGTGGTTGAGAAATGACTTGTCAGCACAGAGTGAGAATGGTGATGGCGCTGCTGTAATAACGTGTCTCTGGCACTGGGGTTTCCCTGTCGCTCTGTGTGAGGGGGCGAGCCTGTTGACATTAACCCCTCACTTTCCTGTCCCCGTTTTGAGGTTGAACGGTTTTGACACCATACCTGTGTGAGATGCTTGTTTGGTGCTAAAGGTATGATGACAGTATGCTACGGCGAAGCCCACTCTGTAGCTTTTGAAAGGGCTGCGGAAATTCCCCGAAGAGTGATTTATTTTTTTTATTTCTCTTAAGTCACCGGGGCAGAACCTTCAAGACCCCATTTTATTTATTTCTGTCCTATTAATTCTGTTAGTCATTTCGTAAAGGTGCATGCTGCTACATTTAGTTATTTTTAACCTTTGTGTTAATGGTTTGATTAGTTTGCCCCTTGACATCTGCCACATCATGACTTGAAATCTTGAATCTGAAGGCTTGTACAAGTTTGATGGAAGTGTAGGTGTGCTTTGGCCAAAATGGCATTTTATTGTAGCCTACATGGTAAGTACTCTTCAAAACTCCCCTCAGGTTATCAGGGGGAAAAGAATTATCAGGTATTCATATTATTCAGTTAAAATTTGGAGCAAATTTCAATCATACTTTTCATAGATACTACAACATGAATCTTTTCAAACTGACTACATGTCCAAAACACCCACTCAGCAAATTATTAGAGGCAAAGGTGACCACATAACACACAGACAGTGTTGCTGAATTGTTTAGGTCTGGAACTCCACATTACTGACCCTCAGGTTCTTTAGAAGCTGGTTTTCAAAAGCAGAATACCTTTTTCCAAGATGATGATTACATGTTAATATGTGAATGACAAGCCTTGCTAGCATTTTTGAAAAAGTTAACATAAAAAGATCATAGATGCCTTTTTTTGCTATGGGTGTAGTACAGTGTTGATACTCTTGAGCATAGCACTTTCAGGATTTCTGCCAAGTTTTCTATTGTCCTCATTTTTTAAATTCTTTGTCACAGGTGTTCCACTTCACAATTGTCCTGTCCTGGTGCCCCACTACCCCACCTATGAGTGTGTTACTGGTCGAGGCCTTCTACGGAGGCTCACACAAGCAGCTCATCGATATACTTCACGAGAATATTGAGGGATGTGTGGTCTACACATTGCCAGCCAAGAAATGGCACTGGCGAGCTAGAACTTCGGCACTGTACTTCATGCAGAACATTCCCAAAAGTCCCTCCTACAGGTTAGAGAAGCAGTTTTGGTTGTCCTCCTGGAAGTTATGTGGTCTTTGTGTAATATGGAGGGAACCCCCTGGCTGTACTGTTTTGGGGTTATTTAAAGTTTCTGCCTAAGATTTTTGGGATTCCCTTTTTGTAAAAATAGCATCATATTGTAATCTTGCTTCAGCAGTAAAGTGCAGAAATGCTCGCACAGTATTTTGCCGCTTTCCTATATTTTGTGGGCTTTGTTACACAAACAACTGGGGGTGGGGGAATCCTCTTCAGAAATTTAAGAGCCATTTTTTTTGGTCATTGTTTTTGCTACGAACACATCTTTATATTCTTCTCTGACATTTATTAACACAGGAAGTGTGATTGTTTTGTTTTTTTCTATTCCAATTTTCTAATTTGACTTAGAACCACATCTGACAGTGAAACTCTGCTAGATCAGCTCTTTAGATAGGGGAAAGCTGACATCTCAACACTTCAGCCCCACATACAGCCCCTCTGTATGGTTTTCAAAGGGAAAGTTCATGACATTTTTCTAAGAAGATTCTAAGAATTTACAGTAGAAGGGTGCAAAGTATTTCCAGACTTAAATTTTTGTTTTACTGTATGTATAGTTTTATCACTAAAGGAAACACAGGAAAGTGTGTGTAGCTGGAAGGTGTGTGTGTGTGTGTGAGGGGGGTGGGGTAACAGACAAATAATGAAGTTATCCTGTTTTTATTCTGTAGACGTGGTCTAACAGACCTTTCCAATTTCACAGGCTGAATGGAGGGGACTTTTTGATTGTGGGATGCCCACAGTGGGTGGGGAAAACACTGTAGGCAGCTGTGTCATCCTTTATCCTATGCTAATCAGTGATTTTTGTCAATGATAAAGGATTTTTGAGATTAAGAAGGAGCTACAAATATTAGTGGAAGCAAAGTGAAAGTATAGTCTATTAATTGTACCTTTATACCAACCCTTGGTTCAGTACAGCACTAAACGTCTCATGGAGGCAGTCAGCTCAGCAACACTTGTGCTCAATCATGGACAATAACCTGTGATGCTAGGGGGAAAGGCAAGCATCCCTCGCGGTTTGTCATGGCGGAACCAGAAGTACATCATTGCAATGCCAAAAGCAGCCTTCTCTTTCAAAACACTAATTTCTAGATGGGATTTTCGCAAACAAGCTTGAAACCTGACTAAGCAAAGAATGACACTTGGCCACCCACCCACAAGCTTCTCCGTCTTGAAGTTTGCTTTTGGAACCGAATATGTCTGGGGTAGGTTCCATGCCTGCTCTCGGAGGCAGAAGGAAGCGTTAGCTTGCTGGAAATTTCTGGTAGTTGCCGAATGTGGACACGTCATATTGCACAATGGAAGCTAGTTATAGCATGTTTTGTTACTTAGTAGACCTGGAGAAGAAGTAGATCTAGAAGGTTGAAAGATTCAAAACAGTGTGGCTTGAAAGTAGAAAGTGTTTGTCCCGTCAGCTTATGTGGAGTATTTATTGTGGTACTTTGTTTCACATTGTTTTGTAGAAATTTAGTTTTGGCTGTTTACTTTCTCTGATAGTTGAGTTTTTATCTCCATTTTCTCTACAGTGATCGTTTATCAGTGTATGCTTAAACAAATGCTTGAATGACTTCTGCATTAAAGTTATTATCCAGTTGCTTGATTCCTTCTGTTTAGTCCAAACTTACAGACTAGAATCAAGCCTCTTCAGAAGGGAGATTGAAATTGGAGGAAATGAATTTGTGCATTTACTGTTGTAAGAGACATGATGAGGAAGATCATACATCATGGTATTTAATTGTTCTGATGATACAAACCCTGATCTCTTAAGTCAGTTAATTTCCTTTACCTTCAGAGATATATGTAGTAAGTCAATCACTGATGTCAATATTACCCATATTAACCAGTTTTACACAGGCAAGTACGCCATAGAAACACAAGGACAATAAACTCAGACTTTCATAAAATTTGAGGTTACTTACTGACGCTTGGTACACAAGCTACTGATAGGCCACTGCATTAGGGTTAGTGCTTTCCATATATCACAGTATCAATTATTTATGATCAGAGCAGGCTAATGAGCTTTGTTTTTGTATGAGCTATTTTTATCATTCAGTTTAGTTGAAGGGGCACTTATTGCACTTATTACCTTGTGGATCTATTTTGTGGCATTGACAAATAAAATCTAAATTATGCTAATTTCTTCCTTGAAGGACTAAAAAGCTGATGCATTAAAATAGAGAATAGAATACATTAAGCTATACTATAAATAATGTTTGACATTTGGTTAGACATCCAAGGCTGCTGCTGCTGCTGTTAAGGGAATAGGCTATTCACTATGATATTCAGTCAAAAAGAAAAACATTAAAAACAGATACTGCTCTACCTCTAACAGATAAGTCTTCTAGGTCCAGAGGTATGAGACAGTGGATATTGGTTTCATTTACTTGCCAGTCTTCACAAAAACGTCATACTCAGAGAGGCTAGTGTGTCATGTCTGGGTTTAACATCTGTTATCCTGTAGCAGTGTAAACAGGTGTTGGCTCTATCCCTAGGATTTTCCTCCCTCAAGTGCCTTGTCCAGTTTTAAGGTACATCTGCAGAGATGAGGATGACTCTGATAGGTCCGATAAGGAAAACTATAACCTTTTGAAAGCCCCACTCAAAGGGAAGTTAAATAAGCCCTTGTGTTCTAATCCAAGAAGCTACACAGGATGTCCTGCGTAGACTATTCTTGGCAGGAGTGAAAACGGGCAAAAATAGTGGTCCTTCATCTGGTTCGAGTCAGATAGCTCCGTTTGGTGAGAGTTGGTGGGGTTTACGTATGTGGTCCTTCACTCCTCCTCTGCCAGATATGGGACAGGATATGGGGAGGGCTAATCCTCGCAGGCATAGGCGAGCGGTGTCACGGTCTCGTGGACGGCCTGTGGGTTCCCCACATCAAAGGGGCCCCGGTTCATAAGCAGGCCGACTGACAGACAGAGGAGTCGACAGGGGCTGGGGTTCATTTAGGGAGACCCAGAGCTTCAAAGACCCTCATTTGGCTCCCTCTTTGCGTCCTCATCGAGGACAAAGGGGATCTATCGCTCGTCGTATCCTTCAGAATGAAATGATGGGCAATCACATCCTCATCAGTTGCGGAAATCGTTTTCATCTTCGCATGATGTCAGGTGTTGGTAAAAATGGAAATAGCTACGGTGATGTCTTTGGGGAAGGAATCTCAGAACTGCTGCTAGTGTTACCTTTTTGTGGGATACTTGATCTAGTCTGCTTAACATTCTAGGACTCACACTCAGCCAGACTCAGGGGGAGATGGAGGGAGTCTTTCAGACAACCCTGAGCACTTAAATTAGTGATGAAAATATAGTTTTGGTCTGACTGCACTAAACAACCAATAACTCCCAGAAAGCCAGTGTGAAACATACTAGTATTGCCTTTGCTTTGACTGGGTTGTAAATTGACTTAGAACCACTATTTGATAATTGATAATGCTGCTCTTGCCCATGTGCATCAAAAACAGAAGTCTGTCTAAGTGTTATTTTTGAAAGTGGTTTCTCTTTTTTAATGGAAGCTTTCTCTTCTTCACTGCAGGGTTCTGCTGGCTAGCTCAGTCCTCAACCTTGCCGAGTTGGTGGCTCTTCGCCCTGACCTTGGCTGCCTAAGGAAAGTGCTCTACTTTCATGAGAACCAGCTCATTTATCCCATCAGGAAGAGCCAAGAAAGAGACTTTCAGTACGGCTACAACCAGGTCCTCTCATGGTAAAGACCTTGCCTTGCACCTGTTTTTTCGTAAATGATAAATGAAACCACTCATTCTGACTAACAACTGTTCATCAGCAAATAGTGTACTCTAGAGAAGTCACTTCAGTCAAAAGCCAGTCTTTAGGCTACATCTATACAGGCTATCCCTCTGTTGCATCTTCTCTCGTGTCTGTCATTACATACATATTACTTTCCACTCACTAGTTTACTGGTGATGTACAGTTTTAAAGATGGTGTCATTTTGATGTGCACAGTCATAGCCTATCCTGGAAAGCATAATGTGCAGCACCAAACAGAAAGCAAGATGACGAATGAGGAGACTTATCAGAGTATGAGAGCAGAGAATGGTTTTCTGGTTAGTTGGTGATGACGTAGGAATGGTTACTCACTGCATGTATTCCGCAGAGCTTTACTGATCGATATTGAGGTCAATGCCTGTTACAATATGCCAGTGTGCACATGTTGTATAGGCACTGGAATAATTGCAGGGTTTACATTTGCGTAATTTTCCCTTCTTTTTTGTTTAATATATACACAGTGTCATCTCCATGATTGTAAATTTAAATGGGCTTAGGTTAACTGACTTGTTTGTGATTGGCCAGTAAGCCTATACAGGAACATGCACACTTTCTCATATGCTCACTTCAAATGACAGGCACACAGAAAAGTCTGGTTAAGAGACTTAAGAGCATGTTACAGATAGTTTAACTCAACGTGGTTGAATTTGTAAGTCACTTATTATGATCAATACAAGCTCTTTCATATGACAGCTTATAAATAATTCATGTCCACTTCTTTGACAGCTGTTGTCCATTAGGGTCCATCAGATGTGGTATCATGCAACAAATAAATATCAACACTTAAGCACGTAAACAGGTTATATGGCACACTAATTTACTTAGCTGGGTGTCATGATAAATAAAAAGACAAAATCTGTATTACAGGTTGAATGAGTTCCATAGCTAACCAGCGCAGTGATAAATTAATTGATGAATTAATTTATGAATATTCAAATAGCACATGGCAGCCATAATTGAATCATGGTCCTATTGTGGTGCAAAAATGAAACATTGTGTTGAGTTTACTTGTGCGTTGCTTTGATGTACTTCCTCCTGTATGATGTGCATGTCTCCTGTATGATGCCAGAGACAAGTCTTGTCTGCTGTGGCTCTTTGAGAATCGGATGTCTTTTATGTATTTTGGTTGAAGAGAAACTACAATTTATCCTGTTCAATCTGCATTAATAGTGATTTATAGTGATTGACAGAAATATAACTTTCATTCATCAAAATGAATAATGTTTCAGTATATACAACACATTTTTCAAGGGCCTTCTACATTCATACAGTATAGTTAAAAACATGAATTGCAATAGGAAATTACACATTATATATGTTTTTCTCAGCTTGGTTGCAGATACAATCCTGTTCAACTCCACCTTCAACATGGAGTCCTTCCTGACCTCCATATCATCCTTCTTCAAGACACTTCCAGACCACCGGCCTAGAGACCTGGACCACCTCATCCGACCCAAGTGCCAAGTGCTCCACTTCCCCATCCGATTCCCCGATGTCACAAGGTCAGCCTTCTTATCCCGAGCGACAGCAATTTGCCTTCTAGGGATCACAGAGCCACTGATTAAAGAAAGCAGTGCATTCACTCTTAATCCGACCCAGAAAGCTGATAGAGTTTGGGAGCGTGGTTAATGGCAAATCTGCAAAGTTGTGTAAGAACGTGATTAGAATAGACAGCTTTAATATCCTGTGAGTATCAATCGCTCACACATACACACACATACTCACACACACACACAAACTCTGACATGTGCACACTTCTGCAGTCACAGGCCTGATTGTCATGTGTTTGTCACCAGATTATTCTGGTAGCTCATTTCAACATGCAAGTGTTTACTTGTGTACTCCCTTGTCATGCGAAGCATTTCTTTCTTTTTTTCTGTCTCTGTTTGCACTGGTACTGCTCTCGAAAAGGCACAGTTTCAGGCGTTTCGTTTTCAAGCAGTGCTCAACATGGAAGGATTTTCTGCCACACCAGTCAATGTTTTTCTGTTAAACTGGCGCTGGTTAGTGTCTCTTGCTTGTGCACCGACCAGAGAGTTTTTCTGGCATGGACGTCAGGTCACCTCTTGTGGCCAATCAATTGGCTCCAGGACTCCCTTTATTAACTGTCGTCTCGGATCAGCGGTGAGGGGTGGTACTTTTTTATTGCCCAGTTCCAAAACAATGTACAGTGAAGCCATCCAAACCCGCTTGCTCGGCTCAGCGTGCCTGCTTCCCATTAAAGTCCAAATCAACAGCAGCCCGTCGCAAACATGAAAGTGACAACATCACAACATGGTTTCAGTTTGATTCTAAACATTGCAGAATGTAATTTTTCCTTTTGATTTAATTTTAGATTGCGAGTTTGTTATTTTTATATTTATTTATTGTGTTTCTGTTCAGGTGTGAGAAAGGGTTGCATATTTTTAGAGATCAAAGTTATGTAAGCTGTTGGTTAGTTTTTTTTCTTTTCTTTTCATTTTTTTCAAGCCCAAAATATGCTTGCCCACAGTGTTTTCATTGGTTGCGTAGCACTGAAGGGGAAAAATCCATAAACAAATGATGCCGTTTTGAAGCAACACTTCTCTCTCACTTTTTTCTCAAAGCTTTGCACTTCTGTGGTCAGTCCACCAAAGTGCCAGGGCTAGATGGGGGAAGTCAGCTCAGCTACACCAAAGAGCACACACACTGTTGCAAGGGAGCTCTTGAAAATGTGTTGTGACTAATTATTTAAGCTACCCCGGAGGAGAGCGAGTCTGTGGAAGTGTAAAGTGGGCTGAGGATGCCTGAGGTGCCTCTATTATCAGGCGACTTCACCGAGCAAGACTTTGTCGAGGTCCATCGCAGTTTTTTTGTCACACTGAGCAAAAGAGAAACACAAAATAAGGTTGCAACAAAATGTCTCGGAATTTAAGACTAGAAATAATATTGCCAGCTCTCTTCTTCACTTGTTTAGGGAACAGGTTTTAGGGAGAGGAGGGATAGTCATGCATTATATGCTATAGGAGCCTGGGTCGTGTTGGTTTAAGAAAATTAGAATTGTTGAAAATAATTTAAATGCTTGTTGGTGCATGTGTTTCGTCTTGTAGTTTCCATGGTGTGTCTCTGCGGTGCATCCTGTGTGAGTATATACATCCATACATGTGCACTTGTTGTGTGTGTGCACTTGTAAAAGTGTGTGTGTGTTTTCGTGTGCGTGTGTGTTTGCATGTGTGTGTTTCAATGTACATATGAGTGCTACGGAATGTTGCAAGTGAGCTGACACTGATGACACAGGGCTCTTGCCCAGAGTGTTTCTGAGCTCATTTTCAGATGGTAATTTGCCTGATCCAAAGCAAACTCACAGAGTGTAAGGAAGCGATTATATGCATGGCCGACTACCCCTTAACGTGCCCGCGGTCCTTTTCTGAACCAAGAGCGTCCAGCCTTTTCATAAAAAAGAAAGAAAGAAAGAAAGAAACAGAATAAGGAAAGAAAGACAAGAAAAAAAACAACAAAGAATAATGGATTGAAATAACTCCAAAATGGGAGTGAAATAAACTTCTAAATTTAGCAAAACACTAATGGAATCAGTTGATGAAGACTAATCCCCTAATAGTCAGATCTGCATACAAATTTTTATTGTTGTTTTTAAGATTTTTCTAAAATCTAAATTTTTCTAAAAATTACTTGAGTACTAATCAGTACAGTTTGTCTTTGGTCTCCACTCACTTCAATCTATGCAAACAACTCTTTAGGATGCCAGAATTGATCATACAAATTGCCAAATGTTACTACACTAATGCAGTAAGTGTTGCTTCATAATTATATAAATGTCAGGTAACACTTTAGATTAGGGTACACATATTCACCATTAACTAGCAGCGTATTACCATGCCAATTAATAACATTCTAGTCATTTGCTAGTCGTTACAAGTCACTTATCAATACCTTATTCTATATGATCTTATTCTACCGATAGTAGACCATTAATCAGACTTTATCCAAAAACAAAATCCTAATTACTGCTTATTCATACTAAGTATGATAGTTGTTGCATATGATCTCAATATGCTTTGCTCAGTAAGGGGCTTATAAGGTGCTAAACCCAAAACTACAAGTACCTGACAGTGTCCAAATAAGTCCTAATTGCATCTTTTTGATTGAGAATAACTGTTACTGTTGTACTACCATCTTATAAGCCCCATACTAATCAAGGCATATTAAGATCATAATTCATATACAACAACTAACTTAATTATATTGGAGAAATTCTTAGTAAATGGTGTATTATTGGTAGAATGGGTAGATCATGTAGAATGAGGTATGAATAAGTCACTAGAAATGGCATGAATTTGCATGTTAATAAGCTGCTAGTTAATGGTGAATATGTGTACCCTAATCTAAAGCGTTACCAAATGTCAGTACAATGTCTGTCATTGCCATAATATACAATGCATATTGACTGACTTTGGCATGTTTAAAATAACTATGCACAGGGTATTTCCAAGGCATTTCTAACACATCTTTGTCCAGCTTTGGTTGTTAGTTGTGTGTGGCGAAAGGCTAAGATTCCTCTCACTAAACTTCACTGTAGCTGAACAGATTTGTGTTGTGCTTGTTGACACAGAGTTAGCTTTGTTTCATCTGCATTAGCGTCCATCTATCAGGAGGCCTTTGAGACGCGAGCTCTGGTAATTTAATAGCCATTGACCTTGGCCAGCGGGAGGCTAGGGCCGCTGCCCATGCCACCTCATCAATCTCTCCCAACTTTCAGACGGGTGGCTTTTTTTTCTTCGCCTTGTCTTTGTGCTGTCCGTCGGCCGTACTCCGATTCCAATAGTCTGACTCCGGGATAATAAAATCAAAGTGCACACGTGACGAGCAGGTGTCGAATTCAAGTGGTTCGGCCAAAATAATAAATAAAATGGGGGGGGGGGGGGGGGGCAAGTCAATCCAGCACATTCGTGGCATACTTAAATTTGCCATGGTTTCTCTTCCACCCATTATGCAAAGTCAGTTCAGTTTCCATTGCATTCTGACATTGTGTGCTTGCCACAGAATGGGCGATGCGTACAAAACAATGCTGAGATTGATGATCATTAGTGGGTTTTTGTAGCACTGTGTGCCTTTTTGGTCCTCCTTTGTACACATTGCAAGGGTAAGCATAGACTTAAATAGCTCGGTCTCTTTGAGGTTTGAGAAAAGTGCGCCGCAGTTAGCACGCAGATGTATGTATTCACCGCACGTCTGAGGGACCTGAAAAGGCTTGTGTGTCGACTTGGAGGTCAGGTTTTCATTAGCTCTGTTAACTCGCTGCAGATAACTGAAGCTACTTTAAAGTTGATTGAGAAAAGGGTGGGTGGGGGGCGGGGGGGTTGGCTACTTTTAAAAGGTTTTTTGTGAAGCCATTGATGTGACTCTCACTCTCATTCTCTCTCTCTCTCTCTGGAGCAGCTCTGTCTCTCCAGGTCTCAAATGACTGACTGGCGGAATGAGCCAGTAACCAAAGCAGATGGCAGGATATCCTGCTGCAGAGATTCTCTCAGAAAGCTCAGATGGGGAATGGGTGCTATCTGTCTTACATCTTGCTTGAGCCTAGGAGGCCGACACATTTGTGAAATCTCAGTCCCTTCAGAGGTGGTCAGTGGTTCAGTGGATTTGAACGTGTACTGACTTAAATAACTGCTATAAACTATCACTAACTAACTGCTATAAACTATCACTAACTAACTATATTTACAGTGAGCTTCAAAAAAGTGGTCTCCCATTGATAACACTTCTAAATGATTGATACACTTGATGCACTTGCCTAAAATATTTTTATTACCTTTGCAGTGTTACAGGTTCCATTAGAAATTAAAACTTTTGAGTCTATGCAAAATAACAATAACAGTGGAGATTTGAAGAAGACACAGTCTCTCCGTTAAGGTTCTCAGTGCAGTTTTTTCAAAACCGTTCTCCTTCTTACTTATAAGCCACCAGCCTGTTCAGAGGTCAGTCACATCGGCACCACTTAGCACCCAGCATCAAATCCCCAAACAACCCTGCCATACAGCACCCAGCTCTCTGATTACTTTCAGTCAGGATGAGGGTGGCGCAAGAGGATCTATCTTTTCCTAATCACACCAAGAAGATTTAATCACATTGGTGGAAGACAGAAACATCTGGTGGGCACCTTTTTGAATCCCCACCACCCCCACACTACCCGTCCTTTATTTGACGTCTTCCACCTCCCTGTCGTCTCAAGGATGTCTTGAAAAAGGATCCCCCCTTGCTTTTGTGATTTTTCTTTTTTTTTGCCTGCGTCACACAGGGCTTCTCAATATGTACCCAGTGAAAATAATTCAATGGTAAAACCAAAGGTATGGCACGCCTCAGATCTCTGTCTTTGCATGTGCCAGGGGCGGCCACAATTGACTCCATATGCCGCTTTGAAGTCAGGGGAGCTTGCTGTGATGAATAGGAACGAATTAAGGATCAAACTCTGCATCAGTGATTTTGTCCCAAACTTTTGCAAACAAAAATGCCCATGGTTTAAGGGTGATATAATCATGACAAACAGGTATTTACCAAACAACAGTATCAATACAAGCTTTCTGTTGCTGTAGGAGCCGTTCTCCCCCTGATGAAATGCAATATGCTGCAATGTTGACATATGTAACGTACACAACATTAGGCGTGTTTACACCGTAAACCCCAAATAGAAGCGGCACATTCAAAATATGTATGAATATTATAGTATGTAAGCGCTTCAGATTGGTTTGAGTCAGCCAAAAGACACAATGTCAGCCCTCGCGGGATATTTATTTTTCACATGACTCATGTGGGAGGCGGGAGAAGTGTCTGTACTGTTAGACGGGGTATTATTTTAATCATTGTTCAAACTTCAGTTTCTGTCGGATGTCCCAAATTAGCAATTTGAGGGAGCTCAAGTGATTTTTATCAACTGAGACATCGGCGCCACTCTTGCTTTTACTGAACCATATTTTACCACAGTAGCATCATTCACCATGATTGTGGTGTCAACATCAGGGCTTTGATAGGCATATGACCATGGGTTAAAGCCTGGGAACATGACATCACTTTGCTCTGCTTCGTTTTTAATTGTGAACGTATGACTTGAGAGCTGAATCAAAACCACTGTTAACATGGTTGCCTCTGAGTGAGCCTGCCTCTCTCTCTCTCTCTCTCTCTCTCTCTCTCTTTCTGCACAAAGCTTTCATCAGTGATCATTAAAGGTAATCAAGCTTTAGATGGCATTATCTGCATGACATTGAGTTACTTTGTTAGAATGAATTTTAGTCACTTGTAGGCTTGTGTGTTTTCTGTTGCTCTAGCACACTGAAATTAGTTTTATTGTGAGTTTTCTGAGAGTGCTGATTCTGTTTTCATTTTGATTATCCAAATTAAATTTGGTGTCCAGGTTATATTATATTTTGAGGCTATCAACATGCCACCCATAGCAGATGTCCTGGCTTATGCAATGCTGCTGAAATCTGCTCATTCCCGATGTCAGGTTTTGATAGCCATATGTTCGTTGCATAATGCCACACATTCATCATGCATTTTCGCCCGCACCCGCTCAGCACAATCGAGTTCTCATTGTGGTGATGTCGCACTCATCCAAGCTTGACAAAAGCCGCAGCAAACCACCATCCCCTTATCTTCCCAGTAGCAAACTGCCTAGTTGCCTTTATGTACTGGTCATTTCGTTCATCCCCAAAGAGCGCTGGCCTTCTCCCCCGGGAGCCTTTTGAGGTGGGGCTCTTCATCCTGATGCCAGTGTGGGAAGAGCAGTGTCATCGCCTAATGCCAGGATGCCGGCTATACTGATGGCATTTGACTGAAGGGTCAGTGCATAATGACAAGTGCAGAACTTAATGTGCTCTAATGAATGTCCACGCCACTGAGGATCTCTACACCCGTCGCCTCCCTTCCTTTCTGTTGGCTAGCGGCCTGGCATGGTCAACCTCTCTCTTGCTCTCTTTCTCTCTTTCTTCCTGCCTCTGTCAGACAGAGAGTACGTGCCAGTGATGGGGGTCGGGGGGTAGAGCTAAAAACTACGTCTCGCTCGGTCCATTCTGTCCAAACAGGACCTTCGCTTGAGCACAAACCTTTGCGTGACCACTCACCGTCGTGTGGCAGTGAGGCCCCGTTCCGACCTCCTGCCCTGATGTGCTCACTGGCCAGGAGCTGCACTAGATCCTCACTCTGGCTTCATGCCTCCCCCTCTTGTTCCCTTCCCTCAGGCCTCAAGATCAATGGCATTTGTCATTAGTCCGGCCCAAGAGAAACTCTTGTGATTATTGCCAATAAAGGAAATTAGATCAAATGATTTTGGACTTTGATTTTTCCCCCTTCCGTCCCTTTGCATTTAATCAAATGCAAGGTAAAGTCATCACCGAAATTGCTGTTGATTTATAAATAAGGTAATTGGTGGCATTCTCCCTAAGTACCTTTCCCGGCTGGTGGCCACGCCAGTGTTTTTATTGCCTAGTCAAAACGTCCTCATTTAATTTTTAAAATGGCCCTCCAAATGAAATTTTCCCAGGGGCTCGTATGGCAGTCCCATTGGTCATACCTTCTTACAAGTATCTTCCTGTCATTCCTTTACAGTGTCTTTATATTAGCTCAGTGTCCTTGTTAGTTCCCCAATTCATCCATCCAAATCAGACCCCTGCAGATTTATTAGTGGTTAATCAGGTTTAGGTGAAGTGTTGAAGGGTCGTTTGGTGGCTACGTTTTGTCTTAAATCTCTGGTGTCATGCTTCAGCACAGCATGTATGCCATGCCTTGTGCGTGCTTCCACTCCTGTGCCTCTGTCTTTGGCATGACGAAAGTGAACACTTTAACAGGAATCAAACTTAATGTATTCCCGTTTTTTGTTGCAACAAAGTTCATGCAACTTTAGATGATTTCTGCAGAATGTCTCTTGAAGAAAAAAAGGCAACCTTATAAACACCATAAATGTCTTCTGCTGGAACTTTGCTGCTAAATCTGTTTGCAGTAATCCATCATGCCGTGCCGTCAATCTTACCACGGGGGTTTTGGCGTGTGGACAAAACCCTTAAGGACCATGTCGGCATGCAAACACGTTGCTCTCCGGCCTCCAGAGAACTCGGCTCTGTACAACTTTTAGTATCTTGCATCTCATAGAGGTGCGATTGGACGTGAAGATGAGCAATGTGTAGGCAGAAGTCGTGTGATGATTAGTTTGTCCCTTTGCTCTGGCTGTGCTTGGAAGCATGTTGTGTTGGATGGGTTGACACGTCAAGTGAAGCCCAGCACACATAATGCACTCTCCCTGTCCTAACAATGCCTTTAATCCTTGTGCTGTGGTTGATTAAACAACTTCTCCAACGAGGCACTGCCCTCAAAGAGGAGTTGCATCAACAGCCTAGTTGTGTTCAGTTATAAAGATGTGGATGCACATGCTCACACTTACATATACACACACAGACAGATACACACATACAGGCACGCTCACACAGATGCACTCTCATACACACACACACACACAGAGGAAATGATTTGTCATATTTATTTGTAAAGAGGATAACTTTAGACGGTCAAGCACTGCATGTTGACATGTCAGTTTTCTGCCCCCAAAAATACACATTTCAATGTTACGGTGACATAGTTTTATGTGCTGTTGCTAGCTTAGCAGCTGTGGTCACAGGGTTTCTTTTTGTACAGTGAAGCCTGGTTTATGGCATTGCCCTCTGTTCTGCTCCACTGAGAAAAATAATAGAGACTGGGTAAGGGAGAGGGAAATTTTGCTCTTGACCAAAGTTAATTGGATGGAGTCCATCGCACAACCAGCAATTAGGAGTCCTTGCACTGGCGAGAGGGGCCTGTGGACTTTGTTCAAAGAGGAAGAAAATAAACTACTTTCACTATTTTATGGATTACTTTTGGCAGTAAATCACTTTTGTTCAACTCTTTTTTTTCTTTCCCCTCTCTTCTCCCTTACTTTGGTTGCTTTCATTTGAAATGCACTCTGTGGTTGGAAGTATGTATCTCGCATCAATCTTGGAATATTTACAGTGCCTCTGCGGCTAGTGGTCTGTGCATCTCGGCTTGCATGAAGTGAAATGCGAACCTGAGTTGTGTAGCTTCTATTGGTCTTGACTGTGAATGCTGTCCGCTCTCGCTCTCTCTCTCTGATGTGATTAGTTTTCCCCAACGTTTTTTGTTGCACAACCCTCTTAAGTCCTCGTAATGGACACTAGCCTTCATGCAATCTCTCCCTTTCACCTTATCCCAAGAACTTACATAACCATGCAGACGAGAAATATTCTCAGGGATATCACACAGGTTTTTAGTCACCGTAGATGTTCTGTTTGTACTGTTAGACGATAGGTAAAGTAAAATTTAATCATGAGGGAAGTGAAATCTAATCTAGTCTGCTCCTGCATTTTACAGGTTTGTCCCAGAGCACAAGCTTCACCACAGATCCCTAGGGTCGCACGCAAGTTACGCAACAGCAGCTCCTCAGAACCTACCTTCTCATGGACAGTTGAATATGGAAGCATCCAGGTATGCTTTCCACATTTGGATTTGCATTTCAATTTTCAATTCGCATACAATTGAAATTTTGTAAAACTACAGAATGCATTTTTTTTTTCATGTTCATGATATTTTAGAAGGTAAGACACATACACACACAACAGAATACGTTTGTTCAGACATGCATTTTGTTTAACCAACTCTTTGTTCAAATCTGTGATTTGCCATAAAGCTCATCCGAGGCATCCTGTACCTCTGAGGAGGTGCCCAGCGAGCAGCAGGGGGCTACACCGACACCAGAGCACCAGAGCATCATGGTGGATCACACAGAGCCCGAGTGGCAGCAGACGCCCCCCACCTGCCCACCTCAGGGCAGCTACACAGGAACCCAGTCGCCACCGCCGCATCCACCCCTCCACATCGTCTGGCCACACCGCTGGTATATATATATATATATATACACATTTCCCCTCACATATCCCCACACATATAAATACACACACACAAACATGCATGTACATGTATATACATACACCACACATTCATACACCCCCCCCCACACACACATTTTACACGCAGAGATGCATGCATGCACAAATATTCACACTTTCAGGAAACAACACATTAACACACACATATACACACAGACACACACAATGGATGTATGCCCACATGCATGATAAAACTTGCGTAACAACTGAGTCACCCTTTGTCAGCACTGATCAGCCGAGGCATTTGTTTGATTAAAAGGAATCGGCTTGAAGGGAACAACATGGGCCTCCATGCCTTTCATGGGCTTGCCATGGGATGTTTGATTCCCGTCGGAATTTCA
Source organism: Tenualosa thibaudeaui (assembly GCA_027481765.1). NCBI lineage: Eukaryota > Metazoa > Chordata > Actinopteri > Clupeiformes > Clupeidae > Tenualosa > Tenualosa thibaudeaui. The sequence goes on from JAIFZK010000071.1 coordinate 2,665,827, forward strand.
AGGTTACTGCCGCATCGTCCTGCCTCAGCCTCGCAGAGGCGGCCGGAGCATTGGAACCAGATTTCTTGCTAGTGGCACAGGTTTCTTTTCCACATATCAAAGGGCCTTGATACGCTGAGAGTATGGTGCAAGCTGTGTTTCGGCATATCAAAACGGTCCGAGTGCTTTTCAAACACACAAACGCGGCGTTGGCCCATGAAAGCCTTTGTTACCTTGCAGTGCTTTGCTTAGTGTGATGTGTGTTTTTCTGCTCCCAGGCACAGCATAGCATCAGTCTCAACAAAACAGTCATGCAAACTCTAATCTGAAGATTATGTCGTCAACCTATTGTCCAATGAAAAGGACCTGAAAATGCCTCCACTGCCAACCTATGGGTAACAGCCCCTCAGTCCCCCCCCCAATGGAAAGTTATTCGTGTTTTTGTTTGACAGCAGTGGATGGGCATGGAAAATGGGTAGCGTGCTTCTTTTTGGGACAACAACATGCATAAGCAAGCTACACTAAAGTATTGTTGGATCCATTTTGAGCCTGGAATGTGCTCTTTGAAGCAGTCTTTCCTCCGAGGCAACAAGATAACTTTGTTGTTTTTTTTGTTTGTTTGTTTGTTTGTTTTTTTGTCCTCGTGTGTTTTGTTTTTTGTCTTAATGCTCATCTAGTCCTTCTTGTCATAACTCAGAGAGGAAACGTCTGATCTGAAGTCTAAACGAGGGCCAGGTCTGTAATCAAAACTTGTCTCTTTGAGAGCACCTCTTTCTCTCTCTCTCTCTCTGTTTCTCAGTTTTCTGGCAGCACTCTGAAGATGTTGCGTCGCTCTGGTGGGTGTAGGAGCGTCGTTGAATTCTGTTTTGCAAGAGAAGGTTTGGGTGGTAGTTGTGGAGCATGGATCATGGGGGGTGGGGGGTGGGGGATGTGTTGGTAGGGGAGGAGGTATGAGAAAATATTTGCAACCCTCAGGGCTCATCTGTGGTTTTCATCCAAGCTAAAATATCTTCCACTCTCCAGACTTTTTGAGCGTTCTTGGCACTCACACAAAAACCAAAAGAGCATTGTATCTTCTCATCTGCCATAGATTGGAGAAGAGTTGGGGAGGTGGGTTGAGACCCCCCCCTTTTTTTTTTGCGGCCACATCTCTCCCCAGTGACTCCAGAGCTCATCTCTGGGCAAGACTAGCCTCGTCTGTCAACTCCAAAAAATGTCCCATAAATCAGATTTGCAAGCATGGAGACCACCAAGCTCTGCAATTGGCCCATGGGGATTTGGCTGTGTTTGTTTGCGTTGTGTCTCTGTTGCTCACCTACTCCAGTATCATTGACAAAAGTGCCTGTTTTGTAATCTCTTCAAAACTGAGCAAAACACAGATGGATTAATACTCCCGACAACCAAGCTTCATAAGCGTTGGCTTTATTCTGGGATAAATTAGGATTTAAAGTAGGAAAGAGCGATGGACAGCAGACTGACAGCAGGAGGAGAAGAGAGAGAGAGAAGAGAGAGTGGGGGGAGAAAACAGTGGATTATCTTCTCGATTGGAGCCGCGGCTTCAGCTGACAGTGTGTGCTCCATTTCATTCTCCCCCTCGTCGTCCCCCCCTCCCCCCATCACACACCCCTTTTTTTGTCATCATCATTGGTTGCAGATTGTTAATCTGTGTGTGGCCTGGATAGGCGTTCATCCCCTGGATTACAGGACTGTCTTATTGCAGGCACTGACCAGGGTGGCCCAGGCTAGATATGCCACAGGGGCCCAGGGAAGCTGTTTTCAGGTGGAGAATAGGGTTTTAATCACATGAGCTGGACTAGACCTATGGCAGTTCTAAGACTTTATAAAAAGGAAGAGATGATGGAAAAAAAAACAGCAGGGCAGGAGAACCCAGGGGGGATTTAAAAAGGTCTTTTAGTTTAAGGCATAAATACACACATCTAGGAGCACATCACCGTTGGTGAATGAAACGCACAGGACAGCCTCTCGAGAGTCCGCCAGAGTGTCCACTTTCACTGATAACTAGGCCACTGTTTGATCAGATTTCCGACTCCTACCTCCTCCTCCTCTTCCTCCACCTCCACCTCCTCTTCTCTCTCTACCACTCCCCCGCCTCCACCTCTTCATCCACTCTGGCCGGTAATGATCACCAAGTGGCCGTTGTGCACGAAAGAGTTGCTGATGATGTTCCCCCACCCTGACACGTGTCACCGTTGGCCCAAGTCCTGGGGCAGGGACTGTCCCCTTGGCACCTTCCCACAGCCATGGCCTGGATGAAGCCCCCTGTGCCCTGTGTGCCTGTGTCTGTTTGTTGCGCCCGAGCCTGGCAGAGAGAGATGAATGTGCAGTCAAGGGCATGATGCAATTGAGTCTCCCCCCACCCCCTCTCCTCCTCTTTCTCTCTCTCTTTCTTTTTGTCTGTCTGTCTCTCTCCCCCTCTCTCCCTCTCTTTCAGTGTCATCATCACTGACCTTTTGTCATATGAGACTAGCACAGGGATGTTTAGAGAGGCTCAGATAGGGCTCAAATGTTTGACCACAGCTGATTAACAGGATATAGTCGTCAGTGATGCAAAACTATGGGATGTTATGTAGTTGGCTGGTCAGTGTGTTTATTAATACACTGGATTTGTAGTGTCCACTGTTACTGTTTTACAGCCACAGTGAGAAGCGGTCAGGATTGTTTTGCCATTTTTCTTTTAATCTACCAAACAACATTTGTTCCAGTGGCATTTTTCGTTCGATTTGATTTCATTCAGCGCAACCTCCAGAGCCATCTGATCCCAGGCGCTTTTGATATGTTTTGTCATGGACTGGCAGAGCGCCTCTCTCCCTCCCCAGCTATTTTTGACTGCCCGAATCAATCCCCAGACGGAGTCCTCCGCTCGGCTTTCAAGTGTCCTGTTAATTAGCGGTTTCGCTAGCTGGTGATTAGCTTCGTTTTACGTGGCAGTTTGGTGTAAATAGAGTTTGAATTTTAAAATGCACCTCTCGGGTGCAACTTAAAGGGGAATATTTAATCATACACATCTAAATGAGAGGATCATATTCTTTTAGCTGGTGAAGGATGCCTCCTAATGAGGTGTCTCGGTCTCCCCATAGGATGGACATTTTTTTTTCTCTCTCTCTCTCTCTTTCTCCTTCTCATTGGTTTATTTAGCTGCTAGGACAGGGCTCACTGAGGTCACAAGACAACTCCACTCCATACAAATATGACTAGATAGATTTTCACCAGAGCCAGGACTACCGGGCTCTGCATTCAGCACCAAAAATATGAAGCCAGCTGGCAATCTGTATCAGTACAACTTAGATTTTGAATGTGATGTTTAATAGATTGCCATTGGGTGAGACAAAGCAGTACACTGTTGTTCTTTGTAATGGGAAGGTAATGTGTAGGTGACGTGTGTGTGTCATCTTCTTTGTGTGATGTGTGTGTGTGTTTGACCCAGTGCTGTTGCTGAAGGTGATATGACAGAGCTGAGGGGTGACCAGGACTCATTAGTGAAATTAGGTCAGCCTATGGAGGTCAGGGTTCCAAGATATAAGACTGGGCTTGGGCAGTGTGTGTGTGTGCGTATGTGTGTGTGTGTGTGTGTGTGTGTGTGTGTGTGTGTGTGTGTGTACAGTCCATTAATGGTGTGTAAAGCCCACACCCACAGTTGTTAGCCTGTCTCAGGATGTCGCCTGTTCCCCATGAGAAAAAAAAAACAGTGTGCGCAGGAACCCCTCTCTCTCTTTCTCTCTATCTCAGTCTTACTCTCTGTCCGTCTCTGTACACCTCCACCAACATCACTGACATGTTAATTAACCCTCTTTGTTTTGTGTCAGCGGTGGGCAAGAAAAGGGAGGTGTGCGTGCGTGCGCGTGTGTGTGGTTGGATGGGGGTGGGGGTGGGTGGGGGAGGGCATCATGGAGCACAGTCGTTTAGTAAGCAGTCAGTCAGTCAGGCTGGTTAATAGGCATCCCCACAGTCGCCCCAACCACTCCCCTGCGGCCCTGACTACCACTGCTGCCACGGAGGCTGCTACTCACCGAAGGTAGCAGTGTTCCACCACCACCACCACCACCCGGCTGCCTGCCTGCCTGCCCCGGCGTCCGCGGGACGGAATCAAAGACAGCGAGAAATTAATGAGGGAATCGGCTTTGCGCCACAGGGGAGAAACGAGCAAAGAAAAGAGGAGGAAATGAGTATAAATAAGCCTTCCCTCTAATACCTCACCTAAGGAGATTCCGCCGAGGTGGGGAAAAGGGAAGCGACTTTGCTTAATGCGCCGCCGTTTGACAATTGTTTTTGACCTTCAGCAGACAGCGCCACACTCCCTCCCACTCCCCACCACATCACCTAAGCCTCCCACTCCTCTCGTCGACTGAGAGAAAACCCAATCTTTGTCGTGGAATTTCCAACTGACAAAAAAAATAGAGAGAGAGAGACTTTGGGAGCCAAATGATTTTGTGGGAAAGAGGCTTAGACGGAGGACGTAGGGTTCTTATTGCGTGTAATAATGTAACTCTGTAAGGATAATTGTACTGATCTACCGTACAACAGTCTTGAAGTGCGGCCGTCCTCCTTTTTTGACCTCGTTGTGGATTGACTTATCTCCTTCAAATGAACAAAAGAAGCTGTGTGAGCACTGCAAAGTGTCCAACATTAGACTTCTACTGCAGTACATTATAAGTCCATACAAATGCTTCTGACTGGTTGTCAGATTTTCATGGTATATACTGCCTGAGTTACTATTATTAACAACCATTAATTAGAGTCTAGAGGGCAGACAACAGTCATTACAATCTTGATTGCATTACTTAATGAAAAGAAACAAATTAAAAATGGGCTTCATATCATTAGAGTTCATCATTCTGCACTGTATGACTCTTGAGAGCTGATTGATCCCATATATTGTGCGTTAATAGTCAGGTCTCAGATGTACTTATTAGGAATACCCTGAGAGTGAGAAGGTCTCCAATGGGCTCATTTGCCTCAGAGTGCTATGGTCTGCCCATCTTCTGGAGAAGTCTTCAATCCTCTGTGAAAAAAACTCACTGGTAGTAGAAGGACAATAAAACTGCACATCTCGACTGTTCTTATTTAAATGAAGGGATGTAGTGTTTCACCATCACACATTCTTTTATCAGTCTTATTAGTTAATTATTAATTTCTTGTACCTGTTTTATTGAAAATGGAGAGGTTTCATTTGAAAAACATCTGAGAGCGCTTCTCTTTGTGTGTCTTCTCTTGTGTGGATGGATGGCTGTAGGGAGCATGATAAAGACCCAGAGCTGTTCTTCAGGACCCTGCTGAAGCTCAAAGAGAGAGGACTGCGCTTTCAAGTCTCCGTCCTGGGGGAGACCTTCACCGACGTGCCCGGTACTGACACCGTCGATGGCGCCCGACAACAGAGTCTCTTCAGTCCTGACACATTGATAGACGCTTGTTATATTGTCTCTGGTTACATTTAGTTTTTAGATCTCTCTGCAAAATTAATTGTGTGCTACGTCTCATTTATGTGCACATTTTATCAAATTGGCTTTGAGCATGATTTTTATTGTAGAGGGAATGTCGGAAAGCCTGCAGTATCAGATTGGATTTGCAAGTATTTAGGGCCCATTTGTGATTAGATTCAGAGGGGGGTGAAAGGTCACGTGTTTTACCCATTTGTTCAGTGCTAAAGACATTTCTTAACTGGGAAAATACACTTCCCATTAGCGGATGATGATGCTATAATGGCCTTAGTACTCATCCAAATATTTATGTTCCCTTCATTTAATTAATCTACCCGTCACAGGGGCCTAGGGCAATGGCAAATTCAAAGGAAGCACACTCTCCCATATTGGGATGTAAAGTTTTATAGATATATAAACTGCTGAGGGGAAAAAAAACAACAACCACCATAAATTTCCCTCATATTTAGAAATTACAGTTATGAATGCTCGGAAGGCAATCACATTAAAATGCTTTTAATCCATTTTGATATTGTAATAGAATCTCCTTATTGATTGTTTCACCTCTCATTTCTCCAAGTACAAAGTTGAGATGCCCTTCCTCCCTTGCATGAGAAACATAAAAATGTTGCATCGACTCAAATGTGCATTAGACTCCCTCTCTGTCCCTTTTGCATGACCTCACTATCTAGCTATAAATCTGAAAACACTGTTTTTAGAGGGCTTCATCATTGTTCTTTGGAAAGCTTTTTCACTCGTGGCTGAAACTTCAAAACAGATATCTTCAGAGAGGCCAGGACAGCTTTGGTAGGCCACATTCTCCACTGGGGCTACGTGCCCAGTAAAGAGGACTACCTCAAAGTTCTGTGCAGAGCCGATGTCGTCATCTCCACAGCCAAGCATGAGTTTTTCGGAGTGGCTATGTAAGTAGGCCTAATCTGCCCTTTTCATTTTACTATGTTGAGAATGCCTGTCTCATAAACGTCTGCATGACAGCTACATGATTTATGAAATGTTGATGTGACTCACGGTTTCCTTTTAAATGTGGATTAAATACTTCTTTACAAAAGTTCCATGAAAGTATGTACGTGTTTGCAAGCCAGATTTTACCAACATGGAGGTAAGTTTCCCTCAAGGGGACTGTTAGATGTGTGGCATACCCAAGACACAGTCTGAACCCTTTGAAGACTTGTCCCTTGAAATATTGACCACCAACCCCCCCCCCCCCCCCATCGCACAAACTTCAGTCACCTGGGCTGTCTGTTTGATCGATTCCACTGATGGTGCCCATGGGCCAAGGTGGAGAGACCCTTTCAAAGCATCACCTCAGAAGCACAAGCCCACCATTTCTTGAGGCGTGAAACAGTCTCATCATAGGTTGCAGAGCCTTACATTTCAGTATGTTTACCTCTGCCCCAACCGTAAAAAAAGTCCAGTCCAGGACGCCACCGCTGAAGGCACCTGCAGACATAGGTTAGCTGTGAAGCGGGGGACCCTCACTTCTTCAGTCGCTCCGATGAGAGAGCCAGCTGGAATATGATAGGCAGTGCTCTGTGTCAGTTTGATTTTGCACAATGCAGACCACATTTCCACTATCAGGCCAAACAGTTATCAAGAGTACACTGTGTGAATTGTGGGAATTGGTGAGCATTTTGAGCTCTATCTCTATTGCTTAATGAGAACCAGAAAATATGGAAGAATAGCTACCATGATGATGGAGAGCTGATGGCCTGCCAGAGTGTCCCCAGCATGCAATAAATTTGTGGCAGTTGTTATTTTCATTCTAGTTCCTTCTATTGTGTTGTATGACATATTAGCTGTTTTACTTTTGGCTTTGTGGAAATTTGCTAGAAATATAACCAGGGTTCTAAACAGCAGCAGTTCTGTTGTGTATGTTATGCAATTGACAGTGAGGCTTTTAAGGGTGACTTTGTGTGTGTGTGTGTGTGTGTGTGTGTGTGTGTGTTGATACACCATCTTTGCATGACTTCAGCAGTTTGCAGTAAATACAAACCAGAACCAAGAATGACATTCCAATACAGTGGTCAAGTTTTTGTTTGCCATACTTTATTTTAGTATTTATTCTTATTTTAGTAAATTATAGGAAATATTTTACTCTGTGTTTAATTTTTATCAGTTTCTCCCTGGGTGAATACAACAAATTTTTGAAGACAGTAAACCACTGCCCTCTGCTAGGAGAGAAGAAAAGAAAGGAGGAAAAAAACAGATGTGATGCCACATGGAAAAACCCAAAAGAGCAGTCTACTGTGTATCACGGATTGAGGTGTCACTAATGTGCTCCCTTCTCGTTATTGTGGAAATTAACCTAATCTGATTAATTGTCGGCAAGAAGCCCCGCTCGCCGCCCCGCAGGAAAACAGCTAGTCAGCCGCGCAAAATGATCGGCTAATTATGTTTGAGATGAAGAGCCTGATAAGCATTTGCATGCTCACACATTACCACGCTGACATGGACCTGACCTTAAGCGCTTCCCTGCGCCGTGCCATCCCCTGTCTGAAGGAAGGAGGATGTGGTGCGGGTGAGGGCGGTGGGGACTTTGGCTCGGGCGCATCCACGCTGCATTAGCTCGTAAAAAGTCCAGTGAAGGTGAAGAGGCAAGCCACTGGTCACAAGTAATAGTGTAGAGGGGGAAGAAGCAAACAGAAATAATGTGGTTGGCCTGTAATTGGAGTAAGGGGAAGGCATCGAGAAGTATCGTGAAGCATGACCGTGCTGCAACATTGAAACAGAGAACCACAGTTAGGGGTGAGAATTGATAGGATTTTGCAGATATTGGTGCCATTGTCAATCCAGCGTATTGGTCCAGCTCTTCATGAATTCTTTTATCAATTCCTCACAGTAGAGAATGTAGTCTACACAGGTTTTTAAGGATCAACGCATGAACCTATAATGCAATGTCAACTATATTACTACAGTGCCAATGTGTATCTATTTCAGCTCTGCTTTCAGAAAGACCAGTTTCCCTCAAAAACATGCTGACATTGATAAGAGGAATTAATAAGGTCAGAGGCAGTCGATTGAAGCATTAGATTTTAGATTCCCACCCCTAACCACAATGGTGATAGACAGCACCTTGGGGCAGATTCTCTCCTCTTTTTGAAATCTCTTCAGGAACATTCAGATAGTCCAACCAAAAGAGTTAATTTGGTGATTAAAAATGCAGTGCAATAGCATGAGCAATGATGTAGCGAGATGGATGGGACCCTTAAACTTTAATGTCCATTCTACAAAATATTTAAACAGCCAGTCATTTTCCTGAAGAAGCAATTGGAGTTCAAATAAGTTGAATCAGTGGAAACTGAAGTTGGTGGCGGGGATGGTCTCCTTACACACTATATTATGCAGAAGCTGGAAGCATTTGCGACACTCCTGAAAGCTTGCAATGCTATCGTGGCGTTACCCTCCGCAGTGCACTCCTTTCAGTATTAATTCTTGTAATGTGATTGGGTGCATGTAATGATTTTGGAACTGCATTAATTGAATTTGCTGCCGTGATTCATACTGCGCACATAACGCTCTGCTAAACAGGATCATGACCACATGAGCTGTAGGGTCCCTGCCACTATGCGTAAGAAGGTTAAAGTGCATTACACGGACGTGTATAATCTGATCATGCTTTGTGATGGGTTTACGTGATAGATCCTATCATGTTGTGATTCTGATGAGATGTTTATTTTGTCTGCCTTTTCCCCATGTCTTTCCTGTTGTTTTATTTCAGGCTAGAGGCTGTCCATTGTGGATGCTATCCGCTCTGTCCAAAGGCTCTAGTTTATCCAGAAATTTTCCCTGGTAAGACGGGTAGATTATAGGTTCAATGGAGAGGGTTCTGTGCAAACATTTGCTTGGGACACAGGAGCATAGATGCATTCCTAAGAATATCTCTGCAAAAGTACATGCTGGTCATGGACTCACACACTGTCTGTTTTTCCTTCATCATTTTGACTGACAATTTCATGGTGTACACTGCACCAAGTCCATCTAAAGTCGCAAAATCTTACAACATGTGTGGTTCTCCAGAATGCTCTCTGTTCTCAAAATAACAAAACAAAAAAAAATGTGAACTTGCTGTAAGCACAACTGTTAGACCCTGTAAATCCAAACTATTTCCATTTCTCCCTGCTACTGTGAACATGAGTTGGTACATGGTATAATGAACTCTCATGGGCTTCACTGAGTCTCTGCTAATAATCTTTCAGTTGAGTTTGGCTGCTTCAACAAAGTGGGAAACTTCCAGACTAATGGTCATTCTGGCCAGTGGCTTTTGTCTGTGTGCAGCACAGTTGATTGCCAGGACAGTTGCAGTAGTAATCCGGAGATGCTAATGTCTGTTACGAGGGCTTCTGAGTCTTTGTTTTTGGAAGGGGGCTGTTTGGTGAAGCGACCATGACAAAACAAGATGGTGATGCAAAGTGTAGTTGATGTATTCAAGCTTTGGAGAGCCAGAGAAAATAGGCCTCAACGTTACTCATTTATAATATAATAATGCCGTTTCATGGTCATTTGGAATTGAAAACTGGATGATTCCTCACAAGTCAGAATCCACTGCGCTGAAATGACATTTTGTTAAATAAATAACTGATAAATAGCTAAATCATACCACAGTTCAATAATGTAAAACATGGCCCCAGCATGGAGTGCTGTGCATTTTTAAAGAAGGAAGAAACTTGTATGTTATCTGCACTTTGAGGTTTTTTTTTGTCTCATGAAAAATGCATTGTGCCCCCCCACCCCACCACCACTTGTGTGTCTCGTCCTCACTTCAGCTGAGTATCTGTACTCCACACCTGAGCAGCTTTGCAAGAGACTGCAGGCGTTTTGCAAGAGGCCCGATGTAGTCCGCAGGCATGGCGTGAAGGTACCGCAGTTATGAAAACACACACACACAGACACAAGCACACACCTTTTCATTAACACATTCTCACATAGACCTACATTCACTTTCTCTGCTCATCTATATCACAGTTAATCTCACCCTTTGTTCAGTTCACTTATAACACCTCCTGCAATTCCATTTCAGACCCCTCTTCCCACCCCCAATCTGTTCATTGTCTTCTCCTTCTTCCCATTCTTCATTCCATCTCTTTTTGTCTGTTTTACATTGTTTTCACACCCAGGTGGACACAAGTGTGTATTCCTGGGAGGCCCTTGGAGACAGGTTCAGGAGTGTGCTGACTGGTGAAGGCCATGCCATCACGGAGCAGGCCCAGGCAGAGGGAAGTTCAGCAGGGAGATCTCCATCGTAGGGGCCCAGGGGGTGAGCTGAGACACACGGGTGGGGAGTTGACCCCCTGACCCCCCCTCCCACGTGCCTCCATGCGGTAGTTCTCCACCTTGCTCTCAGAGGGGCACAGATGTCCCATGCGGCTGCACCCCTCCTCTTCTTCCCCTTGTGGACGCCACCACTAGGGTCTACACGACAGACATCCGCGTGACGATTTCAGACACCGCCCCCCCCCAACGCACACACACACACCCTCCCTTCCCCTTCACATGCAGGAGACGTGTGGTTTAAGCATGTGGTTTGACAGAAAAAAACAGAAGAGAGACAGAGAAAGAGAGAGAGAAAAAGCAGGGGGGAAAAAAAGAAAACCTGTAACCGCTTTCATGTTTCCCATAGGCGGTGCCACCTCATATTTCCGCTCTGATCCGTTTTTATCCTTTGTGCCGGAGTACTTCAGCTGGAATTCAGATTTTTTTCCCCCTCTTCTCCCTCTCTCTCTCTCTCTCTCTCTCTCACTCTCTCACTCTCTCTTTGTCGTTCCCACTCCGACAGAGTGGCAGCCAAGTTGCGGCTTTATAAGCTGTGGGTTAGCTCTCCACCTGGGTTGCCAGGTTGTGGCATAGTCCCCGGGGGACGGCTTCAGTAAGGTTGACAGGAGGACAGGAATGCCTCCCTGACCGACATTCAGTCTAAATACAGACCGTTTGTTTACTCTGTGCATGGGATCGGGACTTTCTACAATTAACTCATAAAGGCACAAGTTTCACAAGTGTGCACATGTATTCATTTAAACTCTGAGTTCATTTGGGCAAAAGTGTTTTCAAACTATTCCAATTGTTGAAAAGTCAGTTGCTTTTATAAATTAATCCGGAATGACTCTGATTCTTATATGCCACTGCATATGATGACGTTTTCGCTTCGATCAACAAGACCTTTAATCGGCTGTGGCTCCTAAGAGGGCCTTCCCCTGTTGTGTACACTACCCAAATGTACATACTGAAATTTTTCTGCATGCCTGGTCTGCTGGCCTTTGGCATCTGCAGCTTGACTCATTGCAGGATTGTAAGCAGGATGCACTCATATTTATTGAATGACTGTGTACTTTCATTAAAGCTAAAGATACGTCATCTCACATCGTCTGAAAGAACATCTTATAAATTTTGCCTGTACAGTAATGCTTATCCAGATCAAATGTGTGTAATGGACAGGGCAGGCAGAAATATGTCATCTTGATTAGAGATGTCTTTACCATGTTTGATCATCAGATCCCGTGCGGTTGCTTTGATTGCATTGTGCATCTGATGGCAGTGTCAGCTGAAGTACAGAGAACTGAACTGCTGAGAGCCAGCATGATGCAGAAGATTGTCCACCTACTCATTAGCCCATTGGGGCAGAATGCCTAGATCTTCTCGCACTTTCAAAGAAGAGGGAGGTATGAAAGATTACTCCTTTTTTCCTCCTAAGTTTGATTTGTTCAGAGAATACTTTATGTGGGTGTCATAAGATTGGCCTCTAGGAAAATGAATAAATAAAGAGAATCATCAGAATTTCTTATTTTATGTAATTATGCCTTTTATTGCAAATGCACGAAAGATTCAGCTGACTGGTGCCATCTTCTATTTAAACTATGTAACTAATCCTGAGAATATACTGTATGCAAAATCTTGGCACAGAGATTCTTAGTCAAACAACCAGTCTCTTTGTGCAATGTTCTTCCTTCCACAGGATATACGTATTCATAAATGAACCAAAATCTATAGTTTTAGAGATGTTTTTTGTGAGGGTCTGAAGAGGTGCACTTCTGTTTAGAAAGTGCAGTTATATCAGTTCGCCTGTTTCCAAACAAGGGTCAATTCAAGCACTGCCACGTTGATATGCAGTAGTTTGAGCGAGTGCCTCTACTCTCGATGGCATGTCGCCTCGGAATTATGTCATGAGAGATATTGAAAAATCATATGGAGTTTCTAGCTGGAAGTTAATGAAGGCGTATTGTGTCTGGAAGGCACATCAAAACTTGTCGGCGACCCAAGAAAAATAATAAATCCCAAGATCAAGTTGAGAGCAAAAAATGGCTACCCTCAGAACAAGAAAGCACATTCAAGAGGAGCACGCTTACAGCTAAGACGAAAGCACCCAGAGTCTTAACAAGGGGATAATCAAAGACACATTGTTTGCCTGTAATAAATTTCGATTGGCTTTATTCTTCACTCAAACCCGAACTGCGACATTTTATCACTCGGCTTTGATGAAAAGCCAGCAGAATTGATACCCTGAGACTGTTGGAGCTGAGGCTGACTATCACACCTTACCTAGAAACATACTGGCTCCTCAGTCTCTTTCAGCATCATATTGGAGTCCAGCTGAGGTTGTCACTATGGATTTTTTTTTTCTGTCGTAAATGACTCATCTACTGGTGATTTTATTTTTCTTTTCAACCTTTCTTTTTGTAATGGTATGGGTTGCAGGTCTGATATGGCATGAATCCCCAGTAGATCAGCACTGCAGCCAACACAGTGTCAGCTCCTATCAGGGAAACAACAAGAGGGGACTTCTTCTGCAAACTGCTAGCGTGGCATTGTAACTAATCCAGAATTAGTTTTGAACTGTTGTGGTGTACATGGAAATAGTGTGTGTGTGTGTGTGTCTGTGTCTTTATGTAAGAGAGAACAAAAAGAATTTAAAAAATGAAATCTCTTTGCCAAGTAATCACAAATTTAATCCCTTTGCATGATAATTATGTGATTTGGATGGCTGCGATGTCAGTGTGAATTAACTTTTGTGAATGGAAGCACTGTAATCATAAAATGCAACTGAGCCCTTTTCACCTTTTGCCCTCTGTGGAGATGCTTTTACTATACTAAATAGATATTATCAAAATTCAACAGTCTTTTTATGAATTGTGTAACAAATGTTTCTGATAATATTAAGCATATAGCCAAGTTGATAGTTTTTTTCTTTTTACCCTAGCATAAAAGGGCTGTACCTATTTATTTCTTGATCGTATAACTAAGGTTGTAAATGTTGGGGGAAAAAAATAATAATAAAAAAAAAAATGTAAGGTATATTTGAGATATTATTAAACGTATTTTAAGCATTTTGATGGCTAGCATCTAGTCACTACCTGATTGTCACCTTGAATCCTAAATCTGGTTTACGCCAAAAGTGCTTCTCTGGGCTCGGACGAAGAGACCGGAGCACTTCCAGTTGACCTAAGGTCGAGACCTAATGACGCCATAAACCCTATAACAATGCTGCTCTTGCAGCTTGCAAAATGTCACCCCGCACATAAAAACTTAATAGCAGCGTCCATAAACTGCTGTGTGCACTAAGCCTTTTCATTGGCCTGTTAATTCGCGTAGCTGTTCTCACTGTCTGTGTCGCATGGGACGCCGTGAGCGTAAGTGCGCGTGCGTGTGTGTGTGTGTTTTTCATGCATGCGTGTGTATAGACCACCTCTGGGCTTAGTGGGAGTGCCAGCGCGCTTGCCCAAGTGTGTTTCTGATTAATTTGTTTCCTTGTGCTTCGCACACATGAGGTCATCATGATTTGATGGGCTTTTTTTTTTTTTCTTTTTTGGTGTCCCCGTAACCCTTGCTGTGGTCCAATCCCTGGTGTTCCCCTCTGCTCACTATGATAGGGAGTGGCACCTCACAAGATAACCAGAACTCTAGCATCCCCTGAGGCGTTTACTACAGGAACAAAAGGACCAATGAATCCCATGACATGACACATGGTTGTTTGGTTGTTTTTTTTTTTTTTTTTTGAGACATCACGTTCATCACACACCATTAAGCAAAATATTTCTTGTTATAATTCATTCAATCAAATCTCTTATTTATTTATTTTTTAAGTAAATCTTAATAACAGTCTGCAACCAATCAATATATGTAATGGAACATTTATCCACCCTGATTGGATGTGATTGTACTCTGAAGCGCATCCAATTAGTATAAGTTTGCTGTGTGTGTATATATATATGAAGATGTATTTAGTGCAAGGGGGGAAATGCCATCTCTAGAATAACGGATATGCATATTTTAGAATATTCCTCAGCAGCAGAGAGGCAGAGGGAGGAGGAAGATTGTGTCACAACTATTGGTAATAAAGGTGGAGGGTGGGGGTGGTGTGGATTGAGGGAAATATCTATCTCAAGTGTGCACTTCAAAGGCGTCTGGATTTAGGGTTCTGCGTGCAATATGCATTCTGGGCGAGGGGGCATGCGAGAGGGAAAGATGCACTGCCCATGGGCAATTGGAGTTTGGTGTGTGTGTGTGTGTGTGTGTGTGTGTGTTGAGATGTTGTTTGTTTGTCCCCAGTGCTCCCATTTTACAATACGAAACGCTTCTGGTGGCAGCTGACTGCTGTGGTTGTTGATAAGACCACAACCACTATTAATGACGCCATCACAGTCATGTTGCATTCATTAATGATGTATTTGTGGCCACACATACTTTTGGGAGCACTTTAATGGATGCATGTATGTCTAAAACACATGTGGTGTATGCAATACAAAAACAGTGCATCATTTATTGTTCAGTCAGTGACCCTGCCCTCATCCTATGGGTGACTCCATATTTTTAAGTAGTTTATTTATTTAATAAGAGGCTATTGACATGTATTTCTGCCCAGTCAAAGAGGTGATAATTGCGCTCTGGTTTGTAACTGATGCGTAATTGCTGCTGGTCAAATAAGGGAAACATTTTATCCAGGACTTTGCCAGATGAATGTATTAAAGCAGGCTTTGCCTGCTATCCATGTGATGTAGGGATGTAATATTGGATTGCTGGAAAACATCAGAGACTCACAGTTGTATTGTTGTCTTGAAGCATTTCACTGTTTTATAGCCTCAGTGAAATTAGGTTTAAATATTTATTTTGATACTATTACTATTATTATTCGCGCACAGTTATTTCCTCCACTTTGTTATTGTCTGATACAGGCTCTATATATCTCTATGGCAGGATTTTTGGTTTGTTCATGACCGTCATGTTTTTTTAATTTTATTTTATTTCATTTTATTGTACATCTTGTAGAATATAAGACATTTAAGGAAAACAGCAGCAACAACAAAACAGGCAGATTATGCTTAGTCCACTTTCAGAAGAAACTCTAGACCTATTTTTTCCTCTATACTCAAGAAGAGAGAGAAAGGACAAGAGAGAGAAACAAACAGAGAGAGAGAGAATGAGAGAGAGAGAGAAGCAGAATGTCAGACTCACTTCCCTCCTCTGTTAGCATAGCCTCAAGCAGCAGTAGTATGCACTGGCTTGGAAATCTTTGACCTGTTGATCCCTGTCTGAAGCACCAGTCTGCCCCCTAGAGGGTTCAGGTCATAACAGAGGAATGCAAAAGAGTCCACAGAGGGGTGGTGAAGTCACTGTCTGTTCCTTGGTCAAGCTGATATTTTATTTGTTTGTTTGTAGTTGTAGTTGATGTCTTACTAATTTCCTAAAGTGTTAAAAATGGTTAGCTGTATTTGGTAAATAAACAAGTTTACTGGATAGCTCAGACATCTCTGAGGTAACACCAGTGAGTAGAATGTTAATGTACACACTAACCCCTATAAATGCTCGGAATATTCAATAATTCCCAAATGTCTGAATTTTACTACAATACAATGTAAGCATTACTGTTTAAGGAAAGGAAATGGTGCAATGGTGCAACTATGAATACATTGTTGTATAATCTCAAGTTTGATCAAAGACGAGAGCCGCTAATATATCAATATATAAATAAGCAATAAACAATAGTGATGAGGAACAGAGTAGGAAAATGAGACTGGTCTCTTTAGCTGGAAAGTTGTAAATGAATGGTTGAAGGCATTCTGAAAATAGTGTATTATCAGCAAGGCACAGTAACATTAATTTCACGCCTCAGCGACAAGCCTGGTTCTGTCCCTCTTGTTTATTTGATGCTAAACACCTTTCAGCAATGACTGAAAAATAATTAAAAAAAAAAAAGTAAAAAAACAAAAACAGCAACAGTTTCTGTCTGAACTGCTCTGCTGGTATGTTGAGGAGTTCTAACCAAATTACAGGGCTGCAGGTTCCATCATTTCCATTCCAACAGTGCCAGCAGTTCCAGGATTTGGTGGTTTTGGCGGTCTCAAAGGTGCTTTGTAAATAAAACGTACAACAGTAAAAACTAAAAACAGCTATATAAGCAGCTAAACTTTCAAATTTAAATCTAAAAAAATGTGCCTCACTCAAACTAGGGTATATATTAATAACACGCTATTTATTTCCATTTTAGCATACTGGTATATGACTAATGTGCATGTAGTTAATGCTGAAATCCTTGTTTAAAATTTGCTGAATATTTTAATGTAAACATTCTTGCAGTCCTTTTTATGTAATGTCACATTATCATATTAATTTAATAATTTAATTTTAACTGCATTCCAAAACTAAAATAAATAAATTAATAGCACAGGATGCTAAATTGCAATTTTATTTAAGCCTCCTAATGTGCTGAAAGATACAGATGAATATATTTGAAGCAGTTGTTAAAAATTGGAGATGACAATGTAATCCACTACAGCACTAAAACGCCAATGAGTGACTGTTACAAAAGAATGTTCTTGATTTAATGCCACACACAGGGACTCCACTGTCGCTAAAAAAGTGTGTCATATTAAAATTCAACATTCAAAATATTTGAATATCAAATAGCAGCTTTGGGTCCCTTTACATGGACTGACCAAGGATCTTCAGAGGACTAGGAGTCCCTGGAGCCAAGGCATTAAAGGTATCATAATTAGCCAAAGGCACACATTGATTCCACATTATGCTTTATACTCATGCCATATGGGCCAATTTGATTTCATTGCGCTGGTGTTCCTGGTGTGTGCGTGTGTACATGCGTGTCTGCGTGCATGTGTGTGTGTGCGCGCGTGTGTGTGTGCACGTACACACATGCATGTGTGCATCTGACTGCATGCATATGTGTGTGCTTGTATGTGTGTGTGTGTGTGTTTGTGTGTGTGTGTGTGAGTGAGTGAGGGAGAGAGAGAGAGAGCAAGAAAATAGGGGAGGTGGGGAGGGAAAGGGAGAGTGAAAGAGAGAGAGAGAGAAAATAGGGGGGACAAAAAGAGTTGTCCTCAAGTGACACAGTCATATGCTATCAATATGCTGCCATGCTCTTTTGGAGCCCAGTCGCAGTTTTAATGGGGCCCGGTGGTTAAGGCATGGCAAGCAATGGTTCACAGGGACACTGTATTGTTATGCTTTCATTTACTTTTTTGGGCCCTTTTTCTTTCTCCCTTTTCTTTCTTTCTTTTGACTGACTGACGTTCTTGTTTCCATGAAGTTCTTCCAAGAGGGACACAGAGACAAAGGGGGTGCTTCAAAGGGGCTCTCCCGAGCTCCGTGGTCTGCAGTTATTGTTTGAAATTACTTTGAGGACTTGGCTTGTTGAAAGAGGAACACACATGCCGTGCACACATCTAGCAGATGGAGCTGGTTGATGCCTACTGCACCTAAAAGGACAGAGGCATATGTGTGTGTGTCAGCATTATGCCTCTCATCCTTGCAAGCCATCAGTGATTGGAGTTAGTTAGTGTCAAGAATGCCCAACGATCGTTTTGGTTTGTTATCCATTTCGCTTTAGCATGAACTGTCATGTCACAGCCAGCCACATCTTTCTTTTTTCAGTTTCCTTTCCTTCTGTCTCTCTTTCTTTTTGGCCATAGTGCCTTCGGAACCGTCCCCAAAAAAAAGCAACATGAACATGTCTCTGAATATGAGAGAAGCCCAACGCACATCTTGAGAAATTGCTGTGTTTGGTGTGCTGTGCTGTGCCGCGCGGCGCGTTCCTCCACCGCCATACGGCCAAATGAAATGTAGCGCTGAAAGCTTTGGTGGCCTGCCGGGCTCGTTACGCTCTTAGAAAGTGTCTCAGTGTGCCAGGAGGGAGGTCACACGAAGCTGGATTTCATTTTTGTCCCTCTCGTTTTGCTTTTTTTGTCGTCTTTTCTTTCTTGCTCATTCTTTTTCTTTCGTTCTTTTTCGGCTGAGATGTAGTGAAATGCAGAACCACAAAAAGCTGGAGTGTGTCACCGCTATACACACTAAGAAGAGTGCATGCACGCACGCACACACACACTCACTCACACACACACTCACTCACAGCATATATAAACATGCATGTACATAAGCTCTCTTCCACATTCACATTTCCTCACACAGACATGCAAACTGGTGACATGTCCAAACATAAAGCCACCATCACACCTATGCACACTCATACATGTCCATATAGATACAAGCACATGCACATACAAGCAACGCACACACACACACACAAACACACACAGTGTATTCTAACTCAGCCAGTCTTCATTATCAGCCAGAACGTTGCTGCATGAGGCGTCTGATTTAACAAAAATGCAGTGTCGGGAGACAGCCTTTCTCTGTAATTATAGACTTTCTCTTATCTCTAACCCGAGAGAGAGAAGGCAGAGAGTAAGGGAAAAGGAAAAAAAGGGTATGTGTGTGTGTGTGTTCTCTCTCTCACACACACACACACATTCCACAGAGACAGTTCAGTGTTGGCCTGTAGAGGACATGAAAGAAGAGGGCCACATGGGAATGTGAGAAGCGCTGTGGCAGTTTGATTTGAAACTGATGGCCTGATGGCTATACATCATCCTCCAGTGTTTGGGCCTTGCCAGAGATCAATACAAGCAACACTCAGCTCACACATGAACACACTTGTATTATGGACAACAACAACAACAAAAAATGGAATCAGGAGAAAACCAGACTACTTGTGATGAAAGACACTCTGTCGTGTAATCACACAAACATCTTTGCCTCAGAATAAAACCAAAATGAAGTGTCTCAATCTGTTGGAATTATCAAAGGCGTATTATTCTGCATCTGGGATGATGGGTCTCTCACAGCAAAATGTATTTAAAGGTTCATGCTGAAACACTCTGTACTGTTGGGTATGCAATCTGAAGATCAAGTATTATTGTTCTTTTGGGGGTCTTTTGGGGATCCAGCAGTGTTCTTATTGGGATTATGGGGATTAGTGGGATGTGTTTGTGTCCTCTGGTGTGCTTGTGTATGAGGTGCTCCTCAGATACTTTATGTACATGTTCATGCGTCGCCTGGGTGGGTCAGAGAACAGTATTGGCTTTGACCAGGGCATATTTATCCAGGTTTGGAAATATACTAGTCTCATCATCTATAATGGCTGATTGATTGTCTGATTGATTGATTGTTCTCGCTGAATTGGGAAAACCATATTCGTTGATAGCCCTTAGTACTAGTTGCCCCTCTGCTGGTACAATATGGCAGAGTGATGCATTTTATCTCCTTCCCTCAGACAAGCAGCGTGTGTGTGTGTGTGTGTGTGTGTTTGTCTGTGTGTGTGTCTGCACTGGCTCTGGGCTTGCGCCACACCACACCACGCCACACGGCGGGGGAGTGCGGCATGGATACAGGTGCCCAGTGAATACCACCATCTGCCTGACAAGGCCCAGGGGGACTCCCACTGCAGGGCATGGGCTTTGGGTTGGGGCAATCCTGGATTGATTAGATCCACTTACCCTCTGGCATCCCACATGAGTATGGCAGGCAAACACATCTGCCATTGTGTGCAAGCCTACGGTGTGAGACAAGGTTCAATTTATTTGTGGCTTTATTTATTTATTTGTATTCATTTTCTTACCTTCTAAAGAAAGTCATATTTCTATGCTTGAGAACTGCATGTTTATTACACAATGTGCAGTGAAAATTAAAGGAGGGAACCTTCCTTACAGGATTTGAATGGGAAGTCTCAAATGTTACTGTTAAATTATAATAACGGATAGAGGGGGTGGTGTTGCGCCAAATGACCTTGTAATGAAAGAAAGCATCGTAAAACTATGATGTTTTTCTTTCGGTTTATTTAGAAGAACCTTTGGGGTAATTTCAACCGTAGAAACCCAAGTTACATCAGTTGCTTTTATTTACTTGAGGGACAAACATGTTGTTTCACTGCACCACATCTAGATCAGCTCGTTAAAAAAGTCTTATCATCCTCTTTCAAATCCAGTGCTCTCCTATGTATCATATCCCATGTAGTCCCATTCAAAAGCAAACTGTCAATTAAAAGAAACAGGGTTCCAGAAACTTCTCTACTTCCTACTAATGTGAACCACGAGCACCAAAAGAGTTTGTCCTCAAAAGCTATATTGTACATTGTATATTTCTTGTGATTTTATAGTTCCAAGTGTGAGACAGAGACAGTTGTAACCAAAGATTAATATGGCACACTAGCACGAAAGGGGAAAAACCGGGCCATTGTTTTTGAATTGATCAGTGCATGTCTGCATGGGGGCGCCTCTGTTAATTGTGGGCAACCATGGACATGTTGGCGTGTGTTGCTGCTGATGACGAGACGTTTGGGCCCTGTGATTGTGATTAGACAACCCAGAGTGCCTCTTGCTTCTCTCTCTGCAGCATGATCTACTGATGGCTTTCAGGAGTGGCTCCATAAATTGTAGTCTGATGGCAGGGCCTTAATAAGGGGGGCTTAATAAAGAATAATTATTTCTTCCTGCCATGTTTGTGTGTGTGTGTGTGCATAGGAGGGTGGAGGGTAAGCTAATGTGTACACAATTCTGTTCAGTATAGGCTCGTAAGAGAGGTTTAGAGTACCAAGTGAGTTTCTCTAAGAGTGTACAGTTTTAGTTGCTTGATTGTGATTACAGCGGTAACCATGAATTAAATGTAGTTTGCTTTAAACTATCTCTTATCCCACAGGTCTAAATATTCATTCTGTGGAAAAAAAAGACGATGGGAACTACCCAACACAACGCCTCTGTTTGTAACATCCGTTTGCAATGGCACTAATACATTTACAAGGACACAATCCGCAGACTTACATAAAAAGCTTTTAAAAGAGTAATATTTTTAGGTCGACTTACTCATACTGAGAATTGGACTTATAATGTAATTCTGATCGTCAATTAGCCAGAATTCCCCTAATGACTTCACAACAGAACTTCGGCCCATCAACGCACAACAGATTCATTCTGTTGAAATCCAACAGTACATTTGAAGGGGGAAATCCAGTCTGATCTGTTGTCATTAGCTACTGTCTGTCGGTCATGCACTCTTGCTTGTCTCCTCGTTTGTGACCTCACCATTTATTTTTCCTCAGTGTTAACAGCAACGACCTACAGCCTGAGGCCTGACAGACTGTGTTTTCATGTATCAATGAAAGAAGCAATTGAACAGTGTAGATCTTTTTTTTACTCTGCATGGATTGCTGGCATAAGGCATATATGTCTTTATGACTGATGAGGATTAGCTGTGTCAGATGGAGTGATCAGAGCGCATTACTGTGTTCAGTTCTATACATGGCACACAAATGCGGTCCAGTATAGTAAATGATGTTGGCACATTTACTTTTGAATTAAGCTTTGTTTTAAGATTAAATAGCCAAAATGCAATTCCTTAGTATATCTACTATTTATCATATTTGTTAATTTAGAATCAGTGAAAAATCAGAAGAGGTGCAGTTCATAGATGAATCCCAGCTGTGGGTATATCAGCTAAAGCGCTAACAACCCCACCTCTACAAGTGTTATATTACTGTACTATAGATCACCTAAATGGACATAACCTGACTTTGATGTGCACACTGTAAATTACAGAATCACAGAGTAACAAAGACTTTATTCAGTTTATTGCAAGAAATGTACAGAAGAAAACTACATGTGGCCAACACAGTGTGAATTTTAGTATATGTCAATAACAGCCATGTACTGTACCTGAAGATGCAGTGATGGAACACATACAGTAATCATGAGCTTTGAAATACCAATTCAGTAACAGATGAATCTTTGAGGCCTTCCTTCATGTGGTGCATCTGAATCAAATAAAATGTTTGGTTTGTGTACTAATACAAACCACTACTGTTAAAAGCAGTTGAAAATATTCTCTGAAAATATTCTCTTTATATATTTACAGCAAAAACAATATATATATATACATTACAGACTTTTAATTATGTAAAAGTCAAATCCCTTGGAGTGAAAATATACTTCTCAGCAAACTTGATTGTCAGGTTACACTGGGTAGCTTCTTTTCTCATACAACATCTGTATTACATATTATGTATTAATTAAAAATAATATTAATATCATATTCTCTTGTTTAGCCATCTTGTGCTTCTTTTAAACATCATCTTTTCCAAAAATTTCAGTGCTCTCAATTAGAATGTACTCCACAATCTGATTTTGGTACACCATGTTGACCGCCATGTTTCCGAAATCCTGCTCGGGCCACATAAGAGTTGGACCAAACACAATACTGATGCCTTGTGTTGACATGAGATTCTTTGTGGAATGGCAGATAATTCTGAAAAGGATCAACAAAGAAGAAGAAAAAAACAGAATCAGTATTAGGAGCTTGCCATGTATTGACTTGCGAAAGTGTTGCATGTTTCATCTCTCTCTAGCTAATCTGTGTTAAAACTTACAGATGTACAGCTGACAGCAAACTATGCCTAAGACTCGAAATGTCTTACCACAAGCAGCAAAACACTGGCAGTCATTTTAAGCGCATATCTTCCACACAACCCGAGAAAGATTTACATGTTTTTTTTTTTCTTCCTCTCTGTAATTTTATGTTGCAAACGGCAAGCCCTTTGTAACACCATAAGTCATCTGTGAGGCGGAGGACAGAGTGTATTTGAGGACTCGCGCCTGGTTTTCTGCGGCTCAGCCATCCTCCTCCCCGAGCTGAGGTTTTGGCCCGCGCGCAGACACAATCAATACAAGAGGGTGACCTGGCTCGTGGACGTCCAGGCTCAGGCCCAGGCTTAGGCCCAGGCCGGTTTAATGCAGCAGCCGAGGGTAAGGAGGGCTGTGGGGTGGGGGGGAGGGAGAGGTGATGGAAGAACTGTGGCAGAGGGCTCGGCTCCAAGCCTCCGGTGGAACATGGCCTAAGACCTCTGAGGTGGGATGAGTGTACTCACTCGCTCGCACAAATCCTCTGCTTTACAGTGAGGAGTCTTCAAAAAGAATTAGGAGGGCGAATGTGTGTTTGTGTGTGTATGTGTATTTTACATTTAGACTACCAGAGAATTTGAGCACAGTTGTGTTGTTGCCTTGGAAACTAGAAGGAGTCAGCACACTTTTTTCTGTAAACTTACTGGGTGTCAACACAATAATCCAGAGTTCATAATATACTGAATATTTCAGATGTATTGAGATATAAATATTTGCAGTAATCAGTCATTTACAGTAAAATAAAGAATGCTCACTTTTTTAATGTTTTATTTTACAATGTTGTGTCTACAGTACCTGCCTCCTTTACATTCTCTCAGCAGCTGTGAAGTACAACTATGTCACTCTTCCTGGAAAAGAGATGTGTGGGAAACAGATGCCTAAATAGGACTGATTATAAGGTAATGAATTCCAGGCGTGGTGCATAGTTACAGGTGGGGACGCCTATTACAGGAAGTTTGCTCATCAGCGCCCATTAATCAGTCCTATCAAAGGCTCATTAGGGCACATTAAAAGACTGTTTTAGGAAGTTATCATTCACATGTGCCCTCCTTAGCCCAGCGCTCGCAGTATGCCGAGAGGAAGAAGAAAGAATGTGACTTAAAAGAGAAGAACTTAAAAGCATGAAAAAAATGCTCTTTGATCGTGAACCTGAACTGCACAAGACTGGTTTTGACGGTTGGCATACGAGCGTGGTCCATCGAGAGATGAGCCGTGTAGGGAATTGCTGTTTGAGGCTCCCCGGTAATCAAAGGAGTGCGATTTTTAAAAGGCCGTTCCCTCTAACAAGTGCTCACAATAATTCTCCATTAATGTGTGTAATTAACCCCAGCGCCATCGTATTCCCCTCTAGATCTCTGCTGGCCACTCGGCCTGCCATCAGCATTTTAAGTTAATTAGAACACTCAGATGTAAGGATCTGGGCTGTCACGGCTAATGGTCCACTAATGATCTAACGTAAGGTGATTCAATTTCCAAATTGACATAAGTTGCCATAAACAAGGCATTTGGCCCACGCATCTAAATTGCAACTTCACTTCGGCAAAAAATATTGCCACTTCTCTTTGCGCTGGACACAGCAGAAATTGTCCACAACACCAGTGATTATCATGATAATGAGACTAATAGTGCAACCTAATAGTTCTACATTTACAGTGCATTTTGCACACATGCTTTTAAATGTCTTAGAGAGGTTTAATCAGGAAATAATGCTCCTTCCCATTTGGTTTTAAGTAGAGCCATTAAAAATGATGAATGTCAGAAAGAAAGAGTGTCAGTGAATGATGATTATTTTGTGTGTGTATATATATATATATATATATATATAGGTATAAAAACCCTGCTCAAGGCAGAGACAGTGGATTGATGCTCTGGACCTTAAAAACCTGCAAACATTTGTATTCCATAGCCATAAAATGTCAATATCAAATCAGATAATCAAGACAATTGACCAAGATGGGCCAGTCAAAGTGGGCCCCTTCATAGTGATCATAGTACTTTTAAAACTTTGTGTAGGCAAAATGGCGCAGTAACAACTGAACCATAGCGACACAGGAATCTTGGCACTGGTGGATAGGTAGTCCACACATTAGCATTATCAGTTTTTAAGCAGCCCCACTGATGGACTTCCACAAAGTGTTTAGTGTGTGTGTGTGTGTGTGTTAGTGTGAGTTGATGCGCAGACGCAAGTGTGAGTGCAGCTTCGCCAATGGCCGGCTTAACCGGCAGTGACCGTGCGCCACGCTCGGTTGCATCTGACAAATCATTGATAGCCTCGACGTAAGCTGACATGTGCGGGCTCAAGATGCCAGTGGTCATTAATTAGCATCTCATTTCCACGCAGGGGGATGACAGGAAGTGCTGGATGGCGCGCGACGCCGCTGTCCTCCCCCGCCTGGCAGGCCTACGCTAATTGGGTCAGGCTCGCCGGCTCCTTGAGGATCATGGGACGAATAATAAATTGAGGTAGGAAAAAAAAGGGGGGGGGGGTGAGGAGAGGGGGGGGTGGGTTGGGTTGGAGGCATCGCTGTGAGGTCTGAACTGCGCCAGTGCTCCTTGTGTTAATAGCGGCTGGCCCCGGCTGAACTGAGGCGATAGTGCATGCTGATAAACCAACCGTGGCGGGTGTTTGTGCAAACCCCAGCCCCCACTTCCCCAAAGTTTGCTGTGAAGCAGGAAGTGGCACTGTGCAAAAAGACTGCTGCTGTTTTAACTGTGTGCCAGTGACAAAGGGCCTTCACCAAGTGAAGAAAGACGTCACTGACACTGACCATGTATAGAATGTCTACACAAATGCTATGCAATTTACACTACACTCCTACGTGAGTGTCTGTGTGTTTATAGAAACATTTCCTAATTTTTGGAAATACCTTCTTGCAAATGGCATATAGTTTGTTGGTTGGTTTTCCACACTGGCTTGTGCTTTAGGGCTATAACTCTGAGCAGACTCTCCACACAGCCAAGGTGTGTGATTAAAAATGACTATAAATAATAGGAGGAGCACAGGGAGGATAGGACTGGGAGACAGGGGAGCCTTTTCAATGACTATGACCCCCCTACCGCCACCACCACCACCACCACTACACCCCACCTCCCTCACCCAAAGATCAGCTTGCCTTGCCACAGAGGTTTGCTACGAAAGGTTTATTTTCCAGCATGCGGTGAGCGAACCTTGAATTAACGGCAGAAAAACAGACCTCGCAGCTCCTTTAAAGCCCTTGTGGTAAATGGGAAATATGAGCATCAGTGACAAAAACACCCACAAGAAGAGGCATAAATAGAATGGGTAAGTGAAGGTACGCTTGAGAAAATCTGGTTTCCTTGACCACATCATCACAATGCGAGTACACAACTGGTTATTGAATCCAGGCTCGGGTGGACGCAGGGTGGGGAAGAAATGACACGAAAAAAAAAAATAAAGTCGAGAGAGAGAGCACGGGTACAGCCGAGAACCCACAACAAAGCGCTCGAAACTTCCCAGACTCCTACGCCACTCCCAGCGCAGCCAAAACCAGAAAGAAAATATAACCCCCAAGGAAAACGGGACACTAAAACACACTTCCCCTCTTTGGTATGAATGCCACAGTTTGAGCAAGGAATGAACACACACACACACACATAGAGAGGCAGACACAGGCAAAGTGACAAACAATTGCCCATTCTTGATTTGAACATCCTGCTCAGCCAAGCAGGAGGAGCACAGCCATTTTTTTTTCCTGAGAGAAGAAAGCCACCTGAAAAAGTGAGATGCTGAAGCCCACTTTAGTTTAGTGTGTGCTTGGTACATGACAAAAATGTTTCCAGACTACTTGCAAATTTGGATTAAGTTCAGTGAGAAACAATATGCACAGGACTTCTCCTCCCTATTGTGAACAAAGAAACTTCTTTCTTTCACCATTTGGTCTGAATGGTCCGTCTCATCCAAAAAACCCTACTTTCAGAGAGAGAGAGAGAGAGAAAGAGGGCAGGGAAGGGAAAAGGAGGGAAGTGACAGAAAGAGAGAAAGATGAGAATGAGTGAGAGAGTTGAGTAGAATTTAAGAAAATGTGCCAACACACTAAGCAGTTGAGCAAGAGTGATCGAAGCATTAAGCTGAATGTAAATAGGACCACATCAAGTGGGCATGGGAGTGGCTCCCTCTAAACCCAGTGCTTGGCCCTCCAAACCTGGGCTACATGCCCTTATTATTCCTGCAGCAGAAAGTGAATGCGCCGCGACTCCGACAGACTCTGTGGCACTGCCGGGATTTACATTGTCCCCACAAGTCGTTGAAAAGGTCTGGGAAAAGACCATACTTCTTGAAGTTTATCTGTTTCACTCATTAAAACTGAGAACGTGACTGGCACGCCTACTATTGCTTGTGTCATTTAAACTGAAATAGTTTTCGAAGACTGAGTGACTGAGTCGGGTTTGGCTCAAGAAAAAGAAAAATCTTTGTAAGGCTTTGAATAGATTTTTGTGTGTGTGTGTGTGTTTCTGTGTCTGTGTGTGTGTGTGTGAGAGAGAGAGCATATGTGTGTGTATATATGTGTGTATGTGTGTGTCAGTTGGTTGATCTACATCAGTGTACAAGATAAAAACTATAGGACAGTGATTTCTCTGTAAGAAAACACCAGCACGTCATCTTTGTGAGTTGCATTGGATTGCATCCCATCTCTGGTGAAGATGGGTGGAACCTGGCATGTGAAACCAAACAGACTTCAGTTTGAGAGCCAAAGGGCATGTTCCATCAGGGGATGTATGTGTGTGTGTGTGTGTGTGTGTGTTGGGGGTTGGTTGGGTGGTTTGGGGGGGTTTGCTCATCAATCTGAGATGAGTCTCTTGGCCCCTCTGGCAGGGCGGTAAATGCACGTAAGGGTAAAAATGGGGATGAAACTCCCCTCCTGGGAGATGGAGTTAGCCATATGGCCCCGTGGGCTCTGCCAGCACAGCCATCCTGGTCTCGTGTCCTCACAGCCTCGTAGCCTCTTCTCTCAGCCCTGCACCATCGTGTGCAGCATGGACGAGAGAGAGAGAGAGAGAAAGAGAGGGGCACATTGTTGGAGAGAATTCTCCTAGTGATTAGCTGGCTTTCCAATAGCCATCTGGGTAACAATCACTTTCGAAATTGTTATTTTCACCACGGGTTCTGTAGTAAGTTCACTTGTCAATCCTCAATAGGTTATCCGCTGACTGTAAGTTGTCTGCGTTCCATTACTGTTGGTGTGTTCACATTTCCATTTGCTGAAAATGGTAAAAACATATGCTAAATATAGTACGTTGCATTCATCTTTATGGCCAACTCTTTGGTGGCATCTGAAATGGCCACCCACCTGAATGACAGGGGGGTTCAGTTCATGAATTGGAACTCAGAAAGCTCTTTAACATGCTCAGCACTCCTGCCCACCCGCAGTCCTGAATGACATGAACCTTCATACACTCTCCGGTGGTCCACTGTGGACATATGAGAGCTTGGCACAGCTGTTGCAAGGTTTATACACATAAAAAAAAAAAGATTGAAGATTGAACCTTGCTGCTCTTAAATTAAAATTTAAATAAATTTAACATCAAGGCACATTTTTTTCTCTCACGATACCAACAGGAGGTGGCACACACTGGTAACAGACATTGAGGTGTCTTACTTTTGTAGATGTCTGAATAAGAGCTTCATGGTGTTGTGGTTGGGCTTGGGAAGCTGATGGACCAGTTTCCTCACGATCTGCACCTTCTGTTTGGGATCCTTTGTTTCTGTGTGGAAAAGAGGTGAGTGCATGTTCAATATTCTGGCCCACCGGAGTGACAGACACAAATACACTGCAGGCACCAGATTGTATTAGTTGCCCAACTTCCTTATTACATCCACATGCGCAAGTTCTTATTTGACTGCAAAAAATGTGATGCTGAGCACAATAAGGGTACAATGAGGGTAATAACACTTTTTTTTTACTGAACAAAACCATAACAGTGTGTGGGTTCTGTATGTGTGTCTGAGCATGTGCACAGAGAAAAGGGTGGTGTGTGTGTGTGTTGTGGGGGTCTGGTACTTTTACAGTATACTATGACCAGTGTACAGCACAAAAGCGAGTTCATTCAAAGTGCTTCCTGTTCGCAGCCTTTTGCTCTTCCGCCCCCTTCGGATCCTGCTCCAGTTGTGTGTGAGCGGACAAGGCAGACCAATGTTTTGGGTCTGCAGTGATTCCTAGTCCTCTCTCACATCAGAGAGCCTCAGATGTGACATAATGATGTCTAATAGAGGGATCCCATTAAAAGCTGTTAGGTTGTAACTGGAGCCCTGTGATCGTTGACCCCGGCCTCGTAAGCTCCTCTTTGCCCCAGCACAGAGCCACGAGACACCCCCCACTCTGCCTTTTTAAGGCACAGGAGGACCCCCTTCCCCCCTCCTGAGGCACAGGACGCCCCTGACTCAAAGAGAAACACCAGAGAAGCCATCTTGTCCATAATCTGCTTTCTTTTCCCTCTGCTAATGGACCCATATGACCTCTGACCTTGAGAAATGTGCTCCATTCATCACAGAGTCCCACACATCTGTACTCTTCAGTCATATCCATATCGTTGAGAGGAAAGGCACTATAAACTAAGCCAAATATTTGCCCAGGAGATTAAGGAAATTCAAATAGTTTGTTCAAGATATGCCAGACAGCTAAGACTTCACATTTATCAAACAGTTAGTAGAGGAATTTATCACCAGTCGCTGCAGGTTAGGGTAACGTATTTTATTTCCCAGTCCTTATTTTTCTTCTATTTTTTACTATCTGTGTCCTTAAATTGATATCTACGTATCAACATTTAATTTCGAGACACTTCAACAGATTGAGAAAGTTTTCACTACAGAGAAACAATTATACAGATATTGTACAGTTAGTTTGGTCAGCTATTACTCCTAAACTCTTTTCTTGAGTCACTGTTATATTGATGACACAAAACAGTCCTAGTGAATCAGAAATGAAACAGACAGCAAGATATTTACCCAGAGCCTGTCATTATACGAATTCATCATCTACCAACCAGCAAAAGCTCTGCACCTAAAGCAGAATAGACTGTGTTGCATACTTTGATCACTGATGTGAAAAGTAATCATAGCCTGCTACTACAGGGCCCTCACTGACAATAGTGAGTTCTGCCTGCCTCCCCCCCATTAGTATGGAATGAGGGCAACGTTGTAGAGTAGAAAAGTAGTGGAGCTCCTAGTCAACTGTACCAGTGAAGGAGGCCTCCTGGGTATGGACAGAGCAGATGTCTGCGTGTACACACCGAGCTGGCATGGGCACCCGGTAGCAGATGCCTGCCTCCACTGCCAGGTCTGCCAGTTGAGCACAGACGGGCGAACACGTCCTGGGATTGAGCAGAAGCATGGGCCAAGGCCTTGACCTTCTGTTGTAGGTAAAGCCTGCTGCTTGATTGGTTTGGTCTGTTAACACTTCCTTGCTTTGTCATCACGGTCAATTAGACATGCTTTTTATCCCGGTGAAATAAAAAAGGTGGGAAGAAACACGAGGCTGGGAACAAAACATACAGCCGGAGACGTCTAACCATCCCTTCCTGTTCCAGTGCAGTGCAGTGCAGTGCAGTCACGACAGAAAGAGCTGGTCTATGACCTGCATGCTTCCCTCTTGTGACACCCCCCCCCCCCCCCCCGACCTTCCTGAATCCTGCAAAAACCTGGCAGTGCTGGAGAATCCCAACCAAAGGCCCACGGTTATGCAAAGAGGCAAAGGGACTAACTTTCCTGGGGCTATAACAAATCAGTGGCAGTCGGCCTCTAAAATATTTAATCTGGTCATTACTGCTGGCAAAAAGGACAGCACTCACTAATTACTTAGCCGTTGGTAGCTAACATATTGGAGATGCCCCCTCATCCTCCATGTCTGACAGATGGCCGGGATGGAGTCATTAATATATAACAAGCCTCCATGCTCACATTTAGATGTGCTGATTCACTGCAGCCCACCACAGAGCGAGTCAGGGAAGGGAAGAGCAGGTGATCAGTGAAAGGTCATTAGGTAGAAACCATCTGAAAGTTTACAAGAGTCCAAATATTGAATCCTGAGTAGGAAAATCATTATCCATGTTAATTACCATTTACCTTTTTTCTGTGCTCTTTGGCCACGACTGTGCACATAATTGTCCACAATACAGACAAGCTGAGATTGTTGGGGATAATGTCTCTAATCAATCTCAATCTTGCCATCTGAACCACGAGCTCTCTGTGGTTGGAATGTCATTTGAGTGAAAAAAACAAAACGTTCTGCACTCGATTTAGGCTTCTTTTTTTTCATGCCTGCGTGGTCCCAGGTTACAGCATTAGGCAGGATGTTTTGAAACCAACAGGGACTTGAGTGATTTATGATGTTATGACGAGAGAATTACAGCATTTCAGACATTTCCCAATAGAATTGATTTTTAGGCACAGAAATAAACATTTTCTCTTTGTCTTGCAGACTCCGCTGCCCGACTGCTTCAACCTGGCAATGTGACCAGAGAGGTCGGAGGCCTTAATTCCCTTTGTGCCAGATAACTGAAATCTAATACTTTGAGATCAAGCACCTGGAAAACAAACACATTGGAAAATGGAAATGTATGTAGATAGGTACTGAGAGTGTGTTGAATGTTTAAAACCTTTTAAGAACTCACTAATTACCAAAGAATGTAGTAATAATTATGCATGAATCTGTACTTCAGTTATATGCTCCTGGTAGTCTTAAAAGAACATAGTGTGAACAGAGAAATGTGTCTGTACAATCGACAGCTATACTTTTTTACATTTACAAATGCCGCAAATGTGATATGAATTCCTAAGCAAAACTTCTGCTCACTTCCTGATTCATAACAAAACCTGCATGATTAAATGCCTAGTTCTGAGTTCTGTGGTAGTGTTCTCAGAACAACTCAGTGTTACTGTTGGACAATTATTGAGATGCAGTGCAGAAAATGACTGCATCTTCTCCCTCTGCACTGCTGGCACTTGAGTTTTGAATGCAGTCTGTGCAGAAGCCCAAGGCATTGTTTTAGGAAGGCCCAGAATGACCCACATTCGTCCTGGATCCCCTTTGTGTACAGAGTGAAATGATTATCAGTGGCCCCCACTCGAGCTGCTGATGATTTGATGTAGCATCTTTAGCCAGTGCGGTTCTTTGCAGTCCTCTCTCCTCTACTGCAACAGCCGCTTGACATCAGCATTGCATCAAATCTTATCCAATGAATGCAATTGAACTTAAGAAAGTTTGCAGTATAAGATAGATGCTCTGACAGATAAACAAAGGTTTAACGTGAACATCAGTGGACTGAATGTCTCTGTGCCGAAGGAGGCTGTGATCCCTTGCCTTGTGCATGCAGGATATGCATGCCTCAGCTCCTAAAAAGCAGTGGATATAATCCAATTACAAACACTGGAGTGTACTTTGCTCAAATAAAGCTTACTGCACAACCTGATCTCCAGGCTTAGTCTGCTGGCTTACTTAAACCCCATCAAGGCAAATATTAGCACAGTGCAAATAGTCCTGCAGGTTATGATTAAGATTTTAAATGTATCCCAATTGTATGCTTTTGGTTAATGAATAACAAAGTCTTAGAGGATCATGGCTGTAATATATTAAACATGAAAAGCTCCTTGATGAAATATAGAAACTGGATGTATTTTTGCATTTCAAAAGCTTTCTGTGGACAGCGAGCTTGCATGCCAATGAAGCCATGACAGAGTTGAGTTAAAAGAGTTATGAGAGGGTAAGATATTAGGAAACTTTACAGTATTATCACTGAATACTTCAACAGTGTAATAAAAATTATATTATCGCTGGTAAAAAAAAAAAAAAATGCCCAGAGTTTTCTATCATCAATGTCCTGACAATGACACATCTAAATTTTACTACAGAAAAAAATTGAGGCATTAATGAACTGATCATTTATGCTTGTAAGCTTGTCTTCATGCTGGTGGCTAGCTACTGTATGGCACAACTCAGAAGTGCTGAGGCTCTCTCTCTGTGCATCAGCAGCAGACAGCCTTGACTGAAATGGACCAGACTGAGCTGGAGAGGAGGGAGACAGGTGGCTGTCTGATTTGAGGGCTCCATGAATTATAGATGGGTGTCCAGATGAGCCAAGAGCCAGAGCAGGCACAGCTGCGGCCCTCACACCTTCAAAAAAAAAAAAAAAAATCCCCTTGAACTGCTGAGGGAGAGCGAGAGCTGTCCCTCTCTATGTCCCCAACCTGAGAATCTTTGAGGTGCATGCTGGGTGTTTAGAGGCCAGGAATACTAGAACATTCTGGTGTCTAGGGTGTGCGTTTAGTAAGGGGAGTGAGGTCAGGTTATTGGAACAGTAATGTAAAACCCCAAATAAAAGCCTGCAAAAGGAAGTGCTCCAAGTGTTTTCTGGAAGTATACGTCTCTGAGAATTGTTGTCATGGATTCAGAGGTTGCTTTTCTCTGCTTCCAAAGGTTCTAATCAGGTCGGCTGGAGCGCGCAAGTCCTTGGACTATGTTACACACCAGTGAGCGCTTCGCATGACTGTACAAACGCAAAAAAATGTATAATTCCAGTACCACGTGCTCTCACTCCCCAAGTCCCCCGAGGAGAGGGCTTACAATTAGCGATGTGCTAATGTGCTGTTGTCCTAATCGCACCCCCTCCTGTCCAGTCAGCCGGTCCCCTGGTCCCTCGGCTGATGCCACCCCACCCCACCCCATCAGTAGGGCAGCCAGGATGAGCTCTGTGAGTCCCTAATAGCAGCTATCCCACTGTGCCACGGTGCTGCAGCAGACTCAAGGCCACCATTTTAAATAGGCAGTGATGGATGAACAGAGGCTGTTGCGTCCAAGTGAGAGGGCACATGGGAGAGATACTAATGAAGAAGGCTTTCATATAGAGAAAGGTTGAGATGATCTGATTGGCACACCTTCATATTGGCACATCATGTCCATTTGAAAAGAGAAATGTTCTTCTTTCTCCTACCTGATTTCTAGCCATTCAACCTGGGAATCACTTGAAAGGAGACCCAAACACTGGAGAAAAAGGCGTTTGAAGTCTGAATTAGTTCACTCTTACCTGAATGCTATGAACTCACAGGAAGTAATTTAAGCGACCAATAATGAAGGGCCTCCATGGTTCTCTCTCTCTAACTGCTGTTTATCATCATGAGTCTATATTTATTCTCCTCCCCCAAGCTTTCTTTAGCTCAATTCCAGTGGAACATGTTGCAGGTTGGGCTAATTATACCTCCTGCTAAGAGGGCCTCCTTGCAGTACTAATTAGTTGTCTAAACGTTATCTGAAAGTGATCAGCCTTGTAGACTTGGCTGATTTGCTGGGTAGAACCACCTTGCAGGCCAGTGGGTATTCTGGCCTACATTTGGAGCGTGTAAATATTTATTGGCAAATTATAGCAGCACCTTGGGATTACGTCTTCCTGTCTCCCATGTACCGAGACACAAGGATGAAAGGAAGCAGCATTAAAGGGTGGGGTCTTACACTTCAATTCAATTTAGTGCGTATACAGTATACATTTCAATATAGAAATGTATAATGAGATTTTTTCTTACAAGATGAGAAAATGCAGATAATATGACAATAATATCTTTTTCTTCATACATCCTGTCTATGTGAAGGTCACAGCAGTGTTTTATATAGTGGTGTCAGAGAGGGTAAAAGTGGAGCAAGAGTCGAACTCTCATACACTGATACAAAAGATCATTGGAAAGTTTAGATTGTGACGTTATGACACTTATGCAGACCGGAACTATTCACGTTTTCTCCTATTGTAATGTATTATGTTGCTCTATCTTGGTCAGTATTCAATGATCTTTGGTGGTGTTCTGTCACTCTTTGTTCGCAACCTGAGCCACCTGAGCGCTGGAGGGTGAGAGACAGATGGAGGGATAGAGCTGGGAGGCACATTGCTTCTGCTGTGAGTGTTTGGCCTTTAGTCGAGGGGCTGTGCCAGTGAAGAGCACCGTGGTGTCAGTCAGCCAGCTGACGTGGCCGGGGATCGGTCTTGGCTCGTATCGGCAGAGACGGAGAAGGATAGGAGGAGGGCGATCAGCAATGAGGTCTGTTCTGGTGACAGTTTGGGTCTGGACTGCAGGCCTTGGCTGTGCCCTCTTAGAAATTCCCCCACTCCCCAGGCAGGCAGGGGGTTTGGGGGAGGGGGGAGGGTGGCTTGTGAGAGGGAGGAATGCCTTCCTATTGAACAGCGACCTCTTTTGGCTGACACACTTTTCTTTCCGACACATTTACAGTAATGAGTCCTCTCAGTGCCTTGGAATGACACTGGGAGACATAATGGCTCATAATGGCACCTTGTGTAATAGGGTGTGAGAGCATCCTGACCAGAAGCATGGCGCAAATATCTTGAATAATTGACCAGCACTAGTCATTGCACCTCCGACGGCATCAGCTCATGGTATACTCACTTATAGCCTCGACGAACTGCTCAAAGAAGCGGAAAGGGAACAAGGGCTCGGGCAATTCCCGGAAAAACATCTTGAGTGCTCCTGTGATGACATGGATATCTTCCCATTGGCTGTCACCCAAGTTCAGCTCCTCTTCTGGGAAAAAGAACAGACATGGGGAAATGTGACAAAGTGTACAGAGAATAGGAGAAAGATGATTATTATGCTAATGTTAGAATATCATGAACAGAGGTCAACAAAATAACTAAAGCAGGAGCCTCCGGTTGAATGTTTGTTGGTGGTGACTATTATCTTGTTTGGTTCATGCTTTCCACATGGATATTTGTATGAATAGATACTTCCATTTGGACCTCGCAATTATAATAGATATTTACAAGAAAAAGAAGTCCAGTAATTTCATTGAGGCCCACCTACAGTATATCCAACATTAGAGAATAATTGACTTTGTTTCACTTCTGGTCCTCTGCGTAACATCCCACTTCAAGGTATCCTCTCCCTAGACAAAACTGTAGGGCTGGTTTTCTGATTTTCGGCGTGGATTACTAATGAAAATGAAAAAAAAAAAAATTGCCTTGCCGCGACCAGACCCTCTCCCTAACCTGCTTTGGCCACTTGTGCGCAGCCCTGCTCTTGGAAACAAAAGACCACGAATCCATTCAATTAGCCCCCATCCACTCCAGAGTGTGCACTTGGCACTTCAGAGCTAATTGCTAATCAGGGCCATCTCTGTTGCCTCATTAAAGACATCACATTCAGATCCTCCCCAAGAGCCCTCCAGGGAAAGCCAGAGCCTGCCGAGAGCGCTGGAATGTGTATTGACCTGGGCCAGGGTTGGTTGTGCGATCGGTGTGCTCTCACTGGGAAACCTTTACGTAACCTGCTAATGAAAAGGATCCTTTTCATGTGGGTATTGAGATTATATTAGGAGTATATTGAGGGCTTGGGAAGAACCTTATAGATATAATGATGGAAGCTTGTTGCTGTGGCGATATTCTGCCCATAGGGAAATCAAGGGTCGTGTAATATTCAGGGAAGGTGTAGAACAAAGGCTAGCTTATAGCCATTGAAACACTTCTGTGAGGGGAGTGGCTAATAGATTCAGGGCGTCTACAAACGTTAACACGTTTCAAGAAAGGAGTGCTAGGTGACAGTGCCATGATAGTCTCAAAACGCCATGGGAAACTGTCTCCCATATTTTATTGTTAGGTATTCTATGAACTCTGAGAGGAGATAAGTGTCCATGTAATAGGGGTCTTTTGAGAAGAAAAAAAAATATTCTGGTCTTGGTATAAGTCAAGTGAAGTGGGCCTTTTCAAGTGTTTACAAAATGTGCAGCAGGCAAATCAGTATGCTAAACACATCAAAATGAAACCAATTAGCAAATAAATTGAGCAATTAATTCACAAAAAAACACATGCAAGAGTGAATCACCACATATAGCCTAGGCTATGTTCTGTCTTGAGTTGTCAAACTCAGATTAGCTCAATGTTTTTGCTTCCATGATCGGGGAAGATAAATTGGGAAAAAACAAAGTAAGTATCTGACCTGTAGCTAATTAAATTTTGCACCTGCTTATCTATGACCTTAGCCAGGTTATTCTAGCATGTTGTCGTTAATCATAACAAACACCACAACTGTTTACTGCTGCAGCTTCACCAGCCCATGGAAATGAATCTGTTGTCCCTTCATTATGTGATGCATCACCCTAAAATGTCATCCACTAAATTGTTGAGCTGCACGTCATTATGAGCTATACTCATCAGAGCTTATGACGGCTAACCTGCAGCCATTTTGTCATTCGGCCATGAATATGAGCTCACTCTGTGTTGCCTCCATGGACACCTGAAGGCAAACCACTGTATTCAAACACACACATACACTCTCTCTCTCTCACACACAAACACACAGTGCCTAATCAATTTTTTTAATATTCCTGATGTAATGCAGAATAATTCCCTGGGTCACCTAAGGGTGATGCTTTCCTCTCACGGCTCATCATGTCATGATAATGTCTCCCACAACAAGTGCAGTAGCCAAGCTCTGTTAGCCCCCTCTGCCAGGCAGCAGGAAGGAGGTGATTCATGCCACTCTCAAACACAACAGGCAAGTGAACCAAGAAAAAAAACAAGAAAATCTAGCATATTAATGTCATTGTTGGTCAAACTGAGAGGTTCAAAAAGGAGTAAGAGACTACTGTTTATGTGCAGTTCTCATAGCGAGGAAAGATGGGAATTGTAAAATGTCACCTTGGTCAACCATGAACCTTAACTTCTGGATTGTGGCCAAGTTACCGCTAACTCTGTATATGCCATCACAATGCATACCTGTCGAGAGAAAAGTAGAGGCATTAAATGTTATAGGATTATAATAGGACGAGTGTCATCTAAATCATATATCAATCCATTCATAGGAATGTATGCAGTCTAAACATAACAGAGCTACATTGCACAGCCACAACACAACACACATCAGCTACTATAAAGCCAAATGGGGTCATATCCTTAATTTTGCTATATGTAGTAGAGTATATAAATGAAAGTGGCTGATGCAGATAACATAAAAAGATTGACATTGAGTTTTGAGCCTACAAACATACTGCTTAGCCTTTAGTCAAAAGTCTGCGGTCTGATTTTGCTGTGTCTGCCAACAACATGACTGGTATGTTGGTAGTTAATCTGAGATAATCACTACTCTCCATATCTATTGGACAATATTGCACTGTTATAATTGCATTCTACTGTGCATTTTCAGACATTTTGGTTAAGAAAAAAAATGTTTTTCAGACATTTTTAGCCACAGTGTGTCAGAATTCTGTTTAGCCTGGTTTCCTGGTTGCCATTGTAAAAGGTTTTGAAATTTACCACGCCTCTCCACTTCCTGTATGCACAGGCTGATGAACTTTGGCACTGTGGTTCCCTCACGGCTGCACAGGGTCAGCAGGTGGCAACCGAACACTCGATCTGAGGAACACATTTTTGCACTTGCATTTGTACGTTGGACATACTTCTTAACATCTGACTGTCAGTCTCAAGATCATCACCAGGAAGATGTGGCAAGGCAAAAAAGTTGCAAGTTGCAAACACAAGGTTTATCACATACTGTGAGACTACTGGAGACTTACTGTACAGTGTCATAGCAGGTCATGGGAACATATCCTATAGTTGAGTGTTTGGGTGAGTAATTTGCCTAAAAGTGATCAACATTCAGTAGGGGTCAGAATCCTCCCCCAGACACATTGCTTTCTGAGAGCAAATTTTCACATATGACATCACTGCAATTGCACAAATGCTGCACCACTGTAATGCCTTTTGCCATATGCTTCAATGCATTTGCTACTTTGCACTATCCAGTTGTTCTTAAAAGGTCCACTTTTGGTGTTGAGCCTAAGCTTGAACAGAGAAGTAGTTTTATTGAAGGGCCAACAGCAAAACTCAGGCTGATACAAAAGGTACCAAGTCAATAGGATTCATCATCAATCGGGTTTCATTTAATGTGACGCCAATGGAGAACTCCCTAAAGCTTGCAATACATCAAAGAAGGCCAGCTCTTGCTGCCATACCAGCAGTTGTGGGGAGGGGATGGGTGGGTGGGTGCGTGTAGCTTGAGCGCCAAACACACAGATGACTCTGAGGAGGCCACCTTTGCATGCTAAATCAACTTCAGAGAGCTGAGGGAACTTACAGAGGGACTACAGGCAAGGGAAATGTGGGGGAGGCGTTGGCGGTTGGGGTTGAGCAGTGGGGTGGGATAGGGTTGGGTTGGGTGGGGGGTGGCGGAAGAGAGAGACGCTGGAGGAAAAAATCCTTCCTCGAGTGAGGGGTGTGCCATCAGAGCAGAGACCTGATTTTCGGGCCGGCTGCGGTGCGACACGGCGCAACACTCTGTGAAGTGGCGCGGCTTGGCTGACGGCGCTGCCAGAGACGGCAGTCTGGGGGCCACCTGCACCATGACTTAATCCCGCCATGTTTTTATTTATGCCATCAATAACTCTCCCTTTCCCTTCCCCTCTCCCTTTGATCTGCTGTTTTTTGTCCTGTGGACACAACATTAAAAAGGGGATCTCTGGGAGGCGAACAGAGAGAATTTAAAAATACCGTTACCTTCTTCTGAGGCTTCCACAATGTGCTTAAAAATACCCTTTCAATGGTGCATATGCCCTCAACCGGTAAATTTACTGTTTGCTTTGAGTTTCAGCTTCTCTCTCTCCCGTAATGATATACATTGTAATTGGAAGAATTATGTAATATGGAGGTAATATTTTTTTCTCTTTGAAACCCACAGAGAGAGAGAGAGAGAGAGACAGAGAAAGAGAGAAATGTTTAGTTGTGTAGAATTGCAGCGTATCCAAATCATCCTCAATTTACCTTAACAAGTAAAGATTCCTTAACTAACCAACCCAAAGTCTGAAATTACAATTTCAAAGCCAGGGGGCTGTCAGGATCTGTCAGAGGGAAGGAAATAAAACACAGCTCCCCTCCAAACAAAAGCCATGTGTGTTATTGTGCAAGTGATTGTTGCCGTGCAAACAAGTGTCCGCGTCCAGATGGCCGCCCCCTTCAGCGCGGCTCACCTTTAATGAGGCCCTTCTCCTGCAGCGTCTTCATGGAGGGCCGTCGTGAGATGAACTTCTTCAGTCTGTTCTTCACACCGTTCTTGTCGGCGCTGTCTGAGGCACTGTGCTTCAGCTTTCCGGAGCCGAACACTTGTGACAAACAGGCAGACAGGCGGGAAAAAGAGGAGAAAGTGAAAAAAAAAAATTGTTGTGAACCCTGGCAGCAGCCTGAGTGTGACAGCCTGTGTACTTAACAACCAGAGATTTATTTGGCGGCTCACTACTACGGCGAAAATATTTATCAATCAGCAAAGGATATTTGTTATTAACTGCTTCCCTGACAGATTTATGACAATCTGACAATATTTGTAAATTAAGATTTGAGATTATTACACATTCATCAGTTTTTGACTCTATGACCGACCATTTTGGGAGGTTAAGAGGTAGAAGTTCGATAGATTGACTAAACTATACTACATAAGCAAGACAAACACTACCTTGTACTAATATTATTAGTGGTATATCTCACATATTGTGTTGGTGCATTTGATATTTTCCCCTTTCATTAGAACCTCTTCCACTGATTTCTTCTCTGACCAGCTAACCTCTCCTGTATCAGTTCATAAAGTAAGCATAACCACATTTTCCACAGCATGGGAAAAGGCCACTGACTGGGAATTGTAGTCATCTAAATGCATGCAAGGGCTGTGGGAAATGTAGTGCCCTGCAGCCAGTAGAGAAGATTGTCTTCCCCATGTACACAAATTAGATTAGATTAGATTATTGCCAGTAGGGTCACAAAAGACCAACGGTTCAAAATAACAAAAAGAGACCGGAGCTTGGCTTCTATCCTGTCCCTTGTCTCTAATTAGGATTTTAATATGATCACCCAACATTGCCATCAATATATGATTTTTTTTTCTTTTTACTGAGTATAAATTGATGATCTTGACTTGAGCCATTGACAGAGATTTGCATAATTGCTCTGTGACATACACTGACATCATGCTAATTAGCATGTTCGTGTCACTTTTTACTAGTGCTTTGCCACAAATCAACATTTTCCTCACACAACACAATAATATTAAACGCAAAACCACAC
Source organism: Tenualosa thibaudeaui (assembly GCA_027481765.1). NCBI lineage: Eukaryota > Metazoa > Chordata > Actinopteri > Clupeiformes > Clupeidae > Tenualosa > Tenualosa thibaudeaui. The sequence goes on from JAIFZK010000071.1 coordinate 2,707,042, forward strand.
TTACTATGCCTAAGAAAGGGGACTGACACTGTTTTCCCAAACAGCGAGCGAATCATACCATCAAAGTGGAATGGTAATATCATGGTGAACTGATTCATGGTGGAGTTTTTGTAAAGTGATGGTGAAAAACAAATGCTTTTATTTTAAATAAAACCAGTCAATAACAAAAAATATCTACTGGAGGGTAAGGGAGCCATGGCACAATGATATGATAAATTAAAAACTTGTTTCTGTAACGGAATTGATTTTGTCAGATGCAGTTAGTGATCATTTGCTTTCTGCACTGGTAGATCATGGCAGTAACAAGACAGGGGTCCCAGCTTCAGCTCCCCTGGGTCTGTAGCAGTACTCACTGATGGATCGCCGGTGCTCCGGTTTGGGTTCTTTGGCTGCGGGGGTCTCTGAGATTCGTCTGGGGAGATACTCAGTGCTGTTGGATCTTTGTAGGCCCGGCCTGCCCCCTGACCTTCCCGCCCCGCTGCACTTCAGAATTGACAACACAAGACCGCTGGTTAGAACTTAACAGAACTTGGTTTTTGAAACACAGGACACACTTGTTGTGAATGATGAAAATATCATTGAAGTCTGTGCTGTCCTTTGACAAGAATTATGTAAATGATACAAATCATACACATCATAATTTGCAGATCATATAGTGTGAGGTATATGTTATTTAAATGCAAGGTACTGGGGTTTGAATTTAATTCAAGTTTTCCAGGGAAAAAGACCTACTGCTGTCTTTCTGATAGCATCATGCCATTTGGTTATTGTAGGGTAATCATCAGACTGAAGAAGGTACTCATCACCAGCACAGGTAGTTATCTACAAATGAGGAAAAAAACAACAACATAGCATTACTTTATGAAACAACTCCACTTAAAACAGTGCGCAATGTATCCACAAAAATGTATTTGCAATATACAGACAATTGCTTGAACATTTAAAAACACTACAGCATATTACAGATGACAAATTATGTTAATACACTAGTCATATTCTCTGCCTATTTATCTCAAATTATGAACACATCAGTCAAATAGATTTCACTTGTTTTGTTTGGGGCAGTGGGTATGGTACATGTCAACAGCCTTCTGTTTGCTGTCAGTGTCAGAAGAAACATTATGCCAAATGACATGTATCATTCAAATCTAATTTGTCAAAATATACATAACATTTGTAGGTCACTGATGTGACATGGAGAGGATGTCAAATGTGATATAGTGGGCGTCACTGTGAACACATTTAAGTTCAACTGAGATATTTGTATTCTGCGTGAAAGGATACAGTCTTCAGCATTCAGCACAACTGTGAGATGTAGCCAGACTGAGCTTTTAAAAAGACGTTAGAGGGCCGAATCAGTTATCTTGGTTGCAAATACAATTAGTGAGATACTTGTCAACTAAATATTGAGCCTGTTGTGCATTTCTCAGACAGCACGGTAACCATACTTGGCACTGTCAAATAGAATAAGCACTCTACATGTAAAACTATGGTAAACAGTGGCATTAAGGTCAGCATTGTCGTGTGCGCTTGAAACTGAAATGATACAAAGCTACACTTATGACATTCCTGATTAAACAATGTCACAGAGACACGTGTTGTACATTTTTATATGCGGTAGTGTTTCACCAAAAATTAGTAGGAAACCTGAGTTGATACTTTTCACATCACAAAAATGTTGATGACCACACAAAATGAGACCACACCGCACAGGCTCTCAAAGTTTTTGCACGCTACCGAGAACTTTCCTGACTTTCTGATGGAGGCATCAAGAGAGTTTTGACAAAAAGCTTTTGGGGGTTGACTTGGAAAAAAATAAAAAAGAAATAAATAAAAAGAAAAGGACGAAAAAGTTTGGGGCCAGACATGTCAGGCTGTGTTTGTGACTCCTCTGTTTTTGGGTAATGGATATGCGAACAAGCATGTTTGTTCTGGAGCCCGAGCTTTCCTGCAGGCTGAACACGACAATTTGGTGTGTGTGTGTGTGGGGGGGGGGGTTGTTGCTGGAGAACTCAGATCAAGATCAGGTTTTTGGTAAAGTGCCTGTGCACAGGGCATTGCCCTTAAACTGCTCATCAGCTGATCCAATCGCTGTCAGTTCTCCTTTGCGCCCGCCGCACTCAGTGTAGTTTTGAGCGATCTCATTCTAATTCCTATTCATATTCTTCAGCTTAGGTGTCTTTGGTCATGCATACATCTGGCACATTATGCATGATTGGTCAGGAGAAGCAGTAGCAGAGGATGACAACTTATTGTGTTATCCATTCATTAGTGTGGTGTGTGAGTGTGTGTGAGAGAGAGAGAGTGTGTGTGAGGTACTCAGAGACCCGTGTGTGCAGATGTATCTTCAGCTGATGGGCTGAGATCTTACAGTACATTGCAATGTCAGGATTAGGCCAAAATCCACTAGTCTTTTTGCTCTATAACGACAACACTTTTCTTTGAGGCTTAATCAGAAAGAGAGAGAGAGAAAAAAACAACTCTCTGCCACCCCAGCACATCAAACATCTCTCTAAGAGCCTGAGTCATAGATGGACTGAAGATTACCGCCAACTTTAAAAGGACAAAAGCAACAGTCCTCTCAAAGCCTATTCACTTGGTTAATGAAAAACAGGATGATAAGCTCCTCCAAGAACACTGCGGCCCCTATCCCGCCTCATCTTCTGCCTCCTCTCTGACGGTAATCTCGCTAAGCAGAGGTATGATAACATGCTTGAATCTAACTGTGCATTCGGATGCAATCTCCATAATCCGGTTGGATATTAATGTCCGTATTGGGTATTTAAAGGGGCAGACAGGAACGCCAGTGACTTTAACTAGTGGCGTCATTTTCTTCACTTACTGGGCTGTGACACCCCCCCCCCCAAAGCTCATCTGGATTGAGGGGATGGGGGGGTGGGGTCATTCCTTCTGTAGAATTTTCACAGGAAGGGTCATGAGCACATAACTACAGTATATACATATACATAGCTATTCCATACCAGTTTGTTTATTATTATGTTTTGTTATGACAAAGACAGAGATCTCAACCTCTCCCTTCTGTCGCTCTTCAGTTAATAACTTAGACATCTGACATACTTCCCACTTCATATGAGAACATTTGTCAGTTGTGAAAACAATGATTTGTGTCAGTCTGAAGAACAAATATCTTTGAAATAGATACTATTAATCATACAAGAACTAGCCTCAGACATATTTTGTTTCGAGGGCATTGTTTATGTTGATCACGTCATTGGTATCACACTATTTATATGCTGTGTTTATAGACATCAGTTCAGTAACTACCACAATATCTGTCTGAGGAGACAAACACTCAACCAGATGAAATATCCCTAACGTTCTGCTGAACGTTACATTGCCCAAAGTCTCAAACTGATACTTCTGTGAAATACTTTGCATTGATTTCATTCTTACATATATTACCCTGCCAAATGTAAATTTAAGCCTAATGGCCAATGTAATTTATTCAGATTATTGTGCTGGTACTTCAAAGACTCAAAGGTTGAATTGAATCAACTTGATGAGGTGATAAACAGTCTGAAAGCACTGGCTCTTGAACGCCCTTAACACTATGCCACGTAAATGAGGTCTAGCCTATTAATTCCTTTAATTGTTAAAGGGAATGTAAATGTGAATGACTGGAACTATGGCAAAGTTTTTGTTTTGAATCAAGTAATGAAAAAGAATATGAAATAGATTTCTTTTCTCAGTGCTCTGCTTATTAAGAGCGATTTTGAATGTCTCGGCTTTATTTTGACAATTCATTAATATTTAAATATGCTCAGTGCTACAAAGGAGAGAATGCCATTTGTGCTTTAAAATTTGCATTTTGCTGTTAAATTAAACATTAATTACTGAGCAACATAAAGAAACAATTCAACTTTGAAGCAATCTAGATTGCCGAGTTAATTATTTCCAATTTGCAACAAATCTGCAGATCTGTCTAAGAGTGCAGACTACTGGATTGTGGGTAGAAAACAAAGACTGAATTAAACCAGTCGACACAGAGTGTTACCAGGATGCGTGAGAGGAGTTCAAATATGCTGCAAGTTATTATTTCAAGACAGTCTGAAGTTTCCATTTACTCAGAAATGTGCTCAGATTACTGATAAGTTATGAGCAAAGCTGAAGGTACATTTCAGAGAGCATTTTATACCAAAGACAGCAAGTTGCTGTGGGGAAATATGGTAAAAAGCAACAACGTTGAAACGGTGCCTTTTAATTTACTTGTTAATACAACAATATGGAAGTCTATGATTCAATACACTTGAGAGTCTGTGTTGACCATAATGGCAATGGTTTTCTATCATTCTTAGCAAGCTCAGTAGGATAAATAAATATCAATTAACTAACAATGCTGACAATCCGATCCTAGAAAATGGTTGCTTCACCTCGGAATGCAAACAGAGAGATTGTTATGAGATTTAAATATTGACTAAGATCTTGGGGGTCTGATTTGTTTGTGGAGTGTGTTGCTATCTCCACGGCTCCAAGTCGTTTGTGAACAGCCCTCTCTGCTCTGCTGACTGACACTGTGCGTGTGATCACGATCCTGGGTGACAGGCTGACAAGTGTATTCCCTCCTCGACTCCATCGGTGAACAAGATATTACGCTAATTAATTGACGCAGAACAACCCAAACATCAAATCTCAAAGACAACAGATCCAGCCATCTATGTACACCAACCCCCCACGCCCCCATCCCCATGTCAGCTAGAGTCAAACAGTTGGGTGTCCCTTCCCTCCTTGACACAAGTCACCAATAACGCATGCCCATAAGGTGCAGTTCTAGGCTCAGTCTTGGCTTGACAAGAACTCTACATGCCCACCTCCCCCCTTTCCTTGTGTGTGTGTGTGTGTGCCCATGCATGTGCATGTGTTTGTGTGTGTGCGCACATCAGGCCTTGAGAGGTACCACATGAACAGCAACAATATGTAACTCATCACACCCAAGGCTTCTGTAATGGCTTTAATGAATATCATCTGAGATGATCCTGTGAGTCTCTCACACAGTGGTACGATGAGATGATGATGAGCAACGAGATTTATCAGTTTAATACTCAAGCCTCTGGCAAGCAGCGTGTTTTAACGACAAAACACGGCGGTGATTTATTTTTTAATGAGGCCATGATGATGATCACACAGCAACAGGCTTTATTTCACATGCTGTGCTGTTGTTGAAACGTGACAACATGGAATCTATCATGATGACCACATGCTAGCGTAACATGAGCCAGGGGGTGGTAGCGTAGCGGTTAAGGAACCTCACAACTAGACTGAAAAGTTGCTGCCACCGATGTGCCCCTGAGCAAGGCCCTTAACCGTAAGTTGCTCTAGGGGAGACTGACCCTGAACAACTGATAGTTGACAAAATGTAAGTCGCTTTGGCTAAAAGTGTCTGCTAAATGCATAAATGTAATAAATGTTAATGTATTGAGCCCATGCACAAAATACATCTGAGGAGTCTGGAGAAGCACCAGTCATGGTGAAAATGTTCTGCAGAATATGGCCAAAAAAAGACTAATATAAAAAGACTAAATAGAATGTTGTTTTTTTTAAGTCTAACTTACTTGAACCTAACTTCTGCAACATTAAAAAAAATTGAAGCGGAATGTGAGTCCCATGGGCAACGCTACCTACACCACGCATTGGTAGTCAAGATGATGAGGGAGCAAGAAGAAGTGACCTCTACACTGCAAAAGCAGGAGTGAGACTCGCGTAAAAGCTTAGTGGGTACCTCACCTTGTACACATTTCATGGGCCATGAGTGGCCTGCAACTGCCTGCGAGCATTGTTTTGTTTTGGGTTTTTTTTCTCCTGTTTTCACCATGGAGCTCGGCTCCATGCCAAGTTATTACGCCACAGCGTGGCACCATGCCAACCCCCATTAACGCCACACAGGGCAGGAACTTTCTTTGGGGGTGTAATACATGCAGGGGCTTAATAAATAAACATTTGTACATAATTAGAGAATGTGCATTCACTCTCCGAGCTTCATTTGAATTAGTAACCCAATTAGCATGTCTCATTTGCTGGGGATGGATTGCATGTATCATCTTATATTTTCTAGGTGGTGATGAGAAACACATATTTAGGAGGCATTCCCTGATTCAGATATATTCAGATATATTCTCTCAAAGACTGCATTCTTCTTCATAGAGCCCCAACAATCAGTAGCAAACAACTGTAGCACAAGCTCTGCTGCACCTTAAGGAAGTGTCTTCCACGTAAAAAATGGGCACAATCATAAGAAGCGAGTGAAAAACACAGAAAAAGTGGTGCACAAGTTGAAGGATTGAGAGAGCGCAGTGGAAATCACGGCATTCTGACAAAGCAATCAGGCATTGCATATAGCCAAAGAGGATGGCATTATGGGACGGCCAGGTCAGGGCCCTTGGGAGAGATGAGAGAACAGCATGCTGGGCTCTCAAATCCCATTGTTCCAGGCGCTTGGCCAGATTTTAATCTCATTCTTGTTCAACAGTTGATCTTTTAAGATGGTCACTGTGTAGTTGCTGCTGCTCATTCCAGCAAGTTGACATGTTTTCCCTGGGAAACATGTATTGTATTTACAGGATATTTCATTAGATAGCAGGTGCTAACTGTCCTATAATGAACCACATATTGGCTATCAGTGCAATGCAATTACACCCTATGATGGTTGATCAGCCTGACAAAAAAGACTTCACTTAATTCACAAAGTCAATTCAATGCCGTAAACATCAACATATTATTATAATGGAAAATGGAAATCATTTTAGCGCCTTACATCAACTACAGAGCCAGAAAGTGGGAGGCGTCCTTCAACACTGTGAGGGAGCACAGTAACTCGACAGTGTTGACCTAAACCTCTGCCACCAGTTGAAACTCCCACCATATGATCCCCTGCCAGGATAATATGCCTTCAGTACTGGTCATTATCCAAAAGGGTCAGATGTAATGTTCACTTTCTCTGTGAATGAATTAAACTTTCTTGTGATTAATGAAGAACAAATGCTTTGTTATACAGTGGAGGGCCAAAAATGGTGAGGAAAAAATCACTCATTATTTTCTAGCCTCAGGTATGGTTTCATCATCTAAGATGTTTTTGTCCTCTTTTCTTTTTTTCGGTCTGACAAACATTGGACTAAAACTGTGTAACATCTCAAAAACAAGAGTCAATACAGTTGTCTGTTCAAGGCACGCATTGCTAGCCATTCAAGTACCAGGGTCAGACAGTTAATGAGGAAGATTTGATTAGCAGCTGGGAACTTGTCCTCTTTCTGTAGGTTATGAAGCCAGAACTTCCAGAAGTTTCTTTAATCTTTTGATTTGAATCTTTTGCCCCATGTGCTAACACACACAAAAAAATTTGCAAATGAACTGACTGGAAAGATCTTTATGGAAACACTGTGTGAAGTCACCCAGTTGTTGAAAACACACCACCTTGTCCTGTAAAACGGGCGTTTGCGTGTATAGCGAGTGTCCTCGTGACGAAAGCTGTGGTCACTCAAGTTGGGGTCAGGGGGGACTGCTTCCTCTCCTCTGTGGTGTGATATTTAAACTGACAGTCTGGCGAGGGGGGGTTAAGAAACAAAAACCAACAGGGCAAGTCACTGCCAGCGGAGCTCGTCTTTCACACAGCGGTTTGGGTCAGCATTCTTTCCACGCTGGTGAGACACACAATAAGAGCGAGAAGAGCTCAAAAAAACATCCCGCTGCATTCTTTTTTATCTTTCCAGGAGGCTTGGATTCACCCCCTTGACAGTTATTGTTACCGATTGTCGAATGATAGGTGAATGGTACAGGAATTGTCCATTGTTTTCAATGTGGAAAAAAGAGTCAGTCCTGATGGGAGGGCAAGAGGGTGGCATCATCTCCAAGGCGTTGGAGGGTATCATCTGCCTGGGCTGACAGCCAAAGCAAATTTTTACAAGAGAAGGCAGTACAGCAACTTGTGACCCATCTTCAGTAAATTAATTTTTACCAATGTTGTTCATGCTGCTTGCATGAACAGGATTGTGAATTTCTTTTGGATACTTGTACGTAGAGGTTTCATGTGTATAAAATGAAATAGATACATTTCTCTCTCTTATATGCACACACGCACGTGTGTGTGTGCGCACACACACACAAATTCTCAGGCATTCATACAATGTGCAGTGCGTTGTGGCACACTTTGTGGGAAACATACATATACAAAAGGAGTAATAATGGTGAATTTAAACAAGTGGTCACATGCTATAATTGTGTTTAAATAAAATGCTGACTCTTCTGTATTCCTTCACTGGCTGATAGCTCTTGCAGGTGATACACATTATCCTGTGGTGGGAGACCTGTCCAGCTGAAACTATATCCAGCTCAAACATGTCAGTGATCAGCAGAAGGATGGTTTATATTTTATCAGGGGTAGGAAAGACCTTCCTGTTGGAACAGCGTAGCTTCCACAGACTGCGCATGTTTGGTATTTCTGATCTCTGCGGAAAACAGCTGGCCCACTTGAAAGAGGGGCACGGATGAGAAGGGTGTTCGTGGGGGTCAGGACCTCAAACTTCAGCTGTCTAATCTGACACTGGCTACATTACCCACGGGGAGTAGTCCCACGTCGGCTTGTGAGAGAACAATGGCAATGACGTGCTAAAACAGAAAAGGCTCCTGTCTAGCTTGTATCTGATTTCAACATGTACGCAGTCAGCGTCCACACTCCAAAAAGACTATGTGGTGAGCCATGTTGTTGTCTGTCCTGGAATGTTGGGAGGTATAACCACACACACTGCATTATTGTTTTAAACATAACTCTTTTTATTATTTTGTTGAAGTTAAGGCTTTTGAATTTGTTGAAGTTAAGGCGTTTCTACAGATCTAATGGAAGCCTTTAGTGTTCCCAGCCATGTCCACTTGATCCATATGATCGCTTCCAAAACCATATTCACTGGCCTGTCACAGTACTGTTGTGTGGTCATGGCACTGATATAAAGTGGGGTGCAGCGTTATGCAGTTACGGATTATCATACACTGACTGAATCTTTCGGTGAGACGTGAGGAAAGTCTCACAGTAGACCTATTAATGCATTAATGCAGACCTATTTATGAGCTGTATGCGATTAAATGCTCTGCCATCTAATCTCACCACAGTTGTTGTCACATTTTTTTTTTTTTTTTATCAAACATTACAAAAATGCCAGCGCGCCCTAAACACTGGGATTCATAGCTTACTTGGCTCAAAAGAGCAATTACATTTTAGTAATCCTCAAAGTGGCAAGAAAATCAGCATCCTTGTGCTGTGAAGAGCATGCAAGGAGATGACAAAGAGATGATCATGAAAAAACAGAACCGTTAAAGGGATTGCAACTGGAGCATGGATCAAGATACTTAAGAGCGATCAAACCCAGATATATGAAAAAAAAAACTTGCACTTTTCTTAATCACGCCTATGCTGCATGTTACTTTGTATGTCCTGTAGTGAGATGTGTGATTTTTGGGGGGTGGGGTGTGGATGTTGTAGGCTGCTTTTGCTCCTCTTTAGATAGCGAATCTAACCCTGAGTGGCGACTGAATTAACAGCAACTTTCAGCAATAATTTTAATTTTAATCCTGGCCGTGATTGACAATTTTGTCAGACCTCGGAATGGCTCTGAGCCATCATTACAAGCACTTCTGTGTCCGTAGAACTTGGGATTATTTAAGATTACGGCCTAATGCCTCTTTAATCTTTGCTGCAGCAAGAGTCGTGGGCCAAATACTGGACAGTAGAGTAACACTCAGCAGTGATGAAATGTCTTAAACGTGTGATGAGATCGGGATTCAGACTCTCACCCCCGCCCTCCCCCCTCACCCCCCATCCCCTCGATCACCGCTTATTCGTGAGCAAACTCTTCCATCGTCAATTAATTCACCGTGGTCGACCCTACCCCTAAAGCCCATATCCAAAGATTATCTGTCTTGAGGCAATAAGAAAAAAAGACCCATAAACTTTTGAGTCCATGCAGGAAAGAAAAAAGGGATAAAAATGACAGGAAAGAGATGACTTAAAGGGCTGTAAGTCGATGACCCTATTTCACTTCAGTGCAATCCAACTAAATGAAAAGAATCATTACTTTCTCTTCCTTGAGAAGGTGGTTGGCAAACGGAATGAGAAAGATTTCGGCCAATCTCCTCTGACGTTAGGTATAATCTGGAAGAAATCTGCCGCTCATCACGACCGACGGCTCACTTCCTGCGCAATCACACCCCACCGTGCAAACACGCGCCGCGTTAAACACAGCAGACAATGAGCAGAGCACACACAGCTGGGACAGCAACAGAAACCCATTGGACTGTTGGCTATTTTCGGATGCAGAATTGAACGTAATCACTTTGGCAATGTCAGCGAGACCCCTAGACACAGAGCCTGTGATGCTAACAAAATACGTCAGAGAGCAATTCCGAATGGGGGGAAAAGAACACTGTCACTGTTCCTAATTTAAAATAAACACTTCCCCTAAGAAAGTAAGCATGTGTTTTTTTAATGCATTCACCCTATGATGGACTGTTACTACTGATCACCCAATTTATTTCTCAAGAAGGGGGCATAGCAGAATGGCTCTTCCTTTGAGGTCATGTGATCCTGAGTGACTGACCCTGCCTGTGCTCAGAGTCCACTGGGAGGCATGTTGCCTCTCTTACCCCTCTCCCTGTCCACCATGGGCCCTCTGACAGGCCATAGGTTACAGAGAGCCTTGAGAGACTATCACTATTGCACAAACTCAAGCATGTGCCCCCCACCACCACCAACACACACACATACACACACACACACCCTCTTTTTGCCGTGCCAACCTAAAGATTGCTTCCTGTGTTTCATTACACAGGGATAGGTTTTCAAGTAGAGCTATTTTATTTCTTTATTAGACATACTGTGTTAAGCGAGTTGTAAGCATTGCAAATAATTACAGTGTAAACCGTAGGCATACACTCAAGCAAGTCAAACCAATTATTTAACTGCACTGTGTAAAGGCCTTCAATTAAATTAAGCAACACTATGTTGATACATTTTGTGAGATGAATGCTTGTATGGTCCTTTATGAAATTCTCCTTGCTTACCTGCATAACATTCTTCCTGCTGGACTTTTCCTTTGTCCATCCCACAGCGGCCCCACACAGGTCCACCTCTTCTGGTCGGTTTCCAGGCTTCTAAATTAGGGGAGCGGAGGGAATATTAGTGAAACACACTAATATAGCACAGATTTTTTAGCATAGAGAAACCGGAACCTTATCAGAAACTTGTGTTTAGCATGACAAGATTTCATTGGTTGTGTTTAGTATACTAAAATGCCATTGGTTGTGGTGGTATTGTGGTAATGGAATAACATTTTATTAAAAAAAAAAAAGCATGTTGAGATGAGTACAGAGCCACTGGCTATATCAAAACCTGTAAGAAAAAATATATTTATACATTCACATGTGGATGTCTCCTTCTGTAGGTGTTGCCTAATTCATGAAGACATTGTCCTGTAAACACTTCTCATTGTTTCCAAAATCCCCAAAAGGTTGAGATGAGCTTGTTTATTCGACTCACAAGCAAATATAAACTCATCATTCCTGCTACTCAGCAGTGACCATTTATTATAGTCTGGTTTGTTTAATTCACAGAACTGAATTGCTAAAAACATTAGGAATGGACAGTTCAGTCACATCAACACATGAATGAAAATCTGCCTGAGGGTATTGGGGTCAATTAACTTGGTTTTGATAAAGCTGGCAATATTATTTCAGTCTGCATCATTGAGACTGTTTATAAACTTCTAAAGGGGTAAAGTTTGAGGCATTGCATGGATGCCATCTCCCTTCCATTACAAAAATCTCTCTTTCTATCTGTCAGTCTCTCTCTCCTTCTCTCTCTCTGTCCTTCCATTACTCCCTCCCTCACTTCCATTCTCTCTCTCTCTCTCTCTCTCTCTCTCTCTCCTGGACCTCATCACAGTCGGCTGGATTAAAATAACACTATAACGTTCTCAGCGTGAGAGGGTAAATATTTCCTCACTAGTTCTCAGAGTAGGGTGAGCTCAAGTCCCTAGGATCAAAGCCAAAAGTTAATTTGCCAGTTTTTGAAAATATAGGAACGTTTCATTTTCTTGCATCCAGTGAAGGCTCTGAGTGTGGTTGCCAGATATGTGCGTTTGTAATTAACATTTGACTCGTGGTAGCTATGATAGACAAGCTCAGAAGAGGTTGATTTGGGGCCACCATTAAATGCTGCCACTTTTTTTCTGTGGCAGGCTGGGGAACTAACGGAAACTCATAGGCACACCGTAAATAGGATTTCCATAACGATTTTAGCATGAGTGACATACCGTTTTTGTTTCTATCTCTCCAGAGCTGACACATTGACCCAGGGACTAGGTGGTGTTCTGCCTTCCACAGAACATGTCTGCACTGTGCAGAAAACAATCTATTCATTTGTGTCTTCAGAAAAGACTAAATACCAGGTTCACAATTTGCTTATACACATCATGAGAAGGTGTTGTGTGTGTTTTGTGTGTGTGTGTGTGTATATGTGTGTGTGCGTGTCTTTGTGTGTGTGTGTTCTGTGTGTGTATATGTGTGTATGTGTATGTGTGTGTTTTGTGCGTGTGTGTGTATGTGTATGTGTGTGTGTGTGCGTGTGTGTATGTGTGTGTGTGTGTGTGTGTATGTGTGTGTGTGTGTGTGTGTGTGTGTGTGTGTGTGTGTGTGTGTGTGTGTGTGTTTATGTGTGTGAGAGCACAAGCATATGTGTATATTAATCTCACCAGATTAACCAAAGCTTCTTGTTTGCTTTCTTTGTAAAATAGTAAGTGATCAGAGCCAAGGACAACCCATGCAGAAGTCCAGTTCTTCCTAGAAACAGATGAAAACACGTTACATGAGTTTGCATAGAAATTGCATCTATTTACTTATCCATTAGCTCAGTTAGAACAGTGACACACAGACAACATCTGTACCACTGTATTACATTTTGAATGAGTGTGCATCTTTTCCTGTGCTTTACTAGTCTTAATTCCCATTCTTTATGGATCTGATATGCAACATAGCTCCCCTATCATCTGGAGGAGTTCAAACAGTATTGACAAAACAAGATCTCACAGTCTGAAGGGTTCCATTTCCATATTTCCAAAATTTAATTTCAATATGACCTGGTATGTCTGAGGGTGATGTGAATGTCTGATTTTCAAGCCTGCTATCTAGTCAGGGTCAATACTATAAAGAAGAAGAAGCTGTCTATCTCTGACTACACAGCTGTGTAGTGTTTTGAGTTACACAAACCCACCTTTGTTTCTTGCCCCCCTCTGCAATCTTGGCTTTGTTCAGATATGCACCCTGCAGAGGAACCTGTCACAAAGAACAAAGCATGTAGCATCAGTGGCGACTCTTTCAGTAGCAATGCATCCCTTATATCCGCTCATTCACAAACCACATACAAAATACTGTGTCAAACACAGCACAGGAAACTGTGTGCTTTCACAGGCAGACAGAATGCATCAATAATCAATGACAGCACTGATTCAAGCTTTTCATACGCATCCATCAGGGACAAATGACCTATGCTTTAAAACTCACAGAGAGATCAGCTCCTCCTGGACCACCGATATTATGTTGTGACTGATTCCTCCGATGGCGATTTATCTAATAAGAAAGGGTGAGGAGATAATACAATACGCTTTAAAATAGTGCTGTGCTACATCCCAGATCAGCTTATTTGTATTTGTTCATTTATTTAACAGGCCTATAACTAATTTCTGCACAAATGTCTTAGTCTTAGTTTGCCATTTCTCCTGACTATACCTCTCCAAATTAAAATTACAGTGTCATTACTGAGCCCATCCATTTAATTTGGATGTGGTCTGTTTAATTTAAGCACTACTAATAACATTAGGTGTGCTGTCAGAAGTAGAGAGTGAAAGAATCCAGTGCAGGAATCTCCCAGAAACGTGACTTGAAATCTCTGTAGTCTTGCCCTATTTAAAGATGGTTAAGTACAGTGTGTCTTGGCATTTAATGTAACTAAGGCTTCAGAGCCCCATACATTATTGTGATGTATGTGATAAACATTACGTAAATCATAAGAGATGTCTCATTAAGTTGGTTCTATTCTACCAGTATGTGGCTGAAATAATTAAAACTGGCAAGAGAAGTCTTACGGCATGGGATTTTTTGTTTTAGATGGTGAGACATTATGTACCATACCACTCTGTCCCTACAAATATCCACCAGGACTGCTTTTTTTAAAAAGCCTTAAGTTTTTTTTTTCTCTCTCTCTCTCTCTTTCTCTTTCTCTCTCTCACTCTCTCTGCCTCTGCTCTCTGTCTCGCTCACTCAGTCTCTCTGCTATCTCCAAAGCCACAGATTACACCCATATTTTGTGGAGACTTTCAATGTCTCCCCACTTTGTACCCTGCAGCACTCGCTGCCTGCTTGCTCTGTGCCAAAACATTAGCCGCAGTGACTTTTTCAGATCTGACAAATTGAATCCTAAGAAACGAGCAGAAATGGGAGGAACTAAAACAAAAGAAAGAGGCCTTTAAAAAAATCCTTCTCTATTCCCCGGCCCCTTTTGGAGCGGGTGTTCGTCTTTTATCACTTGTCAGGCGAGCGTTCTGTTGATCTTCGCGCCTTTCATTAAAAATAGATTCAAATGAGAGGCTGGCAGAGGGGAGGCCTAGATTTATTTCAAACAGCTGGTCACTGCTGCAGAGAGTTTCTGTGTGTGTGTGTGTGTGTGTATGTGTGAATGCAGAGTTATGGCACACACACACACACACACACACACACACACACAAATGGGCCTCCCCTTCATGAATGTTGTTACATCACTACATCACTACAACAGTGTGGGCGATTTGCTGAATGATGACATGGGGCTGGCCAGTTTGTTTAGAAACAAGCTATACAGCTGTGAAATCATCTTTGTCTAACATCTAGCCTAATGACAGTAAGGAATCTCACCAAAAGGCTCTGATTACAGGGTATTAAAAATGATCATAATAATCAAATGAATGAAAGATTGTTTTTTGTCATTATTTCATAATTTTTGGCACACAATGGAATGCATGTATGAATGGTGCTTGAAATGTTATTATGGTCCACGATAACCAGACTTGAGAGAAGAGGATTGTAGTAGTCCTATCTCTAACCATCATCACTTATCTCCTTATGGAAACTTACCCATAACTCCCCTCAAAGTTGCCACTCTTTGGAAACAAAAGCATGTCAAATCACAGAGTTGGTTTCACTGGGTGTTGCAGAGGTACGCTGGTTTAGATGAAATCTGAATAAGTAGAACTTCTTAAGGTATTTTTTTCAGATGCAGTTGTGGCTAAATTTACAATGCTACACTGCCATCTGCTGCTCATAAGAAGCCATTGTATAGTCAAAATGGGACAAAATAAACACATTTGGCTGAATCCTCTCTTTTTTTTCTTTCTCTCTCTCTTTCTCTCCAGTCGGTTGTGAGACCCGCACAGCTATTTCTGACTCATCTTTCCTCTGATCCAGTCCACATAGTGACATAGCTGTGTACTATCAGGGGTCAGTCGTGTTTTAGGAATGCTTATGTAAGTGTGGCCAGAGAGGGGATCAACTCAATTTGACAGCATTTCAAAAGGGGGGGGGGGGCTTCACATGAAAAACGGTCTGTCCTTTTTAGTGCAGATTAGTAGCGTATAAATAGAGTTGGGGCCAAGTCACACCAAGTCACAAACAAAAGGTTATCAGTGCAAAGGAAGGGGAAAGGCTTCAAACCAAATATCAGGGCTAAAAAATCAGATCAGACAACCCACTCTTGGACACTGTCACTGCGAATTATCACGCTTTCCCAACACCGCACACAAAGTGATGCCAGTGTTCCACTGAGACTTTATCAGGAGTTAACTTGCTCTCTGCAGCTGCATTCGACTGGCACACTAATCCTGTGATGAAACCACCGTGCTGATCGTTCTAATGACATCACAAGACCTGACGCAACATTTCAGTGGTTAAGGAAACGTCTTTGCAGGTCTCACGTGGTCGTTGGCTTTCGCTGACCAGTACAATCAGCACGGAAGTAAACGGAGGGTTTTAATCAGTTAACATATGTCTCCTTCAGGGAACTGTTAAACAGTTTTCCTGACCCTATAATCTGTAGATAATAATTCAACATTTTTGCTTATACTGAGTCATACTCACTTCGTGATTAAGAAATCGCTAAAATTGAACTGCAAAATCCAAAGACAATGATCTTAATTGCAGAAATGTTTAGGTTGTATTCAAATTCACCATCTCTGACTTCTAGCATCAGTGTGGAGGAGGCCTTCTTAGCAGAGCATCTGTTTGTGATTATACCAACGAGAAAGCCTCAGAGAGAGAGAGAGAGAGAGAGCGACAGAGAGAGAGAGAGAGAGAATGAATCTGGTTCTTAACATGCAGACGCACTTCTCTGGTTAGAGAATCATAAATCTCACACACAGCTTCTGTGCCAATGCTCGACTAGCCTCTGGCACCATCCACAGCTCCCAAATCAGGAACTCCAACTGGCTAACTAAGTAGGTTAAAGAGGATGGTTATGGTAGAGAATTGAGCTCAGTGACCTGACCTTTGGCAACCTTAAAACTGATGCCCAGCACTTAGAAAATAATAGACATCATATAAACAGAATTTGGGTTTGTTCAGTCAGAGGGATGAACCAACTGACACAGATTAACAAATGCAGCAGCATTTGCACCATTTCTCAATATTTCAATATCAGGCCATCTCTCTTGAGAGTCAAGCACAGCCAATAGTGGTGCTGACCTTCCAAGAGTTACAGGCTTCCTTATTATTTGTTTATATTTTCATGAGATGATGAGCCCTCACTCAACACAACAACAATTATTTTATTCACATACTGTATAACTTTAGGTGTTCCATCTCACTGACCAACAAGAAGGAAGCAAACTCACACTCGTTTGCTCGCGTTTACAAGGAAGATTTTTTCCCCACTTGAGTTGCAGAACACAAACAACATTTTACACTACCTCATGTACACTATAGCACTGTTTACCCTTGGAACACCTCGGAATTAAGAATTAATACAAAGAGCAGCTACCAGCTTAGCAAATGTTACTGAAACAAAATATCTTTAGACCACCACTCACTTGCAATACACATAGAGAGTTAGTGAGCCAATGTATTTCAACAGGTTGTAACAGAAAGTAATGCCCATTAATGTAATTTCTCAAAAGAGTTTTCTTTTTTCCAAAATACACAGCATATGAATTTCTACTGTATTAACATCAGTAAGCACAAGTGGAATTATACTTGTCAGCATTTGTGCTAAAGAGGAACATGAAAATGGTTATCAAACAGTAGCACAGAGATAAGGATTTGCAGGTGTGTCTGTGTGTATAGTGGTTAAGTACTTGCAAAACTCACTGGCTTTCCAGGTATTTCAGGTTCTGGAATGACCATAGACTTGGTCTGACTCAGTCTCTCGCCACCACTGTTGGCTGTTTTGATCCTCATTTGCACAGATCCTTGAGGGGGCAGAACCAATGCTGGCTGTTTCGTCGCAGCCTGCATGTTAGTAATTCTACAGGAAAATGATATGAGAACTGGACATGAATCATTCAATACCATGGAAACCATTCAGAAACATTCAGATTATCATTTAGGTCTATGGTGACACCAAATCATGGCATCTACACTAAGGCACAGTAGCCTAACAACACTGACTGTAGATGAACTTATGAGGCCACATGAGGTAAAAGACGGGGAGGCTTTACTATATGATCTGTCTCAAAATGGAGCAACTTGGTGTTACACGTCATGATCAGTGGAAAAAACAAAAGAAATTTGTGACACTGCATAAGTTTCCTGTAGTCGTATTGCATCACAAATGTCTTGCAACATACGACTCGCAATCTGTTCTTGGTCTGTCTAAACAGTATTTTGAGCCCACTTTCAATATATTTGCCCTCTCTCTCTCTCTCTTTCTCTCTCTTCACTTATTGCTGCTCTTGTTGGTGGTGTTGTAGGAAGCCAAAATGTGTAGAAATGCTGTGAACTTTTCTGTTGACATGAAATGTTTTCCTAAGTTATCTCCACTTTGGCCTTGCTTCTTGTGCTTTAAGTGCTTGATCTGACAATCTTTTAAGAAATCTGTGTTTATGTGAGTCAAAAACAGTTTGGTAGCTTATTCTCAGTTTGAGTACACACTTTGGCCATTCACAAAGCCAATTTAAAATCAACGGCAGTAACAGGAAATCTCGTTAAACAGAAGACACTGCGGAAACAGACCTTCAACTCAAGCCATGCAAATAACCTCACATCCCCATGTCTTGACATTTTCAGCTGCAAAAATCTGTTGATAGTGTGAGTTTGCTTTTGGACTAATTATACATTTTGATCCCACAAATGGCTAACTGGCAGAGTGTGAGCTGGCTTTTGTGCATCTCTTTGTGGAGTTTGTGGAGCATTTTATTGACATTTGCTTAATCGTGGTTAAAAAAAATAAGAAACGCAACCTCCCTCCAAACCCTACCTCCCCCACCCCACAACCTCACATACAAAAACACATATGCAGCCCTATGGGTGTGTCTATACCCTTTCAGTTGTGAAAATGACTTTAGATATAGATTTTGGAAAGATTTTTCACACATAGTAAATTAGAGGTGTATAAACCTTGCCTAGGCCATTTCAGCTTATAGAGTATGCAAACAACATGCATTATGTTTATATCTGAACATCTCAGACACAAAACGTAGTGGCCTGTTGGCAAGCCATAGGATGTTATAACGATAAAGCCACAGATGTAGGATGTATTCACAATAAAATCCTTTAATAATCCCTACAATTATTTTATTTAAAGGAATTCTTATTTTAATCACCTAGATATCAGTCATGAAATAACAATCCCCTGCAATCCCCTTCATTTCACCTAAAAACAAAAGATCTCTAAGTCAAAGCTAGCGCTCCTACCTGGTTCCAGCCATGTACCCAGAAGATTGTGCTACAGATAAACTGAAATAGAGTGAAAGAATGCTAGAGACTGACAGTGTGCCTTCCACTGTGCGGAAGTTTGCCTGCGTCACATGGGTTGCTCAGCTCAACGACCCATGTCTTGTGCTGTTGAACTGTCTACATGATCGTTGGGGTTTCACGTCTGCAACCTTGCAGCTTCCTGTCAGAGTCTGCCCACATAAAAATAGCCAGGCCAGAAAGCCCACAATATACAGCACGCTTAAGCATCTCTACTATTTTGACAAGTTGGCATAGCAATGTCACACACACACACACACACACACACACACACGCACGCACGCACACACACAAACACAAACACAAACACACACACTCACACAAAGGCTTTCAATCTGATAATGGGAAAAAATGAAAGGGGTTGTTGGTACAAGTGAGTGAGAGCTCAGCCAATGTGTTGTTTTCCCCCCTACTTCTTCTTTTCATGTTGTTTAGTCATCACCTCACGCCCTGCAACCACTTGGTGAATGCCTTCAGGAGACTTTCACAACTATTAAAGTCAACAAAAAAAATGAATTCTGCCTTTTTAAGTGAAATCTGATGGAATCAAAAGTTAACATCAGCAGCTTTGAAAAAACACCAGCCCACTGCTGCAGTTGTGAGCACTGACGTGTTGATGTTTTCTCAGTGATATCACTCACAGGCCATAAATGGCAAGCTGAAATTTCACTGAACTCAAGTAGCTTGTTTTGTCTGAAGCATCACACTACAGAGCGATGAGAACTTGAACCAATGTGGCTTTGAGGTCTGTGTGTGGTTAAACACTTAAACTGCTTACACAGGTAGGCTCTCGATAGGTTGCATATGAGTGGCAGATTGGGTTGTCAAATCTGACTTTTTCTTTTTTTGAATATAGCAAAGGCCTAATGATGATGCAAATGTAAAGTTTCACATGTAAATGTGGAGGAAAAAAGTAAACTATGATAGCCCTTCCCTTCCTTTCCAAAGCCATTGAACGAGCTGTCTTTAAACAGGTCAAAGGATTTCTCACTCAGAACAACCTCCTTGACTCCAACTAATCCGGTTTCAGAAGTGGCCACTCCACTGAAATGGCGCTTCTGTCTGTGACAGAACCATTAAAAGAGGCCAGAGTGGCAGGTCAATCCTCAGTAGTCATCCTGCTGGACCTATCAGCAGCATTTGACACGGTCAACCACCGCATCCTACTGGACAAGCTGACCAACATGGGTATTGATGGCGCAGCGCACTCCTGGTTCAAGTCCTATCTTACTGGACGGTCGTTCAACATATCATGGCTAGGACAGACATCGGCACATCACCAACTCACCACCTCGACTCCCTGTCTGTTTCTCCCACCAAAGTGGCAAGAAACCTAGGCGTCATGATCGATGACCAACTGACTTTTGCATCTTTTGCATTGATCACGTTGCCTCTGTGGCTGGGTCGTGCGGTTTTTCCCTATTCAACATAAGGAAGATCAGGCCGTACCTAACCCAACATGCAACCCAGCTCCTGGTACAGACCCTGGTTATCTCTCGTCTTGACTACTGCAATGTCTTCCTATCAGGCCAACCAGCCTGTGCGGCTGAGTCCGCTACAGATGATCCAGAATGCAGCTGCATGTCTGGTCTTTAATCAGCCAAAAAGGGCACGTCACACCTCTGTTCATTGAACTTCACTGGTTACCCTTGGCTGCTTGCATTAAATTCAAGGCACTTATGGTGGTCTACAGGGTGAATGATGGCTCTGCTCTCATCTACCTGAATACTCTCCTGAAGCCCTATGTCACCCAACGACCGCTTCACTCCTTTAAGGAACGTTTTCTAGCACGGCCAACACTTTGTGCAGGTCAATCCGGACTTTTCTCATTTCTGGTTCCGCGCTGGTGGAATGACCTTCCAAGTGCTACCAGATCAACTGATACCCTCTCCACCTTCAAGAAGACCCAGCTCTTCCAAGAATATCTCCTGGCGTAAATTTTGCGAATGCACAATTTTATTTCTCTGCACTGTATTACACTATTGCACTTTCAACTTAAAATAGTGCAGTTTCTATGTTAGCAATATCCACTGCCTAAATGTAAATGTAATGTAAATGTAGCCCAAACAGATCTAAAATGACCTAATGTCCACAGTTGTATTTTGAACAAGATCAGGCATGAGTTTGTTAACCTCACTGAAGATATGAAGATGTGATAGGTAGCCTAGCAGTGAGTGAGGCCAGTTTCATCCTCTCAGGGATACTGCTATTTTGAACCAGCACCTAAAAAGGTAAGTTATCCATGATGCAAATCCTATAGCAAACATACACACCTAGGCCTAGCAGGCTCAATGTGCTGTGTTTGCCATGGGCTTCACCACAAAATGGTAGGCCTAGCCTGGTCTCTGTCACACACTGTCACACACTTCAACAACATTGTCGAACTTGACCACATTGTGCGTGAGAACTAGCTGTAATGTGCTGCAAATAATTCTAGGCTAATGGGATTCAGAGTGCAGCTGTAGGTTATCATTGCGGAGTCAGCTACGATCTGTAAGCCTAGGGGCCTGGGACCATAATATGACACTTAAAAGTATTAAGATTTAGGCCATCCGTACTGCTTACATTCATTAAATCCACTCTGTTATCTGATGAGGTTTTGTGAGAAAAAAAATAGTCGTGTCCTCAGCTGACAAGTACAAATTCAATGTTACCATTTCCAATCTCATCATCGTTGAATAGCCCACGTTGCCTTCCTATGAGCGGACACCCCTTGGTAACAGCACACATGGTACTTCCCACCGCTGCAACACGGAAGAGTAAGTATCTAGAATTACATCTCAGAACAGGAGACGGTAAACTAGGAGGGTGAAGGAGCATAGGGACTTAAACTGAGAATGTAATCATAGTGGGCTATCATAGATAACGGTACACGGAAAGTCAACTTCCAGTTTTGTCCATGTTTTCATCGCAACAGGTACTTTCTGAAACCGAAAGTAAACTACATGAAGTGGTCTCTATACCGTTACGCAAACAGAATGAAATAATCGTCGGCATCACTTTTAACTTAAGACAGCAGAATGTTCTGTCAAGGTGTTGGAAGTATCTTAGGCTACAACTTGTGCTTCTTCCTCATAGGTTACGCAGTAGTAGGCTCACTGTCAACATCAGCAGACTGATTGTCAGTGTCTTTAGGCCTTACAGTTGTTTTGACAGTGTTGGTGTAATTAGAGATATTACAAGCCTGTGTTGTAACTAAATAAAATGGCTTTTACTTGTTGCTCTACTTGATTGATTGATTTCAGGTCAATTCAGGCCATGCTCAGATTTCTATAGGAGTTGTTCACAGCCGCCATCACACTGTCGGGCTAGGCCAAGGCTAATTGCTTTCACACCGTGCCAAGCCTTGCTGAATTGAGGCCATCTCCGGTGTACTAACCCCAGATCTTTGGGCCAAATCAAACCTTGAGCCATTTGGGGCTAACTGGTGCAACTGATGAGGTAGCTTCAAGGTAGAGAGCAGGACTTGAGTCAGGGTTTAACACAAAGTAATCATAACATGAAGTAAGTAACTTAGGCCTGAGAAGTCTGAAAAAAAAAAAGTTTGGGCTTAGTGGGGTTGGCATGTCCCGATGGTATAAAGTGGGATTTTGTAAACTACTTGAAGTTTTTAGACCAGACTTGCCATATGATAATGTTATAATGTTATGATGTATAATGTTATAATGAGTGTGTTAGATGAACAACATGTAGCCTAATTACTTGTGTGTGTGAGTGATTATTGTGGCAGGTGGAGGCAGTTGATCAACCACTGCTTACTGATACTACCAAGACTTTTCTCCCCCTAAACAGATTAGTTTTGTGAAGCAAGTTGACCATGGCTAAGCAACCCACTCTCCAGGAAAGGTACCAGGCCTGCATGATCCTAAGTGGAGTTGGAGATGCACTGGGGTACAACAGTGGACGCTGGGAGTTTGAACCAAATGGTGAACTAATCCATAAGGAAGTAGCCGCTTTAGGGGGCTTGGAAAACCTGGATGTGAAGCTTTTTCCTATTAGTGATGACACAGTCATGCATCTGGCAACAGCTGAAGCTTTAGTGAAGACTGGAAACAATGGATCAGTGGAAGACTTGTATGTTGCCCTGGTCAGAAAGTACATAAAGTGTATGGATGATATGTCTGGCAGGGCCCCAGGCAAGAATCTGTTCAAATAATTTCAAATAATTACATTTTCTTTTTTGATGAAACATCAACTAAAGAGCAAGATTAGAATAGGAAAGATAAATAAAGTCCTTGAAGTATTTTGTTAAATGCAAATTTGTCATGATTGGTAAGCTGTAGATGTACATGACTTCACTCATTTATACAATTTGATTAACACATCAAACATTGGTGCGTTTATATCTTCAGTGTACTACAACCATTATTAATATCCTTTCACACCTTTAGGAATCACATGCATAAGAAGCACTGAGCATTTAAAGAAAAGCCAACCAGGTAACTGGAGGATCCCTTTCAGCAAAGTTGCTGGGGGCTGTGGGGCAGCCATGAGGACCATGTGTGTGGGTCTGCGCTTCCCCAGTATTGACCAGGAGCGCCTCCTGGTGGCCGTGAGTGTGGAGAGCGGACGCATGACCCACCACCACCCCACGGGCTACCTGGGAGCGCTGGCCGCTGCTCTGTTCACAGCCTACGCAGTGAGGGGCGAGCCCCAGATGGAGGCCTGGGGCCAAGGTTTGATGAAGGTGCTGGAGAAGGCCAAGGAGTATGTGATGCAGGCAGGGCATTGCGTTGAAGAAAACCTGGAGCACTGGTGAGATTCTAGATTGCAATGGGAATTCATGAAATTCTATATTTTGTCTATGTTTTTATGGAGGTGTGTTTTTTTTAATTACATAGAGATAGAAATAGATCTTTTATTTTAATTTTTAGTCATGGTCTGTGTTGCCCAATAAAATGTAAAGTTTAGAATACCTGGTAGTGCCAGCCTACCAGGCATGTGATTATCACTTTGTAATTGTGTTGATTTATTACCTGCATGGCAAGTTAGTGAAAGAATGCAGTGTGACTGCTATCAAGACAACTCAAAGCCATCTGAATTCCACATAGAGCATACATGATTGGATTCAGAGAAATTAGAATATGCTTTTAAAAATGTCTTTCCAAGTTTGTGGGATTTGCACAAAATTCACAATTGATCTTCTATGTATTATAATGATTACTAATATTTTACAAATATATTAATTCTAATATTGTTATGAACAGCCACTGTATAGTTTCTGTCTACTATAAACACACCTGACCTGGCCCTGATTAGGTTTATGTTAGTTTTACTGTTATTAATTATTATAAATTACTATTAATTGTAGTCCTTGTAATGTTTACATTTGTAATTATATGTTAGGGACTATTTCAGAAACAGCTGGAAGAGGTACCTTCAGCAAAGGGGAATCCTTGAAGGAACTGGCAAAGCACAGTTCCCCGATGACTATGGAGTGGCAGCGAGGGAGGCTTTCTACAGGTCAGTCAGTTATAATGGAACTGGTGGTGCCAGTGGACATGACGCACCCATGATCGCCTACGATGCCCTGCTGCGGGCTGGAGACTCTTGGACTGAGTTGGCCAATCACAGCTTCTTTCATGGAGGTGACAGTGACTCCACTGCTGCCATTGCTGCTGCCTGGTGGGGTGCCCTCTATGGGTTTCACAACGTGCCTCCCAAAAACTACCAAAACCTCGAGTACTACAAACGCTTGTCCACTGCTGCAGATGAACTGTACATATTAAGGGTTACGCCACTAGATGAGGTGCTGATTTGATGGTGTCTACTGTAATATACAATTACCATTGGATGCCATCAGATCAGATGTGTGTAAGTGAATGCTGTTGCCCCTGTACTTTTTTGTGTTGCTGTGAAACTACCCGCATTGACCAGCAGAGGGAGTCGGTGACAAAATGGAGAGAGATGTCCACCTCCTGGCTATTGATATCTACAGAGATGTAAAATATATAATCTATAATCGATGTGTAATAAACACGTGACAATCAGAGCTCAAAATTGTAAAACTTTTCGTCTTCGTATTTTTAAGCAAGTGCTGCGCTCAGTACCCAGTACTGGTTCTTTGTGTTAAATGATGGTCTATGCTGGTGGTTAATGATAGCGGATGAAAAGTCCAAATGTTCTGAGGCTTTGTCGATTCATTCGCCTGAGTAAGAGAGATGGAGAACGAGAGATAAGTGTGGGATATAGCCTTATACCTTTACACGTGTTTAAAATATGATAAGTCGTTTGTTTCCCTGTATATTTTAAGAATAAAACAATCTTTTTGAACTGTTTGCTGTTCCGTGATTGATAATCTTAACTAAGATTCCATAGAATCGTGATTAACCAGGGCTAGCAATCATGATCGTTTTTTCCGGTTCGGGTTGAGTTAAAAAATCAGCATAATTTTGTGCTGATTTGCAATTTTGCGCTCAGGGTTGGCTGCCATAGGACGGGTTGGTGCGGGTGTTTAAAATCCTTGACCCGCGCATTATTAACCCACGTTGTCCGAATGTTTTATCCAAATCCGAGTCCAAAACAGACAGACAGACAAACAAACGCTTAATAGTTAGTTTATTTTGGCAAATTACCACGATTCTGGTATTGTAAGAATCAGCACACACACATAAACATGGTTATGCTTTTATTTACTTGGTAAACACTTTTATAAACCGAAATCTCAGTATTTCTTCTGACACGCTTTTATGGTGAGCTACATGTAAAACCAACAAAAGAAACTGGTTTCCTTTTAAATAAAGCCTGATGGAAGTCCCCAGTGTGCAAGGCTTGTATCCTTCTCGTTTTGTGTCACTCCCTGATTATGATGCTGTGCCTTGTCTGTCTCGAACAAACACACAAACAAACAATGTGTACACAGTGGGATCTAACCCCCTCTCGTAGCCTACCAGGCTATCCAGCCATTTTGACAGGGATCTAACGAGAGACGGTTAGGTCCCAAACTGCCATCTCTCAGTGAATCCGTCATCTTCACTTCCGCTGTGCTTTGTTATACTGCCCCGCGTAGAGACCACTGCATAACGGTTCCGTTTGGCGCACGTCAGGGATCTAACCCCTACTGGAGGTTATGGAACGGAAGTGAAGGAGACACCCAAGCAAAAATCAGTTTCCTTAACTTTTTTCCAGTTTTGTTATGTTCATCAAAATCTAGCCTATCTTTATTAATTGTAAAAGCCTGTAACACTTGCATTTTAATTATATGATAGGGACTACTTTGGGGAAAGCTGGAAAAAGTACCTTACAGAGAGGGGAATCCTTTAAGGAACTGGCAAAGCACAGTTCCCCGGTGACTATGGAGTGGCAGCAAGGGAGGCTTTCTACAGGTCAGTCAGCTACAGAGGAACAGGTGGTGCCAGTGGACATGACGCACCCATGATCGCCTACGATGCCCTGCTGCGGGCTGGAGACTCTTAGACTGAGTTGGCCAATCACAGCTTCTTCCATGGAGGTGACAGTGACTCCACTGCTGCCATTGCTGCTGCCTGGTGGAGTGCCCTCTATGGGTTTCACAATGTGCCTCCCAAAAACTACCAAAACCTTGAGTACCACAAATGGCTATCCACTGCAGCAGGTGAGCTTTATGAGCTGAGGAATCAGCCACTCTCACTGCTCACATGATAGTGGATGAGGTGCTGAACTTACTAAGGGTCTGTACCAGGATGCTGGGCTTTTGGATTTAGTTGCTGATCTTGTATTGTTTCTCAATGTATGCTACTGACGGTCTGCTGTTTGACCCTTTATTTCTGCATGAATACACTG
Organism: Tenualosa thibaudeaui; assembly: GCA_027481765.1. Classification (NCBI taxonomy): domain Eukaryota; kingdom Metazoa; phylum Chordata; class Actinopteri; order Clupeiformes; family Clupeidae; genus Tenualosa; species Tenualosa thibaudeaui. The sequence continues at coordinate 2,733,793 of JAIFZK010000071.1, forward strand.
CCATGGATAATGGCCCAACTGTATAGTGACAGGAAGAAGACTCCTGTCTCTTTTGGGTTGTGCAAGAGTGATGTCTAAAACCAAACTAATATTATTGCATCTTTTATCGCAATTACTCACTTTAGCCATCAGATAGAGCCATTTGTGCATGTTATCGCATTTTGTCTTTCAGTCACTCACTTCAGCCATCCTATGGAGCGAGATAGGCTGTTTTAGCTCTAAAGATTTTCAGAGGTTTGCAGCATTTGTTCCATCTTGCTCGATTTCATGACACTATTTTTAAGTACTTCAAAAGGTCCGTGAGTAAAGAATCACTAAGCGCAAAGCCATGTTGGTCAGGCCATCTTACTGAGCTAATACTACTTAGATTTTTCTGAATTGATGAGTTTGATAGAGGAGAAGAATACAAAAAAATGAATACATTTTTACAGGATAGAGAATGTATTCTGCTGTCAATTCATGGTGACACATGCACCAATAGTAATTCTTTGTAGGCTATCTAGTGTTTGACAAATATTTCTGATCCCCCCCCTTAACCTCACCTGCTGAATTCCCCCTGTGCCTCAGAGAAGCATAGGGGGAACTGATCAGATCCATCCCAGAGTTGTGAGGGAAGCATAGGGGGAACTGATCAGATCCATCCCAGAGTTGTGAGGGAAGCATAGGGGGAACTGATCAGATCCATCCCAGAGTTGTCTAGTGGTGTGATATAGAAGTATGGAACCCCTGTGCTGTTGTCCCAAGGTCCGTCACTGACTGAAAAAACGTTCCCAAATTGCAGTCCTTTGATCTGTGGATAAAAACAGTTTTAAAAAAGAAAGAAATAGTCTATACTACTATGTGCTTATATATACTAATATACTAATGTATCAATTTGACACTAAACTTCCTCTTGTATCTCACAAGAAATTAAATATGACCTTAATGATCGATATTCAAGACCATGTGTACAATACAGTACAGTACAATCAGTGGTAATTTTACCTTCTGTGATGTACTGTTGAATTGATCTGAAAAGCATATACATAACTAGTAACAAAACAAAACTGGTTTCAAAGTCAGAGTCCTTGCTTTGATTTAAACAAATTAATATAAACAATTGTGAATAAAACAGTCAAAATCTGCACCCAACTTACATTTTCCTGGGTGGAAATAGTTGAAAGGAATCCCCAGTTGCTGTAATGAGCCAGATATCTAGCAGACTTCGCACTGTCAGTGTGTGGTGGAGGAGGAGGGATTGTGGGCACAGCTGAAAAACTCTCTTCTAGAAGTACTGTGGTCATGACGACCTGTGTTGCAGACGAGAAGTGCCACATTCTAAAGACCTTGAGGGAAATGTCATTATCATTGCACATCTTATATTATATAGGGCCTAATGGCACCAACATCAAGCCCCCCCCATCTTCTGTAATATTGCTGATGAATTAGCAGATTCTTTTGTTAAGCTCTGTCACTGCAATAAGCAACATGAGGCAAACGTTTGAATGATGTTTATGAAGCAATAGGTCTACCACAGCTGAATTAAATATACACAGGCAAGGCAGTATTTCAGCAATACTGTGCTGTCATAGGTTAATATGTTATTTTTAGTGGCAAGTACCTGCCTGGAACAGAAAATGGCAACTGCCACATATTTTGGATGGTAAATGAATACAGCAAAAGTATATTGTATTGCTTCTTTACTGACAGTACCTTTTATCTGTTTGCAAAATTGTCAATGACAACTGACAAAATGATTCACAGTCACTTGTAAAATGTGGGTTAATTTGTAATGTGGTAGCAGGGTTCAAGTCCAAAAGGCACTTCAATTATGTGGGTTTATTTGTATAAAAGTGGGTAGGTAGAGGCAGGTCACTGACGCCTCCCATATGTGAACTCTGTCAGGGAGAAAACTGGTTTAAGGTTAAGTAAGGCATTTTCATCTAGTCAACTTAAAGTATTTGTGTAAGTGGCAAAAGTTGTTCCTGCCTGATGGGTCTCAGCTAATCTGCCATAATGCCACTGATCATCTGAAACCAAATATGGGACCCAGGTTGGGACCTGATGATAACACATAAAATGTGATATTTGATATGTTGATGTTGTATTGACATTGAAGTTGTCTTTAACATGGATTAAAGTTGGCTGTGGCTCCTTGAGTTTGACACTATGTCTGGCTGCTGCAACACTGTCCAGCCATAAATTCCTGATAGCCACCTATGGACTGACTTCCATGTAATATAAAGTGGGATAATACTCTGTAACTATTATGAACCTTAGCTAAAACCATAGACAACTTCTAGTCTATCATGGTTACTACTGATTGTAATTTTCCTGCATGACCCCTGGCAGTTGGGTTAGCCCCTTGAGTCGTGGATCTGCCCAAGGTTTCTTCCTAGACTACCTAAACATAAGGAAGTTTTTCCTTGCCCCTGTTGCTCTTGGGTGCTCCTTCTGTAAACACCACAAGACAATACTATTATAAAAGGTGCTGTATAAATAAAACTGAATTTAATTCATGTGGTAGAACATGATGTTCCAGTTGTGGTACAGTATTGACAACATGGAGCTTATTTTTAACATAACAAAAATGTTGTTTTTTCATTTTCGTTTTAGTGTTTCTAATTTTCCTTCACGTGAGAACCCTATATCAAGATTAAGAGTTCAACGGAGTACTTGTGGGACAGATCTGGCAAAACATTTGCACAACTAGCCTGCAGGTGGAGACATTCATTTTGGACTGATTTAGTTGGGAGAGCTATGGAAGAATGCAGTCATTTTAGGCTCCCTCCTAAAATGGAGAAATACTTCAAATTGAAAATCAGTTGACAGAGCTTAATATATTGATTTAATGTATCTTTTTAGATGAGCAATTTTAGTCAGTTTTATGTTTTACACCACCTCTTCTGTCAGATTTATTCCCTAAAAAACATATTATCCCACTCACTGTTATTGTTGCATTACTACAAATCAGATTTTTTATGTTGATTATGATTTTTGTTCCAGACCTCTAATTTCATTCATCTACTTCTTAATGCTAAAAGGAAGATAAACAGACGGTAGGTGGCAGTGTCACACTACTTTAATGTGCTGTGAATATAGTCTCTCTACATCTGCTTTTGCAATGTTTTCCTAAGAGTGGATGGTGTCAAGTGAGTTCTTGCACTTGAGGTGTACATGCCCAGACCTGAGCGTAAACTTAGAGGCACCGTGTCAGTCTGGTGGTGATTAGGTTAAAAATACCAGGTGTTGTTTATGTTAGCTTATCCTTTAGCTTTACACATAGGCTGGTGTCAGAATGAATTCATGAGTCATAAAAGTTATCATGTTATCCTGAAAGTCAGAATTGTAGATGTGAATAAATAGAGGTGGTTTGAAGGCAGTGTGATAGGTATACAAGAGCACAGAACTCTCTCTCTCTCTCTCTCTGTGTCTGTCTCTCTATCTCTATCTCTTCCTCTCTCCCTCTATCTAGCTGTACCATAGGCCTAAAGAAGGCAATTGATGGAAAAGGTCTTAATAGAAACCTTGAAATTATCTATAGTTCTTGATATAAGCACATAAAAGACATTGTGAATGTGATGGTTACGAAATCTCAAATGACTGTTAATCACATTCCCAGGTCCATCTTACCTTCAGGCAATGTGTCACAATCCCTCTTTTCATTTGGGTAAGAGAGAGGAATGGTTTGGAAATAGCATTCCCAGAAGTGTTTTTTTTTTTCTTTTATGGAATAAGAACATCCATATAATCACTTAATACACTGAACAGTCTCCTTCTGGATAGGAAAAGGAAATCAGGCAAATTTTGCCTTTGAAAACAGGATTGTCTGTGCATTCTTGGGTGAGGAAAGACAAGACACACCTGACTAGAACAGGAGTCCCAGACTTGTCTGGAGATGCCGGGGTGCATTCCAGCACTGCTGCAGTAGGGAGTAATTGGAGCTTCCAGGGCTCCGCTACGCGTGGTAGGAATAATATATAAATTAACAATAATATATAAATTGGGATTAGACCCCATGATGAAACAGAATCCCAGGTCACGATCTAATGATACCGGTTTTTGTAGTCATTAATATTTCGATTTTAAAACCTTATGCTAGACTATTTTGTTTTTTTAGACTTAAATGAGTGGAATGAATTTAACCACTATAGTTTAGTTCAACAGTAATCTCAGAAGCATTCAAATGCAGAGTAATTTCTTTGCTGTTGTTTGGACGTTTGTACATGTGCCATTGCTGAATAAATACTGAAGAGACTGAAGACCACTATATCTGTAGGTGGAGCAAGAGGTCAGCGGGGCCACAGGCCCTCTGGCATGAACACTGAAAGCGTGTGGCTGTACAAAGACCACAACCAGCGGAGCGCTCTCTGTTTAAAGTGGGGCCCATGTGTCTGTCAACACCAACACGTGCCATATGCAGCATCAGGACTCTACCCCGAGGCTCCAACAGGATCCAACTCTGCTAATCTCCAGCTCCGTGGCAGCATCTGGTACGGTCGCTGCACATTCCCTAATGGGGTATGTCATCCCAAAACAACACAAGCGTGGTCATATTCACTCTCTTATATGGGGCAGAACACCATTTCTATGAAACTGGCGTCAGACCGTCTTCCTCGCAATTCTAAAAATGTACTACCATGCCGCTTTGTAATGAGACACAGATATGTGTACCTCTAAATGGTCATCTTGAGCATATTCTTTCTCACAGTGTGTATTATTAGGTAATGTGAATATGTCTGACTTATCTCTACAGTGGTCCTGTAAAGCACTTTCAGTGCTTAGAGGAATGTAAAACGTACTCCACCATTAATCTTTTTATTTTGGCCCAGTGAGCATGCTATACATGTAGGAACAGAGACTGATTTCTTCACATGTGTTTGGACAGTGTACCAGTAAGTGTTGAGACCCATACCATGCATATTCATACAGTGTTATTCAATGTTAAATCACAGCCTATGTTACTGACTTAGTGACAGATAAATAAATTATGCTATACTGCGAGTAGTCACCATAGCATCCTTCATTATGGTCCTGAGTAGCACTCATTAATTTCCTTGATTGGTCTGTTGGGGTTCAGTGCTTACATACAATGAAATAGTTATGTGATTTTTCTCCATCATATATGAAGAGTTCAGATACAAAGTCCATTTGTGATGAATTTAAAGAAATATACTTATATCATTTTGGTAAACTTTATTATCAGTCCACCTCCAATTGGATAGTTTTGGCTTGATTTAATTTTACTTGATAATCAAATTTTAGAGATTAGATTAGAGATTTTGAGATTACTAGGTAATAATTATTAAAAAAACTTAATTCTTGCATATCTCTGAAAATGCACTTAGAGAGCACTTAGAATGACTTATGTCATTGCAATGTGGACTGTGCTTCAAGTGAGTACAGACTGTTGCCACTGGCGTTCAGGCCTAATTTTCACTTCATATTTCCTAATATAAATCATCCTCTTTGTAAACATATTTGTATGTTTGTAGATTCAATACTCATGACTACACTATTGTGCATTGTGTCAAATGGAAGGGAATGCATTACTTCAATAACATTTAAGCAAACTCTCATAGTCCATGCTGGGTTATCTGGCCAAAGGCAAAGCCAGAAGGCCAGACATGATGCCACCCTTCAGCAATGTACACTCTGTGTTAATAATTCATCAGTGTTGTGGGAAAGGCCAAGACAGGGAAATTGGATTTGCCACTTTAACAGCTCTGTGAAGGTTTCACTTGTTTAATTGATGACAGGGGAGTCTCTTTGTGAGCAGGAGAGTAACCACCATCCCGAAAGTCAACCTGGCTGAAGTTATTTTTTATGACAATTAGAGTGCATGGATAGTCTTTCATTCTGCTCAATCTATCAATGAGTCTTCTGAGTTTAATGGATTGCTTAGTCACCTGTAAGGACCAGGTAGTCTTTTCAGAGAGAAACTGTGAAATGAGCAAAGATTGACCAAAGATGTAGTGATTTAAATCAAATTGTAATTTATGGCTGACTACATTCATTTTTGTAGATGATGAAGGAACTTGGTCAACATATGACTGTAGTTTAGAATTATATCATATCAGTGATATTATATCAATATATTATTATTATATTAGTGATATACAATCAGTGCAATGTTTTATTCTTTTAACAGCATGTGTATTTGTAAAGTTGTGTAGAGATGTAGAGGATTCATGGACGGTACACTCTCTCTCTCTCTCTCTCTCTCTGTCTCTCACTCACTCACTTACTCACTCACTCTCACTCTCACTCTCACTCTCTCTCTCTGAGTGCTTTACATTTGATGGGCTTTTCGAGTTCAATTGCAATCCTGGGGCTCTCTGCCTTTGACGTTCCCCGTTTCCCTCTCGTTGATCAAAGCGTTGTTGGCGCTTTCTCCTCCAGGAGGCCAGGCGCTCCCCCGCAATGCCTCATTGTGTAAGTGTCTGCAGGGGTGCTGAGAGCTGCGGGACGGGGTGGCCAACATCCAGCCTTCACAAGGAACAACGTGCAAATAAGCAAAAGTTCAAAAGAAGACATGTGTTGAGCTGAATTAGTTCAACAGGGACGTGTTAAAAGTTTTCAAAACTCAGACTGAGACATGGGGTTTCATTATTTTGTAGTTTATTTTGTAGTTTAGGTTATTTTGTGTATTTTGAGTAGATTTGATCATTTTTTTTAAGTTGTTCCTCTAATCTTCCAAACAACATGGAGTGGGGAGATAAACACGAGAGGTATCAAGCAACGCTGCCCTCGCCATGCTAATACTGTGTGAGTTGCTGAGGGATTCCCCCTGGATACGATTTGTCCAAACGTGTTAAAAGGGGTGTGTGTGGGTTTGTGTGTGAGAGAGAGATGGGGGAAATCCTGCTCTCCTCTCTGGAGCACTGTAGTCTTTCCTTACTTCTACACCGAGCAGATTTCGGGGCAAATATTGAACAGCCAATTGGAGGAGCCGCATGGCACTGTGTCACTCAGCCAGGCATCCAGTCCCCTTTTGACTCTGCCTCTTGTTGCCAGGGTTGTTTCTGCCCGACGGGTACAGTGCTGGAACTGGAGCAGAAAATGTAACAGAGAATACTAGAGTACTTACCCTTTCACCTTAGTAGCTCCACACAGTTATGTACAGTTCATTTTAGATGACTTTGTAAATACTTTTTCTTTTTTATCTCTCTCAGATTGTCCAAAACACATCAGTAGCAGAGCTGACCTGTGGTTTACTCCTACAGCACTGTCAGGTTTGGGTTATTTGGCTCCGAGGAGTTGTAGTCTTCCAAAAAAAGAGGACATGAAAATGTTATTTTCGTTATGATGTGCTTATCTGCGTAGGATGCCTTTTATGGAACCCTTTTTGCAGCGCTTTTAGCCTGCTGCTCTGAGAGTAGAAGTTTGAAAGTAGGGCTGATCTTGAAGACTTCAAGCCTAAGATGATAGGCTTGCGTGTTCTGAAGTCTCTATACCGCAGCAGGGTGGATTATAATTGGCATGCCCTGCTGTTTTTGACAACCCGGGACATTCTGTATTTCAAAGTATCGTTCGCTCCTTGCCTGAAATAGGGAGGCAATAGACCCTTTGATTCTCCCTACCAAACCAATTGATACAATAGTGTACCAATATTTGTTGATAGGAGGAAGCTTTTGTGTCCTTGTGTGAGCTTGACATCAAAACATGTCGAATCTGATATAACACCTTTCCTGTCGTGTTTAATATCCTTGTCTCTTGTTGGATCGGACACTATCCTTTTGACATAGTGGGTGTGCTGATAGTGGGTGATAGATTTTAGTAAGTATTTGGTAGATTACAGGGAAATAAAAGGTAAAACATGGGCAATGGTGGTACATGAAAATCTTGGTGACATCTAAGGTTGGCAAACTTATTCTGCTCTGAACATTCTGACTAATATCCCTTAAAACATTGATTCCAGGGACCCCCAGGGGTCCGCAGCAGGTTGCCAGGGGGTCTGACAAAAATTCTGCTGTTGTTTAAATACACATTTTGCTATAGTATATATAAACTTTTCTTATGGGAAGAAAAATACATGTACAATGTGATCTGATCAATCACATTGTGCTCATTATTCACGACTGCAGTTATGAGGGGTCCTTGAGGAAATTTACGCTCCATGAGGGGTCCCCCAATAAAGTTTGAGAAATATGAGAAATATGGATTCTATTAATCTCAGCATTTATTGCAACACAAAGTTACATCACAGGAGGACCATTCAAAACAACTGGTGTGGAATCTCTGTCTGAAATCACCCTAAACAGACACATAGCCTTAAGAGTGGGATTGACAGATGTTTAATTGCCACCATTCAAGTTCTATTCTCTCCTCCCTGGACATGTTTGAGAACAGACAGGCACACAGTTAAGTCACATGATAGCAGAACCATTCCTAGCCACCTCCAGGGAAACAGACTGTCCCTCGAGAATATTTGCTGGTTGATGGTGCAATAAAATGGGAAAGACAGGAAAGGCCACGCATGATGTGCACAGACTCTCAATGTAATCTCCAACCAAGGTTACATCACTAATCTTGTGGCATTCACAGCCTACAGCCAACCACTATGTGACCTTTGTGGTATACACCACACAGATATGGAGATTTCTTTCAAGTTCTTTAGGCCCTGTTTACACGTATCTAGATTTTTTTTATAAACGGATATTTTTTTATCCATTTCTTTTTTTTATTGTGTCTACACATATCCAGTGGAATCTAGAAAATACAGCGTTTTGAAAAAGTCTACTCTTTAAAAAAACATCCATTTGAGGTGGCTAAAACAAAAACATCCGCTTATAAAAATATCTAGATATGTGTGAACAGGGCCTTAGACACGCAGTATATGGGGACTTTATGTCACACTATGTTGCATTGTTGTGGAAAATCATAGAATAGTAAAATTAAATGTAACAATAAGTATATTCATGATAATAACCTATGTAAATACACAGCATTATGTATTGTTTTTTTAAACACTGCAGGAGAGGCAATTCACCCGATCATCCTGTTGAAGATTACAGTGCCTGATCTCAGGGCCTCATTCATCCTCACCCACAAACCTATGAGCATCACCAGTCCTACGGAAGAATGAAAAACAAATAAAAAAAATTAAAAAATGTTTAATTGTAACATTCGTAGAGCAACTGATTGCAGAAAGATAGATAGATCTGTTCTTCGAGTTTCTCTTCTGGTTTCTCTCTCACTCTGGCATGTGATGGAGCACTTGAGAATAGTGCTGAGTCAAAACTGCACATTCAAGACACAAACACACATACTCTCACAGAAGCCCACAATACAGCTACAATGCTTTATGGCGAAGTGTCTTTTCCCAAGGATAGTCCCAAGGATAGTCTTAACCCTAAAGATAATCCCAAGGATAGTCTTAACCCTAAAATAAAACCTCTCATCACTCGGTGTCATAAGAATAATCCCTAAAAAGGCTCAAATTATGAGAGACCAATCCCAGATCTAAGCAGCTATCTTAAAGAAAGAAAGTCCACAAAGGAGTCTGGTATTCATTAATGCCTGCTTTACAGCTAAAAGAACACATATACTCCATGAAATCCTTGTAATGTCTTATTGTTTTCTGCAACGGCTAACAAAAACCTGCTAAAAAAGAGCAGTTGCCGGAGCATGCTACGGCGTTTGAAGGGAGGCTGACTGTTAATAATGAATGTGTGACTGCTTTGAGCTTGTCACTGAGAGCTATTCACCCTCATAACATCACAGCTCAGTAACAAGCATTGTGCTGCAGCCCACGTCTGCCCCGCTGCCTGTACAGAAAGCTCAGTGGGGGGAAGGGGGATGCTATGCTAAGAGTTGGAAACTTTGGGTGGCACAGGCAGGCAGCATGTGGGTGTTAAAAAGATAGATAAAGGTTTGTGTGCTGATCCAGTGATATAAGATAAGATGTTCAAAGTTGATGCAGGCCTGTGTTGACATATAGTGCATGTCAATATGTTTTAAGTGAATAATTGTCCTTCCTGTTTATGTGTAAAGTTTCCTAAGACCTTATATGACCTAAGATGCCAGGGGTAAAACTCCAAATATGGTCAGTTTCCAAGTTTCTTCCGGTCTAGATTTACATATGACTGTGTAATTACTGTCCATATTGCACACACACACACAATAACATACAAATGCATTTTTATTCATCATAAAATATTCATGCATCAAACCATGAAGCCAAAAAACAACACAACTGATTGCTTTGGGTCAGCTGGAGGCATTTCAATTCTGCATAGTAACGAGCTGGAGTGCTGACACACTTTTAGGTGATTGGCTGAGTTGTATGCCAGCACTACAGGCCAAAGTGTTTTAGTAAGTCACTTTAAGGTCATTCTGTTAAGTGAGAACACCATCAGCCTCCAAGGCAACAGCTCGGCAAAACAATGCCATGTGCCATATTTACTTTTGAACCATTTAGCAACATCAAAATTCGATACAGTAGCCTACTTAGGCACATTGATGCAGTTTATAGACTATATAGAAAAATATTGAAGTAGAATTTCTCCTGTAAATATTATACAGCCAATGAAAGTAAGGTTGTTTCTCTTGTCTCTCTCTAGCGCAATAACAACTGGGCTGTGACGGTGCAAATCGCCTAAGTAATTATAGACTTTGGAAGAGTTAGACTTGGGCTTCTCTTTGAAAGTTGAGCAGAAAAAGGCACTCAAGTCATCCATTTTAAAGACGGTCATATTTGCTGTTTTGCGTTGCTCTGATTGGTTCTAGCGCTATCCAGTTTTAAAGACAAACGCTGATTCTGCCCCCAGGATTGAGCCCGGTCCAATGGTCGTGGCCAGCCTATACATTTTGATGTTATAGTTTGACTTGTCAGGCTATGACAACTCCAGTGAGGGCACCAGAACAACCTGCAACCACTACCAATTTTTTGATCACATAGGTCTAACAGGTCTCATAGGTGCAACACACTGATGTAGGCCTGCTCCTAAACAGTATCTAATTCAGAAGGTCTCCAGGCAACACATGTGCCATTGAATACACAACAATGTCCTTATCACCTGCTAAGCAACCCTCAGGAAAATCCCACCGAACCAGATTTCTGTAGTGTGGTAGCATTTTCCTTTTCTCACTGATTACATCATCACAGCGGCCATTGCCGCCAACACCCCAGAACTGTTGGTCTGGAGAGACGCTATTTACTCTGACATGTCCAGGGATGCTTTTTGTCAATTTAGTAATTTGTTAGCAGGAGAAGGAAGCTTTTGGATCACAAAGCAGGAAGAAAATTGTTTGAATGTGAGCACATCTTATAAGACAAAATTCTGAAGCAAATAAGATGCAAAAATTGTTGTTACTGGATTGTTAAAGTAGCGTATTTATAATAAATGACACTTGCAACTTGTCATATTCTAGCTGGTGAGTACAAGTACTTTGCAATGTAATTAAGGTCAAAAGCATTTCAGACTCTCTGGGGTGTTTAGACGTGACAGTTTCACAACTCCAGTAATTATCACTGACTACTAAGAATGGTTTAGAGTCTCTTTGCGAGTTAAGACTCAATCTGCTCTTGGCTCGCATGATGTGTATCATTACTTCACACACACACACACACACACACACACACACACACACACACACACACACACACACACACACACACAAAACAGATTCATATTCATATTTTGTGGGTGTCTGGATGCACTCCAATCCTCACCCCTCTCTCTTCCCATTCTCTGGCTTTCCTTGCTAAGTCTGTCTGGTGACCAGACATGGTTGCCTAGCAACCTGGAGAGAGATGGGATCACTCTGTACTGAAGAGGGAAAACGTGGTCACAGCCATGGAAGAAGGGAACAAACTTTATATGTATGTTTGTTTGTTTTATCTTCATGCACTTTTTTTTACAGGTGCAATTAATTGATGTTGCATATCTATCTACCTTTAATTGTCCTTAAGAGCAATCATGTGAACCCTTATCTAGGGTGAGTATCGTTGTCAAGTCTGGAGTGATTGGACGGAATTGAGTGACTGAAGGAAAAATATGGTGTTTATTAATTTGGTGTTTTTTTTTTCACCATGTCTGATATTTTTGTCCATGGATACATCAAAGCAAGAAATGGCAGTACTTTGAAAAGGTTGTAGTACATTCCAGTCACCAAGCTGTGGCAGAATTGTGCACAATTAAGACTTGGAAATGCAAATACAGTAGAAGCTGCTCCTACTGATGTGCAAATATTCAACAACAATTCAGAGACAGAGGAGGAACCCACAACCTAATAAGTTATCTAACAATTACATAAAAATTATGGAGTATGTAATATATTTAACATTCATGGGTATTCATTAAAACAAAATGTTTTATAATTAGCTTGAATTGAATTTGAGAAATCCTGTCACCTTTTGTAAACTTGCTTAGGGAGTAAAAGGACATGGTGGGGGTGTGGACTGTGTTTGCACAGCAAGGCAAGGAAAGGGCTGTCCCAGCTTGCTCCCATGCTTGAGGCTAAAACATGCAATCACTGCTACACCAGAAGTTACTAACAGTGTTCTTTGTTCTTGTTGTTTTGCATCAGCAACCAACCAACAGGCAAATCGGAAAGTTTGTAAATTTTTCCTCACATTATATTAGATGTTGTGTCCATGTAAACCATGTAGAAGGGACAAAATCAAGTATGTTTTTCTCTACTGGGCCATCTTAAGAAAGCTTTTATTATTATTATCTCCTAGCCTAGAGGCTTGACAGACTGTAGTCCTCAAATATTGTTTCAGATAAGGGTCAGAAAGCTGGGAGGGGAAACAGGTCTATTGTCCAACACTATTGTCATGGTGATAGGTGATTATGGGATGGCATAAGGGAGGGTCATTAGCTGCATTAAGCCTGGTCCACAGCGGTGCCCATTAGTGCTGCTGGAACCTTTGTTTTCCCCTTTTATGGACCAACAGGGCCTCGCCCAGCCAGGAGCCTGGCATAGGAATGTTGGATTATGGATTAATAGGTCTTCTCAAAGTTCAGGAACTTCCCCCAGTGCACAAGTGGAATGCTCACATTCTACACCAGGTCATGTGGTTTGTGGAAACTTCAAGGCTCAATCACCTCTTTAGACTGTACACAGTCCAAGGAAGTCAAGTTGGGTCTTAACTTGTGTCCTCGCGAAGTTCTTGCCCTGGTGCTGTTGCTGTTGTGAGCAATAGATAATAAATTAAAATACAATATACTGTATAAAATAATGATACACCATGCTAGAAAACTGTGATATGTGATTATTAAGTATAGTTCAGTATAGTTATTGGGCACAATCCCACACATTTTATACAAGTAATAGACAAGGAATGCACTAGGAATTGAAAGCTGATTTGGAAAAGGTATAGGAATTACAGTTGTCAAGCATAATAATTCCATGACAAATCTGTGGCTAAAAAGCCAACCATTTGAATAGTACACCAATACTACTCTTGTTTTCAAAAGCAATTCTTCTCTTTTCAAAATCCATTCATCAGCGCACATGATTTAACTTAATTCAGTTGCATTAATTTGCCTGTTTGGAATCCTCAAGTGCAAAAAAAGAGATTGCCCCAGACAGACCCAGACACTCTTTAACCCTTTCATGAGTTGCTTCTCAGACTGTCGATCTGAGTGCTTCATCTCCCTGAGTCAGTCTGATTGCTCCTGAGAGGATGGCGATGGTTAGCACAGTGGTGTCTCTTAACTGGCTGAGATGTGTGCTCGGGGGTGGGGGCAGATTGGGATGGTGGTGGAGTGGGTCAGAGCAGGATGGGGAGGGAGGAACAAATGCAAGATGATGTGAGCAATTGGCCTCTCTTTCATCTCATCTCACCATATCCCCTTATGCCTAGTAGTCATCCTCTGCTGTCCTAATTACGGTCTGACAGGGCCAAATGCATATTAGCCAGACTTCAGCTCTTGCCAAGAGACAAAATCAGAGTAAAGAGAAGATAGAGCGGAAAAAAGCCTTGATAGAGACACCAGGGTTGACATAGTAGTTGGTGTTAATGTGCTGTAAGTTGCCTGCGCGGTGACCAAGTAATCACTTTGATTAAAGAGAAGGGAACTATTTATTGGTTTTCCCCTAATATTTCTTTACTTTTATTTTTCAGCGTGGTCATGGTCAGAACTGTGTACAACCCCAAACAGTATTTGATTTTGTATTGTGTGGCATTATTCTATGACATGAGATAGGATTTTAGTATAACCAAAAATTATTTCTGCTATTTTAATTTCTGTTTAATAATCCAACCCCATGGTGTTTTCCAGGCCAAAAGTGATCATGATTGCATGTTAAGAGAGACATTAATGCACCAAGGTCAAAACTGCTTATCAAACGAACTACTGCAGGCTCCTGAGAAACTGCATCTAGCTCATAATAATATCCATCTGCATTTTTCTCTAATAAACACTACAGTTTATTTGATGCTGTTTTTTTTTATCCTTTCTCCATATGTTTACGTTTACAGCTGTTGCCATAGCAACCGCATTGCCTAGCCCCTCCCTGGCTCTCACCCCCTGCTGCCTGGGATGAAAACCATTAGGCACATTCCATCACATCCAGACTGCTTGGGCCTCAGCAGACTGCCTTCTCTTTGCCCACAGGCATCATTAGGGTTGTTTTGGTTGGTTGTTTAGGTGGGGGGTTGTGTTGTGTGCTCAAAAAATGCAGCAGGGACTGAGTGGTGAGACGTGTGTGTGTGCTGGAGGGGCGGGGGGTGTGGGTGGGGGTGGGGGTTGTTGCTGGGTGTGGGCGGTTGATGCTGAAATGCAAAGTGCACTGAGAGAGGGGGTGGGCGGATGGATGGAGGCGGACAGTGTGTGTGGTGCTGGAGTGGGGCTGGAGTGTCCTTGAGGGCTCTGGCTACCTGTAATTGAACTGATGCCATGGTGGCGGGAGCCAAGCAGCCCCTGCTGCTCTGCTGGAATGGAGACGCCTGGATGGAAGCCCAGGGGAAACTACACAGACAGGCGGACGGGGGGCAGTAGATGGCAGTAATTTAAACATGCACAGACGGATGCGCAGACATGAAGAGTTTCTGTGTGTCTGTGTGTGCGTGTGTGCGTGTGTGTGTTTGTATCACATAATATGGGTTACACATGCACATGCACATACTGTGCTTCACATTATACACAGTGGACAACAAATGTTAAATGTTGCTTTCGAACAAACATACATAAGGCATAATTTTCATGTATCACTATTGCCCTTTGCCCTAAACTCAGGGGCCAAAGTCCTGAATGCTGGAACTGTCCTGTCCATCCAGTAATCATGCAATTTCATTAAACTAGCTGCATTTTACAACCGTGAATGTGAAAAGCCATTAAATGGTTAGTGGTCGCATCATATGCCATATAAACTGTATATTGCACGGCACGGCCCTTAAGGAATTCAGTATCTCGTCTTGTGCTTTCTTTAAGCAAACTTTTGACTTACTTCCGTTATCCAGGAAACAGTAAAGCCATTATAGTTTAATCTCAGTTTACAACAGGGAAATTTTAGACTTGTATTGATTTAGTATGGACATAAAATAAAATGGCTGCAATCAGTTTCAAAACCTAAGTGAAATATGACACGCCATTATTGGTTACCTCTCCATTTCAAGAAACCTGATGCAGTGATCCATGACACTGATGTAATGGCAGAACCACACCGCACATTAGTGATTTCACTATAGGGCTCAACAGTCTGCACTTGCAGAGTGCTGTAAGGTTAAAAAAAGAAGACATCTGTGGGGTCCGGTAGTTGTTTAAGCTCATTATGTTTCAAGCGGTGGATATATTTTTTCAAGTATGCGTGCTATTCTCACGTGAGTGACTGATGGCAGCAGGTGGTGGGTCACAACACTTCCTACTTCTGCCAGAGCCAAAGCTACACTGTCTAGTCAAGCCAAGTCTGTTAGTCATTTACCCAATCTGAGGCTATTTCCCTATTTTCCTTTTAAACATTAAGCTTATTATCTCTTTAAAATTATACCTGCATTTAGTAGATAGACTCTCCTGCCAAGGTTAGTTAGTGTTTACTTTTCCAGTCAAATGAATGTGTCACCATCCCCACAGATCCAAAATGCAAGGATCGTTGATAGGCCTGCAGTCCATTGACCAAAGGCGAGTTAATGGGGGATCTGCAGCTGTGTATTATATATCTCACATGACGGTGTGCCAGAGTGTGGTGTGCTGCATATTAACATAGGAATGCTGGGTTGTGGTGGGATAAAGTCACTGTCAGACTGTACTCCGAGACTTAATCAATATTTCCTTTTATGTGGGATTTGATTGCTCTGCGGGCATGCTTGTTCGGGAAGAAGAACATGCTTTAACCTCTTCTAATTCTCTAAAGTGTTTCAGGTTGCTCTGGGATCGCTGTGAAACATTAAGCAGTAATGCCTGGACTGCAGAGTAACTCTCTCACTTTGTGTGTATGAATTTACACTTTTCTCGAGTCTCACTTTCTTGATTTCATGAACACATTTGTGGGGGAAAAAAATCTGCAATTTTGAGTGAAATAAGCTTTTCCTGCCAGTTCCTGATAGGTCAGTGGGTATTTTGACAGAAATTGACCACCAATGACATCTAAGCAGTTTGAGAAATAGTTACATCTTCCCCTCTTAAGGAACACACTCTGGATACTATTTTCTACATGTGACCTAAAGGTATGTCTTCTTTCCCAGCATAAATACTGGGGTATCTGAATTCCTTCAGAAGATAAAAATACGCTGTGCCATGCTGCTATAGGGGAGTGTCATCTAGAAAATGCCTGGACTCCTTGTATGTGTGCTCTGTTTCAGAAACAACACTGGACAGCTGGCCGGGTAATGTGGGGCATGTCTGTCAGGGATTTGCACTTGGGGGCAATACTATGGGGGAGGACGTTCCGAGCATCAGTGACTTTGATGCCGGCCATATTTTGACCACCCATCTTATTTTAGAGGCTATGCCAAGAATCCAGCCCCATAGATTGAATTCTTCAATATACCTTCCGAGGGAGGTCCCTCATGGTACAGTAAGAGGATCCACATTTAGGGCGGAGTGTGTGACCTTATGGCCAAAATAGATCACATGATCACATTCCCAATATTACTTCTAATGGAAATGAATCAGGTCTTGTGGAGCACACAGAGTCTTGCCATGGAACCCCAACACAGTGATATGTACAGATGAAACTGGACATGACTGTTAGTCAATTCCAAATATTTAGTCAAGATGCAATACAGATACTGTTATGTAGATACATAAATATATAGATGTATAAAATATTGTTGGTACTTGCTGTAGAAAAAAATCTTAGGCACTAAGATCATTATTACATTTGATTTCTGACATATTTGTTTTCTGATCTTAAGCTAGCAGAGATGGATACTGTTAGATCTTTTGTCAAGTACCCCATGATGGCCGATAATAACCTGTATCTATAGAACATTTGCTTAAAGCTTTCAGCAGCATCCTAGTACTTCATGAACTTCTTACATGAAGTGTTATGTAACAACAGCAGTGCACTATACACTTTAATTGAGTGAGTTTAAGTTCAATCAGTCAGTGGGAACAGAAGGGCCCTTGGTTGAGGTCAGGCCTGATGAGGAGCTGTAGAGGTATCACTGCTGTATTGGCACACCACAGCCCTGTTGAATAGCTCTAATAGTGAAAAGTAATCAACACGTGCTGAAGCCCATACTGGAAGCATTCACTAGTGATTTATTTACAAATGATGAACACATATTACCGGTACATGTCCTCGTAGTGAACCCCTAACTCAATTTTGTGCTTACTAGAAAAATCTCACTGGTTAATGTAGGGGTAGGGTATACATTTTCCCTGCTAAGCTAAAGTAATTTTGTAAGGGTAACATTTTATTTGAGGCCACCTTTCCTTATGGCAATATGAAAGGTGACCTTCATATAAGGCTGTGTATGATCTGTCATCGTCTTAAAAAGGCAAAAGGTAGAGGCGATGGTTGTCTTATATTCAAGGGTAATTGAAGGCTTATTTTGCTGTTCCTGAGAGCAGATTTATATTCGTCCTTTACACACCTTTGGATATATAGCACGAATGTTTGATTCATGGCAGAGGCTTTATTGAATTAACACCCCAACTGCTAAGAGATGCATGGTGTCCCCTTGTTTGAGGTAAATGACATCAGGTCAGCATCCCAGGTCACGTTGCACTGCAATGACAAATGTTGATAGGTGGTTGCTATAGCTTGTCTCATTTGCATGGCCTAGCCTGCATGCTCTGCTGAAATTTTTAATCAAATCTTGAACAAGCCTGAAAAACCTTGACAGCAAGGAAAAAACAGAAAACACTTTTGTAAATCACTGCAGTGTTTCTGTGCCACAAGCTGAAATCACAGAGCTGGTTTGGCTGTGTTAATGAAAGATGAAGCAGCCTCTGATTAGAGGCTGGGACACCTGAACTGGGGTTGTCTGGACTGGCCATTCAGGCCCCTAAACAAAGGGCTCTCACAAAGGCCTTGGGTCAACAGGAATGTAGTTACTCAGGAAGTGCTGCTATCAGATTGCTCAGTTCAGCAACTCTGAGAGGAAACATTATATTTAAAAATGTAGACATCCGTGAAGACATTTAGAGATACTGTTTTTGTTCTAGAATAAGATTTGAAAGAACACAACAATGACAGGCATCACATCATGGAGTCATCTCAGTATATTTATGTGTTGTTAATTTAACGTAGATCAATATTGTGACAAAGTAAATTAAAGATAGCACATTATAATGCAAATGTAAATGGGTTAAGAATTTATATAGATTCCATCTGTATATAGGCTTATTGAACAACATATAGATTTCAACCAACCATATAATGAATCTATAAGCTCATTTACTATTAGTGTTTGTTCAAAGTATCTCTCATTTGATATCAAAATCAGATTTTTTTTCAAGACCTTACAATACCTGTTATTGTTGTAAGTTGTAAGTTAAGATGTACATTTAACTTCTTAACTTAAAGAACTATATGGTTGTTGTCTTGCTTGTATATGAGTCTGAAGATAGGTATTTCAAGGGAGTGGTACAGATGAGCACAGTTTTGCCAGGAGACAGTTTTGCCAGGAAAAGGCAGAGTACAGCTGACTGAGCTCTATGTGTCAACAACAGTGACTGTGGTATAAACTATTTAAATAATGACTCATATTTCCGTATTGTTTTTTATTTGAGTGGTAGGGGGTATAATATCAGAACACCAATAAGATAAACACTGATAGTAGATAATATAGTTACACAAATCCTGATGATGATGATGATGATACAATGCTGGAGCCAATGTGAAAACATACATATATGTGACATGAACAGCACTGGTGACATTTACCGTAAAAATCAGTGCTTCCTATGCTGATCAGACTTGTTGGTTACGCTCACCTACACAGAGTTTGAAATGCAAGCTGAGACATGTGGGTGAATTCTACCTCTCTGCCTACACACACAGACCCGTCAACAAGCATGCCAGGCACACACAAACATGCACGCACTTGCCACACACAAGCGTAAGTGTTGACAACGCCTCATGTCTGACCCTTCAGTCAATTTTTTCTATTCATTCATTCATTCATTCATTCATTCAGAATTAAGCTTTTTTTGTCTATTCATTCATTCAGAATTCAGAATTCAGATACAGTATATCTGACTGAAACATCATGTAGCTTTTCACATCCTATCAAAATGGCACATTTTTATTGTATAGACTTTAATCCCATTATCCAATTGACACAATTTTTAAATTTTCGTCTGCACACATAATGTTAGTTAAAGTTTCATTCTTTCATTCCAAAGCATAAAAAGGTTAGGATTTCAAAGGGAGTTGGCTGTAAAAAAAAAGGCTCCTCATTTAAAGGCTATTTGGACTGGAACAGGATTTACGTTCTCCAGCTGGGGACCTCTCCGGACTACCTCTGACCCCCTGGCTCCCCCTACACAAAGACCGGCTTCAACTCCCCGTCAAGTCTGGCCGTGTGTGGGAACGGCCCTTAAGAAAGCTTCTTCGACAGGAGGCTGGACAATGACACTATTGTGCCTGGGAGGGAAGTCTCCCACAGTCTGTCTCCTCCACGACATTGCATCTTTACAGTGCTGGGTGGGAGATGAACTGCCATGGCTTTGTGCCGGCCATAATACATGTGGGCTTTAGCAATGACATATAGTAACCAAGTACCAAATAAAACAACATAACATACACATTAAGCTAGTTTACATGTGTAAGGTCTGTTGCATACAGCTAGATGGCCATATCTGTGCACAACACACAACACCAGCATCTTGTTTCCTTTCCATTGGACTCTATTCATTCGCTGTTTGGAGTTGCCCCTACCAAGATGTATGTGTTGCCATTCACATACATTCTAGAGCCCTATGCACCATCTATCTACAGTATATCCATGGTCCCAAGTCCCTCCTCATAGTGTGTGAGAGTGAGACTGGGTCTCCATTGCTAAAGCTGAAGCCACCAAGCTTGGAGACACCCTGTGGGCCAAAAGGTTTTTTTTTATATTTTGTCTTTGTGGTTAGCAAACAAGAAAAGCAACTCCACCTGCTCTGTCAAAGGCAGTGTCTGAATGAGGGTTGTACTCAACAGGGGATGTTTAAACAGGAGGCCCAGTAAAGGTTGTCTCTAAGCAATACATGAGTTTTGCCACCGTCCTGGGAAAGCAATCCACACAGGTGAATGGAAGTTTTTTTAAAAATGAAGGGCAAAGAATTTACTGTGGAGATCTGTTGAAACTGATGTCATTGACTAAGAGAAAAAAGTTTTTATTAAAAACAAAAGGTTTTTTTTTTAAAAACTAAATGCTTTATTTAGATTATCTAAACCCAAACTGAGAGCTTATCCCCAAGAAAAATTGTTGTCATGGACCTTTTTTTCCACAGAGACTGCTGACAGTGAAGTATACTGATTTAGTGCAATGTGTAGAGCATATAATGTACTATATTTGTGTTGTGTGTGAGTTTTAACTGGGGTAATTTTATAAGATTACATAATCTAAAAAAAAGACAATAGCAGTCCCTCCCTGTCAAAATGGTGATCATTGAGGGTATGAAGTGGCCACCTTGTTTTAGGGTATGGCTGCACACAGTGGAATGTGGCACTATAATTGTTGGTGTGACGGCACTCAGGCCCTCTGAATAATACAGGTTAGTGACAGAGTGAGGGAACACCCTGGGATATCTAGACTGAGAGACCAAAGACTGCTTTTAGACTGGCCTTGCCGCTGTGAGGCTTAGCAAACTGACCAACGCAAACAGGTGGTTCATGTGTCCTCCACTGCTGGAGAGACTGAGAGGCACAGGTGTCAAAACAGAGACACTGCTAATGGTTTGGTTATGCTAAGCAGTTTATGCTAACCAATGAAATCCAAGGGATTCAGTAAGGGTCAGGATAACTCTCCTAAAGCCCAGTGCCTTCCTAATGGTTTTATTAAGTTAAGTTTATGGAGGATATGATTACTGCAGTTATGATCTGAGCAGATTTCGCTCTGTGTTTCTTCTTGGCTTGTGTGTGAAGTTAGGTCTATTGTAGACATTATAGCAGAAAGAACACACTGATATCTATCAAGTACATAGGCTATGATCAAAGAGTTGATCACAACAAACATTATAAGACATTAAGCAAAGTTGTTTTGTTGAGGGAAGATCAAGTGTAGGCCTATAATATATATTTTTATTTCCATTTATTTTAAATATTGTCATAGGAAAATATTTTGAAGAAATCGGCATCCTGTAGAACTGACATTTAGAATGAGATGGTAGGAAAAGCACCTCTAAAGAGACTCTCACTATGGCTGCTCCTAAAACAAAAGTGGTGGCATCCAATGGTTCTCATGCCTGTCAGGTGTTTGTCTACGTGGCATGCAAACATGTCCATGTAACCTTTTAATTAGCTGCACTTCTGTGCAGAGTGTGAATTAGAAGGATTTTATTGGCTGCCAAGAGTAGGAGCCATCACCATGGAGAGAAAGTGGAGCTTTGGACTCCATTCAGTCGTAATCCTTTGCATTCTGATGGATGCGTGCAGCCCTCTTGGGTGGACTCAGTGCCTACAGACAGCTGTGAATAGTTGCCATGTCAACCGGTCACCATTTAGCTGTTTGGAATGACCAAAACAAAGCCCTCATGTTACTTTACACAAAAACTATTTTAATTCCATATTACATTGCATTATATACATAAAACTTTACATAAACAAATCCATGCCTGAATGGTATTGTTTACCTCACATGCTAAATCTGTCATCAGCTTGGAAAACTCCTCATAAACAACTTAGACAGTCTGTCTGTCGGCCTCTTGATTATACTAACAACGTCTTTTCAATGCAAAGACTTCCAGCATTCAGTTTTAATAGCTTTGCAAGGTTCTTCCAAGGTCCCCTTCACAGGACCTGTATGACATGATTCATTAACCATATAATTTCAGTGGCAAGGCAAGTCCATTTCACACATGTGTTTATACTCAGTGGATTTCCAGGCACCAGATCACCAGGCAACTTCCATTTGTCACCTTCCTCTAATATGATAAGTCATGGTCTGTCTTGTCATGATTTCAGTTGGACAGCCAATCTGTCTTATTACTATACATACAGAATATTTATACTCCTCTAAGATTTTTAAACATGTGAGTTAACTTTGTCTCAAGCTGACAGACTCAACAGCAAGAGAGTAATGCCAAACAGATTCTTGCCTTCATATCTTTTCAACATGAGCCCTCCTTTCTGAGTCCTCTTGAAGTGACACCCTAAAAAAGGTAATCATGTGTGCATATTTTCACTCTGGCAGGAAGTGATAATGATTTCTCGCAGCCATCGCCTCTTGCTCACAGAAGGTGCGATGCCAGCAGTATCACCTCCGAACTGCTGATATCCTCCCTTCTCTCTTCAGCTTCCTCTTTCCACTCTGCCCATCGTTAGAGCAACCGCCTGCTGTCAGCAGAAAAATAGGGTCTTAATAAAGATTTTAAACGCACACATGCACACTCATGCTCACATGGTGGAGGCAAAAAAACAAGAACAGTCAGCACTCGTACACAGGAGTTTGTATCTGCCTAAGGGCCCACCCTGCCTGTTCAAAATTGGGAAAACAGGCATTAACAACTCCCGGGCCATTTGTTTTTCTCCAGAAAAATCAAAGGCTTCCACAGTGAACATGGTGTCTTTTTTTAAAGAACTTAATGGGCAATTTTTGATCAATTTGCACCCCAGCATAGGGTTGAGGGAAAGATTTGATCTGGAAATAATAAGGTGAGGAAATCCTCCCATCATCAACAATTAAGCAACTATTATGGGATGCACAACATCTTGATGTGATCACACATTATCCTAGTATCATGTACTTCATCATTTTACCTCTGCTGACAATCCCTAAGGAGCTCAGACAAAAAGTCCTTTCTTTAAATAATTCCCCTCTACTAATGATTCTATGTGGAAGGATTGGCCAAGCTTTCACCCCTTTTGCACAATAGAGAAACATGTAAGCATTTGCAAAATCCGACTCAACTGCTCCTTCCCTCTCTGTTATATAGTGCCAGACTCGATTTATAATTAACGACCAAATTGTATAGCTTGGTAATACTAATTCCTCCATCAGCTAAAATGCACAATGTACAAACTGCAGTAGTAGTGCCACTATCACCGCCTACAGTGAAAGCTGTTTAGACTTGTTTACCCAAATGATCAGGTGCCAAGCAAGAAGACAGGCCCCTCTCACACTCCCACTCAGCTCCAGGGAAACCACAGATTTACCACATGTCTGTTCACAGGAGCACTGCCAGTGCACTTTTACTGCACAAAGCTCAAGGCAAGCAAAGTAAAAAAAAAAAATCAAAAACAGCTTCTTTGACAACAGTAAAAGAGGAATCTGGACAAACATGTATAGACAGAGACAGACAGACAGATAGATAGCTAGAGAGAGAGAGAGAAAGAGAGAGAGAGATGACATAATAAAAACAATAGCAAATCAAATGGCAACTAGTTAGAAAATTGTATTGATTATTTGTTTTACCAAATAAATCAATAAAACTATAATGGCACAGTTAGAATATACATCAAAGAATAAAGCTGTCATGAGTATAGCGGTCTGTTTGTTTGCTTAGTCATGCATGGCTGCAGCCACCTCTAACCTTTGACCTTAGCCCCCTATAATCTCTCCTCTCTCTGCCTAAAAGCACCCCCTCTCTTCTAGTGTCCTGCTCCTCCACTTACTGACCAACAGAGAAATAACCTTTGACCCTCTGCCTAATGAGAATGTTCCACAGTCCTCTCCACGCACCAGCAGAATGCGCCGCATTCTGAGTGTAACATTTAACACGTGGTCAGTGATTAGCTCTGACAGAAGCACAGACAGCTAAACACAAGGATAGATAGAGGGGATATCTGTTTTTAGTTGTCTTTCAACTGGTTTTGCCAGATATGGGTTAAGCCTAGGTTTCTCTGTTGTTTTCAGTAGAGATTTTCACCAAACTTCTCTCTGTCTATTGGGATAAGGTTAATCCATGTCTAGGAAGCTGAATCACTGAGTACAACAGCAGCTGGATTTGGATTTTGTAAGAGCTTTAGTCTGGGTTGGAGTCTATCAAAGTTTTAAATTGTAATTGGAAAGTCTATCAAATCTAATCCAACAAATCACTGTCAAAGTAACAGTAATGGTGGCTGAGAGCTAAGAAGAACAACACGTATTTGGGTAGCTGATAAAAGATTGTCTACATCACAAAGGACAATTTGTGAAGACACTACCAAAAACACACTCTCAATTGTGATGTAAACTGAGGAAGTGATTACTTTGACAAGTGCCTGAAACATCAAGGTGTTAGCAATGAGTTTCTTCAGGCCAGTCTGTGTGTTTTCAACTAATAGGGTTATTGCTTCGACACATCTGAAGTATGAAGATTTGAAGTGGTAGACATCTATTGTTACAGTGAGAAAGGAAAAGCTGTGAGAGGACATGTTGTTTGGAGGATGTATCACTAGATACCACACAATTTGAAGCTAAATTTGTTGCCTGGTATCCATTTAAACTATTGGTTTTGAGCTTGGTGGACACTTTTTTCTTTAGTTGCATATGACATGGTACTAGATATTTCAATTTATGTAATATTGTGTGCTCACACTGTATACTGGACTGCTTATGCTGCTAAACAGCTTCTAGAAAAATCCAGACATACCAGAAATCTCAATATAGCTAAAATGTTGATTGTCACGTCCTCTTATCAGGTTTCATTACTCTGCTCAAAATGGCACAAGTGGACATGAAATTAGTAAAAGTTTGGTAGATGTCATGGATAGAGGACTAAGATGATTTTAATAGTACACTGGATCTGCTATAGGTAGTCTTTAGTGTATAGTGCAAAATGTTGTAATTGTAATTTCAGATGCACTAGGGTATAACAATAAGTCATTGATGTATAGGTTTGCTAATGATTACCTAGCAGAAATCACAAAAAAGAGATAGATTATGTGATAAACCAGGAAGCAGTGATGCACTTGCACAAGAATTTGCATTCCTTCAGAGATTGAAAGGGTGAGCAGATAAGGTGAAGGAGCAGGGCAAATGGAAAAGTAGGGCAACACAAACTCTGCTGCATCTCCATCTGAAAGGAGCTGGAGAGATTCGAAGGAGGAAATCATTTTCGCTTCACTTGTCACTGAGTAGGAGAACCAAAGAGAGTGACACAAAGGGAGAGAGAGAGAGAGAGAGAGAGAGAGAAGTGACTAGAGTTTGAGCTGGCTGCCCTAGAGCTGGCTGCCCTAATGTGCACCTACTGAAATGGCCTGTTCCATTTTGACAAATCACACAACCAGAGCAGAGAGAAAAGGACTTTGTTTACAGACATCATTCCCGATGGCCTCAGCTTAACCAAGCAGACTAGGCTTGGGCGATTGACAACTGGCGGGCCTCATCCACCTTAGACTGGGCCCTGGTCAAAACATTTAATGTGCCACTCGAAGTAGAAAGAGCTAAGCTATGACTAACCCCAGCCACTCTGGAGGAGCTGAGTAAGCAAATATATGCCCTGCTTTTATGGGATGAGCACACTGTTGTTGAACCTGCAATCTTACACAGTAGTTGTAATAACACATCTTTATGTTCACTGACACCGCATGGTTGACTACCTTCTTCCGCTAGTAGTTCCGCTAGTAATCTCTGTGATAATTAGTGATATGTTTATCCCTGAATGTTCTGCTGTGTGTTCCCCTTAGCTTTACCATTGAAAAAGAACATTGAATGATGATAACAATTAGATTAGTAACCGTCAGGCTACCAAGCTATGTTGTAATATGTCATGCTATGTCACCCGACGACCGCTTCGCTCCTCTAAGGAACGTTTTCTAGCACGGCCAACACCCTGTGCAGGTCAGTCCAGACTCTTCTCATATCTGGTTCTGTGCTGGTGGAATGACCTTCCAAGTGCTACCAGATCAACTGATACCCTCTCCACCTTCAAGAAACTCATGAAGACCCAGCTCTTCCAAGAATATCTCCTGCCGTAAATTTTGAGAATGCACTTAACATTTTCATTTTCTGCACTGTATTACACTATTGCATTTTCAACTTAAAATAGTGCAGTTTCTATGTTAGCAATATGCACTCCTTGTTAGTTCTTTCATTGTGTGAATGTTATCCCCTTTTGTAAGTCGCTTTGGATAAAAGCGTCTGCTAAATGCCTAAATGTAAATGTAATATGTTAATATATTTCTAAATGGTTAGTGAAGTCATCAAACCTGGCTGTGGTCTATCTAGTGGATGACCTTCACTATATAAGTTTAGCCTTAGCATTAGGTAAACAGGGTCTGCCTACAGGGCAGGTCTACAGGGTCACAGTTGCTGTATACCTGATAATTACAAAAATGTGTAATTTTTTGCCCATTCAATGTATGTAAATTGTGTATACATTGACATTCAATGTGAATGAAGACACACAGAACAGTTTTTTTCTCATTCTTCAAGAGATTATTAATGAGGTTTAAAAAATATACAAAATAACATTGTACAGGCATAAAATGTGCCCTTTTTGAGTCTACTCTGGCTCATTGGCTACTCTTGCAAGCAAAACAGCAAATATCACATTCTGCTTGGTAGTGACAATCCTTAGGCTGTGTTCTTTAAAGTTACACAACTCAGTTTTGACTAGCCAGGCCTAGAGTGGCTGACTAGGGAATCACAGATAAAAACACCAAACCAGTGTGACATCCTCCCCCATTGCTTATTAGTCTAAACTGGCTGGACAACACTTACTGTAGACACTGAGGGGGAAACATGCCAGCTAAACAATAATTGCATTGTAAAATGACCTGAAAAGCAGAATGAGTTGAGGGGATGTTAGGGGGTAATGCATGGCAACACAATGTGGCCTATTTTTCTGTGACAATAAAAGGAGGATCCTTTTTATACGAAGAGAGGGTCAGGTTTAGTTCTCATAGTGGAAGCCCCAACCAGGTGCCCGATTAGTATGACATCATGCTCTTCGGACAGGAAAAAAAAGGGTGACTGTTTTCACATTACATCTTCATACACAGATTCTCTGACCCTTTTTCTCAGATGCCATGGCACCAGCCAATCCCACAGACAGGTGGCTTGCCCTGCTGAGCCAATGATGGATTTCCATGCCAAGCCATGTTGAAAGCCTGTTTATTTATTCTGTGTTTGACAGCACTCTTTTGTCATGGGATTAAATGCATAATTCATCTATACATTACTAGCCCTGGAGGAGGGGATGGAGGTGACTGTGATTTTTGTCACCCCGACTGTTGGTTTTCAGGAGATTAATTATCCTGGATTTGGTGAGTGGGAGAAATGGGCAAAGGCAGGAAGACAAATGCACTGAGGTGTGGGTATGCATGGAATATTCTAGACGTGCAGTGCTCTATTCAATAGGCATGTTACTGGTAGACAACATTGAACCAAACACTAGGCCATTAATCAGCCCTGTCACAGACAAAAGAGTGGGCCATTCAATTTAACTAGAAAGGTTTGTACAGAATGGTGATAATCACAAATACACACATGGACACAAAATATGTGCACACTCCCATACTGTAGCCTACATGAATGATGAAAATTATTACTATCAAATAAACTTTTTTCACACTACCATTCCATGCTTTCATTGCAAAAGCCCTCTTTAGTGTATTACTCCGAGCTCCAATTGTGTATTACTCCAAGAGCTGATCAATTAGACTTCTACACAGAATTATGTGAACACAACAACCCCAGTCCTCCAACCCTTGCTGTTTTCTGCAGGGCCGAGGTGTCTGGGACAATATGTGTTCGGAGCCTGCTGGGGTGGGGGACGGTGGCCTGGCAGGGACATAGAGGAGACTTGGGACTCCGTCGGGCCCAGCCAAAGGTCATGGACAAATGAACTGGTGGGAAGGCTGCTGTCGTCTCTCGCTGACAGATGATGTTTGCTCAGCCATCCCCCACCCTGGACCCACCCCTGACTGTGTGAGCATGTTGGTTTCTCACTTCTCACTGCATGCTAATTTCAGCAAATGTCTTCAGTACTCATGGCTAAGTGCTATCTTCAGTGTTTTGGTATTTTAAAAGGTAGGGGCATTATGGCTTTATCTAAACCAATTTTCTTTTTACGTATGTTTATGCCATAAAATGAAGGCTCCTATGCTTCTTTACTCAACAAAAATGCATTCTCAGACAGACCACACTTTTCTTTATCTTACATTGACTTCTTTAAACAAAGCGACTGTGGTTAAAACACCTGTGGTTTACCTGTGGTTTATTGCCAGTGTAAATAATTAAGCTCAATGTTTCTTGGAAGTCACCTGAAAGTCCTGGAAGAAATTTTCTAGAAAACCGGTACAAGGAAACATATTTTGTTTTTGGGTCTAGCAACAGCTGCTTCTAGCCATTGCTAGACAACAACAACAACAACAACATACTTAAATGACTCAAATTATTTATTTTGGGCAGCTAATGTTGGTGCTTGTTAGTGCTCAGTGATCACAGAAACCCAACTCACACAAATACTGGGGTGCCCATTCTTAAAAGGGCAGCCTGAGAGGATTTGTCCGCAGCAAATGGTGGGGCAGGGGCTGGCAGTGGTATGAGGGAGGGGAAGGGGAGGCTGTAGGAGGAATTGGATTGCTTTGAGAGCTCAGCAGACCCAGAGCTTGTCCCTTGAGATTCCTTTCTCCTGATTGTGCCTCCCTCTCTCCCAGGGAAACTGCACCCCCTTCCATTGCCTCCCTCATCCACCCTCCCCCTCCCCTCGCCCCTCACACATCCCCCACCACACAGAACATCCTTCCTTCCCTTTCTCCTCTGGCCAAGTCACCCATCCCCCTTTTGCACACACTCACATACACACACACACACAAACACACACACAAGTAAATGTAAGCACACATGCATGCACCTAAACCAACATGTGCATTAACACATGCACCTCTGACATACACACACAAACAGACCCCCCACACATACACACACCTTTGCCAGCCTCCTCCCCCTCCCTGATTAGGAGTGCCTTGCTCCTTTCACTCTGGCAAGACAATTACCACATCCGCATCTCAACACTAGCACAGGGGGTGAGGTGCTCCGGTTTGATTGACAGCTGGTCTCACCCTCACACAGGCTGCACCAGGCGATGATGATGGGGGTTGCAGCTGTCTACTCTTAAACAGAGCACACAGTGACTGTGATTTCAAGGCTCTTATTGGAGATACAGTTTTATTAGTGTTGTTTGTGTGTCCTTGATGCAGTGTCTTGCCGAAGGAAGCTGATAAGGCTGAGACAGGAAACCCACATTGACCCCCTCCCGTCATAGCATAGACAGAGACATAACCCATACTCATTGACCTATATATGTCAAGAGCGAAAAAACAATATGTGCCTTAATGGCCCCCTCCAGGAAACAATACAGCTGAAAAAACAACAAAGCTACAAGTGTCCTTGGTGTACGATACGATACTCATGCAAGCAAGTTACTGTTATTGTATTTAGTATTTGACTGTGCTCTGAATGAAAGAATAGTTTTTTGGTAAATCACACACCACACATGCACATACGCATGCACACACACACAAAACAGAGCTAGTGTCCAGCCATGTTTTTTTACATATGGATAACCCTGCTAAATACAATACCTTTAGAATGTTGTGTAGTTAGTAATTTGGTGCATGAATGAGTGCATGTTTTGTACACATTACATTTACATTTATGCATTTTAGCAGATACTTTCATCCAAAGCAACTTGGTCAACTATCAATTACATCAGGGCCAGTCTCCCAGAGCAATTTAGGATTAAGTGCACAACAATGGCAGCTGGGATTGGAACCCATAATTTCCAGGCTACTAGCAAGCCCAACTGTCACAAAGTCTGTGACCAAGACAATTTCTTTAAAATGAACACCTTGTTGACATGTGTAACTACATTTTTCTCATGCACACACTGAACATACTGAGATGTTTTGGACAGAGTGCTTAGAAACAAGCTCTCCTGCTTATCTCTTCGTTTTTCTGCATGTCATAATTTGTGTCAGATTCAACAGTAGTAAGCAGGACAATCACTACTGGGTTAATTACATCATGGTTTAAATTATTATTAACATCCTGCTTTCTTATCTGTGTTTGAGACATCACCCTTGAATTAAAATCTTGTCCTTTGGCTGGTTTTCCTGGAGGAGTCATGTTGTCTGCAAAAGCACTAATGGATGGTTTTTGTAGAGGGTGTCTTAGTGACAGTCCTCCTCATTTACTCTCTAAATTTACCCTTTCCGACAAGTTGCCACCCCCTCTGTGTCAAGACACAGTTCAGACCAGGAAACACACATGGCAACCAAGGGTGCTAATTTGGAGGCAAACAGTGGCCTGTTTGATGGGAGGTGGAAAAGCGTAGAGGTGATGTGTGCTTGAGAGCCCTGTGTACATGTGTACTTGCCAAAACAGTGAAACACTGTTGCTTCACAGAGATGGGTTACACTCATCTCTCACTAGCATGCCTTTCGGAGTCACAGCACTCTCTAAATGTTTTGAATCAGGGCCCTAGAATCTGTCCTTGGGCCCAAGTGTCATGGCTTCCATGAAGAAAGAAAGAAAGAAAGAAAGAAATAAGAACCTTCATAAAAATGTAACCACTCAGAGGATGAAAGACTGAAAAACTGCCTTTAACCTACCAGCCGCTCTACAAACACACAGACACCATTCAACCATCCACCCACCCCTCTCACATTCTCACATATCATCTGCAGGATCACATTTAAAGAACATGCCTCCTTCCAATCATCCTGACCTCATTAAATAATAATCCACATATTAGCAGATGTTTGTTGTTTAACGACGCTATTTTGGTCCGTATCCCCAGCAACTGTGCTACTGACACAACTGTACCACCATAAATAGTAATGAGATTTCTCTGCCAAATGACTTGAACGGAATTAGTCATGCACAGATATATACTAATCACCTAATAAAGCAAATAATTATAAACTGACTGTTTTCTGCAAATTTTGGCACTGAAGGCGTGTTTGTAATGCTAGCTTTCGTGACCTGCCCAAAAGCACTGGTACAGGTGAACCTGAGCTAGGGCTATAATAAAAAGGTTTTGTTTGGGCAATACGCCTGAAAGCCTGGTGAGATATAAGATACTTGCAAGAATAAATGGGGGCTTGTCATGCCCAATGGCTTGGCAGACAAAGATACTTAAAAGAGCCAGGTTCTTTTCTCTGTGTACAACATAATGCCACATATTGAATTACAGTATGCCCGATACTGCCCACAGAGAAACTTACTTCATAACATAATTAAGAGTTTGTCTCTTACCTTAGAATATTAGAATAAAGCTTTTCCATTATTCTTTGGTTTCTGCTGTTCTGTTCCTTCTTTCCTTTTGTTTGTTGTCACTTGTTTGTTTGGAGTCTCTTTATAAAACCATTTATTTATGCTGCTAATAGAATTAATGTTACACCTATTGGGATCCTTCTAATAACATTACTTGCTGTCATAACCTGATATAACTACATTACTATATTACTTGAATGTGATTAAAGAAATCAGTTTAAAGGCAGCTATATTGGCAGAGACAATATTTGTATAATTCATTTAAAATTAACTTTTCTTTTCTGTACCTGTACAAATAACATTCAGTTGCTT
Source organism: Tenualosa thibaudeaui (assembly GCA_027481765.1). Lineage (NCBI taxonomy): Eukaryota > Metazoa > Chordata > Actinopteri > Clupeiformes > Clupeidae > Tenualosa > Tenualosa thibaudeaui. The sequence continues at coordinate 2,765,837 of JAIFZK010000071.1, forward strand.
GTGATTTGTGAGAACAGACTGTCCCACCACTGTAACCTAAAAGTTTGGATAAGGAACTCATTCTTCAAGTTAGTGATCCATGTGACACAAACCGGTTTCTGAAAATGTCACCAATGTGGCTAACTGCTGAACGTTCAAGCCTTTCACAAAGACAGAACTAAATGAGAAGATACTGTCCCAGTGCATGTGGCACGGAGATTATGCAACACTGTAGTCCCATTTGATAAAATAATCTGAGCTTGAATAAAGCAGATATTCAAACTGTATATCTTCATTAAGTGTCACATTATTACAACCAGTAGAAATCATTTGAGCAAGTAGCTGGTGCAGTCCAGTTGCCATGACATTCTGTGTGCATAGCATAGACAAATATGAAGGTAATTAATTAAGACAGATCATCCTATGTCAGTGTTGGAAATGCTTCACTATGAATGTTCTGAGCATCTAATACATTCTAAATTCATTTGCAGTTATTGGACAATGTGATGCTGTATTTAAGCTCACTAGATCAACAATTGTAAGTGAAAAGTAGCCTCCATGCCATGTCTCCAATGTGCATAAACTTTTGCTATTTGAAACAATGACATTAATTATCCCTCACCTAAGTCGTTGTAAATAAGACTATGACTAAAACTTGTGTTTATGCTCTGTATAGGCCAGGTTAACTACCAGCCCCAAAGAGGAAATGTGCCAAACACTGCATTGCAGATCCATTAATTTAAGGAATAAACATAACCTATGCTAGCTTTTTGCAAATCATAGTATCAGTGTCCCTGAGAACATACAGAAAGAACAGACCATATGTATATGTATGTATAAGTATATACTTAAGTATATAGGTATACATGCTTTGGTTCATCTACACAACAATTAGCATGTTATGTGGAGATGAGAGGACTGATTTGAACATCTGTTTTCAAACGTGGCAAGAGTACTCTTTCCTGTCAGCATTTTGTAATGGCTTCCCAACAGGTCTCAAAGGCTGAGGCTTTGAAATTAACATATTCCCCTTCCCACCCCACCCCCAAGGGAGGGCTGGCTCATTCTTTTCACCAGAGGCTCACATTGTTAGGCCTCCAATTGTGGTTTAATGAAAAGGGCCAACCAGACTACCCATGTTAAGTATACCTGACCACAGCACTGGTCTCACAAAAGGAGTTTGGACCAGGCTTGTTTACATTACAAAACTTGCAACACAAATAATACAACATATATTACTGTTTCAAACATTTTAATAATAAAAATACTTCAGTAACCATGTTTGCTTTCAGTACATGATCAGCATCAGTTTTGCTATACAATGTTTTACTCTAATATTTTGGTAAGAAATTAAAAGTGCTCAGTAGTGGATCATGTTGCAGGAAAATACAGGGACAGTCCACGCCTCATGATGTAGGCTACAATGTCTCTAGGAACCAAGTAACCTGCACTGAATCCATTTGAGACAGAGGCAAAATTTCAATTCTACAGTATCATGTCACGATCGAGCAGGTGTTGTGTCCACACTTCAATAGTTCCTCGAATTATTCTCATTTCATAAACATTGGCAGCAGGCATGTGCTCCCTTCAACGCCCGTCCACCTCCACATCCCTCTTACATGCCCGAGAGAAAATGGTTGTGAAAAGGGGCATTCCGCATTATCAACTGCAGTGTGTCCAAAATCCTCACAGTGATCAGCTCCTTCCATACACCATCCGGTTTGAAAATTCATTGAAAGCAGCAAATAACGGGCCAGCCCGTCATGGCGTTTGTTTTGTTCTGACTCGTATTCATTCATTCAAGTTTTTTGGTTCAACACAGCAACCCACCTGCGCCATGGTGGAAGTGTTTAAAAACACGTTGGGCATATGCTTCTCAACTTCAATGTCAAAAATAATCCAAATGAGAACAATTTGGAAATACTTCAAATTAATTATGTAAACGGTGCAACAAAGAACTGGTAAAATATACCAAAACCACAATATGTCACATATAACTGTGCTATAACGGGTGCATGGCCGATATCAGGCCTACCGCTTCTTTTTCTGCTTAAGCGATTTCCGTCGCTTTAAAATCATTTCATAAAGTTTATCCATGCCCTCATGAAGTCCTTCCCCTATAATTGCACAGGCGGGTTGAACGTGATATGTTGTTGATGGCGTGAGCTCGTGCAGTGCAAGTTGTTTCTCAATGTCAGCCACGGGAAGAGATTTGGGTAGGTCCTGCTTGTTGGCTATTACCAGCAGTGGCGTACCTTGGTTCTCCGCAAATTTGGTGACTTTGTGAAGCTCAGTCTTTGCCTCCTCAAGTCGGTCCACATCTACCGAGTCGACAACATAGATGATGCCGTCCGTGCACCGACTGTAGGATTTCCACAAGGGCCGCAGCTTCTCCTGCCCACCGACATCCCAAAAATGACAACTGATACCTTTGGCTGTGCCGTTGCTCAGTTTGATCTTTTCAGTGTTAAATCCAATTGTAGGCACAGTGTTAACAAACTCGTTAAATTTAAGACGGTACAAGACAGTTGTTTTTCCAGCAGAGTCCAAACCCAGCATCACAATATGTAGAGACTGGAAGGCCGACACGTTAGAGAAACTGTTGCCCATTTTATAACAGGTGATGCGCAGCTTTCAATAGTTGCTTATCTACGTGTCCGAAAGCATCAAGTCTCCAGATGCGAATGTTTTTCCACGCGTCAAGGAATAGCCTCAATGTCGCATGATCATGATACACAATCTGTACAAAAAGCCAGAGTATAATCCTGACACCTGACCAGCAATGACTTGTGGCCTTGTAGTGAAAACGTCCTCTTCCACCAAGACTAATAATAAAGCTTACATTAAAATTCTACTGGCAAACCTTGACGAATGCAGGCAATGTCCCAATTTAATGTCTCAGTCTTGTTCAACCGGTTTACAAGGCAGCCTGGCCTGAATTACCTTTGCTTTCTCCGACAGAGGAAAACGTACGTGTCCCAAAATTCTGTTCAACAAAACCATCTGGTATTTCGGACTCAGTAAATCCAATAGGTTTGTAAGGTGTCTGCTGACTACCTCTATGCGTTTTTAGTTCGGAGACAGAAACGTAGCACAGCCGGGTGGTGGCAAGTAAGCTACCACTCCGGTGAAAGCATCGCACGCACTGACTACAGCCTTGTAGCATCACACTGCAAAGCAGCGTTAGGTTAAAGATACTCCGCCCACAAATTCAAAAACAAACCAAGCCTTTCTCCAACCAAAGAATCGCAGAATTGGTGAGGTTTCTGGAGATTAACAGAGTGGATTAACCAGATGTGCAAACGGTGGTCATAATATGCAATCGAGATAGCTATATTGGAAAGAGATTTGAAAGTCGCTAATTATCGCTTTTCGGTATTTTATTTAAAGGTATTTTACTTAAGACTAACATCACCAAGTCGGGTGACTGTATGGACAGCTACATTTCTAGTAGGCTATAACGGGTGGGATATACTAAATTAAATAGAATAATTAATAAATAGACATAAAGATGAGATGTTATTCTGTACAGTAATCATCAGCTACGGTACATATGGCTACCCTTTATTGTAGAAATGCTTCCACCTACTGTTTTGTTGTGGGAATAACCAGGCAGGCCTACTTTACTGTGGTTCGCAGGCTAACTAGACCAAATGGCTACGCTGCTTCAGTGTCAGAAAAATGTTTTAAAAGGTTGAATGAAAGAGTCAATCAATTAATCAACCAATCAACGAATAAGCATACTATCTGGCATAAGAGAAATTAAAGAATTCTAGACCTGAACATATAAATGTGGGATGATGATTTCCCTTTGAGTTGTAAGAAGCTTTTAGTCATGTTCGAGGGCCTGGAGATGTAGCTAAGCAGTATGTGAAGTAGGCTATGTGTAAAGCAGGCATTAGAACAAGCCCACTGTGCTGATATGTCACTGTGTTGTTTCACCATCCGACTAGAGACTTTCATGCTCCTTTATCTCTTTCAGAATAGCCTTCCTGAACTGTCTGAACAGGCATCATAGCTATTGCAAAATATAAGTCTCAGTCAACTGAAGAAGAGGAAGAGAAGAAAGAAGAATATATGTCACATAGGCTGTGGGCCAAACAGAGTCAGAGTACCCCACCAAACCTAACTAAACAGCATAAACTACATATTTCCAAAAGCATATGATCTCTAGATGTAATTTAACATGAATTGATACTTGTCCTGACTTCCTCCATCCCATGGATTATGCATAGTTTTCTAATTTATTTCAAAGGAATCAAATGGCTTTGAAACACAATATTCTTCAGTGGACATACATTCATGGGCCTGAAACAGGTAGTGTATTCCAAAACGTTTAATGTTAACATTCAAATTTACACTCAGCATGACCAGAGCTTTCAAAACAAAGTTTGTTTCATTTAGAGGTGAGGAGGGTGCACTCTGACTCTATTTGCCACACAGCCTAATATGGATGGGTCATCAGGTAGTGAGAATAATGGGTACAAAAAGTTGCTGGCTTTTTGTGGTTATGGTTAAGAAGAGCTACTTTTCTTTGTTGACGTCTTTCTAGATGTGGTTTTGCCTGAACACACAGTATATCTGTAGGAGAATAACAGGAACATGCAGATTTTACAGTGATAATGTGCCATCTAGTGGTTGTCAGAATGTATTGCATTGGGATGAATTTAAAGAAAATAGCTTCAGCGGATTTGTAAGATTTTTTTTCAAGATAGTGGAAGACTATATCAGTGTACATATCTAAACTCAGAAGTAGGGCTGTGTGCCAGTTGTGACTACCGGTATAAATGTTTTGGCATTTTGACAAATGTTTTTTTCCCATTTTCATTTCTTAGACACACATGATGTAATACACTGCTGGAATAAGATAAAATCTTTCAGATATGCCTACACTTGTGCAACAATTAAAAATGTTGTAGTTTAGATTTAGACTACAGGTTGCAGTACTACACTTGGACGTAACATCTGAGCAGCATTTTTCTCCCAGTAACATGCCCTTGTCTCAGGTAAGGTGAAAGCTCTGACTGCCCAGGGTGATGACAACTGACTGCACTTCCACAACACATGGCATTCAGGCTTTGAAATTATCAGTTTGACTTGGCCTTTATTCCTTCCCTTTACCACTAGATGGCAGTCTATAGCTGAAGTAGCACTGCCTATGCTTGAGTTATGATGTTCATTGTGGAACAAAGCTGTGACCTGTGACTTGACATTTTGCAAAATATAATCAAAGGTGTACTGCAATGTACCTTGTCGTTTCTTTTAATACCAAAACACTCATTGTTTTTGGGGAGCACAGGTTTACATCTTCACGGGATTTAGGTCAAGAAAACATTTATTAATATTAATATTAATATACTACTACTACTACTACTACTACTAGTAATAATAATAATAATAAAATCTGTATTGGGGAAGATCACAAGGAAGTTCTTCAGTTACAGCAAAACTACTACAGGGAGTAGTTACTGAATGAATGGTTAAAACTAGACCCATACTGTGGCAAAAAGTCACAATGTAGGACTTGAATAAACTACTAAAATGCAATTTGTGAGTTTTTGGACTTTGTATTTTGCATTTAAGTAATGCTTTAATCCTGTCTGTACTGTTACATGGATGCTATGCAATCGGAGCCACGTTACACAGTCAAAGCATGAATTTGTCAACTATTAGTACAAACTAGTTAGTACTAATATTATATGGTGAATCATCTGTCTTAACCTGCTGGCTGTAGTATTTTCTCTGTGGGTTAATTTCAAATAGGCGGCATGAATGGAGGCATGAGTGAACTCCCTTCTCTAGTCAGACCCTTTGATGGATGAATCTGAGACTGTCTCTGCCAGAGTTCCTACTGCAGTCTGATCTACAAAGGAACACTCTCTAAGTGAGACCTAGGGGTACCAGTCACGGCCTCATCACTCCCTGATTTTCATGTACACACAGAGAAAGAGAGGGAGAGAGAGACATCAAGGTTTTGAGTGGTCATCTGGCAGGTTCTGTTTTGTGTCAGACACACCCACACTGTAGTGAATTTATGGTATCAAGGGCAGAGATTTGTCTCAGCAGGTAGAGCCTACTAACACACACGAACATGTGCATACACACACACACACACACATGCATGTGCACACATAAAAAACAAACAATGAAGAAATTAGAAACAGGAGTAGTCTTCCAGCCCCTTAAGGAGCTGAGTTCTACTATATCCTGTAACCCTGTATGAAGTAGGAAGTTCTACACACAAATGACAACTTTATTTATTAATATCTGTCAGTCGTTGCTCTCTGCTTATTCAATATGCATGCACATTTCCTCTCTCAATTTTTATGCAACAGAAATGTTATTGGATAACTTCATGAACATGTGCTAGTGTGAAGTTTGCATTGGTGTTATAGAGAGCAACAGCATCCTTCTATCAAAAGCTAAATTGGTTAAATAACATTTAAAAGTGTTCATTGGTTAGGCAGGTGACACTGATTTTATATGTTAATAAAGTGGTTAGGTTATAAAATTATTATTCAAATTCTCTATAGTAGCTATTTAATTATACCATAATAATGTTCATAATTTTATAGTCTTTTTTTCAGTGTCAATTTATTTAGTAGCACGTATCTCTGTCATAAGTGACATTTCATGTTTCTTTTTGTTGTGCTTTGTGATTGGTACTATCGAAGAAGCGAGTCTTTAAAAACATTTTCAGTATCTTCTCATAGCTTGATAGTCCTTTAAAAAGATTTATTATTATTTAGATATTTTACAAATAATCTCTAGAACATTTTTACACAAGCTTGAGGTACACAACAAATGTGACTAAGTGACATTTAGTTTTTAAACATTTATAAGACAAAATTTAACAAACAAAAGTGGGTCACATTAATTACAATGCTTGGGTGGAAATTCATCTCTGTAGCACCTCTCTCCAATGGAGACAGCATACTAGTTAGCATATTGAACAACGCATCAATTTAGAAAGACATTAGTTGTAGCAATCACTGTTTGTTCAGTACAGACAAGGGAGCATGAGGGTGGGGCCATGATCAAATCAAAATTCAATAAGATTAAATTTGTGGGATGGATAACCCCTTATTGTGTTTCATAGAACCACCTTGCTCATACATCCAGGCTTAAATGTGTTAGTGGCGACACATATTGATAAGACTTGATGTATTCTTGAATAAGATTTTATTACATTACAATGTCTATGTTGGTTCTGAAATAGCACAGGGGTCTTTATGTGTTCCTCCTGTGATGGAAAGGAGATCTGGGGGAAGAAGAATTGACTAATATTGTTTTTTATGCCCTCAGCTCTGAGAATAATTTTAGTGTTTTGGTGATGTGCAAGCTCACTTTTACCCTTGAGGCTAAACTGGAGGGTAATGGACCTTAAGCAATGCCTTTTCCTATATTTCATTGCCTGTCATTTTCTCTGTTTTCATCATGGTCTTCATACTGGGAATTTCTTTCAGTTGAAAAAAAGGAGAGGAAGTTAAATTTCCCAACGTAGTGTATGCATACAGAGGAAATATTTTCCCCTCTCTCCCATTCATGTACAGTGAGGGCAGGAGTATTTTTTTTTTCTGAAGCACTGTCCTCGTTCCCTACATACAGGAGCAGTTAATATTTAATGCAGGACTGAGTAACATAGTAAAGTCAATCTGACTGAACAGTAAGTTGTTGCAAGGGGGGCAGGTGACCAGATCCATTGTGACATAAGGCAACCCAGTGCAGGGCATGATGGGATACACCAAACCTGAGCTCGGAGGCCAAGACTGGGAATAATCTACTGAAAAGTAGTATCCCATGAGCAATTCCTGTCTCCCTTCTAAATATGCACTGAGTCCTTTTAGTGGGTGAATGTCATGTGCCCAGCAGGATGGCACTCCACCTCATGAAATAATCAAAGAGAGAGGAGTGAACATGGGAGAGAGGCAGAAAAGTAGGTGGTGAAAAGATGATGAAAGGGATTATGTTACAGAAGTGAAAGACAGAGGGATATGTGGCAAATATAATATGGACCTCTCTTTTGGAATGACTTTTCCCAGTCTATAAGCAAACAGCAGTCCTGTATATGGTACCATGATCTGGAATGACAATTAACCTTTTCTTTAAAAATGCCTCTCGAAGGGTTTTCCTGAAATCACATGAAGGTGTGTGAAGTCTTCATTGACAAAAAAGGGTTTCAGACTTGACTGTGTTATGCGTAGTAGCTGGTCAGAAGAGACTTGTTCTTCTGTCCTTCAGTCCTAAACTCCCAAAGGGTTGCCATGGTTTCAGTGTTCTAAAAGAACTCTGCATAGAGCAGCAACAAAGATTTCAGAGTCCCCTAGAATGTTAGCCGCAGGCTAATCCACTCTAAGCACCAGGTATTCAATATCAAAATTAACTCCTTGAAAGCTTATGATATAATGAATTCTTGAATTTATGCAATTCTTTTAAAGTCAATTAATATTTAAATATTTCTGTCACAAGCATGGCTGTACATATGCATACATAGGCAAGTACCACTATGCTTTTCCTCAGATCAGCAGTTCTGCTCAAGATGAGGTGATGTAAATCAACATACTGAAAGCAGAAAACAGATGACAAATCATCTGCAGAGACAATGGAATGTGTGATGTGATGTGGCATGATGTGTGTCAGGTCTGTGTCATACCTCAGACAGGTAAAACTTTGTTTTAAAGGGTATGATGCTGGAAACCAGTCTGAGAGAGACAGGGGATTTCCACATTGAAAATGGAAGAAAAACTGATCTCAGTTTACCATTTATCTGCGTCACCCACGCTGGTTCTAAGCGGCGCTGAAATAATGCATATTAGTACTCTCTGTACATCTTCACTTGATATGGTTTCCTTTCCCAATAAAAGTCTTGGCTTTTAAAAAGCACATATTAATCTTTCCGACAGCTGAGGTTTAAATATACCTGAATGCCATCTAAGAGTGAGATGCATAACAATTTCCTTTCCCCTGCAGATCTCATCCTGTGGCTAATAGTTCAAAATCTTTGCCTATATTTTAACCAAATGTAATTCCCTGTACTTTAAATCTTAAGGATTGCACTGTGATAGCACTGTGTCTGTCATTGTCATAGACCATATGGATATGTCAGTGTTTTGTACATTAGTCTGTGCATTTTGATTAGGTTTATAGGTGCATTTCACCCACAACACTGTGAGACAGTGAGGGAAATTACAGTATAAAGGCTGATATTTTATTCCAAATGATGGTATGTAGTCCCATAAACATGCAATACATGAATGTCCTTAATAAACTTACAGTACACAGCACTGAATCCAGCACAATGAAATGCATATGAAAAGTAAATGCATATGCAATGTTTTTTTTTTTTTCAGACATCATTGGCCTTTACAATTACAGTGTTTTGACATGAACATTTAAAGCATTTAACCTTTAAAAAAACAGCTTGATCATTATTGATACAAATGTACAAAACCGTCAGAGAATATATTTTCACCAAAAAAAAAAATTGGTTTTGGTGGAAGAGACAAAGAAAGAAAGAAAGAGGTTCTCTGTAACAGATAAACTTGAAACATACATGTAAACCTTTACTTACACAAAACACATACATTTGGCTTCCATATACTTGATAAATATTTGAAATATCAGTGGTAACATGTTTTGTAACATCCTCTCTACAGTGTGTTTAGTTAACATTAACAAAAAAGTGTCAAAGTGGTTCAAAATTTATTTTGTGCTATATTCAAAAATATATATCCTGTGTCAGAAAGCAACAATAAAAATACTTGAATACTGCAGATTTGGTAACAGCCTTTTGTAAGAAGTAGCCTTTCATTGTTTGAAAAAGATGTTTGCCATGAAGGCTAGCCCAGGACAATGAGTTCAGCTAAGCACATCCATACAATCTCTGTAACTGGTCAGGGTGAGATTCTAGACAGTGTCGGTAACCTCCGTCGGTATCTTGGTCTTGATACCGTACACACCCCGTAAAAACTACCAAGATTGCAACTGATTAACGACACTGTCTGCCCCCCCCCCCACACACACACACACACACAAAAAAAGAAAAAAAAAAAGATCATGCAAACTTTTCCTCCACTAGTTAGCAGTACAGACGTATATGTGCAGCATGTACAGGCATTTTTGAAAACCAATATCAGCTGTCATGAAAATAAGTGGACAAGAGGGTGAACCCCTGCTTAAAGGTGAAGCAGAATAGATACAAACACGCACAAGTTTCTGAACATGAGTGACAAGTACTGTCATTATTGTGAAGGACTGAAAAGGACTGAATATTGGGTATTAAATGTTCAGATGAGTCTCATCTGCTGAAACAACACCACAGAGATGGGACCAATCAAAAACAGGTTGTATGAGGAAAAGGGGGGTTGACTGAAGCCTGTGAAAGTGCAGTGAGCAGCGGGCAGGAGAGGGCTGGGTGTCCTGAATGGGTGCTCAAATGGCACAGTCATCCTGGTGTGCCAAGGAAAAGGCTGAACTTCGGAGCAGGTCCAGACAGTTGACTAGGATGAGTGAGCCCGTCAGGTGCTTCCAGCGGCGGGTGATGGGGTTCTTCATCTTGTCCAGGCCCAGGTGGAGCTCCTGAAGCACATCCCGGTAGCTGTCCCCAATCTGTGCCGCCCATGTCAATAGGAAGTCATAAGCAGGCTTCCACATAGCCTAGTTTCAAAGGCAAATAAGAGAGAGAGAGGACAGAGAGCAGAGGATTACAGATTATTGATTTACTTAATGGCATTACATGGATACAAATACCTTACAGCAAAGCTGAAATAGTTGATTGTAGTGCAATGCGTGCTACATGCAAACAATTCATTAGTCCCTGAAACTTATATTTCAGAAGCTAATCTTTAATGTGTATTTTAATGTTTGTTTGTGCATGTGTGAGCATGTGCACTTTGTGTTGACGTATGCAATCTGATTCATCCTATTTCGTAATAATTCCAGTTCTCGCCTCCCCCACTAATCAGAAACAGACACAATTTCACTGCATTTTCTACACTTAGCAACCATATGCATGTGACAATTAAATTTCTGTATCCTTGTAATCTAATTCTCTAATCAAGTTAATTACTGGCTGCATTTGCTTTATCCTTTACCCACAACTGAAACACTGGCGAACCTGGCAAGAAAAACCTTCTCAAGCCAGACCCACTGCTGGTCAGCTGTCTCACCTCCGTGTCCACCACTCCATTCCGGTCCCGATGCGGGGCCTCGTAGGCGTCCATTTGCTGCTGGGACATTTTTGCCAGCTTGTCGGCCAGCTCTCTCCAGCGGCCAGCTATCTCCACAGCTGTGGTCAGCAGCACAAAGTCCAAGACGAGACGTGCCACCAGCCCTTGACAGTCCATCCTCAAGAGAGCCTGTGGAAGAAAATGTGAAATGTTGAGCAAATGCTTTAATTTTTTGTGGCTTGATGCTAAAACACCACTCCTCATTTTCATCAAATAATAAATCAAATAACAAGATCATGGCAACACTGAAACTCATCCTATTTTAAGAGATAAGCTGCAGACAGGTGCACGTCTGCATCTCTCAGTATATTTAATGGAATGAGAAAGCTAATGGATCACTGTTGAATGTAATAAATCTGCCACATGGCTCCCCCGACACACACACACAGACATACATTTGACTAAACTCCAGGGTGTATAAATCAGTCTAGCCTCTGACTCACACCAGGGTGCTGCCTGCGTGTTGCTACTGCCTGACACAACCTTGTGCAGGGCTTGGGTTATGGTCTCTGGGTGGCTGGGGAACCACCCACATCCACTTATTCATGCAGCCTGGGTGGTACATGCAGTAAGTAAGCAAGCAAACAAGACAGTGAGTAAAAAAGTAAATAAAATGTATTTCTAAAGCACATTTAAAAACAGCCAAGCAGACCAAAGTGCCGTATATACACTGTATTAAAAAAAAGAAACAAATAAGCACCCCATTCCTACAGCCAGTGTGCCCCCTGAGGATACCAAGGGTGACTTCCAGTCACTTCCCTCAAGAGTTTGTTTTTGTTAGAGCCACCCCCTCATCTCCACCTCAGCAGTGAAGAGCCCCAGCCACAGCCCTGGGTCCTGGCACTGCTCTCAAACCCACCCTTCCCTTTATTCAGTCAGTATTATTGCTTTAGAAGCACATTACAGTGACTCACTGTCTCTCCTCATCCTGTCAGAGCTCTTCAAATCACTCTGCTCAATATGTGAAATTCCCTGCCTGTATCTAAACAGGCTGTAAATGGCATTTGGTACGTACACCTTTCGTAACTGTGTATACTACATGTCTGTGCTGACCTCTGAGTGATGAATTGTTTTGTTTTGACAAACCAGGAGCAAAACCATGGTAGTTTTAAAATTCCTCTTATCTATGGGCTTTTGGTTTTTGGCCACATATGAGACAATGAGTTTCTCAAGTGCTGCCCCCAAGACAGCAAGCAATCAGTCCAGGCCTGTTTAGCTGCTGGCTGGCATGCCGGGAGGGAGGTTTGATGAATACACAGATAGGCAGAGGACCAGGAAACTACGTGCTATTATGAGGCAAGTTGGGGGTAACAATTTCATTTTTAAATGGAGCGAGGGAGGTCAGTTGGTGTGTGTGTGTGTGTTTGTGTGTTGTGTTGTGTGCTAGGGGGAGGGCTTCCTGTTGGCCTGCCAACGTGAATGGTGTTTCTCCTCCCTAAAGACTGAGGCTTACTTCTCTCTCTTTGGCAAATGAACAGTACACAGTGAGAGAAGGGACATAATGAACAAACCCTGTGAAAAATTAACATATTAGGCTATCTGTAGCACTTGGATTTTCCCCCCCACAGGATCACTCCTGAAGGACACCAGCTGTACAAGCACTGACATGCAGCATGACTTTGCGTAATAATTTCTCCTTGTGGCGCAGACACGCACACACTGTCATTCTTTCTAACAGGCAAATACATGTTCAACAGTTGTAGCGTACATACACACACACAAAAAAAAAACACCTTTGTCTCCACGACTGTACAATCACACATGTACACACAATGGTATATAAAGCACATACACACACACACACACTCGTGCACACACACGCACACACAGAGAGAGAGAGATAGAAAACACATTCCTTAGCAAGATGTACTGTATATGTTTTAGGTTCCTGTAGCAAGCCCATTGTCAGGTTGAGGCCAGCCTGATGGATAGGGACGTACAGCACCATGACACACATTATCAGGCACACCCTACTAATCTCTGGAAGCTCCAATTCTGGCTTTGGAAGCAAGAATGCAAGGAATGACAGGAAATCCGTGGGGGGGGGGGTTGAGAGGAGTGGTGTGTGTGTGTGTGGGGGGGGGTAGTCATGACGGCTGTGTAACTTGCTCTCTGCTTCTTTCTTGCTCACTCACACTAAGGGAAGGCTTCCATTTCAGGCAGGAGAATGAGATAGCAGGTTATCTGACAATGTGAGCAGGCAGCTGCTCAGGGTTTCTTTACCACTCTCTCTCTCTCCGACATACTGGAGATTTAAACAACATCTCTCTCTTGATTATCTTCCTCTCCTTTTCTTCCTCACTCTGTTCATTTCTGTCCTTGAATGTGCTTTTAGAGTTTTGGTCATGAGGGTTTCACTACATCCTGTTTGTCAGACTGCTCTGAAGTAAGTTCACTGAAACAAATCCCACATCTCTTCAAACATCACTGTTCTATTGCAAATCAAGTGTGCGGAAATAAAGAAAGTGCAACAAAGACTACCCCTTCTAAGAGTATGGCTACTGAACAAGGAGGAGGAGATTCTTGACTTTTACACCTGCTTCCTTAGCAGGATTTCACAAACCTAAAAAATGAGTTGCACTTCAGACATGCTGTCAATTTCCACTAAGCATAACTAGCTGAATCAATAAGACACGGATGTGGAGCAGAGACTATGTTTTGAAAATTTCATGTTTAAAGTGATCTCTGCTGCTTCAGAGACTCGGATCTTGCCTCAACAAGCATTCCGCTCTCCTCGCACTCTTCCCCCTGCCATTTCCAATTAGGTTCAAGTTAGACTCTCAATACTTTCAACACGCTGCTCCCACTTCACTGACTCATCTCAGCAATGAGCTTTAACTCAGTATTTCAACAGAGACATGATGACTGCTGATACATTCACAACATCTTATCTAGAAGTGAAGACATGGGAGAATATACATTGAATTGACATTCTTACATCACTCTTGGCCAAAGAAAAAAACTGATCTTAGATATGGTTTAGACAGTAGATAAAAAAAATAATAGGCATATGTTTGAAGTAACATGATTTAAATGGTCACTTAAAAAGATATAATGACGCCAAACGATAGCATGACAATATAAATTTATGGTAAGTAGGCGATTTAGGCATAACAAATACAATACAGAACGCTCTGCCCCTTTAGGCAAGTTTGAATATGGACTCCAAGTTTTGTATCCGTTAAGGGAGGTCAGCAGGCTCCTACTGCCCCCTTATATGGCACTAGTGTTTACTGACTAACAATGGGACAGGAAACATCTGTACAGCCATGATTCTCCACAAAAGACACGTCCTGACGCCGAGGACGACTGCAAATCTCTGGTCGCTGACCCAAAGACACAGCAGGACTTGAAATAGTATGTTTTTAGTGCTATAGTGTTAGGACAGGCAGTCCTATTTGTCTCCTATGCAGTCTTCTTGAAGAACAATGCAACATCAGGTATGATAGACAGTTCAGTTTCCTCCTTGGAGTCCAGAATATAACACATTACATACACTATCATTCAGTGTCATCATATAATTTATATGGACATTACCAATCCGTGTAAAGCACTCTACCGTAACAACTTGACTTTAAGGCTTGTCATAGCAAAATGAATGTATAAAGAGTTTGTAGTATTTGAAAGAATTTAAAGAGATTCACATAGCTCCCATGAACATTTACAGTACATAAGTCAAACTGATAACCTGACTGAACCAAGGTGAACCTGCCAGCAAATCTGAATTTGCTGTGTAGATCCATGTGGAGTTGAGTCCATTAGCAGCCTGTTTCCAAATCACCAAAAACCCAGAAACCAATTAGAACTGCTTATCAGATATTGGACAGATAGGACAGAACATTCAGCACAGTGATGGTGTCAGCATTGAAAAGTGCAAGTGCATTTGAGTTAACAACTTCATTTTAAAAAATGCTGCACTCCTGGAAAGACTTTTCTTTACTAATTTTCAGACTGTTTATGTACCCAAAAATGGGAAGAGTATGAGCTGACTACAGACCCACTGCTAATATCAGCTGATTTTTTTTCTTTAAGTTATCTGTGTTTACCCATGAGACTGTTATAAAAATGTTATAAATTTACAAAGGACACAGGGTAAGGTACGCTGAGAGAACTAATGCTCACTAACTAATGCTAACTAATGTGGTGTGTATGTATGTGTGTGAAAAGTCCTACCCGCTGATTCAGTGAAGTAGAATTTCTAGTGGGAGAAAGCCTGGGAACTGTTACAGCACAGCGCAATCTACTTTGATGTTGAACTTCCATCAAGTGAGAGCCAACTGAGAGACAAGGCACAGGGCAGCTTTCTGTGCAGAATAAATGTGTTTAAATGCCTTCGTGATGTAAGGAATTACAGAGGGCTTTAATCTGAGAGGCACAAGGTGGCGAGCATCTTAGGTTCTAAGGCCCCCCCCCCTACATACACACGTGTGCATTGTGATATAACAGACCCTGCTGGTGGGCAAGAACTAAACTACTGAGAATGCAGAATGCATCAAGCGTGCACACCTCTCAGAACTCAAAGGGCTGGCTAAGAAATGAATGTCAATATCAATGACACTAGTCACAATTACTCACGTGAGTAAGTACTGTATTTACATTTCATACTAAATAAGTGCCAACATATGCGATCTAGGGCTGGCTATTTTATTTCACAATTAGGTGAAGTTCCCTACTGGGGACACCAAGCACAGTAAATAAAACACAAACATTATTCCAAAGTGCAAACTTCATGTTCTCAGGCATGAAGCATCACCTCCCATCTTAAAGTTTCTAGTCACACTTTGCCAAGCAATCAACAATAAGCCAGAGGTTTGTTTTGAGCGCCTTGCACCGAAGACACACCGCTCTTGCCATGAGAAACATCCTGTTGCAGGTTCCTGTGGACTCAAGGCTGTTGCCTTCCTGCTTTGTTGACACAGGGAAGAAGGAGCAGAATGCTCAGAGGAAGTCTGGACCATAGGTGAGAAAAAAAAGAAAAGCACTTTCATCTCAGCCACTGGCCCAGTCCCTATCAGAGGAAGGACCTGATGAGGCTGATAATGGATTAAGGATGAATCACAGATGCCTCTTTTGTCTCCTGTCTGTGTGCAAATTGTTCGCATCCCCTTACTTGCTTGCTTGCTATTGTATCTACAATTATATGACAACAGTGATGTTTTAAATGTAAAAGCAACACTTTGGTGTAAAAATAGTGGACAACCAGAAAGACATAACAGACCAAACACTTAACACAGCCTTATTAGCACTGTTGATGTCTGCAATGCAGTCTGCTATATCATGCTGTAAACATTTTCTTTCATTTGTGTGCCGGTTTCCTACCCTGTGTCCAGAACTTGGCAATGCATATTCTACCTTCATGACTTTACATCATTCAAGTTAGTTTGAAGACGATGCCAAAACAAATTGTCTGATAAGAACGATGACTCAAATAGTGGTGAATTGCTACACAGCAGTGCTTTAAGTATGTTTGTGCTGTAAAAACATAAATATGTTGCAGATAATAACTATAGAGTGTTCAAATAGCGGCAATAAAAAGAAAATATTTACAAAAAAAATTATGCATTTATAAACCAGCACTTCCATAAATTTGGCATTTTTGTTTCTCAACAGCCCAACAACCAGACAAAATATTGGAAAGACATCCACATTCACAACTACCTCTCATGGGCAGAGATGAAGCTTAATACCTGTGCCAGAGTTCTGTCTGGTTCCTTTCATCTATGCACAAAATTCCTTTTGATTTCCTTTCACTATCACCCACTTCTCTAAAAATAAACGCAAGGGCACCAACCAGAATATTAAGCAAACCTGTCAGAATGGAACAAAGTACGGGATATTCTAGCTGATTATAACAGCTAGGACGGAAGTCTAAAATCTCAGTTGTTAGGTCAATGTGTTCTCTATTATCCATAAATCTCAATAGGGAGACAGAAATAGCTTTGAAAAACAGGGATAAATATCTTTGTATGTATTGTATTGACAGCAGAAGAGCAAAGAGGACAGCTACATGATTGAAAGTGAAAAGCCCACCATGGCACAGGCCATGTAAGCCACCCCTGTACAAAAATACTGTGCTAACAAGACACGCTTAAAGATTAACAATTCAGCAGAGTACAGAAAGGAGTTTTCACTACAAAATGCACGTGTCCTAAAACAGCTGTGGTAAGAGGTTGTTAATGCTAAACGCATCTGCACAGTGCATTCTCAACTCAATATGCCAGCATTGTGACACATCATTAATTATGGAAACCTAGATACATTCTGCATGGTTCAGTCTATAAAGTCATTGAGGCACAGGGGGCTGCTACTGTTGAACGATGTGCTAATTTTAGATACATTTATGGGGGCGAGGGTTGTGGGGACATTATTTACATACAGCCATTAGTCACAGATAACATAAAAATAACAAAAAATTATTGTCAGCCACAGTGGAGTCAACTGCATGTCTTTAAAAAATATGCATGCACACTACTGTTTGCAACGCACATAGCGGAATTCAACCAAAGAACACAGAGGTGAAAATGGGTAGGCGCAAGACAGAACTTTTTTAAAGTCTCTCAAGACAGCTGTTTTCTCTATAGGCCCAATGACAAACAGTCTGATGCCCACATTGATTATGCTGCGGGGGAAGATGTATATGGGATAACGCAAATGAGAAGTCTTGGGTGTGACCTTTAGTCTTCACAAAAGAAAACAAAAAATCTGATTTCTGTGTAACCTCTTAGTTCATTTAAATCAATTTGTTGTACAAAAGAACTACTAGAAGGCAGTGTGTCACTGTGGCGCAAGTGAACTGGAGAGAGCAAGACATGATGCAGCATGCCACAGTTACGGGGGATGAAATGACAGGGTAGGGAAAGTTTCACAAGGCTTTTTACTGGCATTATCAACAGTTCTTGCGCTGAAATAGGAGTCCTTTCCATGTCCTGCAAATCTTACAATTATTTCCCCACCCCTTCGATTTCTATCTTTTTCTTCTATATGATTGTTTCAATATGATTGTGTAGATGAGATTTTAGTATTGTCTAGTATGATGAAAGTCTCCTGCCCCTTGACGGCCTGAATTTTTGTTCTCATTATGCTGCTGATCTGTAGAAATTCTTCGCATTTTTGAAACCTAATTAGCCAACTGACTAACGCTGTCAAGCTCATACCAACAGGAGCAATAGGATAAGAGGTTGTAATATGTGGGTTCACTTAACAAATGAGGGCATGATGTTAACAGAAAAAGACCACAAAACAAAACATTGTCTTTTGTTTTGCTGTAACTAACTAAATTACCCTCATCTTACAATGATTTTTCATCTGTACCAGTATGATCCTTATCATAAGCCTTGTATCATCTATATAATCTTGTCTGTCAAGTTGAAAAATGTTAACTCAGTAAGAACACAAAGTCGGTCTATGCAAACAAGTACTCACAGCCATGAGCTCTTTCTGGAAGGACTTTCTCTCTTTGCCCTCAGAGTTGTTGCAGTCCTCCTTTAGCTTCTCAAGCACCGAGGCCACCTTCTCAGGCTCGCTGTCTGGCTCTACCCGGCAGAAATGTGTCAGTGGCAGGTTCACGTACCCTAAAGCGTCAGCGAATGCCCTCCAGCTGCCTACATTCTCCATCAATATGGTTCTTACTGATGCATAGATGTAAGTGAGGAACTTGGTGGACTTCAGCATCTGCTCTAGGAGAATGGTTGTTGTCAGGTCAGGCCCGGTGAAGTAAATTGGCTTCACTTTCCCCACAACTAGCATGTTTTTGACATGAACCAGGCCTATCCTTCCATGACAGTAACCCACGTACCACTCCTTGGTCCAGAGCTGACCTTTGAATTTAATTCTCTCTTCACTCAGAAGAGCAACTACATCTCCCTTCCTGTACTCCAACAGATACGGATTCTTGATCTGCCTTATCACTGTCTTGATTAATTTGCCAAATTTTAAACTAGTGACCCTGTGCTCCTGAAACACATGATATTTCGTGGTGACTGCAAGTGGTGACAGCACAATTTTGTTTGCCTCCTTTTTCTTCAAGAATCGCCTCTGCACAGAGGTTTTTGGCCCAATTTTAGGTGGCGGCTGGGGTGTCTGAACACAAAACTGCGCTAGAATACAGTCCTTGATATCTTTGACCTGGACTCTTAGAGTAAAGTCTGACAGTTCTCCGGGCGCACGTGTGGCAATCATGTAGATCAGTCGACACACCTTTCCAAGCTTGACCTGGAAGCCCCTCGCTATCCTCTCCTGTCCCATGGCTTTGACCTCATAGTTGGCCATGTTCGAGTACACACCCAGCAGAAGGTCTTGCGGCTTCGCCAAAACAAACTGGTGCTTTCCCCACAGCTGGAGGGCCACCGGAGGTGTTGACTGTGCTTGCTTGCCAACCTCACTGACCATAAGTGTCTTGGGGGCACAATCATGGCCAAAGATGGCTACCACCGTCTTGAAGGACGGGTGGATGTGCTTGGGCCCATACACACCAAGGGTTACCTTCTTTACTACGTGCTCCCACACTGAGCTGTATGGAGCAACTGACTGGGCTTGTGCTACAACTGACACATACATGCATGGCTCAAGGTTATCAAGGCACACCTGGATGGTATCACCATACATGTACACTTCAGGCACAGGTATGTAAGGACCCTCTTTGCAATCACTCCGCACACAAATCACTTTGGCTACTTGTCGGCTGTCCATCTTCACCACAACAGACACCTTCATTTCCAAAGTGATCGTCGTCTTTGTCTCCATGTTACTCAATTTGACCTCAACCACTGGGCTCACCGTGGTGCAACGGTCAGTGTTTAGTTCGAGTGGCGGGTCAAGGAGAGCCTTCATGGAGATTTGCTGGGTGTCACCCTCGGCAACATGACCCTCTGGGACATGAATACTGATGCTGGTGTCAGGCAGCTGAACAGCTCCTCCTGAAGAATCGAGTTTGCAAACAATATTTGTCTCGATGGGCTGTGTTTGTCCCCATCCTGGGCTTTGCCCCAAGGAGTCCAGATCATGGCAGGACCTTGCGAGTTTTCTGTGGTTCAGCCAAGCTGTCCTAAAGTCCTCCCTGCTCTGAAACTGTTCTGGTGCTGGAGATTTTAGACCACCAAAGAACCCAGTGTACCCCTGTGGAGCATCTCTTTGGGCCCTCAAGGTAGACAGCTCTGACAAACTGTATGAACGCTTGCTCCTGAAAAATGGGTTGTTTTTGTCAAACGCCATGTCTGTACTAGTGCTTGTATCAAACATAGTGCCCTCAAACCCACTGACATTGATGTTACTACTGGTGGAGTTGGTGACTGAAGGAGTGAGGGTGTCAAAAAGCAGCAGGTCAACCGAGCCCCTATTGCTGTTCTGATCCACAGACTCCTGAACACCTCCATTCAGAAAGGGGTTTGTCGAGGTCCTGGTAACAAAGGGGTTTCCATTCTGTTCCACAGGCTTCAGGATCACTCCTTTCCACTCTCCAAGAAGATCCAGCTCCTTGACCCCATCTTCACTACAGTCCCCTACACTGTCAATCATCCCACTGTCACTGAATGAGGAGTCTCTGTAATTGACGGGTTGAACATATGCTGCCGGGATGTAGCCCATCTCCGTGTTGTTATGGGCGTACCACCACTCTCCCCCTGATGTATCCAGCACAAACAGGTGGTCTCCCTTTGAAAACTTCAGGGTGGTGAAGCTGGATGGACAGTAGTCCTTGATGGCAACCACTTCCCGGGCAGTGCCAAATGATGCAGTAGTATCAAGTCTCAAAGTGCTTGGAGAAGGCACTAAAATCATAGTAATGAAAACAAAAATAAAAATAAGAACAACATTTAGTGATGATTATAAACCAAAAACGACCACAGTGATGACTTATTATATGAATCATATAATCATTATATGAATCATACATTATCCATTTTCACTTTCATTTTAAAGATAAGACATTAACTTTAAACACTGCATAAAGATGACTATCTGCATAAAGATGTACCTTTGACATCTGTTAGAGTGGCCTCCGTCACTCCATCACTGAAGTCTATGAGAGTGCCCTCAGACTTGCAACGGGGTAGGATTGTGTTGGCAGTGGCTCTGATTCTATGGGCGGCCATATTGAGTTCCTTTGCTAATCCCAGTTACTTCAGCCAGGTCTTCCCTTATTGCCAGTGTCACATGTCAAGTGTTACAAAGTGGTCATGTTGTCTGAAGAGAAACAAGAAGAGCAAAATGAAAAAGGACACAATTTGAGCTTATCTGCCAAATGTGTATTTATTCACATTAGTGGGAAGGTTAGCTTTGTTGTTGTGCAGCATCTAATGTTGCAGTCAGAAATTAAGAGGGAAGAACTATTAGTTGTCTTAAAATGTCTTTTAGTTCAGAGAGTAGATAATATATTCATATGTACTTATGAAATGCCAAATGCTAATTGACTTATTTGTGTGAAAAGAAAATCATAGTTTTCACAGTGCTAATGTGGTATGTTAAATACCGTTTATTATGTGTGGACTGTCATCCAAAGTGGCCTCTGGCATGTAAACAAATTATCACAGTTTTTCTGCTTGATTGGTAACCACTGGTGTTGGTAACATGTCATGCATACTGTGTATCTCATGTAAAACATACTGTTATATACAGTGCAAATGTAAAAAAAAAAAAACAGATAATAAAATAGTCATGTTCTTCAGGCTATTCCTTTAATTGTTATTTAATATATTTGTCATTTGTCATGAACAGTCTTTGGAAACACTGAGCTGATGGTATGAAGTATGAAGCAGAAAACACAAATAAATATGCTGTCATGTCAAGGCCATGTTTGAGCTGTGCTGCATTCTTCATAGATAGTGGACATTGCACTGCCAAACATCCTTTGGGAATATTCCCACTCACTTGAATAACAACATGAGGCTATATGGTGATTTCTTTTTCTTTTTTACAGTTACTTCACTTGAATGTGTTTTCATTATTGAATCCTCTTTAAGAAGATGATTCCAAGTAAACCTATTACTTTCAGTGCTGAACCAGGACAATATTAATTTAAGGTGCAGTACCATACAAGGGTTATTAAATCTGCTAATGCATGTAGGTTTTTAAGACCACTTCAACCCTTTTCTGCATGCATGATTGGCACATTATGGATTGTGCATTATTATTTAATGCATTATTATGCATTAACGCATTTCAAGTTCTATATAAGTAAAATGTTTTTCTTTTCTTATAGACTGAGATACACATCCTTAGTTATTGCAATAATTACAATAGTTGCAGTACTTCAGACTAAAGCTCAGTAATCAATCAATCTTAAGTGTATCTACATCCATTATGCTTCTCCTTCTTGTGGAAGCATCTTCTTCTAACTCCAGGCTACCCAGGCACCCTAGGCAGTATCCACGGATACTGCCTTAGGGGACAAGTGAAGCATTACACTAGAGGATGTGACAAAAGCCCAACAAATTTACCACTGAGAATATTCATCAAAACATATACCATAGTATTTTTTTTTTCAAATGCAGTGTTGTACAACTAGATATATAACTAGATATATCTCATGGTAAAATGCACAAGTGGTGAAAGGCTTTGTGATCATCCTTCTGCCAAAAACCTAAAGCCTATCAGTCCCCCATCACACACACACACACACACACACACACACACACAGAGAGAGAGAGAGAGAATTGTTCTACATAAGCTCATGCAAGCTATCTTACCATAAGAACAGCTAATCTTGAATCACATGCCGCCTCATTTGCACAATGAGCTCTAGAATACTTTGCTATGGAGTTTCATTAATACAGTCACATAACAACTGTTATGACTCCAATGGAAGAGCTTACCACTTAGCAAAACCTAGCAATGCATAGTGTGGTCCAGTACACATGAATCTATGAGTACATTTTAATTTTCTCTCTCATTCTCATTTACAGGAAAAATGTTTTCACAACTAATCTGACATGTGGCAGAATTTACACAGTGTCAGAATGGCTGACACTGGTGAGCCCACAACTTGTGGCTGAACTGATGGCGTCAGTTTTAAATGGTTGCACATGTGTTTTATTTACAGTTGTGTAAACACTACAACTAAAAAACTACACTAACAAACAACTAACAACCTTTGATTACTAGAAATGTGTACTTGCTATTGCTTCTGAAAGGACTCAGTAAGATTTTAATATAGGCTACATGGATTCACATACCCCTTGGGAAAAAAAGTGAAATGAGAATGTCCTGATCAATTGTCACTTGAAAAGTGGTTTGGTAAAAGAATGGGTAGTCAGCTCTATCAAATGTAGAATCCTAAATGAAATAGAAAATCAAAATTTGACACAGATTTCATATTTTGGTGGCTCAGCTCATGTCCAATGTACGTTCAGTTTAAAATCTCAAGATCTCACAGTATATATATTTTTTCTTGTGCAAGGATTCTACAGGTGCATGTAGCAAATTCAGACTCTGACAAGTCTTTTGACAGCAAATAGTTTAGTTGATGTAAGAATGAATACCAACAAGGAAAAAAAACTACAAAACTATTTCTGATGACAGTAGGATTCAGCAGTCTGAGCTTCTTTACGTAATAACGTGAGACCCCGTAGGTGTCCAGGAAGCCTGAGCAGCTCATAACAGTGTCTTTCTGTCGAGAAACCTGAACACACTTGCTGAATTTACAATATAATATAGGCCTATTATCGCCTGAGAAAAAGAAGCCCAGTTGCGAACAAGGATTTTCATTTAGCCTGACTTGTAAGGCTGGTAGGCTATCCTTCTCACTCAGAACGCACATCAACTGCTCGGATAAAGGTGGAATGTTTGATACCATGGCAACGAACGTCACGCTTTTGAGCATGGTCCAAAGAAAGAACTTGGTAGACCTGTGTTCCCCCAACAAGATAATTTTTACAATTCACAATTTAATTGGGTCTGTAGTAAACTAATTTTCATACTTAATCACCCTAAAGAGTCGCATGATTTGGTCATTTTGCTGTAATATTTTGCCAATAACTATAAAAATAGGCTAAAAAGGAATAAAAAGGACGATTTTCATCTAATTTCATCTATGAGCAAAGGTTTAATCAAAATAACAATTTTTTCAAAGGCTATAGGGACTCAGAAGAAGTCTGCTCGACAGATCCCACGGTATGGTTACTTCTTCCCTAAGACACACATTTCTTCTTTCGAGCAGCACCCTGTTTACATTCAAATCTATAAAGGCTTTATAAGTGTAATTGTTGAACTCACCTAGAGGGAAAACGTCAATTCAGTTGCCTAGGCCATACACACAGCCAGGCTTCGGTTTTCTATCCTTTCACCTTCCTACGATACTTTGTGATGCTCCGCCAGTCGCCACTTACCAAAGTCGCTCAAGAGAAGCCCAAAGCACGCTGATGTCACTGGTTGAGGGAGGAGCGAAAAAGAAAACCAAATTTAGAAGGAATTACAACGTATTTCCATTTTTTCCCCAATTTCAGTCAAAGATCTCAACATGTTTCCTCAATGCGAAAATAGCAGGGGCAGTATGTTTTTGAAGTAGCCTGATATTTGTCCTAGGCACTGTAATATTGCCTAAACCCATACTTGCCCTATCACAAGGCAAGCAGTTAGGCCTATTCAGTTCAGAACCTCGTTTCTGTTCGGAACATAAGTTTAAACTAGGCTACTACCCCTAAAAAAACTAAACATATTAACTCCTCAGTGTGAAGCAGGAGTTGTTGAACAGAGATTGTTTATCAACGGTGATAGATTAAATACTTTCTTCGACACCATATTGCTTATTCTGACCAACAGCACCACCCTAAGGAAACAAAAAAAACACGCAGCTTTTACGTAGCTGTTAGTTTATAGTACCAAAGACATTGCATGGACATATTATAATCAAGGGGTAAGACCAGCAGCAAGTCACAGTGGAGAAGTTTTCCTGCAATTAAGGTAAAAGGCTTGACCTATGAATAGAAAATGGAAATCTGCATGTTGACTTTCTGGTAATTTGATTGTACAAATGTATCACTTTTTATTTTGTGAATTTGTATTGCAAGTTCATATTCACAATGAAATTCTGTAGATTCAGTAAATTCTGGGATAAGTATTATACCTTACCAAGCACTTAAAAATAATGATTTGCACTTGCACAAGTCTGAGCTGTGGGTTCAGACTTGACAGTACATGGGCCTTAAAGTAACACTATGTAACTTTACCACTATTTGAGGTATGACTTTATTATCATTGGTACCATTTCCAAATTAATGTGGGTGTACAGGCTTAAAGCCATATGAAGGAATGGCTAAACACATAAAAAGGGCTAAACACCAGTTCCCAACAGTCATATGCACTGTGCAGTTTTGAGTGGATGGTAGGAACCAGCCACAAAAGCAAAAAGAAAAAGCTTTTCAGCATGACACTGCTCACTGTATTGCTGTCCAACACCAATTACCACCTAACCATTCTAGCCATGCCTATAATACTGTGGGAAATGTTTGGAAGGCTTTGTGTGCCTTTTAGGTAGCTAGTCCACTAATTATACACCAAAAACTCCATAGTGTTGCTTTAACACATAACCAAAACTTCCACTAAACAAATATGCTTTGTAAAGCGCCTCCTGTATGTATTTGTGAAGATTTAACCATTAGGCCTGCTGAAACCAGGTTATTGTTCTGCTCCCTTGCTGACATGATATTGTAGAAACAGCCTAATCTAGATTAGATAAGATTAGATTCAACTTTATTGTCTTTACACATGTATGAACACAGAGTAACGAAATACAGTTTAGCATCTAAACAGAAGTGTGAATAGCAGAAAGAGCAATATGTATAGTTAAGAGCAGTTATGTAAAGATAAGGGCAGTTTAAAGGTGGGAATAGATATGTGCAGATTATGTACAAATAAATTATGGTGGGAATAGTTATGTGCAGATTATGCACAAATAAGTAATGGGAGCAGTTATGTACAGATAGGACAGTGTAAAAGATCTGTATAAATTAGCATTGATTTTAAAGAGCTATGTGCAGTTGAAGTATGTTAATATACAGATGTTCTATACCACTATACATAAGGCAAATCTACAGATGTACAGATATACAGATGTAATATGGACAAATATACAGGTGTGTAGATATATTAATATAAACAGATGTATATACAGATGTGTAGTAGAAGATAAGCAAAGTGCTATGAATGTATATACAGTAATGAAGAGAAGTGCTGTGAATAGATAATGCCACGGTGTAGCGTGGATACGAAGGGAAGGTTCAGGAGGGGACAGAGTTCAGTAGGGTGACAGCTGTGAGGAAGAAGCTGTTCCTGATCCTGCTGGTTTTAGTCTGAAGGCTCCTGAAGCACCAGAGCAATTCCCATACCAGACTGTGACACAGTTGTCTAGGATGCAGTTAATAAAAAAATATAATGTTAAAGCTTTTTCTGAACATTTGTTTTATTCCAGGGGTAAATAATAATATCCAGAGTGAAATTCATATGAATATCATGTTGGTGGCATTCTCAACAGGTGGCTATTTGTATGTTAATGTGACACCAGCAATAGTCTAGTTCCCAACAGCACAGAGGATTTCTCATGAGCTATGCACAATGTCTGGAAAAGGAAAGAAAAGATAAAGTACAAATGATGTACATTATAGTCCAACCTTCACCAAGCTTAACAGAATCTTTACAGAATACAAAAAGGAAGTATTAAATGTAATGCTTCAACACACGTATTATGTAATGTGTAAAGCCTCTAATGCTTAAAGTACTGAATAAGGGGACTTACTTACAGGATATTTTAAGATCCAAGATTATAAAAAAATATTTCATATATGACTTTGTGAACAAAAAGACTCATTGAATAACTAATTTAATTTTTAAAAGATTGTGCAGTTGTGCAATTTACAGTGTGTAGCACTCTTTTCAACCAGAAGATGGGGTTATGGTTCCATCCTTGGTTTCAACCCTAGAAGAATCTCAAGATTTCTCATGACAATGGCATTATCACCAGACAGAATGCACAGCACACTCTTCTAGTCACAGATGGAGCTCAGCGTATGGTTTTTGATACGAGTTCACCTTGAAAAAAGAAGCTTTCACTGTGTATCACTGAATCAGCAGAAAAGGGTATATGCGGTTATGCAGTATCACTGCTAAGGTCTCTTTGCCCTTTCGCATGGACATGTTTCATAAGCTATATTACTTTGGATATTATGTGACATGAAAATGGGTATTTAGCTTCTATCTACTAGTGTTATACTTATAGATAGACACCATGTCATTGACAGCCAGCAGAAAAAAAGTGATAATTTTATACTCTAAATTGTTAGGAATGAAAGCTCTGGCTGCTGTCATTAAGATAATTAAAAGGAAGTAACATGAACAACTATAAATGTAATACATGTTGTCATATGCATAAAGTTCACAGTTCTAAAATGCATAGTGTACAGAATAGTGACTATTACAGTTTTGATTTGTTTATCTTTGCGTTTGTAACAGTTGATGAAATGAATTGCATGCAGCTGAAAACAAACATGATTTTAAAGGTCACATAGAACATTTGATGTTAAAGTAGCATACATTCTCTGATGTTTAAATAGAATACATTAAACTTACAAGAAGTTCAAATATTATTTTGCGAGCTTAATTACAGCCTTACTTTATTTTTATATGGGGGTTAAATGGTTTCTTTTGGCTAAATGGCGCCCTCTATGCTAACCACAATTGCACTACAGTTGAGTAGACTTGACAACCATGTTCACCCATTCTCAGTGACTATTTCTAAGTTCAAGATTTACATAAGGAAGAGGCCAGAACCATGTTTAATTTTCATGACAGCTTATAGACTCCTAATTCAACAAAGACAGCGGTGAACATGGTTTTCTATTCTATGTCCCCTTTAAAGATTCTGTTAGGGCATAAACAAAAAAAGTTGGCCTACTGTATATTGGGGCAAATGGCTGGTGTTTTTTTAAGTCTGAGTTGTGTCAGAGAGAACTTGTTTATACAGCCAACTGAACCATGCATTGAAATGTTGCATCTGCGTGTGGTAGATGTGAAGAAGACCTAAATCTGTGGTTATAACACATGAGATAAACATGTCTCCAGTTTGTAATTCAAGGCTTTTCGTGTCGGTTCTACTATCTTCATCTGTCTATCCACTGACTGTCTACATGATTTGAAATGAAAATTTTGCTTGTGTTTTTGTGTAGCATGCCTATGTTTGCTCTATAGGTGACCTAAGTGGGTATTGGCAGTGTTGTGCACAAACTACTTCAGAGGAATTACCTCGTCAGACAAATATTTTTTTCTATGAAATGTGAGCTGAACTCAACTAATTTATAACTAAAGAACTAGATTCTGAATAACTGTTTAAGGGCAGATATAATCTTGGTACTACAGGGTTACTGCCTTAGTTGTGAAGAATGAACAAGTAGTATCCACAACAGTTGGAGACGGTAGTGATTGTGAGCTGATTATGGAGAGGCTTTAATTAGAAAGACAAGCACAGAAATACTTGCTCACTGTTTTTCTTCACTTAAAAAGTTTAATGAACTTGAACATGGAATAGTTCTCAATTGAAATAGTGAACTATGAACATGAATTTATTCTTTTGTCTGTATGAAATGCATTTTGAACTAGTTAATGAACTAGTGAACTTCTCTTCTTTTGCTAACCTGACACAAGGACCCATGGGTGTTTCAATCTAGTATATGACTGTGATTGTCTACTCAATGCAGGTTACAACAGCACATACTGAAAATACAAGCATGACTGATGAGTCAACCAGTTAGTAAAACCCTCCATCAGCAAACCAATTAATCTAGCAGCTCTGTTGCACAGACCAAGGTTATTTAACTGTTCTGGAAGAAGCACGTTGGGTAAAGTGTCGTATCATCCCATGTGAAAGGTAGCTTGTTTAAAGAAAGTATCTTTTAATGAACCTCTTGTTAAATTTCTCTACACTTCCCCTCGGATTTTGTTGCATTAAATATTAGCCCATTAAAATGGACTCACATATGTGTGACATTATCATGTGGGTTGCTCACTTTTATATGAAATTAGTGCAATGGGTGGAGAGGGAGGCAGTTGTATCATTTGGGACACAGTAGAGGAGTAACATCTGGTGACACTGCCACAGCTGCTGAAATGTCCCAGTTGTGCTTTAAGGGGAGCATTCAAATGACACAGCGCAGAGGATGGAAGGTCTCAAGAAAATAACCTGTGCCAATTTCTCCCCCTCCTCTCTCTCTCTTTCTCTTTCCCTCTCCCTCTGTGTGTGTGTGTGTGTGTGTGTGTGTGTGTGCGCCCGCCCGCGTGCACACCTTTGAGTGTGAGTGTGTGTCTCAGGCTTACTTTCCCTGAAATGAGGCACTGTGGTGTGGCTCCTGAACAGTAATTAACAAAAATGAAAGTGTTACTATGGCTTTATGTGTATGTACAGTGTACTTGACAAATGTCACAGGAAGTTACTGTCAACAATATGACGAAGAGGCTGTGCAAGGTCCATTTCCTTTCAAGTCTTCATTTCCTCTCAGTCTTTACTTTACCTTTACTCTGCAAGCTGCAGCCTCAGCCCTCCATGGCGCACCTCATCCTATTGATTCTAGGATTGATTACAAAAGGTAGTATGCAAAGGCAATATTTGAAAAAAAAAAAGAAAAAAAAACTTTTACAAACATAAACTGAATTCAAATGCAGTGCTTTCTATTATTTTCTTCTTTTTATTATTTCACACCAAAGTGGTTGTTTATGTGTTTGTTGTAGATGTGGTCACACTTTCTGGTCCTCAGGAAATAAGTGTGGTTGTCGGTGATACTGCTGTCATCTCATGTCAGTACCACTCATTTTATCACAACTATGTCAAATACTGGTGTAAGGGCTACTACTGGAATCATTGTACTGTCTTGATCAAAACTAATGAGGCTACCAACATGAAAGGGAAAATACAGCAAGTAGATGACAAGCACCACAGGACTTTTACCATCACCATGAAGAATGTTAAATTGGAGGACAGTGGATGGTACTGGTGTGCGATTGAAAGAGTCAGCAAGCATGTGAAAGTTCCTGTGATGTTAACAGTAACTACAGGTAATTCCTTATTATTCCATATTCCTTTAGCTTTTTGAAGGGGTCATTATTGTGGAAAAACAGTTTTAGCTTTGTCTGATTTGGAGAGGTTGTGTATGGCCAAAGGGATGCCATGAAAGTGAAACATGCTATGCTCTCCTTTACGTGTAAATCTTAAAAGTGCCCTGCCATACATCTATATGGTATTTAAATTATTCTCTGAGGTCTCCAAAGATGGTATGTACACAGATTTGCTGTGTCAGCGGTGCAAGGCATGTTGAGTGAATAGGCTATTTACATTAGTTTGCTAATGTTATAATTGCAAGGGACTAAGTACTAAAAGTGTTGGAACATTACATTTCAGAGAAAATGAAGGACATAGACTGATAAGCACATGCACCAGTTGCTAGGAGACAGACAGTAAACAGATATTTCACAATGGTCAACTTGTAATGTGTAGGGTTTCACACTAGCCAACATAACCAGATAAATGCTTTGTTATCGCAAGGTTACTGTTACAACCACAAGTAAAAACATTTTTGTTTGGTAGGGCACCTTTAAACTTACAACAAAGCTTAGCTGTGATGTCATATAAATCAAATATAGTCCAATAGTGGTTGCTAAAGATGGTGTGATTTAGTCAAAACAGACCATTTCAATCGCCAGCTTAAAAATAAGGTAGGGCTTGTAAAATTGCATTTCAGCTTATTAAAGTTGAATTAATGTTGTTTAAACATCAGAGAACAAGGCATAATAATCCATTCATCCATTCTATGTCCACTTTAAAATCACTTGAAACGACTACTGTCAATATATGACACGATCTGGTTTAAATTAGAAAGTATCTCTGTTAAATCAGGATATAGACCTTGTTATAGTTGATGCAAACAAGTTTCTGTTCTGTATCTGTATCTGTATGAGGGGGTCTTTACTGGCAATAGACAACAGAGCCAAGTCTGAGACAAGATGATGGGCTGTGTGCAATTATGGCCAAAGCATGTAATCAGACAACCTGGGGCATTTCATACATACACCCACAGTCTCTACAGAAAAGTCTTAGTCTTGTTTGCTTTTATTCACTAACAACCTCCACCACTGCTGCTGTGTGGTCACACTGACATAATAATGGTCATAATCTTGCTTTGATTTCCTCAAATTAAGGAACACCATACCAGTCTCCAAAGATTTCAAAAACAACTCCATTGCCTTTACAAGTGAAGGTAACCACAAGCAGTGCACAGGCAACGTCTTTATTTTTGCCATCTACAATGAGAGAACAAAAAACTACACTAAGCAGTCTTATAGATTTCACAAGCACAGTGGAAAGGTAAATGAGCAGTATTTCTCTTTTAAAAAAAATTCCAGATTTTTTTTTCTTTTTCTTTTGGAATCACTAGTTGTGATACTGCATGTAAACAAGAATAGCAAATGGAAAGAATGGTAATTATTAAATAAAAAAGATACATAACAAATATAAAATAAAAATCTAAAAAAAGTACGTATGTGTCATCCCTTGTTGAAATAATTTGCATGATTAATGTGTAATACTACATATTGATAATGTATGAGATCAGATACTGTGCCAGTGTTGACGGGCTGAATACAGAAATTACAGTTTCTTTTTATTTTCTTTTAGTACAACCTACAAACCACAAGACCTTATCTGGAATGTGTGGAGCATTGCACGCTGGATTTTTTTCTTTGGCATGGCTCTTTATTTGTTTTGCTTTATGGCATGCCATCACTTAAGAACAGAAAGGCGGAAAAGTTCAATTTTACTCAAGAAGCCCAATGAGTCATGTGACAGCACGTCTCCTGTGTTGGCCCCATCACACCAACAGGCCAGTGTTACACACAGCTTAGCAGAGAGCTCGCTCTACTGCCGCTACAGAGACATGAGGAAATCTGTAGAGGAGGATCATCATGAGTCATGAGTCAGCTTTCATATCTATGGGACTTTTTGTTGTCCATCTGCTATACAGATTTACACCCTTACACATACTGTATATTAAGTAAAAATGTATTGTGTCAGTCACATACTGTTGTCTTTCCTCTGGTCGCATCCTACTGTTATGCCAGTTGACTGCGTATAGAAACCCTCGGTGGTTATATCTTCTTAAGGCTCTTGACCATGTGGCATAACACTTGTAATGACTTATTAAGCTTCCACAGTGGCACAAAAAGCAGACTATTTTGATTTTAGCCTCTGCTAATACTCACTGCTTGGCTTTGAAGCTGCAGTTTTATCTGTCATTTTTTTGGACATGATCCTGGAATCTTGACAGCACTATGAGTTAATAAAACTGACCCCCCAAACACAACAGTGACTAGATCTACATGAAACTTTCAAGTGAAACTATGAGTATAACATGGTTTTGTTCATAGGATATTATACTGAAGGTGACCGAATTATTAAAAATGTGACATACAGTGTTAGAAAAGTTACTTTAGAAATGTGATGTGTTACAATTACACGTTACCCTATCCAAAATGTAATAGTAGAGTAACTATTTAATTACTTTAATAAATAAATAAATTACATTACACTAATTACATTTGATTACTTTTGGATTTCCAACTGTCAACTATTTTCAGCTTTTGAAGCCTGGAAGGGTTAACTGGTTAACCGGTTGATTCTGCATATGTGCACTGGCACACTACAGCTAACTGTCCAGCAGTAAGTGGGTGTTGCCAATTCAAACAAGATAGGAGAGCTAATTAGACTTAATATCAGAATAGTATCACTCTCAGCTGTAAATGGAGGATGTTTTGCACAAGAAAAAAATGGCAAAACAAAACTAATATTATTAACCATATTTATTCAGAGATGTAGCTGAAATTGTAATGCTGAATATTTCCTGAAAGTAACTGTAATTTAATTACAGTTTTTTTCAAGTAACTGATTTCTGTTACTATTATTTTGTAATTAAATCATGTAATTTCATTACATGTAACTCATTACATCAACTGACAGATCTAAAAACAAAAAAAATTCTTTCACATCCATACTGATGTGTTGCATTTGTCAAATATCTTTTGCTGTCCCTTGACCACTCTTTCCCTGCTAACTGATTTATTGTGCTGAGAGCAAAGAACTGACAAGCCTCTCTCTATTTGCTTGCATCCCCACACTCATGGTGAAGAACCTTGGAAAATTTGGATGATACATAGGCCCGCACTGGAGTTCCATTACAAAAAATCTATAAGGACTCCACTACCTGAATCCAAACCTCAGAACTCTCTGTTATCTGTGAACTGCTGAGCATATTTTGCATCTTACCCTAAATGAAATGAATGCATGTCAACACTGGGACAAAATACTTGTCATCAAACATATTTAGAATACACACAATATTAAAGACAAATGGCTTAGAACTAAATCAGATAGCTTAAAAGAATTCCACTGTCATTGTTCCCACTGAAAATGCTTCCCTCTTATGACAGATCTGAGAACACTGACAACAGGCTTATTTGTGGTTAAATATGCAGCCAGTGAAACTGCATGCTCTGGTGCTATTATGACAGCACATGAATAATTAGCATGGTGAGGCCAGGCAGAGACCACTGCTCTAAGGATGAAAAATGACCCATGTGAGTTGGGGAGAAAGTGTGCAAAATACTTTTCTTTCCACACTTTTCTATTTCAAAACTAATACAATATTAAGATTGTATCAACAAACAACTCCTCAGAGAAAGAAGGACCTATGCCCTCTTGCTAACATCAAAGTGCAAACTATAAATAGTTCATGAGAAAATATTGTGCCCTGAATGTGCTTTTTGGTGGGTATCTTTAATGATTTTGGGTATCTTTAATGAGAGGGAATCAGTATAACAAAACAGTATAACTACATTAACAGTATATAGAAACAATATAACTCATAGACATACTGTTACAAGCACACTTGTGAGTTCTTTAAAATGAACGAATTCACTTTCAAATCTTTACAGTATTTGTAGATTTAGCACAACTATGCGTAAAAGAGAAATCCGACGTTAATCAATCAATAGTCCTGTTGCTTGACGTTGCCGAGTGCTGTCGGAAGGTATGAGAACAAGAGAGTTGGTACAATGTATGTGGCGGGTGGGAGTGGGAGAGGTCTCCAAATAGGTCATGTAATTAGTCACAACTAGAACGTAGGCAGGCAAGAAGTTTAACAAGTCACCTGACGGCTAATTGCTTCACGTGATGAGGAAACGCAGGTAGATTAGTGTAACCTGTTATACGGGCCCACTCTTTGTCTGAAACCTAACAGCGCAGCAGTGGTGAGAGCACTGTTGGCGTGCAGCTTTGGCTGGCATTGACACAGAGCGGGTAAGGCAAACATTTTTATACTGTTCATGCTGCGTTTATCAACACGGAATGAAAGCTTACTCGTATTCATCTATCTTGCAGTGATTAAAGTCCGGGTGCTGTCTGGCGGTGATAGAAGTCTCGTACAATTCAGCATCAGAGGTACTAAAATACATACGATGCAGGTTATCATACGTAACATAGTTCACTTACTAATCGTAAACATTTTAACTTGTAGTGTCCTGACTCGCATCACAGCTAGTGGGAAGGATAGCCAACTACTGGTGTGTGTAGTGGGGATTTTAAGAAGGTAAATGTTAAGTCTAATAAAATGTAATACGTGAATGTAAACGGGAAATCTATGAATGTCACAGTAAAGAACATGTATCTGTACGATTCTGTTGGAAACAGTCAAAGGTATCCCAATGTTTACATGAGGTTTATGTGTATATTAATGTGTTTAATGTACTCTATGCATGTTGTCTGGATAGGCAGGTGATTAATTGAGATCTTTTGTCAATTGCAGGTGTCAATTGTTTAGCACCTTTTTTCCATTATTAACATTATATTGAGATGGTACGTGGGCCTGCAAGGCCCTCAAGGGTAGTTTAGTTACCATCAGTAGCAGGCCTACGGAGAAACGCCTTGGTGTAGAGTGCCTTTAATTGTGTGTAAAACCACCTCCATTATTTTGTTGTTTGTTTGCTTTGTTTTGGTTTATTGATTTAATATTTGGCGAGGCTTCTTTCTTTCCTTTCTGTGTCAGCCGGAAGGAAAGAAGCCCGTGGAAGCACACAGTGAGGGTTGATTCCTAGCTTATGCCATTTGGGTTTAGTGAGTGTGCTGGTCATATAAGCTTGTGTGGTGTGGTGCTAGCAGTGTGTAGTGAATTAAAGTATTATCCCTGCCACTTGGGCCTGGTACATGTGCTGGTCACACAAGCCTGGGTGGTGGGGCCTTGTGGTGTTCTATACAGCCTATTGTAGTGTCCTAATAAAATTGTGCACTTTGCTTAACAAAAGACCTAAATCTTTAAAGTGTTTTGTGTTTGTACACATCCTCTTGTTTCATTCATTCAATTGAATAGCCATAGTGGGGAATAGTGAGTCTTGGTTCTCATTAGTTTAACTGCTCATGACCTAAAGGTAGATTTAAGGTTGTTAAGGTCACATGTAGACCAAATACCAAAAAGGCAGCTAATGGTAACTGATGGGGCATAGGAAAACGAAATTGAAACAGTCTCCTGTGACCCCAATCAGTTATAGTGTTTACAGGTCTGCACCAAATTCTCTAGTTCTCATACCAACTGACATCTCTCAGCAACATCAATATAAAAGGGCTATTGATTGATTCACACCGGATTTCTCCTTCAAATGCTGTGTCAAGTTGTCAACGCATAATGGACAATTTCTGTGTCCTGTTCTGTACGGTATATTCTTGCATGACACTGAAAGGTGGTACAGCAGTTGTTCATGGCCTCATCCAAAAGAACACCATCCAAAAGGACTGATGTTGTTGCTTGGTGTGCAGAGTATAAAGGTATATCACTGTAGTGCAAGGAAAACCTGCTGAAGTAGCATTGTCAACAGATTCTTTATGGAAACAGTTTGGTGTAAATGATACAAGATCTTGGAAATGATTCATACTGACCATTTTGAGGGTGGTTTTTGGATGGAGCTTTTGCCATTTCAAGAGGAAGAGACACTTTTGGACTCAGAATCTGTGTACAGATCCTCTTACCCATGTGTCCCTCAGCATGATAACACCATCTGGAGGGCAATAAACTAAGAAATATCTATGGTTTTAGCAAAGAGGTAGATGCTCCTTCCATAGTCAATATAATGGCTGGTTGTTTAACCAGAAAAGATGGCCAACCATTAAAGTGGGATACTCTGTTGTGTGTAATATTTAGTGTCAGCAAAGTTTTACACAACAACCTTTCAAATCTTGGAAATTCAGACACATGGTACCCAGTATGGTTTGTCAGCAACATGTTTTTTTTTTTTTTTTTTTTTTTTGCTGCTGTTATTTTAGTTTTCTCTCCAGAGCTAACAGCAGTAAGTCGCTTTCCCAAACCCAGAACTGGATAGCACCCTGCAGGAACTGCCTGTAAGTGACTGCTATAGAGCTGAGATGAAAGGCCATGCTGGGAACTCGTGCGATCAGGCAGACAGAATATGGTAATGAACTCAAATGAGCCGTGAACACTGGCTATGCCTGTTATCTAGGAGAGGCACTGGTGGATGGTGAAAAGCACTATCAAATTGACACTCACTTGCATTCACTATCATCATACATCAACTGCATTTGTGTGTTTGTTAACACTCTGCCACTTGTATATTAGAATGACAGAGGAAGCGACTCACAAAGGAAGAAATCGTGAGAACTCAGTGATGAGATTTTGAAACACAAATGTCAGAACCATTAAAATGGACTTCAACAGCTCTATTAAAATAGCATTACATACTGGCTCCCCTTCACAAAAGATATTTTTGCAATTAAACATTTCACAGCGCTGTGGCTGTGGTCACTGAGTGTGACTCACAAGAGACCTTTGTGAGCTATCTAGCTTCTAAGTGATCCCTGTTCCATCTCAAAACAAAGAAGTAAAATAGGCGTCTATATTGTCATAGAAATGAATGCAAACTATTTTTGTCATAACAATCCCTGATGGTGTATGGCCAATAATATTGTTTCAGGTGAATGATTGCTTATGGTACCACTTAAAGGTTCAATAGGTGATTCTGGATGATCCCACCAGTTTTTTTTATTATTATTTATTTATTTATTTATTGTTTGAGGTCATGATGAAACATCCATGGTATACGGTCTAAATGACAAAAAGGAAGAGACATCAACACCACAATGCAATTTCTCCCCTTGTCTGATGAGCCCTGTTCAAGATGAACATATTGCGGAATGGCTTCGCTTTGACATTTGTCACAGCTCCATAGCTTGCAGGAGAGAAGCAAATTTCCTCACATTTGTTCCCCAGGATTAAGCACATAGTTGACTTTTCGTAATATATCACCAATGAAATACTGTATAGCAAGTGTTATAGCACCTTTTTGAACATGTAAGAATTCATAACAGAGACTTAAGTCTATATAACTACTATAACTATAAACAGCTCACTAATTATTTTAACTTGACAACCCAAACTGTTAGGGTTTTGCTTCCCTTGACTGTGGCCGCCCTGCTGGGCAGGCGCAGTATTGCTGCTCCTTTGTCTGTTTGTGTTCTTGTCCATGTGCTTCTGTTTTGTTTGCCTGCCCTGCCCCTTTCCCCCTCCCTTTCGCCACACCTGTGCC
The DNA here is from genome assembly GCA_027481765.1 of Tenualosa thibaudeaui. Classification (NCBI taxonomy): domain Eukaryota; kingdom Metazoa; phylum Chordata; class Actinopteri; order Clupeiformes; family Clupeidae; genus Tenualosa; species Tenualosa thibaudeaui. The sequence continues at coordinate 2,803,654 of JAIFZK010000071.1, forward strand.
TCATGATCCCATCACCTAGTAATGAGTGTCTGCTGGCTCCTGTTCTGTCCCTGTGTTCCGGTCTCTTATTTAAGCCCTAGTCCTTTCTTTGTTCAGTGTCTGATCGTCTGACCAGGTTCCCATGTGTTTGTAGACGTTTAACCTAACCTTTGTGGTTTGACGTTTGACTTCTGACTTCTTTTTGGTCAGGGAGAGACTGTGACTGAGGTTTCCTGTTAACTGAAAGCTAATGGTTTGCATTGCAAATGGCAAGAGATATGGGCCATGCATACTGTCTGAGCTTATTGATTTAATTAGCAATCATCCTTCTACACATTTACTCTTCAATTAAACATTAGCCTATATAAACCTCAGCATTTCAGTTAGAATGACTTTACACTCAGTCACGCCATATGCACTGCAGTCATTGCAAGACAAAATGAATACATGTCCTCACCAAACAGAGCTCTCCTTTTCACTGAACAACAGATATGACACCAAATGTGAACACATATGTGAACACATCAAATCACCCTTGGTCAAGATGGGGTCCTTCAAAAGAAATCTATTTAAATGCAGATGTGTGACCGCATATGAACCACATCTAGATTGCTCTCGTGTACTGGCATTAAAGAGAGCTTTGCTTTAGCCACCGAAAACTCCCCCTGGTGTTCCTCTTCAAACCACTTGTATCATGATGCACTCCATGACGTACAGCCCCACAATTGACCAATCAATATTCACCCCACATTCAAATTGAGTTACAAATACCCTTGTTGAATAAAATGAGGCAATTCATCTTATTGTTTGTTTACCCTCATGCTGTTGACAGGTGCTCATTTGACCAGACCTAATAACAGCAGTACATTATAATTGATTAATTGTTTAATTATAGACTTACAGTCAAACTATTTTGTAAGGTTTTTTAACAGTGACATCAAATAGATGAATAGATGAAAAGATAGAATTGCATACAGCAAACTCATTGTCTCCACAATCACTAAACTGTCTTGGCCTCTTGTTATGTTATAGTCATTAGCAGCTGAATAGGGGATTGTGCATGTTTTAAGATACATTTATAGCAAAAGTAATTACATAGTGATAATTTATGCAAAGGTGGTTTCTAGTGGTTTTTGTAACTACGCTAGTGGAACAAGGGTCCCAGATCATTAAGGTCATGCATTCACTCCCCAGAGAGAGCACACCCTGACAGAAAAAATAAAATAAAATAAAATACAGTAAGTAATAGTCAATAAGTAAACCTCTTTGACATTGCTCTTTCTCGATGCCCAAACCTCCATTTTTACCAGCGACTTTGAGGTCGCCTCCCACCCCCTCCCCTCTTGCTTACTGTAGGCCTCCAGGGCATGATGGATGAAAACAATCCCAGCATACCATCAGTCAGCACTGCCTTAGGACCCGGGCAAACGAAAGCATAATCTGGGGTTGGTGGTGGGGGACAGGTGTTATTTGTCTATTTGTCTAGCATACACACTGTTTAATAAGTCCTATTTCAGTGACACAGCAGCATACCCAGCATCCTGGAGACATTTCAGTCAGAAAATTTCAGAGATTACAAAAGTCATCATCATGTAAGCAGTTTTTTTCTCTATATTCATGATTATTTTATTGATAATAGTCAAAACAAGAATTACTATCAAGCTCTCTTTAAGTGACATCAAATCAATTAGCCACTTCAGATGTCATATTATTAAAAAAAGACTACAGCTCTTGCTGAGAGTTTTTCTTTCAGGGGTGTACTGTTCATTGGGGAGGTAACCTGTGTTTTGCTTATAGTGCAATGCCGCATGAGAAGTTTACCACCAAAATAACTGACAGTGGTAGAGCACCCCAGGAGTTGTGTCACCTGGAATCTCACCACAGTGAATGAGATGATGGATGATGGTGCCCGCAATGCACAATTTTGCCAGTGGTGGACTGCGGCATGTGCACACAGCCACTCCTCACGGGGATGAAACCAATCTCGGAATCGGATGCTGAGCACACACACACACACACACACACACATACTCACAAATATGCGCACACACACGCACGCAAACTGGCCCTCCAAAAAATGTAGTTGCACTCTGTGTGAGGTGACAAATCACCCTCTCTTTTTATCTTTAATCTCTAGGGATGTGCTGCCGCATTAATGGTCGTACCACCTTCAACAAAATGCTGATCTTACGTTAATATTGGCATCTCTAAAAATTGATCGTGGTTGAGGAGGATCAATAAACCATATGTTATCGTCCTTCAGAGATGTTAGTTATGAGATGTTCATGAATCAGTGTCTGAATCTATGCAAATAATCAATCTCACGGTCTAAGGGTAAACGACTCTCAGTGTGTAAATTAAGAGATCAAAATAATTTTGTCTGGAGGCTAGAGTTTGACAAACCGTATGTTCACATGTATAGAGAAGCAAATTATTTTGAACAACAGCCCAACTGAAGCATCTCCTACTCTTTGTATCAAAACATTTATATAGTGCCCTAAAAGCATGTTATGCTTGTTACAAGTCCAGGGACACAGAGTACATTTTCTCTGCCTTCCTCGTCCCTTGTCTTTCTCTTTGTCAGTTTTGCCACTTTCTGATGGGCAGACATGGGTTTAAAATGTCCCTCAGCAGCTCGGAGGATGGGATAAAAGCTCCCTGGGCAATTCCAAGCAGAGGGGCATCTCCATGTGAGAGAGAACAGACAAGTTAACACCCCAGTCCTCCCATCACAGAGCATGATTTTCTTCCTCTTTCCTCTGGGCTTATTCTCCAACGGGAACAGTGGCTGTTTGATAACTAGCCACTTTTATCAAAGCTGATATTTCAGCCTGAAGAAGCACAATGCTAAATGTGTTGTACAGTAAAGATGTTGTACAAAAAAAGAAAAGTATATGTCTTAAGTATGTATGTGTATGTGTGTGTGTGTGTGTGTGTGTGTGTGTATGTATGTGTGTGTATATATATATATATAGTATGTCATATATCCTTTTTTGTCTTGAATGAGACTGAGACTTTTTTGTCTTGAGTGAGACTGTTTTAAGGGTAATGTGTTGCCTTGCCCCTTTTGAAAACAGAGTCCTAATATAAGATGCACTGTTCACTCACCCCAGGTGTCTAGTAAGGTCAGAGATACACTGAGAGACAAATAAATACATTCATGCATAAATAAATAAACAAAATACTTTTTTTATCACTGACCTGCACAGCAAACTGCTTCACAATAAATCTCGGTTGCACAGAAATCAAGGTTGAAAGCAGTAACACAAAGCAGTAAACATGACACATGAGAGTCATTCAGAGAAGCAAAACCTTAAATTAAGGATACAGTCTGTGGGATTGCTGCATACACAAATAAATAGATGGACCCACCACCACCTTTATTTCAGCCAAGTACAGTAACTGTATTTATTCTTGTGTTTTGCCAGATGAACATTTTATGTGTCTAAGCACTGACGAAAAAAAGACTAAAAAAAAAGAAATCAATAATGCATAGGCAGACAGTCATGACTTAGAAATTTGTCCTCAATGTTCAGTTAGGCAGAAAGAAAGTTCTTTCACTTTATGACAAAATATACATATCGACAAGTTGTTGCCTGAGGAACAGGTTAGATTTCTTATTCTATTTTGGTTAAAGTAAGGTAAGGATAAAGGTTTCTGGCTTAGGTAGTGCTTTTCTTTTGAAGTGCATGTGGCATATCAATATCTCTCTCTCTCTCTCCATCCCCCACCCCCCACACCACACACACACACAGCCCATAATGTCCTGGAGTTTGTTTACAGATCACTTTCGTCAGCACAATCAGCAGAAGAGTGTCAATTTGATGCCAAGGACATCAGACCTATTTCATGAGCTGTGCACTGATGGTCATATGGGTATGGTCTATGAAACCAGACACACTCTCTACACATTCCAGGAAATCGATTAATGACATCATTCATAATTAAAGAATATTGATCCACAGAAGCAGCACTCTTAATTGGTCGCCAGAAAAACAGAGCAGGTTTTAGAATGTCACACAATTTACAGTTTAATAACCAAAATGCATAAACCAAACTACTGCAATTACCTCACTGTCACTGCTTTCATCTTTCAAGGCTACCGCTTGTACTGCTAGCTTTCCAGTAATTTCCTGTTTTGTTTTTTTTCAGCTTGAGCAAAACAATTTACAAGAAATGTTGTGCTTTTTAATCAGCGTCACATTTTATGTTCCTGAATGGATCATTAAAGCGTGCCTGCTTTAGTTTCCATCTTTAGCTTTTCTTGAACTTACCTCTGAAGCAATCAAGTTTATCTTATTATTTCAAAACACCCAGCCTAAATTCAGAGAGAGAAAAAAAAAGAATGAAATTATACTCATCTGCGTGAGTTAAAAAGCAACCTGAGCCACTGGTTTTTATGAGATACCAAAATCTCTTTTCGCACCCCTCCTTTCAAAAGAATTCAAACACACACATATTGATCTGAAGAAATCACTTCAGCCATCACAGCTGAAATGCAGGGCTTGTTTTCACCCCCCCTCCTTGTGCGTTTAAGAAGTGCTCTTACAGAGATTGCTTTCATTCGACAAACAACAAGAGCTCATGGAGCGCCACTGCACAGAGACACATTAGAAGGTTTTTTTTCTTTCTTTCTTTAGGAACGAAAAAGAAAATAAAACCCTTAAAACTGATGTGATTAAGATTAAAGGCCAGGCAAGAAGAAAGATGTTATCAAGAATATTTAACATATCACAAACATGCACACTTTTAAAAGTTTTTCAATTATAAAGAAGAAATACCACATCACAAGTAATACCTGTTTTAAAGGAAGGCCAACTAAACCACAGTTGCATGCGAAAAATGAGGAAGAAGGGAATATACTGAAATATATTTGAAAGTGAGGACGAAAATAAGGTAAACTTGCTCAAACATGAGGCAAAACCTCTACTGTGACTTATCAGTTGTTACCAGCTTTGTTTTTTGGCTGAGTTATCTGCTATTTAACCCAACTTGAAGTCAAAACCGACAAATATGAGTTTTAGTGTCTGGATATATCCCCAAAAGACATTTAAAATCTTTCAAAACATAACTGTAGAGTTATCACTGACGTTTTCTGACATCTGTTTTGCTAGCTAGCAAGGTTTGCTGTGAAAGCTGCTGACAGCTAACATGATGCCTCATTGGCAAACACTAAACAGTGATTATGTACTGGGAATGGCAGCTTTGTTTGTCTGTAATTTACATGTCTATGTAATAGATACTGATATGCAATAGCCTACAGATCCATATGAATAAAGATCATTCATTCACACTCTCTGTTGCTTTAGCGAAGAACTAAAACCAAATCAACCTCCAAATGCAATTCCACTTTTCTGTGGAACACTACAAAAATCACAAGCTATTGCTATGATCAAGTTTCTTTACTGAGGTCAACTTGGTTCAGGTTACTCTAGAGGAAAACATGTCATGTTACTACAGGCTGTGAGCCATATCATGTCAGTGTCTTGTACAACAGTAGAGGCACCTTTTTGATTGAAGTCAATTTGGTTCAGGTTTGTCAGGAGGAAAACATGTCATATGTTACAACTAATAGGTAATGTGTCCAACGAGCACAAGCTATATGTGTGGCATTTTATTTGCTGACATAATGATTGAAACAAACTGCATTATTTTGAGCTCTGAGATTTCTCTAAAACAGCCACTCTTTCAAAAGATCAGAAACTCTACTGACAGCTATTACTTTTACTGGACTCGGTGTGACTGGAATACGACCTTCATTTTAAGGGTGGTGGAGGGTTCAGTACTGTTTCACAGGGAGAGATCTATAGATTAACAGAATGCCTCGCAGGCACTAATTAATTATCATTCTCATTAGTCATGAGAGCATAATTAAGACAAAAAGGTCATGCTTTTATGTTTTTAGAATTTGGCATATTTTATATCAGATTAATGGCTGTAATATATAGGCATATTTATTTATTTATATTCTAAAATGTACTATTTAGTATTTATCTCAATAAAATGCAAGGTGCTGTTCCTGGTGTCAGTATGGGTAGAAATGGCCAGATATGCTCTAATATTAATATGGGGACAAATAACTGCATCCAGTCCATCCAGTGCTTTTAAGAGTTAGCTGTGTATCATTGATAATGGAATATGCTGTTTTGGTGAAAACACTATTACAGTAAAGACTACCCCCCCAACCCCCACCCCCCCATGTCCCCCCAATACACATATATTGCCCACATTTTACCAGAGATCTTTTGGATTTCATTCCCTTTCTCTTCGGCTTTTCAGCCAGCTGGATGTTGGCACTTGTAGTCCCATTTTTAGTCAGTATGATAACAGACACGTCCAGATCAATGCTAACAACAGAGGAGGAAACAGACAGCATCTGACACAAGCTGAATGGCTGTCAGGGACAATGAATCACCGGCTTATTGTTGATACACTGAGCACAGTGACTCAAAGAGAACAAAGCTCCCGTTTAGGATGTAACCAATTTGATGGCAACACAAACCATACAGTAAAGTATTGCTCCAAAGATCTACGATTTGCTGGAAGTAAGATTTTATTTATAAGGAGTATTTGTGTACATCCAACTCTTTATTACTTTTAGACAATCTCAATCAAGAGATGCAGACAATCCATGAGATGTAAAAATAGTGAAACAAAGTCTTCAATGCCATGATTTCTTTTCCGGAGAACTCTATGATTCAAGACTCCCTGTTAAACAGATGCTTTGTATGTATGTATGTGTGTGTGTGTGTGTGTGTGTGTGTGTGTGTGTGTGTGTGTGTGTGTATGTGTGAGAGAGAGCGTATGTATGTGACTGTAACAGGTGTAAGTGGAGTGCTGTCTGTTCAAGCTGTTTCTTGATGGCATCTTATTAGAGCCCCACTGATGAATCCCTCTCATTCGCACCCCTCCAAGTCACCTGCTACTCACCTTCCCTGAATCTCCTGGTGTGTCAGCAATTTGGCACAACTCATCTCACCCCAAACCTCACCCTGTCCCTCATGTTTTCAAGTGTCTTGATGGAACGGTGTGGTAACACTACCCTACTAGACTATTTTTAGCTGTGACCTCCGTTGGGTGAGCCTGCAACAAACAGTCTGCTGTCGATCCCACAGGGCCCAAGGCTGGGGGGCAGGGGTGGGTGGGTGGGCGAGTTCTTTCTGTAAAAGATGTTTCCTCTTTGGGGCAGGCAGACGAGGCTGGTTTGATATTCTGCGCTCGTTTGCTCCCATGTTGCCATGCCCCAGCCCACAGTAGTTGAGTAATGAACCCCTCCGCTAGAGCCGACCTGTTTTTTTTTCTCTTTAACACATGCAGGAGTGGAGGGGCTAGAACACATTTTCCCTTTTTTCCCTTCTTCTTTCCTAACGGAACACATGCCAAGATAAAGCATCGCCTCCTTCTGAGAGAGATGCACTAAGCTCATGGGCGGAAAGTTAAAAATGTTAACGTGCCACATTGTTTGTGTTCTGAGCTTCAGTTCGTCAATATTGATGGATAGAAATAAGCATCTCCTTCCTTATTTTTAGTGCCTTTGACGGAGGATTTGAGAGTGCCGACACTATGTTTACATCTGATGCAAATATGTTGTACTTATGTTATACACACAGTAAGATGCTTCTTCAAGCCAGATTTCTGCCTATGACTGACCTCCATTAAGATTAACAGTTGGCCTATGCATAACCTTAGCCAACTGTAAGGTCAGTAAGCCTATTGAGCAGTATGCAAAACCACCCAATGACTTTTCCATAGATTGTTTCGATGATAAAAACACAATGCTTCAACGTTCATTATGTTAAAATTCTCATGTGGAATGTTAAAATGGAATTCCTGTGAGAATACCTATAACACTAATAATCAAACTCTCTTCAAACTGTCTATATAACTGTCCTTGGCCAGCGCAAATACAGTAGATTTGCATTGATCCAATCTGTTAATTGTTTAAGTGATGCTGAGAGCCAACTGGCTCCATAAGAAGTTTATTTCTTGGTGCAAAATGTTTCACTTCATTATCCAATTAAACATCCAATTACCTTAGCACTCTCACACCAGTGCTGTTTCATTATAGATCAGTGGTTAGAACCTCTGTGATTAAGTTCTGTGACATATCCACGCAGTACATCATTTTAACCACTGGATTTACACCACCACCACCGCCTTCCATATGGGTGCTGATATATACTGAATAGGTAACATATCTGACACTGTTGTGTATGGAAGCATATAGGAGCAACTTCCACAAGAGGTTTTATTGGAATTGGATAACACGAAAACAATATGTAGTACAACCATAGCTAAGATCCTAAGCATTCATTGCAGCACTAGATATCTCTATGACCAATCAGAGCGTTTCGGAGATCATATTGTCACTGCCATAAGGGCTTCATAAGGGCTTCAACTGAGACTTGGAGGCTTTTTGACATAATTAGAAGAATATATCTGACTTGTTCTCATGTTCTGTATCTGACTCATTGGTCATTTCATTGTGATATCCCTAATGACTCTTCCTCATCCAGACGCTCAAAACATATGACCTGTATAGTATTACCTGAATCATGCTGTATTGTGGACTATGTAGTATTACATGACATGCTGTATATTTTCTAAGTTTTCTACCTTTTATCTGTCATTTACTGAAATAAATGCTCTGTGCATTGAATATGCTCTGCTGTAATTCAATAGCATCAGGGAGGTTCTTTAGTGAACTTGAATGTCTGTGCGGGTCTTTTGTTTTTATTTTATTCAAAGCATCATATATCAGCGGCCTGTTGTTTGCTTCTGTTGATGAACTGTTTTTCCACCATGAGGTGTACAGATATTTTTCAGGTATTCTCATCCCTTCCTGTAGCCCTCTGAGATGAATTGTCAATGGAAGTAGCAGAGATATGTTGTTTGTTAAGATCAATATTTACTGTTCTCTGGCCAACAAGCATCCTCGATAACATGCTGACTTCATTTAAGTGTGACTGTGCAATCTATTTTTTTCCATATGGAGCTGTTTTTCATTGTTGATTCTGTGTATAATTTCAAAGTGTGGACATTCATCACGGACGACCAGGGATGCTCGCTCTGTCACTGGCTCCTCTTACTGTTCCATTTGGGGTGGGAACATTACAAATGCCAGCAGCAGAAGGACAGGCAAAGGAAAGCACGACTGTGTGTGTGTGTGTGTGTGTGTGTGTGTGTGTGTTATATGAACCTCTTGTGTGTAGAACCTGTTGTGTGCAGATCCTCTTGTGTGTAGAAAAGCAATGATGGTGTCTCTAAATAAATGTTTTTTTGAATGCGTCAGTGCAGCCACTATTCATGCATTGCATGATTAGTCTCTCAAATGCTTATAATAATGTACAGTACATCTAAAATACACCTTTAAAAAATGTATTGCATTTGCTTTGTTGATTTGTTTTAATTATGCCTATTTAGATTTTTTTAGTGTCATTAAAAAATTTGTGTCATTTTTTTTTTGTTGTGTTTTTTATGAAAGCAGAACTAATTAAGCAATAAGCCACATGAGGCTGTCATGTACTGTGACACTAGAACAGCTGAGGGGTGCTGTTAGGCACGAGGTGAGCAGAGTGGATATGGCACAGCAATATAAAACAAAATGTGGGCTCAGTCATGCTAGATGGGGGAATATACAACTGCTTCAAATGTGATTCAACCACCATACAATCATAATCAAGTACCATTTAATCCGTTTTATATGTTTTAGAATTGGAGTACTGTTGATTTGCGGAAGAAATAGGCAGAGAAGGAGAAAAAAATTATGATTAATTATATGTAATATATAGAGTTAATAATGAATGAATACATTAATATAAGCGATGACAGGAAATTTCACATCTTTTATTTTTAATGTGACCTGACCCTATTGAATACACATTTACACACTATTCACATGACTTGCCACACCATGGCCTTCTTGACTACCTTCCAACTGTTTCTACAACTATAATTATTATCTGTCCCATATGATGGATTGGTATTTCACCTAATAACAGATAGAGTGGATGTACATATAACCTCAGTAACTGCACTTATGGGTAATTATTACTCATAGTGTCATGAGTGACAGTCTGTGTAAATGCTTTTCATTTAAGTTATAGTCACTTTAGCACTCACTATTTATTCACCCAGTGTTGTATGATTGTATGTGACAAATCTGTCTTTGCACAGTTTTCATATTGTTCAATGGTTGGTTCCTTTGCTAATCCTTTGTTGGTTCAATTTGCCAATCTGACATCTGATCCAACATGTTTGTATTTAATCTAATCTAATCATTTGCAATGATGGTCTAGTCAGTGATAGTATTGGCTAACAGCTCAGAGATTCAATCATACTTGATTCAAAAACAGTGATTTGATTATATTCAGTTCAGTTAATTACTATGACTGTGTAATGATGGTTACATGCTCTTCTTCTGGCAGTGAAATAACTATTACTGTATATGGACAGTAAGTAAGAATGTTATGAGTGATGTGCAGTGATTGCAGCAGCTTTGTCTAACTAAGCGTTAGTTATGTGTGTGAGTGTGTGTGTGAAAGAGAGAGAGATACACAGAGAAAGAGAGAATGAGAGGGAGAGAGTTTATATGTGTGTATGATCACTAGTGTTGGGGACAAGACCGATTATGTTGAGACCGAGTCAAGACTGAGTCTTTGAAGGGTCAAGGCCAAGTTGAGACAGAGATAGTTGGTTTTTGAATGTAGCCGAGACTGAGTCTTTGAGAAAGCAAGACCAAATCCATAAAAACATGATTTAGTATCACCCCAGATGATATTCAATAGGCGCACAGTTCTTTAAGCTAAACTGGGAATTGTTTATAGGAGCAGCCTGCTACACTTATCTACTTAACCTCTTCATGTGGACTTTTTACTGAGCCTGGGAAGCCAGACCCACATCTAAATATCCACAGTAGGTCTGGCCACAACTGATAGACCTTCCCAATCCATGGGGCAACACCAATGGATGGACTGCTCACTCATTTTGTCTGTACTCTGTGATCAATTTGTAAAAAATTGTTTTTTTGTGAATGTTAAAGGGTTACCAGGCAACATTATTAGAACAATTTAGCCGCTTCGTAGGCACAGTTAAATGGCTCATTATGGTGTGAATGAAGGCTCTCAGTACCCACTATCTCTTCCCTTGTGCAGTTACAGTACATGAGTCAAAAATCTGTATTTTTAAGTCCAAGACAGAAAAAAGCAGAAAATGGGCTCAAGACCAGTCTTGAGTTCGAGTCCACGAACACAACACAAATTACCACAGGTGGACATATTGTCCATTTACGACAGAGTTTTTAAAATTTTTCAGTTGAATATCTAAAGTTGAGATATATTAACAATGGAGTAGATTGGCATACACTGAGGTGGGAATTGCAAAATTCAAAAATGAGAGGTGCCTCTGGGTCAGTACTCAGCAATTAAGGTTATTTATTCACAGTGATGAAACATTTCTGGCATGGAGTGAGAGTGTAATGAAATTGAGGTGACAGTGTATGTCATTTAAGCTGTTTCATTTTCTAATTTCATCATAACATGGAGTGATCATAATCAGCATGTAACTTCTCATAGGCAAAGACTGCACAGTTGTGGCTTTTAAAGGTTACTTTTCAATGAAACACAATAATAGGCACAATGAAAGCTTTGTGCTACACACATAATAAAAGAACATATTTTTGTGCTGGAAGACTGCAGTGCTGGTGAGAATTTCATTTTTACCTGAATCACAGGAGCATCAAGGATGAGGACATCAAGAGAACAGAGGGTCATTTGTCAGTGGGAGCCAGGGGAATTGGCACAAATTGTGCAGTGTAAGCAATGGGTCATAACTGGTCAACAGCCCAGAACAACACTGGCCCTGATAGACCTATAAAAGTAATTTGTCCAAAAGATCATTTCTTCAGATGATTGGATGTCCCATTTACACATGCAGTTAAGTCCCGTCTTTATATGCAGAACATACAACATGCTAGTGTAGTGTAATGAGGTTCTGTCAGTCATTTATACAGTTTAAGTAAAGCAAGTGAGAAATGCAACACTGCTTGCTAAACAGATAATCCACTCAAATAATAAACCAACTTTTTGGTCAGTGAGACATTCATTCAGTAAAAATAATTAGATACAGAATTATATCAAATGTTAAAGCTTTGTCATCATTATACATGTATATGTTATTAACATAATATTGTTTTTTAAACCCCTTTGCTCAATGTTGGTAGGCTTTTATCAGTTTCACAAAAACAAAACAAGCATTTTGCATATCAGTAAAACAAATGTATCCATCATAACCACCAGCTTGTGTAATGTAGTATCTTCACGACAGAGTAAGTGTGACATTTGTCATTTGAAGCACCCCCTGAATCCTACAGGCAAACACAGATGTACAGTAGTGGCCTGCTGACGGTGCTGTGGGAATTGAGAGCAGTGGAGCACCTACAAACCTCCGGCATGGGATGATGGATTCGGGCTCTGTTGCTGCCTTGTCTGCCTGAAGGGTCATTGTGGTCATTTTATCTCCATTATGTCCGCCCGAGGGCCCCTTTCCCTGTCTCCGACCCTCCCTGTTAATAAAGGCTCAGGTCGGCAAGAAGAAAAAAAATCCCTCATCACCAGTGAATCCCGAGATATATTACTAATTCAACAGGAAATATCTACAGCTGTGTGTGTGTGTATGTGTGTGTGTGTGTGTGTGTGTGTGTGTGTGTGTGTATTGAGGTAGGGGTGGAGATGTGTTCAGTTTTGTGTGTACTAGCTGAACAGTTAACAAACTTCTCGGAATACTCCCTTGACAACAAGCCCTGAAATAACAATTAGGAAAAGAGGATCAAAATATTTAGGTAGCACCACTGTTTACCTCATTATGAAAGCATTGGAGAAGCCTTTTGTGAATTGTATTCCATTCTTTATTTTGCTTACTCTTTATTAACACAATAAACCACTGACCCACTCTGAGAAACCCATAATATTATCTTGATATGGAGATATTAGCCTTTAGGTGTGTATGCTTCATCAAAATATTCATATTCTGTTGCCAGAAATTGCACTTAAGCCTCCATACAACTTCAAACTCATAATGACTTTCCAGCTAGTATCTAATAAAATGTCATCTTTGAGTGATTCTCATGCAGAGCTTTAATACTCTAATACTAACACTGCAGTGCTTCCATCTAATACAACTGTGGAGATATGGAGAGGGGGATCTGGTAAATGTGAGGAGGTGGGATTAGAAATTGAACTGAAGAAGGTGTGTGTATGTGTGTGTGCATTGAAGGGTGCAGTACGTAGAGGGTTGGGGGAATAGGTACTGTACTCAACATGGTTTTAAATATTACTGGTTTGAAATCACCCAAAACATGTTAATTTCCTTACATAACTGACTAAGCTTCATACAAGTAGTAGGTATACCACTAGGTATACAACAAAATCGAGAATATCAGTGATCAGATAAAAATAATAATCTACTGACCAATCTTATATATTGCTGATTACAAATCTGATTGCAGATAAAAATATTCATATATCAAGCATTTTATACAAGAAAAGCTAACTTTTTTTATTTCAGGCAATCAAGTTTAATCTTATAACTGCATAATGTACTGCTACATATATGATTAAATACGTTTGCTAATAGCCACACAAAATATTCAAAGTGGGACATTAGTTCTCACAGAGAAAATGTTCATTTATACAGTAAATGTTCATTGTCACATAATTTTCACTATGAGGTCATTTACATGATTGTCATTTCAGTTTGAGTATAATAACTATCTTGAACTGATTAAAGAGATCGCAATATTAGTCATAAAGAAAGGCCAATATTGGTTGAAGTCCTCAGCTATGCCTTTCAAAAAAACATAGCTCAAAAGAAAATGTGGCACAGAAAAGCCAGCTGTGGCCAAGGGACAGCTAGTTATTCACTATTTCATTGGAAATCTTTCCTGCGATGAATGTCTGAAAACGAATGAATATGCTTGCTCTTGACCTGCTGTGCTGGATGAATGGCATTTACCTTGTGGGGAAACTCTATTTGATTGACTGCGTCTTCATTTCAAACACTTGTCCAAATTCATAAAATCACTGGTTAATATGTTTTTTCTAGAAGGATATACAGTTCTTTGCCTTGTATGGCATGTATTACCCACCTTATTTCAAGGATTTTCATATGATACTGTTTGCCAGGAAAAATGTACACAAATAATCATTAAATAGTATGTGTTGTTGTCTCCATTATCTACCTTACCTTAGCAAACTTACAGTCATCTGATTTTCACTCAAAGGTATGAAATCAGCACTATTTGTTCCAATCCAAGAAACAAATATGTGGACGTAAACCACTCTCCTCTGCAGCGACAAGCACTCAGGCCACTCAGTGAACTCCAGGAGTGGTCAGACTCAAAGTGGGCCTATCTGTAGCCTGTGTTATTGGACAAGGTCTTCCTGTGACATACAGCTAGCTCCCACAGTTTTATTTTAGATCTGTAATGGAGGCAGAGGTTATTATTATCCCAAGGTGTGATAAATGAGATACGTGACCCATGCACAGCTGAAGAAAAGCAATTTTGTCAGTGGCTGACACTCAACACCAGCCTCAATTCACACCATATATTTCTCTATAGCAGCGGTTATAATTGCACGCTTAAGAATCATTGTCTCGTCATGAGCAGCCATCCATGCCCGTCTCCTAATTGGTTTTGCTTGGATCTGGACGGCCACCCTCTGATGCAGAGCGAAAGTTGCAGGACAGTCATAGTTGTTGAACTTCTAAATGTCACATCCTTGTCCTATTAGTTTTAAATTGATACCCATGATCCCGAAGAACAAGGGGGATCATTTATTGCTCAACCAATTATCTTGCATACTATTAATCTTGTGTGTGACACAGGTGTTTACTGCAACAGTAAACCTTGCTATGCAACAAAATGGAACTGGATCAAAGAAAGGTTTCGTTTTTGTTTTGGATCCAGAACTGACTGTTTTGTATTTACTGGCCCAGTGCTGTGAAACCTTGACCTTAAATAATGTGATACTTTGCCTCAAAATCTTCCTCAGATGAGTGGGGGAAAAATCGGAGTAAAATAGGCTCCTCGTCATTGTAGTTTCACCTTGGGCTATCTCAGCAGCCTGTCAATTTCCACTGATATGCTTTTTTTTCCTCACGTTCATGTTCTTGAGTGGCCCTGTCGCAGAAGAGTAATGATGATATATGGTTGTTGTTTTCCCTGGCATTTCCCAGGGGAACTGTGCAGCTGAATCTTACTCTATCTCCCAGTTATGTTTACTTAATCGAACCACTGAGAGAAGGAGACACGTGTGCTTTACATTCCTGCTGCCCTCAGCAAAGCCTTACCGACTGATTCATCAACTCACACAAATGTTTATCAAGAGTCCTTCTGGGCTTTCCTACCATTTGTACGTGCCTAAAATAACCTTAGTTTTGGGAGGGAGAACATCTTTTTCTCCTATTGTCTTCTTTGGTGTGCTTCATCTACCGTCAGCGCTCACTGCACATCCACAGAATAATGTGCAGTTTGTTGCTGTAATCATTTAAGGGTTATTTTCTTTCATTACATTTAAAATAATATATGTTAATAGAGATTCTTGACAGTTTTTCTTAGTTTAACAAACATGTTCTGCAGTAGAGAAAAAATCAACTCTAAAATAATCACCAGTGAAATGTATGACTCACTATGCAGTCAGTGTACATTTTAATAGGATTTGTTTGACCTTTTGCTCCCTCTGCAGTTTACTAGTTCACCCTGAAGAAACTCACTGAGATCCTGGCTGTGTGCATTTGTAGTCTGTAAGTGTGGTATGCTGTAGCATGACTTCTTTCAGCTTACAGGAAAGCATAATAGTTTTTTTTGCTAACACTTTCTATGAACGCAGTATTTGTAAAGGGTAATGCATTCATAAAACCTTATCACTAATGATATTAGTATTTCTAACTATTTATACATTGTCATGACTGAGTAATTATGTGTTCATCTCACTTTACTTAGACTATGCACTGATCACTTGAAACTCTTCGTTATTTGGCATAAGCAACTGTGCATGTAAGAGGACATTAACAAACTGAAGCTTTATAATGCTTTGTGACAGTTCAAATTGTAAATGCCTTTACCACAATATTATAATGCCTTATGAGTACCAACAGTTATGTTGGATAACATCAAAATGTATAGTCTGGCCATGACCGATCGACCGGGCTCAATTCAAGGGGTGGAATCAGCAGTTGTGTTTCAAACTGCCTCTGCATGCTGATAAGATGATAAGCTACTGCTTGGGTACGTCTAGGCCAGTGATTCCCAAACAGGGGTACGCATACTGCTACGGGTATGCGAGAAAACTGCAGGTAGTACGTGGAAATATTTAATAACAATTTATTTCCAAGATGATAAATAAAACTTCATATTAATTTCATATTAAGCCTGTCAATAAAAAACAGAGGGAACCTTTTAGTTTACTAAAACCTTATCTGAAGTCATGTGCAAACACGTTTTTTCTCATATCCCTCAATGAATGGCAATGCCTAATATGAGAATCAGTATTTTGATTATATTAGATTATATTAGATTCAACTTTATTGTCATTACACATGTATGAATACAGAGTAATGAGTACAGTTTAGCATCTAATCAGAAGTGCAAATAGGAGAATGTGCAATATGTACAGTATGTGCAGTATATACAGTTTTATATATATATATATATATATATATATATATATATATATATATATATATATATATATATATAAGAGCAGTTATGTACAGATAAGGCCAGTGTAAAAGTGAGAATAGATATGTGCAGATTATGTACAAATAAGTTATGGTGGGAATAGTTATGTGCAGATCATGTACAAATAAGTTATGGGAGAAGCTATTTACAGATAGGACAGTGTAAAAGATGGGTATAAATTAGTATTGATTTACAATGCAGATAAATTAGTATTGATTTACAAAAGAGCAACGTGCAGATGAAGTATGTTAATATACTATTTTTACTGCTACACACAAAACACGCAAATCTACAGATGTACTGATGCACAGATGTAATACGGACAAATATACAGGTGTGTAGATATATTAATATAAACAGATGTATATACAGATGTGTAGTAGAAAATAGGCTGAAGTGCTGTGGATGTATATATAGTAGTGAAGAGAAGCGCTGTGAATAGATTATGCCATGGTGTAGCGTGAATAGGAAGGTTCAGCAGGGGACAGAGTTCAGTAGGATGACAGCTGTGGGGAAGAAGCTGTTCCTGAACCTGCTGGTTTTAGTCTGAAGTTTCAGCAAGAATATGAAAGTATGAAATCCACAGTCATAACAGTGAAGCAAAGTTCCTAGTTTTGAATCTGTATGGTTACGTTTTGCTCTAGAGGAAAACATACTGTGAGCAGTTTGATGCTAATCATTTTGCTAACACTTAGAGAGTAACCAGTGCCAGAGTATAGCTATAGCTGATGAATACAAAAAGGGAATTAGCTTTCTGGTACAGCATCTTGGATCCTTGTGAGAATAATTCAGCTCCTTGCTGAATGTGAGACTTAGACATTCTGTTTCACTCTCGTCTACCTCTCTCTATATCTTCATTCACTCCCCCCCCCCATCTCCCTCTGCTTTCTTTATCTTTCCCGGTCCTTCAGTCCGTGTGAAGAGAAGATTTCTGCCTTGCTGGGAATGGCAATGGACCCTTTGTTGGCTAGCTAATCCATAATTAAAGTGTAGATAAAGGAGGACTGTCACTCCATTGTTGTGTAGTGAATGTGATAGGATCACAAAGGAAACAGAAGCTGTGCCACACATCCACAAACACACTGCCTGCATGGATGGATGGATGCAGCAAATGATGGCAAACGACCTTTTCATTACACTTGCCCTTTTTTGTTGCGACACCGGTGAAATGGGTCACTTTAAATAAGAAGACATGTAGTTATAGATAAAATTGGTTCAGAGCAAGTGATTTGTCGTAACATTTAAACATGCAACAGCTCCAAACTGTGTTTCTTCAAGACAGTGAATGTGTCCTGATTTATCCAAATGAATAGACTGTGCCATTAGATATTGAAAGCAGCATGCATCAAGTCTATCTTGATAACTCCTTATTTCACTTTGGATTTGTTATGTTGTTGTTACATTGGGCTATTAAGTGTTTGTAGATTGGTTAAACTGGACAGCCTATGTGTTGTCCATTGAGCTGAATAAAAATGTCAGTCTCTAGATGCTATTTATCTTGCCATGATCTCAGAATGCTCTCTGATTCTGAGGCACTATTGTCAACAAGTCATACTGAATTGTACAAAGATTTCATAGTTTGCTGGTTTTGTGGAGATAAAAGCCTTTTCAGAAAAGCCATAAGACCATTTTAATAGGTCCAACAATCATGATACAACTACAACCACTGTTTGTATTAAGTAATTTCTAATGCCTGCTCATTTATTGTGAATATTAGTGTTCTGTTATCATGTCATTAGAAATGACATTGTTTTACTGTTTACCTTATTTTGTTTTGAGAATTGTGATACAAAGCCAGAGCTGCAGCTGAGAGGCATTTGAGCCCAGGATAGGAAAAAAAAAATGCTTCATGGTTGAAGGTGTTATTTCATTGTGTGAAGCCGTGACCTGTTTCAGAGGGACTTCTAGTGTCTTCACAGTTCAGCTGTCAGTAATGGAAAGGTCAGGGAGGGGAGTTGTGTGGAATTGACCGTGGAGTGCACCACTGGTGGGACCCACAGGGGCTCAAACATCAGTACCCTTTCACTGTTTGTGCGCCGCTAATTGCTTCTGATCTCTCTGGCTGGCTCACAGACTCCAGTTGGGCCAACATGCTCTATGCATATCAGAGTCATGAATGACAGGTTTTATTCTGGGAGGTGGGACACCTGGAAAGCTGATGAAAAGTCACAAGTTTTCCAATTTTTGAATAATTTGACAAGAGCCACAGGAATAGAGAGCAAGTTGAATTTAACATGGGGATTAGGAGGCTATTTTCTTCCTTTCAACTTCTAGTTTTACCTCCAGGCCCAATAGACAAGTGGCGGCTTGTTTTAATTAACTTTGATGTGCCCAGTTGTTAAAAGCTGTTGGGTGAGAACAGCAAAGTATCCCTGACTGACAGTCAATGTGGTTATGTGACTCAATGCAAAATTTGTCTGCATGCCCTCCCCACATGCAGGTGTTGTCTGCACTGCTGAAGAGGCACACTAGGGAGGCAGGAGCTGTCCAACATGCTGAAGTGAAAGTTTAGCATGGAGGTGTGCTGTCCAAGGTGCTGAACAGACACCTTTTATTAACGGGCAATGTGCTGAAGAGGGGCTCGTCTGGCCGATGCTAGTGCTGATTGTGTGTGGGGGGGGGGGGGTGGGGGAGGGGTATAGGCTGCCAGACAAGCTTTGCCGCAGCTTGGACTTTATGGTCCAGTGTCCTGAGACTGCCATGTCATAAACAGTACTCGCTCACTCGAATGGCTGCACTAGTTCTGAAGTACCTGCAAGGCCCTATTACTGAGCTCTGTCATAGATACTGCAAACTGTATGTCCAACTATAACTGGGGAGTTATAGTCTGCTGTATTCAGGCTTTTCATGCTCCTGTTCAGTATTCTCCATTATGAATAAATAAGTCATTCAGCAATGCGTATGAACAGGATGAGGGTGCGCTCTACCCCATCGCCTACCCAGCACTCAGTCAATTAACTCTGTCCCTGTTAGCAGTAATGGATGCCAATGGTGCAATAATGGTGTTAGTCTGTTCTACAGCAAATCATATTCTCTTCAATATGGTTTGAGTAGAAATTATTATTATTATGTATGTACATTATTATTGACCAGACTTATTTTAATCAGTATAGATTAAAGGGAAAAGAGGATAAAAAAACAGGATGGAACAGAAGCACTGTAAGATGGAGATGTTATTGGGCAGGAGTTTTTTCATATGAACACAGTAAGCAAACAAACTATAGTTAAAGAAGTGAATTTCTTCTATTACAGCAGAGACAAGATGCCCGTGCCAATCAGTTTTATAGAAATGCATTACACGCTAGCTTAACATTCCATTTGTTTCTAGCCTGAGGATATGCTGTGATACTGTACATTACATTGCATTTCATGTGAACTCAACAGAAGCATTAAATTTCTTTTTTTTTTTTTTTGTTACATTTCTCGTTTACTCTCTTACACTCTCAGCCATGCCTTGGGGCTGCCTGACATTTCAGTATTTGAGAGCATGACATTCTCCCCTGCACATCTACACACATGATGAGGGTAGGCAAGACAACACCAGTGGCGTTCTAACATTTACCTTGAGTCCCGCTTCTATTTCCATCCATTAGCTGTGGATTCCTGTCAGGGCAATAGGCTGCCATTAGCGCCTTGGGTCCATGGATGCATGTTTAATCAGCCAACAGCTCCAGAATAGCTTGGAGGTTATACTCTCCGTGGGCCCTCGGCACCAGTCTGCTTTCATTCAGCGCAATATTGGATTTTTTAGTGCTGCTGCACTCTGGCTGACCCACTTCATTTGTGTCAAAAGTAACTACTGTAATCTCGAGGCCGTGGGCTGGTCGGGGGCTGTGCAACGCTCCAAGAAATAGAAACATGGCCCCTGGCTGGGCCGGCGCACTCCTTGTCTCTGTGCCTGGAGCGGCTTCTGACAGGAATCTAGAGGCTGCAAATGCCAAAATTATTTGGTTGCGAGCGCTAGCTGAATTTGCCTTTGCCTTGTAACTCATGGCGCACAGTAAAATGAAAATGATTCTGATCTTTGAAGGTCTCTCTCCCTCTGTCTCTCTCAAAAGAGGATCAAGTCAGAATCGCAGAGACTGAGTTGTATTGTTTCTTTGTGCTATAATGGTGTTGCTTTATTTATTTACGATATGATGTTGCTTTATACTTTACATCTGATCTATGCAGAGGGGTTTGAATGCAGTCAACATACAGTATTAGCATCAACTAATAAGATGAAACACCAACAACCAACAACAAGTGCCATTGCTTTGTGGACTATTGTTACTGAATGCAAATTGAATATCTCTGTTTATATCCATTTACATTTACATTTAGGCATTTAGCAGACGCTTTTATCCAAAGCGACTTACAAAAGAGGTAACATTCAAGCTACAACACAATGAAAGAACGAACAAGGGGTGCATATTGCTAACATAGAAACTGCACCATTTTAAGTTGAAAGTGCAAAAGTGCAGAGAAATTAAATTGTTAAGTGCATTCTCAAAGTTTACGCCAGGAGATATTCTTGGAAGAGATGAGTCTTCACAAGTTTCTTGAAGGTGGAGAGGGTATCAGTTGATTAGATTAGATTAGATTCAACTTTATTGTCATTACACATGTATAAATACAGGTAACGAAATGCAGTTTGGCATCTAATCAGAAGTGCAAAGAGCAGCAAGTGCAGTATATACAGTATGCAGTATGTACAGTTAAAGAGCAAATTATATACAGATAAGAGTAGTAATAATAAATAGGCAGAAGAGCAATATACATGTAAGGTGAAGAGATAGTAAGGGTAATATACAGATGTGCTATATAGATTCAATATAAGGGCAATATACAGATGTGCTATAGAGATAGTTATGTACAGATGTACAGATGTATTAAGTATATACAGATGTACAGATGTGCAGTCCAAGGGCTATAGCAGCATAGCTATAGCAGCAGAGTGTGAGGTTCAGTGGGGGACAGAGTTCAGTAGTGTGATGGCTGTGGGGAAGAAGCTGTTCCTGAACTTGCTGGTTTTAGTCTGTAGGCTCCTGTAGCGCCTTCAGAATGCTGCGTGCCCGCCGCAGACATCTTTTCCTATGGATATCCTCAATGGCAGGAAGTGGAGTCCCTGTGATTCTCTGAGCAGTTTTCACCACTCGCTGCAGAGCCTTGCGGCCAGCGACAGAGCAATTTCCATACCAAACTGTCACACAGTTAGTCAGGATGCTCTCGATCGCACAGCGGTAGAAATTGCTCAGGATGCCAGTGGACAGGTGGTTTTTCTTTAGTGTCCTTAGAAAGAAGAGGTGCTGGTGGGCCTTCTTGACCAGGCTTGAGGTGTTGGTCGACCAGGACAGGTCCTCGGAGGTGTGGGTCCCCAAGAATTTGAAGCTGGAGACACGTTACACAGCCATACCATTGATGTGGATGGGGTCGTGGGTGTTTCCCTTCTCTTTCCTGAAGTCCACAATGAGTTCCTTGGTCTTGCTGGTGTTCCAGAGCAGGTTGTTGTCAGCACACCATGCAGCCAGGTGATTCACCTCTTCCCTGTAGTCAGACTCATCGTTGTTACTGATGAGTCCAATCACCATGGTGTCATCTGATCTGGTAGCACTTGGGAGGGACATAGGGCTTCAGGAGAGAATTCAGGTAGATATCCATGAGGCACGGACACTGTACTTAATATAATTATATTTTTCAATTGTAACTACACCTTATAGTAATCTTCCATAAGTAATTTTAATGGAAAAGTGTGCATGTAAAGACTATAACTAAATACAGTAGATATGGAACTTATCTAACTTAACTTACAGTTTTGCAAATGATACTCTAACTGCAAGTTGGGGTTGTCCTTGGTTTTTAAAGAGGATAAGGATCTTGGAGATGTCATGAAAATGCTTGAGTAGCAGCTGCTCTTCTTTTTAAATATTTATGCTCCATGTTAAGAAAGCATACACATGAGAAATACATTCTAAAAAGACATATGGCACCACACAACACATCTGCATGACACTGCAAAACTCCTAATAATCCCAATTTGGCAAGATAACTTTTCCATCCTTAAACCTTTGTCACTTTATTCGGGTCTAAAAAGTTGATCATGTGTTCAAAGTGCTATTTTCCCCTCGTATGAGCATCTGGTCCCCTGCTGCTTGACGGAAAGGGGACCTGGGGATCCAGATGTTGTGTAGGATTGTAGACTGGCTCACAGGTAGGGGTGTTCACTCCACAGATGGATCTGATCATGCTCACTGTCCCCCGAGACGCAACTGTTGAAAGTTAAACAGGAAAAAGTTGAGGGAAGTTGCCTGGAGTACACATGCAAAAAAATTCAAAAACTTTCAAGGCTACCAAGCAGAACAGTGACATCAATTGGAAAAACAAGATTTGACACTGTATAGTCAGTGAGGTTCAATGCAAGATGACAGCGTTTAGCCTATGTACAGGATATCAGCATATTTAGTTCAGGAGAATGCCAAAGCTGCAGAGTGATAATGGCATTTGGATATTACAGAGCACTTAATCAGAGAGGCTTCATTAACCTTTTATTAAAAGGCTACCACTTTACCAGCAGTCCACAGGTGCTCATTGATGAAGAGGAGTTGATTCTCTTATACAGAGGTTGTTTTTCTTCCGGCAAATGTGCTTCCCGCTATTTCCTAAGAGGGAGCCTGTGCTTAGTTAAGTCAATTGTATGATTATTGTATGATTAAATCAATTGTATGATTCAATTGTATGATTTCATGAAACCATTACTGTATAGTCCTTAAATGTCTTTCAAGCTGGAAATCTTGAGTAGAGATCTTGAGTAAAAAACAGTTACATTTTGAGTAATTTCACCATTACCAACAAATAACAAGGTATGAAACAAATAATGACAAATCAAACTGAACGTATTACGTATAGACTTCTTTTGATTGCATCCCTTTTGAAATAATCATTAAAAATGTAATTTAACACTGTGGATAGACTGGACTCTTCTTTGATTGCAGCCCTTTGCTTGTATGATGCAAGATGTTGATATGTTTCAGGTTTCAAAATATACATCAGGACTATCTGTATAACATTTTTTTTCATCCCACCAGTAGCCTCCTGCTAATGGAACATTGGATGCACAATGAGGCCTGAGTTGTCTGTACAGCACTAGTAGTTAAATGACCCTGCAGTCTGGATCATTGCATCATCTCCACTGCTGAGCAACAGAATTGGAAGTGTCTCATTAACAGCGTAAATGGACTCTGTCCTCAGCTTCCGTGATATGAGTCAAGTCTGTGTGTGTGTGTGTGTGTGTGTGTGTGTGTGTGATGACATGTTGAGAGCGTGTGAAGTGTAACTGTTTTGATCCCTATTTTTGGGATCCTCCGCACCATTATCCCAGCCCTCTCCTCCTCCTCTTCATCCTCCTTTTCTTCCGTTTTTCTTGAAGTACTGGGATGCAGACCACCTAGCAAGAATGCCAGTTTCCCAGTTTCTGTATGGCCCTCCCTCCTTCAGTTCTCGCCCCATCAAGGTAGAGTGGGTGCACAGAGAACAGTTGGGCCTTACAGCTGTGCAGGGTCCAGGGAGACCCAACATATTCAACACTTCCTCAGGACATCCTTAGTCACAGCTGCTTCCCAGATGGAGGTATTCCAACCCACTGGTGCAGTGTAAACAACAGCAAACTGCAACTTCAGTGCAGACTGCAGCCTGACTGGCCCAGGAGGGGATGTGTGTATGTGTGTGTGTGTGGGGTCATCCCTTCATCTCTTCATCCCTTTGCCTTTTTGTGAGCATTGCCTCAAAATTGTCGCACTTGTAAACTAAGCGTATTATTCAGGGACAGTTCCTTGACAAAAGAAAACTTTTCTCTGCCCCTCTGTCTCTGTAATGCTCTTTGTCTCTAAAGATGTAGTACTGCATGTTTGTTTGTTTTTTTCAACTGTGTTCATTTGTGTTATTGTTTCAAAACAGGGTCTTGTAAGTCCTAGATGATCGTTTTTCATTCTAATACAAATCTGGGCTGACACTCATAGTATCATTATGGAGTGTTATACATTATAAAAAACTATTGATGAAAATGAATACCAACTCATATGTTTTATTAATTACCATGCAAGTATACTTTTCTATGAGTAAAACGAACTGGGAATTAATTGCTATGTTGCAGGCGTACAGGCTGGCTGCACTAACTGTCTGGTTTCGACAGAGTTTCCAATTGTCTGTACAATATTTCTCAGCCAAAACTATTGCATCATGTTTACACTGTGAAAAGATCTACCACTGGAATATAAAGTTGCCTTGCATATATTTCCTGAAACTTATGAAGTTTTATTGTAATGGTCAGTTGCTTGTCAGTATGAAACAGGGACCATTTTAAGAGAGGAGATTTCCAACAGTTGCCGTGGTGATATGTTAAAAACACACAGAGGCAAATGGCTGTTGCCATAGTTATACCAGCTGGTCAATGATTCATGTACAGGATGTAGTCCATTGATTCAAGCTGGATGAAATGAAAGTGCACCCATTGAAGCCATCTGAGCATTTGAGAGATTTTACATGACAAGTGGTGGTAGAACCCTAATTATCATCTTGGTATCTGTCTCACTGCTCCCAAATGAGGTGCCATTCTTTGCATCAAATTACACTTCAGCTCGTAAGGATATTACAAGTTTATTACTTGAATTATGCATTATTCATGTACATAAGGACAAAAATTGCACAAATGAGACACTAATTAAAACTATTTCTTTTTACAGAGAAAGATGGTGTCCACGTGTAAATTAATTAAAACTTGGAACTGTATGACGTGATGTCTAAAAACTAAACTTAATTAACTGAGAGAGAGAGAGAGCGAGAGAGAAAGAGATTCTATCACCAATCAGAGACATGTTTAAGTGGTATCATACATTCCAGGCAAGTGTGCTTGTGATTCCAGGGACAGAAATAGCGGCACTCTGGGTGAGTGGGTTGCTCTAATTGAGGTGCAATATTTTCTGTCAATCACTGTCTGAAACATGAGGTTGGAATTTATGTGGTGTTATTGCATACCTCAGGCACTATGCCAATGGCAAGACCATGGCTTCCTGCACATCCTTGATATCTACACAATGGCTCGAGAACAATGGGAGACGTAGCAAAAGCAATGGAATGTCATTGTATGCCCAAAATCATAATTTATAATAAAACAGAGCAGATACATTTGCCGCGAGGTATTTCCCACAAAAAAAGAGTTATCTTAAAGAGACTTTCCGTGGACAAATCATTAATGATCTTTCCAAAGGGCTATAAATTGTGGATCTCATTTACAGTGAGTCTACAGGAGTGGAGGATAGACTCTGCAAATCAATGCAAATAAATCTCAAATTCAGCTGTTTCTGTCATTCGCTATTAATTATCCAATCAGCAGCAATTGCTTCAGCATGGTGGGATCTCAATTTCTCAGGCTTATAGGTTTTTCATTACCTCAGTTCACTTGAGCCAGAATTGACCTCTACCTTGGATGGTTGGCAAGTGTAAATCCATCTCACAACTTTGCATTGCAGGGCTATTAGCAGCCATTGATCTTGAGAAGTGCTTTAGTTTCTGTATTTCGTGTCTTTTTCAAGCTTAGTGTTGAGAACAAGGCAAATTGAAGGAATAAGACTTTGCTCATGACACTTAAGCAGCTGGTGCTATTCTCCACCTGGAGGTCACCCAGCAACTGCCAAACCAACCCCCCTCCCCCTAATACCACTTCATACTGACACACACACACAGAAACACACACACACAGAAACACAAACTCGGATGTCTCCAGAGGTGAACCAGAGTCTGGGGGGGCTGCTGGGGAGCATGCCTAATGCCCAAGAACAGACTTGTGTTATGGAGGTTGTTTTTGCCCGAGGGGGGTACATATGTTGGGGTCAGCTATTGTAAGACCTTGGATGCTGCAGCCCATATTGTTAAATTCATCTTCAGCTCTCCGCAGCACTTGAAGCAGGGTGACCTCACATATCTTACTCAACTTAGTCAAAAGACCACCAAGGTTTAGCCGAAATCATTATGATGTGAGGGCACCTTTTCCTGTTTTTTGTTTTTTTCTTTCATTTTCTCTCCTTTCTTTTTTCCTTTTGTTTTGTTTTAAGGACCCCCAGGCATGTTCTTTTCCCTCCATGTCCTTGACATGGTAGTTGTTCCAAAAAGCAAAGTTTAAATAAATGTAGAACACTAAAATTTAGAGGAAACAGTAGAGATTGGGTAAATGCTAAACCATGAAGCCTAGCTGACATCTCCAGTGTTGCCTTTGGCACATTTGCTGGAGAGTTAGCCGTGACTCTCAGTTTGACAGGCATTCTCTCTCCACCAGTCCTCAGCTTATCATCATCTGGCTCCCCACTAATAGGAAAGGACATCTCCGCTAACATTGTGAATATTGGACACTGTGCACAGTCCCCTGGTTATTGGCAGCATGCTCGGCCTCAGCAGTTTGGGCAATGACAGATTTGCCAGGTGGCACTCCACATCCTCTGGGTGCAGACATTTCTGCTGCTCCATCATTTCCCATGACCTCACTGCGCTCACTGTTTTTTTGTGTGTGTGTGTGTGGGGGGGGGTTATGCAAAAGCAGAGCGTTGCCAAAGCCGGCCTCAGCAGATGTATCAGTTGTAATTAACACCCGTATGCCGGACATTTTGTGTGACTACAGCAGAGTGGAGGTCACTTTGTCTCGAACCATGACAGACATCTGCCGCCCGGGTGGCATGTAATGTCTTTTCCTGCAGTGATGTACAGTATATTAATTACATCAAAAACCTAATGGTGTATGCTGAGGTTAAGGGATCATATAGCTAGTCTAATGCTTGAGAGTACTTTCATATTTTATCATTTTATTTTTAATCTAATTGTCTGGTGTAGTAGCACTATGATGATCCACTGGGCAAGCCACATTTAACAGAATATTGGTTAATCAGCATGCTTAAAAGGAGCAATTAGTCCATATGTGCAATTAGCATTATACAGTTTTCAATCAATTGCAAAATAAGTTGACAGAAGCACATTTTTTAAATTACAAATGAAATATGACAGGTTTTATTAATATTTCCTTTAAATTCTTGTCATTATTTGGTGCTTCACCTGCTTAGAATTGGTCAATTGGGGTCAGACAGTTCAAAACAATTAGAGGAAAAAAGACTGAAAAAAGGCTGAAAGTCATAGATTTTTGTCAGGTGCCACAATTATCAGATTTCCTGGCCCTAATTCCTTCCTGGATCCAATTGACAGGCTGTCCATCACACCAGCACATTTGGGGGCGGCAAGATCAGATGACTCTTCAAGAGGTGAAAAGGGCTGTCAGCTAATGTCAGCCACAGACAGGAAGCTCCATACTGGCCACAGTGGTGCTGATGGAACTCAAGGATGATGGACACTTACTAAGCTCTCGCTCTCTCTCTCCTTGAAAGAAACAAGGGCTGACAGGGAAAAGATTCAAAGTACGATGGACCCCCTAAAGTGCCACAACAATGGATGTACATTCAGCTGCCAGCTTGTCTGAGGGAAATGAAGTTGACAAATGATGCATTTAAAGAAATTGCAAGTAAATTGCTCCCTAAAAGCATATTCTCATCATGCATGCCATGACTTGGAAGTATTATGTGCCAGTCAACTGTTTGCTCATTTTGACACTACAGCAATATAATGGAGAACCTGACCTATGAATCCCTTTCACTAAGCGGAGAGCCCTACAACTTGATTAAATATGCACATTAAAATAAAACAAAACAAAAACAAAAACAAATCATATCAACAGCATGTGGATAGCATACACATGGTTGGTGGTGGATCTTATTTGTAATCTGCCGAAGCAGTATCTTCTGGCACAGACAAGTGAGGGGACCCTGGGTTAGGAAGGGTAGTTGGAGGGGGTGTCCAGTGACTTATTGATTACACACCCAAGGCTTTCAAAGTCATTAGAAGTCATTCTCCTCAGGGCCTGACAGCCCAAGTGAGTGATTGTGAAAAAGAGGCTGCCTTGGGTAATTGAACTTTGCGGTTTTAAAGCAGAGAGAGTCTTGCCCAAAGAGGAGAAGTGGAGATTCAGAGGGTGCACTATACTGGCAGGAAAAAAAGACAGTGCCAAAACTGCACCATGAGAACATAATCATCGACAGCATCACATTCAAGGAGAAAATAACAATGCAAACAGAGGAGGAAACGAAAACAGTATGGGTGGTGTTCATGGAGAGGTGCTAATTACTGCAAGTTTGGCCAAATGTGGTGCATTTTTTGTAGCGGCTTAATTTGCAAGCTGCCTGCTACAAACCTGAGAATGAATTAACATACTACTTTACTTTGTTCCCGTGTCACTGAAAAATGAATAATGGTCACATAATAATGTTCACATAATAATGTGAAAATGTGAAATGTGAAAATGTGGGAAAAGTTTAATGAAATGTAAAACTATTGGCATCAATGGTACAATGATCAAATCAGGGGCCAGAAACAACCAGGGGCCAGAATCCCGAAGCCCTCTTAAAACTTGAAGCCCTCCCGAAGCCCTCTTAAAAGTTGTTCTTAAGTTATACCTTAACCTCTACCTTAAGGTTATGACATGTTTGTGTCCTAGGTATATCTTCTGTAAGTCATACTTTCATAAGAGTGATCTGGACCACTCTTAAGCTTTACCTTAACACAGCTTAAACAGGTTTTACAGCTTTAAAAAATGTCATGTTAGTCTTAAGACTGGTGTACTTATCACAACGGAAGATCTGATGGGGTTGTGTTGCATTTTGTGCTTGATTTTATATGAAGCAAAAAATGCTAAAATAGATGAATTTGCTTAGATTTTCAATAACCTCTAAAATGCAAATGTCACCTGTATGTCATATTGGTGCACTCATTATATTTTCACTTGCATATTTTATGTTGATACCTGCACTTTCATGCCCTTAAAACTAATTTCATGCATACTTAAAAGGCACAAATGACAACAGTCGATGCCAGAAACGTGGATTCAGCCTCATAAGAGAAGGCTCCCTGTCTTTAGAGTCTTCTTAACTTAGTTAAGAAGACTCTAAAGACAGGGAGCTGGAAGTGTGCTTCAAAGGCCACACCACTAAACATTCATGTAAGCATTATGAAAGAGATTCACCTCCTACACAGCAAAACCACAGCAAGCAATACTGAGAGTAACACCAAATGTGCAGTTAGCATTCACCACCACCAGGTGAGAAGGCCCCCTCAGAGCTCAGAACAATTAAAAGCAATTACAACAAAACAAAAGACATGGTTCACAAAGCAAATACAAAGACACAAAGCAAGTAGCAGGCTTACTTGCAAGGACAAGCCAAGCAAATTCACATGCACGACTCAAATAAATACTAAACAACGAGGAGACAAAACAAAAACCGAACAGGACAAGTAGATCAAAATACATACAAAACCAAGGCAAGACTAGACAGCAGCACGAACCACATTAACAACCAAGACTGGGCTAGCACACGCCACCTGCACAAGCATAAACATTAACATTAAGCCAGATGCAGTCCAACACTGTTGCTGACAGTAACAAATCTACACCTACTCAAACTGAAGCAAGTACAAGACAATGGGTGGCTGACCTTACCCATGCTGGCTTGGCAACAGGGACAGCACACAGAGCTACATGAAGACAAAGATTATTCAACAATGAACAAAACAACAAACTAACAAAAATATAATGGGGCAGTTATATAGACTCTCAAGGCATAAGCGCTGGAAGTGGGGATGCAGGGATGGATTTGCTTTCCCACTTTTGGCTGTCAAAATAAGAAATGATGTCCTCGACACAACCATAAGTTCACCATTTTGCAATGAGTTCATCATTTTGCATTGGCAGTCACTATTATTAGGGCTAGACTTAAGTTTGTTTATTAATTGATTCATTTGTTTGTTTGTTTGTTCATTCATTTGTTTGTTTATTTCTTTATTCATTTAATTTCAAAGGGGTGCTTTGATATGCATGAAACAAAATGTTGCATTTAGAGCTCGGGTGACAAATCAAAATACTCAGCATCTACTGTCTGTGAATTCGCATTATGGTGGAATTCCCAGGTATTTTGTTAGCTTGTTGCTTCGAGTCTCAACACAGCAGACAGCACTGGGATGCTCTTTAGAAAACACCTTGCAAAGCTCTGACAAAGACTATGCCAATGGCTGAACCCGAAGCCCCGAACAGAATAGAGAGCAGAATAGAGACTGCAGCGGAATAGAGAAGGGCCAGATTTGGAAAAGTCAGACTTTTATCAGAGCACACAGTCTTTGCTATGCTTTCATAAGTGGGTAGCTGGAGAAAAAAAAAATCACTGCTTGAAACATAGCAGGGAATTAGATGCAGCAAACTTAAAAAAAAAACAACAAAAAAACAAACAAGCAAAACTAGACTGTGCACATGAGAGGAGTGGAGAGAAAGGCACTGGCTGTAAAAACCAATGCCTGCTAGGTAGGTTGGGTAAAAACCACCAAACCAATTATAGTATGCTGGTGGGCTGGAAAAACTAAATCATGCGGCAACACACTTCTCGATAGAGAGGGGAAGAAAGAGAGAGAGAGACAGAGAGAGAGCTGTGAGTATATTGGAAGAAACAAAAATACAGAATAGAGACAGTTATTGTCTGTATTGTTTTGTATCTCTATTTCCTGTCATGTACAGTGTGTACTTAAATCCTCTTCATCAGGCCAAACTCCTCCTGTCATTATGTACTCTCAGTGACACTGCTGTAAGAGCAGTTATGACATGACCCACCAAACAATAAGAGCTCATAGAAAGTCTTAAAATGACATATTTTGTCTCTCCCTCTTTACTGACAAAAGAATTGCTATTTATTTCATGAAATCAAACACTGAAAAGGTTTTAGTAGGCTGTCAGTCTGTCATCAGGGATTGGACCACACCGTCTCTTTGTGATGTATAAGATCAAATCCAAGCCCAAGCCCAACAGCACCTTCCTCAGCATCATACATATTGCATCATGCAATATACTGTAAGAGGCAAATCATTTTCATGTCTAATGTCTTCCAATGTCTAATTGTTCTATCTAAATGAGCACTACAAGTGATTGCTGCCACCATATTATTCAGCAGCCAAAAAACTTCAAAGGCAAAGCTAATTCTGATTACTGTCTTATTCACAGATACTTCTTTGCCTCACGGTTAGATGTCTAATTCATTAACATATCTTACTTTATCAACCTGCTCTGAGTGTATCTGGAAATTCTCACATTCACAACAGTATTTTCAGTTTCCAGTACTGTCACAACTTATCAAAATTCTCAACTTGTGATCCTTGCCCTTCTCTGCCTCCCTTATGAATGTTATTAACTTGTTTTTCACTAGTACTCTCAGGTTGTAAATAAAATTACATTATTATTATCATTATTATTATTATGTAATTAGTATTATAAACTGTTTAGAGTCAGTCAGTCACTCAGTAGCCTAATTTATTAAAATTGTATTATTATTATTATTATTATTATTATTATTATTATTATTATTATTATTATTATTATTATTATTATATTTTGTATTATAAACTGTTTAGAGTCAGTCAGTCACTCAGTTGTCCAGTAGCCTAATTTGCAGTCATTTTATTTAAAAAGAATGATGACTAGCTTGAGTGTATTGGTGTTTACAGACTAGTGGTTTCAGATGACTTTGTGCAGTATAGTCATGCATTAAATATACTTACAACAGTTCCTGGATCAGTTTTTAGAATACAGTATATTTACATATCACCACTTGCGTCATTCGGCTTCTTTTTGGAAAAGATTACCAGCTCAATTCAGAATTTATTCAGCAAAACTGGCACCATTCTTATGAGTCAACAGATAGCACTGCAGCAAGCATGGATGAGCAATTTCCTAATGGAGCGTGGAAAGGCTAGATTAGCTCATTGACTTGCAGTAGGCCAATTGGATCTCTTGACTCAAATTAGCCAAGCTGTCTGGCTAGACACACTGATGCTGAAGGCACACTTCACAAGATTAAAATGGTATTTCAAAATGTAATGATATTGGTATTATATTGTATTTCCAATGGACGCTGTGTACAGCATTTAATAAATATTTTTAACAATGTTATTTGATCATATTAAACAGGCTATTGATGTTCATATTAATTCTAAATACTAGCTGTCAGTTCAGGTATAAAGAAATTGACAATGATTTGTCTGATAGTATTTTGGTCCTATCCACTGGTAGGGTTCATCCTACACATACTAGCCACCCCCTCCTCTGAAACACTAATGCAGCCCTGTCAGTACCTCCCATCTCCTTGCTCCGCTGTCAGACTTGTGTTAACTGTAGTGATCTTGGCCAGGGTCACCCCAAATGTGCTGGAGCCAAAACAGCTCCTCAGACCCAAACTGAAAGATTACCCTTGCAGCCAGATGAATGTTGGGAGCATATTCTTCGGTCAGATGAGACCGAGATAAATCTGTTTGACTCAGATGTACTGTACAGAAATACTGTCGGATGAAATGACATCCCAGTCCCCATGGGCTCGTCAGATGGTGAATATTCCAGCTTGACAATGATCTAAAGCATGCTGTCAAATTCACATCAAAATTTTTAAATAAGAATAAAACAAAGCAAAAACAAACAAAACTGAACTGCTACTTGGCTTGACTCCAAGAGGATACCTTTGGCACAGAGAAAAGTAATACAGCATAAACCCTTTAGCAAAGAGTGAATGAAGAGAAGCATAACTTCCCTCTCATGTCAATGCATTCAGCCCAGCTCATCACAATTAAAAACAAAGGTGGACATACTGCTGACACAATGAAAGATTTTGATTTTTGTGATGAAAAGTACACTGTTATATTGAGTTCCTATCGTGGAACCTGTACTTGATAAATAAACAATTAGTCTATTATATAAATACTGTGTACACTGAAACTGATGCAGTTATTAAAAGGGGATACTACAAACTACATACACTTAGCTTTAGCTGCACTCACCTCTGTTGTAGAACGTGCACCTCAGTCACATACTTGTTGTGACTTCTTTAATACACAATGCATTCCCTACTATGAGATATTTCAAACTGTCTACGCTTAATTAAAAGAAACATAACTCGACCTCTATCTAAATATGTAGCACACAGCACAGACACACACACAAACACACACACCCACACATATGGAAATAATGGAGAGTGCTAAGGGTGAGATAAGATCAAGACAAAGGACCCCCGACAACACGGAAATGAATCTAGCTGAGACTGGTATTATGACAAATCTCCCTCAAAATGGGAGCTTACTGTGCAATACATCAGAGCTGGAGATTAGTGGAGCACTTCAAATCTGGATTCGATTGAAGATACCAAACTTTGAATCGCTTTCCTTTTT
The DNA here is from genome assembly GCA_027481765.1 of Tenualosa thibaudeaui. Classification (NCBI taxonomy): domain Eukaryota; kingdom Metazoa; phylum Chordata; class Actinopteri; order Clupeiformes; family Clupeidae; genus Tenualosa; species Tenualosa thibaudeaui. Next base: position 2,837,690 of record JAIFZK010000071.1, read on the forward strand.
TTCCTCTACTTTTGGCTTTGAAGCGATGAGATGCCAAACACTAGCAAAGAGACTATTAAACAAACACTTGGATCTTTTCAGTGGAACGGCGTCCTTGTAGGTGGTGGTGGTGGGGAGGGGGCTAACCTTCATCAGGGCCAGCGCCAAGTCTCCAAAGACTTCTTGGCAAAAAACAACAAAAAAAAAATAGTAAGAGAGAGAACACAAAAACAGGACAAATAATGTGCTTTCCTCCTGTTGAACCTGGTTATTTCCGTAGCCTCCTGTGCAGGCTTCCTCTCAGCCACCATCTGTTTTGTCTTTGTGTTTTGAACAGTGAGTGTGGAACCTGATGCATGTTTTATGTTGTCTTATTAATGATTCCAGTGCCCTTGTTCTTTCCTCTAACCTGTGCAGCTAGAATGCCTACAGCATACAAGTCAGTCATGCAGGCGGGTGTCATATTACACACCAGCCCGTCATGTCTTGTGACAAGCCATATGATGGCTGTATTGAACAACTGTCAACGCAACATAAATGCTGTAGGCAGTACGGCATGTGATGGACATGTCCAGTCTTTTTTTCCCCTTTTCCTCTTGTGAAACAATGGCCTATGGTGTCAAGCTTCTATACATGACCATACAGTCTGTAACAGCCACGGTGTAGGACTTGTTGTAAGCCAGGGGTGGTCTTCATAATGTGGACCCAGTATTGCAGTAAAAGACATTCCCTGCATGTGTCCCTCTCCTTTTCTCCATTTCTGATAAACTATGATAAATGTGCTGGAATAGAATGGCAAATTCACATTTCTGAAGACATTGTTGGAGATTTAGTGCTGCAAAACACAATGACTAAATATCAACTACACAAGAAAGAACATAACACCAAAATGATACATCTAATGTGCTGCACGGTGTCATTGATTAAATGAGAAAGGGATAACTTAATAGCTCAATCTCAAGTCATATGGGGCTATCAAAACAGGGATGTATTTACCCCCTCTGGTGGAGGAAAACAAAGCAAAATATGTTTCAATCATAACAGCAACAAATGCGAGACACCTTTCTGACTTCTTCTGAAAACTATTTAGATGCTTTGAAATATTACCTTTCCACTTATTTTAAGTGATTTGAATGTAGAATATATCCTTGACATTTAGTTGACATTTCTAATACCTTAGACTTTTTTTTAATCACCATACGTTGCAGAACTGCTGTGTGACAGACTATACTTCATGAGCATTCTGCACTTAGAGATACGTCTGGACACAATCATAACATAAACTTAATCTGAAGAATCCTCCATCAGAATACAACAGGAGCTGCTCTACAGTATGTAAATTATTCACAGGTGTTTCCTCGGGCCTGCTGTGTCAATGCAAGTGTGATATATTGGCATAAATGATTCAGAATGCTCCCTTGCTTATTCACTTTCTTTTCATGCAGTATATTCTCACTCTCTTAGCATGGCACAACAAATAGCTTTACTCAGTGTTGTGATATTAACATCCAATTTACTGAAGGTGCCTGTTCACCCCCCCCCCCTCTCTGAGAATCCCTGACAATTATGGCACAGCTAACAAAACTCTTTTGCAACAGTGTTAGGTGGTAATGTTGAGATCTTTTAGAGTACTGCCTTTTATTGTATTCCTTCCTCACTTGAAGTACTGTGAAATGTGAAAATGTAAACACTGAAAACAAACCACTGGGTTTGGAGATGCTCAAATGTTCCTTATACGTTTACACAATTTGAGAAAAGCAGTGACAGCACTGTGTGTGTGTGTGTGTGTGTGTGTGTGTGTGTGTGTGTGTGCGTGTGTCTGTGCTTTACCTTTTACCTGTCAGTGTTGAGGTAGTCATGCTGTGGAATTAATATTCATGGTTTTTGCGGTGAAAGATGTATGGTGATATGTGAACCCCCTGTCCTCTCAGTTCAGCCAGATCTCCCGCTGCCCATTCATCACAGACAACATGGATTCCACTGGGACAGCTGCATGTAGTCCACTGCCTGCCCCTGACCCATGTAGAAAGACCCAGAGGATATTTACCAACGGAAGCCAAACGGATAACACAGGTATATTTATACTCTATTATTAGATTTTTTTTCTTTTGCATGTTTGAAATGGAATAATGATTTGCTGTTTTAGCATCTTGTTTATAAATTCAACAGTAAAGACTGAAGTGATCAACGGGGATTGGAAACTACCTGGATTCACCTTTTTTGGGAACTCAGATAACAGGCTTTCTTTATTTTTTTCAGAAGCCTCTTTATATAGCAATGTTCCATGGCAACAGAGCTACCACAAAAGAATTCTGTGGAACAGTATAATATATTAGGCCTACTGGCAAGGGAAGGATTTTATCTCAGGTTGAAGTTAAGTTGGAGCAAAACTCAACATAATCACAATCCCGCTCAACTCAACATAATCAGCTGGAGGTTCTGTTACATATAACATGTTATCCCCAGGAGACACTGTGCTGTCAAACACAGTGCAATAGTCTGGCACGACTAATGTTCTGTGTAGTAGCATTCCAGCTTGTTCTCGGAGCAGAGGAGCCCCATCAGACAGAGAGTTCAGTATCTCATCGTCTCGTTCTCCTGCAATCTCTCCCTTATTACCTCTGTTCCTCAGGTAGCACGTCTGTGGCAGCTGCGAAGCTGCAACCGACGTGCCCAGCGCCTCTCCATCTGTGCCCAGAGCGCATCATGGTGATGACTCAGCCTCTCTCTCTCTTGCTCTCTTTCTTTTCTCTCTCTCTCTTTGTCTTTTCTGTCTGTCTTTGCCAAGTGCTGTCTCTGGGTTTGTCTGTTTCAGTTCAGGGCTGCCAGGGGCTATACGCCATGCTAGCTTGTTCCTTCGTTTGCTTCTTCATTCGCACCTTGTGTCATTGGGCTCCCGCGAGGTCACCTGTCGAGCTGCACTGTCTCCTCGGTGAGAGACGGCCCTGTCGCACACCCTTGTGTTCTTAATGGGAGCTTTTTTTCTTTTTGGACACCCTACCAACACACACAGACACACCACCCACGCACATACACACACCCCATCAATAGTAGAGTTACTTTATTGATCCCGAAGGAAATTAAGGTAATACCACCTTTTTCCATTTCCTCTCAGATAAACTTTCTTATGCCAATGAAAGCAACTACAGTGTCTGGTAAGTTCTAGTGTAAGTATGCAAACCCAACATGGGGGTGTCCCATGAGGGCTAGCATCAGGATCAAGGAGTGTGTGGTAGTAGAGTCTGGAAAAAAGGTGTGTGTGTGTGTAGGGGGGTGGGCAGTCACCTGCTCTTTCCCCTACTCATAGGAACCCAAGCTCTGGTATTGGTGGAGATTAGTAAGCAAATGTGGTGAGCATTGCATTACACAGGACACTATGGGCTGAAGTTTCTTCTTGCTGTGAAAGAGGAAGTGAATACCACACACACCCCAGATGACTGGGTGGCGGTGCACAATTAGAATTATTGATTTAAAGGCTGCATGCGTGAAGATCATGTTTAATCCAATTTGTCTACATCCCCATTTGCTATGCACACATTTACAGACAGAGAGCAATAATAATTTTATATCTTAATATTCTCATTAGTCAGCCTTCTAACCATCCATCCCTAAATTATTCTCCAAATAAGTTAACATTTTTTTGCAACAGTAAGTTTCCTAACAATGGATAATTTGCTCTTCAGTTTTTGGAGCGGTGCTTTACACATGCACAGCACTAATAGTTTCATACATAGACTCATTGTGTAAATGTTAAAAAAAGTGTAATCAAACCAACGGGTATCTGGCACGTGCATGTGTGTGATGGTGAGTCAAGCAGCCGGTGTTAAAAAGATTGTGGCAAAAGACTGTTTTACTTCACTGTTTACTTACTTACTTTACTATCTCACAAAAGATTTCATGAGAACTTGCCTTATCGTCTCTTTGATAAGACTCTTTTTGCAACTTTGCCTGAGATTTTTTTCTTATAGACAATTTCACAAAATACTTTTTATGCCAGAGAAATTTAGAATTGGTGTCAGTTTTTTTTTTTTTTTTAAACAGATACAGATTGTAACACAATTCACATATTGTGTCATATTCTCAGTGAAAGTGATTTCAGACAAAAGATCTTCCAAAAGCAAATTTGCCTTTACAAGTCTTTGATAAGACTGTAAATGTATGGTACATGGGGATTGTCTTCACATAGCCCTGACACAGTGGAATGATTAATTGGAAATCAGAGCTCTGTAGTCCCATGGTGGTGTGAAATTCTAGATGTTTTGAAGATGGATGTGAATGCATATACTTAGACTCGTAGGGAGGGGAAAAAAAGATGAAGAGGGCATTCACATAGCACTTTTACTAAGGTAACTGTGGTAATTAGGTAAGAAATCATCCATCCAGATCCTGTAGAATTCTGAGCCGGAGGGTGACTTAGGGGTGGTATTAATCATCTTGAAGAGCCTGATTAAGTGGGTTGAGGGATTGTGGGTCGTGGGAAAAAAAACAGCAGTTTCGTGGGAGGCGGTGTGACTACTTGATACACTCCAAACAAGTGCTTTTAAAAAACTAATTGTGCCTCAGCGTGTGAGAAAGGAACAATGCTGTCCCCTTAGCCAGACCTGTTCACAACAATGATGCTTAAAATGAATCAATTGAAGTTAGAGATTGTTCTGTAAACAAGGGGGTAAAAATGTAATCAAATTTGAAGCTACTCTAGTGTAACTGCCAAGTCCATAATTAGATGGATAAATAAATGATTTAATTTGATCATCTGGACCGTTGGAAATTAATAAACCCATTTGTCACATTGTCAGGACCTAGGCTCTGTGTGTAAAATGGTGGAATTTCAATAAGGTGTTGAAACCCTCCATCTGGACCCCCCTGGCTGATGGTTTGGAACCCTGTGGGAACAGCTGCTCTCCAGCCTCTCTCAAGGGGAACCCTCTTCACAGCTCCAGTCCCGCAAAACGACATCTCAGTGCTACCTTCCATGCTTAGAACAAGACGGAACACACTATGCAACTGTGTGTGTGTGTGTGTATTTCACACTCAACTAGGCAGGCAACCAGATATCAGGATGTGAAAAGATCCATGTGTATGTGTATGTGTATGTGTATGTGTATGTGTATGTGTACATAAAGGTGTAGGGAATTTCATGTATTTATTTTGTTATGGTTTTGCGTGGGTGGAATGGTTCTGAAAATGAAGAAACCGTGTGCAAGGAAAACATTATTACTGACGGTCATGCCACAATGCAACCTCACCATCAGCACTGCACCATCAGCTTTGGCTTTGTAAGACCACTGGGAGTTTGTAATGTTATAAAAATGAATCAATACATAAAACTTCAACATGGAAGAATTTCTTCCCAAGGTCCTAATAACATATAAAGTTTTATAAAATAGCCAGTAAGTAACATCAGCTATACTTCAAATGTTTTATAGACATGACCTCAGATAAAAAAGTGTGTTAATTTCAAGCTTTAACATTAGAAATGTGGCAACACTCTACTAGATGGATGAATTAATAAATCCTAACATGAAGACAACAGTCATCAATGTATCATAAAAAAATGACCTAATATTCATACACTGACTACATTCATAACTAAGAAATAATATATTTTCAAAATAAAAGTCCATGCACTAAACCGCTTTGTTTCCTCTTCCTCTCCTCTTGTTTTCATTCACTCATGCACCACAGGTGAGCTGACAGAAATTACTCGGAGTGATCACCCTTTCCTACTCTGAGGGCGGCACATTACTATTCAGACCTATGACATCTCATAGGTTTTTCAATTGGGTACCTCGCTCTTCACAATTATCCAAATTTTGTTTAGTAAGGATAGTACCTACCTCCCCTGTGCCATCCCATAATAACACTGGTAGGGCAGGTAGGCATTCTTGACTATTTTGCACTGCAGAGGAAGAGCCAGAAGTGCCAGTATTTTTTGCTGACTGAAAAATATGACAGCAAATGAGGACTTTCATTTTGAAGACATTTACCTTTCATAGTATTCCATATTAATGTAACAGAGTGCATGAATGTCTCTTCCCCATTTGTAGATATACTATGAAGCATTTCTATGGTTTCATGAATGTGCTATGCACTCACATGTCAAGTAAAGTGAGAGCAAATTTAATTTCCAGTATGAAAAACACCCACCATATGTTCTACCATCTTCACAACCCAAGCTGAGAACAGGCTTCACATTTGGTAATGTGTTTTTCTATCGTTAAGAATAGCAGCACAACTGCTGGAGAGCTTGACAATGCCGCTTCAGGGGGATTAGCTCCCTTGGCCAGACTTGTCTGATAAAAATCTATTTAAAGGCTCGTGCTCTGGATTGATTGGTAGGCCTCCACCATGTCTGGGAGCGGCACGGGTCTGGCAAGCTAGCAGAGTGAAATGGCTGCTTGTCCGGGGACTCACAGATCACCTGCCGCTCAGACACCTGCCTGATTGCAGCAGTCTCAGGTTCTTCCCAACAACACATTACTCTTTTCCTCACACCCCCTCCCAATACACACACACACACATGCGCACATTCACATACACACACAGATGCACGAGCACACACACACACACAAACAGAGACACGCACACACACACACCCTTCCATGCAACCCACTGTGGAGAATTTAATTTGGGAAACAGAGCGTCTGCCCTGAGTTTCACTTACCCAAATGATGGATGAGCCAGGAGTGCGTGGATGCAAAGAGCTCTGATGTTTTGCACGGTGTGGTGCGGGTGACAGCCCTGCCCCTAAAGTTATTACGCTCATCTCTAACAGCAAGGCTGAAGACTTTCCGATCACTTTTTCATCGCAGTTCGCTCGGCCCATTTACCTGGAAGTACCATTTTACAGTGACATCCTCCGACTTTGAAGAGACTGCAGGAGATTTCCAGTCATTTGATGGTCCTTGAGTGTGGGCAGAGATATTAGATAGACAAAATTAATAAACTCAAATATGCTTGCTTGTCCAACAGGAAGGCATGTCTGTGGCGGTGACCATAGCTACCGGGACGTTGGTTTGGGACCACACTACTATAATTTTGGCTCACAAGTAAATCTGTATTTACACAGATTCTGACCCAGTGCAAATCTTTGGCTTTCATATTATCCCAAGATGTGGGGGAAGCTTAGTCATTTCATTATAACTGCATTAGTCTGCTCATATTAGCCTTAGTGCCATCTCTCTACTGAGGCAATAATGTTACAAAGGCAATAAGCTGCTATGTACGGAGAGAGCAGCCGTTTCCAAGGTGCCAGTTTTTGTCAGGTCAACCTCATTCACAAACGGAGAGATTATTAGGTGTTATTAAAGGAGGCAAATAGAGGAATAGAGGAATATGTCCCATAATGAGTGGGATGTAACATGAGATTAAGAAAGATAATCACAAGGTGGGCTAGGTCACAAAAAGAACAATATCAAACTGACATGCAACAATCTTTCAAAAGGTTATTGAGATATCCTAATCCTGTGGGAATAGATTTTATTGTTAGTGCAGATATCAAATGTTCGAAATGTGCTGACACAAGTTTTGCTGGAGTTGAGAGTTTTGCTGGTAGGATTTGCTTTTATGGCTGAGGTGAACTTATGGTATCTGCCTGTTGCAGCATGTGCAATTTGTCTGTATCCTCTTCAAAATCGACTGTGACCTGATATGACGTTAACTTTCTATGAGCGCAAAAAACAGATACTTCTGAAACTAAGTTGGCCAGGTGGGGACACCATAGCCTAGCAATTATAATGATGCAAGCCACATGTCAGGACCTTCAATCATCCCATTCCATTAGAATTTGATGAGCCACATAAAACGGCTGTTAATCAAATTGATAAAGCATTCTGGCAACACCAGTGTCAACCTGATGGGCATCTGAACCACTACGAGTTCAGGGGCGGAGATGGAAGAAAAGGAATAGGTTCTGTTTCTGACGGAGAAGGAGGTTTCATTGCAGGTTTTAACGGTGCGTCTCATCCTGCGTGATGAATATCTGGTGTCCGCCGTGAATCTTGCGTGTGACAGCCACCCTTCTCAGACGGATTCGAAGCTAATTCACACACCGCGGGCCTGCTTTCGATCCCATCTGTCTTGTGACTGGGGGCCTGGGTGGAACCTGAGTCTGGAGAGCTCAAAACAACTCTAGGCTCTCAGATCTCGACAGCTGTAGACGGGACAAAGTCAAACATACACTTAGGTTGTGTTTCTTACTGATGTGCTTCATTAAACTTTCATGCTCTACTTGGAGACGCTTCACATTTAACTATCAATCAGTTGCTTCCTGTAAATAAATGAAAATAAATAAGGTCCACGGAAAATGTTATAAAGTTTGCCATTGTTCATCTTAGCTGATAAATAAGACATTAGCATTACATCATGACACCATGCATACCACACGGTCATTTCCCATCCTGCCACTCTCCCTCCCACGCATGGCTATGATAGCAAAGCATCATCTGGTAAATGCTCTCAATCTAGATGTGATTGACATCAAAACTAGGTACTGAGATGACGAGCACAATTCAAATTGGTTCCTAAGCCTTGTGACTCGTGTCTATCTGTGATGTAAGAATGGGTTGCCAGGTGTCTATCACTCAAGGGATGTGTGAACAGTGGGGCTTAAAATATACATAAGAACCTTGACTTTCACAGCTATTTCCCACACCACATTAGACCTTTTCCACCCTTTTGCCTGATCAAAACAACAACAACAAAAAAAAAAACAAGTTTCAGTGCGTAGTACTATACATCATTGGAAGGCTTAAATGAATTGTTTTGCACATTTTGATTTATCAGAGGAACAACACAGGTGAATAAATAAAAAAATACTTAAAAAACAACTCTAACAGTCACCTCTTGGCTGAGCAGCACATGAATTCGTCAAATATTTAATAAGAGGCATAACCAGCAAACTGAGACTTTAGGATGAATCATGCATTTTTCATCCCCCCACTCCACCAAGGAAAATGGTGTTAAGCCCTCAGCCCATATTTGTAAAAGTGGAGAGAGGTGTCAGATATGGCCTTGTAATCTAATAGCTCTTAGGTGTAGGTCTCATACCATGACACACTGACAGGGAAAGCCTAGGCTTTGGTCCGGCAGAGCCTTCCATTGAGGTGACATCTCCATGAATGAGAAATGAATGCACTTAAACAGATTGTGAAGCGGCTGATGAGTTGCAGAGCGGAACTGGGTGATGCTGTGCATTATGTAAATGGAGACTGTATCCCTCTGTGCTGCGATTAAACACAGGCTCTCTACAAAACAGAAACCTCCCACTCAAAGAAGATAAAGGAGATGTAATTACTGACTGAAAAGACTGCCATATATCATATATCTTGCAATGACAAGTCTTTCAAATAGCAGAACTCGGACCAAATAACTATGCATGAGATTTATATTATCAGGTCTATAATGTGGTACATGACAAAGCATGCTATATAAGACCTAATACGCTATGTGATAAAGTTTTTCTTGCTTTGAGTAGTCAACAGTGATTTTACTATAATAGAGCTGAGATGTTCCTGCAAGATTATAACATGCTATTTCACTGGTAATATTTGCATACAGTATTAATCCAAGCTTGTCATTGCACATTACTTAGTGAGGAGTTCTTCATCTACAATAGGTTAATGATTTATACTAGCTGATTTTCATCCAAAAGTTGTGTTACATCTTTGAAATTGTCATAGCATATTCATGTTATGATTACTGTAAGTACGTAAAATGTTCGTAAAATTTGGAATGTACATGTTACTGCAAGTCTGTTCATGTGCTGTCCATTGACCTGAAACTGAAATAGTCGCGGAAGGTGATCGTTTGCCACCAAAAATACAGCTCATGTTTCTCCTTTCCTAGAAATCAATTCACCAAACACACAAGGTTAGGGGAAAACAACATTTGCTCTCTCTCTCTCTCTCTCTCTCTCTCTCTCTCTCTCTCACACACACACACACACACACACACACACACACACACACACGCACGCACGCACACACACGAGAGAGAGAGAGAGATGACGGAGCTCAGGGAGAAACGTGTGTCTTTAAGAGGATCTCGCGCGCTCGGTGGGCGCTCTGCCTCTTGACGCGTCTGTAAAACGGTATTGGGAAGCAAGGCGCTGGAACTACAGTGCTCGCTTGGAGGCTTTGCCTTTTGGACATATCTTCTCACGGCGAGGATATTTACTCCTGTAAGAAAAAAATAAAACCATGGAGTTTCTAAAGTACTCATCTTACACTATCAGCATCGTCATGCTCATCTTCAGTTCGTCACGTGCAGCTAGTCATTGTAAGTAACTCAGAGAATCTACAAACGATATTCTTATCCAAGATGTTTACGATGTATATGTGATTACTTGCATTAATATTGGTCAGAAGTGTAAATACAATGGTGTTAAAACTAGTAAAGAAATTAGCGGACCTATCTGATCATGTTGAATTTGGGTTGGTCAGGTTTTCTATAAATCATATCTTAAGCATACGTTAAGGTGTCGCACGACGAATGCTATCCGTCAGATTTTTGCTTTAATTTTTTTGCTTAATTTTAAAACACACACATATGTTTTTTTCCTGTGAAATTTTATATATATATATAACTGTAAAATGTCTGGAATTTTTTAAGATTTTGCGTATTGGATTTAACTTTCTGCATTGTACCGCACTGTATCTCATTCCAAGTACAGCTGATGAAAATTAGTGAGGAAACGGTTTGTTGCATGAATGAGTAACCTACCACACTAGAGGTCAGAATTGCCTCGTTCAGGTTCTCAGCAGCTGAAAGGATTGTTTTGGATTGCGCTGTAGGTATCCTACCCTTCTGTACCAACGTGGGTGTGTGATAGCACACAGTTTTACAGACTTTGATGAATACGTATGGATGTGTAATGGTGATGCATCTTTCCTCAGGTTAGCAGTATGGAAAATGCTATACTTACATGCATAATGACCCAGAGAGTAGCAAAATGCTGGAAAAGGATCGCCAACATATTGATTTCGGGTTTCAAAATCGTTTTGACACCCACAATGCATTTTGGAGTTAAATCCGTGAAGAGGTCAAAGTCTGGATGATTAGCGTATGTGAGAATAGTTGATAGAATATTAGGGACCTGTAGTATAGAGGAAAAATATACTCTTATTGTGAGCTTGCTGTTGACTTCTGCAGAGCCTCCTGTAATGCTACCCAGGTGCACTCTCTGCCTGTCCTCCGGAATTATTGCTTGCCTTACTGCAAGTTAGTTTAGTAACAACACTACACATCGTTTATTCCCTTCCTTTCTCTCTTTTCCCATTACATGCATTCAAATACAGCAAGAGAAAAAGACTGACTATATATTTTAAACATTCTGGCTGTCTTTCAAACTTATATAGTTCAATAGTTAAATAGTTCAAGGAGATATTAGATAGCAGAGCAGTTGTTTCCTTGTAAAGAGTATCTTATGTTGTGCCTGCATTAAAGAAAAGAGCATTTTGATTGATTTTCTAAAGTCGTTTCTGTGCAGTAGATATTTTAAGTATATCTGAAAGAGTTATTGAAATAGTACTTGATAAGCATCAGTGATGACATTTCCTCATTTGAACTTAGTCATTGCTGAAGCTTTGGATATTGTATATTTACATGGATAAATAATTAGTCTTGTCATTAATTTATGCTGTCACATTAATACTACTCTAGATCTAGATGTATAATAAGCCGTAATTATATGTGCTATTTTGATATTACAATCAGACTAGTTAATGTTACAAAGCCTTACACAGAACAAATCAGCCTGCCTTGTAACTCTGCAGTGCTGATACAGGTTATGACAAATGCCACATCAGTCATTTGCTGTCCTTTTGTGGGTATCAAGTAAACAACAGTTCATGTAACCCTGCGATGGAGCCCATAGATGCTCGGAGAGGACAAGGAAATGGATGCTTTCATATCTACCACAAAGAGACAGAATAAAGCCACAGATCCATCATGGGATGTGTGTGTTTGTGTGTGTGTGTGTGTGTGTGTGTGTGTGTGTGTGTGTGTGTGTGCGCACGCACTTGCACCAGCATACATGTTTTAGATCCGTGTCAGGTGAACAAGATAATGGGCCAACACATTCCCACAGGAAGGAGGCTGTCTCAGTGCAGTGGGAGATAAGGGGGGTGGGGGTGGGGGTGGGGGGGGTTAGCACCACATCACTTCAAGCCTCCAGCAACATCTCTGGTTCTGCTGCCTGTGGAAATCATGACGTCCTGTCTCCTGCTGTCTCCTCAGACGTCTTCAGGTTGCAGTCACTGTTCTTTAGTGGGTTTTTCAAAAGTATTCTCTGATACTCTACTGTTGCAACCTGTACAATATCTGCACGGACTGAAAATGTTTAGCAATATATTTAATTCTGTAAAAGGGCTCATTAGTGGAATCGCCACTCTATGTACATTAAGGGAAAAGAAGATAGCAAGATTCTCCCTTTTCATTATCATTCCTTGATTTTTGATCGGGTGACCCTCCCTTAGTGAACTCCCCTGCATGGTGTGATGTGGGCCACTGTTCAAGCAAGGCACCTAGGCGCACAGGCAAGCCATCGTGTACGAGCCGCAGCCGCAGCTCATCTCGTCAGGGAAGTGCGCTATTTATGAGACCGTGCTCTTAGAACGGTGCCAGAGTGTATGACAAGTGGACCCCCGTAAGCTGAGGGGGCCATAAATATGCATCGACCTCCATGCGCTGCGGCATGGCTTGATTGCATGTCACAGCGGCCCGGTGTAGTACAAGCTTCTTGCATTCGCATTCTGAAACACCCTCTCTCCCTGGTCTCGGTGGGGAACGGTGGACTTTTGACCAGAGTATTAGCGTGATGAAGTCATTTACCTCAACTTCCTTATGAGGTCAAACACGCAATGCTCTTAAAAGGGGGAGGCTTCCCTGCTGAGAGTGAAAGTATGATTTTGAAGGTTTGCCTCAGGCAGTCAGCAGCAGGGGAGTTTCATTATAGACCACCCCCACCGCCCACCCCCCACCTCCCTTACACACACGCACACACACCCATACACACACAGACACCTCCAACCACCCTTACCTTATCCTCCTCACCCAAGCTGGTGACACACTTCAACATGGAGGCTGTCTCTACATGCAGAGGCCTCTCTGGAAGCACAAGGTGAAAATTGGCCTCAGCCCACTCATTTTCCAATATATGGTGAAAAGGGTTTTTTCCAAGATATGTGTGCGTCAGGCGTGAACTTCATGCATTTTACATTGAAAGACATAGGTAGGTAGATACTTCCCCCCAGACTTCATACTAGTCAATGCATTTATTTAGTAGATGAGCAATTTCAGACAGCATAGTGCTAGATGGAAGTGTATGTTAATATTTTGCAGTTTGGCCCTCACTGCAGGAATAATTCACAACATGATCAGTTGTGTCGACTGCCAGACTGATTTCCTTTAGCCGGTATTCATAGATTCATAACTTGTCATATAGTGAGCTGGACAGAGAACATTCCCTTGAATATCCTTGATTCTCCTGTGAGTCAGATTCTGTGCCAGATTCTGCGCGATGATAAGTTACGAAGTTAATGCCCATTCCTTGTTTTAAATCAGTGATCATGAGCAATTGAAATGAAAAATTTGTCGAACACAGTAAGCTTGCGCAAGGGCTTCAGTCAGTGTATCAGTGTGTTAGGGGCCTGCAATATTACCGTAATATTATGTGAAAGCTTGTGGTGTACACTACAGTTTACATGGCGCTAGCCTTGAAATGATAAAATATGATGGATCCGGAGAAGTGCTTTGTCAGACCTTGGAACTGGGGACTAGCATGCTTCATTAAGCCAGGGCATTGTTTTCATGGTTTGAAGCCCAGCACTTAGTTGAGCAGTGGCATGTGTTGCCCTGGCTTCTATATCGACAAAATAAACAAACACAACAACAACAACACAAAATGCAAATCCCTTCTGATATTATTTATGCCAGTTCACTATGACTACACATAACTCTGCGTCAACAAAGCCAGAACCTTCTAGTGTAGTGTGCCGTTCAATAGTGAGGAGTGTTTGAATATCTGCAGAAGCGCTGACTCAATAATGCCCTCATATCTGCAGTAGATCTGAGTGGATGACCTGGTGCTGAAGGACACTTAATGATACTCCTGCTATCGGCGGATTCATCTCTGTCCTGGCCTTATTCTTTTCAACAGTGCATTGCTCCCTGTATCAGGGTGAAAGATATCGTTGATCACAGGAGATAGCCTGTTTTGACTCAAGTAGGCACGGGGGAAATCTGTCATTTGATGGGAGACAGGAGACGTGCAGCAGGAGCTGTGACGCTTTCGTGGCAGGGTGGAATTTAAGGAATAGGCTTGCAGATATGGCACACTCAAATAGCCTGTGTGTATTTGACCAAGGGCGAAGACTTATTTTACTGCAGCACTTGGTTTCACAGATTACAGTAGTTTCCCAAGTATGGTGATCATGAGTATGAGTCTGTGCTTAAACAAGATCTTTGTCCCTCAAGTATACTTTAGCTTTCATTTTCCTTTTAGAGTTCAAAGATTTATTTTGAAACATAAATTTTGACAGTCTCTCTTTTTCTCTCTCTCCTCCTCTCCAGCTTTCTCTCTTCTGTCCTTTATGTGTCAGACCCTCTGCAGCTTAACCTTTTGACCTGCTTTTAAAAATCACAAGAAGACAGGATCTATTTTTCTTCCAGTGAGTTTGATCACAATAGACTTTCATTTTGTAAGACAAATAGTTGCTGGCTCCTGGTGCTCCTTGTGTTAGCTCAGGATTAAGATCTAGTGACTCAGACAACTCACTGTCAGTCTCTGCTTCAAACTGTTGTGGCTTTATGTGATATTTTTTTTCTTCAACATAATAGGAGTACATTTTTACAGGCGGAACCCAATTGAATTGTGTCCTATGTAATGGCTTACACAGAATGTTCTCTCTAAACTATTGTTATAAAAGTATGTATGTAATGTAAAGTGTTCTGTAATGTGTATCTTTCTGGATACTACCCTGTGAGTTGGCTGAGGCAACCACCCCATGTTATAGGGAGCTGCGCCACTGGATAAGGTGGTGGTGAGAGAAGAAAGGGCAGGAGATGGAAGTCCAGCACAAAAATGGATGGTCTTTATTCACACTGTTGAGCCAAGAACAGACAAAAAACACAAACATTCTGACGTAGAATCAGGAAACTATACATTGACCATAACTTTGTCCAGCAGGGCAACCCTGCATGCCTTGGACAATACTTTTAACCATCCCCACACCTCAAAGCAAACTGGGGAAACAGTAACCTGTCTCTGCCTCAGTAACCTATCCATCTTGCCTACTTTCACATTTTAATCTTCTGGCTTCGTTCCATACCTCTCTACAGGTTGGGACAAACCTTTAACTTTGTCCCAAAGATTCACCTTTCACTCTTAGTGCCCTGTCTCACAGGCTCACAACTAAGGAAGACACACAACTACTGAACCAGCCAATTACAGCCATTACCAGTCTCCAAAGTGGACTGTACCAGTGTGCAGGGGTGAAGGCCAAACAAGATCTCACAGCTAAAATCTAGCACTAGCAATGCATGACTCTTTGCTATGTCACTTTACGCACAATATTTTCCGTATTTTAACACAAACACAAATGATCACACACATTACAGACGAAACACTCCTCAGTTACCAAGGTGAAACATGTAATGTGCAGGCATGTGTTAATGTCCTTTGTGTAGCGAAAGCAGGTCTCCTTTTTCAAATAACCTTTGTGTCAGTAAATGAAAGTACCTTGATGAGGAGTGTGTGTGTGTGTGTGTAATTCTGCCCAAAAAAGATGAAAATACTCCCAATTTTACAAGGTCTGAGACAAGTGAACGACCCAGGACAGGGCTCTGCACACTGCTGCCTTCTCATTATGCCTGTGTTTTCATTTGATAACTTTTGATGATAGATTCTGAGAAATTATCCCTGCACTCCATAATGAATTCCTCACTTGCCTCATCTCTGCTTGAGCAATTTGCATGGCTCGACATAAATCACGTCTCGCCGGATGACTTTCTCCCAATTCCAAATTAATTATTGAGAAAGCACATTAAATCACATTTGAGTTTTTGCCTCTTCGATAAGGCCCTCGCAATTCTACATGCACACGCACAAAAAAGCTATGGCTACGGTGATATAGGGCCTTTCGGAGAGATTACCCCACTGCATAGCTAGCAATGAGGCTGGAAATCCATTTGATGAATGTGGTGTTGGCGGAGGCTTTTACATTTCTAATCAGATGCCTGCCTCTCTGATACGGGTGCCACTCTCCGACTGCGGGGGGTCCTTTAAGGAGAAGCCTCCTTGCTCTAAATATTTGTGTGACCGCTCTCTGGTAATACTGACGAAGGATTAACCTCCCAGAATGAAGCAATCAAAAGAAACACAAGTGTTAACACAGGAACAAATAACACAGAGATAAAGAGGAGCAGTTTGGTTTTTCTCACCCATGCATAAACCAATAAAAATTATGTAAAGGCTTACTGCCTTTAATCTGACACGCATTTTATGAATTTCCCATCTAATTTTATAGGCAACGACCACATCTTTAGCATGTCAGGAGTATATGAGAAGCAGCGCAGTAATGGCATCATAATGAATGCATTGCAGATCAGAACAGATGGCTTATATGCTAGTGTTTGTTAACATCCATTACGCGGCTGCTTCTTTTTCACTCATTTTCCAGCCTTATAGCTAATTAAAAAGGGATTCTTCACAGAGGGGTCCTGCAGCACTTTGATGTCATCATGCTTTGTGACATCGCCACAGTTGAGAGGATTCAGCTGAACATGGGTGGCCTCGAACGCACATGCTGTGGCTGTCCCAGATGGAAGGCCTTCACCAGCGCCTATCCTTTGATCTTGGTTCTCTAGCCCACATGGGCTAATAAGCAATTCAATTCTTAATCAGTTCAGGTGGTTCATTCTATGTCCAAGTAACAAGCACAGTCTTTCCAATGGAATTGAATGACAGAGTCATCAATATAAGTCAGTGTAGGTGTAAAAGGAAAATGCTACATTGGTAGACTTCAAAGTGGACCAGTAGACTTTCACAATGGACCAGGTGATTGGATCTGTAAGCAAAACATGATACACATTTGCCGTGAAGGACTTGCCAGCACTGCTGAAAGCAACAGTGGTTCAAATAGAGACATCCTGGACGTGTCAACTGCTTCTGACCCTCGGCCCTGATTGAAATGCGTGAGAGCGCCACACTTTAAATCAGCGGAGGGATTACAGATGTGTTACTAGCGCTTTTCTCATTTCGTTTTAAATGTGAGTGGGCTGCATGACATTTCCACAATCCTGCCGAGGGTCACAGTAGGCAGCGCACCATCTGGGGCAGCACGGGGATGCGCAAATCCAACTGTCAGCTTCCTGCTCGGCGGGTCGGCTCTTTATCTGTGATCTCGTATTCACAAGGCGCTAATGGGACAGTCGCCCCGGGCCCTTGCTCCCAGTGACAAAACATGCTATAGGCTAATGATGGTCCAGAGGAGAGGATGTCTGGTCCGTCTGCCTTGAGGTATCATTAAAACCTCAACCTGATATTTAAATAGTGAGCTGCCCTACTGTACTTGCCACAGTGTTTGTCCAATGATCTATCTATCTATCTATCTGTTCATTTATTTGGTTATTATTTCCTGATTAGGATGAATTGGGTTCCTTCACTACTTAATGTTCTCATATGCAATGACCCTTTCCTAAAGAGCCATTCCTAAATTTATCCACAGTCTTTCTAAGCTGTGTGTGTGTGTGTGTATGTCAGAGGGAGAGAGAGAGAGATGGAATAGAAGGAAAAAGGTAAAAGGAGAAAGAGAGAAAGAAAGAGAACACAGAGAGATATCCATCAGGGGAGAGAGAAGCAATTTGTTGGTGTTATTGAGTCAGATTGCTTTGTAGTGCGTCTGTTTGTTTTGGTCTCCGGCAGCCATCCTAATGAGTCGACTGAGATGCCAATCTACGACGTGGCAGATCTGTGAAGACAGCGGGCACAGAGCAGTTCAAAGCCACCGGTGGAGAAAATCCTGTCAGATGACAGGGGAGCAGAAAGCGCTGATGGGAGACGTCAGGCAGCTGAGGCAGGCGGGAGGGAAAATGGGCATTGTGGGGGTGCAGCAGACCCGTCGCTCTCTGCCTCTGCGAATGACATGTTAATGCAGGTGCTTCAGACCATGGGTCTGCCATTTTTACGTCACATCTGTGGACACAATAAATGACACTTGTGCCTTTTCTCCGTTCCGTTGTACAAACAAAAATTGAGTAAACAAGCATGTCTGTGCATTTACCACACAGTTGTAATTATTTTACTAAATGCGTTAGAGGACATTTCTTTTTTCTTTTTCTTTTGTGTTTCCCTGCAAGGACCACACGTTAATCACAGCCTGTGAACTGAAACCCTGTGACTGCTATTTTAGTCTGTGCAGATGAAATATTGTAGCAATACAGTGGAAGAACGCCGGCATGGAAAGCAGAGCCCCGCTTCGTCTGTTTGAGATTTAAGACGTGTCACATTCTTTGAGAGTCCACTCGAGGCTTCATTCAGTCAGTCTGATGAGTCCGTTACAATCTCCCTCTATTTCACTCCCATTCTATCGCTCTCTTTTTCTCCTTCTTTCTGTCTTTCACTTTCCCTTTCTTTCTGTGAATGAGTATTTCAGTGGTAATACGCAACTTACAGATACCCGCTAGAAATGAGCGGGAGTGTATGAGCGGGAGTGGCAGTAAGCTATCTCATAATGTATTGCTCATTACACAGTTTCCATACAGTCTCTAATGAGAGTGGAATCACATCTTTCTTAACGCTCTTCTCCAGAATATTGTCTTGTGGCACAGAGTAAGCTGTCAGTTCCATAAATAAAAAGTCCTGCTGTGAGCTTACAATGGAAGTCTCACCCTGAGTTCATACATTGGCCTTTCAGTCAACATTGATATCCAACATTACCAAAGCAAATGTTGTTTTTTTTCACTATGACTTTAAATATGAAGTGAAAATGAACTGTTTGAATTTAGACTGTTTATCTTCTCACATGCTGAGGCTTGTTGGATCTGCAAATTGTGCCAGTGTTTGACGGTCTATTTTAAATTCCTAAGACTCCTGTACTCCTTTCATGTGTCTAGATATATATTGTGGGTCAGGTCACATTCAAGAAGGTGCCTGAGTTTTTATCACGCATGTTGTTTGTGACAACAGATAAGACCCAGAGGTCTCCTCGTCCACGCATGTCAGGCTGAGCGGTTTTGATCGATGCCTTTAGGCTCAGGTTATGCTAATGTGTTTTTCATGTTGACAAACTGCCTATAACCTTTGCATGAATAACACAGCAACATCATAACATCTTATACTACATATTACCTGTCTGACAGATCGCGGAAGAGATACAAGGGCATCCTCCTCGAATGTCAGTTCACTGGTGCTACATGTCTTAAGAGTCAAAAGAGGGCCAGGATGAATAATAGACTCTACCGATTGTGGTCTTACATAACATGACAGGGGTTATCAAGAGGACTATAGGGCTGGTCTTTAGAGGGACTATGCCAGGGAATCTGGGTGATTCATGTGGCCGCTTGCTGCTTGTGCAGCTCGACTTCTGTTTGGAATTCAGAGCAAGAATTCTCCATGGCCTATTTGCCCTTCAGTCTCTCTCTCTCTGTCTGTCTCTCTGTCTGTCTGTCTCTCTGTCTGTCTCTCTCCTTTCAATGCAACATTACAGACTCAGTGGAACAAATAACGTTAGCGTTTTACTTCCTTGAAAAAAAGTAAAACAAGACAACACAAGAACAAGAGAAATATAATCTAGAATAAGGAGTTGTGTTTAAAATTGCATGTGTTAGAAGTATGAGTGTCATATAAAAACATTTCTTCGCCATGACATAAAATATATATGCTGCAGAATCTTTTTATCTGTATCTAGGCCTGGAGTATATGAAAGCCTATGGTTTGAGTTGTGAAATTCCTCAACAGATTGATTACATGAAAACATGAAAGCATAGGGGGGCCATGCTGGATAGAGCTCTTTCAGGAATTACCCTAGGCTTCAATTTCAGGGTTTTTAATGAACCAAAATAAGCTCTTTCACCAGTGTCCATCTCACACCACATGATGACACATAAATAAATTGAGATTTGCCTGGCAGCCTTGTTTTTTTTTGTTTTTTTTTTTTTATTTTGCACACCAGACCTCAAAAGACACTGTTGAGTAGAAGAGAAGTTCCATCTCATGCAGTGTTCAGCATTCAGTGTTCAGAGACGCCTGCTGCTATACCAGAGGCCCAACAGCCCCTGTGCTGACGGTGGTGAAATATAATTAATGTGTCGGGATTTGGCTGAGTCACTCGCCGCTGCCGCTGTTGGTGAATTCCTCTCCTTCAGAGCCAATGGCCAACCAAAATCAATGAGCTCTGGGACAACAGATGGCAAGTTTTCTGTGTTGTTGTGAGCCTGCAACGGTCACCCGTGCACAAAGGGGGAACTCTAAGCGTGGCATTATGGGCAAACGTGTCATAAAACACCAGCTTGAGGTTGCTGTTGCTGCAATAGCTTTTGGAGGGTTTTCTCAGTGTATTTCTGAAACGTGTTTGCTTTGGAAGTTAAACATTTGTACCAGTGAAACAATTTTGTTTCATTTTTGTGATGACAGTGGTGACTATGTTTGCGTTGCATGTGTTGTTACTGTATGTTACCCACTATGTCATTGTCACAATATCAGACGTGTGTGTGTGTATGTGTGTGTTTATGTGTGTGTGTGAGTGTGTGTGTTTGTCGAGAGAGAGAGATGTGTGTGTGTGTTTATGTGTGTGTGAGTGAGTGTGTGTGTGAGAGAGAGAGAGAGGTGTGTGTGTGTGAGTGTGTAAGAGAGAGAGAAAGTGTGTCAGAGAGTGTGTGTGTGTATGTGTGTGTGTGTGCACAAGGGTATCGGTGGTGAGTTAGGTCATTAAGGACACACTGTAAACAGTAAATGATCCATTGGAATAATACAACATCAGAGATAAAACGCATTTATCTGATATTTAATCTCGGGGCGAATGTATTAGTGTTTTTAATGCATGTAATGGCAGTAGCTGCTGGACTGCATCTAATTCTTACAAAAAACAGCTTGATCCACTTCAGCCTCACTGACAGCCAGCATTTGAGACATCTGCTGGCAAACCATCTGAGTGCAGTCAAATCAGGTCGCTTGAAATCCAGCAATGCTTGCACAAAGGCTCTAAACAAGCTTATGCAGTCGTTTGTCTTTTTTTGGTTCCCCCTATTCTTCACGTTGCTGTCGCCTGCGCTTCACGGACTCATGCTGAGTGAATGGCTGGTTGATTGACTCAGCTGGGTGGGCCTTTGCCCTGCTGCTCTGTCTGTCATTGTTTTGTCTGCCACGGCCGCTACACCTTGACCTTGTGTTTTGGTGGTGGCCAGTATGGTTGGCTTTCGAGTGAGTGTGTGTGTATGTGTGTGCGCGTGCTGAGAGAGGGCTGGATGGGTGGATGACGAGGCTGACATGCTCAGATCACTGGCCCCCTAAGCCCTCTCTCCGTGTTGGTAGTGCACTAATCCTAAACGGCAGGATTAAAAAGCGAGTGGAGACAAGCCACACAGGAAACCTCCACTGTCACTGAGAAAGTGTGCGTGAGAGAGATCTCCTTTTTTTCTGAAGGGCTCAGCCTCATACAACTAAATCTTTTAAAGTGAAGCTAAAGTATGCTTCCTGAGTGGGGTCATGCCACAGTGTCTTCTTTTTTAAGTTCAGTTTGGTTCAGTACAGTAATAATATAACAGTTGAAAAGTTGTTTTTTTTTTTGTTGTTGTTGTTGAGGATTACATTTATTTATATTTATTGATTGATTCTGTTTCCATTGACATGATCTATAGTTGTTCATGGATAAATTTGTAGTCATAGTTAATGTCAGGGGCGGATTTCATGTGGCTCTGGCTACCCTGTATATTAGATAGGGATAAAGAAATGAGCTGTTATAAAAGATAAGAATCAATGAAATGAATAAGAAGTCCATTCAAATGTACTCAGGTACTTTACCGACCTCCCCATACAGTAGCCAAGCCTTAGCCTAAAAACTTGCCAATACATGTGGATTTGGACAAAGGATAGGAACAAGCAAGCAAAAACCAAGCTACCAAGAAAGCCTTCATTTGCCCCATAAGGAGTTATTTAGCCTTTACAGTGATTTTTAAGCTGGTAAATTAACTTGCATAGTGTAGCTCTTTATTCAGTCTTGCACAATGTACCTTTAAAAAAATGCAGTTGTTCATGCTGTACGTTGACATCTAATTGAGTGAAAGGTGATATTTTCGCATTTGATAAAGTTTGAAAACGATTCTTTCAGAATTTCTGAAATTAAGCCAGTCTGTGTGCTTGCACTTGTAATTTGTGTGTGTGTGTGTGTGCGTTTAAGGATGAAGGTCTATTCCTATTCCTACTCCTTTGGTGATTTGTTTTGATTTTTCATGACCAATGAGCCTTTCGGTCGCATTCAGTGACCTGTTGTTATGTCAGTTTCATATTTCCCCAAAGGCTTTACGACAACAGCAAATAGCAAAGGCCAAGTGTCAATGACAACATAAGTAGTGACACTGAAAACAGTGCCCTGCTGACTGTCAGCCTGTTGTTTTTAACCACAATTGTGGTCTGATTTAACAGAATTTAATTTAATAAGAATTCATGCACATGTATATTATATAAACTAATTCTAAATCCTGTTTAATACCAGTGTGCAGAAACACAATCAGACAGACCAGGTGGAGCCTTGGGTTTGTTTACAGCCTTGCGTTTTTCTTCACAGAGTTCATTATTTCTGTTCGTAGTAACACTGAAGGACACAACCTCCCTTGCACCCATTTGTCTCCCTAATTTGACATTCTTTTCACCCAATAGCCTAGTATGTAGTTGTTTGAGGTTCCAAGTAAAAGCCATGCTGCAGGGCCAGGGAAGGACATGAATCAAATCAGTCACATGGCCTTAGCACATGATGAGGCATTTGATCACTTATACCCAGTAACGTCTCTCTCCTAACTTTGTTGGAGCTTTCTCATGTGGCATTTACAGGATGGATTATGTATGTATTATGTATTGAAAAGGAGGGGGTATTCTACTGTATATAATGTATTGTATTGAGATTGTATGGCACTCTACATGCCATTAATAATCACAAGCTATAATGATTCTGGGAAGAGAAAAAAAAAAAACCCTTGCCATTCCAGTTTGCTTTGTGTGCAGTTTTATGGTCTCTGCCACTATCAGGCTGCAGAATAAGTGCCCATTCTGAGCTGCCATTTGGAATTCAGCTCCCTTTTCAGTTAGCCACCAAAATGGCCGTGCATAATAGATAGCATCTCTCTGTGACTTGTTGGCCACTACCTTAGTACTAATAGCTTGTTTGTTTGTGTTTTTGCCAGGGAAGGGATTTACCGTACACTAAAAGGGAAATCTGTGTTTTGGCATACATCAATAGGTGGCCACTGCTATTCCCAAGTAGTAATATTGATATCCAGTAACATGTCTGTACACGTTTCAGGGCTGTTGGCTCCGATGTAATGTGATTCCATGTAAATTGTGGCTAATAGATTTAATAAAACGACATCCAGTCAACACATTGCTGAAAGGTCACATAAACCATATGCTAGCATGTTAAGGTCTCAGGGGATTGACTCAGAAACTGTTAGGCCTTGCGGAAACACTGCTATTGTCCACAATGTGAGACCTGTCTAAGTGCATTCTTATCTGGTACATTCTTTACTTTTGTGGGCAAATTTTAATTTAAATTTAAATTGTTATAATTGTGTGTGTGTGTGAGAGAGAGAGAGAGAGAGAGAGAGGGAGGTAGTGTCTCAAATATTTTCTCAATGTTAGACGAGGGCAAAGCAAAACACTTCCTCGGAACACGGAACAGAAGTTCATCTACAGCCTCAGATAGATCCTTCAAAAAGAAATTTGTTGTCTGACAGTCATATTCATGCAGCTGGATGTGTATGTATAGGCCAGCATGTACAGCTTCCTTCATTAAAAATTACAGTAGATTTCATGATCATTTTATTAATCGCACTTGTAATAGCTTTAGAAAATCAGTGTTGTCATATCATACAGGTGCACCTGACTGTCACCGCTATACCCCGTCTAAGCCAGTTAAGCAGTATTCAGCACAGTAGCATAGCATTAAATGGATGTTGTGTTCATTAAGTTTAAGGGAATGGATCGTCCAAAGGATCAACTAATTTGTCCGATAGCCGATACAAGTATTTATTACAAACCAGCGTCCCTGTGCATGTATCTATGGATTTAGTGATGGCAATAAGGCAGTCACCTAATTAATAGTCAACTCTGATTGCTACACCACCCTTGTCTGCAGCTCATTTTCAGCTGTTTCCATGGAGATAACCTTCAACTCTGTTGCTGTTGACCTAGAAACCTGTTTTCTTACAGTAATATACAGCACAACTCTTTAAGCACTTGTTGAAAAAATAGTAACCTTATCATTCCAAAGCATCCACACAGAAATGCATTGAGGACTCTTCAGTGTGCCCATTGCATGGAAAGACAGAAAGAGAATTCAGTATAAAGAAAGCAGACAGTGTGTGTACACAATCCATCGAGTAGCACAGCAAGCTAATTGCAAGCTAGCTACAGAATTCCTAGATGATCCTTAAAACCAGTGTGGGGTCTGCTTATTCTTTTTGTGTCTGAAAAAAATATGTTTTTGTGGACCATGCTGTTTGTATAAGAAGAAAAAATGTAACCCCCCATGCAGGAAGCATTTGATGTCCATGAAAAACCTAAAGCACTGATTCCACAGAGCCTCAACAGCTTTTTGAACCGTGCAAGGGCACCAGACAGAGTTGTCCTCTAGCACCAAACGCCTTTTATTTGATTGAACAGCAGCCACGGGTTTGTCCATCTGTACAACTTGAGCAGGGAGTTAAGCTGTGACTAGAGAACTGATTGTACACAGTTTGTTTGAACATCATGTTTGAACACGTGGACTGTTCTTTCGTGAGGAAAACTTCGCAGGCACTAGACTTTGAAGTTCTCTGGCTTCTACATTCTCCCTTTCTTTTGTTAGGAAGACATCCGATTTTCCCGGTTCCTCTGGATATCTTGGGTATTGTTAGCATGCAGATTAACTCTCTCTACTCCCAAACATATTCACATTGTCAGCAGCAGAAAATGAAAATGACCAGCTTCATCTTTGGCGTAATGATTTTGCTCTCACACAGAGTAAGGCAGTTGCTAATTTTCTTCCCCACTGTCTTTTGTCCTTGACTCACTCCCACTCATCCTCGCACAGAAACGCCGGCTGCGGATTGTTTAATAAGACCATTATGCTGATGGTTTTGACACAAGATGTGTTCAGAGAAGGCTGCTGTTAAAAAAGGATAATTGCCTCCCCTATCAGCTTAATGTTAGCATTATAAAGCAACCTACTCTTCAGGGGCTCGGCTGCCGCTGTCTGTGCTTTTGAATTCACCTTTCTCTGACAGACTTCCCATAACTTGGCCTGAATTTACAGTGTGCAAGTTCATCAAATTATTCATTAATGCAGTCATCATGTGGTCTGTAAGTATTCACTTTCATGAGTGTTCAAACAGTCAGCTTAGAGAAATATGGATAACTCATAGTTAGGGCACGAGGTCTGAGGCTATTTGATGCAAAGGTGCTCATCGGTGGAGATCCCAGTAGATCCCGGTCAGGCCCAGGAAGGGTGGTAGGAGGGTCACCGGTCCGACAGGTAGGAACTCCCCAGCTAGTCGGTGTGAAGACTGGGGGTTGTCTACAGAGTCTGAGTGGTGAGGGCTGGTTTTCTCCTGAGAGGGACAGAAAGAGATGGGTTATGATTTAATAAGGAGACATGGACGATGAAGGGAGATGTTTTTCTTTTTTGTGTGTGTGTGTCTGTGTGTGGGTGTGTGTATGTATGTGTGTGTGTGTGTGAGAGAGACTGAGAGTGAAGGGGGAGATAGTTGAAACATCAGGATTCAAAGATACAAAGAAATTTATGCATAAGCACATTATAAGAATTTAATATGCCCAGGAGTAAGAGAGGGGAAAAAAACAGACAAGGCGAATGTGTCCATACAAATGACAGGTGTTTTCAGATCACAACTGATAGTTCGTCCTGATGGATCCTTATAGTTGTTTTACCCAAAAAGCCCAAGTGTTTGGCCTGAAAGACTTAATCTACAGTGACTCCCTTTCTCTTTCCCTTCCTTTTGTCATCTCATCGTTCTTCTGGTGTCTTTGTTACCCGTGACAAAAAGAGTGAATATCAATCCGCAATTACTCTTTTAAAAGAATAAACAATTAACATTGCAACTAACGATAGAAGGGAGGTTTACAGAGGCGAGCAACCATTTGTGGACCTTGATTTAAACATGAAAGCTTTAATGTTCTTAAGTTATTTTTTGCATGAACTTAAAATGACTTAGTCCCAACAATGAGATATTAAAGCAAGTCTTTTATTCCCCTCGGACCAGCATGAATCCTTTCAAAGGCATCAGCTTTTGTTATCGGTCATCTGGAGGTTTTGCCATTGCTTAATCAAACCCCAAAGTGTTTGCTTGTGTGTGTTGTGTGTGTGTGTGTTTGGGGGGGGGGGGGGTGCATGCATGTGCACTTTTGTCTTGTATAGCTATGTTTCTCTAGAGACAGGCTTATCTTTTATAATGGTCCTAAGCAGATGTTGGAGTCAATCATAATGTTGTGACTGGCATTTCTTTGGTAGCATAATTACATATTCCAGGCCTTAGGTGTATTATTGCTTTCATTAAATGGCCAAGAGAAATGAACACTGTTAACAACTACAATTATTGTACTGGTTGAATTCCCTTCATATCTTGTGGATACTTAGCGTATCCTGTTGTTAGGTAATGCACAGCCCATCCTCAGTAGAGTTTACTTCATTGTTGGTATTTGCATTTGTAATTTGTGTTTGTAATCATGTTTACTTGCATGATTTTCCTATGGGAAATGTCCCTGAAGAACTCAGTGAATGCTCCCAAACAGCATCTTTTAAAATGCACAGGGGATTACACTGAATTGGATGATTACCTTAAAAGAGAATTTTCACATGATGTGTTGTGTTGACATTCCCAGTTAGCATGTTCAAGACACTTCACTTTCATTATGCACTGTCACACCATGCCTTACTTTCTGATTGGGTGACATCTCATTCCAGAGTGATAACGTCCCAGACACTTTCAGTGCTGCTACTTACTTTGTAGTTTGCATTAATTCTACAATGTGAATGTTCCATTCAGATTACTGAACACAATTAATTAGAATAAGCATAATTTCATGTCTGATTACTGTTGTAGCTGATAGTGGAAATATTGTATGAAACATTGTATGGATTCATGATTATGAGGTTGGTGTTGGATAAATCAACTGCTGTTAGTATAATCCACTCTTAGTGCAGTGGCATTCACCAATGGCTGTGTGTCTTTTTTTACCAGCCCTAATCTCACTCATGCTATATTACTTAATTAGGGCTTACTTTAATGTGGAATTGCCTGATTCCATCCTGGTATTTATTAATTAAGGGCCTTAAGGCAGTCTCCTGGGCCCATTAAAAAACTCCTCAGTCATTTGTCTTACAAATTGAAAAATGAATTTTTACCATATGTCTTGACTTGTGTGACACATTGTCTGGCTGTTGTCTTACACATGTAAGTATAGGAACCATGCCATATGTTTCACATCCAAGGCAAGTCTAATATCAGACAGGCCAGATGTAACCCATTTCTACATATCAGCAGTAGATTCCTATTACTCCCTGTGTCATTAATATAGTCTTGGACATCAGTGCTTCTGCTTTCTAATGCCATGTCTTTCTCCTTCTTGTCCAGACAGCTGTGATGGCCCATTGCTGTCCACGTTGCCACTGGGCTCTTTTGAGAGCTCATCACATGCATTTGACAGTCAAGCTCCACACTTTGCCAAACTCAATAGAAGAGACGGTGAGTAGCCCCATGTTTCTGCCTCAGGAGAGTACACATGCTTTTAGGATCAGTGGTGCGTTCTGACATTTTTGTCAGTAATGGTTTGTAATAAGGCTCAGCACGTTACTTCCCTCTAGTCTTTACTTCTTAGCTAAGTTGAAACCATAGCCTAAGCATATGGCTCGTGGAAGAGCAGTAACTCTAACATAGACTCTTTGTTCAGGACATGCTAAAGCTACTTTGTTATGTCTGTGTGATACTAATTCAGTCGGTAGTTAGGATTGAAGTTAAAAGTGACATAGAATGGATTTATGGCATATTTTACCTTGTGCTTGTATGTTAAAATGGAATTAATTCAACTGTAATTGATTATAAATAACCCAAATGCAATTTTACAAGACTAGTTACAATATTATAATAGCAACCAAAGGTGAACTGTAGTTGATTTGCCAACTGTTACATCACAGATTGTTCAGATTTGCTTAGTGGCTAGTTGAAGATAAATACAAGAAAGGAGGACACAACTGTGCTTTAGATTCATAACAGCTCTGTAGCCATACACAGCCTCTCCTGTTTCAACAAAACCAGAATAAAAAAATAGTTTTCCATTTTGTATCCCCTTTAAGATAAAGTGTAAGTCTGTCGCAAGTTAGATTTCAATCTTTTGCCTGTACTGTTAAAGTAGTCTCATTGGTTTGGCTTTATTAGTCTTTAGATGTTGAATGCAGAGAAACCACGTGAGGAAGAACTGTGTAAGACATCTTCCAGCATGCTCCAATTAAGTGCACATGGTCTTTTGGTGGCTTTTTGAAACAAGCTCCTATACACATCAGTAGTGCAATACCTTAGGGAGTCAATTCACTGTATGCAGCTGCATTGCTATAGCCTATTTTCCCATAATTTATAGTTCCATAATTTACGCATAAACGATGAAAGCAGATGGGATGTTAGCTTCTAAACCAGTCCATAAGCAACCATGAAATAGAAATGGATGGATGTCTGTTGTAAGAGTAATGCCATTGTACCATACCGAGAATACCAAACCTTACTATTTACATACATGATGTATAAGGGGATGTGCAAACTCAAGAAAAAGAACTTAAATTATGTCATGGTCACTTATGTCTCTCAGGATCACGCATAGATTCAGTCACATGTTACAAATTACCATCATGTGCATTAATGGTACTTCGAGGAACAAAATAGTCATGCGTAGGCAGGACGGATTAAGTCCCCTCTGATTGAGAGGCCTGTCTGTCTTACAGCTTCCATGGCTTAAATGTTCACTCCATCCTGGTGTTATTTCCAGCCTTGATCGGGCGGCCTCCACGCTAGGCGGTAACAAACGGAACAATCCCGTTCCCTAAGGACGCAGCTCCATAAACGGTGCTTCCTCCCCTAGCTGTGGCGCGCTGCATTGATATTCCGCCGCGGTCGCCTCCCATGGTGCCGTGTCCCAGCCCACAGTGGTTAAGTAATGAACCCTTCTGCCAGAGCCGATCTGCTTCCCCTCAGCTCGGTGTGTGCATAAACCTTGGGGGCGGAAAAAAAAATCTTCATGGAGCGCACGTTCCCCCCCACAGGGCTCCTGCTGCCTAACACTCCACCCAATGCCCCCTCCCCCAAACACACACACACACACACACACACACACACACACCCTGGGGGGAAATGGTCAATGTGTTAAGTGAGGCCAAGGCGACTCAGTTGCAGTGCTTGCTGTGCTGCAGCTGTATTGGGGCATCAATGTCCTGCAACATGATGTGATACATGCAGTTTCTCTGTAGTTGTGTGTGTGTGTGTGTGTGTGCGTGTGTGCATTTGTGTGCGTGCGCTTTTGTGCATGTAAACCATCTCTGAAGCGATTATATGTAAATATCTGGGTTTGTGTAAGGAATACATTCACTCCCCCAAGACATCTGATGTGCACTAGTATTTTGCTATATCTCCACGCCAAATTTTTTATTGAATATTGCATTTTGCGGACATGAATTTCTGTGTGGCCAAATTTGCCCTCAGAGATTAAAGAGGAAGGTTGTTGTCATAGACAAACTATTACTTTATTTTGTTCATTTAATGGCTCTCATGTTTGAGAGTCCCCTGTCGTGTCTCATGGTTGCCACAGCACTCCTGATTGCCGAGCTTTGGCTCACAATGGCTCATTTTCTCTCTCAATGAAAACCAAGAAGCCCCTTGTGAATGTTACATCCTGACATGGACTTGTGTGTGTGTGTGTCTTGACTTTTCCACACTTGTTTGACAATGCCAACCATGCCGCTGTTCTACTATTATGTAAAAAGTGGAGTAAGCAATGCAGAACGATCTTTGTGTATGATTATGCTTATGATGTATCCTAGCAGCTGTTTTTGTGCAAAGCAACACATTTGATTTGAAACAAGACCAAACAAAAGAAACAAGAAAGGTAGTTTACTAGAACCCTCAGAAATAACATCATAGCGCCCTCACTTTCACCCTTTTTTTTCAGTTCAAGGAATCAGGGCTTTGTAAGAAGACCGTTTTTTTCAGTATCCCAGAGAGTAGATGGATAATGAAGCAGAAGATATTTTTCACGTTACAAAATCATGCATTTACAAATTTCTTTGCATTGCCTTTCCCACCTTGAAGTGAATGAATGCACACATCGGACAGATTTCATTTGTTTCCCCACTGGAACGTTCTCTGTCACACATCCCTCATTCTCTCATTGGTGCTCGCAGGAGGGGGTGGGTGGAGCCCCATGTTGACAGACAAGTACCCGTGGCTGCAGGTGGACCTGCGGGACCGTATGGAGGTGACAGCGGTGGCCACCCAAGGTCGTCATGGCAGCTCAGACTGGGTCAGCGGTTACATGCTCCTGTTCAGCGACACAGGCCGGGTCTGGAAGCAGTACAGACAGGAGGACAGTGTTGGGGTGAGTTCCCCTGCAGTCATTTATTTCAGTACTGTACAACACTATTGGCTTCCTATATACAATGCTGTTATACTGATGTGACTATATTGCCAGCAATGCATATATGTAGACCTTAATACCTGAAAGCAATTACTGTGTCATTCATGTTTCCGATAACAGGCTTGGACTGATAATGATATTCGAGCAACATCAAAGAATGCAATTAGTTTAAAAGAATGCTTGCTGGTTGAACGAGGTTAGCGTCACCATGTTCCTCAGTGAGCTCCAATGGTGTGGCCTATTTGAGCAACAATGTTTGCTTCATCTGGTTACCCTTTGCCGCACAGGCAGCATAGGACTGCTCCAGCTAATTATGATCGAAGAGAGTTTGTCTTGTGGCTCTCATTGCCTCATATTGCTGATGGCAGTTGTTATATTATTACCGCTATGTAAATGGGGCGATAAGGCTTGCTGTTTTGAAGTGTGCCTGCTGGGACGTACAAAATCTCACGTGGTACTCACATTGGAGGTTATTTTAAGATCACACCCATAGGCGATCCTTGGCCTAAACATAGTATGTGCACAACTACCTCTTAAATATGGCCAAAATCATTAACCAGTCATCTATCCCAAATGAATGCATTGAATAATTAAGATTATGATAATTATGACTGCAGTAATTTTGAGCGAGTGCAGTTTTATAGCAAACAGACAGACATAAAGTATTATTAATATACTATTACCACCCCTCAGCAAATGCAACTGGAATCATATTGCAGGCCTCCATAGTGTTTTTCATGCTTCCAAAGCTGTTGGGTACAGAGCTGCCAAGAACAGGTTTCAGAGTACAACCTCAGACTACAGGCTAGTGTCTCCTCTACTACAGGATCCAAAGGGAAGACAGTGACATGGCTGAACAAGATATCTGAGTCCTCCATCAAACCCACCACTGGCGCTCGTTAGCGTCATCATCTGGGTTCTATCTCTGCCGAACCCCCCCCCCCTCGCTTGATAAGAGTTGGATTTTAAGCTCCACTTTCATGCCTCTTCTAAGCCACAAGCCATAAGGGACCACAGATACCAATGAACCAATTTTTTTTTTTCTTCCTTCAACTCTTCTCCTTTCTTCCTGTTCTTCTTTTCCTTACTCTTCTCCCACCTCTGTTTAAATATTCATACTGATGGGTTCATTCTTACTGCCATTTGCTGACTGACATGCCCACACTTATATCCATTCACATCTTTTTCCAAAACAAAAACATACTGGGAAATAAAGTGGTTAGCTGAGCATCAGTATCAGTATCAGCAAGGGCTGCCATAGCTGCAAAGAAAAGAATAGAAATAAAAGAAATATGCCTTTCAGCTGTGCTTGACCTTGCAACCATTCAGATTACAGACCTGGACAAATACCACCACTTTCCAATTTGAAACTGCTGAGATCAGAAAATCCAAGAACATCCAATAGTCATCCTTCACCTTCTTAAAATATGCCTTTATATTCACTGTTGTTATTGAGGACGTGGTGTCTGTGGTTCCTGCAGATGCTGTGTCAGTGCCATCCTTGAAAACACAAGGGAAGAGAGCATGACACTGATGTATGATTTCCTTTAGAGTCGTATTTGAATAAAACAGGGCTTTGAGAAATACTGTATACCAGTTTAGCCAGCCTCAACATTCAGGAACAATAAGATACAATTGGGTCAGTTGAAATTGACAGTTGTTTCTAGGACACAGGTCATCCTCTCTACCAGCTCAGCAATCAGATGAATGTGTGCTAAGGCTTCAGAATGTTTTGAGCTGTTGCAATGTCAGCATAGAGAGGATTCATTTTTTTCTAAAAAATATTGTAATGTCAGTTTTCATATTTTCAGGAGAATTGTCCTTTTTCTCAGCGTTCAATCAAAGTCCACATCCCTGCAGGGATTTAGGAAAGTTTCATGAGTTTGAGGAGAGCTCTGCTCATTGAAATGCTTAAAGTGATATTGTTGGGATCTCAGGCAACCATGAAAGCCCATTTTTTTGCAGAAGAAATTGCATGAAATTTAAGAAGGGAAAAATAAAAGCATTAAAAAAAAACAAAAACAGAAACTTCGTAAGACTTTACATCCCCACCCTTTCACCCAGAAGCACTTACTGCCACCAATTTCCCTTGATGTTTTCTCGGAATGTGTTTTTTATCTTGTCTCTCCCACTTTAGCATTCCTTCTCCAAGACCACCATTTTGTGGTCACACTTGTTTGAACAAAATGGATGCTGAAAGGGAAATGTATTCTAATCCCCTTGCAGTGCTTTTTTGTTGTTGTTGTTTGTTGGACCCTTGGCCATATGTGGCTCCTGGCAGTGCTTCTACCTCTCATTATCTCCCATTGACCACAAAGCCTCTAAATCAGTTTGTGCGCTCCCTCATTTTGCCTGTCTTCCATTACACGCTGGCTTGAGCAGGCCGCAGGTAATCGATAGGAGGACCATTCCCTTTGTTAGATGGGTGGGCTTAAAGCATGGTCTGTTGCTCCGTTTGGGCCCCACCCCTGTCTAATTGATGTTGAGTGTGTGACTCATTTGACCATAACAGCTGGAACAGGAGGAATTGTAATTGGCCGTGGTTATATGGCAGATACAATCCATTTCTCCCTTGGCGGTGGAGAGTAGCTCCTCAATTTGATGAAGGGGGTAGGACTTTGAACTGTAGATTTGTAGATGATGTGAGATTCCCTATGGTGTCTGGAGACCTGGAAAGAGGACTGTGGTATTTTGTAAAAAGGCAGCTTCTGGTAAAGTAATGATTTCACCGCGGTCCCTTTCTTCACAGTTGCACTGATGCAATGTGTTACAGGTATTTCAGAAAATTACAGGTATTTGTGGTGTTATTAGAATGCAGCAATTTAATAATCATGCACTGTATGTAATGCCACCAATTTCAACCTTTAAGGTCTATGGCAGGAGAACATTATGACTGAACAATGTAAGCCACATTATGGCTGTGTGAAAAGTAACTTTTACTTTAAAAAGCACTTTGAAAACATTCAATAGTGGGTTTTTTATTTATTTGTTATTTTTATTTCCCTTGTAATATATTCAGTATAAGCAACACACTTATTACATGGATGGCCAACTTGCCTGTCTTGTGTAAGCAGGATTTTTATGACATCCTGACATATTGGCATATTATAAATAATGCCATTGTGTTAGTGAAATCAATATACCTTTTGGTAAAGCCTATATTGATGTCAGGTGAGAGCCTCATAAATTTTTCTTTCCTTTTTTTCTTTGCATTGACCCTAGTAAAGGGACATGGCATGTTGTGGGACAGGAATCTTGGGTAGTTTATAACTTGTCATAAAGAGATCCCTGACTAGTAAGACATGTTGGACTTATAAGATTGACGTTTTCGTCAGCTCCATAAACGTGATTTAAAAACACTCAGACTGTTTTTGGTTGTATAAAAAGTTTAGAAAATGATTTCATTTGTAAACTTCCATTGTGACGTAGGGTTTGAATCTAATCAAGGTGCAGCAATCAAGCTGTTGCTGCACATAGACACCATCAGTATCAACCAGGTGACAACCAGGTCACTTTTTACCCAGAAAACAGTGAGACGTAAACACAGTGGCTTCTTACAATCTCTCCAAATAAAGGGATTTTCTAAAAGGTTTAATAAAAAAGAAAGCATTTTGAATGTTTTTTAAACCTGTTAGATATAGCTGATACCAACATTACTCTTATTAGGCCAACATGTCTTACTAGCCAGGAATCCTTTTAATTTAGGTTTTAGATTTATGTTCATTGCTAGGATCACACTGATTATGGTCTCAGTCGTGTACACTGTTTGTGAACTAAGAAAATATAGGTATAACTCAAGAACAGTGGAGCCTTCAGAAGGCCTCTGGTTAACCATAATACATTGTTCAGATATTAAGATGAACAAACGGAATTAAAAACAGCCAAAATTGGATATATATTATTATAACAGTGAGGTCAGTACGTACATGGTTTTGTTTTTTTAGTTTGCTTAAAACATGAGGTTTATACTGGTGCGGCTTATATTCAGGAAATTGCTGTAGTGGTTTACATTAGCACATGAATGGGGTAAATATGTTGGTATTGTTGAACTGTTAGTGTTGCAATTACAGTTAAGGGTTGTCTTATTTTAAATCAGGTAGATTTAAACACTTTAAATTTAACTACTTGAATACAGCATCAAAAAGTTGCAAGTGTTCTGCTGAATATTTATAATACCCCTCTATCAGCTGAGTTTTATTTGAACATGGTGAACATGAATATGTTTAAATATAGCCTTGTGCCACAATACTTTGATACTTCTGAATCAACATCCGAATGTGTGGCCCCATGATACATTTCTACCATGTCCAGCTATTTGAAATTTTGCAGGTGCAATTTTGAATACTGAGGTGAAACCGTAATGGAGAGAGTCCCATATCCACATATTTATATTTATGTTACACCAGTTGTGACAAGCCTTGGAGAGTTTCTGACTGACATAATGATGTGACTATTTGAAAATGCCCTAACAGGCTTATGTCTGTGTTGCAGTGAATTTATTAACACTTAGTGTGATACTGAGAGAATCTCTATCAGGAGCCTGTCCATCACCAGACAAGAGCAGTTAGCCAAAAAGCAGTCTTGGAAGCACTGTACTTAACTCATTAACTCATAAAGCATTATTATCACCACATTTAAAGGATTATACTGTATAAAATTTCATGTTTCACATTTTCATTGTGGAGCACTAGTGGTAGTATCCCCTCCAGACAATCAAACAGACTTGCAAGACTGTGTCACTGCTTTTGACAGTGAGTCATACAGCTTACCTTACAAGTACAGTACGTTTGTATCATCATTCATAAATAGACACAACAACACCAATAAAGTGTTGTAGTAATGTTGTATAAACCTTGCCCGTCAAGTGTCATATTCAGCCACATACTTTATGACTCCACAAATGACATTGGGTGAATAAATAGCAAAAGGGAGGAGAAGCTTTAATGTTATGCTGACACCTAAAACTTTAAAGCCCTCTCCCATAACACGTTATAAGTGCACTCATTATAATGTATAATTACGAGGGCTCAATGAATAGTTTATGAACGTGTTAATGCTTTATGGACACTGGGCTCCAGCTAAGTGTTAACATACTTTCTCATAAATAATGATAAAAAGTGCACGTCACTCCTGTTCATTTGTGGGCTTAGTTGTCTGAATTGTTCTCACTTAGATGGAAGGGTCATAGTCTGCCATTTTGTTTTGCTTGTGAAGTGCTTCTTCACATCTACAGCATGTCTAGAACTTCCTTTTTTCCCCCAAAGATTAGCTGTCCACAAGGGCCCCCATACCATCAGCCGGAGAGAGCAATTTTATAGGAGATTGTCAAAAGATACCTCATCAGTGACATGATTGCACATGGGATGGTGTCAGCGTAGAGCCCTACCCTCCAGCCTTAGTAGCCTATCTCGGTGTGATTGAACTGCTTCGCTATGGCCCCTCAGTCATCAGATCGTGTACCTTCTACTCAGTGAGACCCTTCCGGCCAGTCTGTGAAACTGATAGCACTGTTTTTTTTTTTTTTTTTTTTAACTCAGCCCTCTCCTGCACCCAATTCTAGAACTATATCAATATATAAATGATCTCATTTAAATCACGGAATGCGTGCTGAGAGTTTTGGGATTTGGCTTACATTAGTCAAGTTGCCGGAGGTTGACATGTGTTTGACATTGACCTCAGAACATGTCTATGCAGATATTTCAGGAAGGATTACACACTGACATAACATGTATTAATTGAGGATTGTGTCCAGATGAACATGTTTGTCTTGATGAAAAAGCATTATTGCCTGTTTTACCCAAACAGCCTGAAGCAAATGAGCATATATAGTATCTTTTATTAGGTAATCTAAGCCTTAAAGACATTTGGGCCTGGTGACTCATTGTGTAAATAAGACACATATGAAGCTACGAATCTAAGTTATTTCTCAGCCAATTTTGATTCATTCAATGTGGATAGGGTAAATGAAAGACTATTCAGCTTTTGGATCTTTCATTCTTAACGTCTGTAAATGTTAAGGCAAAAATAAGTCAAGCAAATCTGTTTTCCTGTGATGCAAGTTTGGAGCATTTATAAACAAGCATAAAGCTTGTGCTTTTTTGTCAACTTGTAAAATTGCATTTTGGCTGTGGGCTGCAATACTGGAGGTTTATCTAAAATTGAGGACACCGGAATAATCAATTTAGTTTTTAAAATTCACAATAATTGGTCTTCCATTTTCATTTCAATTAGGCTTTCTTCACCATAGAGGCAATGAATGAAGTGATTTAGGCCTAATGTCAGAATTCACATTTCAATAAAAATGTTTTGTAGCTTGCTTTAGTTGCATTAGATTAGTATTTCAAATTTATACCTTATCAAGATCACCCCAGCAGATTTTGCAGTTGAACAAATTGGGCCAAGTTATCAAGACATGATCAGAGATTCCTGAACATACTATTAGATTGATATCAGCAATGGGATGTAAGGTTGTATAAAGTCCTGTTTGAGCTTTGTTTATTTTTTAGCTTACAACATTGTTCTGTACAATCCTTTCTCTTAAACCTTGCATAAGAAACAAGGCAAAAACCTGTCATGTGAGATAGCATGCCTTGTTATATGTCACTTGTGGCAGTTATTGGTAGCCTAATTGCCAGCACTGTCTTCAAAAGTTTTGATGCCTTTCTTCAAGTTCCTGCATTTTAACCCTTTCAAGTGATTACATTTTGACTGCTGAATGATGAGAGGATTATGGCATCTGCCACGACACATTTCTGGCAAAGTTATTATAGCCTTAGTTTGGAGAGTTCAAGTAAAGTGTAAGCCTTTTACTCTTGGTGGAGCACGCATGAAATCAATGGAATGTATTCATTATTTGGGATCTTCGTAAATTAGAACCCTGAACTTGCGTAACTAAGTCCCTTCAGTTCCATTATTCCATTCCCAACCTACATAGTGCTGCAGGATTCCCTTCAGCTCTCTGTGCTAATCTGCTGTGTTGAGTGCTCTCCCTCAACATGGCACTGCCTCAAGATGAACATTTGCCTGCTTTAAGACTCCCAGAGCCATGCTTTCAACACTTGCCATTTAAATGAATGGAAAGAGAAGCGGGTGGCAATAAAACTGAGTATTTGACAGTGGTGGTACAGTGTTTTTTTTCCTGCGTTAGGCTCTCTCTGGGGCTCTAGTTGAAAGGCAGAAGTGAGCAGAAGGTCGGGCACTTTTGGGCAGCCTCCAGGCTCCCCCTTTTTTTTTTTTTCTTGTTTTTTGTTGCTCTGCACTCCCCAAGTCACAGACAATAAAATGACAATGTTCCATGATGAACTCATCACCTGTCACGTCTCTGTTCCCTTTTCAGATGTGGCTTCTGTTTTCTGCTTCATTGAACACTAGTAAATAATACATAGTCTCTGATGGTTGCCAGCATGTGAGAGCACATCACATCTGAAGCACTGTGGCCTGGGTGGATGTGTGTGTGTGTGTGTGGTGGTGGTGGTGGGGGGGGTTGGATCATTCGCAAAGCCCTATGGGAACACTCCCTTAGGCATCTTCACCAGCCTGTTCACCGTGACACTGAGGTGCACTCTATTTTTGACACCCGCTCAAGTCTCACTAACTCTGGGGAATAAGCACAATCTACGTCTTTTTAAGGGGGTGTGGAAAGTCAGTATCCTCTTTGGAACAAATTAAAGCAGGGCGGTTATAGCTACAGCCAATTTGTAATATTGCTGCTTGTTTCCATTATGTCAGACGGGGAATCACCATAAAACCTATGGGTCCTATTATGAGTTCTATTATGTGGTGATATCTAGGACAAAGCGTGTTTATGCATAATAGTCTTATATATCACTTAGGCATGCATGTTCAGTCCAAATACACAACTATAGCATATCCAAAAATATCTGCATTAACTCATCCAACTTATACGTCATAGAACTGTTCTGTCTTTGAGCCAGGGATGTCTCCCTTGTGAAAAGTTAGGGAGCCTGCTTGCCTGTGCTCGAAGTGTGAGATTGTTTGCTTCAGTCTGGGTTCCTGTGTGAAGGATTCACCCTGTGTGGACTTCATCTCTCCTTGTCCTTGCACTGAGACTCTGTTGGGCTTGGCAGGCATGTGAGCTCACTCTGGGTGGACCATGCATACGTTGATGATGCACTGATGAAACAGCCTAAGGGGGAGCAAAACAAAACACAGAACAAAGAGAGAGAGGGAAAGAAAGAGAGAGAGAAAGGGAGAAAAGAAGTTGGGCCTAATGAACATGCCTGCCGTCGTTCATCAGTCAATACAGGAATAGAAATAATGAAGTCGCAAAGGGGTAGTGGAGATGTTTATGTGGACAATGTCTAAC
The DNA here is from genome assembly GCA_027481765.1 of Tenualosa thibaudeaui. NCBI lineage: Eukaryota > Metazoa > Chordata > Actinopteri > Clupeiformes > Clupeidae > Tenualosa > Tenualosa thibaudeaui. Next base: position 2,876,875 of record JAIFZK010000071.1, read on the forward strand.
CTGAGCCTTCAGATCCAGCGGGAGGTCTTTGGCTCCCTCAGGGTCCATAGCCTTTCTTTTTTTATGCAGCAAACTGCATAATTGGGAGGATGTATCACTGCTGCTTCAACCCTCCCCCTTCCCCCCTTTTTTCTGCCACGGAAAAAAACAAGAGTCAGCGTGGGACAGGATGTTGTTTCTTTGGGGAGTTTTAGATAGACCCTGTTGCGAGGGATGCTCTCACATGATGCAATGTGACGAGCACTATTATCGATTGTGGCAGGAAAAAAAATGGAGAATTGGTCCGGTAGGAGGCTTGGGGAAGGCCCTTGTGAGCAGCAGGGGTATGGTCTCAGAGTGCAGTGAGGCTCCTCGTAATCACACCTGGCACGTTCATCTGTTGCTGTGCATCAGCACAATGAATGCAGTATTAAACATGTAATCTATTCAGATCACCTGAAATCCATACAGAGTGCTCATATTTTCTGAGGTGTTGTCATGCAATATTCAGATGAACATTTCCATTCCATAACAACAGGTAACTATGCATTATCGTTCATTTGGGGTTTGGGAAATTTGGAGCACAGAACGTAGAAATTCTTTTCCATGAAAGCATATAGGAAATGAGTTTTTGTAAGAAAATGGCAAATGAGGTTAGCTAGGAGGTTTTTCTTCACCCTGCTTTCTTCTTCACCACTGTTATAACACTTGTTGTTTCTGCCATGTATGGCTGTTTCATCCCATAAAGCTCATTTGACAGAAGTAGAATATAGACCATCTTCTAGAATATAGTTAAATATTAATAGCAATACCACAAATGTCATGGAGTAAAACTAAAGCATGTTAAAAAAAGAGCCTAATCTTTTACTAATTCTATGAATATTTCAAGGCATCACATAGAGGTTTAATGAAAAAATGCACTTCAACTGTAGATAAAAATTTGAACAGACTTGCTGAATTTAAAATCATGTATTGGTACTGACTGAAGGTTACCACCACAGGCTCATCTTCTTCAGCCTTAAAGCATCTCTGCTCTTGAGACGCACGATTACTTTTAGCTTGGTTTGCATCAACATTGGGGATTATGTTCCAGGTAGTCGCTGGAGACGGGCAGCGCATTGTCTACAAGCTCAGCCCACTCAAACGTGCCTGTTATAGCCCAGCGCTTCGGTGTAATCAATAGAAGTCATTTCACAGGGCTTGCAAGCTGCTCACCCACCCATTTCTCCAAACATCAAAATATTGCAGGCTGAAAATTGCAAATTGCAGCGTGGCACATACAAATGATAAGACTGGTGTTTGCCAGTTGTTTGTTGGCTTACAAAGCCAAAGCAATTATATATTTTATTTACTTTTGTTTAGAAGGATCCCTGTGAAGGTACTGTATTTCTGTAGTATTTTTCTTGGTTTAACAGAACCCCTGTGAAGATATTACTCATTTGTACTCTCATTGGACTCTGATTTCTTCCAGAGCCCACTTCTATTTGTTTGAAAAACAACAAAGTGTCCATTCTGTCTCCCCAAAGCTCTTCGAGAGCATGTCCATCTGACTCACTGCCCAGGCCATGTGTTGTGATTATTTGCTCCCAAATCGCCTCTCACATCTCCTCTGTTGACTCTGAGTCATTACCTAATTGCAGTTACATTATTAGGAGAAGCTCATAGAGACGCTCTGACATTTTAACTCTGATGCATCCGTGGTCTATTTTCCCCCTGAACTCCAGCTCTGTGCTTTGTGGAAGTATGCATTTGTAATCAGCACCCGTAATTCACTGTTCCTGTCAATCTCGATCAGTCCAACATAGCTACGCTGTGTTAAGGGATGTGCGCGTAGCTTAACAGCATGTTGTCAGAAGAGACTGGGTCTGTTTGCAGTGTACATTTACATTCATGATCGGTGATCGAGGCGGAATTATATTAAATGGAAGCAAAATGCCGGAGGGATTTGAGCCAACCTAAAGGCTCTTCCTGTTTCTTCGGGGGCTTTCTGCTCTTACATGTTCATTAAATGTTGCCCTTCTTTCTTTTTTTCTTGCCTCCATTGTGTCCCCCAGAGATTTGTGGGAAACGTGGACGCAGACGGCGTGGTCCATCACAAGCTCCCCCACCCTATCAGGACCCGCTTTCTGCGCTTCGTTCCACTGGAGTGGAACTCCAGTGCGAGGGCGGGGCTCCGTGCAGAGGTCTATGGCTGCACCTACAGTGAGTGAATGCCTGTGTGTGTGTGTGTGTGTGTGTGTGTGTGTGAGTGTGTGCGTGTGTGTGTGTGTGTCTGTGCCTGTGCTGTGTGGGCAGGGAGAGGAGGCAAAAGCACTTTGCAGAAAGGTCAAGCCTGACGATGCAGGAGACTGTGTGCAAGACAGAATATGCCACGAATGGCAGCAGGTTTTATTCTCCAGGATGCAACTTTGCGCCTGTGGGGGGAAAAAAGAAATGAAAAAAGAGAAAAGAAAAAAAAAAGAAAATAGACAAAAAGAAAAAAAAACAGAGGCAGAAGTGCTGCCATTTGGGTGTCCTTGGGTTGCTTTTGCTAGTATATAATCAGACAGGATATAGTCCTCTCCAAATGGAAATCTAATAACAGTGCAATACTGCTAGATTGAATCAGTACACCCAGCAATGTGTTAATGCATTGCAATACTGAGGCAAAGGGCAAAGTAAATTGTTTCCTTCGGCCTTTTAATTCCAATCTTCTTGTGGTAGGTTTGCGCCCTTAGAAAGTGTGACACTAATGATTTTTGCAGTGATACAGGCCAGGTGCTCCCTCTAATTATTTATGATTAAAGCAAATGCTGACCATCTGCAATTCCTCTAATAGAGAGCAATGATGACACTATGGCTACTACAGAAGTCAGCCTTTTGTCAGGCTAATGCTAAATAAATAAAACGGTAAGTCGCTAATGACGCCTTTGCAAGCCTACCAAAGCAAAGCTAAATGGATCAGGCCGAGACTGAGCACACTGTAAAAGACATTATAATTATCCCTTAGTGAGCACTTTCATAATGCCCAACAGTTCCACAGCATGATCCTGTATTAATGTTGGATGAATGTGTGCTCTTCTAATAAATGCTGCATGAGGAGCGGCATGGCTTTCTCTCTCTCTCTCTTTCTCTCTCTCTCTTTATCCCTTTTTCTAGGGTGGGGAATTAAGAGTGAAATGCACACCGCTCCCTGATAGAGCAGCGAATAAAAGAAACCATTATAAATCTGTCCCCTCTTGAAGATAATATCAAGAAAAGCGCCAAGATTTATCATCTCTAAGATACAGAAGTTTATGCTATCTACGTAGTGTGGTATCCATAATGGTAGAGAGTACAGCTGTATCTGCCTTTTTGTTTCTGACCTGTGTGTGTGGTTCAAGTGAAACCAGGGTTAATTAGCCATTCATGAATGTTGTATTTAGGACTCAGACTAGATAGTTCAGTCAGGTAGACAAAATTCACGATATACCCATATGTTTTAACTCCAGTGTTGTCTTACAGATTTTGAGTGCTTTCCAAAAGCTTCAAACTTGCACAATTTCAGGAGGCTTGGACATTTTTTAATCCCACTGAATTTTTTCCAAAGGTTCCAGTGTTGCATAAAATGTGATTGAAAAGGAGAGTGGACTGAAATTGCCCCAAAATTACTTGAGCAACATTTTAGCAAAAAATAGAGGACACCTTGATGCTGCAAAAAATTAGAAGTGAGGATTCTGTCATTAGACTGTATCTCTGTGTACTACTTTAAGAGCAGTCATCCTTGGGTTGTTCATTGATGATGTGCTGTTTGTATTTAGGTCTGATGTTTGTGTGTGTTTGTTTATTTGTGTGTGTGTGTGTGTGTACTTGTACTTGAGTGTGTGTTAGTGTCAGAGATGACAGGCCCTTAACACATTATATAAATATCCAAGAGCACTCTTGGCACAGCCATGCCTTTGATTTGCTGTAACTGTAAGCAGTGTTTGAACAACTTTCACAAACACGTCAGTTTCCTCCCTCTCCTCTCAGAGCTGACTCTGGCACGAGTTTCTGCAAATCCTCCTATCGCCAAGTATTTGCAATAGCAGGTGCATGTAGAAGATTGCATTATTCATGTAGACAGCCCTACCTTACACAGAAAGAATCCCATCAAAAAATATTATGCATTCAGGCGTTTTTTTTTGTTTTTTTTTACTTAAATGTCTCTCAACAGTTCAGGTTCGGGTTAGCCTGGAAACTGAATGGAAAAACTTCCATGTTGGGTAAGCCAGTGGTACAACACAGTGAGTGATAAGAATGACCTCAGCACTACACAGGGAGGACTTTGCATAGAAACATGCAGGGCAGACTCTTACTCACAGTTACATTGCAGTAATTGAGAATGTGATGGGGGGATATTAGGAGAGCTGCTGCAGAGCTTACAGATTTGCATTGCATTGGTATGCACTTACAAGAGATTAGCGTCTAGGAGGCGAGAGACTGGCTGAGGGAAGGGTTCTGTCGGTTTAGGGAAGTGAACATCTTGCCGTTGCCCTCTGCAGAGTCCTACGTGGCAGACTTTGATGGCAGAAGCTCCTTGCTCTACCGGTTCAGCCAGAAGTCCATGAGCACAGCCAAAGACGTCATCTCGCTGCGCTTCAAGAGCCGTCAGGCGGAAGGGGTGCTGTTTCACGGCGAGGGCCAGCGGGGTGACTACATCACCCTGGAGCTGCACCGCGGGAAACTGGCCCTGCACCTCAACCTGGGTGAGACAGCGAGAGGACTGGGCTCATGTAAACCATATCTCCGCTGCTGGAGACCAGCTCTGGAAGTCAGTCATGTCAAGGTCAAGGGAGGGGGAGGCGTAGCTGAAGTCTTGTTAAGTGCACTAGTCAGCTGTGAATTTTTAACATGTCTTTGCCTGGATATGTACAGGCTGTGTGTAAATCTACCATTCATCCACTATATATGAAGACTTCAGATGCCAAACCGTTTAAGTCTATTAAGTCCAATTTACAGAAATATATTTTCATAAACTTTATTATCAGTCTAACTCTAATTGGATTGGTTTGACTTGATTACTTGGAAATTATTATAAAAAATAACTAGACTCTGAAAATGGACTTAGACATGCACATACACTGATACTCTGCATTGAACAGTGTTGAATTATTCTCAGTTGCTCACTTTACTGTAATAAGGTGTAAAGGTGGTGAATGGCAAAGTATTTCTATTAGCCATGTTATACCATGTGAATTTATCCCTCTGAATTACTGATACACTGAAAGTTATGGATGCGATAGGAGTCACACCTAGGGCAAGTAACTGTTAAATCTTCAAGACTACCTGTATATATTTACATTCATTATCATTCCAGCTGGACCCATTTGAAAGGCTTCTATTTTTGTACTGTTTTGTGCTTTGTGCTTTTCAGTTTATGGGGCTTCACACAGTGGCTTCAAAAGCTTATTTTCCTGTCATGGCAAATTAATGACCTCGCCAGCTGACGATGCAAAAACATGCGTTTGAGGAATCACACCCTGACCCGCACTGTTAACTGTACTTGCACTGTTGTTATGACGGCACAAAGTAATGCACAGTGTAAATTCAGTGTGTAATATTTCATTGCATGCCTGCAGACACTGACCTGCGAAATGAACCTATTCCCATGGCAGGCTCTTCACAGATGACTCCATTCACAGCCACTCTTCAACCTTCACCCTACAGAAATTTAGTTAAACTCTACTATCATTTTTTCCCCTAATGAACAGAATTATCATACTTGATAATATAGAGTACAGATATTATGTTATTAGTATTGTTGAGTAAGCATACTATTATTGCTATTGTGCTATATAGCACCAGTAATATTTACTTCAGCTTTAAATTTAATTACTTTCATTTAAAAAAGGAAAGAAATGCATTCTCATTCATGACCCAACACAGTTTATTTACTTCTTACCTGAAGACATGTTCCAAAATGATTGTAAACGCCTGAGTATTTCCTCTTTGTGTAATTATCTATGTTAACTTCTGGTCCTCTACTTTGTGTGGCCCCTCTAGATGACACCAGGGTCAGGACGAGCGGCACACGCGAGGCAGTCACTCTGGGCAGTCTGCTGGACGACCAGCACTGGCACTCAGTGCTCATAGAGCGCTTCAACAGGCAGGTGAACTTTACACTGGACCGCCACACGCAGCACTTCCGCACCAGAGGGGATGGGGACACCCTGGAGGTGGATTACGAGGTAAATGTCATCACCTCCCCAACTTGTCCATATGTTTTTGTTTTTTTTATACAGTAACCTTTTATATCTTTAGCTATTAAATTGCTGTACTTCCCAACTAAACCAAGATCTACATTTTATTTAGAAAATCTAATCCAGAAATAAAAATAGTTTTTATTTTTATGTCTGAATGGAGTTAATATGAGGACATTGACTGTGGTTTTGCCCTTTTAAAGCTCAGCTTTGGAGGAATTCCTCTCCCTGGAAAGCCTGGAACATTCCTGCGGAGAAACTTCCATGGATGTATAGAGAACCTGTACTATAATGGAGTTAACATAATCGATCTGGCCAAGAGACGCAAGCCACAGATTTCCAGTGTGGTGAGGACTCTCTTCATTCCTTTGCTTGTATGGTCATTTGTGTGTGTATGTGTGTGTGTGTGTGTGTGTGTGTGTGTGTAGTGTAAGTGCATTTGGAATGTTTTAACACACACACATATGCGTGATGCTCTTACTCACTTACCCACATGCTGGTCAGGGGCCAAAGCATTAACTTTCCACTGTCCAAATCTCTGCCATAAAAAAAGCAAAAACAGCTAGTGCCGTTCACATTTACATATTTCACATTGCTGTGAATATGTATTCATCTGTGTTTTTAATAAGGAACGCTGCCTCTCAGTCAAGGTCAGCATGAAGATACATTACAGTGGCTAGACCTCCCCGAGATGTCAATGGCATGTGTTATTCCAAATGAGGCCTCCTCATTGATGCGAGCCGGGGTGAACATCGGAGTTCAATGCGTTGGCAGCCTGGAGCACCAGAAGCTCAATTGTAATGAACTGCGCTTTCCAAACCGACTCCGAGGTGACCTGACGCCAGCCGGCAGTACTATAATAGTATCCTCAGCCATGCTGGTCTGGCGCCCGGAGTGCAGTGTTAAACTGATAAATTGGTTTGCACCAAAGAGGTGGTCCCAAGGAGATCAACTGTTTTTTTTTTTATCATTTCTCTCTATTTTTTTTTTTTTTAAGCGCTTCGAGTCACAATTACTCTTAATGGTGTTGACTGTCATTGAGAAGGATTTCTTGTGTATAAAAGGTAAGCTAATCTATGGCCTTCGTGGATGCACAAATTATTCACATATCCTCCTAGCATAATTGCGACACTGATGTAAGACTGCAAGTGCTCTGTGAGCTTATTTATTTCAGATCAAGGTTCAACGGACAGATTTATTGGTGCCCTGGGTATATTAGCTGTTATGAATTGTTTTCAGGGTTTTCCGTGTCTCTCACAACACCCTCCAACAGAAAAGTTTGCTGGCCTGATTATGGTAGTAATTACTCAAGCATAGTTCATAGGAACTCAGTAACTATTGAACCAGATTCCAGAAAGATTCCAGACAAACCTGAGCCAGATTCAAGACTGAGTGCCTGAAATTCTAGCCAATCAAAGATGGAGGAGAGCAAAGAAACATAATGTCTGGCAAGTTCATCCACAACAGCACTTCAAATTGCAGTAAATATGTTAGTTCTGCTAACTCAGAATGTTCAGAGAGATTGTTAAAAGGCTGAATTGGAAGGTTTGAATTTGGAAGTGCACTTTGTTTGGTTTGTCCTATCAGATATTTGCTGTATTGGAGCCATAGAAGCTGTCATTCTCAGTGGAGGAGACTAATAGGAGCACTGATGTAATTTTATCATGCTTAGACAAGGTAGCAATCTTGTGAGGTTTGAGACACATCTCATACTTTGACTTTGCATCCGCTGTGATGAAGCAACCTTCTGTTAGTTTACCCTGAGTGTAGGCAGCTGTAATAACTGTGCTAAGGGCTGATTCTGAAGAACATCCGAGTGTGCGCATGAATACTGTCAATAAAACACACTAATACCACTTTATGCCGACTCTGGGAAGAACATTGGCAGAGTGTGGGTGTAAAAAGAGTCATCGCAGGGTAAATCAGCCATCAGTCACATAGAAAGCTCTGTTTGTCTTGTGTCTGGCAGCCAAAGCCACAAAGGCAACTGCTTCTTGCTGAAGGTGTCAGTCTGTCTGCACCGTGTCTCATTTAGTCGGTGCCTCTGCTGCCTGCTTTGCTGCATATGAAGAGTCCAGGTGCAAAACCAGTTATGTCCATTTCCAATGAATTTGCAAAAATATAAAATTTAAAAAAATAAATGTGTATCATTTTTGTAAACTTTACTATCAGACCACCCCCAATTGAGGTCTTATTTTCATCTTTACAGTATTTTTACATGATCATAACATACAAATTGCTGTTTGATAGAAATTACTTGGAAGTTATTATAAAAACAATATAATTGTGGACATGTCTGAAAGTGGACAGCTGGTTTTGCATCTGAACATTTCATATACTTTTGACTCATGAGTAAGCTATTGAAGGTTAGTGATTAGCTGTTGTAAATGGTGATGAACATGTGTCCATCCATTACATAAAAATCATATGCCAGACCAAGGGTGTTGTCCTTTAAAGAAGCACAAGTTGAACCCAAGGCTAATTAACTAGCAGTTCTTTATATGGTTAGTCCATCAAAGAGTCCAGGCAGGCCCCATTCTACATAATATTAGCATTCCATTCTTTGAGCCTTTAGTAATGTCCTTGCACTGTTACAGCACTCACAACATTTTACCCTATCGAACCATGCTGTTACAGAGAGGTCCTATTAAGGGGACTCTCACTAGATTCCATACTTGCATGTCACTGTCTTCAGTGGAAGGCAAAATAAGTAGTTTACTCTTCATTATGTGTGTGCTCCTCTAGTGGGTTTTAGTTAGGCAGTGAGTCTGCTGAGGGTTGGTCTCACTGATCCTGTGTCAGTACAACCTCATGGCCAGGGGAATGAATTAGGGGGGTTGACCCCACACTGAAGTGACCTTTTCCACTGAGCAGAGCTCTGGTGCACAGGGGCTGCTGCACCCCCCCACCACACTACCCCTCCTGCTCTGCTCCTGCCTGTCTCAGCGGAGCAGTGCGTCTGACATTTTCTACTGGCTCCCCATGAATCTCAATGGTGATTCAGTCCTCTCCCACTCACTCACTCACTTCCCTCTTTCTCTCTCTCTCTCTCCCCCATCATACTGTTGCTCTCTCTCTGTTACCCTCTTGCTCTCACTCTCTCTCATTGTCTCATTGGTATGCATCGCATGTCTCTTTCTTCCCCTCCCTCACACATCTCCCTCAAAGGCTCTCACATACACTAACACTTGTAACCTCTCTATCTTCAAATATGAAATGTGAAAAAAAATCCCCTCACATTTTTTGACTTTTTACTTAGGCCTTCTCTCTAATTCTCTCACCATCACACTCACACACATACACACACACACACACACACACACACACACACACACACGCTCACACTCACACACACACACAGACATGCACATACACACTGACTCTCTCTCCCTTTCTCTCTCTCTCTCTCTCTCTCTCTCCATCTGTGTTCATAAATAAATGCATCTGTTTTTGCCTCTGATGAGTCTCTAAAAAAAAACTCAACCTTGCATCCCTGAAACTCTCTCTCTCTCTCTCTCTCTCTCTGTCTCTCTCTCGCTGACTCCACAGCTGGGAAACAATTGATTGTGGGCAGAGTGTCTGACTGTATGATCCCCCTCCCCACTCCTCCCCTCTCTGCCCCCCCAGGGCAACGTCACCTTCTCCTGCTCAGGGCCCCAGCTGGCTGCCGCCACCTTCCTGAGCTCCAGCAGCAGCTTCCTGTCCCTGCCTGCGCCGCCGCTACCACCCACGCCCGAGGGACTGTCGGTGCGTCTGCAGTTCCGCACATGGAACGCAGACGGCCTGCTGCTGTCGGCTCGACTGGCCCCGGAACCCCAGCGCCTGGTGCTGCAGATCAGCAGTGGTCGGCTGCACCTAACACACCGCACCAGCGCACTCAAGACCTCCGAGGTGTCCGCCGGTAAGACAGGCAGCAAGGAAGAGCCCTGAAAAGCTCCTCTGAGCTGCAGTGTTTGGTGTTAAAGGGTTCTTTAACATCAACAGGCTCTGGAGTCTAATCAGGTTCTTCAGTCACCAGGTTCTTTAAAATCACCAAGTTCCTCAGTGTCACCATGTTTATTAATATCCCCAGGTCTTGACTACAGTGCCGCTGAATGGTCATGACTCATGGTGGTGACATATTATGTGGTGTCTATGAGTGAAAATATTGTGTGAGATCTAGAGATCTAGAATAAGAGGTTTTGTGGTGTTTGCGCGGGTGAGTGCAGTGTGACCAAAGCCATCGTTTTAGAGAGGGCAAACACAGTGTCATCTCCCCCTCGCCCCGTCTCTGTTTACCTATGCACTGGTGGGTATGGGGGAAAACAAATACTCATTTGTTTAGCTTCCCTGTTATCTCTGTGGCCATAAAGCAAGCAGTGGATTAGTTTTTTTGCCTGCCTGCCTGTCTGCTAATCTGCTAGCAGGGTGGAATACACGCACAGTGGGAGCCTACCTTCACAGGCTTAGTCCGACATCTGTGCGTCCTGACCCAGTGTCTGGACCTGATTTGTAATGTGGGACAACATGAATGGGTGGGAGGGAAAGACAAAAGAAGGCTACTCTCCATCTGCTGGTTTTTGCCAGCACACTCTTTGTGTCTGTGTGTTTGTGTTTTAAATTAATTAATTAATAAATTTTCCCCTCTCCACTTGATGCAGGTCTTTTATAGTATGCATCAAAAGCAGATCACAGACCAGCGAGTGAAATGGAGATGATTTAATTACAGTGGGTCACGAGTGTCACCATCCCTCCTCCACTCCTCCAACACCGTGCCTGCCTCTGGTTTGCGGCCTGAGGCGGCCGGCAGATGGCCCTCACAGAAGGGACTGCAGACACACAGCAGCAGCCCATGCCCTGAGCGCCCTTCACTCCTAGGGCCAGGATTAATTAAATCAAGCTTGATAGATTATTTTTTGGGGGCACTTTCACACCCACAAAATCCATTTGGGTAAAGTGTTAATCATTTTGGGAGAGACAGAGAACAAGTGGGGGTATTTTGATCTATTTTTGTGCTAACTTTATCAAGATGTGGAAACTTCTGAACTTTTCTTAAATGACAGCGATGCTGTCGTTCCACTAGGAAAAATAGATTTTTTATAGCAGTTTCAATGCACAATCAGTTCACAGGTAATTCTCTTTGATTTATTAGAGCCCTCGCACATTCTTCATCAGCATCCCCTTGCCAAAAAAAGAAAACCTCTCTACACATTTCCCATCCTATCTTTTTCCCCCAGAGAACCCTTGCTGCATATTTTCTTTCAACACATCCAGGCATTAATTAGCCTCAGGTGATCGTTTATGTTCTAATTGAGTCTAGAACTTAGTTGAACCAAAGAGGGTTAATGTGACATCTGCTGGGAGGATTGTGAGGGATGTGTTTTCTTTGTCTGTGTGAGTATGTGTGTGTGTGTGTGTGTGTCACTGTTGTTCTGAAATTGTGCTCACTCGAGCGCCATCTTGGCTGTTGTTATGTGTGCATAGGTCTGAGGGTGAATGATGGGCTGTGGCACTCTGTGAGCCTCAGCACACGAGGGATGCAGATCACCATGACGCTGGACAACGAGCCCTCCTCCACCATCCAGCTCCAGGACCAATTGGAGTCAGGAGACGGCTTCCTCTTTGGAGGTGAGTCTGGGTCAGGAGTGAAAATGTGTCCATTTGACCTTTGACATTTCTTATGGTGGCTGTGTCAGACCTGTGGAAGCATTACCCACTTAACAATCAGGTCCTCCGATTCCCACTCGTTGCAAACCCCTAGCAGACCCCTCTGTCAAAAAGTGTTTGACAGGGGTCAACTTTTTCTAGCAGAATGCAGGGGTTCAACTTAAGATGACAAAATGTATGCTGATATTTGGTCAGAACAAGTACAAATTAGTGAGGTGGTGGAACTGGCCTTCACATTGCTCAGAAACATACATTCCTACAAGCCTTTTAAAAGCTTCATGCTTGTAAGCTCTAGGGAAGAGAAAGCTTAATGAGCCTAAACCACTACCTTTGCAATGACATTATTACTTAGCCGTGAATAAAATTTGAGTTTAAGTTTATGGTGAATCTGCTTGATAGTTTACAGAAATAAGCGTCAGATATATTTTACAGAGTAATATTTCCTGTGCGGCACAATTTTATGTAAATGTATTCACAGATATAATTCACAAAGGCTCTTATGATGCTTATGCAGTTTTCAGTGTCCACAAAGTACCTGAATATTTCCTTGATGTCTCTCCCTCACACACATTAGTCATATATGTAGAGACACATGCTCTCTCTCTCACACACACTCACACACACACAGTTAGAAAGTAATGCTTATAAACTCAGACTATTGCCTTTAAATCTGTATTAGTGAACATTATGCCTAAATGGACTTTAAAAGATGACGATTAAAACTTCATAAGTCTCTTTTCCAAGAATCCCTTCCATAGCAGCTGTGGCAGCCCATCAAAAGTCCCATCTGTGGTTTATCAGTATCACTGCCTGCGAACAAGACACATGAGGCACATTCACAGTCCAAAACTGGCAACTTCAATGTATTTGACAGTGCAGATGACAGTCAAGATATGGATTATTAAACTGCTGTAGCTGACATGAACATGCCATGGTCATTTAGTTTAAATAGACATGCTTTATAACACTGGTGTACAGCTCAGTGTAAATTATAACTACCACAATAGTATGGTATAGTATAGTATAGTATTTTTTTGTAATATTATGTAGCATTTGTTGACTTCATGTTTTGAATTCTAATTTGAAGTCATAGAGTTTACTATTGATCATGAGTGAAAAGGTTTCACCCAGTGTATAAGGTCTTGTGTTGGTGCTTTCAGGTTGTCCTCAGAAGGATGGAGACTGCACCAACCCCACGATGGCTTTTCAAGGGTGCATGCGCCTCATCCTCATCAATAACCAACCAGTTGACCTCATTATGGTGCAGAGAGGCAGACTGGGATCTTATCACCAGCTCCAGTTTGACATCTGTGGTATCCGTGACAGGTATGTTAGTGAGTCAGACAGGATGAAGACTGTGACTCTAACTGAATTAGCCCAAAAAACAATGAAACACTGTCAAATTGGAATAACATAGTGTTCATTCCTTTCCACAACAGAAAACAAAATATGCCTTCCTGCTGAGAATGTTATATTTTGGTGTTAAAGGTGGATGTTGTTGTCCACTCACAATGACGTGACCCTACCCCTGCATCGACTCTATATTTGTTCACAAGCCTTGGCATATTGAGCTAACGAGAAGGACGGTTCCGATAAAAGAGCCTAATTAGAGAACGCCGACATCTATCCATAGGACAGCTTAGCTTAGCTTAAAACCGCGCTAACAAGCATCTATATACACCACCTCCTGTGCTCTCATTACTGGTGACAGGGATCATAAGACTGATGGGCTTGATTACCGGATGGAGGCCCACTGTGACTCCATTTCCACTCCATTTCCAGAGGGCACTGACATCCGATGCAGGACAGAACAAACAAGCAAGCATACACTTGTGTGCGTGTGTGCGTGTACTTGTGTGTGTGTCTGTGTTTGTATGTGTGTGAGTGTGTGTGTGTGTGCGTGCATATGTGTGTGTGTGTGTGTGTGTGTGTGTGTGTGTGTGTTTGTGTGTGTGTCTTTTGTGCATAGCCCTTCATTAGCACTCAAACAGAGTTAGGTAGGTAATCAGACAGAGTCAAGGCTAAGGTCAGACCATTAAGAACAGGAGGCTTGGCAGAGGAATCCAAAAGCAGTTCTGAAAAAGTGCTGAATCGATGTCGCACATTGTGCCTGTTTTTTTGGTGCCTGGATACAAAGCCAAAAAGCAAAAAAGAAATACTTCCTGGCCACTTGAGCTAATGATCTTTGGTGACACACTCGCTCAACAGCTTTGCAATGCATTAAAAAAAAACACCCGGTAAAATAATTGCTTAGTTTGCAGCGAAAAGATAATAATAGCAAGATGTAATTAAGTCACAACAGTTGCCTTCTAATTCAGCGGCTCTCGACTGCACACTTTTATGTCGTGACTTAAGATTCATCCTTCACAATTGTTCTGGTTAAAATGATTTTTAAGTAGTCTATGTTGACATTGGGATGGAAATGAAATGTAAAGCTTAATCAGTTTTTCCAGCCGAGGTTAAGCCTTCCCTATTTAGGCCTGACCACTGATGATTTCTTGACATCAGCTGCGAAACGCCCATCATCCCCATGCCACAGGATTACCATAATTTCCTTAGCCAGTTCTCTGATCTCATTTCTTCATTTCTGAGTCAAACTCTGAGGCTTTTTTTTTTGTCTTCATCCTCAGTCTTCGTCCTCCTCTTCCTTCCACCCTTTCCCTCCATCACCTCAGAGCAGCTTCCCCACTGGCGTGCTTGGAAGGGGATGATGGCAGTGGTGGTGTGCGTGTGGTGGTGTTGCGGGGGGAGGTTGGTGGGGGTGTTATTAATAGTGAACTTGTGTGAACATGACAGGACCCCTCTATCACCACCACTCTTACATCATTCATGACCAGCTGTCATCGGCCGGGGTCCTGCCTCGCTTGCCCGCTCCACGGTGTGCCATCGCCACTGTCACTGCCACGCTGTGCCGCGGCAGCTTTAGCTCACCAGCTGGAGTGGCAGCCAGAGGGACTGGCAGGGTGGCGGCAGAAGCCACTTGGTGGCTACGCTCTCGCATACACCCCCCTCCCTCCCCCTCATCCCCTCCGGAACTCCATCCACCCAGCTCCCCCCCTGTGGCAGGGGCACAGGCCTGGCCCCTTGCTGCCACATCTGCTTAGGGGCTGTGGGTTGGCAGTGGTGGAGCCGGGCCAGGAGGAGCTCAGCTCCCTCTGTGCGGCTCATCTCAGCTCCTCCCGTTGGCCACACGGCCATCTGACAGCCCGGCAGCATCTCAAAATGGCTGGGTTGTGACTGCTGATGCTGCTGCTGCTGCAGTTGTTGTTGTTGTTGTTGATGCTTGTTCTGGCTTTTCCCCGGACATAATGCTCTGCCTCAAAGCATCCACACAGGGAAGCTAAATCAAACCCTTTTAGTGTCACGTTAATCAAAATGCATGATGCCTTTTAAGAATAGAGCAGGGCTGCTGCAGTACAAACTTGTGCAAAATCTCCATAAGGCCCCAGCTGTAACCTATTTGCCTTTCTAGACCTGTCACTAGCACTTTGATATTGACATAAATACAATTATTTCATTGTTTCAGTCCTTTCATTGATTTGACACCAATCACCAATCAATTGACATGTGCATTGCTCCTTTGCTGTTTAAGTATACATATAGTTAACTGTGATGCTACACATCAGCATGTCAGTCACAGACGACACTCGGTAACCTCTAAAACTTCATTACCCAGTTTATAGCCAGAGAGCCACTTGTGCAGGTTAGACAGTGTAATTTTATGGCCCACCAAAGCCAGCGTCTGAGAGCGTGAACTTGAAATAGCGCAGTGATAATTAAACCATCACTCGACACATTAGCCATGCCGCAGCCAGTCAACCCCCCCCCCCCAAACACACACACACACACACAGTGGTTTAATGGGAGCCGAAATAGCTGTGTTGTGCATACAGCCCTTCATAAAGTGTCTCTCCCGGGAAAGAGAGACAGAGAGAAAGAGAGAGAGAGAGAGCACATAGGAACAAAGGCTCCTGAAATAATATACGTGTCTCTAAAAGGCTTGTAATTGCGAAATTTAAGGAGCTGTGATGAAGGCGCTATTAATCAAATTGTCTCCATACAGCCTTCTCTCTGGAGAGGTTTAAAGTGCAGGTTGTTTTATAGCAAATTTATCCCTGCTGTTTGTTTGGGGGGAGGAGAATTTATATGTTTGTTGTTGGTGGTGGAAGAGACTGTGAGGCTTTAGTCCGGCCGTGTTAGAAATCGAACCTGTCCTACTGTTGACTGATAGCTGGATGGTCGCTTGTCTGAATTCATGAAGCGTAAGAAAACATGTTGCAGAGCCTCTGCTTGAATATGACTTGTTGATGCAAGGGGATTATGCAACATCAAAGCCGCCTGCCACAGCCTCTGTGGCTATTTGAACTATGGCTAGCCAGGGCATGTCTTTGTCTTATGTAAGACTTTGTAAGAAGAATCATGGCTCCAAATCCTGATTGCTGACCACCAGTGGTAAGCTGTCTAAGACACGACCATCAGAGATCTAATGGCTTAGTGTTGTTATTTATTGTTTTGTTTTTTTTTGCAATTTCCTGCTAATTACTCAAACATATGATTAAAATATAGGGGTCTTTTAGGGATTCTTATGTTTCTACTTCATCTATCCACAGATGTTAAATGCCTCTCTTTGAAACTTAAGTGTCATGAGTAATCCAGAATGTCTGTCTGACTTCTAAGGAGAGATTTGTGGAGAAAAACGTTTGCCTCAGAAAAAAAAAATAGTGCTGTCACAGGAATTTCAACAAATGTCAGTTTGAGTCGACACTCTGGAACTCTCTTGACATTACAAGGGAGTCATTTTGAACCTTTATATGCAGATTTTATTCACATTTCAATTTAAAAGTTTCCATACTGTCAGCAAATGTTTGAAGTTGCTTTTCTGGCCTTAATTGTAAAGGTAAAGCTGAATGTTTGTGCATGGTGTGTCAGACTGACTGTTTGCACCACTGGGTGCTGTGGATGTAAAAGAAGATAAGTCTGACCTTCCTCTCAAGGGACCCCAATTCCACTATATTTATAGTCAGCAATTTGTCCTCCTCCTCCCTCTTCTATTCTATTTCATTTAACATTCATGCATTTTTGCCCCATAGTTATCTTAAGAAGTGCTTCCAAGTTCACTACAATCAAAGAAGACACTAGACTTACCCTAAAATGACACCCTGAAATGTCAGAGTAAATATGGAACATCTACAGATGGTTTAATGGTCTTTGAAAGACATGCCAAAAATCTGAAATGAGTGAACTTTAATCTGGACAGCGCTATTTGAACTCTAGTCAGTCAGGTCACATTATACCTTATTAGTCATAATATGATTCAGCAACATTAATAAATTCTTATTTCATCTTATCAAGGTGGGGTGTAGTCCATGAAATGCTTGAAAGTAAAAAAAATACCCTGAATATATGATATATGGTATATGACCATAGCCAATGACCATACATAATGACCATGCATATATTTTGCACTAAACCTATTCTGCCCAGGACTGGATCTCTGTTAGTATCTCACTGGTCTGTCCTGGTCATTTCTCCACACACACACAGGTGTCTCCCCAACTTCTGTGAGCACGGAGGCCGATGCTCCCAGTCCTGGAGTGCCTTCCAGTGCGACTGCACAGGTACAGGCTACAGCGGAGCCACCTGCCATAAGTGTGAGTGTCTCATCCTTTGCCCAGTCACACCGGCACACAGTTTGCCAATTAGAGGCCCATTCTTACTGAGACATTAATGCCACCAGGAAAGGTGTTAAATTTGATGGGCTAAAGAAAGAAAAAACACATGGAGTTGATTTATGGTGGTATTTATCTGACGTAAATGGGCAGGAATGTTTACGTTCGTAAAGCGCTCAATGTGGTTATGGTGATTTTATAATATATATGGTTATTATATAATATAATATGGTTATTTTATATTATTGTGATCTAGCACTCATTTTGCAGCAGCTCTCTGAAATAAAATTGCCCTTTACGTGTTTTTTTTTTTTTTTTAATCCGGTAATGAAATATCCACTTACATTTAGGCTTTTTCACCTAGTCCAACATCCATGCCTGCATTTTAAACACCGAAACACCAGAATATCAGCGCTAATTGACTTTAGCATTGCCATTAGCGTTTGTCAGAACTTAATTACCAGGCAACTAATATGGTAGCCCATATGTCTGTCTACCCTTGAGGACCAGGCATTCATAGCCTTCCTTTAAGGTGCTGAGATTATGTTCAAGGCTAATTTTAGTGTGTCTGCTTGCAAATATTCTCTCAGCTATCTACGAAGCATCGTGTGAAGCATACAGACTAATAGGCAGCTCCTCCGGCTACTTCTCTATCGATCCAGATGGGAGTGGACCTCTGGGACCCATGCAGGTGTACTGTAATATGACAGGTAAGAGATCTTTTAAATCAGTGAGCAAAATATTCTAACAGTCATTTGGCTTTCATGTGCTTGGCTTTTAGTCTTTTACTCTTTTTTGTTAGCACATTGGAAACAGAGGATTAAGAAAAACATAATCATAATCCATATATTTGCAATCTATGATAATCCTGTGTCCATAATCTATCACATTGAGAGGGTTTATTGTATCATAAAAGACTGTTGAACCCAAATTCATATCAAAGCTTAGGGGCCAGTAGAATGCCATGCCACTGAAATATATTCATGGCATCACTAATATTTCTCCGTTGCAGTTTTTTTTTTTATTATTATTATTATTTTAAGATAACTAGTAAATGATTGACAAGGTCTCCTTTGCTCTTAGTAAACAGTGAAAGAGATATCAACACATGCATATGCCTGAGATCAGAAAAGTGCAACTACATATATAGTTTGAAACGAAAGGCATGGTTTGAGTTTTTGTGAGCTAAGGAATATTTTTAGTGATATGCACATAAAACTTTTTGTTAGTCTCAAAGGCAAAAGTTTGATGTTTTGAAAAAATGTTTGATGTTTAGAACAAACTTCAAAAAGACATTCTATGTTCTTTGCAGATCCTTGAGACTTATTCAAAAGCACAGCATTATTCAGATGTTCTTCAGAACATAACCTCAATTTCACTGGAGACCAGACACAGTATTTAGCTCCTACTTTACTGGCTCTTTTCCACTAGATCACACTAAAGTATTCAACAGACCATAACCAAACATAGTATTGTAAGCCTTTACAGTAAGGACCCTGAAGCGTCTTTGAATGGTTGACCTTTGGAACAAGGACAAGAGTAGTAACACACATAGAAATAGAATGTTGCCACTGACATCCACAATCTTAAGATGATTGCTTCGTATCAAACATGGAACAAAGTACCCATATCACAGTAGGCAACTGTGAACATGAAAGGACTACATTCATCTGTTACGTGTCCCTGGGTATTCTGTTCCTACTGCATGAATTATTTAAATCTCTTAGAGAAGGACGTAAAGTAAGAGGGCACATGAAGGGTTGGATAAGGTGAGGTCCAGGGTTAGCAAGAGCTTTGATGCTAATAAGCTAATAAAAGTGCTTTATAATTACATTGAACTACTTTGCAATTACTTTGTAATAACATTGAACTACTTCACCAAAATGTTTGATGCTAATAAGCCTTTGATGGTAATGTTTAATGTTTGCTGCTAATAACCCTTTATTAGCACCAAAATGTTTGATGCTAATAAAAGGCCTTTGTAATTACATTGAACTACTCCCCTTAATAGCAGCACACTAGCTAGTCCCAGCTGCTAAATAGCTGAGCGTATTCACACCTGCAGTCTGAACAGAGAGTGCTTACCAAGCCATTTAGATACAGTGCAAGTCTCAATGGAACGTGCTGTGAGAAGTAAGATGAAGAGTGGGACTGTGCCACTGTGTAGTGTTGTTTTTACATGCAGGTTTCAGCCAGAAGTCTGCCCAGTACGCAGATTGCTTTTGAATCTCTGTGTGATACACACCTTTACTCCTGCCAATGCAACAGCAAAGTATTTGTCAGCAGCTGAGCGAGTGCTTTAATTTCAAAGTGACACAAGTACCACAAAGTTAATCTCTGCTTTTTATAAGCAGCTAATGTGACATATTGTTATACAAGGTTATAGTAGCAAGTTGTGCTGTACAGCAGACACAGTATTTTGCGGAGCTTTGCTATGGTTCCCATTCATCTTTGTGACAAAGCATTTTGCAAAATTCATCTTAAACTTGAAGCAGGACAGTGCCATGTGGCCTCTTAAACTTGAACTGAGGAAGTGTTTGTGTTTTGTATTGATATTTTTATTTATTTGTTAATGTGTTTATGTCTTCCAGAGCAAACAGTGTGGACAGTGGTCCTGCACAACACCACAAATGCTGTCAAGGTTCAGGGCTCCAGCCTTGAGAGGCCACATGTGATGCAGTTTAACTACAGTGCCTCACCTGACCAGCTGCATGTGTTGGTGGCTGGCTCAGACCAGTGTCAACAGGAAGTGGTGTACCAGTGCAGGAAGTCACGCCTTTTCAACCATTGGGGTAAGTCCTGTCAACAGCATTTAATGTATTTCATGACTCGCAAAATGAGGAAGAAATGTGATAATGTCACCTTTCCTTGACTTGATAGGATACCACTGAGACTTCGAAAAAATACAGTCTGCAAGCTTAGTTCACTAGTGCCGGGTCCTTTAAAACAAAGTTTGTGTGCCATCACCTAGGGAGTTGAGAAAGTCACACCAATCATTAGACTTCCTCTATTGTCTCTTTTCCTGTTCCGCCGTGGGATGGTCACGCACAGGCTCCTAATTTATGAAAAAATGATGAAGCTCAATCCCTCTGAGGCAAGCAAACGTGCCACAGCAAACAATAAAGAGGTTTATTATTCCCAAACCTTCAGGTCATTATGAATGGGATTTTTTTTTTCGACAGAGCTGTGGATCTGAAAAGAAACATAATTGGTTTTATTGTTTACTGATATCTACATGAAAAACCTTTCTTGTGAAATCAAATAAGCTGTTAAAAATATCTTTTCTGTTAAGTAATGATCATGTCTTATACTAATATGACTCCCTCTTATTTTGAGTAAAGTACAAAGCCTAAAAGTAAAGACAATGCATCTTCTAGCAACCTCTCCCTATCTTTTGCACTCAGTGTACAACTTGTGTACGAGATGATTCCCCATTCAGGTATCAATTGAAACTGACAAGTGTGAAACAAGGGTAATGTAATAAAAAACAAGAAGAAAAACAACAAAATATTGTTGAAGCACCTTGTGAATGCCTCTAGGGTGTTGCAAAAGCATTTGCAAACTGGAACTTGCTCAACAAATATGCCCAGCCTTCCTTCTTCATTTTCCTCTGGCTGAAATCCCAGAATCTCAAAATCATATTTTCTTGTCAGAACTTTCTCTGACATTAATGGAGAAAGAATTCTTGATTTATTTGGACACATCTTGATAACTTCATTTACAGTAAACTTTTCGATGCCTCTCCAAATGAGCTGGCAATTAAAGATCAGTTAGATATCAATCTGTGTTTGATGGCCATTGCTCCTTCTAACAGATGAACTCCCTAGATTGTAAATTAAGTGCAAATCAGATTTTCTCATAATTGAACAACCTTCTCAAGTTAAATAAATACATCTCAAATATGTTGTCTAATTTTTAATGCATATAATTTTGGAATTATTGAACCTTGCTTCATAACACTGACATAAATATGTCATAATCATGACAGGTGATCTTAAATTATTTGCCAGTGTCATGAAACTAAAGGGGGATTTATATTCCATAACAGTTAAATGTTATCATACCCTCATACAGATATAATCAGTATAATCTGTCATATATATATATATATATATATATATATATATATATATATATATATATATATAGAATTGGTTAGTATCTGTTCATACTGGTTACACAGGTGCTAGTTTTAAGAAGCTCAAGGGTTCAGTGCAGTGTTACCCACAGTT
This sequence comes from Tenualosa thibaudeaui, assembly GCA_027481765.1. Taxonomy (NCBI): domain Eukaryota; kingdom Metazoa; phylum Chordata; class Actinopteri; order Clupeiformes; family Clupeidae; genus Tenualosa; species Tenualosa thibaudeaui. Next base: position 2,898,601 of record JAIFZK010000071.1, read on the forward strand.
CTTGGCCTGACATGACAATGTATTCAAAATCAATGATTGTAACCAAAGTCAGCTTCAATTTAGGCGAGCCGAGATAGTTTTAGTAATAGGTCTAAAGTGGCATGGAGTGTGTGGAGTGTGTGTGAGTGAATCTGTGTAGTCCCGCAATAGTGTATGTAGGCACTATTACGTATCTGTCTTGTCCATACTGTGTTTTAACAGTTACGTGTATCACCAGTTGTTCCCGGTGAAACGTTGTCTCGTCTCACTATGTACTGTGTATATGGCTGAAACGACAATAAAATCCTACTTCACTTGACATGACGTGATACAAGAGCAGAATAAACTAGAAGACAGATGAAAGGTAAACAGTGAGAATATGCCAATAAAAACTATTAAATAAATCAATAAATTAGCTTTTGCTTTGTGATGCTTTGCGCTGCTCATCCACCATGCATCAAGCAAAGACAAATACAACAACAAGCCAAAGCCTTTGTTAGCCTGTACTTCTGTGTCTCATATCAGCGTGCTGACATGTACCTGTCAACAAAAGCATAAGGAACACAAGCTTCCATTCAGCCCCCACTCAAGTCAAGCAAGACAGTCTGCAGCACATTTATGCTGAAGTGTGGAAGCATATGAAGGCTTCTGCACCAGAGCAGTCACATATGGGCCAGTAGATTTTAAAGGGCCTATTTTTAGGGGCACTCCAGCAAGCTCAGCATCTCTTGCCCACCTCTCTGTGGGACAATCCTTCATCAGCACATCGAACATCTACCGTAACTTTGCAAAATAGCCTCTCTTAGATTATTGTATAGATTCTAATGTCCTGAAAGTACCTCTGTCTCTTCTCTCCTGGGTGGGTGGGTGGATGGGGGCGGTGGTGTTCAGATGGGACGCCTCTCTCCTGGTGGCTGGACCGGAGTGGAGAGAAGCGCACCTACTGGGGTGGCTTCCTGCCTGGGGTGCAGCAGTGCTCGTGCAGTCTGGAGGAGAACTGCATGGACATGAACTACTTCTGCAACTGCGATGCCGACAGGGAGACATGGTATACATCACAGGAACAAATCAAACAAACAAAAAATGTTTTTGTTGCTTTTTCCTCATACAATCTCACCGTTGCACTCAATAAAGTGCATCAGTGCATCCCTGTGTTTTAATGGTTATTGGTGAGTAGGAGTAATAGTATTGGTCTGAAGATGTGTAGATTTTCTGAACATCTGCATGAAGGCTGAAAGATATAATAAGGTCTATAAACTTTATAACACACTGTTAAGGTCAGCCATCAAGCTATACTGAAAGACACACTGATCAGGAGGACTCTTGAGTAACAGGTTTTTACATTTTTTGCAGGGTGAATGACACTGGCATTCTTTCCTATAAAGACCACTTACCCGTGAGGGAGATCATCATTGCAGACACTCACAGGCCTGGATCAGAAGCGGTCTATAACATCGGACCACTACGCTGCCATGGTGACAGTAGGTGATCCGTTTTCTTATTCAGAATATTTGATAAATAAGATCTCAGATTTGTGCACAGACAGACCGTTAGGTAGTGGTTGAGGATCTGTCATTTTTTCCTCTCACTGGAAGAGTTTTTTTTTTTTTTTTCCATCCTTAATTCTTCAGTTGTGAAAGACAAGTACATACACTGTGCCCTAAGCCTTGGTAGTGTATGCCACTGTTGGCAACATAATTATTGTATTCTGATATATATAAAGTAAACATTAGACCCAGGGGGTCATTTTCCCTCAAAATCTAAATGTCACAAGGGTTTTACCACTTACTTTTGCCAGGCTTGCCACTTATCTAATCTACACTCTAGGAACAGCCCCCCTGATGTGGTATTTCCAAGAAATGGATGTCAGCTCAGTCACCATGAATATTGTTAAACACATCTTCTATTTCCACATAGGATCACTGTGGAATGCAGCGTCCTTCTACCAAGAGTCGTCCTACCTTCACTTCCCCAGCCTGCAGTCCACTCTGAGTGTTGATATCTCCTTCTACTTCAAAACCGGATCTCCCTCAGGAATCTTCCTAGAAAACCTAGGACTCAAGGACTTCATAAGGGTTGAGCTCAGCTGTGAGTGCCATTTGATTGTTGTTGTTGTTTGTTTTGTCTGCAGGTTCTGTCCTCAGGTACTATAAAATATGTGTACTCATGAAAGTGTAAACAATGTTTTTTGTTTATGTCATTCAAAAATGCACACAAGGTTACCGAAGTATCAGAATAGGGTTTTTTTTATATATATAAAAGTGTGCCCCTAAATCACATTAAAAAGTCAAAGCCAAGCTGAGTTTCAATAAAATGGGTCTAAATTACATATTTTTTGTCTAATTGTCATTATACTGTCTACACCCACAGCTCCATCTACAGTGACCTTCTCCTACGATGTGGGCGACGGGCCAGTGACCTTGGCTGTGAAGTCTCCGGTGCCCTTGAACGACCGGCAGTGGCACTGGGTCCAGGCGGAGCGCAGCGTGAAGGAGGCTTCGCTGCAGGTGGACCAGCTGCCCCTGCGCTTTGTGGACACACCAGCGGACGGACACCTCCACCTCAAGCTCAACGGCCAGCTGTTTGTGGGTAGGGCACAGTCTTGGCCCTCCTCCATCCATCATCACACTAGACTAGACTAGAGGATGACTCAGTGCCGCGCCCTTCAGTGATGCAATGATTTAACAGGCGCCAGAGATGTTGAGGCAGTGGAGCAGGGGATAGAGGCCTTGGGTGTTGGCAAGTTTTTAAATGGTGGTGCTTTGCCCGTCATTACCCTCTTGCCAACTGCAAGTTAGTGAAATGCAGACCTGATATCCCATTAGCCATTTCCAGTTATCGCTGTGCATTGGCAATACTGATTTCATAAAAAGAAAAAAATCACACGCACGCACACACACACACACACACACATACGTAGACATGCACACACAAACAGACAAACAGCAATGCTAAAATGAAAGGAATAAAGAATGAATGACTGAATGGCACATAGATAGATCTGACATAATTTGTTAACTGTCTTTCAGGGGGCTCAGCCTCAAGACAGCGCAGCTTCCTGGGCTGCCTAAGGGCTCTGCGGGTGAATGGTGCCCACCTGGACCTGGACGAGCGGGCCAAGCTCACTCCGGGTGTGAGCTCTGGCTGCCCTGGCCACTGCAGCAACTCCGCCAGCCTCTGCCATAACCGCGGTCGCTGCATCGAGCAGAGCAGTGGCTATGTGTGCGACTGCACCCACTCAGCCTACACCGGGCCTGCCTGCAAAGATGGTAGCGTATGCACTTTTCATCTGTGGCTGTATTAAGACTAGACTAGAATGACCAGACATCCTGTTTTCTGGGTTGTTGATTATCTGTTCCCAGTAAAACACCTTACAAAACATTTTTCAAGATATTTTAGTTACATAAACTGCAGAACTGGAAATATCCTCGGCTTTTAGAAAAATGTCCCCAGTTTTCACCTTACAGTCCATATACTTTTCTGTCTCGTTTTTTTTTCTGAATTATGTTAGGCTGAATCACACTCCATGCCGGTTTAAAACCCAACGCAACCCTACACAATGATTGCATCTATGTTATTGCACCATAGAAAAACTAGAGTTGCTGTGTCTGTGTACTTGCCACCAATTCTGCTAGAAGAAATATTTCGTTGTTCATGAATAAGTCATTACATTTTGCTTTGCTGGATATTTGTTTAATGAAACCAGGCCAGGTATATGCAGTAACATATTAGAAAAGTAAAAAGCTCAAAGGGCTTGTAGGTTCCACTGATACTGGAATAGCTAAACCATTTTGAAGCACTCCATTTCACGTCATGCCTAACAATTCCCCTTTGCTGATCTAAAGGCTGTCGAACCTACACCTCTTGGAGCTTACATGCAAAGTGAAATCCAGGTGCTGAAGCAATCTAGGCTTTTTTCTGCAAGTCAAACATCCATTTAAAACAAAAATTATGCTGGTAGGTGGGTTTTTAAGATTGATCGGCTTTTGCATTTATAGCCTGATGGTTTTCAATGAGCATGTTGTATTCAAATCACTATACTGTAAAAAAGAAAAAGCAAACCTTACTTAAAAAATTAGTGGAAACTCATTGCCTCAAGGGAGTTAAGTAAACATTACTAGTGAGGTTATGAGTAACATTTACTCATTTAAGGCAACACGTTTCCATAAATTTATGAAGTAAGCTTTACTTTTTCTTTTTTAGTGAATTTCTTGAAACAGGTTCAACATAGCACAACACTTCGGTCATAGTGTTATCAGAGTTCGTACAAATTAACTTGAGCATTCACAATAATGGGCCTCATTCACCAGTATCTTCTTAAGAATTTTCTTAAATTTGTTCTTAAGGTCCCATTTAAAAACCTGTATTTTTGAATGCAGATCTTCTTGAAAATTGTCTATGTGGGTTGTTGGTGAATGAGGCCCAATTGTCGGTGTACACATGAACAAAGCACCTTACCTGTTCTTATCTTCCTGTCATTGCCCTCTTGCAGGAAAAAGAGCACACTCATTAAAAGCCATTTGACTGTAAACGCGAAAACTTATCTTAAAAACCCAGCTACTGACGTCATTTTGCTGTAAACCCCAATTCTTCAGCCATGATTGCTTCAGCATTGGTGTTTTACTTGAAATGAACCAGCATTTCTGCAGAAAGCCTTCATCAGGAAATGTGCATGTGTGGCACCATAGCATTCAAATTACAGCACAGCTTATCTTACTGACAAAAAAAATAGAGGCATCATTTCAGTATTTTGATTGTAATTGCAGCCCAGAGCACAAAGCCTCTGCATGTGTGATGCTAATAACTGCAGTGAATTAATGTAATAAAGAATTCATGGTCATCATTTAAGATGATGCATTTAAATCGAAGGATCAAAGTTCTCAGTCTGTAAGTCTGTAACAAATTCGCATTAAAATGAATGAGACCTTTCTCTCATCCACTCTTGGCCTCCCAGCAAACACACTACACCACATATTCAGAAATGAAACACACCTGTAACATGCTAGATTGATTTGTCTTTTAAAGTGAGAATTAATTGTGTTTTTGCTGCCTACCATTTCCTATATGATATCACCCTTCCAGAGACACTTGAGTAAACACCCTCGTCATTTTGACTCGCAGAATTCATAGTGCCGTGTGAATAGCTTTTGATGTTTTCAGCGCTTCGCTCACAAAGAGCCTCTGAGACATCTCAAAGCCGTGTATCTTGGGCATAATTTCTTCATTTTTTTTTTTCTCCACGCATAGTTCCATTTCCATTCCACATCTTCAGGAGGCCTTCACAGCTTTCACTTCTATTGGGGTGAAAAATAATAATAAAAAAGATATGGAGAAGCACTGCATTGACTCACCTAACCTTGTTTCGTCTATGCAGATGAGTTTTATATCACTCTTTACCTAGTGTGGGCGGAGAGGGTTCACATACTCTTTCCACCTCTCTGAGAGTCATGGCTTATTATGAAACTTATCGACACAAACATTACACTCTGTCTTGTGTGGGCTGTGGGCTGGGAAGTTGAGTAATTACATAATACAATCCCTTGTTTCTCCTCTCTTCAAAATAATCTTCAAAATAAGACTGAATGTAAATAAAAAAATATAAAAAAATGAGTGCTGGACATGATGGAATTTACTAGTCACTTAATGTGTGTGAGAGAGTGTGAAAGAAAGAGAGAGAGAGAGAGACTCGCAGCTCTCTCTGTATGTGAAAAAGGTGTAGTTCGCGCAAGATGATCGCTGGCATTCAGAGTGCAAATTGAACTCCATCTGAGGAGCTGATCAAAGTGTGGGAGGATATGGCGAGAGGGCTGGACCGCGCTGCTCCGCTCCCCGCGCCCCTTCTTCTTCCATTCTGCTTCTGCCAATCACTCCCTGGCACACGCTGCCATGCCAACAGTCAAAAGGATGCTATTTTCAAGTGCCCATGTGCTACTGACAGAGACTGTGATGGTAGAAAAAAAATCAATCTTCACACGTCTTTGTGTGACTACAGAAGGGCCAGAGTGCACATACAGTAGCCAATATAATGTCATGCCCTCCCCTTCGAAATAACATTTCACTTCAGCCTTGGTTAATGTCAGTGAAGATATTCAGACAAGACCAGACAGACAGCCATCTGAAAGCTTTGGCTCTAAACCATCAACTGCTATTACTAGATACTCCTCCTTCTATGTTTAGACCTGATCATGGTGAATTATATGGTGAATCACAATTACCCTTCAATATATGCTTTAAGTCACTCTTATGAGGAGATCCATTGTGGGATCAAAACTTCTGAGGAAAAAGAGGTTATTCACTTTATGTACTGACAACCACACTCTGTTTTTTTGTTGCAGAGGTGTCTGTTTCATTTGAGAAAGGCTCCTCAGTGACGTATGCCTTCCAAGACTCCTTCCTCGTGATGCGTGACAGCAGTTCGCAGGCCTCCTCGTCCGTTCCCACAGAGTCCAGGGAGAATGTGGCCTTTAGTTTCATCACCACGCAGGCCCCCGCCATGTTGCTCACCATCAGTACCTTCAGCTACCAGTACATGGCCATCATTCTGGCTCGCAATGGTAAGAAGTACCCTATGACCTACGCCACTGACACCAGCTAGATATCTGTCACAGCTTTCTGAAAACACATCAGCAATACATTAACAGCAATTACAGTAAGAAATCATGTGAACAGTACTATTCAAGTTCAAGTACAAATTCTAGTTCTTTATTTTGTCACAAACATAATCACAACAGTAAACAACTTCAGTGAAATGTTGAAAATATTAACATAGTAACAGACAAGACTCATTTCACCAGTTAAAAACATAAATAATAAAGCCAGTAATAAAGCTTTGGTGACTCAGTCATACCCATGTACTGGAATGCAGACTTTAGGTATGGTAACAAGCCAAAAATTACAAAATAAAAGATATTTACTTTAATATGTTTCCTCTAATATTTACATAATTTAATCTAAATGTATTCTAATTATAGGGCTCAGCTCTACCCATGCCATGTAATGTAGACTCTAGGTATAGGAACAAGCAAAAAAAATAGTCCATTGGCCCTTGTCATGCAAAATGGATATATAATATACTGTATCTCCAGTTGATATAACAAGTGATAATTGAATTATGCTCTGTTTTTTTAAGTTGGATAGTATTCATGGGCAGTATAACAAGGCTACTGGCTGTTCCACATATACAGTTGAAATACTGTATTAAACAGACAGACAGTTAAAGCATGCAAGGGGTTTGTGCCACATGCAACACACATAATCCTCCTTTTCTCAGTGTTACAGGCCCATGATCCTCTGTCTGGAATGCAGAAAGTAGACACCAGACGAACAATACTCATTCTGCCTCTAAGTCTGTGTCTCTTAGTGTTAAATCCATTGATGTGGCTCTGTCAATACTGAGGGGATCTGAAAGGAGACACCTTATCCACTCTAATCCTTAGCACACAGCCAAAGGCACAAGGTCTCTTAAACAGAGACTATATGCTTCTCTCCTGGATTATATTACACATTTTTTGTTTTAAATGATAAGAAGATTATGTATGCATATATCTTAGGTATTTATTATTTCATATTTACCATGACCTAGCTTTCACCCATTAATATAAAGCTCTTCAATCTACCAGTGAGTGGGAGTAGGAAGTTGAGGGCGAGAGCAAAGAACTTGAGGCTCAGCAGCATAGAATGTAAGTTTATGAATCACTTTGGGATGCAGAGGACATTTGATAGTGGAGGACAGGTTATATCTAAAAATTCACCATTTGCCTCAAGCAGCGGACTAATAATAGTTTGAAACCGAGGTCGACACTTTGCCCTTTAATTCTATCATCTCTGCACTTGAACATATTTAGGGGAAATGTATTTTAGATATTTCTTATATCATTTAATAAATCATATTGCATTCCATTTTTAGACATCATCTTTTAAACATCACACCATCACACCTGCAATATGTGTAATGGACTACACACTACCACTGAGCGAGTATACAAGCTCCAGATGTTTTGCATGTGAGCTCTATGTGCAATACGATTTTAACAGAGACAGAAATGGGGAAGTGTTCCGTGTCCTCAAATGACTTAAAATCACTTAAAAATCTTCTTTTCATAGTCCAAGTCCATGACTCACTTTCTGTGGTTGACGCACTCTAGTTTTGCACCATTAGTTAGAGAAAAAATCTGGTACGTCTTGTCTTTCTCTCCAGTCCTCACAAAGATATGCTGACACTCCCTCCACATGCTATCCATTAGAGACCTGTTTTCGCCCTCATAACATACTGAGCAATTCCACAGAAAATGGACATTTTTGTCACATCCGTAACATCCCTGAAATTGTTTAGATTAGATTAGATTCAACATTATTGTCATTACTCATGTATAAATACAGGTAATGAAATGTGGTTTGGCATCTAATCAGAAGTGCAAAGAGCAGCAAGTGCAGTATATACAGTATGCAGTATGTACAGTTAAAGTGCAAATTATATTCAGATATGAGTAGTAATAATAAATAGGCAGAATAATAATTAGGCAGAAGAGCAATACATGTAAGGTGAAGAGATAATGAGGGTAATATACAGATGTGCTATATAGATTCAATATAAAGGGCAATATACAGATGTGCAATAGAGATTGCCATTGTATTTGTATGACATGATTGATTGTAACGTGAAATTTTAGCTTTTGCTATTTTTGACTGTAGAACTCACATGAAAACATTTCACCAACTTTTAATAAGAACATCTCACTTAATCGTTCACATCATACAAATGCCTTGCCATTTTATTGGCATTAAGGACATGAGAAAAAGTCAATTGTTCCACACTGTTTTCAGCACCCTTTGTGACTGTGTATTTTTAACCCATACCATTGGCTCCCTCAGGGAGTTTACAGATTTGGTACCAGCTCCATGAGGAGGGGAAGCCTGATGTGTTCACCCCCACTCCTTCCAGCCTGGCCGACGGGCGGCTCCACCGGGTCCGCATCCACCGGGAGGCAAAGGACGTGTATGTACAGGTCGGTGGTGGCGAGTAGGGGGGTTGGGGATTGGGTGGCTTAGATCATGTCTGTTTTGTGTGTCCTTACGCATGCCACATATAGACACAGTCGTCATTATGATACAGTGCATCATTCCATGCAGAAAAGAAAATAATGGTTGTTTTCTCTCTGATCCTTTGTGTGATATGCAGTAAACGATAAGTTAGATTCAGAACATCAAATGATTAATGACAACATAGAACACAAACCTTTTGTGCATGATCCACTCAAGTAGTACTGAAGCTATGACAGACAGTGGCACAACTGTGTCTAAATTCACTCAGATATACATTCTTTTTTTATAGAATATTTCACAATTTCATATCAGTATTAAAACTTAAAGGCGCAGGAAATGTGCATGTGTGATCACAAATTGTGAGAATCAATATCAAATTTGTGTTTTATCATTAGTCACAGATTGAGCAAGACTGCATAATGCAGTAAAATGTTCCAGCATCTCTCAGTCAGTAAGCTGGGGGGTGGGCATTTTGAGCACCACCAGGAGGATGCTACCTTGAGAACATAACAGGTTGTTATTCCACCTGTTCATGTGAACACCTTGAGAGGTGTACTTAGTCATTTCTGTGCAGCTATCTTCCACAGAGAAGAAAGGAAGAAACCCTGGTACAGCCTTTCAGATAAAGATCTTTAATGCAGAATATCTCAAGTGTTTTGTTGTAATGGTTAGGCTCAGGAAGTTCCACTTCAGTGGATGTTTTATTTCAAAGAAACTTTTCCATGCAAACTAGAGCAGCACATTAAGTATTAATATTGGAATTGGTGTTAAGGGTATTATCTCCATCTTATGAGTATCACTCCTTCTGTGGTTAGCGGAAGTTTATTCCAAGAAATACTTCAGAAATTCACTTCTATGGATTATGCCCACTTTTATGAAGCTGTAAAATTGAAAGAAGTAAAAGAAGAAGTGTGGCTAGTCCATTGAATTTTTAGAGCTGCAAAGAAAGGCGGTGGTAGCGTACTGGCTCACATGCAAGTAGTGTGAAAAGTTGTGGGTTTGTATCCCAGCTGCCACCGCTGTGCCTAAACAATTGATAGTTGGCAAATTGTAAGTTGCTTTGGATAAAAGCATCTGCTAAATGTAAAGAAAGTTTTTAAGCACTCCTAAAAAGGGATTGGGTTTTTACTAGCTTAGACAGACAAGACATCAGTGGCTTAATCAGTAATGTTTTCTTATCATCTTGCCAGGTGGACCAGGCAAGTGAAAAATACACCCTGTCGTCTGACATCGAGCTGAACTCAGTGAGATCGCTGACGCTGGGCAAAGTCACTGGTGAGTCTCATCACGTAATAATGACACTATCCGTGGCCCTGTGCCCCCACTTGACGAGCACAGAGATGATTTCACCAGCACCATAGGGGGAAATAGGCCTGCCACACGCAGTCTCTTAAAGGTTACTCAAGCCCCCTCCTCTCGTCGCTAGGCTTGCCTATCTCGTCTATCAGTGTCTCCTGCCATTGAGAGGCTTCAGAGAGTGACGTCTCTCCCCCCACTTCACTTTGATTAGTCTGGGGGGTGGGGGTGGGAAATCAATTTTGAGTGTGCGCTTGTGTTGTTGCCATAGAGACTTTTATCTTTAATTTAGCAACTGGCTGTGGCTGAATCTAATTTCGGGACTGAGGAATTATTGATGTGACAAACAAGACTTCGAACTGAGGCAATGGAACCTGTTTGTGCAGTTCACTTCAGCTTCACTTGGAATCCCATGCTAATCATAATGTTTATTTTTTTCCCTTCTCTCTGTCTCTTATTGTGTAGTCTATCAGAGAAACAATCTCCAAGTTTATTAATTTGCTGTTGCATCTCCTACTCACTTTAGATCAAATTCAAGTGTATTAGCGACAACATTTTTCAACTCTCTGTCTCTAATGCAGCAGATGCACTCCACAGACATGCCTGTTTATAATCTTTTGTCATTCTGGTATAAGCTATCAATGTCATCTTAACCATTCTGACGAGGTTAATTTTAGTGTAAGCTTATACTTAGCCAAGCTGAATAAAAAAATCGGAAAACTGAAAATTGTTTTTAAAAAATGTTAACTAAATGCTATATATTATGTATGTATGTACTGAAAGTACTAAAATAACATGGAACTGCAAATTCAAATAAAGCTCCCACTTTTTCTTAAGCCTTATTTTCCCACACACCTGTAGTGTGAATGTGTGAGCATAACATAACATAAGTTTTTACCTTTGATAATTAGCACTTTGAAACCTATACTATGAACACTTTGGGATTAACACATTATAGTTGTCATTCTAATGAATGCATTCATTAAAATGCACAAGGCATTGGCAATTGCAATTGGCACCGTTTCTCTGCAATGCAGTTGCAATGGATTAACATGTTGAATCTTCCCCACCCCCACCACAGGTGCCGACGCTCTGGATGAAAGGGTGGCGGTGGCCGGCTCCAGGGGCTTCGTGGGTTGTTTCTCATCGGTGCAGTACAACCACGTGGCCCCGCTAAAGGCAGCGCTGCTGAACCGTGGCAGCTCGCTTGTCACTGTCCGTGGCAACCTGGTGGAGTCCAACTGCGGAGTGCTCTCCGTGTCTACATCCAACTCTCTCTCAGGTGAGCTCCCCACAAACATTGCCACTAGCATTCCCAGTGAGATTGGACTGCAACCACCAAGGATATTACAGGCCAGATTATCAATAATGGCTGGTCTTATGACACCCCATCAATCATTCTGTCATGACATCATTGGGCTAAATAAGATATGCCATAAAAACTGATTGATTGATTGAAGATATTTTTGGTCGGCTGGTTCCGTGGTTGAAGTAATGAAAGAAGAAAATGACAATCTAATGAAAGAAAAGTCTAAGAAAAATAAAAGTCTGGGAAAAAGAAGAATCTCCCCACAATACAGCACAGAAAACCCATAATGTTAGACTGCCTTGCTAACATAGCCATCTAAGTGTCCTCTGCAGAACTCAGAGACTCGCAGTGCTGGAGAGACATCAACTAGCTTTTCACCTCATAAAACCCAAAGATATAACAACTTCTCTCTCTCTCTGTCTCTCCCTCCCTTCCAGACCATGTTGAGGAGCCGGACAGAGCTAATGAGCAGGACAGCGGTGTGACCCAACATGACTCAGCAGTAATCGGAGGTTGGTTTTTACTACCTGCCGTCACCTCGTTGCTCACTTGCACTCGCTGATCTGCGAAACGAGCCGCGCTCTGCTTTTATTTCCTCCTTTATTTCTCATCTCACCACTCGCCCGCGGAGAATACATCGATTTGATCTCTCGACTCGGTAGTTATGTCATCAGTTTCCATGCTGTTTGACAAACAACCTTGTAGTCCATATAACCACAATAATATAGCAAAAAAAAATACATTGCTTACCTTCTCACTCATATGCGTAGAAGAATTTATAGGAATGACAAGGTTTTTGAAAAAAAAAAAAACACACACACACTGCTCCTTTATGACTTTTTTACCTGTGGCAATGTGGTGTTTCATAAGGTCTTCAACAGACACAAGCCATGTTCTACTGGTGACAAAAATAAACCTGTAATTAATGGATGGATGAGTTTTTTGGTGGATGGATAGATAGATGGGTGGATGGGTGGATATATGGATGGATGCATGGATGGATGGATGGTTGGATTGATGAACTACAGGTTGTTTCATGTTGTCCTATTGTTAAGATAGAGCCTGTGCTGATGGTTTGTTCTTGGCCTGTTCCCCCAGGCGTGGTGACAGCTGTGGTCTTCAGCAGTCTGTGTGTGCTGGCAGTGATGAGTCGTTTCCTGTACCAGCACCGTCAGGCCCAGCGCGAAGCCAGCCTCCAGGAGAAGGAGACCCAGCGCCGGCTGGAAGCGGCTTACCACGCCGAGCTCCACATGCACAACTCTACCCTCCACAACCCCACCCTCCATAACCCCACCCTCCACAACCCCACCCTCCACATGCGCGACAGCCTTCGGGAGTACTACATCTGATCCCCACCCTGCTCCATCCTCTGGCAAAGCCTCCAGCCATGGACCCTGTGCTGTCCCTGTAATAGCTGCCTGTCTACATGGACAGAAACCGACAGCCTTTCTGTTCCATGTCGCACTTGTGAAAAATGGGGGGAGAAAAACAAAATAAACTACAAAAAAAAAACAAACAGCTTCCAGTGTAGGTAGTAGCTACTAGTTGCACATTGACTGGGATGTTTGTCCTGCTGAGAGTGCGAGGTGGGACAGTGGTGTTTCAGAGGGAGGGGAAGTAGCTCTAGATTCTTGTGACAAATTGATTCCTACCGGCGAGAGGGACCCAGTCAGGTCGACCTGTGGATCATGGCAGTGTTAGGAAGAGGAGCCCCCGCACCCCACTAAAACAGCCCTCCTTTTTTCTCATTGTAAGCCACAAGGGAAGGGTGAGGGTGGAACAGAGACGTGTGCTCCAACAGAAAAAAGAAAACAGCCTTGGCAGGAAGTGACAAGAGTCACACTAAGCATTAAGGGTTGTGGTTTATTATACAGCAGGCTACTCAGTGCCCAGTGGGAAGGAACTGATGAAGTCCAAATCCTTAATTACAACTAATTATGTGAAATTGTGGCATACTTATGGCAGAGTTGTCCAACTAGGAAAAACTGGCATACTGGACATGCATGGTGTGCATGAGAAGATATTTAGCTTGTTTTATTTTGCTTTATCGCCCTGCCAAGACATAATTCTGAAGTGAAGCCATTGCAGGGTTCTGATTGGGCACTATGGGTCTTCTGTTTTCCACTGTGCTTATGTAGAGGCACTGGGCTTCATGTCAGGGAGACAGGTATATTAAAAACACATCCCATTTTAAAGTCTGGGATGGAAACTCTGTCTCCTGGGTGACCTGGAGATTATTATGGTCTGCCTCTGTCCCCTTAGTGTGGAGGAGGGCTTGTAGAGCTCAAGTGGACTGTACTTGTTAGGTAGCGTGTGAAAGAACGGGTGGGGGGGGGGTGTCTACAACTTTTCTCTTCACTGTATTGTTTTAAAAAGTTGTGTGAATGATGATAATATGGGCAAAATCTCCATCGTGAATAAAATAAACACCTAATTATTGCTATATTCATTGAGAAAGTGAAAATGCAGACATTTCAGAATGATTCTCCTTGTGCAAAAATCATGACTTGAACAAATCACTACGGTATATCGTTTGCACTCTGTTGATTGGTCCTTTTAATTGTTCTTTTAATTGCTTTAACTTCTAATGTGTTGTCTCAAAGACTTCTGATTCATTTAGTGGCAGACACAAGACATAAGTGGAGACATATGAAGTCAAAGCTGCTTCAAGAGACCATGTCTACATGTAACAAATTCTGGTTTTAAGTCAGTCAGTACTCAGGGAGATTATAGTCAATGATTCAGTGACTATTACAGAACCTATCTAAAAACAAATGTCTGGAATTTGAGATAATGTAGAATGATAAAGTATTTATTGACAAAAGAGAAAAAAAACGGATTCGTATCATTCCTATGGTTATTCCCATGATAATGTTTTCTTTCCCCCTGCTTTTGGTTCTTGTAAATTTTTGATGCTATGTTTACCATGCTTTTAACTTTTGTGAGTGTTGACCTTGGAAAAGATTCTCAGCAGTGGAATGAGATGAAGCCTCTCTACACGCTGGACTCGCTCCCTCTCCTCTGCCAGGCTTTATTTCCCCAGGAGCTGAGATCAGATCAATCATTCAAAAGCTGACTATGAAACATTAGCAACACTAGACCAACACCGGAAATGCAATATCAAAATTATTCAAAGAGAGTCTGGCTAAATTATTGATAATTTTCCTTTTAATTGAAGTGTCCTTTTCACTAAATATATTAATCTGAGACTATTTTCTACTTCTATTGATATTATGGTTATTTTGGGGGGGGGGTGCTGTTTTGTATAAATATTATGTACAGGTATATGTATGTTTAATAAACTCACCATTTTTATATATGTGGATGAGTATGTTGTGCTTTTCTTTGTCTAAAAATCACATGCAACTACAGTCACAATGCCATAGCTGCACTGGGCATTGCCCATACGGTATTTTCCCAGTGGGACCTTGGGGCCGATAGAATTAAGGACAAAATTTAGTAGTAGTAGTAGTAATATAATCTTAGAAATACTATTGGCATTTGGCATTTTTTTAGAAGTGTTTAGAAGAGTTTAGAAGTTATGGGTGTCATTTGTAGTAGTTCACAGTCTGGTCGCTTTTGCACGCTGTTTAATGGATTTGTCCAACTGAACATCAAAACCCGCTAAAGTCTGTTCAAGTCTTTCCAACACATGGAACATTTTAGTGCTCTCCTACATACAGTATCCTCTCCTTATGGTCCTTACATAAGCATGTTACATTCTGAACTTTTCATTAAGTGTCTGCTTGAGCCCACACTGATTATCATATTCATTCACTGCAGTCTGATGGCTCAGAGCTTGCATTTCCTCTCAGGCCTGCTCTGTCATGTGAAGGAGTTTTGTACCCGCCACAGACAGGCACATGAAAAGCTTTCAGCGGCGCAGCGGTCTCTTGTGTTGATACCAGCTGCTAGAGTGCTACAGAATGACATTTGCAACAGCAATACATCCAAGTAGCTATCTATTCATCTAGGATAGCTGTGACTTACAATGTCAAGGCTTAAATAAAACATACATAAAAATGGCTGCATATCATAAATGTATGACTTGTGAAATTGTCCTTCTTGACAGATGTCCTTGCCAGAAATGTAAACATGTTTACAACAAATTTCAATATATCTCATGACTTGTTTGTCAGTCTTTGAAAGATCTTCATGGATTGCATTTTTTTTTCATTCTTTGCATTAGGGAATTATTTTCAGAATTACTTCTCTAATGCCACCTGACATTGGCATTGCCTTTGGAAGTGCCAGCCTAAGACCAGTTGTCATCACTGCCTGTGGCCAAATTTCAGACAAAATTATGGTAACACTTTAAGTGTATGTAATATTTAGCCATTCAAAAATAGTTATGGCTGTAGCCTGGAATATCCTATTGTTAACACTTCTCAATTTCATAACTAGTTTTGAATGGTTATATTAGGTTTTGTCAATCATCAAGGCATTACACTTTAAATTATTTATAAATGTGTTTATAATGTTTTATAGATATAGACTTTTGAAGCAACTTAAAAGCAAACTGTTTCTAAAAAGTCAACAGATGCCTTTCTCTTACATGATTCACTAGTGTGTCATATCTCATTTTTTTCAGGTGGATGTAGAAGCCACCATTAAAGCTGAGTGTTTGTGCTCTCATGATGATAGGATGACCTTGCCCGAATGGATTTGAGAGTGTTTTCCCAGCTTGTTTCTCAGGCTAGGATAGCAAGCTGAAGAGTGTACCTTAATGAGCAGCACACTGTTCTCTTCTCTCCAGAAACTACTTGCTTTTAGTCAGCTGCTTAAATTTGACACTATAATTTGTTGTCCATTATAAGGCATTAAATCACAGAAGCCTTGTGCTTCATAAAAGAGGTGGCCATTCTCTAAATTACCTACTTTCTCTGTCTTAGTCAGTTATCCTGCCTCTGTCCCTCCAGAGAGTCTTATCCCCAGAACATTTTGTTCTACTGCGTGTGCCACACACTAGTGCCAGACTGTTGTTCTACTTATGTTATCTGGTTCTGTAGCCTTGCCTCAAGCAAAGTATAAAATCACATTTTCAATGCTATATCAGAATGTCAGATAAAGCCTTCGCAGCAACACACACACACACAAATGTTACATCATATAATTTAGCTTTGATTAATACTGACGTTGAAGCAGTAATACTGACATTAAAGCAGTTTAGTATCTTACTAGGGGAAGTTTCATGGCAATGTGCCCATTATTGTTTGTATAAACAATCATAAATACAGACAAAACACCATACATACCTTTATGGAAAATGCTACTGAAATCCTTAACTGTGTTCATGGTGATTAACGAGTCCAGATTCTGTGATTGTGGTAAAGCTTGATGTGGTAATGAGTTTTCTTTCTCTCTGTTTAGTTTGGTTGTTACATAGAAATGCCAAACCCTTCAGAACTTTAAAGGCTGGTAAGATGTTTTTAAAACAAACTTTCTCCAGTTGAAGTCTAAGATCTGAGAGAATGTTTTTTTCTGTCTGCATTGGCCCAATATCACTGGAATAGCATTAATCACTTGGCTCGAAGTCTTTAAAAAATCAACAATTAACCTGCTGGGCAGAGAAGTTGAGAGATTTTGTTTAATCAGATAACATTTAAATAAGATACAAACTTGAGTTTTTTCAACATTTTAAGCATTGACTAACCAGTAGCACGCAGTGAGTACATTTTCCTGAGAAGCACACAATGGGCAACAGGGGAAGCGACTAGTTTTTTGTTTAGTTTTTTTTGCCTTGGAGTAGGCTAATATCTTTTGGTTGCTATTCCTCAATGTTAAAGATGATACCACATATCTGATCACTGTAAGAATAAGCCTGTTTGACCTGTCAATGGAAATCAAAATAAAATGGTCACAAGTAAACAATGTGTAAGAGTTTAACATCTGATGCATCGGTCTGATAATTGTTTGGCTACAGTGATTCTAATTCTAATTTTACACTCAAAAGTTTTATTTTCACTTTAACTTTATTTTCACTTTTCAAGGTTGTCACACACACACACACGTAGTAGGATTACTTCATTCAAAAAATTTAAGGAGTTGATATTTCTTGTGCAGACAGCAAGAAAGCTGAGCTTCACAAATCTGATACTTTTTGCAGAGCACATCAGAGAGAGGAATCCAGGGTCAATGATATATTACTATAAGAGACGGCAACCACAGGTGACACTGTACATATTTGAACCTCATTCTGCTCGGAATCTTACCTGAATTTTCCTGTATTAGGAAATGGATAGCCAGATTATTCCTTATACAGTATTCATAGTCAGACTATTTCCTTGACCCCACAGTAATAACAATCAAAGGATGTGCTCTCAAAATCACTGTCGGGCAGGATTTTTTCTTCTCTTAATGGTGTCATTTTTAAAAAGAACCAACAATTACCAGAAATATCTACAGACTGTGAAAAACAACCATATTGACATAATGCCAATAATGCCTCTGTCATATTATCTATAAATACCAATTTTACTAAGACCAACATATTAGCCTAGAAAATCACCACATTTCATTTTCCATTGGTCTCAGTACACTTTGCAACTACATAAGAGTCAAGTTTTAATCAGGACAATATTAGAATTTTCACTTTTGAGCAATATGCTAATAGTATTGTAAAAGTATTGTAGTAGTGTATCCCTAATCCTGGAACCCAGGGTCTCCTATGAAATTCAGTCTGTGATCCAGTACAGAAAACAAGTCCGGAGAATGCAAAACATTTCTTAGCTTGACTGCTCAGAAGATTCCCATGGAAATCACTGCCTGTACATCACCAAGACAAATCTATATAATTGGCCATATTTACATACCCTTCAAACCCAGGGTGGAAAGTTTGCCAAAGCTGTAATTATATATAATCGTAACAAGCATTAGACATGTAAAACTCCATCATCCCACCATCAGGATCTCGTACATAGTCCACCTGTTCAGTGATTGAGCAGGGAGTTACAGTAGGTTTGCTGAAAGATTGCTGAATGCTGAAACATATTGCCTAGGCTATAATTAATCAATTAATTATAATAACTTAATTTTAATTATGATGTTAAACTTTGATAAAATCGGCTAGTCTGGACAAGTAAATAGTGTCACACATTAGAATGTTTCACCATACAGGTTTTGTTTTGTTATTCTTTTGCATATGCTGTGTTGCCACTGTTCACTGGATTAAAATATAACTAACAAACTAGCACCTGAGACAACAGAAGATGGAGTACAGTGGCGTGTATACAGTGAGTCAGGAAAAACCTTTGGTATGGTGCCAGAATACAAAGTGCAAGACCTCCTCAAAATAAAGTGCACTTTCCAGTTCAAGGTGACATGAGCACTTTTAGATAGATGTAACATTATTGTGGAAAAAAAGAACAGGGATGCACTGCCAACAGGGATACACTGACCTTGTTTGTTTTGTTTGTTTGTTTTTCTGTGGAGCAGCGCCACATATAGTGGACATCAGGTATCTGATTCAAACTGAGGAAATGTTGAAGAGGTGTTTTGATGGCAGGACATCACGCTGGTGACAGACAGATACATCATACTAGGCAACATAACCTGAAACAATTTGACCTCCTAATTTGTGACTGTTTAACCTCAGTGGCACCTGTCTTGAGATTGTGTTGTGTCTTATGCGTTGCTGGCCGTCTTTTACTGACCTGAGGCTCAGATCTCATTTGCATCAACATCAACAAAGATCTCAAGGTGTTCAGGGTGACTAATATTAAAATGATGACCTGTTTGTACGTGCACACTGGTAGAAAGCAACCACAGAAACCCTCATCTTTCCAAGGAGGGAGCAAAGGAACGAGCAGTGACTTTTGAGAGCAAGCACCCAACAAATGCCTTGATCATGCTCAACAACTCAAACAATCATCTATTATTCTTTCCTCGCTATAGTAACACTAATTTGTATTTGCAGGAATGTGTTTTTTGCCTTTTGCATGCACTCGGATGAACAGAAGAGCCTGAAGCTACCACTTCTGGTCCTCCTAGCAACAGGTGTATCCCATAATATGCTCCTGCAAATCTCGCTTCTCATGTATACATTTAACACCATCTGGAGAAGCGAGATGGTCATGGTGATTGTGGCGTTCATTGTTTATTCCGGCATGTCCTCCAATATGTGGCTGAGCATCTTCTACTATACCAAGATCGTGTCCTCCCAAAACGCAGCCTTCGTCTGGATCAGGAGGAACATCACCGCAGTGGTGTATGCTGGTCTGATCGTGGACAAGATCTACCTGGTGTTGTTTTCCTTCTCCATCACAGCACCGCACTTCCTGCCCACCACTTACCTCCTGCCAATGACACGGTTGGTGCTGAGGATGACTCTGTGTGGTACTCAATAGAATTTGTCTTCACACACTTTCACCTGACCTATTTGTTAACATTCATTGGCTTGATGATGTGGGTGTGGAGCTGTACCCTGATCTACATCTGCAGGCATATAAGGAGTAAAGAGGAAAACAGCAGTCCTTTCTCCAGTCCCAAACTGCTGAGCCAGATTCGGGTGGTGGTCCAGGGCATTGTGCAGACAGTTCTATACGTCATTGCTGCAGGGTCACAGGTCATCATCGTCTTTCCAAAATATGTGGATTTGGATCTCGAGAATATTTGCACAACATGTCGATAGCGTTACACACATTGGGGACAACTATAAATCTGGCCAGCACCTGTTTAGAGAGAGAGTTGTAGGAGTTGTGACAAGGGTTAAATCTGGGGATTGCTGGAGATTGCTGGGGATTGTGTCCAAGCTGAAGGAGAATCCTCACTTTTCAATGTAAAACAGATATAAAAACCTATAGCTCTTGTGGCAGAGTGCAAGTACAAGTTTGAGCCTAAAACATGGTGCAGAATTACATTGGAAATGTTCAATTTGTGGTGTTTTAAGAGACTAACATTCATACTTACTTTGTTGTGTTGACAGCATGTTTTAATTTATTTTAAAATTGTACCATATGAGTTTACAATCATGTTAAGAGAAAGAATTGGAATATTATTTTTGCTGTATAAACTTACTATAATATTACAAGAAATTAGCTTGTTTAAAGTTCATGTATATTTTCAGATACCACATTGTGATGTTGGGCTGACTGCTTTGGTACCATGGTGCACATTTTGTTGGAACATTGCTAACTTCTCAGCATTTCCTGATGAAATGTCATGGAATTGCTCCTTAAATACTTGCAATTTCAAGTCTGTGGTTATTAAAATTTCCATAATGTTCACAAAGAAACAAATTACCACCTGTTAAAGATGACTTGTCTTTTTTCATGTTTAAGGCAGCAGATATGTTTTCACAATGCATCTGCTAGACAGAGTGTCTGTTGTTGTGGGGTCCTTTGTCATTTGATCATTGGTAGATGCCAGCACTCACAAATTATTGATCTGCTGCATCAGCAAAACAGATCAAAGTGAGAGAAAGGGCCCAAGCTGTTGTTTGCATGTGCCTTCTATAGAATAGTTGTGTGTTGACTGACAGCTGAACGTCAACATTTTTCAATGGGATATTGGTGCTGCAGGAAGTCTGTGACACAGACAGCTGAAAAGAGCACATTAGAGCTGTAGGTAAATGCAAAAAAAGAAAAAAGACAATTTCCCACCTTGGTAAACAATGAAGATTTATTCTATTCTATTCTACAGAAACCTCTTGAAACAACTAGTGCTAAAATCATGGAATGTATTAATTGAATTGTGTGTCAGTATTGTCTGTTTCAGTCTACATTTCACTGTGAAATGTAGCAATAAATAGTCCCAGACTGTCACAGGGCAATAAACAATCCCAGAAAGAATTAGCTGACATCCAGAAGAAAAAAAAACATCTTTTTTTCTGTTGGTGTTTTAAAACATTGTGCAGATGAAAAGAGCTCCTAGTGAAGACAAAGTCCCCTGTGCGGCAAAGGCCACCAGTACAGCACATAAAACCACATAAATTAACTCTATCTGCAGGCAAGGGACCCCATGCAGGGATGAAATAGTGGTGCGTATTATCCCAGGCCGCAGGCTGTTCCACAGGGAATGTTTGTTAAACTATTCCCCTCTAAAGAATGCAGCTCCGTCGGGCACTTTCTCAGTGATTGATCCTTTCCCAGAGTAATTATGTGTTTTTACATTCAACCCCTTTGCAAACAATACACAGTCATTTTATTAGGTAAAGAAAACTGGAGTGTTTTTTTTTAAGTTTGTAGGGGCCTAATCTGAATGTTTGGATTTTGAATAGCAAGACTTATTTGTATTGTGTTTTGAATATTCAGATGCATTTCTGAAACAGTTTACTGAAATAAAAGCCAGCAGTGTGGTAATTTGGCCAATGAGTGGGCTAAGAACATGTAGAATCTCCTGTGGAAAAACACATCATGTTGAACATTAGAGTTTCAACAATCATATGATATCCAACAGGTCTAATGGTTTCTCTAGCCCAATACCGCTGGCATCAATCAAGCCCCTGATAACTGTCACAGCATGTCATAGCAAATGTCATATCCATTTTTTAATCGTCCAAACTGTTAGCAAGAAGACATGTCCAACAATCAAAACTGAATCTAACCACTACCCTTCATTAACATGACAGTTCTTATAACATAAATTGTACGTCACAAGCAAAGTAGCTGCCATAGCAACAAATGAATGTCATTTAGGGGTAATGAACATGATGCATGCAATGAAGCATCTGCATGGCAAATAACTCCGTGACTAAACGCAGTCATGCATAAAGTATCTTCTCTCTTCCATGAGACCTGTACATGGCTTGCGAATTACTACAAATGATTTGCTAAAACATTCAGTGGATTGACATTGTTTGCCGATTAATTTGCTTGACTTGAATTTGAAGAAGGCTGGTTAATATTTTCCATCTCATAGCAAAACAATTTGTGACTGAATTTATCAGTCATCACTGCAATGTCCATGTGAGTTTTGCATATATGCCTATTTTACATAAATGTATGAATGAATGAATGAATGAAATATCATTTTTGTGACTGAGATACTTTTGGTACAGATGTACTGTAGAGGCACCCCAAGGTAGCAGACAGACTTATTTTCCATGATTGATTAGAAGGATTAAATAGTATCAATTGACAAACAAATCAAAGGCAAGGAAGGAGCAATTTTGCTCAGACTCCATGACAGATTTGGGCTCTGAAATGTTAATTGAACCAAAGCAACAATGGACTAACTACTTCTGATAGTGATCAGGAAAAGTAGTTGTGAATTCAAGTTAATTGAGAGTTAAATCTTTGCGAGAAGTAATTAACAAACCAGACACTGGCCACTTGGCAGCAGTCATGGGCCTTGATCGGTAAACATGTCCTCTATTCCCTGTGAAATGTCTCCAGTGAATAAAAAGTGAGGGCTCCACCATCTGTAAGACGCTGGACTAATTGATATGGTGGGAAGTGCAGTCAGCAGTGAGCTGACCATGTAGCTATCTGCCATATGGTAGTAGTTAGAGACATATTAGTATCCACCCAAGTCAGACAAAGTCAATTTTGATCATCTGCCTGAATCATATATCCCCCTGAGAAAGCATTTTTCAAGTACTACAAATATAGCCATCAGCAGAATATGGCAGGAGAATGAGTAACGGTCATTGCCACAGCTGTGGCTCAGCTTGAGGCATGAGGTCAGAGGCCTGTTGTCCAAATACGAAATTAAACAGTTGACTGGAAATAACTGCTGTATAATGTTGGAAGAGCATAAGAAAACAGTTCACACAGTACTATTACTATTACTAGCATGCTAGTGACCTCAAAAACTGTGGGTTAGAATATTGCCTGCCACTGTTGTGCCCTTGAGCAAGGCACTTAACCCTAAGTTCCTCTAGGGGAGAGTGGCCCTGATGTAATTGATAGTTGACAAATGTAAGTCACTTTGAATAAAAGTGTCCGCTAAATGCATAAATGTAAATGTATTAGTGCAAACACACACACACACACATTTGCATAAACTGCTGCACAAATTACTATTCACCCTTATATGTGAGCCCATAAAGGATCAAGCATTCTTTTATTTTAACAGTAAACACACCATTATCCTGTGACATAGCCTAAGTGAAGATCTAGCTTACTTCCTACATTTGATCTGAGGCTCTTCACTTCTCCCATTAGTATTTCTTCTTCATTCTCTCTTGAATTCAATAATAGGATGCAATCATGCATATCCCTGTGTATCTGTCACTGATTACAATGATTAAACTTATCTCATCTGAAGAACATCTTAATCTAATTACGCTTGTGTTGTAGACCACGAATGAGAGAAAAACACAGCAGGTAATTAACTCTGGATAGGGTGCAGAGGGAGGATGTGGACCGTTCACCAGTGATCTGGCTCTGATTAATTATCCTGCAGGTCTGCCCTTCCCTAATGACCGAGACAGGCTTTGGGTGCCATAGCTACGATTGTGGCCATGCTGATAATCACATTGTTGTTTAGAGAGGAAGTATGAAGGGCACTTCCTATGTCAATCTTTTTCTCTAGAGACTTCTTCCCATTGTGTGTTCAAGTGTCAATGTCATACAGGACATGAGGAAACATTCATCTCAACAAAGCAAGGATAAAGTATTTTCTGGGGTTCCACTATTAATGATAATGGCAGGTCAGAACAACTCTTCTGAGCCATCAGCATCTCTCAAAGCTCTGATGATTAAAGTATAAGAGGGTCTCTTACTGTTTCTAGAAAGGATTATTGGCTAACCTCCATCTTAGTCTTGGTCAGAAGAACATTATTGATTGTAGAAATAGTTCTAGAAGTTTCTAGAAAATGTGGTCCAAACTCTAAGTGGAAAGTTTGGTTGTTGGAACAATAGTTTGTCAGCTGTTGTAAGAAGTGTCATTGATGGATGTTTGCTGTTGTCAATATTTTAATTCCATTGATCAGAATGACCCTCTATGTACCTACTTGAACCTGAAGTGCGTTCTTCACTTACTGTAAACTACTTACACTAAACTGTGTGACAGTTGTCGGCTACATTATATGCATAGTTAATGATTGTGTATGTGGAGTTACACATAAACTCTACGACAACAGAATGAAAATGGCAGCTAATGTAAACTGATATGGCCCCATTCAGTTAGCATTGACCGTCCATTTACAAACTGGATGTATGTTACACCAGATTTTGTTTTCTTCTTCCCATCAACCGCACTCTGTGACCTTGAACAACAGGAATATGAATTGATTTCCCTCAAACCTTTCCTCATAAATGAGATGTCATAGATGGCCTGACAAGTCATAAAACATGCGCTTGAAGTACATATCTTCTTTCCAAGAAATTTCCCTGAAGATTCAGGAAAGTCAGCAATGTTGTGCAACCTCTGCATCATTACATTGAAGTTTCTTAGAGACGCTGCCTTTCATGGCCACCAAAAGCTAAACAAAGAAGCTCAAAGTAAGGAGGGAGGAAGTGATATCAGTGAAAGTTGTGAGCCAAACCTGACTTGTGACATAGTGGACGAGAGAGTGCAGTTGTGTTGCGTGCGTAGTATCTTGGCACAAAAATGTTTCTCGAACTAGGGAAAATCTGGACCACTGTGAAGCTAATCTCACCTATTCTACACTATTCTATTCTACACCTATTCTTCTATCACTACAATTTAAAAATTAAAAAAGGAAAATCAAAAAAAAAAAAAGAATCAGTGCAAGTCTTGTCATGTCAGCGCTATCTCATGGAGATAATTATTGAGACAACCATCTTGACCAAAGCAGCAACACACCACAGCAGTGTACAACCAATTTACACCTCACGTTTGAACCATGTGTTGTTAGTGACAAATATTTTTTAAGACAGGAATAGTGTCTCACTATCAACACTATCAACACTTAACCCCTTGGTTCTGGCCATGACAGGTAGGCTGTGTTAAACAAGAGGACAAGTGTCTTTGTATGCCTGTCTTTATTAATGCCTTTCTTTACTGACATTTTGTCATACATTCAAAATAGAACAGCTCCCTATGAGCAATGTTGTGAATAGGTCTAAATAAAGATTAAAACAATCAGATCAGATGAGGGAGTGTGAGGGAAATGTAATGTGGATTCAGTGTGCAGAAATAATGTTGTAACGTTAATTATTTGGCTGGGACAATGGGAGACAGGTGGAGCTTGAATACTGCCCACCCTCTAAAGTGGAAAATGACAGAACTGCTGACTTAATCCAATGTCCAGGGTCAAACCAGACATACAGTATCTGAGCATCGTTTAAACTCTCTTTTCACAATTCAGAACAAGTCACTCAATACAGGTTAATCCCTGATCAGATTGACCTCAAAGTTGTATTCAATAGGCTTTTATATAATGTCATTTTATCTTTGAAAACAAATCTTGCCATAGGTTTAAAATCTTGTAATTAATTAATTACCGAAACCAGCCGAAGCCGAAACCAGACTCGTTCATACCACTGCAGTTGCTATTAACCCAGACTGTGCCATACATAATGATACTGACCTATGATGACCTTTTAAGCCACTTCCAGTAATGAGTTGCAAAAGCAGAGTTGGACAGGACAAGATAACATACATCAAATTGGATAGGAATCTTTTTATCCTATCATTGGTTTGAACAGGGACATAGATAGAAAGTCCATCTATCCAGTATGTAAGTGTGCTTCACCATATTGTAAAGTGTATTGTGTGTAAGTAAGTGATACACACACACACACACACACAGAGAGAGAGCAGGGGAATCGATGGTACCAGTCTATGGTCAAGCAGCAAATTAAATGATTTGACA
This sequence comes from Tenualosa thibaudeaui, assembly GCA_027481765.1. Lineage (NCBI taxonomy): Eukaryota > Metazoa > Chordata > Actinopteri > Clupeiformes > Clupeidae > Tenualosa > Tenualosa thibaudeaui. The sequence continues at coordinate 2,924,949 of JAIFZK010000071.1, forward strand.
CTCCACTAGATGACACTCCACTAGCCTATCAACTGAGCATTCCATTGGCCAATGAACATGCAACAAAAGGACAATAGATAAGGAACAGTTGGTACTGAATAGGATTTGTACAAAACTGAACCTATGCTGTAAATGTAGCTTCCTATCGACCTAACATCTTTAAGGCTCAATAATGAATGATTCCATGAAGACAGAGATGGGGGATCAATGACTGAGTGCTAGTGACCAACTCAATAGAATGAACCCTCTCTCATTTCATTGTGTGAAAATTGTGACAATCGATCTACCCACTTCCTTGCTCAAAAAAAGGCAAGGATGAGTCTCAAAAGGTCTGTGGCACTTAAGAGAAATGTACAATAATGCATGTATGATAAATGTCTTTAAAAGGTAAAAAGACTATAATTTCAACAATCATGTACACAATGTACACAGTCAAAACAGATTTTTTTTCTCTCTCTTCATGTCTGTTATGGTGTAAAACCACATAAAGCAGGTTCAAAAGCATGACAGTTGTGGGTATTTATTACATATATGATAAAAAAATGAAATTTGGTGTTGTACCACCCTCATCTTGACAGGTAATATGTTGCAAGAGAACACATCTGTTTCAGTCAGACTATTTCAAATTGTAAAAAAAAACAAACAAATAAAGAAACAAGAAACAGGAAAAGACAGATATATAGAAGTGTACGGGAAGAGTAGCCTGGCCACGCCTTCCTACACACTTACGCTCAATTATCATTTCCCTACGGAGCTAGTCTGGATTTCATCGCATTGAGCTTGTTGTCTCTGGTATCCGCATCTGATCAGCGAACAGTATGAGGCGTTGTGAATGATGAGCTAGAAATGCAGGCTATTAGTAAAGGGCAGATCCAATCCTTTTAAATTGAAACCCCCCTAGCAAACAATTGTTTCTCACTACCGAATATCCAGTATGTGTGTGTGTATGTGTGTGTACAGGGGGCTGTTTTTGTTACCAGGAAAGAGAAAAAATACACACCACCTTGCTGTGAATCTCTGTGAAGCTCTTTAGACCCTATACCTGTAGGCTACTATGTCTGTGCTTGCTGTAAGGTATTAGGTAATTGTGTGAACCTACACACACCTAGTAATGCCTCACCTACAGCATGCATAGACATCTGAGGCTCGTCATCTCTCTCTTTTACACATTTTGTGGGGGTGGAAGGAGGTGGAGGGGGGTTCAGGTTTGTGCTGGAATTCAAGTAAAGAATCTCTCCCGAGAGGGATCGGACTTATTCAGTTCCAACCAACACCTCGTCTCCTCACACACACTCTCACACAAACACACACAAACACACACACATACACTCATACACACACACTCTGCTGTCTCACCCACCATCGGTTTGCTTAATTAAAGCAGGTGTGCAGATTTGAGCACGTGAACAGAGACTGGTTGGTTAGATAGAAGGTGACCCCACCCAGTGCACCTGTCAAGGAGTAGCTGTATCCTGACAGGATGGAGAAGTCATGTGTGTTCTGGATGCTATAGATCAAGGCAGGCCCGTGCAGTCAAGCATATGATGAGATGCTGAGTGACAGACCGTCCATCTTTTAATCTCCCACTGCCCACAATAAGTCAAGAGTTTAACATGACTGCTGGTAGTAGCGCTTTATCCACCCTCTCACTCTCATTCTCTCTCTCTCTCTCGTCTCTCTCCAGAGCCCAGATGGTGTCAAGAGATGTCCCCGTTTTTCAAAACATGCCCAGAGAGTGACAGCAGCACCACCGCTGACTGAATTCAAATGAGGGATTTGCCTTTTGCTGTCGAGAGATCTGTGTTCATCTGCGTTCGTGTGAACAGGATTGGCCCTGGAGAGCCCCCCTCAAAGCATCAAAGACAGAGGGAAGCTAACACTTCTGATCTGTCTCGAGAGACATTTTGGTCCAACTGATTGCAGGTATCAAATTTCATTTTCAACATGTCCTCAGTTCTGTTTAGAGTAACCTGATAGTTGTTCACAATTATCTGACAAAGCTTATCAAGGCCAGTCTTCCAACCACCACCGCACCACAGAGTGGCTTATCAGCAACTTTCTTTCCTTTAAGTCATGTGAAAACATTATCCCCACCCTGAGTTTTCCAACAAAAACATAATAAATAAATAAAGCAGTCCATCTCCTACTCCTGGTAGTGCAATTTTGTGGGAATCTGCTGAGCTGGGGTATAATGAGTACATCGTTCCATCTTAGGTAACCACAGTCCCAGAGCTGCTTTAGCTCATGCTGCCCTTACCTCAGCTAGGGATTCAATAGGCATAGGTGTGTGTGTGTGTGTGTGTGTGTGTGTGCGTGCGCGCGTGCGGGTGCGAGCGTGCGTGCGTGTGTGTATCTGTCTTTCTGTGTGTGTGTGTGTGTGTGTCTGTGGGTGGGAGTAGAGTGGAGGGTTCTCATGGTACATCCCAAGGCACTGAGGAAACAGTAGTTTACACCTTTACTCAAACGCATGCATCCAATTTCAGATAGCAGGTTTGTGAGAAGGAATCTTACCCTGCGGGCAGACGTACGAGTGTGTACATCGATTATTCAGTTAAATGCAATTATAAGCTTGACCAACAAACCATATCTAACAGCCGTGAAAACAATGCCAAGGCAACCTAATCAATAGCCTGTTCACAAAATTGCAGGGGGGGGGTTAGTGCAGTGGAACATTACAGTGAGTCTATTCAGCAACCCTGTCCAAAGTGTGATAACACCGGTGGTGTGGTGCCATAATTTGTAATGGCTAGGCTTGCCTTGAAGTGATACTTCTTATGCTGACTGTCCCCGGCTAAATTGAAAGTCAGCAACAGAAGGACTGCCACAAACCAAGATTTTGGTCATTCAAATAACATCTGTTGCTGTTGGAAAGCCCACCAGAATAAGAAATGTCATTCTGCAATAACAGATTTAGGGCACTGCCATTTTTTCGAAGGTCAATACAATTCAGGTAGGGTACTTTTTGGGCAAACGGGCAAACATATTTTTGTATTCAGTAGGTAAACCCTGCAGTGCAGGGTTCAGACTGACATTCACAAAATTTAATTCCCTGTATTCATATCTCTGAAGGTTTCCTGACAACCGCAACTTGCCGTGCTGGATCCCAGCACTTCAATAATGGAAGGAACTGAATTATTGGAGAATGTAAAATTATGTACAAGGCAGACCAAACACAGAAATATACAGCTTGACAGCAACCCAGCTGTTGCATGTTTACCTAAAGAGATCTCGAGCAAGGTTTGGACTCTTTAAATGTCAGCCGTGCGCTCCAGCGCAAGCAGTAAACAGGCTGGTTTTGATGTGAATACACAGATCCTCTCCATGTTGTGGAATGCTGTGAGTGAGCGGATTACACCACAGGTCCCCTCTGTGTTCTCTTCCTTTGCCCCCACATAATGATTTTCCTTCTGCCATGGCTAAACTGGGGGACTCAGGCATCTGCAGCCTGCTTTATGGTGTCCCTCTGCTCTGTTTCCTAAGGCAGCTCCCTGTGGCCCTGCAGCTGAATATAACATATTTATACAGTACACGGAAAGAAATATACTTACCGGTATGTTTTATACATTGTCATATAAATACTCAATATTTATTTTTCAGGGAAAGAGAGATTCTGCCTGTCAACTGTTTTGCATGAACACAGTGTGCATAAATGCGAACCTGTGAAAGTGCTTTCTGTGCTCCAAGGAATAGCAAGATGCTGCATATAGTCTATTTGTAATGCACAGTATTTTGCTGCTGCAAATGTTGGTGTGGTCTGCAAGTAGTGCTCTATATCCTCTATTCTGAGGAAATCTGAGATCTGAGATGTGTGTGTGTGTTCGCTCTGTAATCTCCAACTTTGTGAACTAGCAAACCTCTTCTGTGTCCCAATTTTAGACAATGGTGGATCTGAATATACAGAATGAAGCATTGTAATGTTTCTTTTGATCTGACAAATTTTTAATGTATTCATGTTCAAAGCCACTTGTGATGGCTGAGGATTAGACATGAAAAAAGACTAGTTGTTCATTAATGAAAAAAAAAATGTTCTGCATTTCTGAATGTATTCTCTTTCATCTTTACAGAAACAGACCCTCAAGCGTGTTTGTTTATGGTGGAATGTGTTACTTACTCTTTGGAACGGTGTAGCCAGGAGCCATTTTTCATGCCGCACAATAAATGTCAATTATTTATAATTCAGATGGGCTATTTCAAATTCATTACAGATCTCCCAGTTAAATTGGATTGTGAGCAACATTAAGTCAAAAAAAAAAAAAGGAATGCAACAAAATATGATATGTTCTCCAAACTTTGCCATCTTCTTCTTATCTGTCTAATGCTCCTCTCTCCTCTCTGTTTTAAATTTAAATGGAATTAATCAAGCTGAATTTAAATTGAATTTCAAAATGTTTTGATCCTTATATTTGCCAAAGAACATTTTATGGCTTCTGTTAATGCAGTACTCTGCAGTCAGCTACCCAGGCTGGCTGTTTTGATTCATTACCGTGTCTCAGCTCTAAAGGGCACCAGCTTTATGGCTGAACCAGATCCTATGCAGTGTAACAGAGACTGCTGCTGGCCTCCCTGTCTGTATTTCACATCTTAGTACAGGCTTGATAAAACAGCACCCAAATATCAATACAGATCTATTCTTATGCACAGAAGAGCTAGTGCACAAAAAGCTAATTTTGTTCAGATAATCAGTTCCTACCAGCTTTGTAAATGTGTTTGATTGCACACCTGCACTGAATGCCAACAAAACAACGAGACAAGTTTGCAGACTTGGCAAGGCTTTGGTACTATGCGATTCTCCCATCTAGTTTCAAATGTGTCAGTATTTTAGATCTGCCTTATAAATTATGGAGTTTAAAATAAATAAATGCACATATAAATAAATAAATGTGACAAAGTTCAGAACTGCAGGGGTAAGGATATCAGTACCTCTTAAATCTTAAATACAGCTGTGCTGGTTGATTCCCTAAGGAATTTCCCCTGCAATTATGTGCTGAAGTGACAGCCCAACAGAAAAATTGCCTCTCTGCCGGCAACATTTCTGCAAGGTCTGACACTTACTGTATCAAAGATGTGGGGATCCAAATCTAGCTGTACTTTTCAGAGAAGAAGAAAATAGAAAGAAGAGAGGAAAGAAAATCTCCACAGAGCTGAAAGAGCTGAAAGAGAGGAGAGATGGGGGGGGAGAGTGGAGGAGGGAAGCAAATTTGATCAGTCGCACGAACACAGACTTTTTTTGAAAGCAAGCAATGTTTCCCTCAGGATCGCAAACAACCCAACATTGCACAAGCGCCTTTGAATAGCCAACGCAAAAACATGAAAAACACACACACAAACACACACACACACACACGCACACACACACCTCTGTTCAAAGAGCTCACAGAGGACAAGGATGTTTCAGGAGCTGTGCCCAAATGTTTCCATGTGAACTTTAGCTTGCAGCCTTCCCACATCCCATGAATCAGACAGCTCTGCAGGACCCTTCCCCTGAGCAACCCCCCCTTATGACAGTGTTTTTCTTCTGCTTTCTTGTGGCTCAAGCTCAATGCTTTGCAGATACAGGGAGGAGGGAATAAGACCAGGATAGAGTCTCAGAATAATACACCAACTGAGAGAAAATGTTTGCCAACACCTCATAGTCTTTATTTTTTTTTTCTCTCTCTCTCTCTCACACTTTCTCACTCATTCATTCACTCACTCACTCTCGCTCTTTCTTCCGGATCTGGATCTCAGAGACATGAGATCAGTTATTGCCAGTATAGAAAACTAAGCCAAAAAATCTTGCAAGACTTTCAGGTTCATCCTGAGGGGAAAAAGACTATAATGTGGTTTCAACTACACATCATAACAATTTGTATTTGTATCTACATGAAAAGTATAGAGCTTAGCTTAGCTCCGGTTGACTTTTATTGCATAAAGGAAACATGTCATTCAGTAAAAAAACAATGATGTAATAAATGTAATGTAATAAATTATATCTAATAAATAAAAGTAATAACTAAACTCTGCCCATTCTGAGGTATTCTGGGCCTGATGTGTTATGGCAGTACAAATAGGCCTATCATATTTTTCCCAAATAATACAAATACTGTGCCAAATACTGTTGCTTTTAGTGCATCAGGTAAACAACAGTCATCACCTCCCATCCCCGTCCTCTATCACATAATTCAGTGATGTTCAAACAGAACACTTAACCTTGCACAACCTCTGAAGAGCGAGCGTGATGAAGCTTACACACAAAACATGTTTTTCACTGCAATTAAAAATCAGTATAGCTTTTCCAGTGTGTGGTGGTTACAACTGTCTCAATACTGAACAGTATCATTCAACAGACACCATTACTGTAGGCTCTGGCCTTTTTGACCCATTATTCAAGGTCACCGCGTGCTGTCAGTATAAAGACAAGAAAGAGAAAAATCTGTACAACATAGCAAACCAGCAGTTAAACCTGAAATCTGATGAAATCTGAACTGAACTCAGCTTCCCTTGACACCAACTGATTTGCTACTCATATGCAAGCATATGCAGATAGGCCAACATTACCCAGAAAAGTGGATCTTCTATTTCTTGTAATTCTCACATTCTGTTTGCAGTGTGACATCTTTGCTATATCTAGATATACTTTTAGGTTGATGTTGCAAGAGAACCACACGACAAGTTGGCAAATACCTTTGTACATCTGGACCTGTGACTTATCACCGATTCTCATTCTCACCAGATGTTCTCACAAACTTTGTTGGTACCTCACCTGCCTTATTTCCCCTAAAGCATTGAAGACAAAACAGAGCATAGTAACTGAAAATAGTTCTTCTCTCTCTAATCTCCATTGGCTAAGAGCAGTCTATTTGCTGAATTGCAGTACAGGCTCCTGCATTGATCTATTAGCATCAGTGGTTGCTGATACGTGTTTAGGCCTACCTCTATACTCAGTGTTTTAGAACTGAAGAGAGAGAAATTGCAAGAACAGAGTTAGAGAATGGAAAGTGGAGCCTTCCATGCCAAGGTCTAGGTTCCCTGTTGTGGGCGTTCAGGTTGAACAGCAGTGTCTCATCAGATTCCATTTTGTAACCGAGCCCTGCAGTGCAGTCTAAATTACACCTGACTCCTCAGGAGCACAGCACAGAGCCATTCACCCAAATACCCTCAATTAGGAGAGAGGGAATAGACAGAAGCCCATACTCTTCTATTACGATACTTTATCTGCACTTTGGAATAGGACTGGTGGAGAGGGGTGCCTCATCAAAAAAAGTAATGTAAACAGTCTGTTGCCTGACCCCCTCCCCCCCAAGCATCTTCATCTAAAAGAGAATGTTCTACCTTCATTTTTGCTCATATGCCTTGAATTTTTCATAATTTTGACATATCTAAGAAACTAATTTTGTTTCCCACTAAACACATCTCACAAAAAAATGACACAAATTATCCAGAAATGCCAGAAGAAAAAAAAACTGTTGAGGCACTGTTAGCTGAAATAATTTCACCTTGTGCTTCAGGTTATGTGGTTGAGGAGTCTAATGTAATTTTGAGATGTAAATGTTAAGCTCATTCAATTAGGAGTGTTGCAAGCTAAAATCAATGGGCAACACACGAGAGCTGCCTTATCTTGATGTCGGTGCCTAAGACACATCAGACATTTTGATGATCTGATGATGTTTTCTTAGGTCATTTCATTTGACACATTGGTGCTTCATCTTGGCTCCATGATCTCTCATACATGTTTGATCCAGAGGCAGTTGGCTTCCAGCGTCTGGCTGCAGTAAAGCAGCATAGCCCCAGCAGTACACATGCATAGCTTTGCTCTGTCTCAGCCTCAGCTGTCTAACATGGTTAAGCACAGTATCTTTGTGCACTGCAGTGGAGTGTAAGCTGGCCCCAAACCATCAATTCACATTCAACACCTTTACTTCGGTTTGACTCTACAGCCTGGGCAGCAAGCAAATGTAGTGGCTTTTATCTGTTGGTGAAGGATCCATTAGCATTTATTCTGTCTGTGTCTGCCCAAATCAATGTAAACTAGATGTAGTTTGACCATTTTCTTTGTTATACTCTGCATTATAGAAAAGTTAGGTCTCGTTGAAATATTCCATGAGTGGCGATAGCCAGGCCAACACTCATTCTTTCACTGCTAATATTCACTCAGAGTTTTGCATTTTATTATTTTGACGTCACATTCAAGTCATTCAAAGCAAGATAGCAGTGATTTCATGACATTTCATTTGGCAGTTGTTGAGTGAGAAAATGGACTGTGAAATTTGGGAAATGGATTGTGATTGGGAAAAGTATTGTGCTCACACTGTGTACATACAACCTCTCTCACTTAGCTTGACTGTTGTGAAAGAGTAAGCCAAGTTGCTTGGAAACAAGAAATGCTAAAAGATTGGAACTATCTTTGAGGCTATTTCTTGAGATCCACAATACAAGCCTCATTCCAACGGTCACACCAATTTCAATACGCTTAACTGCTAGGCCTGCCATTACTCTTAATTGTACATACACTACACATTATACTGTGTGCACATACTATGGGCCAGAGCAGGTTCAGTGCAAATTGTAGTATAGGATAATATAGTGTAGTACCACAATCTTGGTAATGTGTTCCACAAAATGGTAAAATGACACAAACATGAAACCAAACCTTGTTTGTATATAATAAAATTAGGCACAAATTATTTTGGAAATATTTAGAAACAATCAAATGCAGTCTCAAAATATAACTCTTTCGTTGTACCGCTGAAGTGAATGATTTACTGCGTACAATAATAGAGGATGTCAATCTGAGAAGAGTGGTCTATGCTCTGCTAGTTCTGTTTACTCATAATAAATTTGCTCATAATGTCTCCAACTGTCGAATGCATAGTGGAAACCATCTGAATTTATACCTGGTTGTCTACCCAAGGAATAATCCCCACGGCTCCAGTCTGCTGAGGCAGCTTAACTTCAAACGTAGCAATTACTTGAACAAATGACTACAGCTCACCTATGTAATCCAGAAATGCACTGAATGAATCATTAAAATCAATGTACATGTGTAAGTGGTTCATGATTCTCAAGAGAGATGGGATTTTTTTTTTGTTATTAATTTCTATTCTGGAGCAAAATACCATGTGTATGTTTTTCTGTAAGTAGGGGGTGGCATACTGGTGTATATTCAGTTCATGCGGGAAGATCAAATCCAAACTTGCATGCGAGAAGTGCTAACGTTCGATTTGATGATTTTTTTGGCCATTTTAAAGTGTTCACTGAGTCTTGGCAAAATCCAGCCTGAATCGATACGAATAAAATGTCATGCTGAGGGCTTTCCTTACAAAGTCATCGATAACACTGTGTGGGCCTTTTATGTTGTTCAATTTGTGATGTAACATGATTTGCAGTGATCCCGGCACTCTATTTTTTCCTTATCTGGCATAATTGGCTGAAAACACTAAGTATTGATCTTCATTTTTGAGAATGCTTTATTCCCATAGTGGAATGAAGCTCAGCAGGTGGTGCCTATCTTGAGGCTCAAATCCTTTATGCACGCTAGTCAGACTTAAATTTCATTCCATGTATGATTAGATGAGTAATCCTATTCAGCTATATATTGACTGCAGCAAATATAAATGTGGTTACTGGACAGCATGCTCACTACACTGCCTCAGTAAATTTGATTCTTGTAAACTATAGACTAAAAGGTATTTTGAACAACAGGTAAATACTACAGAAATATCTTACCACATAATTTGCACAAGGTTATGTACACATACTGTATGTCAACCCATCTCAAAGCATGAAAGCATGAAAAATCTGAAGAAAACATAGAATACGTAAACTTAGATTCTAAAGGAACTGGCCACAACCTTTCGTAAGTCATTTGAAGCAATTCGACTACATGACTTCAGGATAACATAACATTCAGATAAGTCAGTGCTGGTCAATAGCCATTGCAAACAACAAAGTTGCTAACTTAGCCATATAACTGTATTTATCCCAATGCTACATAGTGAATACGTTTCAGTTGGTTTCAGTAGTTAACTTCTGCATGTATTCAATGCTAAAATAATCCCATTCATTAGCATTTTTATTTAAAACAAATTGAGTTTCATTATTACAAATGGGTAAACATGTTTTGGGATTTGATTGATGGCTGCATCAGCTTCATCAACAAGTCCTCTCACTGATGATTCTCAGTGAAAAAGGATTTCAGGAGCTTTTATCTCCTTCTCGTCTGATTTAGTCTTCTAAAGTGCTAATTGTTTTTCCCTTTATCTCAGCAAGTTACCCACACCTGACCTTTTAGTATAATTAAAGCCATGTATCACATTAAATCTCGTCTACATTGTAACCAATAAACACACAAGGCCTATGCATAGTGTGTGTGTGTGTGTGTGTGTGTGTGTGTGTGTGTGTGTGCATGTGTGCCTACCTGTGTGCGCATATGTGTATGTGTGGGTGTGTTGTTTTCAATTTTGTCATCCATGTACCATGGCATGCCTTTTTTTAACACGTATGTTACATTAGTTCAGCCTGTTAACCTTATGGCCAGGTTGGCTCTTGAGTGCATAAGTATGATATGAGAATTCTGCTTTATTAATCAGATAAATGTAATGCATGGGTGAGGTGCATGACAGAAATACCGTGAAATTACGTGTCACTGCGGCAGGGCCTGTGAAATTGTCTTGCTGCTGGTGCCCGTCTTATGAATGCCCCCTGTGTGACCTTTAACTGCCAATACCCATTCCAGGGGCTCGTGGACATTGCCTGGTGGCATAGTGTTGGCCAATTAAATCCATCTATTGCCTCGGGATGGATTCCAAAAGCCGACTGGCGTAAAAACCAACCAAGTCTACGAGGGAACAATTGGTTCCATAATCCTTTAGAGACCTGGAACACGTCATTGGCAAACTGCTGTGGTTAGCCATCCCTGATAGCAAATGCATCAGAAGGCTATATCTGTAAACATCATCAGGATCCAAACTACTGGAAATTCATGTCACATTTCTTTTTGGAAGTATTCAAAACATGTTTACTTTTGTAATTTAACTTGGAACACAGAAAGTCACTCAGTTTATTACTGGCGAGGCATGGATTGCATTGACAATTTCTACATTGTGGTAAATGGTTGATGAATTAACTTGTGAATGGTGCTCTGGCAGGAAAGACATTTAGTCTTAGTCTCCACAGATTCACAAAATGCCCCCATAGTAAGAAATGTACGTTAGTGGGCCAGTAACTTCCATAATGTAACAGCCAAATGTTGTGTTTATGTTTTATTTGATTTAGCAGATGCTTTCATCCAAAACAACTTACTAAACATCTACACTACATTCACAAAAAAGCCTAATAAGGCATGCATAATCACTTTGTTACATTCATTATATTTCTTAATGTTCATAATTTAATTTTCAAGGCCTCATCTTAGTCAGTAGAGACTTAATATGAACCATTACTAGTCATTTTCTCAATATTAAATCTTTTGAAACCTTGATTATGCTGCCATGATGCAAATACAGCATTCTATGGTTGGTATACCGTAGTGCCTTTTTCCTGTAAATGGGAAATTGTCGACTGGTGTGTAGATACACCATGAAAGTCTCACACTCCAAACTGAAATGTGTTTCTGGCCTGGATGCCACTGTGAGACAATGTGAGACTGATTGCCTGGCTGTTGGGGGGGGGGGGGGTTGTGCGCTGGACTTGACCACCCATCACTTTGCGAATTACAGGTCCCTCGCCTCCCCCATGGTGAAAATATTACACTCTGATTATTGCAGTACCCCAGGGGCTAATAACATGCCCAGGTCTATTCAGCTTTGATTAGAGGGGCTCACATAGTGTAAAAGAGCACTCGATGGGAGACACTAGCCACACTCTATGTGACAATGTGTGTGTGTGTGTGTGTGTGTGTGTGTGGCAGGAGGCACTAACTGTAAGGCTACACAGCACTAAGGCCAGTTTAGACTGAAGATTAACAAAAAGACAAAACCATTTTAGAGGAGTTGTGGAGGTGTGAATCAAACGTTTCATGTCGTTGCAAGCAGCCCTCGCATCACATTCAACATGTCAAATTCAAGTCAAATTGCAGGTTCAAGGTTTTAAACCGTTTTTACCTTACAGCTTTTATGACGCAATGTCACTCAATCAGTCCAGCAGAGATGTCAGGGGGGATGGAGAATGGAGAGAAATACTTAGCTCCGCAGCGTGCTCAGTTTCAGTCATAACGGAAATGCTTCTAAGTCAATAAAAATTTACATACATTTTCATACAGTTTGCCATTTAGGAACTAGTAACTAAATGGTCAGCTTGCTAGTGAAAGCATGGTTCCTTTTAGAATTGTTGCATTGGTTTCAACAAGTTGCTGGTTTTTACATTTATGCATTTGCTCAAGGGCACAACAGTGGCAGTTGGGATTTGAACCCACAAGTTTTCAGGTTACTTGCATGCCAACCAGGTTCCTTAACCACTACGCTACCACCATCCCCGATTTTAGAATGGTTTTTAGAATGTTGCAGCTCATCTCATCATGAACCTTGGGTGTGTCCAACCCTTTAGACGCAGTAGCAGTAGCAGTAGCAGTAGCATGCTCTCTGCTCACTAGCCCCATAGTAGACTGTTCCTACCAGCATTCTTTGTTTATGATGGCTAATTGTCACATGGGGTGGGAGATCTGAGGCCTCATGCTGAGAGCACAAGTGAGTTTGTAGCCCTTTAGGTGAAGCTTTATCGTATATCACAGTGGAAGCTGCATGGCAGCAAAACAAACAAACAACAACAGAAAAAAACAATAAACAAATGTGAATCTGCCTCAGGCTAGAATGTGCTCAATGATTTGATTTATAAATGTGTCCCTAGGTACCCAGCATCCATTAAAATGATGGCTAAGGGATCAATGACATTAATAGTAAAAGGCAAACAAAATGGTGTGTAAGGTAACAGATGTTGAAAGCATTTAGCATTAGGGTGCTGGCTTTGTGAGAAAGGTAGCCATGGAAAAAAGCACTTCTCAGTCCACTTAATTTGTCTCCAAGGACCTTCAAAACAGTCAGTGAACAGATTGGCTTATCCTTAACCTGATTTTATGTTAGTGGACCACAAATATTATTTCCCCACAAACACAATACAGGTTGACATAGAGACCTGATTGCATAGTGTGTTGACAGCCTCTAGAAAATTCCTGAAAAGGTACTATCCGATTGATGTTGCTAATTGCATTTATAGCAAGATCACTCTGCTTCTTTTATTAGCAGTGAGATTTTTGATTGTATGTGGGTACAGTCATACGAAACAAGTGAGGCTGTATCCACAGTCAACTAGTATGGCAAATATAGAACACTGAGGCAAGAAACTGAAGAGGAGGAGTCCAAACCCTTAAGCCATGGACTGTGTATTGAGAGCTACAATTGCCCTGTGGTGAAGGATGTATTTTTCTTGGTGGGGGTGTCGTATTCAAATGCAATTTCCCAAACTCTCATCATGTTGTTGGGGCCGAAGTAAGAAGCAGTCCAATATGTGGTGTGGCATTTCCAGCCGCATTCCAATTCAATTGGCATTCAATTCAGACTAAACTGGAAAAAAATAATAACCCAAATTTGCTGACACAATGCTTGTGTTTGCCTCTCCGGCTTCCTGCCATTTAGTATTGAATTTCTAGCCTCCGAAAAGAGCATAGATGAGCTACAGACACATACAAATTGCATACAGTTCTCTCCTATTTTAACCCTTTCAGTTCTCAAGTCACTGCTTCCTCTGTCAAAGTGTGCATAGTGCAATCCATCCTTTAAACTAATACATGGTGTGTTTTTGTCAGAAATGTGGTTGAGCTACCTTGATTGCCCCCACTAATGAAATCCACATTTAAGGAGCTAATGTATGTGGAGTTTGGTAGTCTTCTAGCTGTCTTGAACACAGACAAACAGCTGCTTACTTGCACTGAACCTTAATGGTGACAGGGCATGTGGTACTGCATAGTGAAAGAGCTGTCCCGTTGTTCTATTTCACACATACAATCAAATCTGAGTTTAGCTACAAATACTGTTTGTTTGAGTTCACAAAAATAATTGTGATTGGTAGGCTAGTTATTTTGTTTGAGGATGGCTCTCTGTGTTTATTGAGATGTCTGTGGTGAAGCTGGAAACACAGGGTTGGGAGATGAGAGGCAGTGCGAGCTTCAAAGTTTGGGAGTTTGTACAGAGTGTAATTCTAGTCCCCTGCCAGCGTCAGCAAGATTTTTTAATTGCTTGAGAGGATTATAGGAACAGCTCACACTTTTTAGCAAAAATCTAAATAATGCAACACCTCAGAGTGAGGCACCAGTATTATTTAATCAGTTATAGGTTCTAGTCCATGCCTGCATTGTTAGACTTTTTTCTCTGGGCAAGGAGGAACGTATTGAGGGATTGAGTGCTATACTGTCTGTTGCTAATGTACAGTGAGCTGCTCAACACATTTCCAGAAATAATCAACAAATGTTTCATCAACAGTTAATTCAAGACAGGGACAACTACATGTCTTTTGAAATGCATAACATAATGTATAATACTAATGACTCTGACTACTAACAGATGTTATCTCTCTTGCCAGTATAGCATTCCAGCCTGACATCAAATGGATTTCATGGTTTAGATATTCTACTGGGGTTGGTGATTCTGTTTGTAATGTAAATATGTGAGGCAGTGAAAAGTCCACTATGTAAGCCATCCCCACCAGTAGCAGTAGCCTACATTGGAACATCACTGAATCTAGGTCACTCTGCATGCTTGTGTGTTGTCATCTCAAGAAGAAAAACAGTCTCTGAGAAGTGTTTGATTGGCTGAGAGATCGATGAAGACATGACATTCAAAGACAGGGAGTCTGGGAGACCAATGTCAAAAGCATGCAAGTCAATGGCACACAATCAGGTGTCATTCTCCTTAAAACAATTGTGACAAATTGATGATACTAATGCAACTGTGTTGTGTGGTGTGTGAGACAGGAAACAAGCCAGTGTTGACATTCAAAATTACACCGCAATGCATCTAAATATACAAAAACAAAAACGTATGGCCACTTTTCCATTTAAAAAACATACCGCTGGGTGTTAATCCAATAAGCAGATGAACATCTCATGTTGTTTGCTGGTCAACATTAGAAAAGGAACCAAACATAAGTGATGACAGACCATGCTAATTTAGCACAACATGCTAATAAGTAACTGATTTAAAGTCTGAAATAGAATTAAGATATACATGAATGAAGGGACTCTGAGGTCATAATTACAGAAGTGAGTGCAAACACATTCCACCTCTGCTGCTTTGTGTTTTTGCGCTGCCCAGACTACACACTGACATGAAATATTAGCATATCTAGCGATTTGCTAATGAGTCACATATTTCTGGAGCTTCATGCATGTTGAGGTACCAGGGGAGCCTGGGAGGCTAAAATGGAATATGGATTTTTCTGCAACCCTGGCTCTTGTGCACAGGGCTTCTCGAGAGGCCGCTAGACTACCTGATTGGGATTGGGATGGTGATGGGAGAAGTGGGCAGGTGATGAGGTTGTGGTGGTGGGGGTGTCAGCTCAGGGTTACATGCCTCTCGGGTCTCGCACAGGCCGTTTTCCAAAACGGGGAAGCTCACTTCACTCACTTTCTTCAGTCCATTGGGCAGCCAATTTGCGCTCTTGAATGAGGCTGGAGCAATATTAATGCCATAGTGATCACAGCAGTGTGTAAAAACAATCAGAAGAGGTCAAAGGGTATAAAAGACTTGGAGAAACTTGGAAAAATATCAAGGGGGTTTTTGTGGAAACCTTTTTTTGGATTTGAGTATTGATTTTTCCAAGTAAATAACGTCAAAACCCTGGGCTGTTGTGATGACTCTGCCACAGCCGTCTCCTGCACACCAGACAGTACATTTCACATTTTACATATTTCTCACTCTCTGAGGGTATTTCTTTGCTACCAATGATTTTCTGCCATTCGGCCTGATAGCTTCACTTCAAAGATAACTGATGTATTTTCTTTTGCCTTTTGTAAATGGAAACTGCTCTCACACTGTTTTGCTACAAGGTCAGAGTAACCGTCGAGGGTGTTTTGTGAAGAACAAACATGTGATAATTGATTTAACTACGTCCTGCTAAGCCCATGCCTAGCTTGAGGGGGGGCTGGAGCGGCTGTGTTATCACATCCAAGCTTATTTGGACTGTTAATTTGATGAAGCATTATGTCGAGGAACCACAGGGAGGCTGGCATGATGAGGGAGGAGATGCACACTTCTATCAGTCAATGGATTACTCAGTGACACTCACAGATGAGCGTGCCCTCTCTCTCTCTCTCTCTCTCTCTCACACACACACACACACTCACTCACTCACTCAAACACACATCCACACACACACGCACACACATACACACACACAGGAAATTAAGTAGATATAACTTTAAATTGACATGTATGTTCTCTCAGAGTGTTCTCGCCCGATAGGGGAGAATTAGCAGTGTATAATTTACTTACGTCAGCTGACAAGGACGCATACCGGATATATTTGCCAATTTCAGTGAAAGCATATGGCAAACCAATATAAGAGCGATGAACTATATGAGTAAGTTTACAAAACTGTTTTCCTGACAGATCTTTATCTGAAGATATTGCTTGCATACAATGCAAATTACATGCAGAATCATACCAACAGGTAATCACAGGAAAAACAAACAAATCAGCTAAGAAAACACAGAAGTGTGTGCAGCTTGCTGTATCACTGACCCTGAACTAGTGCATGAGAGCATAACATCCTCCTTTGGCACCCTCACATTATCCAGCCTGTCATGGGGTCATAGAAATACTCACTAACACACACGCACACACACACACACACACACACACACAGCTGCCATCTTGGCTCTGTCTGTGCCCTGAGGCAAACAACGGGCAGCTTTTTGTCCATTTTATTTCCTGTCTCTTGTTCCGGCATCCTCAGAGCTGACATGGTCTGACAGGGAGAGACATACAGCCAGACAAGGAAGGCAAAGAGAGAGAAGGAGAGAGAGAGAGAGTGAGAATGACATTCACACACAGTCTGAGGGCTGCTGGATTTGCAATCATGTGCCAGATGCTGTCGCCTGGGCCCTGAACCCTCCTCTCCTCCCCAGGCCTAAAAGTGAGTAGTATGGATTTCCAGTCGCTTGGCATTAGCCTTCGACTCAGTCCTCCTCCATTACCGAACAAGCGCTCTCAGTCAAGAGGCTCAGGAGGAGAAAGGAGGAGTGGAACAAAAGATGAGATGAGCTTCAGAGAAGGACAGACAGACAGAGAGAGAGAGAGGGAGAGAGGATGTCAGAGAGGCTAGAGGATGAACGAGAGAGATAAGGTGCAGTGGAAGGGAGATGATCAAAGGCTCCCAGGCAGGAAAAGCAGATGATGATGACAGGAACCTAGGTAGCCAAAAACAGGAAGAGAAAATAATAGAGAAAGAGTGTGATGAAGAGGAAAAAAAGGAAAGAAATGAAAGAAAGCTGCAGGGAGTAGGCAAATGGATGGAGGGAAAGAAGAGAGAGAAAGAGAGAGAGAGAGCGCAAAAGAGAGAGAAGCAGAAGTAGTTGAGAAAATGTCTTGTCACTAGCACAATAGGTGGAACCCAAGACCATCTCTTGGGTCTATTAAAACCCTATAATATGCCTATAATAGATTTATTTGATGGTGTGTCTGATTAATACCCCATTAAAATGGTAATGTCCAGGGGATAACAGGCTTATGATATATGTAATACGTAATTTTATCATGCACATGGTGGGAGCCTCAATTCTTGTGCTAAATAAGAGTGTGGGATATTGAAAGCATCTACCTCCATGCATTCACAGACTCTCTCCCTCTCTCTCTCTCTCTCTCTCTCTCTCTCTCCTCAAGCTCATAGATGAGAGGAGAAGAGCAGCCCAGAGAGGTGCTGTGTGATCAATATGGAGCCCAGTGTTGTTTATGTGTTGCTTGAGAAAAGTGCCAGAGCAACCCCTATTGGCTAGTTTAGGTAGGGTTTACACTGAGAACTCCCGACCTTCCATGGGTAACTCACTGGTGATTTGAAGAACAACACAGTCAGTGTGTGTAGTTTTGTGATGACAAATGCCTTGTTATCTCAACATCTGATGATGAGAATAGCAGCCAAGTTATTATATATTCTTGAATAGTAAGTGGTAAGGTACTGGTAAAAGGCACTGACATCACCAGCTGCCAGCCGAGTGTGTTGTTAGTACAACACTTGCCAATCATAGGAATTATTATCTCTGTTTTCATCCCTCATTAGGCGGAGCTGATTCTACAGCCTGGTGCACACTCTACCTAATCACAATAACGCAGAGACAAGAAAGGAGAATATGAAGGTCACAGTAAGAAACATGTTAAAGCATAGAATAAAGAACTCAAGCGCTGCTGTTTTTACACTTGAGAGCTACAAATTAGAGAGATGGGTCAGAGAGGTACTCTGGCTTAAAGGCTCCAAGCAGACTAGAGCATAGAAAAGGATCTGAGTAGGTGTTTGTGTGGTGTACTGAACAACACAAATACTACAGATTGAGAGAAGGTCTAAAAGATCACGTGGCATGAGTTAGATTGATAGACGACATGAATCTGACAGGTTGTCAGGTAACTGACCGACTGGCTAGCCTGACCTTCTGAGATCTGTACATTTGCAATCCTACCTCATTGTGAACAAGTCATTTAGATGTACAAATTGATCTATTCTCTTTTTAAGCAGGAGGCATGTTGTGGATGTATCCGCAAGGACACTGGCACAGGATCCACACAGAACTGTTTTGCTCTAAACTGTTTTGTTCCTCATTTTCATTCAGCTTGTACTGCAATTCCATATTCTGTTTGTATCACTTTTCATTTACAACCAAAATGCATATTTCAGTAATATTGAACAGGAAATATCCGTGCTCTTTCAGTTGTGTTTCGCCCCAGAGCTCGGATTTTGTGAAGGGGTTCAAATTACCTGCCTGTTTACAAATGCATTGCCCTGCCTTGCAAGAAAAAAAAAGCAGCTTTTCAAAACATGACGCTGCGGGGCTGTTACTTCCAGGGAATAAAAATGGAGAGATCAATTGAGCAAGAAAAGAAAAAAAGAAAGAACAGGCGTCAGTCTTGTCAGAAGGCAAGTTTCTCTTTTCTGTACACATAAATATCTGCCATATTCACAGCACAGTGTTTTCCTCACCTGTGCCCATCCCTCACATTGTCATCTTGTTTTGTAATGCGACAACTGCCTCTAGCAACTGCAGCAGCGGTGGGTCCGCTACTGACAGACAAAAATGCCAGCCATTCGGATGCCCATCAGGCACAAGCACAGTGACATCCATCTCGCTTCTGTCTCTGCACTCACTCCTCAAAGATCAGTACGAGAAAGAAAGAGAGGTTCATAGAAAGTAACAAAAACACAATACTCGTATTCACATCTATTCAACTGAGTTTGACTTTTTTCTTTTATTAGTAGTGGTATTGTACATTGCGTGGCTGAGGAAGTTTTGACAAGTGTTCCCTGACATGTGGAGGGTATATCTGGAGGGTATTGCTAGTTCTTTATGTTAGTTACTAGGATAGAACATGGCATATTGTGTGCAGCTCTGTTTCCGTCACAGTTAAATGTGAATAATACATAGTTTTTTTAAAAGTTTTTTTCATCGTACCACCTACTGTGTTACACTTTTTCTTGCCCCCACAGTGAATACAACACATCTGACATCAACTTTTAGATGTTGTCAGCAGCAAGATGCAGCTCTGAAGAGATGTCAGTGAGAGAAGACTAATTGACACCTCCATAGCATTACACTCAATTACAACTCTTCCCCACTCAAAGCAGGGTGAAATAAACACAAGTTACAACAAGAGTAATAGACCAGACAGACAAAGGCATTTTTGCATCCCTAGGCTTTGACCTCTGAATCAAATGGATTTAATGTGGAGAAACATCATTATAATAATAGAATATACTGTACAACCACAGATAAAGCCCCTAAGCCATGAAGTCATGAATACATTTTAAATATAACTTTGACAAAGACAGTAGTGATGGCTGCACCAGAACAGGTGCAGTCTCTCCAAGTATGGTCTTATGCTGTTGGTACAAGTGTAGTTGCTGCTTTAGTATCTTTTTCTATACCACTGACAAATCAACCACTGCTTTATGGCAGCTTAGGACTGCTGGCGATCCCCCTGCTCTCCATAACCCATATATAGCTCAGTGGCCTGCATCCCTCACAAAGACTGTGGCATCCGTGGTGAACAGATAAATGCCCAAAGGGAGGCAAGCACAAGAGAGAGCTGGAGAGTCATTCAAGGACACGGACCACACTGGGTCTAAACTCTGGGTAATATGTCATCTGAGGGGGTCAGGCCCTTGAGGTCCCAGAGGTGTGCCTCATCAGGGACGCAGATGGCCAGGAGCGAGCCACAGCGCCACTGGGTCACACATATACACCTCTACTGGATATGTCTGTGCCCAACATTACTCAGTAGGCTGCCTGAGTGAGTCACACACATATACCTCTACTGGATATGCCTATACCCAGCATTACTCAGTGGACTGTCTGACTGGACCCTGGGCTTGCTCACAGAGCCTTTTCAGGGTACACTGCTGAGTGAGTACAAACACACACACACACACACACACACACAGAAAACTCGATTGGGATTATAAAAATTATATATGGTGACTTATATGGTCCTTACATTTTTCTGCTAGGCCAGATAGGAATCTTATCATGTTTTCCACAGACTTTCCCATATGGGCACTCTATTTCTCTCCTTCTCTCTTTCTCTCACACACACACATTCATCTTGGTCAAGTGATGTGGAAGAAATAAGTACATGAACACACATAGTGTGTCAGGCATAGGAATACCATCACATGACCGACACTGTACTCTGTTAAGTCATGTTTTGTTTGTAAGTTGCATTTCCCTGGTGTTTATCTTGTTAAACTTCCATAATTGCAATCAATTTACATTTGGAGAATTGATCTCCACATTTATTGACTGAATGTAAGAACAATTATCTTAAATTTGCACACAGGTATGCAAAAAACACCACCCATGCATGTGAATGTGTCCCAAAGCCTGGCGATTTGTGATGCCTGGTACAGAAATGGGGAAAAGCATTAGTCTAGTAAACTGCTCTGTAAACATTATTATTCACGGTGGCTTTACAGCTCACATAGAACATATGCTCTCTCCCCTCTCACCTCCCCTCTCTTTCTCATCCTCTCTCTCTTTCTCATCCTCTCTCTCTTTCTCATCCTCTCTGTCATTCCCTCCATCTCCCTCAACAGAAACGGTGTCCTTTGGCTCTCAGTCCATAATGCTGGTAATTTCAATTAAAGCCTCTGGCATCTGATATAATTAACATCTTGTAGCCGAGAGGTACTAATGGATTTTGTTTGCACAATTTACCTCCCAATTGATTTCTGTCTATGTGTTTGAGACCCGGGATCTCCGCTGAGGAGGCCAATGACGGCCCTGTCTGGGCCTAGCCGACTCTGGCGGCATTGTTCTGTTTTGCGTAATTACACATAGCCGCCACCGAGATAATGGATTATGCACATCTGGCGTCAATAGGCCTGCACAAATCACCTCACACCTGTAGCTGTGCTGGGCTGGGACGCCTCACTGAAATCAATCAAATTTAGGCTTGGTACCAAAGGGCAGGTTGTTATTGTTGCTGTTGTTAGTGCTGTACATTTTTTCACATATAGCTCAGTTCCTATTGCGGTTGCTGTTTTATGTAAGTTTTATGTAGAACTTTTGCCTAAAACCGGAGCATTGGGCATACGTCTGTAACGGTACTTAGATTGTGTTTCAGATATGGTGTAGATATACTCCTTGCATGGGTAATGTGGAATGTTTTCATACTGGATGGTGAGTCCAGTCATTTTGAACTGAAATGAGTGTTCACTTCACTCAAGACAGCCAGAAGTACCTTGAAGCACAGTCAGGAATGTATGAACACTTTTCTGAGGAAAAAGGCTCTTATTTCAAGTCTCGATTAACTGTGAGGACACAGCCCACATCCAAGCTCTTCAAGGTAATTAATATAACAGTCCTGACAATGAGACAGCATCTGGCGTCTGAAAGAAGCAATGGAAACAGTTTGCTTAGCATCTGCAGCTGCTGACAGCCAACAGTCACACCATTTTTAAAAAGAAAATGGAGGCAATTAAAAAGCCATTCTCCTTCCTGTTAGGCAAAGTTAATTTACAACACAGTCAATCAATGAAAAACAAAACCTCAGAACAACTGACACATCCCGGTGTGACATACATTATCAATAAGGAGATAAATCCCTGTCATCAGAAAGTACTTTTTTTGTCCCAAGGCCGTGTCAGCCAGGAAAGGATTCCTGACAAACATAAGTTCCAAATATAACATGTTTGTTACATGTGACTTTCCAGCATTGTTTACTTAATGAGATGTTAAAATATACAGTGCTAATTAAGGTGCATCTGCCAGCATAGGCTTGAGCAATTAACTTAGATATAGGCCTACTGTATGTAAAGGCATCATACTATGTTAAAAATACCAATTGATTAAATGAATCAATGTGTAACATCTTACAAAAGTTATACACTTAAACCACTTGGTGGTTTCCAGTTGGTGAAACTAGTGGGAAAAATGGCTAACTGCACATTTTTGCACATACTACAACCACAAGATTGCTACTCCCTATGTTTTTGCTCTAGGACTGACACACTCACAGAAAAAAAACACTGAGAGAAGATTAGTCTCCTTTCCACTGTCATTAATCTCTTCCACACACCACTTGTGTCACACAGTCATCTCCACTGAAATCACTCATGTCATGTGTGTAAGGGTGGAGGGTGATGGTGCTTGGTGTTAACATTAGTCTGTGCCAATTATTGTAACCAAACTGGATTTGGCAGAACCAATATGTGTCTAAATTTAGCTGTGGAGTTTATGGTTGGATATCACAGCTAAAAGCAAAGGAAGACTATACAGTTACTGACACCATCTATCTTTATGGGTGGCATGTGTAAAGTCAGGCTAATGTGGACTTGTGACAAATGATTTTTATAGAGTAAATGTGCATATTCTAAACAGGGACTGCTGTTGTACTGTTGCTGTTGTTTTTTGTACGTTTTTTTTTTCTCCTGACCCATTCCAAGTTGGCATTCCTATGATTAATATGTTGTAGGTTATGTATAAAAAAATATTAATTCATTACATAATCTGCAACAATGTGACAAAGAACAATGTTACTGCATCAACATAAAAGGGATAAACTATCCCTTTAACAAGCCCATAAAGAGTAACATTGCAAATACTGTAGGGTTTGAGATGGACAAACCCTACAGTATTGGATATTTTGGATATTTGGATATGGATATTTTATGTATAATCAACTGTTATGAACAAGTTACAGGATCCCTTTCAAAAATGTAAAGGCATATATTGAATACATTGAACACATCAGAAAAGTTCAGGTAAGTGATTGATTTTGGCTCCCATAATTACATGAATTGATACCCTGTCAGTTGGAAGGACTGTTAATACATTACACTACATTCACACACATGCCATGTGGACTAAATATCCCCTCTATCCAGTACGTGGCATCTCGGTTTTACTGTAACTCTGGCCTTGGGTCAGAAAAAAACATAGTCTGCGTTCATAAACGTCATAAAACATAGCAATGTAAACAGTATATCTTGACAAAAAGTCTCCTCAAGACTTTTCTTCTTCTATGACTCCTCTCTCCCTTTCCGGTTCAGTTTTCCTTCCCTCCTCCCCCTTCCATGGGCTTTCCAGTGCAACAGCTGTGGGATATTTTTTTGAGCCGGCCAAGGGGAGGGGATTACCTTTAGAGGAACGGAAGAGATCTCGAGCGAGGGGATCCATTGACTGAGGAGAGGGTGGGAGGAGCAAAGGGAAAGTTCACGTGCAACAAATCTACTCCTCTCAACACATGAAAAACTAATAGGAACATTTCCTCTACTTCTCTTGCACTAAGTGTCAGTCCGTTTCTATTTTTTCTTTTCTTTTCTTTTCTTTTTCTTCTTCCTTATTTGCCACAAAGCAAACTACTGCCCATGGCTACAGATGGTCACGTCAAGGGATCTTTCTCTTGTTTTGGAATATGAAATCCGAAAGTGTGGTATCCAAGAGCAAACAGAGTGAAGCTGAAGATTCTAGAAGCGTCTGGTAAGTGGGCTTCTCCTTCCTGGCAACTTCAGCTTTAGAACACTGTAAACAAGTTTGTGGGGAGCCAGAGTAGACGTAAATAAGGCTGACAGGAAAAGCACTGACAGACAGAAGTTGCTTGTAAATGACACTGAAAAAAGACTGTGCAAGAAACATGTTTGTCTTGAGTGGCTTAATTGAATTACCTGGGAAGAGTCAGGGTTGAAAGTTCTGTGCAAAATAAAAAAAAAACCTCAAAACTCTTGAGCACACTGTGCAGAGAAGTTGCATGCTTAATGAACAGTGGAACAGATATCACAGTGCTGTTAGAAGAAATTAAACAACATCTGTGACTGTCATCTGTCTGCATATCAGGCAGCAAAGTGTCATTTCACATTAGAAGCAATCAACATGGACTGATAATCACTCCTTATGGTGTCATGTCAAAACTGGAGCAATTTGCAGCTACTGACAAAACAATGTGACAACCACAAAAATTAGTAATTATGAGTAGTTTATTTATACACCTTGTCACCATATAGCTTATATTTCTCTCTCTTGGCCACTCAAGCCTGTTTTATTTGGCACCTGAGGCACGAGAGTGTAACAGGTTTCTCTGGCAAAGCTGCTGACACAAAGAAGAGCTACAGATGTGCTTTGGTATGTGTGTCATTAGCCTTACGAAATCAAGAGACTAGAGAAGAGCTTGAAGTGTTCCTGATTTTCTGTCTTAACTGTCTGATAAGACACGACTGCTCTGCTCTAAGCAGGAGGGGAAATCGGGGGGGATGAATCTGTCTCGAGGAATCGGGCTGATGTCAGTTACTTGAGCCTAATCGAAAACAGTCCTCTGGAGTTTGGCATGCACAGGACTGCTGGGCCTTGATAATGCAGCACACCGGCTTCCTTTTTCCTGTGTTTGTTGTGGGAGAGGCCAGCAAAGTTAATTTCCCACAGAGCTCTGATATGACAGAAGTGCTTAGACGTTTAAACTACCTTACAACAAGAATTGAAGCTTCGCTAGAAGGAGTCTGGAAGTGATCTCAGCTAATTTCGAAAGGACTGTTACCTAAAACTTAATGCTTTCAACTCTCCAAACAGCTTTCTTTCAACCAGCATGCAACTCTCCTGGTGAAACCTCTGGCTCAATCCGACAGCTGATAAGTTCACTCGGTACATTTTTAGTAAAGGTTTAATATCATCATTATATATCACAATTCTATACTTTGCTACTGTCATAGTGCACAAATAGTGTACAAATGAAAGTTTAGAGATATGCTGTTTGTATGTGCTGTGTAACCTACAGAATCAGACCTCCCAGGACTCAGACATGTTCTTATGAAAGGTGTTATTCACAGCTGTTGTTTACACTATTTTTATATTCATACATGCAACCCACACTGTAACACTGACATAATAAGAATGACTCAAAATCAGACTCTGCATCTCTTTCCCCTTTCCCACAGAAAGCTGAAACCAAGGGGGACAGGATTGCAACACCCACGCACCCCCTACACACAAAAACATACACACACACACACACACACACACATACACACACACACACCACCAGCACCACCAGCCTCCACTCCCTTCTCACCTCCCCCAGGAGTACTCACAGCCTCCAGATACATTTGCTCCCGTCAGCTGTCCCTCTCAATCTGATCCCAGGAAGCTCTGTCACTCCAGCGCCATGGACTCCACTGCCAGAAAACTCAATGGAACTGGCCAGTCCCAAGCCACAGACGCAGGTGAGTGGGCACAGTTCTCACAGTGCAACTATAACTGACAATAATGTAAAAAGAAAACACTGAAAACACACCACCTATAAAGGGTTGATATTTAGAAGTGCCGAGTCATCCTTCTACAAAAAAGCTGGCTGGAGGCATTAGACTGGAGCTCTCAGGTTTACTATGCATTGGTTGTCAGTATCTGTGCAGACTGTAGCTGTACTATCCACAGGACCATGCAAAAACAAGACTATGGGAAGACAGTAACATGTGCATGTGTGCAGAAGGCCTAAATACACTGAAAAATAATTCACATTGCCAATAGCATGATATTTACAGTGTCTTTGCAATGAATGCTGGTCTCTGAGTTAGCCTTATGAAGGTCTTGGTAATATCCATAACAATTTGGTCATCTATCTGGATATGGATTAATTGCCAAATAAAACCTGTCCCCTCTCCCCAAGGCTATACTCATACACAGACACACAGACCATCAACACACACGTCAATTAAATCCAATAGACTGGCCTCAAATGACTATGTTGTGGTGTAATAGCGTTGACCATAATAATCGGCCAACCTGGCAAACACAAATGATTCATTTCAGTTTGGAAACTGTCACCATTATAAGAATGTGAAGAATGAGAAAATGCATTCTTCAAGTCTATGCATCACCACAGATGGATACATCTCTGTATTCAGCCAGTTCGTTTCATCTCAAGACAGCTCTCGGCTTACACTGGCATTTGATATATTGAGGTAATTTCATTATTCAATTTGTATCAATGTCAGTGTGAGAAACTGCTGTCAGTGACATTATTACATTTTTCTTGGGCCATTTACTGTTACGGACAGACCATCTTAGGCTGTATACCTTTATATGATACGGTAAAGTCTTTCTACAACTGGCACTGCACCATCTCCAAAGCTGTTTTTCTGATGAAGACGCTCATCATAATACCTCAGTATGACAGAAAATCACATTTGCTCTCCTTTGTTATAGCTTACTTTAATATTTGCAGAGGATAACTCACCCACACACGGTGTGCGTCATGCTGACATGACTGTTAAACGTCATGTTTACTTCTGGCACCTAAACATTAGGGAGGTGATGAGTGTGCTTTGTGTGTGTTGCATGCGTGGGCGAGATGAGCCGCGTTTGAAGCCCTTGTGACAGGAGACAAACAATGCAGTGTAACTCTTTAAAAAAAAAAGAGCACAACTGAATGGGTTTTGACCAGACCAGCTGTCACCTGCTGTGAAAACTACAAAAACACAGTATGGGCAAAGCCTCAACTACCTTGTAGGCTACACAGAGAGCCGCGTTCTGTGTTCGTCTTCAGTCAAGTAACAGAGTGGTGTTCAAAATCATAAAGGACAAGTTTATGTCCGTCCTTAATCATTTCATACATACATATACATACATATACACATTCATACATGCATTATGTGAGTTAGGAGTTGCTTGCTTTAATTTACAATCATCTAACCAGTAGCAAGCATATATGCTGATCAACTACACAGCAAACATATTGTAAATGGTGTCTGTACTCTATGTATATTTTAGTGATTTTGTACTAATAGTCTAGAAGCTTGGGTAAAGGACTTGCTCTTTGAGTTTGGTGAGCCATATCTCTCTCTCGAATCACAAATTGTGTGCTGCTGTATCAGAGTCAGAGTGCAAACCGCACGGTCAGAACTGAGTCCTCTACACAAACATCTGAATGCACACAATACTGTCCTGCCAAAACAAAGGAATAACAAACATAGTATGGGTCTTCTCTGTTTCCTGCTGTTGGGTTCCATTTAACCTCAGTGATTTCACATCTGTTCTTTTCCCAACGGCTGGGAAAACAGATAAGCAGCTCTTCCACACCAAAGGGAAACAATATTAACTGGCATGTGGCATAAGAATCAGCCAAAAGCAGTTCAAAGAATGTTGAAAGCTAATAAGCAGTCATTTTGCACACAAACGTGGCATGAATACAGGATCCCCAATCTAGTGAGCACTCTTGCTGTGTGGAACCACCATTAGAGTGAGGTGAACATAACAGAAGATTTCATTCTGAACTTAAAAGGCTTGTTTACATTTTGTTCTGGGGAACATTCAGGGGGTTATGATCACGCTGTGTATTTGCATGTTATGCAAGGATAATATTTACCATGCACTTCACTGTAGCTCTCCCTGTTGGGTATGGGCAAAAATCAGATTTGATGTTGCTGTTAAATGATGATTGCCTGCTGTGAAAGGTTGATTATATTTTCCCTCCAACCAATGGGTGCACTGACATCTCATGTTGCATCAGCCTATTAACATGTCCTCAGAGAAGGCAGAAGTTTTGAGAGAGAACCTCCACAGCTGACTATAAATGTTATTTTCTAACGTGCTATTGGTGAAGGCAAATGCACAGCACTTGTCATACTTCCCTAAGAAGAACATCAATATAAAAATCCATAATGCAACTTCTCACTGCTGGTATAGTAGCAGACCATCAGGATTTTTCAGAAGACGTCTGTATGCATGCACCGAGGGTTATAACATGAAATGGATCAGCTGATATCAGTATAGCTGTAATTGCTTTGTGCAGGCCACGACACAAAATAAAGTACATATGTACTCATATATACAGGTTCAGGGCCCTCTATCATCTGTAGCACAAAACAGCTTTTTTTCTAGCCAGCCAACAATCGCAGCATCGCAGAAGAAAAGAAAGCCTCAATTATCAGGTGGGTCTTTCAAAAGCTTCCATGCGTGTCATCTCTCTCTCTCTCTCTCTCTCTCTCTCTCTCTCTCTCTCTCTCTCTCTCTCTCTCTCAGCTGAGCTCTCAGTGCTGGGAAAATGTGTGCCTTGTGTAGCTCTGGCACTGAGCCAGTTCAGAGTCAGTGTCTACACAACATGTGCCTCTCCTGACTCCGTCTCTGTGTTTGGCTCTCCTCTCCCTACAGAACGTTAGAGCGCACACCCGAGACAAAGAAGCGCAAGGAGTCTCTGAGGTTCAAAAAGAAAAAAGGAAAGCAGGTTGATATATGCATTCATAAGAGGCACCAGAAGACTAGGTTAGAAGAGGAGGAGAGGGAGGAGGAGATGGATGTGGGTTGGGCTGGGGTGCGGGACATTGTGTTCAATATTTTCTTGGAGTGCGGCGTGCTGCATCTGCATCCAGGGAGTTGAAAATGTCTCTCAGCCCTTGGGGTGGAGGAAGGGAAAAAGGGATGTGTGAAATTTGCCAAGAGAAAGTCTGGAGAAGCAGCGCTGGATGTGGGGAGTTTATCTCTGTCCTGCAAGATCCCTCACATCCTGCTCTTAAGCCCAGCTGTTGTAGATGGGGAAATAACACACTGGCTTCCTCTTCAACACTCCAACAACACTGAGGGCCAGCCGCACACAGACTATTTAGTGATCTTGCAAAAGAAGAAGGAAAAAAAAAATGTAAAAAACAGTCCTCATGCTGATCTAGCTTAGCTCAAATATAATTGTCCGTAGTTTTTTATTTATTTGTTTTGATGTATCAGTCCTCCACAGAAGGCTGTTGCTAACAGGCATGGAGGAGCACGAGGCTCCGAACCATCTGCAGCCAATCAGCCTCAGTCATCTGATTCAGTCATAAGAATTCATACTCATTAGCCAACTGACTCATCCACTGTTCACACACAAACCCCACATACACTAACTCCAAACTCCCACTGCCACAGTCTCAGGGATGGGACAGTGGCCCTGAGGGAGGGCTCCAACCAGCAAGGAAAAGGGGTGAGAAGGCAGGGGGTGGAGGGAGGCATGAGGGAGTGTTGTTCTGATGTTGTGGTTGGGCCAAGCCATATGTTTTGTCAAGATACGAACAGAATTTGTTCTTCGTTTCAAATTCCCAGCCAGACAAGACCCAAGGCTAAAGGATATGTGGGGTGTGGGGTGTGGGGTGTAAGGGGGGGGGGGGGGCACATTTAGTGGAGTTCAGAGTCAAATGTGGGAGGGGGGTGACAAGGAAGGGGGAGAGAATGGTCTTTCATGGAAAGTTAGTCTCTCTAGTCTCTAAGAAAGAAGCCTCTGTGTAATGCTTGTGGATATGTGTATCTGACTGTTGGCCTGTATGTGTGTGTGTATGTGTGGGTGTGTGTGTGTGTCTGTGTGTGTGTGTGTGTGTCAGAGATGTATGGTTACTAAGTAAAAATACTTCACTACCATACTATGTTTTGGGAGTATCTATACTTTACTAGAGTTGCTAAAAATCTGTCAACTTTTACTTTTACTTCACTACATTTCCTGAGTTAATTACATACTTTTACTTTTCTACATTTTTAGTTGGCGAAGTGTCCGATGAAATTGAATCTGGTGGTCAAAACTGCAACAAAGTTTTGGGGAAAGTGACTTGCGCTGACAAGTGCAAACAACAGATTCTCCATTAAACCTGCAGATCTGTAGGCATCATTTTCCATTCTGACTTTCTCTCTCTGTGTGTGTGTGTGTGTGTGTGTGTGTGTGTGTGAGAGAGAGAGAGAGAGAGAGAGAGAGAGATTTGTTTCTGGCTTGTTTTGACATTTACTGAGGTTCTCATTTTTTAGTAAATTACTAAAAGTACAAAATACTTTTAGACTTTTATTTGAGTTACGTGCTAGTTGGACCTCTACTAAAGTAATTTTTGCTAGGGTATCTGTATTTTTACTCACGTGGGACTTTTGAGTACTTTATACAACACTGGTGTGTGTTTGTGTGTGTGTGTGTGTGTGTGTGTGTCCAATGGGCTAAATTCATTCCATCATCCTTCTCATTTGACACGCATCAACTGATCTTTCACGTTGACTGAGTAAGTCAACTTGATCATAACTCTAGTATGCAAACTAAATGTGACACATGGATGTTATTCAGTGAGAGCATTAAGCTGTTAATATTCAGTGTTGGAGAGATGGAACAAGTTGTTGGCAACCAAGCAATATTGACCTTGACATGTAAATTTATGAATTTATTAGTTTGCCAGGCACTTTGAACTAAAGCAGCTTCCATAGCACTTTCAATAAGAAGGAAACTTACAGAGAGCAAGTCCAAGTGTAATTCCAATTAATCACTGGAGCAAAGATAAGAGTCAGGGGTCTGAGCCATATAGAGAGTTTGGCCAACTAGAAAATAACTGCCATTTTCATACCCAAGGTCATATATAGTGTAGAATCCTATGGGGCAAACATAGCCTGGAAATCCAGACCGCTGCCAGCAAATTTGCATTTGCTCTGCATCTCTGTCTGGCCACAAGCCACTGGAGCTTATTAGCTATGTCCCTAAATCCCAGGAAACAGGCACACTAAACCCAGAGCCATAAACAGAGTCTCTGGTTGGACTTACAACAATGATAACAACACCAACAATCAACATCAAACTTGCTCTTTTTGGTTGTTGCAGTATCCAATTGCTTGCAGAGGCATTTTGATGTACGTTCGTAGGTGCCAGCCAGCCCATGGATATGGGAGGTCTATTTCTCATTGCCAGACCCAAATTCAATTCAATTCAATTCAATTCAATTCAATTCAATTCAATTCAATTCAATTCAATTCAATTCAATTCAATTCAATTCAATTCAATTATATTTATACAGTGGCTTTTACAATAGTATTGACTCATGGCTCTTTACAGCAAGGAGCACCCAAATCCTATATGTGGGTAAGACTCCCAGGTCACGACATTCATGTACCTAAAGTCTGTGTCCCTAAAGCACAAGAAACACATTCATAAGGGGTAATGTTCATAATTCCAGTATAAGGCATTATGATACCATTAAGTGTTACCTTTCCAAAACCTGCAGGCTCATATATGTGGTGTAAATTGGAATGTGAATGCAAATTGAAAAGGAACCATACACACACACCTGTGTCTGACACATTTGGTTCATCATGGATTATGGAACACTTTACTTGATGGGTGATTACATAACACATTCATAGCAGCTGTTAAGGATTGCTCACAAAGCATTCATGGTGGTTTTAATAAGACAGCCTCAATGCAGCATCACTGTTTTTGTTTTAAGCCTGTTACCTGACCATGTCAAATCTAAATATTTCATGAGTATCTTATGAAGTCTATTTCAAATGTCACTTTACTATACATGCTGTGAAGTATTCATAATCACTTATCTGAGTTTAACATTGGGACACAGTACTACATACAGCTAACCAGTAATTGAGGACCCAGAACAGTTGGACACATTGCCATTTGAGTGTAGGCAAGGTAGCAAAAGATGACAATTACCTTCAAAGGTTACATTTTTACGAAACATTTAAATTATATGCTTGCTTATGTTCTATCTCTTTGACCCTGGACATGCCCATTGACTCTGACCTGACATGGTCAGACAACAGCTTTAAAAAAAAAAAATGGCATTGCTGTTTTGAGACCGTTGGACTAGTTATTGCCATTGTGTCTTTTTGTCCACATTTATGAAAGGTTGGGAATTAATGTTGAGTCATGACTAATGAAAAAGGTATGAATGCTTTGTGAGCAATTATGACAGCTGCTATGAATGTGTAATGTATTCACCCGTCAGGTAAAGTGTTACCGATTAACCTTACCTTATCAGGGGCATGGTTTAAAATAGCTTCCCTACAGTCACATTAGCCTAAACTAATAAGGACATGTCTGCATTGGTATTGAAATGAAATTGTTTGACACAAAACTTTGCTTTGTGCCTTGCTTTCAAAGGACATTCAGTACCTGTAGAGCACACAAAACCTACCCACTTACTAAAACCAATAATGGCTTAGTGACAAACTGACTTTGCTGTAACATTCACATTACCCACTGACTACATGTTAAATTAGTTAAGATCAATTCCTTATTAATAAGTATTAGAAATTATACAACACGATATACTTCTGTTTCTTTATTGCTGTAAAAGGTGTTGTGCTACTGGTCTTCCTTCTAACAAGTACCCTTCAAATAGCAAATGCTTTTTTCCATTGTCCTTTTTCCAACATGATTAATGATAGTACTATTTTCTAAGGTCAGTAATGGATTGTAAATTAAGATACCTTACGTGGGGGTCAGCTCATGTTGTAAATAGTAATTTTAGTAAATGTGCCAAGGGCAATATCTGTAAAATTGATTGAGTAGAGCTTCCAAGGTTTGGGTAAAAAAAGTCTGCCCTGTCAGAAATATGCCCAAAAGTTGCCAACAAGAGCTGATATGTACAGAGAATGATTAGCTTCTTTCAGTTTCTGATGTCTCTAAGATTTCTTCTTAAAAGACAGTATACAACCACCCTCGGGCAGGTGCTCTTTCTCAATCCCTGCCATTTCCGCTGTGTCATTCATCTTAGATAGCTCAGTCTAACACCATGACAGGCAGTAACCATGTTGGCTCCTTTGTGGTTTGCATTTTGAAACAATTTCCCTCCGGCTAATGCCACACTGCTATCTTGTAGGGACAGGGGAAGATGCGGTTGATGTCGCTTACACAACACACAGTTACACAGTTATCTATGTGGCTGATTTTTTCAGATTGTGATGAAAGTTCAGATGCAAATGACCTAGAAAGCCTTTGAAACTTCAAACTACTTGCCCCATTTGAAGGTATGCAAGGGGCAGCAAATACAGCCCTAGCTGTCCCTGTTAGATGAGAATGTTGTGAAGAGATAGTCAGCACAAAATCAAAGTACATGAGTCTCTCGCTTCAGAGTAAGCCTTTCCTTCTTGCCATCTTTTGTCCACATTAGCATTGTAGACATAAGTATGCTATGTTATCTACAGGGCATGACTATAGTGGAGTTTTAGTCAATGGCTACTGACTACTGCCATGTCATGCCAGGGGGGAAAGTGAGGTCATATACTATGCATCTGAGTTGCATTGCTAAGCTCTTTGGTGCTGAGGGAGGGGAAAAGTAGACTTTGTGGCCCCGAGTATGTACTCTGCCATTTCGTGCTGTGCTGCTGTGCTCAACAAAAGGCCCCATTCTTATTCTGTGGGGCCCATCATGGTCCACTGCTACGCAGGACTGGTTAACGTGGCTGCCCGCCTTGTAAAGTCCATGACTCTCTCTGCCCTCTCTCCCCTCCTGATCCAGCAAACTGTCAGGTTTGTTTCTGTGGCTGTCGAGCCACTTGTAGTCTGTGTACTACTGGGTGCGCTGCCCTTGACAGTAGCTTGTTGCCTGTTGTTACATGCAAGTTTGTTGAGGACAAACTCACTGGTCCACTGAACATTATTGCTTCCATTTGCCCAGAGAGTGGACCCACAGGGAAAGAAAACAGCCCAAAATATCTATTGGAGTTTGTGTTTTCTTTAACTGTGTCAGTGAGATATTTTTCATAGGAAGAGCAACAGGGTGTATCACAAGCTAACCATCTCTGACTTCCATTCTCTATCTCCAGATAGAAAAAGCAGTGAGCTAATTCTCATGGATCCAAACATCTCTGTGCATTGCATCTCAGTGTTTTTTTTATCCTTTTTTATATTATTTTGTTTTTCAACACATACCATGAAGTCATGCAGTCATTTAAATCACAATTCTAGAGACAGATAACACAAAAAGATGGAGGAACTTTCTTTTTCAGTCCATAGACTCTTTGTACTTACTTTGTCACACCTGCAAAATCAAAAGTTTGAAATGCCTTTGCGCTGCTCGGTTCAAGAACCCAAGGGTGTCCCTGTGATACCTCACCTTATCTTCACACAGGAACTGTTACCCTTGCAGGTTTATTTCTCAATTTGATATTTCTTTCCCTCCAGCACTATAATCTGATTTCTAGGTCACTGAATAACTATATCAGTGTCCAGGTGACCTTTGGGTCATTTGCAATTTCCCATTTGTTACTTTTTTCTGGGATTCTTAATCCATTTTGTCCGCCTTACCTGCCATAAAAGATTAGATGTCCTGTTCGCTGTGATTGTAGACTGACCTTGACAAGGGCGAGTGCCATACAATGACAGAATCTTCATAATCATAATTATAGTGCAATAGTTATGAATGTCTGCACTGAAAAGGGGCTCTTTCTTCTTTTTAACAGTGACCATGGAAATTGAAGCGCGTCTATCAGTATAGAAAGCATTTGCAAGCATAATACATACAGACAAAGAACACGCATCCCAGGCCTGTAACTGTAAAAGAGGACCTACATGGACTTTACATGGAAAACACCATTATGGAGTGACAGAAGAAACAAAACTAAACAAGCACTGTCCTTTCAGCTTTCTATATTCAAGGACACTCTAGGCTGCCTAATGTTGATCAATGCACAGCACACAGCTTAGCTTATGTGTCCTATGAGTTAGGCTGGCAATTGGAAGTTCATGGTCTTGTGCAATGTCGCTTATGTGGCTTTGGTGTTGTCCATGTTGTGCCTTTGTATAAATCTCTTCATCTGCAAAAGTTAAGCACAAAATGGGTCCCAGCTTTCCTCATGGGTCACGGAACAGGGACAGTCTGACTCTCATCTGCTTATCTCCATGGAAACAAGATATAAGCATAAAGTCCTACTAGCCTCCATGGAATAAAACATGTTGATGAATCTACACTCCATGTACAGTCCTATTCAGAAAATCACATCTTTCTGTCTGATAGGAGATGAGGTAGATGTTATAGGGGGCAGATTTTGGTAATGGTCAGCACCAAATATCAAGTGGAATATGCTGGAGCTGTAGACATCTGGCAGACACAGTGGAAGCTCTGGTCTGATCTTCTCTTGACAACATGCCAAGATCTCTCTCTCTCTCTCTCTGTACAAAGAGTGAGTTTTTCATTTGTTGCTGTATCTGTCCAGCAGCTCTAGTAAGCACTCCATTTCAGAGCCATAGACCAGTGGCTGACCCTATTTTTTTCTCCCACAAAAAAAAAATAAATTATATATATATATGTAACAGTCACAGTATATGTTTCATCACTAGTTGGATTTGTCAAAGAGAGAATATTAGAAAGTTAGATTGCCCATAGCATCACAAGAACAGCCTTATTTTCTGATCAGAGGGGAGAGAGAGAGAAAAATATATACTGTCTGATATCCACATTTGATGAGAACGTCTGATACTACTATGAAGATTTTAAATGGAAAGTAAAGGCCTAGATAGCCTTGGCCATATAACAGAGAGCTTCTGTAACTAAGAGGTATAGGGAGTTAAAGCCCAGGCAATCTTGCTTATGGCTATCTGATTTATTTTAGCCCCGTGCACACAGTTTCACTCAAGGCTGTGCAGAGACCACTGCACTGAATGAAACCTCTCACAACGAGCTGTAAATAACATGGATTGGTGGGTCTCTCTCAGTTGTCTCATTCCACAGGCCAAAAGCTAAATGAAAAAGACCACAAGTAATGGTCTGTCCCAGCCACCTAACAGCACAGTATACCATTGTGATGAATGGAAAGCCTTGCATATATAAATCATTCATTGTCATTAAGTAAAAGAAAGGGTGCACTGAACTCAAGCTATCATTTTAACATATATTTAACAAGAAGAGATGAAAAATCACGTTCACTGAAGAGACAGTACAGTGTCAGAACATACTGAATACATTGGTGTTGTAATTGCATTTTTGAAAGGGTGATTTATATGACGTACAAAGAATGTCCCTGAGACTCCTGATTTAACATTCAGAAATACACCTCAGGTGCATAATCTTATTTGAGATTCAGTCTCATAACATTCTTTACAGGCACAAATGTTCTGCACATGCTGCACAGACACACTGTTACAATAAGCTGCAACATGAATGCTGTGTTCAGGCTTCCAGGTTTTACACAATAGATATATAAAGGATAAATATATAGATACAATAGGAATAGAAGTTAGTTACATGACATTCAAAGTCTAGCCTGGAGATCCAGACTCTACCTTTGCTTTATTTTGTGCAAAGAGTCTGAACACACTCAATAGGCATTTGTTTATTTTGTGGTGGGTGGGCACTTTGTTTGAATTTTAAACCTGTCTGTTTGCTGATTGTTGCTAGAAAATCTAACCGGGCAAATTCCTGGATCATGGAAATTTATATGGTGAATCATAAAGCCATCTTTACACACACTCTCTCTGTGTTAAGCTTTTGAAATATAGGAGTATATGAATCCCAGTCCTCAGCTTGACCTCCCATGACGCTGGGTGAAGATTCATTTGGGACGACTCAGAGGGAAATTAAGACCAGACCATTTTCTGAAGCAGGAGTTAGTTTAGCTTAGGAAAATGATGCTTCTGTTAAAAAGAAAGAAACAAACAAACAAAATCAAGGTAGTAAAGTACTAGATAATGTTAAATGCAATACTTGGAATAATTATATTTATGAATATTTATACCTATATGTGCATATTTTAAACAATGATAAAGTCCATTAGTCCATTAGTCCAACTCCATTATTGAGAACAGAGCTGCTCTGAATGACTAATCTGATCATTTTAAACAAAATGAGGCTTATTGTATAATATCTACTCCAAATCTCCATGCCCAGACTGACTGTTTATGAATTATGCTGTTGTGTCAGTGTGTCCAGATGTAGTTGTGCCAAATGTATCAGTGCCATGCAGATTTGCCTAATTACTTAATCACTAGCAGATGCTGTTAATGAATGGTATTGATACAATTAAATGCATGTGTGCATATAATGTGTGTTCTTAATGCTGATAATTGGATGCATCTGAATGCTTCTATTGGTAAGTCACATACTGGCAGGAAAGTGGTAAACCTGACTTGTATGCATTATGCCCTAAATGCCTTAAAGGAGCTATGTGTAACAGTTTTTGGTTAAAGCGCCCCAAAATGACCTAGAAACAGCCACAGAATGCGGAAAAAAAAACAATTGTGTTGATGTAATAACAATAACTGGAACAGCCTGAACACCTATGTGTAAGATGACATTTGGTTAATCTGTCATTCTATGTGTGTGCCTGTAGTCATTAAAGACCAATGCTGGTGGTCTTGAGGGAAGCAGAAATGCTTCTCAGTGCCATTGATGACATATTCAGTGCTAAAGTTAAATACCTGCCCAAATTATATTAAGCAATTTGTTTGCCTATCAAACGGAGGAAATTTTGTTTTAAAAGTTACACCAAAGACTTTTAATAAAACACAGAGTGCCTAGAGATGGCAAGACACAATAAAATGTTAATTGGGCTGCCTCACAGAAAATCTATACCAGAATACATAAATGTTGATCATCTATGATAGAACTGAAAGACCTCATGAGACCTAATAGTTTTTCTACAAATTTATGAACTGCTACAGTTATAAATATACTATACTATACTATACTGCCTTGAAAATATGATTAAATCTAAAAACTCATGGCTCACACACTCATGGCATGTAGACATATGTCTGAATCTATATTAAAATAGATGAACTGCACGTGATTGAATGCTAGGAGCTGAGAAGGAGGACTATATATACTAGTCCATTTCATGACACCCACTCACATCAGCTGTACTCATCAGGTAAGCACACTTTGGCATCTACAACAAAATAAATATATAAGAGACTGATGGAGAAGTGACAAAAATGACAACAGTAACGTTTCCTTTTGAGCGAGGAGCAAGAACAAAGCTCTAAGCCCCTCTGTTGGCATATTGTGTTGCCACCTCATTTTGTCTTTTAATAGAATCGGCGCACTCTTTAGAAAAGGACAGGGAAAATGACTGAGGAATCAAACTTTGATTGCGTGTGACACCAAAAATGCCTCACAATTTAACAGTGATTGAAAGCCAAATTAAATGATCTGTGTGGTGGTGTTGCAAAGGTGCACACAAAGTAATACAATTTCAATTGGACCCTTCTCACAATGTTTCATTTAGGTCTTGGATAGAAAAGCATATTGAAATCATAACACTGAATCATTGTTATTTGCATAGCTTTCTCAGGAACATTGAGTCCTGTTGATCTACTATTGAAGGGGTCACAACAATGAATATCTTGGAAAATCACTGTACATTCTGATAAAAAAAAAGAAAACAGAAAACTACCAAACAGCTACATAGACAGCCAGCCAACTCCAACTAAATGATCAACGCTGGTAATGTTTAAATGTACACTTCATTCCCTTGTAGTGGGAAAGGAAAATTATACCCTATAATTATACAAATATGTATGTAATTGTACCACTTGGGGTCTGAGTGTGTGTGCAGGATACTCAAAGCTGACGGCTCTCTATTCCTTACTACTCTCAGAAATTAACATCACATAGAATTTAATGAAGCTACAAAAAATATTGTACACAAACAATTAGTGTCAGATCAAAGAAAAATTAATGGTGTAAGTCTATTCAAACAATAACCAGCTCTGTGGTCTTGACGACATTATACCAATGTACATTACTGAGTACCATCAAAAGTCCAAGTGCAAACAGAATGGTTTTATCACCCTTGAAAAAGTCACAGTGGACAGAGTGGACACAAGTGCCACAGCCAATCCAGGGAATAATGCCATGATAAATTGTCTCCACTCCGTCCCACAAGGGAGGGGAGAGGAGAAAGGGGAAAGTAGTTCTACTGCCACACATAGCAGTGATCTAGATATTAGCTAAGAGTTTGAGAATATCATATCAAGCCATGAGGCTGGAGGGAGGAATTAATTTAGCTCCCAGTTTCACTGTCCTTCCTACCGGGAGACAATTACCAGTGCGCTTCAAAGCCCCGCATTTGGGTAAGATTAGCTGCACTTCTGGGAAAGTGATGAAAGCAATGTCTTAGCCCCCAGGTTAGCTTTTCCTTGTGACTGTGTGCCCCTGTAGTGTGTGTGTGTGTGTGTGTGTGTGTGTGTGTGTGTGTGTGTGTGTGTGTGTGTGTGTGTGTGTGTGTGTTTCGAGTGTATTTCTGTGTGAATGTGTGAACCAAAATGTGTGAAGGCAGGGGGAAAAAAAGCAATGACATGTGATGTCTCTAACACTTGGTGCCATCTCATGCCGTTGGGCCCAGTTGCCTGTCTGCCAGGTCCTCGGGGCATCATGGCAGCCATTGGGGGTAGAGAAAAAAGGCGTCCGCGGGTGTGCCTGAGCGACGCAGATGTCTCGATCTGTGTCACGGCAGCCAGTGGATCTCACTAACGAGGCCAACGAGGGGGCACCTCAAGGCTGCGCTGGCCCCCTTGTGTTTGCTTGGCAAATTTAGCAGGGATTTCTGCTTGTCAAGGCACCATGGCTTCTCTGTCCTGGAAAAGAAAAATCTCTTCATTTCAGCTGTTATTCTGTACTCTACAGTACTGCAAATGCATTTTGTGAATATCATTGCAATTTCATGTTCTGTAATGGACAGATAAAGCAAACAGATGAACAGGAAGGATCTCACTAAAAGCCATATTCTTCATAGTGTGATAAATTAAATGCTTATTTTACTCTGCGGAAACTCTTATTTTTACTGATGATGATAAACAGCATTTATGGCAACTACTGATTTAGTGTTAGTAACCACAATTCTATCACCCCATATAATGTCTTTCCAGTGTCTTCTAAGTGTCTGACTGACCTGAGACTTCATAGTGTTAAGTGCCCTTCAACATTCCCAGGACATTTCCATTCACCGATGGGTTGTGTGACTACATTGTCAACAAGACAAAAATAATGGGATTTTAATGACAAGCGAACAGCTCAATGTTGTGGCTTATTAAACACTAATGAATATGCCTGGCCTTCATTAGAGGGCTCTTTTTTCAAGTTACTGTTCTTTTCTTGTCTTTGAAAGATATGTTGTGGGGCATACTACATCCATCTCCATTTTAAATCTTACCTGGTTGATGTCACAAGTGATGATGCAGTCAGTTTTATGTCCTTCAGAGAAAGTCAAGGCAAGGCAGGCAGATGTTGCCACTGCAATAATTCATGATTACCTTTAATCACTGTCTTTAATGAGCTTTTTGTCCCCATTGATTGATATAGAGTCCTTCTCAGCAGGCCAAAGAAACAGCTGTCTATTAAAACAACCTCATAAATTCTAAACTTTTCCCATAACAAAGCCACAGACACCATAGAGTGCGTTGAATGAACTGCGATGTTTTCTAGGAATTTCTGCGAATGGCTGTTCAATGCCAAGCTTTAAGAAACAAAAGTAATGGGTGCAATTTCTCATTTTTATTTCCTCTCTCTTCTAGATGGAGCGGATAATGGCTATTCTGATGCCATACTTGGAGGTGAGTGTTACAACTGTTCGCCTCCGAAGGTCTGCAGGCTTTCGGCAGTACTTACTGCTACACCTTGAATGAATCTCCAACAGATAGAACATTGATCTGCGGGCCTGACAAAGTGAATTGTTTAATAACAGCGATATGACTTTCTCCTTTCTCCCATAGTGCAATATCTTTCCTGCTTAATGTGCTGCAATAGATTTCAGAAACTCCATTGTGAATGCAGACAAGTATAGGATCCGGTCCAAACCGTAATAGATTAGCCACCTTATTGCAGAGGCAACCTAATAAAATGTTTTCACAGCCTGGCCCCACTGACCATGACCAGCTGTCAGAGAAGTATATTTGTCCCCTTGCCATGCCTTTAATGACTCCGAGGATGTGTTTTAACTGTGCCATTTGCGTCAAAGTGTGAGAGCTTTGTGATGAAGAGTGTGCAATAATTATCCATACTCATTTGCTGAGATGCTTTGAAAGCTCTTGAGAATCCAGCCAAGCTGGGTTACAGGGTCAGGTGTGGCAAAAATAACACTCTATCACCCTTGCTCTGCCATGACCAGACCTCTCTGGTGATTTGAGTTCATTTCGATGTTATCTAGACTGGGATGGACATTACAAAAGCAGAGGTCAGCTAATTAGCAGAAGCTAAAAAAATGTGCCATAAATTAGCTGTCCAGATTTCTAGTGACTTCATTGTAGATGAATTTACCTGAAGCCACTCAGTGTCCTATTGTATTTCCCATTTCTCTCTCACCCTTTTCCTCTCTCTGTCTCTCTCTCTCTCACTCTTAGCTGTTATTGCCACGGTGGTCTTGGTCATCCTGTGTGTGGTGGTGGTGCTGCTGCGGTATATGTACCAGCACAAGGGCACCTACCACACTAACGAGGCCAAGGGCACAGAGTTTGCCGAGACAGCAGACGCCGCGCTCCGGGGCGACCCGGCACTGCAGGATGCCATGGACGAGAGCAAGAAAGAATACTTCATCTGACCTGCAACACACAC
Organism: Tenualosa thibaudeaui; assembly: GCA_027481765.1. NCBI lineage: Eukaryota > Metazoa > Chordata > Actinopteri > Clupeiformes > Clupeidae > Tenualosa > Tenualosa thibaudeaui. Next base: position 2,966,877 of record JAIFZK010000071.1, read on the forward strand.
CCATACATAGGCTGAGGATGTTCCCCGTCGCAAAGTGTCTCCTTAAATGCATGGAGCAAGAAAACGAGATGCTCAACACCACGTGATGCTTTTGTTCAGGGTTTAGAGTCCGGTCTGATCCGACTGAAGTGTAGTGAATTAAAAAATGCAAAAATTTCCAATGGGATTTTTTTTTGTCCACTCACAGAAAACCCAATCCCCTTTTTGCTGTGAAAAGGACATGAAGTTAATGATGCGAGAAGTGTAGACCAGAGAGATAATGCCTTTTAGAGAGACATTAATTACAATGTCCAGAGTTTTGTGGATGCACATTACTCATGAGGTCCTACAGAGACAAAAAAAATGTTTTCCACCAAAACAGGCGCCGGCTACAGCAAGCATGACAATGGCATGGAAGTACTCTCAGGAGAGCAATGTTGTGAAGAATTAAATGTGGCATGGTGTTGCATTGGAGTCCAAGTAAAAAGTGTGGAGAACACAAAATACTCGACCAATAAGCTATTTTTGGGGTAGTCTAGAAACATAACCTAAATACCTACAAATATCAATGTGTTGACATTGTTAATTAACAATGTAAACATTTTTTCCCTTTTTTCCCTTTTCCCATTTTTCCCCACTACATAATACATCATTTGTACATGTGATATAACACATAATTTGATCAGTGAAATTTGTTTTCAGTTTCTTCTCCTTGACACACATTTCAGGGAGATATTGAATTGCTCTGACTTTCTATCCTTGTTATATTTGCATATTTGAATATTATAATGACAAACATATCATATATGCATTAATACATATACATACACACTCATTTGGTATATTAGTTATAATATACACAGTATCAATTGATGACATATTTGGACTCAAAAGTATACAGAAGTGCAAAGACTGAGGCCCAGACATATTGGCCCTCCATTAAGGCTGGCAAATGAAGAAATGCGACTGGATTTGTCTCCAAACTGACTCACAGGCATTAGTTCCTTGAGGCATCAAGCCACAATAATTATCTGAAGTGTTTTGGAAATGGAAACAGGAACTGGGGAGGATGTCTGTTCTGTAATGAATTGTGTTTTCATTATGCTGTCTGTTTTGTTTGGTTCCATCCAAAGGTGTTTGCTTTTTATAGATTTGCAGTCTACTTTGTTTGAAACCTTGTTTTGTGTTTATATTATAATCAGATTGCAATCCACTAATTCTGCTAAAAAAAACAAAGACAGTGTTCAGGAAAATTTACAGAAGAAATGGGTTTTGCATTTATTAAATGAATGAATGATGACTGCTGAACAAAATCCAGCTAAGCTCAAGAAAACTAACCCCAAATAAATAACTAGACTGAATATCCAGCTGAAGTGACATGGTATATGTTTACACAGCTTGTGTGTGGTGGCAGCAAAGCATTTCACCCATGCTTATTGGACATTTCATATCATAGATCTGAATCACAGAGTTGAGACATCAACCTGCCCATTCTAACTGGCCTGCCCACTCATGAGAGACTGGAATCAGAGACTTTTAGTAGTCTAAGTATAAGTATAAATATAAGTATAAGTATAAGCTCCACTCCTAACTCTTAGTGTGGGGTAAAATATATACTAAAGCCAGCCTTCATTTTACCCCAGTCAACAAGATCCCAGTGACAGCACACTTCCTCATATCTAAAATAAATTAAAATCTATTTATCACGCTGCTCATCCACAAACACACTTGTGATTCATTACAATGACAAAGGCAATTATGGCGTATCAACTCTGCGAGGGACAATGTGCTCAATGAGCACCACACCATTTCACCTTTCAGAAATGGTGTGTGAATGACGCTAAACAGAACGGAAATGCCACCAAACAAACACCTAACTGAATAGCCCTCATTCTTCATACCTCATTCTCTCTCCAGTGTCCAATTTTCTTTCCTCTTGGTAACAATTTAACATAATGGCTCCTCATACAGTACGCTTACTAGCGCTCTTCTGAACCTCAGCTTTGAAGAGGGGAAGGGAAAACAACCACACATGGAGCTGACAGATGAGGAAGTCTTCGACTGTGCTAAAATGCTGTTATTGAGTACGAGTTTGGGACCATATGGGCTTCAGCTTGATAGATATTATTAGCTTTGTCAAGCAAGTCCCAGACTAGCAGAGCGGCAGAATTATTAGTTGTCAAAAACACCCCCCCCCCCCCTTAAATGGCATCAAAATATAAATAAAGACTTTGATCTTTTCTGAACCTTGTACATTACTGCTGAAAACTTCAAAAGCAGAGAGAAATACAGGCAGAAAAAAAATTCAAGCATAGAAGAGCTCTTAAGTAGAGATGGCTTAATGTGAACACATACTATTAATATAAACAAAAGACTTTGAACATATGGTATTTAAAACTGAAGCCAAGCCAGTATAAATAGAATATTCAGCTGCCGTTTTTGTTTGAGCTTTGTGTGCAATTACTAAACAAATCTGTCACATATACGTAAAGGGGCAAAATGACTCCATTCCAATCTTGACATTACACAAAGTAAAGTTAGAATGTGTCCTCACATCTTCAGACAAACATACAGCAAATGAATCAAGAAACCCAAACAATTGTGAATACCCAGAGAGTTAATAAACAGCAACCTAAGGGAAAAGACCATAAAATTGTCAGGGGACAAAATTAAGTTTGTCATCATTATCCAACTCATTAAAACACCATAGAATGAAGTTGTATATTTGTTGTTATGTAATCTCACAGGGAGTGGATTGCCCTGTGCATCTTTTTGACCCTGCTGTATAACAAACAAGCAATTACAGTCTTATCTGGCTTTGCGCAAGACAAGACACAGAGAGGGGATGTGGAAGATTTAACAGCATATCCTTTCCAAGCACCTTATACTCAACTATCCTCCACTAACACAATGACATCATTTTGTTGGTAAAACTAAAATAGAATAGCAAAGCAGTAGCTAAAGCTAACCAAAGAGTTCAGTGGACTCTATCAGTTAGCTTTAGCTGTATGGTTCACTATTCATTCTTTTTTCAACTTAAAGCACTCAGTGAAAGTACTCTAATGAATACCTTATATGAATGGTTGGAGTGAAACACATTTAACACACATCTGATTAGTGTTCATATGTTTTAGGTATCCTGCTGATGATTCTGTGTCAACAGGTGATACTAGTGCTGTATACCCTTGCTTTGTTTATTTGCCAACAACTTTAAGTCTGTGACAGAACTACATGGATGTCAAGTTGTTAATATTAATTTTTATGGACACCTCATTTATTGCATATCTGTAAGCCTAGCAGTAATGCTGTATTATCACACAAACTGTTAGTCTAAAGATCAGTCAGCATAGAATTTCATTCTCTTCTCACACTGTACTGAACATCCCCTGCTCCTGAACTACTTGAAATAACTGCCACACACACAAGGCAAATCGTTGTCTTGAAGTTTATTTTAGCTTCTCACCAAACTCCAAAAGCTCCCTCTTGTGTGGTGAGATAAGGGAAGAGAGTGGGGGCTGTTTAAATGTTCCCTTTGTGTGCTGAAAGCTCCGAGCGCTGTTAGAGTCCCTGTGCTCAGCATCGTCATGGAGTGACGTGTGTGCTGGGTATTGTCATATCAAAGTCTCGATTCAATAGCAAATGTTAGAGGCCTTCTTTTTCCTCTGTTCGAGAATATTTGCCCCAATGGCAAAGACTTGAGCTCAGCTTAATACAAGCACAGAGTGAAATATCAGGCTGAGCTGGGTAGCAGCACTGGTGGAGAAGGGTAGGAATAGAACATGAAGGGAGTGGAGGGCCACGGTGAGAATTTATTTCAGAGCTTTAATGAGTTTTTCCTCATTTTTTCTTAATCGGTAACTTACCATTAAAAGATAACTTGAGTCTCTCCTGACTAAACTGTTTTTTGTAGAAAATTGTTATATTAAAACTTATTCATTAAAATTATTCTAATTTCAAATGGCACTGAAGGCAATGGTTTCTTTGCAATCAATCCATAATATACTCTGCAATATTATCATTCAATTATTAATTAAGTCCAGAACATAATGAATTGACTTATTTTTATCCTGTACCTCTACAAATCTTTGGTCTTAATGTGTAATATCTGCATGTTGTTTTACCGATTTAGAATCATATGGAAACAATAAGTATTTTTAGTGAACGGGCAGCATCATTATCAACATAATTTGGCATTCAGTAATGGCTAATTTGCATTTGTCCCAATACAGTAACCTTTTACATTCCTTGATAGGCATTCATATCCAGTTGTTTGATCAATAGGAGACCATTTCATGCAGCTTGTTTCTTTCTACGTGTCTTTATCCAAGTGTCCATTCATAGTAGCATTCTGTTCATTACACAGTCCATTTTCAATCACAGTTCAATGCCACACTTAGTGACTTCAGCTCTTGCCGAAAACAAGTGAATTACATCTCATTTAACCACATGAAGAAGCCAAAGAGATTGAAACTGAAGATTCAGTAACATTTTATAATAGCTTTAATTGATATAACAACAATAACAAACTATTATTAGCTATGAACAAATAATTTCAAGGATTTGTTAACATGGACTACTGCTGCACAACTCATTATTTATTTATGAAGGTATATGTTGGAGGGATGCCTGAAAAGATGACATAGGCCTGTCATTTCTAAACATACTGTAAACTGTAAATCACATTAGCGAACACATGAACTATCTTTCATAAACATTTGTATATTTTGAAATTGTGGAAGTAATGATTTGTTCATAGCTTACTGGTTTGGCAATGGCTTATTAATGAAAGCTATATGTAAGTGTTACCGAAGATTCTCTGTTCATAACTGCTTTTGTTTCCTGTCCTCAGCTCCCAAACTGCTTTCAAGTTATGCAAGAGTTTGCCTGACTCATTCAAGTGTGTTTGCAGGAGATCTGATAAAAGGACTGCATTATTATTCTCCAAAAGCACTGATGGCAGCCACCGATCATTAGATGAGTAAGAAAGGCTGAAATAAACAGCTAATTATAGACTAGACAAGAACAGTGCTTACTGAAAACAAAGGAAAAAAAACAAACACATAATGATAAGTCTGGTAAGATTTCTATTGTTCTAGATCTGATGCAAATTATTATCCAAAAAACTGAGATGAGATAATTTTTATAAATAATGACAAATTTACAGCATTCATCTCAGTCATACTCTCAGTTTGACATACTGTTTGTTTGTTTACCACTGGAAAAACAGGCATGTGGTATTGGTGTGGGTGTGTGGGTGCGAGGGTGTTTGGTCCCCTTGTTGACTCAGTGACATCTGTCCTCACAGGAGGAGAGGTCACGCCACTGTTTACTATGGCTATTTTTAGCCTCTCCGAATGTCCGTCTCCAGGACAGTCGTGACACCTGACCGCCCTCTGCAGCACCGCTGGGAACAAACCAAGAGCTTTTTTTGCGTTCTGGAGTGCTGGTCAAGGTGAAACTGTCCTGCAAACCTCTATAATCTTAGAGAGCAATGGCTACTGAACACTTAAAATTAAAGTAGGTGTTACTTCATGTTTTTCCAAAACACCTCTGAAGTTTACTCTTGAACAGATTTGTCTCCCTCTGTTACACAGCATAGTGTGATAACATCCTTCTCTATTCTACTGAGAGTATGCTGGTGAATTAGAACAGAAAGAAGCAATCAGGCAGGGCAAGTACAGTCCAAGGCAGGCACACACTTGGCAGGGACATTGACATCCATTTTCGTGTGGCAGTTGAGAGTCCAGAGCTGAGAAAATTAAACCCCTTTGCCTTGTTGGTGACACGTCATTGAGCATTGAGTCCATTCATGACAAGAGCCAAAGCCATTTTGTGAGACAATGCGCTCAAAACTGCTTATCCGGCAAAATATTCGGTATCCAAAGCAGAAACATATTGAATTGGAAATTACTCTGAATGGCTCGACTCTTTCCAGACTAAGTGGCGGAACAGCACCAGATTGTAAAAAAATGGGAATGAGACAAAAATGTTTATTGGCTCTATTTGAGAGGCAGGAGGTAACCTTTAGAGCAACATATACTTCACTAGAAAGAAAAAATTCTCCAACATGAGAGAATTTTTTGACGATTTCTTCCTATTTCCATTTTAAGACTTAAGTAGGCTACTGATGAACTAGACGAGTTATAGCACCGTCACAATGAACTAATTGCAGGATAATTTATTTTAATCCTGATAAAATCATGGCTCTGGCTGTGATACACTGTAGGCCTATATTATGGGCCAGTGGGAGCAGTGTTGCAGTGTGGACAATTATGAATTACCAAAAACATGTTAGTACCTGTTCACAGTGACATATTTTGGACTGTTGAGAATACACTGACTATATGGAATAATTTCTAGTTAAAAAGGCCAGACTTCACTCAGAATGTGTCTGATTCACTGCAATGACATAAAAGTAGAGGTTATTTCACTGGTTACATCATTGGATATTTGAAAGAGAAATTTTCAATCTTCCTCTCTAAAACTGACCTTTTAGTGCAAATGATACCTGAAATGTTCACATCTCCAGGTCACAAATCTGCAACCATGGCCATGAATGTTCAAAACACATTAAGGTTTCATTTCACTTCGACAGGCCAAAACAACAAATTACACATCACTACAAAAAAGAAAAGGAATGTATACCAGTGCCCCCCACATCAACATCTCTCTCTCTCTCTTTTTTCTTTTTTTTTTTTGCTGACACAGCACCAGCTTCTGTCCTAATCAGTGTGTTTAGGAAGGCAATTATGCCAAGCCCAAGAATCCCCTGAAGGCACAATTACCAGAAGAAAGAGCTTGTTAATCTCCAGTTATCGTGAGCAATTCCTCTATACTGAAGGCCAAGCATCAGTATCAGTTTGAAGACTGTGTATGTCGAGTGGTGTGAATGTATGATTTCAACTTGCATCAGCAACCTGCCTGCCCCCCCCCATCACTTTCGTCCCCAAGATATGGTAAGTGCTATCCATCTCTCCCTCCTTCCTCCCTGGTGCACTTTAAACAATCTATCCCTATGCCAGATATATGAAGACAAGCTGGCAAAGTGCACAGTAATACCTAGGACATGCTCATCAGTATTTCTCAGAAATTGTTTTGAAAGCTTGCCACGGGTCACATATTCGCTGTGAAGCCCTGGTCAGCTAGCTGGCAATAAACTGGACCAATCCCCCCTCTTGTGAACAGACTTAATGAGCTCATGGAAAAAAGGGCTGACTGGGTGTCCTGGAATGGGAAGTTTGCATGTAGACCTGGACCCTTGTGAGTTTGCATCAGCAAAAACAAACAGAAAGCAGTACCAAACCTCTGTCTGAAATTGTCTTTACATTTGACCTGCTCATAAAGTCTGGTAGCACAAAGATGTACACTGGACAAATTAGGCTCTTGTTCACACACCCTGTTCATTCCGTGCAGTAAAACTTTGAGGAGAGAAACAATTACAAAGTAAAGTGTTAATGCTTAAAATGCTTTAATCAATTAGAAGACTAAAGAGCAAATGCTTTTGTGGGGCTGACTCCAACATAAAGGAAGGCTTTAAAGATGTCATGCAACTGAACTGTACAATCTTCCCTTGTCTTCTAGAACTTCTAGAATGTTTTCTTTTTAAATTCTGGGACTCAGGAACAAGGGCATTAACTCATTTAGCAGAACAATAATGGGCGTACATCAACATCACTCCATTTCAGACAGGGATTAAGAGTTCTTACAAAATGGTGCTCTGTGATTTAGGATGAACATAGATAAAGTGTATGAAATGTAATTCTTTCATTTATATTTTGCGTGGAGCATTAGGATGGTTTCTGGGTTGTTACACCAATGAATGTGCAGGCAGGAGCCACAAGCTTGAGTGAAACAGACATTTGTGAGGAGGCCTTTTCCAATTGTGTGTGTGTGTGATAAATTTGCTCTCTTATGACAAGATTACAGCACTTGAATGAGAAAGTATGAAAGTAGAATTAGTGGAAATTTATGACATTTACTTAATCCTGTCTGCCATTACCAAGGCTGTCTTTAGCAGTAACAACTTGTAGATGGCTGGCAACCCCCTCTAATGAACACACATTTTCCCTACAAGTTTGCTGGGCAGTGAATGGAACATGCACTGCCTCCCCACTGTCATAGAAATATTAAATAAATCCATTGAGTTGATTTATTTCTTAGAATCTCCTCAGAAGCATTAAGAATGCCTTCTGATAGGCTTTTAAAAGTCCACTGCTGCTTTCCATAATGATGTGCTTTAAACTGATTTCTCAGAAGCTGTTATCCTTATACATTCATGAATTCTAATGAAAGGAAATATGTATTTATCCATCTCTCTGACAAAGAAAAAAAAATATATTTTATATTGTGCAATATCAAACATAATAAAAATATGAAAATATAAGCATCGGAAATGAACTAGAATGTGATCATGGTATATGCTTAAAAGAGGTGATATGATTTTATATTACTGATAACAAATAAATGTAGACTTAATCACCCACACAACCATGACCCATGAACTGTGGCCAAAACGAGGTCTAGAAAGACGCTAAAACATTTTATTCTATAGCCTACTGTATTACATTCACCGCATTCTATTCTATTTCCCACAGCTCACCATATTATCACAAGCCACTCTTGAATATTTTCTATGTAATGACAGGCCAATCTCTTTCCAGGTCTCGCCTGTTACATCCCTACTGTAGTGAATGGCTGAAATACTTACTATGCAGCAGCTCTGATTGAGTCATTTCCCTTACCATATTAAAAAAAATGTTCAATGTCATGAAATTTTAACAAGAGAGGAATTTTAACAAGAGGGGTGGAAAATGGGGGGTGACTTTGAAGAAAGTCATTCTTGAGTGTCAGGGTCTCACAATTTTCTGACTCTCTGTGCAGAGAGATGTCTTTGGGACTTGGTTATAAAGCGCCTGTAGTTTGATCTCACTTCTCTCCTTTTCAGCCTCTCTCTGTCTCCCTATCTTTCTCCCTCTCTCTCTCCCTCTCTTATTCATTTTCTCATGCCCACATGGGGAGGCCTTAGGGGCCTTTTTTGTCTCTGCCTGTGAATACTCGTCTCTTCTCAGCTGCTCTCTACCTTTCAGGTGGGCTCATTATCAGCAAAAACAAATAGCTCCTTTATGCTGACGCCCCCCATTTGTTTAAGACAAAGTCATGTAATTAAAATCTAATCAGAGATGGGGAATACATGAATATTTAAGTCTGTTTGGCTTCTGAATCCTAATGAAATGGTAATTTATGAGCGCTGCGGGCCTAATGCTGGCCAGGGAGCAAATTAACTGGATTTCCAGAGATTCCCCAAAGTCATTTCCCGCCTCATTTTTATCCTCAATGTGTTTAACATATGGAAATATGATTAAAACTTCTATTTAAAGCTTACAGTGCTGATATATTTGGAGAAACAAGCCTTTGTGAATTGGAAAAGAGGGGATGTATATATAAGGGGTGTGTCCCCCCCCACACTCGTCTTGACGTTTACATGGCTTACGGCTGGAGGGGGCTCACATATAGCATAGCCAGCAGAGCTGATAATTTAATCCACAGTTGTACTGCTGGCGTCATAAATGTCAAATGAAGTGAACAAAAATTGAGAGTTTTTCGTAAGCACCTCATCTATGTGAGACAAGGAGACTAGGGAAAGTTTCTCAACTCCCATCATTTTTCACACTGACTTTTCTGCATCTTTCTTCACAGTTCTAATTGGTTTCCACACCTTGTGGCCATGCCTCATGCTTGAAGGGATAAAAAACAACGTGACAGCCTTGTGTTATTACTGTACTCTTTTCAGTACAGCTAAGAGGTGTCTGTCGAGGAGACAAACTGCTAAGTAGTGCATAGCGTAAGCTTAAAATGTCAAAGCTCTCTGCAACCCTAATGCACCTACTCTTCCAGGAAGCATCTTACGACTACCTGTATTGCCACAAATTCCAGGGCAAAACACACATGACGTAAGTTGGCTGGTGTCCTCATCTAATGATAACATCACAGTTATTTCTAAAATATCTCTTGATGTTCGTGTTATTACCACAGGTTTGATGTTTTGAGGTGACACATCTCCTCTGCTTGCTTAGAGAGGAGCTCTCCTTGCATCTGCCTGGTCCATTAAGAATTCAGCACCATATATCCAGGGATCAGCACCTACACCAATGCATCCCTCTCTGTTGTCTGATAAACAGCATCATTAGATATTGTTTATGTCCAATTTAAACTACAAAGAGCAATTGTGCATGTATTATCACAGCACCTCAGCATAACAGATATACACAACCAAAATGCAAAGCCACCAAATGACATGGCACCCACAAAAAAGCAAAGGATTTAAAATGAGATCTAACACATTTCTTATAGACCAGCTTCTGGACAAATAAGAAACAACAAGAAAAGGAAAAAAAAGGATCAGATCTTAAATTTGACTTGGGTTAAGACTGCTGAGACATCTTCCCCTTGCCTGTATTCAACTACAGATTCAAAAGATCCAAAACCACTTTTTCACCCTTTATCTGCTTCCCTGTTAGGGGAATGGGGGAGATATCAAGAAACATTTATTTATTTATATATCATTTGTCAAATGTATTTATTGTGCCAAGAAAATTGCATTTTCAAGACAAAGTTTCCTGTTACATACTGTTTGTGTATTCAGGACATCTAATATGTGCATGCCCCTTAACAACTAAGAAAATAAATAATGCTATTCCATTAACAAATAACAAGTCTCTCCATGCTTATATAATGTTGAATCTTCTTCTGTTTTCATTTAATAAACAATAAATAACAAATAAAAATAAAACAAATAAAAACCAATTCCTAGAAATGCAGCATACAGCACATCAATAATAATAAATAACTATTGATATGATTGTTTTATTTTTGCTAGATCATTTTGTTTAGGAAAAGCATATTTTCTTGGACAAATGTTACTGTCTAAAGCAGGTTTTGAACAGTCTAAGGACTTTGTTACTGAAACAAACCATAAGCTTATTGATCAACCCTATCAATGGTGAATACTGAGATGGTGTTTTCCAGTCGGAGACCAATACGGATCTAGCACTGTGGTCACACTGTCTGGGCCTGAAAGTAATCAAAGTCATGCAAATCTCATTTTAACTCAGCATGTCAATTATTAATTCAAAATGAGGTGTGAAATTTGATTACAGTGGTGCGAAAAGTGGGATGCTGTCAAAATGAGACTTAGTGGCCCCCAGTCCTTATGACTGTGAAATTGTATCCTGAGGGCCTCAATCAGTTTGTGTGTCAGGACTTTCCATTTTTCTTGACAAGGACACAAGGATCCTTCACAGGAAATGCCACCAAATTTAGGTCAGGTGGGTTCTTGAACAAAGACAATGTCACCTTTCTATCTAGGTTGAATAATTAAAATGTAATGAGGAAGAAATTAGTATTGCCCAGCTACAAGAGACTGTCAAATGCATAGCTCCAGGTTGTCAAATAGAGCTAAAAATGGGACTGGGCACTGTCATTAAACCCATTTTCTATGGAGGCCTTTGATGGGGATTTATTAGGGGTGTTTGGCCATTAACAGAAATCAAGAAACTACTTGCAACAAAAGAAAAAAAAAAACACAATAACCCAAAAGTTTGGCTATATGTATAAATGTATCCAAGTCTCACAATTTTACAAATTACCTTGAGGCGATTTTGAAGTCAGTTGGTTTTTATGACAATAATTCATGACATAGGCTACTTCTGCTAGGTCACTGCCTAGGCATGCATTAAGGGAGATATGGACACATTAAGGGAGTATGAACACATTAACATGTTTTCAGTAAAGGTATTTCCAACTGGGCTATGACATTTTAAAAAAAGTGAACACATGAAGAAATAGCAAGGCAGAACGGCAAGGAAGTTTCAAGGTAATTCTACCTCCATAATATTAGATACTCTGGTGTATTTAGCTACAAAAAGCTTTTTATTGCAAAAGTGATGCATAAGATGTATCTGATGGGTAAAGGCAAAGAGTTCTCCCAAGACATTTGTAACCTTATTGTTGCAAATGCTTATTCATGTTAGCCAGGCTAGCGCCAGTCAATATTGCGTTTTGCTACAGTACTACATCAAGGAACTCTCCAAAGGCTTAAGTGCCCTTAAATATTTGAATTCCTGAGGACCACTCAGCAACCAGAGGAAAGGCTATGTCCTCGGAGGGAGGGCTAAAATCGATGTTATGACCAAGCGGTAGCGAATGGTTGAAGGCATGCTCTATAGTTCAGAGAAAGTATCTGCCCCCCCCCAGGAAGCAAACGTAGGCTATACACAGACACCAGATGCTTTGCAGAAAGTGAAACTACGTGAAAGTGTCTGGTCCCTCAGGCTATATCAATGTAACTAAATCAGTTTATTTCAAAACTTCCATAGTAAGCATGATTCTGCAAGTTGGTAATCATAATAAAACAAGGGTATCCCACCAAATAGCCTAGATTTGCATATAAAGACAAAATAAATAATAAAAAAACATTGGATCTGAAGAGCCCGACAAAAGGATTGTTAACAATTTGAAGGCGCTCTACTGCCCTCTGTTGTGATCTAATAAGTGACAGTGCTCTTTCCAAGCCTACTCGGGTATCCCTACTAGTGTGGCTTATTACGATATGCCAATGGAAATTATAACTAGAGCCATTTACACTCACACAGGCGACGTAGAAGAGTGGATCTCAAAGAATGACCAACTAAAGCCTTGTAGTCAATACTTTTACACGTCCTATTCTTTAAACTGTTGTATAGGCAATATTGTATTTCTCTCAGGCTATGGGGTAGATAATGAATTCTAGCACTATCAGATAACCCGTAGACTTTAGAATATTAATTTCAGTGCTGCCTCGCTATTATGCAAAAGTAATTTATCATAGTTGGCATGAGATTATAATCGATGAACTGATGGCAGTCATGCCAAATGAACTAAAATCAGCTGTTTGAAATGAAGAAGTTGTTTAGGCTACGTTATCATCCACATCATTGCAACTGGAGAGTGTCTTTCTTCCACTCTCTACACTTTTCAACCACAGAAGGCATTCTGGGTATCGATGCCAGCAATCACATGTTCATTAGGGTAATACGAGGCGCACAAAAGACACAGAAATTAATAACCAGTTGCACGCAGTCTGAGCTATTTCTGGAGGCCGTCTTGCTTACCGGCAGCGCTGGCATTGGGAAGAAAACAACACCACCAAGCATATCATTGTTCGTGGAACAATAATAATCTAGTTTCAAGTTCCACACGATCTGCACACTTGCGGACGGCATCTTCGTAATTTTGTAAAGCGCGTTTTAATTGGCTCGGTTTTACTTTGAGGCTTTGTCGGCCTATGATTCTGGCTGAATAATACAAAGTGAATGAAAAAGTAAATAACTGATGTTCATTTTTTTCTATCGCAATGAATTCTGAATGTGCTATTCAACCTTAGAATGACATTGGTAACTCCACTATGTGAAGTTTCAAATGCCTATTTTTAAACACATACAGAAACCTTGAATAAAATTCCATCTCAAGTGCACTTAACTCTCTGTAAACTTCTCTACCTCTAAAGTGCGCTGTCAAGCACGCTGAAGGTCACGGTGCACGGGCAACAGACAAGAAATGGATGCAGCGAATCATTTTGAAGGTTGCTCCTGACAGGCGCGTTTGCACTTTGCACAGGATAAGGCTTGATCAGGCTGACACCTCAAGGGAGCCGTGGGGATGGGGTGCGCGTAGGGATGAGTGTGGGAGGAACACTTAAATCCGACCCAACTGAATGAATTCAATTAATAAAGACACATGGCACGGCGGCGTAAGTAAATTTGGGATGTTGAGATGGAGGTCACCATAAGCTTTTTTAATAAAAGAGCTTGGTCTGCCATAGAGAGCATTGGTATGACGCTAAGTTACATACGCCATCTTGCGGGCGAAATTAAAACATCAAGGGCGCATAAGTATGAATACACTCAAGTTGACTTGAAGACAGCGATTGTGAAGGTTTAGCAGTGATTAGTCAATTTCAACAGGAGTACATGGTGAAGAGAAAGTATACATTACAGGTAAATCTCGGATCTACAATGTTGAAATCAATGTGCATCTGACAGAAAATGTAAAAAAGAAATTGTTGCGTTATATATCTGACCTCCATTTGTAAACGTTTTTTTTCAACAGCAAAAACAATATTAAAGATTTTGTGATATGGACAAGGTCCCTCAAAGCAACATTAAAAAGATGTCCGTGACTGATTTAACCCTTAATAAAACCCTAACTTTGAGGCTTAGCCTCAGTAGCGGTAAAGATACAAGTTAAAGGAGACCAAGAATGGAAAACCATTTTGCCTTGGCTTTGATGAATTAGGGGATGTTGTGCATGGCCAAAGACCTATCATGAACATGAGGCGTGGTTGTAGTCTCCATCATATGAAAATCTGGAACTTAGAAATAGCCACTAAAACATGGGCAAATTAGATCAAAGCCTACATGTGATGTCAAACAGCACAAAGCAATTCCAGTTCCGTGATGGTTGCCAAGGAGAGTGCCAGGTCCGTGTATCTTCTATTCATTTGATTTCCAACTGTAAAACGAAAATCTAAAATCTAAAAACGCCATGTTCAATTATATCTGTATTGGCAGCAATGTGTGAAATGGTAAAGGAGAAATTTTCCCTTTAATACTGTCCTTATGATAGAATTTCTTGTTTTATTACAATTGATTTTCATGTATTAGACAAAACGGCAAAGGTCTAGTTTCCATTGCAACAAAATGGATAATTGAGCTGATTTAGCCATATCATCCATAAGTGCACACACGCAGGCTTATGTCGGTGGAAACTTGTGGGCCTCTTGGTCAACATTATAATTTATAACAATATAATTTAAACTACAGACATGCATAGTCTTTGAATGCTGACGTTAATAAAGATAACGTTTTAAATAACTGCTTCAGCTTCACTGAATCCCACTGACAGAAGTATTGCCATTGGCATTGTCCTAGGCGTAGGCGAAGGATTTAACTTTCAGATCGAGCTTCAGATGCACTCAAAAAATAGGAAAAAAACATTTGCAAAGAACAAAACATAATTTCAAGCCCTTTTCAACAAGTTGTATTTCTTGTCAGAGTATTATATATATTATATTTGGTTCGAAATCCAATGAACGGAAGGTACACAGACTGTGCCATTTAGCCAAAAGGACAATTTCAATACCCAACCTAAATAAGACATTAATTGGGCTTACAAAATTATATTTGAGATTATTTTTTTTATGTTTTTAGATTTTTTCTATTTTAACATCCATGTCTTCTTTAAATCTTTTCTAAGTTTTTCAATCCACTTTATGTCCAGTACTCTGATATCCAGCAAGTTAAGAAAACTCTTTGACAATCATCTATCTATACCTATATATAATATCTCTCTCTCTCTCTTTTTTCTAAACCTAAAGCTATTAATAAACATATTAACCTTTCATGATCACTTATCATGCTTTCAAACTTTAATGACCGTCAATATTTTATAAAAACCAAGTCATCACATCCACTTCACAATTAAGCACGCTCAACCTCATCTTGGCTACATCATAGTGTACCTCCACAGATATATACTTTGATTCTTATGCAAGTTGCACAGCATGGTCAATGACCTCACAGAACAAAAACAACTCAGAAGTGGACTTTTTCTTTTAATTTATATATATATATTTTCAAACAATAACAATGTACATACGCTTACAAAGACCCTAAAGCCTCTGCACATTTCATGGCCCAGTGGATCTGAGACACAGATGGTTAAGTGGTCAGGAGTTTGTCTGATCATAGTGTACCGTCACAAACACTGTCTGCACTGGTGGTACTGTGGGGTTCTTCATATGGATTCTGCTGCTGTTCACTTGAACAGGATGTTCTTGTCTCCCATGTCCGCATTGTAACCTTCTGCGTATTGCTTTCCAGGCAGCTGGGGAATAGAGTGGGAATTTTTTTAACGATTAAGATTTAGAAGGTGCTTCTTTGAGAACGACAAGCACTAGTTGGTGTGAGACAAACAAGAGTGGATCATATGTCTGGCTCACAAATTGGCAAGACAGGCTAGATGCATTTTTTGTTCTTCAACAGGGTGAACTTCAGAAAGAAAATCTTTGTAAACCCAAAATATTGTCTAACAAACACAGCATGAAAATGCTGCACGTAAATAGTTACGAGCCTGTGCTTCCACAAATAGTCTCTCCTCACTAACCACCATCACATATATCGTTTGAGGAATGAGATGAGACGGGTTGGCACGGACACGTCCTGTGACCGAAATCCGTGAAACTGACGTAGCAGACGAGAGCCCGACAAGGGCCTGATGAAACCTGACAAAGGCCTGCACTCTTCTAGCTTGTGTCTAAGACAATAATCACAAAACTAATGGCCCTCAGCACTACTGGTACAAGGCCAATAAATCACTCAATCTGACCAATGCAAAAGCCAAAACGATTTTAAAGTAAAGAGAGCACTGATTCATCTGTACTTTGAGGCCCAGTGCCTCAAGGCTATTGCAGATAAGGATGTTACAATGTTCAATTGGAGACTAATATGCACCTAAGTAAACTGAAGGAAGCACTTTTCAAGTAATTGTCTGCAAAAAAGCAATAGCAATGGGTTTAGCCAGTTCAGTGCATTTAAGAAATTGACTGAATCCTAGTCAATAAGTAGCTCACACAGAAGATTTTATTGACATTTTTAGGTCAAATTGTACGCTATATCTGCAAGGACCATACTTTCAACATACAGCAAAACTACATATCTTCAAGTTAACGTTTTTCTTAACTACATATCTTCACGTACCACCACTAGACTGAACAGACTTATGCGCGTGCATGCACACAGAGAGGGAGGGGGAGAGAGAGAGAGACAGAGAGTGAGAGACAGAGAGTGAGAGAGAGAGAGAGAGAGTGAGAGAGAGAGAGTGAGAGAGAGAGCTAGTGTTTCCTCTTAAAACAATCTACACTGAGAAGAGTTGGGGCAACTTTTCATTTCAGAACTTCCTTATATTTGCAAGCTTAGGTAAACTTAGGTAACCTAGAGTTCTGCTGTTAGAGGACTTAACTTATACTTAAATACGGTACAAAAAACTGAATATCCATTTAGAAATAAGTGTCTTGAGCACCTACGAAACACAGCTATGTGGTACAAGCATCTGATGCCATATTTACAGGTTAGCCTGCATATTTCTGAATAGATTTTTTGTACTTGTTTTCTTACAATTTGTATCAAATGACAACAAAGCCCTCTAACAACAGAGCTCTAAGCTGAAATGCAGAGTTCTCCTTTAGGTCAAGGCATAGTCTATCTGATAGTTTAATTTTACATCCATGACTGATATTTTACCATGTCAATAGCGAGAGTCTACAAATACACCAGAGAGAAGCTCAGGCAAGACTGATGCATTTGTTGATTAGTTTGATAATTAAGAAGTTAGCACTCTAAATATTATGACTGCCGGCATTTTGCTTTATTCACCCTATGTCTTTTCATGCACGGATCTCAAAAGCTTAATGAAAAAATATGCGTACAAATACAAGGGTGGAAGCTAAGAAGAAAAATAATCAGCATGTAAAAAGGCCTGTGTGTTGGGAGACAGATGTGTTGTGTGTGTATGTGTTCCACGCTCAATGTGTGTGTGTTTGCATCAGTCCTAACTGAGCTAAACTTACAGAATTCAAGACTTTTCCCACAAATTTCCAAACTTTTCAAGGTCTGGAAAACAGCATTTCCAAAATTCCATACTTTTTAAGACCTGCGCAAGCACTCTTAGGCATTTCAAATAATCACATTACATTCAGTTTACAAATCACCGTAAACCTACGTGCAAGATAAACTTGCAACACAAATTATGATCTCCCTCCCACTTTCATAAAGCCAAAAGGGCAGACTTACTGATTTAAAGCCGTAGTACACACTGTCCACATTGTGTCCGCTGACGGTAATCTCTGGCAGGTAGCGTGGTATGCAGGTCAGGTTCGCCACTTTCTGCTTGTCCTCCACACTAGAATGTAGACAGGAAAGAACAGGCACAGAGCTCAAAATGGCCTACTCCACACCAGTCCACATTACGAATATAAACAACAGACTCAGAATCTGTTCATTTATCCAAAGCCACATGCTTCTATCCAAAGGAACTTGAAGCACAGATATACCTAAAGCTCCTTGGACATCACACTCGGCACTCGGCAAAGTCATCCTAAACAAATGAACTACAGAAACATGCAGAACAAAAGGTGCTTTTTTTGGAGGGGGTTGCCATGTAACGCCTTCAAGTTCTCTCTCTCACTCTCTATTCCACAACACAATACAACTCCACCAGTGTATGTGGGACCACATCCATTTTAGACAATACTAAGAGAAGCCTAAACCCTAACACAGAAACATGTTGCACTGAGATAGACTTTCGTAGGTGATGTATATGCAACAAAGACGAGATACTTACAAAGCTAAACAGACGCCTTAGAGAGAAACATGTTACACAGACACTGATTTCCCTAGGTGATGTATATGCAATAAAGAACAGATACTTACAGCTCTCTCAAGTAATGGAAATTGACATCATCTTGCTCCTTCCAGGGACCTTTGTCGAACTTCAGATACCCAATGTCTTCAACAATCTAAAGACAGATATTCCGTATTTATTCCAAGTGTTGCTTGGCAATCAATATCACTCATTGCTCATGCTGCTGTGTCTAGACTTGAATTCCATACCTTTTCAATATCCTTGACCTGTGTTGTGTCATAGGCAAGAATTTCAGCTTCCTCACTGAATTCAAAATATATAAACAAAAACATTAAATCATCCAGTCATATAGTAGGCTAGTTTCTGATATTACAGGACAATATTATACTAGTCATTAACAAGATAGAAGCTAAATTTCTGAGTTAGTAGACTAGATATTACCTGATGCTAGGCAAGAAAGTCTTTTTGTATGCCTGCTCAATGCTCTTCAGGTAGGGCAAGGACACATTCTGAAGGTAGGACTGAAAAAAAGAAACACACATTAACTTTCAAGAACTGCATTAAATGACCACTAGTTTGAGGCATCATATTAACTTGCATTACTTGTTATAACAGGTTTACTTTCTCTTTGACCTTGAGTAGGGCCATTCTACACCAATTCAACCAGGGCTCATGCACTTAGGTCTCAAAAATTCTGAAAAAATGACCAGGTGTACCTATGTTACCCAGGAGACAGTAAAAATGTTTATTTTTTTAAGATCAACACTTTACAAGTTACAGCCAGTTCACAGCACCAACTATTTAGAGTGACCAAAGGTGCCAGTGAAATGACTGAAATAAAAAAAGGCTATCCACACCCCTACACAGGTACCTTCAGGTGATCACGTCACACTCTTTTCATCAATGTTATTCAAAACATATTGATCTTAGTGGTGCATTTTATGTTTTGGGTGGAAAATAAGAAAAATAGGACAAGAAAATAAGACAAAATAAGACAAGTCAAATTGGTGTTTTTAAAAATTAAAAAAAAAAAAAAACCTTTGGATATTCCCACAAAGTGTTAGAGACCTCCTTAGGGATCATCCAAAATGATTTTTCAGACTTGTGAGGTCTGCTGTCCAGACCATGATGGAATATCTTTGTGAGAGTGTTTCTACTTCTCTGAATAACAAAAAATAACTAAAAAATCTAATGGCTACAATGGGTACAGATATGTCTACTGAAGGCATAAACATAGCCCAGCTAAAAGCTCCAATAAAATTTTAACCAATTTTGAGGGACTGCTATATCCATGCAGGATCATCAAGACCAAATGTGACAGTTTTGCTACATACTATTCCTTTTTATGTGCCAGTATGCAAAATGTGAGCCTCCTAAGTGATTTAGTTCTTGAGCTATGTGTTTGTGAACATCTAAAAAAAAAAAAAAAAAATTTTATAAAAAATATATTATTATAAAGTTATAAAGTATTGATCTTACATTAAAATAATTTGACAGTGTCTCCTGGCTAAGATAGGTACATATGGAATGACCCAGTACAGAAGAAAATGCTCACTCACCTTCCCAGAAGCCTTCAGTTTCTTCTGTGCTTCCTCTGCAGGCTGGTCCAGGTAGATTACCAAGTGAGGAGGCAGAAACTCACAGATGCTGATGCTCTTGATCTCATTGTAGTGCTGCACACCTAGAGCACAAACAGCCATGAGTCTTGTTCAGTTTGAGGAGCATCGTGTTTAGCAGTTAATGCTGAGTGGGGGGGGGGGGGGGGGGGGTTCAATGAGCAACAAGAGAAGATCCTGTTGCTTTCAAAATCAAAGGTGACACTGGTCAGCAGCAACAGCAACTAAAATCAACAAACTGCAGGCACAAATGTGTCAATTTAAAGAGCCATTTCCATAGCCTAATAATCAAGACGCAAAGTTGAATTTGCTCTGCAGGTCCATCTCGCAACCAGCCATAGGAGCTTATTACCAATTCACCTAAACTCCAGGACCACCTGGATTCAGAGCCAAAAAACAAGGCATTTCAAACCAATCAATCTGTAACTCTTTCACTACAAAACTTTGTTAGCAGGTTAACCAAAATAACTCATGCTGGTTTTGCCCCTGCAAGCAGGTCAACCACTTCCTAGTGACCAGGTCTTAGTCTACATCTTCATTGACCCCCTTCATTGGGTCTGGTTCCCATGCTGCCATTTCCTAACGTCAAGGTATCCATGATTAATGTAATTAAGGCTGGACTGATGATCTAAATATTCCTCACAATGCTAGGGCTGGAAACATTACCCAGTGGAGAGATGGAAGACTCTCTCTCTGCAAAAATATTTAGCGAGTCTGGTGTACCAGACAAAGATCAATGGACAATGTGGTGCATTTACTTACACTCTTTCCTGATGTATCCTTGTTTCATCATGGCCTCCAAAAACACCACATCACTGTACACAGAACGCTCCAAAATAACCCCTTGACCTACATTAAAAAATTGAATTATTAAATTATAATTAAAGGTAAAACACTTTCACAGTAGACCATTTCCATCATCTACAAGGTTGGCTTGTGTTGAGATGAGAAGACAAAATCCATTCTGGTGATACCTGTGGTGAGCAAGTGTTCTATGGCATCTGCATACTGCAAGAGTCGCATCTGATACATCCAGAGCTGGAGGCGGTACGAGTTCCCATCCTTTGCCTTCGGATCCATATAGAACTTCTCCAGGCTGCAATTCCCATTGAATGTGGAATTCACCGGTTCCTTCTCCTTGCTCATTCGGTCCACATAGTTAATATCCGCCTCAGGCATATACAGCATACCTTTAAAGTGCACAAAGAGTTACATATTACTATAGCCAATTGCATACTGCAACTGTGATGGATGTTAACAGTATCTCATGCACACTCACAAGTATAACGTCATTACCTATTAATGGGCTAGCAGCTATAATAGCAGGCTTAAGTGGTTGAGTTTTGAAACAGTTGTTGACAAAAGTAATGTCAGCAAACATTCAGAACACAACAGTAATTCCAAAACATTTGGCCATGTCCTTACCCAACCTGTCCGCAAGTTTTTGGGCGAAGGCCCCTTTTCCAGATGCTAAGTTGCCATCGATGCTGATGATTTTGCTGTACTCCTTAAACCTGGGAGTTGTTCTCTCGCCGAAGACGTATGCCAACCAGCCATACTGCAGATTCTTTACAGTACTCGTGTGGATTCCTGCCTTCATAATTTCGAAAGATCAAAAAGTTTAGACATGACAGAGACATACAAAATAGCGTACGATGAAATTACTGCACAACGCGCAGTAATAAAGTGGTATATGATTCCAGGGTCGGAACATATTGTTCCAAATAAAAGTAATATGAGAACTCAAGCAAATCGATGCAAATAAATCTGGCAATGACAAAGCGCAAACATCTCTTCAGTGCAAAACTAACCTCAAATAACGTTAACCTAGAATAACTTGCGTTACATTAACCGAGGTCAGGTAATATGTCACCGTGTTAATGTGTCTAAATTCTCGTTATTATAATTAATACACTGTTAATGTTTTATATAAAAGATGAAAGGTGTAGACTTCCATGGGGATCTTTAAGAATGGAAATCAAGTTGAAAAATATGCTAACTGCTAGAGTACTTTTCTAGCTAAGTACGCTAGGCTAACTGGTGAGCAGTTGTTTTGGTGTCCTTGCTGCAGACCATCCTAAGGTTGACAGACAACGCTGTGGGTAATAAATCTTAAACTGATAGTTTAAGTGAAGTTGTACCTTCTGTATATGACCTCCTGTCTTGAGAGCCGCTGCACATGACGGTACAAACAGGCGAATCACCCGTAAAGCCATCTCTAAAATTCACCAAATCCTCCTGACCTCTAATGTCGGAGACCGACGGTGGCTTTCAAGACTTGTGTCGCACGAAAATGACGACACGAGGAAAGTCCTTAACGTTGCCTGACTGAAATCCCATCATGTTTATTCCAAAGATTATCCATCTGATATCAGGGCTGACCTACTACACATTCACCATTTCGCTTAGTCATTTCGTTTGGTAGTTTTAGGATTGTATTGCTTTCTCTTGTGTATTTTAGTGTTTTTTGTTTGTTTGTTGGTTTGTTTGCATGTTCTCTGTCTGACTTTAGAGGATGATTTTAAACGATGAATCGGGCTTCTAAAGGAACTATGAAATCTGATAAATGCGTCTTTTTACACTGAATGACATCCTTTTGAAATATTAGGTGGCCTATTTAATTTTTTACTAATGAATTTCTGCGAATTACTTCTAGAATACAGGGGATGGCGCTATGGAGCTTTTCTAAAGAAACAAAACTTTTATTAAAGTCGATTATGCGCGAAATGGGCCTTCTTGCTTGAAACTGTGGTTCAGTACAGAAACACAACCAAAAGCTTTAAAGCATTGTTTAAAATGTAGGGTTCAGAGCACAGACACTGAGGGGGAAAAGGTAGACAGAGACAAGAAAAGACAAAGACAGCAGCAGTAGGAACAAAGATCAAGTTCAGAGACCATCAAGAGAACCTTCTTTGCACTAGCCTTTATGATCTGCTGTTGCTTTGTTATTGTTGCTACTTGTTATGATTTAGGTCATGAGGAGACTTAAGTTAAAGTGATAGATGTATGGCGATCCTTGTTGCCATTTTCATTCTTGCTTACAGTGCCACAATTTATGTAACAATTCCAGTCTGTCAACACCAGATCATGCCTTGTCTGACAGTTTCCTACATTGTCAAGGACATCACTTATGTAAACATGGGCTCCTGACACTCATGTCAAAAGAGACTCAACATATTTCCTTATATCTTCATACATTACCAGCAGCTGTGGAGGTTTGAATTTCTTTCAATTGAATAATTTCTTTGACAGTCACTTTCAAAAAACATAAAGACCTGTCTTGCCTGAGAAATAGGTTACAATTTCGTCAAAGACCATAGTATCCCCAGACTGATTTTTTTAGTACATGCACCTTTTGAACATCTCTATATTATATTTGTACATCACAATCTTGTATCTAGTAGCCTTGTTTGACATTTGTTTCACTGCATCTGCCTAATCTTCTTGCTAATAGCAAATATATCTCAGTGTCAAGAATTATGGAAAGACCAGGAAATGTATCTCTGGACCCATCACCAGGCCAGAACTGAAGAGGCCTTTTGGATGAAAGGTGAAACATCGTCAAGCTCCAAAAAGAAGTCCAGTTGCTTATAACTGAACACCTTGACTACCCTGACCTGGATGAATGAGTATTTTGCACAGAAGTAAACAACCTCCTAAAAAGCACACACCTGCAGCATGCTTTATCTCCTTGCATTGTTTATTGGGAAATGTTAAGGTAATATTAATGGTCTGAGTTTAATGCTATTTGAATATCATCCAAATAACATTTTATTATAAATCAGGAATAAAACACAGGCACAAGGCAAGTCACATACAGAGTGTAGCTCAGCAGCATGTAAAACAAAGGCACATGAAAAAAAATATTACATGAAATACCTAGTGTTAAACATGTAAAATACAATACAATATAAAGGCTTTAATATTGTGTGTACACAATATAAGTAAAATAGAAATGGGACATTTTTTTAAAGTTAACCAAATTCTTTGGCCAAAAGTATCAAAGCCCTGAACATGCTTTGTGTTATACACAATTTATATCTAGTGTACTATGGCTGCCATTTGTACATTGTTTTACATACAGTACGTGTATTAACACATGCACACACACACACACACACACACACACACACACACAGTCAAGAAGTATTTCTGAGGCACGTGAACATACCATACTGTAGGCTAACTGCACAAGTGCAGAGAAAAACATGGCTTATTTCTGTTTGCCTCCATAGAGGCTCAGCAACAAAATTATTTTATTATCTGCATTTACCTGAATGCAACATCTGCACCTGAATGCAGTCCATTCTTCATTACTTTCTTTTACAAAATATATGTGTATTTATTTCCTATTTAATTCAAACATAAAAACTGGACAATGGTGTTGGGGAAATCTCACAAGAATAAGAATGATAGAAATAAATATTCCTCTATTCAATAGTTCTTTTCAGGCTATACCATAAGTGCTCCTCTTTCTCTTCATTGGAGTGATATGAGCATCATCACACTGCCCAAAGCGTTCTGTTGAATTCCCATTAATGTCCATATTTGAGTTCCCCCTTTTGCTAGTGTTTTCAGCGGGCAAACCAGGGCATCTTCAGAAGTTGCAGCAGTGTGTTGGATTGGTCTCAGAAAAGACAGTCCCATTGACAAGGGGATGTATGGGAGATGACTCATTGTCTTCAGTCGAATGGCACTGGATCTGAAACCAAAACATATAGATTATAGATAAAGTGGTCATAATGTTATGAATCCACAGTCCAAGGAGGTGTATGTGTCTTTTCCGCTTAACAATGTATTCACACTTGTCAAACTTAGTTTCTGTGTTCTTTACAGAGTAAACAGACTGAGGATATATAGATGCACTTTTCAATTCCAAATAAATACATATTTCATAGACAACTTGGATTAAAAAGAGATGAAGACATACTATTGCAAATATGAACTGTAGGCTACCTGTGTCTGTCCATTGCAGTCAAGGAACTGTTCCAGGATCATATTCGAGGTCGAGGTCCCCGATGTCACTTGACAGGCTGGGGGGCTTATACAGGCATTGTCCTGGGGAATGGAGGCTGTGCCAACAACTGGCTTAGTGGGACTCCACTGAAAGTAGCATGATGCCTGCGGAGGGCTCTGGCTGTGATTCACTGCCTTCCAGGGCGAAGACATGGCAACAACCTTGGCCGTGTGATGCGGCGTCTGACTCAGGGGTATGCTGGGCGGGGGGCATGTCTCAAACATGCAGCTGCTGGGAGTCGAGTGCTCACTACGGGTGACGCCTGCCATGGGCTCAGAGTGGTACTTCTCGCTGACAAAATTTAAAAGGCTCTCAGTCGGAGAGTTCTGAGAGTTCAGTCCGACATGTTGTGCTACATTCTGTGGCCACTGGTAGTGTGGGTTCTGAAATGGCATACTGACACTGTTTGACATAGTGCCATTGTCATGGGCGTTTGGTCCAAAAGCATTTCTGTGATTCATCTGTTGGGTGGAAAAGTTAGTCCCAGGGGCTGAGAACACAGAAGGATTTGTCTGATCCATTGCAACATTCCTCTTCCTGTCAAAGGAGACATGACCTGACTGATCAAAACTCTGGGGGGGTGTACTTGAAATGGGCATTCCTACATGTGGTTGACATTGCGTTTCTGGAAAGCTCTGTGGCGAACTAATCTGGTTCATTTTGTAATTGGACAAAGAATGACAATTCTGTTGGCTTAAATTGCACCCGTTAGACTTGACAAAACTGCTGACGGATGCTGAGGAATGTAGACCTACACCACTGCTTATTTCCACCTGTGAGGCCTTCTCCCATGAGCTCGAAGTGGTCAGTCCATTTTGTTGCAAGCCATTACAACTATGGAGCTTTGGGAAAATTTCATCCAACTGTAGATCCTGAAGAGAGGGAATGGAATCACTTTCAGGCAACGCAATCTGCACGTCTTTGATGGCACTGTCTAGGGCAGCAAATCCTTGGTGACCTGATTTCAGATTTGTTGCCAAGGTATTGGCACCATTTACACAGCTGCCACCAAAGTTAATTTTCTGTCCCATGTGAAACTTTGGTATTTGTACACCGTTGTCTTTTCTGACACAGTTCTGAGGAAGAGCCTGATCGCAGTCAGGACTTGCGTTCACTAGGGTCTCTTCCAAGTAAGAAAGGATGTCGTCGGTCAGAATGTCATCGAGGGAACTTTTATCTCCATCTTTGGTCGTTGGTCCAAGCCTCAGCAGGGCATTCTCCCAGTCCTTCATCTCAGAATTGTCCTTGTCCATTCCTTGAAGTGCACTACCCAGGTCACTGTCGGCAGCCATCTGCTCAAAGGTTTCCAACATGGCCACCAATGCATCCTTAGTGTCACATGCCTCGTGTTGCCATGAGTTGCTGGGCACGTTCATCAGGGCCCTAGTCTCCATAAAGACCTTCTCCATTGAGAACTGCGACTCACTGTCAGGATGCATGTAGGCAGAGTAATTTTGTTTGTAGAAGGAACCCAGGAGGGAATCTGGATCCAGCTCATTATCTTCAAAGACCTTCCTGATCTTGGCTGTCTTGCCAGTGTCACAGATCTCTGAGATGTTGAGGGAAGGGCTGTTTGAGTAGAGAACACCCTCCCCTGTAGCAAAGTTGAAGGGAAGCTGCAACTTGCGCTGACGCAAATGCTCTTCACCTTCTTCATTTCTGTGCAGAGAGAGAGAGTGAAGTTCAGTTCACATTTGCAATAAAATTATATCATAAACATGACTGACATGCAGGTATAGGCTTTATACTCACAACAAGACTCTCTGACGGGCAATAATGAAGTCAGGACGGCCATCTTTGTATGTGAGCTTCGCATTGGATTGCACCCACACCCAGCCACTGTCTTTGGTTAGGAGTCTGAAAACAGTCATGCCACTTTCCCCTGTTTTCATCACTGGAAAAAATAAAAAATAAAGTTAAGATCCACACTGGAACATAATTGAGGAATTCAACAATAAAATCCATGAAAAAATGCTTGTGAAGTGGTTTGTAAAAGACAATCTGACAAACCTAAATCAGATTATCTCCATGCTGATATTTACACTTTATGTGCTTTGTGCAAAATAATGCCATGGATATACTGATATATTCTTGTTTTTTCTATGTCCATTTCCAGGCTTTCCATGTGCAACAGAAGCAATATTCAGTGGCCATCAATCAACAGCTAAGTCTATTTCATATTACACGGCATAATATGAGATTTAACATCAGTGCACCATTAGTAGTCACAAACATGCTGCATGTTGCATCCGGCACCCATAAAGGCACTCATTCATGGTGTAACATATGCTGCCACAAATGTCAATGAAAGTTTCACACACAGACAACAATGGAAACACACAGACATCAAGAAGTTAAAACATACTTCTGACGTGATTGTCTGCACAGTGCATCATATCAGCAGCATGGATGAACTGGTATCCAGACCCTCTCATGCACAGCTCAAATTCAGAATAGCCAAGGACAATCTTTCCCCTGAAAACAAAGGGAAAAAGTAAATACTCAATTCAACTACCTTTAACAGTGACATACTCAAAAAGACTTACTGAAATGGCTTGTAATACTGGCATATTCAAAGCACAGATGCATTATTCATTCATTACCTGTGCACTCTTCCACATGCTAAGATTTATAGATGGGTTGCCTGCGACCTGTTGTTAATTACCTGGAGTCTATCCCAGTTGGAGTGAAGTCCAGCTTGTGTTTAGTCTGAAAGATGAGCATTTTGGAGCGAACCTCTATGATGGATGGGGGCTGCACTGGTCTGGCCACAGCAAACAGGGCCAGCTGGGGCCTGGCGCTGTTTCCATTTCCAAGGGCTGCACCCTGTCCATGGAGGAACTTCAGCCTTCCCTGGAAATTTAAAGCCTAACAGCGAGGACACACTAGTTAATATGAAATTCAAACCATGTACAAAATATACACAAAGGTCATTAATAAATAATGTACAATGTACTCTTTGTATCTGTGTCTGAAGATGGAGCTGGGTTATAGTTAGGAATGGGGCCAGCAGTACCCTAACAGAAGCGTGTACTTAATGTCTTAATGCCAACTTTAACTTTACCTTTAATACTGTGCAACACTGTGTGCTGACTTGTGTCAGTATTCATTACATTGCAATAAGGACTCTTCATACTGTATTTAGATGAGTTGGTCCTTATGAGTTGGTCAAGTTTGAAGCGTTAGTATTTAGACCATACCAAGAAGCCAGATGAGTTATCCAGGAGGCATCGCATGCGACACACAAATGTTCTTTCCAGGAAGGACGAGTTCTCAGGCGGGATGTCCTGGGGGTCATAGGTCACGATGTTCCTGGTGATGTCACTGCTGCTTTGCATGTCTGCAGGGAGAGCAAGGCAAATTAAATCCATGCAAAGCACCAAAGTAAGCCATCTCTCTCTCTCGCTCTCTCTTTCATGTACACAACTGTCAGTGCAGACTATCAGATGAATCCCTTTTATCTCGAGGAAATGCACCCTGGGCAATTTGTGCAACTCATACTCAGAGGTTCAGCTCTTGACTGTCAGTTTACTAACCCTCTCCTCCTTGGTCCTGGCTGAAAGGCTGTGGATTGAGGGCAAAATGAAGCTGGCGACGGAACATAGCCCTGTCTTCTGTGTGGATGAGTTCAAACACGCTCTGATGGAGCACGTCAGACTGCATGAAAAAAAAAATCAACAAAAAGAAAGGAAAGAAAAAAAAGAGACAAAAGAGGCCAAGCAAATTATTACATGCCCGACACCAGTGACAACACGTTTAGAAATAAACATCTGATTAGGCAACACACTGTATATACTAAGCTGAAGATTTTTTGTGGCACTCAGGCTGGAGGAATGGCATTACGCAAGCTGTGCTTGGTAGCTATGCCAAGTAATGGAGTTGTGCTAATCTGGCACTATCATGAGGCCTGTTCTCCTCAAGTCAATGTCTGCTCCTCCAAAAACCCTCACTGAACACAGCTGCATATGGTGACTTTTCACTGTCCACATGATTTGTTTGACATCCAGAACTTTGGTATTTAAGAGGTGTCGGGTGCCAGAGTCTTTAGTGCTGTGCAGCTAAAGTTCTGTTGTGGAATGTAATGACTGGTAAAAGCCTTAAGTCTTCATGAATGTGGTTGCAGCAGTGCATGGTTGTTAAAATAATGCTACCAAACAAACACCTAAATAAAGATCTGTGTGTAAGTACATCTAAAATATTACAATGAATTCTATGATGCCAGTTTAACATATGGAGAACCAGAACAAAGAATGAAAACCTAAACCAAGTCTCCAAATTAATATCAGTGCACTTTTTGAAAAAGCCACAACACCAGACTACAGACTAAATAAAACTCGTCAACAAACTGGTTCATTTGGTCTACCTATCTGAGCCCTGAAGAAAGATACAGTCTAGTCCTCTGTGGGAAGATAACATTAAGTTGAATGGACACTGGGTGTCCTGCTTCAATATGATTACAGTATATTATATTATTCTATACTTCTATATGGAAACTCTATATGCTTGTCCAATCAATGTGAGTCTGGAAACAATTAGTTACCCTGCAGATTTAAAGCAATATACCAACATGTTGAACACACAAAATAAAGATCAAACAACACATTCCATTACATTACATTACATTCAATGCATAAAAACACAATGAATCTGATTATATATGTTTGTAAACATCTCAACTTTAATCGGGTTGAATAGAACTAACAATGACAGTGGTTGTGCTTCTTCTTTGCTTTCCCCCTAAGGGACTGGTAAAAGAACGACTCTCTAATTTGGAACTGAGGAACGTCAAAATATGCTGTTGGTCAACAGAAATATTTCTTTTGAAATCATGTTTATTATGGTTTCATGCACCACTATTTATAGACATGGCATTGTGTGAGTCACTGGTAAAGAAGAAACCACACCAGAAAAAGATCAAAGAACGTCCCAGTATTGCAGGATTGCGTAGCTGAGTTTTCAGAGCACAAATGAATGCAGAAAGCTGCAGGGATTTTAATAACAAACTGCACATGTGTCTCAACAGCCCATATATTTCACACAAACACATAACAGTAGGGATTCTGCTACAGGAGGATAAAAATCACTAGCCCAAATTAAAATTCAATACCTCATCCAATTCAGTTCAACAATAACCAGTCAGTACTGGTCAATGGTTTCAGAGAAAAAAAGGCCTATTGGCCTATTACAAAATTGCAGTCTTGTCTGTTTGCAAAGGTGGGTCAATTGATAAGGATCCCTGTACTCAGAGGCAGGATTTCAGCAACAGCCATGTGGTTTTACAGATACGTTATTGATTTAGGTTTATGCAATTGATAACAAATGACTGTTGGACCTAGGGTACATTTTTTTCATGTTTTTCTTTCTTTCTTTCTTTTTTCATTAAAAACAACCCTTAAATAATTATTATCTTCCCTGTTATCATATCTCACTCTAATTGTAACATCTGTTATCAAACAATGTATAATTGCTTTGTTCTGTACAGTTCAGCTACAGGCATTGGGACCTCTGTGCCCCTGCAGTTAGAGCTCATGTTCTTAGCAAATCACCAAGTGAGTTTCAGATGACTTCATGTTTACCTTTACACTGTAGGCAGCATTACAGAGTACCAAAGGTATTAGAAAGAACATGTTATTGGGGGAGGGGATAATGATCAAGTGGGTTTGAGCTAAATCATCTTCTTTGGCCATCTGCATGTGTGAGCGTGTGTGTGTGTGTGTGTGTGTGTGTGTTACATAATGTTTCACATATGCACTAAGCACTGGTTAGTCCCAGTCACACTCACCTGATGGAACCCCAGGTAGTCCTGAATGGTGGGGGATACATAAAACACATAGCCCTCTGAGGTCACCACCAGCACTATGCCATTGAGCGCCTGTCAAAAAAAAAACACACTGGTAAGATAATGTTTCAATATGTGTTTCGGCTGCTCATCTCAGACTGTAAGAAACATGCATGCAGTATGCTATATGGGTTTGCACTCATTCTCATTACAGTTAATAATGTATGTGCGTAAATGTAATTGTGTGGGCATTCATCTGTGCACACACGCATGCACAAACTCACGTACACAAATACATGTAGAAACACACACACACACACACAGAAACACACACACACACACACCATGAGGCAGTAAAACTGTCTTAACACCTGCAGAATCTGTGTAACTGATGGATTATCTTGTTTACCACAGGTCAAAGTGTCAGGTCGGCGGAGTCGTTTAAACCCTTCAAGATATGAGTGCAAGTCAGACGTGCCTTGATTGGCTTTGGTCTTTCGTGCCTGAGATAAAGCATTTCACAGAACTCTCGAGTGCCCAGAAGCATGCAGGTTTTTTCACATTGCTGTAAGTTCTAAAAGTAAGACCCAGTGACTTTCAACCAGCCACTGTACAAAAAGTTGAGCTGAATTAACAGACAATTCACGACTGATTCACATAGGAACACCATGAAACAGCCGTCATTCATTCACAGTAATGCCACCATATCTACATATCATTGAGATCTGCTAGATCAATTATGACTCTCTCTCTCTCTCTCCCACTCTCACTGTCACTCTCCCTTCCCTCCTCCTTTATTTCTTAATTTCCTACCTGACCTCGGTGCTGTTTGTGTTGGAGATGTAGTAGGCTCTTTACCTGAAGCAAGAGGTCTGCCTCTGAGAAATCTGGCGTGTCCACTCTTCTCGTGCCAAAGCCATTCCCGGTGGGGAGCACTGGAGTGTTATTCTTCATGGTTGCTGCAGAAGAAGGGTTGAGAGGAGAAACACAAGACCACATTAGCACGGAAAGCTGAAAGCAATATGATCGGCCGACGGTTCTGTGATGTTCGGATAGATCTTCTTGACTCCAGTGTGCCTGCCAGCATAACACACAAAAATACAGCAAAGGAAAAAAACAAAAAACAAGGCCTAAAAACTTGTGGTTGTGGTGAAATTGTTACTTTCATTTTTTGACCGGGAGATTTTTTGTACACATTTTTTTTTTTTTTCTGGAGAAAGTCAGTGGTGCAAAAAAATGTCACTTTTGTGGTTGTGTTGTGTTGTGTTGTGTTTTGTGGTAGTGAATATTTGTTTTTTAATCCTAGGCCTAAGGGGAGAAAAGAATACATGACAAGACACAAGTAAGAGCACGCCCTCATTACACACAACCTCTGTGCATTTCACAGTTTTGCTAAATCTGGTTCCATTTGGAGATATTGTGTCTTAAATAGAGCAAATCGATTGAAAACATTACTTCACATATGGCACAGTGGGATTCTTTAAGTACATGCTAAGCCTTGTTCTTGTAATTGTGTGTGTGTTTGTGTGTGTGTGTGTGTCTCATAGCATGTGTTTACACCTTTGTATAATTCTGTGTATAAAACATGATCAAGACCACTCCACTCCCTTCCCTTCAGCTGTCGCGACTCTTAACTCATCATTTCCCCCAAGGTGTTTCCATATTAGAGAAAAGAAAATCAGTACGATGTTTTGGGTTGTGAGGGGGTATTGAGTATTAATTTCAAAATCATTATTGAAGGCCTATCTACACATCGACAAAGCTAAGACAAAACAAAGGCCTATCTATACAAGACAAATATATATATATATATATAACAAAACCTCACAAACAAACTCTCCCCATTTGGCTGCTGCAGACAACTGCATTGCTAAATTTGTTTTGTCTGTATAACCATCTCTACACAGTGGGATTTGGAATCTAGTAACAGCTTTTTCACTTCAAATCATTTTTTACATTTACTTGGGCCACCACCATCCTTTCAAAGCTATGCGATTCATCAGCCTTTCCCAAAAACAGCTGATGGCTCGCCATTTATAAACAGTGCCTTTTTTTCCTGGCACACAAAGCCTCCATTTCTCGTAGCTTCAAAGTCACCACGCTTCAACTGTGGGGCGAGTGCTAACTTGTGGGGCTGCTTTTAGTTTCTGGGCAAAGGGTTCCGAGCTCAGCAAAACTGATGAGTAGCATGTTTTTAGTTTAATTAACTGGCAAACCTTTCTGATCGGATGGGTTGAGAAGGTTTCACTGAAACGGTCACTTTAACGATTTCCTTCACAATACAACATTTGTTTATATAGTCCTTAAGTTTTGTTAGAAGAAGGTGCAAGGTTAAGTTAAGACAACCCAAAGTGCAAAATAGACAAATCAAATCAAATCTCAAACTATGACAAAGACCAAATTAGCTAACTACACCAGAAAAAGTGACTGCAAAGGGGACTACTCCAATGATCCACATGGCATAAAGACATTCCCCTTGAGGAAAAGTAAGTCATAAATGTGCCATAAAGTGCTGTGAACAGTGCTGCAGAGTGAGTAGGTCTCCAGTTATTTTATTATTTTTCTCGTAAATGTGATTCAAAGCTGTTGATCATTAACAGGGACTAAAATGCCTTTGTTCATTGCAGAAGTAGCACCAGTGGTTACTTGCAACATTGTCTCTTTGCAGGAGATTCCAACAGCATTTATCAGTTTCCTATCGAATTCCTTCAAAAGCCCTGCCAGACTCGTTAAGTATGGATCAGTTGAAGAAAAGAACAAAAAGCGGCAGATCAAGACGTCGACGTCAAAGCAAATGCAGCGCAATAAAGAGCAGTTAACAGCGGAAAGAGGAAACACAATGCACAATTCAGCGCAGAGGAGAGAGGAGAGAGAGAGAGAGAAAAAAAAATCCAAAGATGGGGCCCTCCTACTCACGCGAACATTGGGAAGACAGAAAAAAAGAGACGTGTGAAGTTGTCCAGGTTTCAACATGATACAGTGTGTGTGTGTCTGTGTGTACTGTATGTGTGTTTGTGTGCATGTGCCTATGTATACAGTGTGTGTGTGTATGTTTGAGTGTGTGCATGCATGTGCATTAAAGTGCATGTGACTTTGTGTGTGAATAGGTGTCTACGTGTGTACATTACAGAGTAATAAGAGTTATGGACAAGTGTGCAGGACATTATGTGCACAAATATTTGTTCTTTTTCACGTCTCTCTCTTTCTCTCTCTCTTTCTCTGTGTATGTGTGTGTGTGTGCACTGCTCTTGTATGTCTTTTCTGCACACTATCGGGGTTGGAGAGGCTAAGGGGCAACAGCCTGTATCGCGTGACTAGAGTGGACGGCCGGACCAGGGAGAGGCCACATCCTGGGATTTTCCTGTGGCAGCTGTGCAGATAAGGAAGCATTCTTGTCAGCGTTGCTTACAGAAACCCCAAGGGCTCATGCAAGGAGGAGGGAGGAATGTGTATGTGTGTATGTGTGTGTGTATGTGTGTGTCATAGATCTCTCCTGCGATGAGAAAACCTGCTCACTGGCATCAAACCAAACTTTAACACAATCAACTCTCATCAGAGCCAAGAAGTCCATCTCCATGCAGTTTTCTCAGACCACACACACACACACACACACACACACACACAAATACACAAACATATGCAGATGGCCAAAGATGATGATTTAGCACAAACCCACTCCTTGATTATCACCTCCCCCAATAATAACCATTTTTTTTCTATTACCTTTGGTGCTTACAGTATTTCAACTGCAATTTGTAGATTTCTCCTTTCAAGTGTAGGAAACATGAAGTCATCTGAAACTCATTTGAAGATTTGCTAAGAGCACACACTCTAATTGCAGGGACACAGAAGTCCCAATGTCTGTATCTGATGTTAATGTTCAGCGATGCATGCTTTTGCAGTTCAGCAGAGTTCCAGTGTTAAAATTATCCCTTGTTGCTTTGCAAATGATCACTATTTACTTGCTGACTTCTTCCCTCTCATACTTGCACAGACATCAACACCTAACACATTTATTGTTAGACTGATTCATTGTTGCAATGGAGGAGTTTTACTCTACTATACAAGTACAATGAGGTGTAATAAAGTAATTTTGAATCTTGAATCCAGATTAGATTACAATAGTAAAGCTTTCAGAGAGTAAGAAGACAGCAAGAAAATGGCTTTTCACACTGTTTCATCACTGCATAGCCTTTTGGTAATCATAGAATAGAGAATAGAGAATTTCAGCAAAAAACCCTTCATTATGTCTGTCTATAAATGCCTACCAGAATCTCCCTTCTATTTGCATGACTGTGACCAAAAAAAAATAATAATCTGCACCATGCACTACAATCACTGCTCCCAATAACTTGTCCAAGCCAATGACTGGTTTTGTCTCACCATAACCACCATCAGAACTTAGTCTTAAACACTGAGTTAGTGTTCCAGTTCCATTCACTTAAGTCTGTGAAAAGAAGTCCCCACAAATGAGACCTGTCAGTCCTCAGATTAGCTGGAGATGGTTTGCCTCCATGTAATTAAGTTCAAGGTTTAGGGAGCATTAACAAATGGGTAAATACATAGCCAGGAAACCACACTATCTCAAGATAATGCTTGTGAGGTATATTTGGTTTGGCTAATGGCTTGTTCATCCTCACATGCTGCCAAACAAATAATCTAGTGAATTTAAGAAAAAAAGATATCTTTCTGAAAACAACACTGTAGACGTGTTAATTTAACACACTGATCCATGCACATTTCCCTTAAAGAGGATAAACATTATATTTGAAATATTTTGGTGTAACAAGTCAACGTTTAAATATTTCTTTTCGAATTGTTGTGAAATTCATAAAAGCCTGTTAGTTTCGGCCAACACCACTGATAAAAGGCATAAACTGTGTGTTAAGAAGCTCTGTTCTATTTCTGTGAAGGCCCATTAGTGGAACAGTGACATTTCTTTGGGGTTCTTGATTGTTTGAAATCTTCCTTTTTAATTACTATCCTGTTCCTTGCTGCTAATCAGTGTTTACTGAGACACTGAACACAGCAGAGTGAGTCCGTGAATATGAAAATGGCAAACATGCCTCACATCTGTCTAAATATAGCCTCTCCAAATCAGATTAGTCTTTAGTGTAGACAGAGGCAGCAGTAATCAAGAGTTTTCATTTGCTGAGCTTCAGTCCTCCGATACATTCACTTAATACAAGTGTTTAGGGTCTGCCAGACCTTGGATTTTAAATTTAAGCTTCATGTCACACACAGTGATAGAGTTTGTGTGGTGAACAACAGTGACTCATTTTACCTGTACAAATCCATCAGCACTGTTTGCCTATTTCACGTCAACAACTATAAGTTTTTCAAAGGAACCGTGTTTTACAAATGTACATCTACAAGTACATTTTGTACATGCAGTCTGTGGACAATACATACTAATAGGACACTGGGTCCACAGTACAGCAACTGATGACAAATTCAGGGCTTGACCAATATGACCTTGTTCACTTCAAATGTTATAAAGCAAACAGCCAGCTAAACAACTCGTCACATCAACTACCTCTCTAACAAATCCTTTGTTCGGTTTCCCTGCCATCCCCCTTTCTGCCTCTATTCTCCTGGACCTCTATATCAGATACTTGAACCTGTCCCCACATGAGCCGACCAAGTGTTTGTTTTGACTGGGAAAGGTAGTTTCTGCCTGGAGAGCTCAGCCCCTGCCGATGCTATCACCTCTGAAAGCTTCGGTGTTGTCACAGACCTACGGGACTGGAGCCTTTTGATGCCTCTGTCTGCCTCCCCAGAGATGAAGGCACACACACAAGTCATGATGGGGGAGATGTATTAACCCTTTCTTTGAAAGACAGCCATGTATGTATAAGATGTGACAAGGCATCGCCTCATTAGGACACCCTCAGGGGACCATCACAAGCGCTATGTAAACGTCCAATATACTGTTTCAGTTTGTAAAAAGGGGAACCTTTGTGAGATAGTTTTGAGCTACATTGTATAAAAATACATTTGTGATTTGCTTCCAGGCATCATATTGCTTTGATCACTAATATTTCTAATTTATATACTGTATAATAAACCAAAACAACACTATCTCATTCATTTCAGTTGTGACTCTTGCTTAAGTAATCAGGGATACAGATAGCCATAAAAACAAAGAATAAAACCTTAGCATTCAAGGTTTCTTTGTAAATTCTTACCATCAGCCTGGTAGGCACCTTGGCACACAAAGACACAGCTAAAATGACATCTAATTGTAAATTTATGGTTCACAGAATGTTTACTACAAACAAGCAGCATACATCTCAAACAATGAAGCAAAATAATGCTGCCACCTTCTTTTTTGTAGTGTCAACAACATGAAAGCTCTATCAGGGGCTGAGTGGCACATGGTAAACTTTTGCACAAAGCTAACCTCAATACATAGCTTATGCTTAAGAGTTTTCATGGTGGTACTGCAAAAATAAAACAGCAACAACAACAACAACAACAGTTCAAGTCCCATAACATAGTTCCAAGTTTAACTATGCATCTGGTCTTAGTCTCTGTGCACAGAACACTGGCTCAACATAAACATATGAGGGTGAGTGAGCTCTGTGCCTGTGGAATCCTGGAGTTGATGAGCATGTGGGACCACACTACCCTCACCCAGTGCACTTGACCTCTTTATCAACCCCCTCACTATTTACATTGTGAAATGAGGACAGGACGAGAGCCATCTGATCTCAGGAAGACAGCACGTACAACAACAGCATATAGTCCACACACACACAAAGATGAATCATATGAAAACACCCTACATGTTCTGCAGTACAGAAAACATCACAGGCTTTAAATGAACCCAAGTGATGTAAACAAGGATCAATGACAACAGATTTTCAGGTATCATGACCATATCCTACAACACTGTTATTTAGTGAGTATGAAGGGTAAGAAAAAAGACTCTTTGAATGTTATGCCTTTGGGTCTGTTGACACTTCACAGGAATGTAATTTACCGGTACAAAGAGCACACATAGGCAATCAATTAATGAGTAGGTAAACCAATGTTACTGGAATGTTATTTTCACTCATATTTGACTGACTAACTCTAGTTCTATGCAAAACATTAAAGTGAAACAGTAATCGACACTATATCTGAAGCATTACAGTACAGTACACAAAAGGGTGCTACCAAAGGTTCCTTTTTACATATTTTATCTGCTGTGCATTGAGATTACTTCATTGCCACATGGTCTTTGTAATGAAACTGGTTCTTATCATTCTTAATCCTGAAGCCAGAAATGCAAATATGATATTGCATTCCACTAGCTTCTGTGGATTTAATACTTGGAAGGAACAAACTGTTTTAGTTGGTTACATTATGAAAACCAAGAGTGTTGGACATGATTTATAAGTCAAAGAGGGAAGAGGCTGAAGAACTAAAGAAACTGTGTTCATCTTCCAGCTGCAAACACATGCAACAGACTCAAAAAGTGTGCACTGTGATCTTAATGTGATCTGTGCTCAGGTCAACAATTAAGAGGCTCCAAGTTGTGTCTTGTATAGTTAGGAGATGAGTCACAACGTGACTCAGTAAAATCCTCAATGTCAGTGTGACTTAGTCATCTAAGCTTTAATGTGACTAAGCTTTGTCAGTTTTACAAGCTGTTGCTTTATGTGTTCACTTAAAGCCTGTCTGTGTTGAGCTGATTCCTGAAGGTGTGGGTCAGGAGCTGATACAAATTTCTTACCCCTTTGGCAAAAAACATTGTTGTGCATGCCAAATGAACCCTTGTCATTCTAAATATATTCAAAGAAAGCTAGAAGGAACACATATCCAAGAATCATCTTTCAGTAGATTTTTGATTAGGAAGTTGTACATGGAGGCACCCGTCTTTAGAATGTGTCTTCACAACTGAATTGGATTCCCAACATGCTCAACATTCCTGCACGGACACTATGCTTTGAGCGCACCTCTATACCGGTTCCATAGCTTTACAACACTTGTCTTTCTCCTCTGTCATTCAATGGCAAACCCATGAGACACCCAATGTGCTGGTAGTAACAGACTCAGTAATATTAGTCTGTGCTCTTGTGTATTTGCAGTTACCTATACTAAATATAATTATTTAGCATTTTCATTGGTTTACATTTTTGCGAATAATGCTCTGTTTTATCATATGCAGTCTTTTTAGATATTTCGGGGGATTGGGGGGTATTGACAACACACTCACCATTGAAGAAGCCCTTGACCTTGATGTACGCCACGCTGAGACGCAGCACAGACAGCTTGTCCAGGCGAGTGCGCACATCCTCTGGGAAGGGCAGCAGACTAGTCAGGCTGTCCAGCTCCCCATTCAGCCGATCCCGGTGTCGCTTTGAGGGGTTGGTCTTTGTATTTTCAGGACATGGTTTGCTAGTAGATAGAGAAGGAAAAATATGGGTGGTGACACACCAGAATACCACATTTCATTCATTCATTCATTCACTCTGATTCATTGCCATATGTCATTTCAGGGAACAGACACTCTTTACAAAAACAGCTTTATGATAAAAGTATGGTATGACTTCATATTCCACATTTCTGTATTCTAAGTAATGAGGAAGGAAACCCAGCTAAGTTTCATTCTGACAAAAGAACAAAAAAACAAAAACGGCAATAAAACAGATGCAGGCTTTTGCCACAGGCAGCCTGCATTTGGAACAGACGGAAACAACGCAACGCAACGTCAGGACTTGTAAATGTGAATGAGACACTGGGGCTGTGGGAAGAAACACACCTACTCGTGTGAATCACCCCGCCTCTGCCAGCCAGCAGAGAGAGAAAGAGCAGTCATTCAGGCGAGACGGGGCTCGGCTAGAACGCCTGCAGCTCCTGCCAGGTCTGCCTTGACTGTAGAGGGGGGCAGTACAGAACAGCTACAACTAGAGGCCTGAAAAACATTCCAAAACAAATTCCAGTGTAATAGAACATGTCGAAGTTCAATATTTGCATTGAAAATTAATTCAGCTTTACAAATAGCTAATGCTGAATGGCATCCAATGGCAAGACTACTTCCCTAAGCAGAGAGCAGAACTGAATCAGCTTTTTTGTGTTCTGTGACACCTGTTGCTGACAACCTAACCTACCATAATCACATTTGTTTCTCTTTGTGCTGTACAAGGAAAGAGGAAATCGAGCAGATCACCTAATATGGGGGGGATTTTACATTCACAGAGTATACTCAGCGCTCATATTTAGACAATTTTCAAATAAAAATAAAAAAGGATTTTAAAAAAACTGCTCTTAAAAATCCCTGCTGCTATTCCTGCCTCTCCACATGAGCTCTTGTGCTTCTGCATCCAACTGTGTCCTACAGTGAACTCCTGGCATTCCTTCAAATTGAGCTCTTTTAGTCATGGCTAGGAGAATGGATTTCCTGGCCCCTTGGTGTCCAATATGGGCCTTGCTTCGAGCACTCGGGAGGTCCCTCAGCAGATTGCTAGGTCTTGAAAGAGAACTAAGAATGTGATCCACTGATCCCTTACCATAGGAGAGGGAAGACACCTTTTAACCTGTGTCAGAAAACAGTGTGGACATGACTTATTGCTCTTGTTTTTACTTAGTTTGTCCATGAGTGTATGTGTGTGTGTGTGTGTGTGTGTGTGTGTGTGTGTGTGTGTGTGTGTGTGCAGGTGTGTGCGCACGCACAAGTGTGTGCCTGCATGAATGTGAATGTGTGTGGGTAGGCCTGTGTGCATGTCATACTTGCATCTGGA
Organism: Tenualosa thibaudeaui; assembly: GCA_027481765.1. NCBI lineage: Eukaryota > Metazoa > Chordata > Actinopteri > Clupeiformes > Clupeidae > Tenualosa > Tenualosa thibaudeaui. The sequence goes on from JAIFZK010000071.1 coordinate 3,007,452, forward strand.
TCTAAACCAAGGAAAATATAATTGTGCAACATAGATTTACAAGTAATTGTGAAGTGTAAGTGAGTGTAAGTATCCTTGTTGCATGAACATAAACAACTAATCAGTTTAGCATCTTTTGTCTTTTCTCAAGGATCTGACTGTGAGCCTAATGGCTTTCTCATTGCTGTAGACATTTTAAAATCATTACTAAAGCCTTTTCTCTCCCTGTAAACATTTTAAAATCATTATTAAAGTCTTTTCTCTCCCTGTGTCTCAGCCTTTGCTAACTCCGTAACTGAGTCATTCTCTGCTTTGCTATTTACTTTGAAACTATTGTGGTTTCATCAAATAACAGAACATTCCTTCTGTAAATAATAACAACAGTAGAGTATTGCTGTTATTACAGAACAATTCCTTGTCAGTTGTAATTGTATTATTTCTACTCCTCTAATCCTTTGTGCTTTTTTTAAGTCCATGCACAACTCACAGCTAGGGCACAGTCTGGACAGCGATGCTAAACCATGTTTTCTCATGGCTGAGTCTGTAACTAATCAGTAAAAGATGGGGGCAATCTGGTAATGTAACTTTCAAATTACATGGCAATGACTGTGCTATAAATAAATATGTAACTTTTTTCTGTTAAATAGGTCAGAATGTATTGAGGCAAAGAGTGTGTGTTTCTCCCTCTCTCTCTCCACACAACTCTCTCTCTCTTTCTGTCTCTCTCACACACACACACACAGAAAAACAGAGAGAGAGAAGGAGAGAGAGAGAGGAGGTAACACAGCCCAAAGTTTTAACCTACCATGGAGTTACCACAGACTTTTTACAGTCAATCTCAATAGTCTCTCTATGCAACCAAGCCCAGATGTCTGCTGAGAAAGCCCTCTACACAATACAAATCCACCACACCGCAAGCTGGACACACAGGACGTAGAAAACACTGCACCATCATGGCTATTTCATTATACTATTACTATTTCAAGATGACTGTTTAATTTTTTGCCCATTTATCCCACCGTTGCACAAAAAGTAATACTGATAACACCAATGATGATGCACATACATGATTTGTTTTACAAAGAGTATACAGTGTATGCAGAGTAACGCAGTAATACACAAAGGTGTCATTTATACTAGCATACAAAGCACAACTGATACTTTAAGGACAGTGTGTGTGTGTGTGTGTGTGTGTGTGTGTGTGTGTGTGTGCGTGTGTGCGTGTGTGCGTGTGTGCATGTGTGAGGGTGGGTGGGTGGTGGCCAGTTGTGGTTCGGAATAAATAAGGAAACCCAAAAGATTTTTGTTCTGAGAATTCTAAGATTCCATGTTCTCTAAGGGGTCACTATCTCCTTCATTAATCAAGCAAATTGATCATGATAGGTATGTGATAATGACATAGATGTAATCATTCAGCAGCAGTACATCAGGTAAGACCAGAATAACATATGTGCTGAGGCACTGATAAGTGCATGGACTTGAGTTACTCCTGTGAAAATAACTGAAGCTGAAAGGTCTTAACACATATGAAGGGATATGCAATACACAGTTCCAAGGAGCAATACAATGAGACTGCACCCGTGAAGTGTCTAAATGTGCAAGTAAATAATATGCTCAAGAAACACTTGGACAATTTGCAAAAAAAAGTTACTCTCGGACGAATTAAAGTATATAAAATGTTCAAAATGTTTGGCCAACAAAACGGCAGAGAAAAGAAAACAAAGTGGGAGCAGCGCACAAGGCCGTTCTCATATGCGCAGAAAGCGTATATCAGATTACAATAACATACTTCAAACCAGTGAGCCCGCCGCCCCCCTCCCCCTTGTAAGCATCGCGTGCGAGCGGGGCCCGACTCTCGAGCTTGATTGTGATAAATGCAGGAGTACTATTTCCATGCCAGACCAGCACTGTACACGAACAGAGATTTTTAAGGACACCCCAGATGCCTGTAGAAACTATGGATCGCGCGCAGAACATCATAGCAACGTCAAGAAAATCCTCGGTCACACTCATATGCGTAAAGAAGAAAGAATACAATTTTGTTGTGTAAAGTTGTCCAGCGATTGAAAAAAAAAATTATATATATATATATATATATATATATATATATATATATATATATATATATATATATATATTATATAACATATAATAATCTAATACACAGTGTAACAACAACAACAACAACAACAATAATAATAATAATAATAATTTAAACATATATTTTGAGAGAGAAACACAAAACTAACTGAAAAGAGAACTGAAGTAGGCTACAAAGGCATATTCTAGCTAGCAAGCAGTACTCTTCAACAATGACATTCATAGACCATTATTTAGGCTATCGCGTCTGACAGGTTTGTTTGACATGCTTACATTTTTTGCACGGGCTTCTTCCGCTTTTTGCTCGCGTAGGTCCCATCGTTACCCAGCATGACGTTCTCACTCGAAGAATTCTTTACACTATTCCGACACAAGTCTTCTTCTTTTAGCTCACTTAGTCCACGATAATAACAAATTACTAAAATAATATGTATCCCAGGTAAGGCAGAGCCTATGTCACGATTGACTTGTGCGCGTCAATCCAGGGTGACTCGGCTACGAAAGTTTCTCCAAACTTCTGTGAACAGATATAACGCTGCGAACAATTTACTTTATCATTTCCTTCTCACAATCCCTTACAATTCAAAGAAAGAAAAGATCCCCATGAAGAGATGTCGGCTTCTATGAGGCAACTCTGACTAATGTCAGTTTAGATCCCAACAGGGAATATTGGCCCTTTGAGACAGTGAGGGCGTTTCAGGAAATCACACTGCTTGTCAGAACCTCTTTTTAAGGTAGACTGATGAATTGCGCGACTTCTAGTTTAAGTTCCAGTATTCATAGTTTGGCCAGCAGGCGACGTTCTCTAAGTTGTTTATCATAATGTAAAGGAACCTACATTTATAGTAGGCCTACTTTCGCATTGTTTAGAGAAATCTGTGTGACAAACAGTTCTTAATTTCACATCGAATGCATGTAAAATATGAAAGCATATGACATTTTCTGTAAGCTTATTTTGAGCTGTCCACCCACCTGTTGCTGGACGGCACTTAAATCAGACCACAGAAAGTTGCATGCTGGTGTAGGCAGTCTGAGATACAATAGAGCTTGTCTCATTTCAGTTTGGTAGACTATCAACCATAAGATTAGAAATAAATCACCGTGTGTTGAGGTGAGGTTTAGTCTACATCTACTTAAATTCATCAAATAATAGCCTACAACCTACACATTATTCTTAGCACTGTATTTGCATAGCTGTTTCTCAAGTAATTGCAGTTTTACCAACAGACTCCCAGATGGCGCACTTTGACTTTTTTTGTAAAGGCCGCATGGCCTAATTCTTAGTTGTGGTGTATGAGCAGAAAAGGGCATCTTCGTTTACGAGCATTTTGCACTGTATTTGTTGACTTCAAACCTGACATGAAGTCCTCATTAGCTGTCGTATGTTTTATATATGTAATATTGCGCTATAGTGGTAAGAGTGTCATTACTAAATCCTTGCATAGAATCACTAATTTTGTCTGCAGCTAGCCCTCCATGTCTATAGGCCTACATATGTTTCTATATCTATACATGCTGTATACATCAGCTCTTATGTCTGGTATCTTGTTTGATAATGTCACAGTCATCTCTTTACTATGTTTTCTGTGTCTTGTGTCTGTGTTGAATGCACAGGACTAGGTCTATGCCACTTAGCTTACTTGTCAATGTCAATGTATTTTTGCATGTCACAGGCAAAGTGGTTATCACAAAGTCATGCATGTGTTATTCTAGGGTCTGTGTCAAGTGCTTGCTGTTGATTTATATTACTAATACATCCCTAATGTGTAAATCATCTTGAGAACAACAGCTAAACCCATTCTCCAGGAGATCACAAATTTTCAGATGAGGGTCTATGCAATGACACATTCAAGTCTTCAGTTGCTGGACATGATCTGTCAACAACAACTGAATAAAAGAAACCTAGTGCTTTGGTAGAAGTAGCTACTAGATGGCAGATGTCATTTTTGTCTGTCTATCTATCTAACTATCTATCTATCTTCGTTTCTTAGATGTAAACAAAAAACTGAAACATTTAACTGAAGCTATTCTTTACATCATGGGAAATACCCATACACTTATCAATCCATTATTCAATGGCTTAACCCCTGACCTACATAGAGCAAAAGCCACTTAGGTTCAACATAAACGGCTACTCTTTCATCCTCCATGTGATTGGACAGAATTGGTTGCTTGTGGACGCGCTAACTCTGACGTGCGCGCCCGTGTCTCTGGGAGGTTTTTCATGTGGCCCCCTCCGACCCTGCCTGCGCTGTAAGCCGTTTTGCTCGCTCTCGCGCAAATCTGTGCTGGTTCCTCTGTCAGAAAGAATGCGTGTGCTCAGTCATAAGGCTCTGTTTGGGAGGCACTGACACTGCAGGCTCAACTGAAAAGGAGTTTTTTTTTTCTTTTGATGTGTTCCGTGGTAAATAGCAACGTTGGTTTGGATTATGGACGCATCTTGGATTGATAACAGGCCCCATACTTTTACTTTATGAACGATCATTGTGTTTTTTCTCTCTTCCTTTGTCATACATGTGGATCAAAGTGATCTCTTGAAGAGCATCTGATAGATGATCAATTAATGGCATTTTCATTTTCAGTGTGTAAAGTTTGATTTTCGATAAATTTCGTCAGAACCAGCAGAGTGTAAAAAAAGTGCGCTGTGCTTTGCACCGGCTTAGCGCAAGGCTGACAAGAATCGCCACTGAGAGGATATACACGAATTATATAATCCATGGATGTATTTACCAACCTACTTTAACTCATCTAGTTACATTGGCATTTATTGTGTGTGCTTTTGAACTACAGTCATCTATTTGTGGTTCGAGAATTACAACGTGCCTTGGAGCACCTGCGCTGGACATAATTCTTGATGAATGGGATACATGTGCACCACACGGTGACGTATTTTCATTAATCAAAAGGCTCTTGGTCGGGCCGAATAATGTATGCTGGACGTAAAAGGAGGAAGCCGGTTCAGAGAACGTAAGTTTTGAATGATTTTTAGTCAAAAGTCTTAACAGTTATGAGATGATGTGAGCTGTTACAAGTCACACAGGGGCCAGAGGAGTTACCATGCGTCTTCTTGAAAAAGGGTTTTTCGTTTGCATCTGTTGAATATTATCTACAGGTCATGACATATCTTTGCTGGATATAATTCAATGTCTTGAGTAACTGGCACCCTTAAAGAAGCGTTTTCGTGTCAAAAGAGCTCACTTAGCAAACTATCTGTTTTCAGTTGTTATTTGAGTGTTCCATGACATCATTTTAGCTTTGCAACACCCAAAAACATGGTATATCCATTTATTAATGCCTTTGTTGTAGGCAGTATGAACTATATTTCAGCAGGCCTTCATGATGGCCTTCATGATTAGGCTGCACACATCACATATAATAATGGTGACAAATGAAAAGAGTCAAGAGAGTTACACTTTGCTATGTAACCAGAAAAGCCTTGGTGTTGAGTTATTTTTGGACATTGGCTGTCATGTAGCCTAAGGCATGAATTCATACCAGCTATATTGGACACAGCTGGGTAATTCATTGTGGGTCCACATCTTCCGAATGGGAATAGCAGCACACATTGTTGACATGCTTCTCTAAGCCATAAAAGTTATGTCATTGTGAAGATACAATAGGCTACATCTGGCGAGATCATATTACCCATAATGGAAGCCATTTTTCAGTCACGCTTAAAGTAGTCTATAGAAATTCTTGTCATGACCATCAATGTCCTATTAATCTCCATCTTAAACAGACAAGAGGAAATGGATTCAGTCAGGGAACAGTATGCCTATAGAAGGGGTAAAGGTAGGGATTTTGGACACTTCATTGGCAAGATCAAAACTCCTACACATCTGAGCCTCATCTGTGCCTTCTGACTTCCTGCTGTTATTACTACATATATTTACTATCCACACTTTTTGGGGCAACAGGGCAAAACCACCCCCAACTGAGGCTGTGAAGTCCAACCCCTCCAAGCGCCACCGGGACAGGCTGAACTCTGAGCTGGAGCGCCTGGCCAGCCTGCTCCCTTTTCCTGAGGACGTCACCTCCAGTTTGGACAAACTCTCCATCTTGCGGCTCAGTGTCAGCTACCTGCGAGCAAAGAATTTCTTCTCTGGTAAGGGCCTTGAATCAACACCCAGGTTGACACAAAACAACAGACTTTCCTTGAAAGGCTTTCACACTCTGAGTTCAGTGGGTCATGTATCCAGCAGAGCTAATTTGGGAACAAATCCATTTTGATATTCACATAGATCTTAGCCCATTTCAGTGAGTCGAAAGTGGATGTCAGTAGACGCAATTAATTTCCCACATCTGATATTATTTCACTTCTATCTGTCTATACTCTATATATACCCACCATTTATCTATACAGTGAGCAACAGTTTGCTTTGATTGGCCACTTGCAGCAGATACCAGACCACACCATGCCTGTAAATCAGCTGTAACTGTATTTTATGTCTGTGAAGAGAGGGCCGAATATATAACGCCAGAGCATAGACTGAATATCTGTTATTTCATCAAGTTGTTGGGGTTGGTGATTTTTTACAGACTTTACAGACAATATGCCATATGTTGCAGATATTTCCAGCTCAGACATGTTGCACTGTTATATCACCAATGCTCACAACCATGTCCCAACAATAGAGTGCTATGTAGCACTGCAGGCTATTTGAGGAGCCAGCTGTGATGTACAGATCTCTTGTGATGTGGAAACCATTCTTCCTCATTACTCTCCCTGCCCAGGAATGATTTAAGCTGTTTCACAGTGCTCCATGATGTCACCTTTAAGACATTATAGCTTTGGGCTTCTCCCCACCGACCACAGCCAGTGTGAGGAGGAATAAGGTGCAACGAAGATTTATCACTTATGACAAACGGAAGGAAAGGATGACACATTGTCAGCAGTGTGCTTAGGATGAGAATACTGCAGTGCGGACGAGAGATGCACTCGCGGGCATGAATTATTGATGGGAAACCCGTGAGTTTAAAGAATTTATGAAATGGAGGGGGCGCTATGTTTATTTAAGCCTGCAAGGTTTCCGAAAAGGCTATTTTCAGACAGTGATGGGGAGGATATGGCATCTGTATCCAGAGTATGAACAGATCCAGCAAACATGTTAGTAAGTGCACCGTGCTTTTGTGTCCCCAACTGCCAGAGGAGGAGTGCGGTGCATGCTCACTTGTTTAAGTGGTATATTCTCCTCATTTCAAGAACAGCATTGAACAGAGTGAGCTTTTCCATACCAGTATTTATGTTAGTGGCGGTTGGAAGTAATAGTGGTAAATTAGATACAGCACAATCTTCTCAATTGCTCTAAAACCTCTATCGCTCTAACTTTTTTTTTTTTTGAATGAACACGCACCAACAAATTACCTTGGCGGAATGAAGGGAATTGCTCAATAAAATAACAGACTTCGAATCATTTACATTTGCCAGCATAGCTTTTAAAGCATTCACTTCAATCAATTTACATGATGATTTTGAAGGAACATACTCTGTGAATGTTGGTTTAACAGCAGGGGTAAAATTGCTTTAAGCTAAGAAAGCCAGCTTTCATAAATTTGCCCTATTTATCACAGATCACATTCCTGCCTTTGGGAATTCTGGAAAGGTTGTTACAGAAGCCACTGTGTGTTGAATGTAAACACGTTAATTGTTCACAAGCATGTCAGGATTGTAGGTCACTACAGGGTTACATATGAGTCATGGATGTAATTCAGTGTGCATTCCTCCTCCTCCTTCTCCCCTTCCTGGCGCTGATTTAAGTAATTACCATTTGCAAATATGCCATGTTGGGGTTAACTGGGCCATTAAAGCTCATGGATCTTGTGTTAGATTTTATTCAAAAAGAGGAAAGAGAAAAAAGAATGAAAGCTGTGACACATACAAGGCAGATCAGAGCAATAGAAGTGGAAAAGAGCTTTGTCACGAATTTGTATTGTGTATGTAAACACTTGCATTAGGAGCAGTTTCACTTCAGCCTTAAGCATAGCTGGAGTCTTTTGTGTATGATTTGCAGAGTGAGTAATTGTAATGAAATGTCTTGTACTAGCAGAAAGCCATCCAATGCCCATTTAATCCAGCAACAGTATTATCCAGGTCCAGCTGCCTCCTTTCGAGCATAACATCCTGGTGTTCAACTGAGGGGATGCTAGAAAACTTCACAAAGAAGGATTTACCCTATCAGTCTTACATTATATTTATGCATTTAGCAGACGCTTATATCCAAAGCGACTTACAACTCGTCAACTATCAAGTGTTCAGGGCCAGTCTCCCCTAGAGCAATGTAGGGTTAAGTGCCTTGCTCAAGGGCACAACGGTGGCAGCTGGGATTCAAACCCACAACCTTTCAGCCTACTTGCACGCTAGCCAGGTTCCTTAACCACTACGCTACCACCGCCCTGTTGGGCCATGAAGTCTGTCTATTGAAATGAATCACAACAATGTTAGAACATAGAAATACAAACAGTGAATATAGCAGAATAATGATCATTGGCCATACTGTAATCACAAGTAGTCTGGTCTTAATCACCTCACATGTACCATCTCAGCAGAAAAAAAGACAAGTCAGCTAAATGCGCTCAAGAGGCAGTAGATCAAGATCATTAGTATCTCTCAGGCACGACGAGGGAGGATTATTCCCCTCACACTTACAAGGGGGGCATCAGTTCACTCTTGATGAGGTGGAGGCTTCAGATAAAGAGGGGTTAAAGAGTCCTGCAAGTGCTGCATGTCACAGCCTTGAGGCTCCGCTGAAAAGACAGGACAACCCCTGTGCAAGGATACCAGTGCTAAGCCAATTATAATTCTCTAAAGGCTCTGAAAAGAAAAGAGGTCCTCAGTCTTGCCCAGGAGTAGTGAGGAGGGGGATTCTTTACTTGATTCCTCCTGTGTTCTGCTATCTTAGTGGTATGTCAGAACCTCCTTTAGATCAATTTTTACAATGGCTCAATTAGAAAGTCTAACTAATCTGAGATGTCATGCTGTCAAAACAGATGACTGGTAGAAATCAACAGAGCAGCAACTCTTATCCAGAACTTAATTAATACACTTCCCTGCCTTTCATTGCATCTGGCCTAAAATACTACAGGATCTAGCTATGTCAAAGATTTCTGCAAATGTTGTTTTGTCACTCACAACAACTCATAATAGTCTTACGGTCTCTCAGACATGCTGATGTTTATTTAGTCTTTCTGACATGTTTTGCCTGTATGACTTTGTCATGATTTGTTTATGGAATGAGGAATCTGATGTATTTCTGTCACAGAGCTGAACATAACGTAACGTGAATCATTCTGTAAGTACTTCCACATTTAGCTGCTCTAACATATCTTGATCTCAGAAGCCTTTGCTTTGAGCATCTTTTAGAAAACAGACACCCCGCAGCTCTGACATTCTAGCACAACTTGACTCAAAGCCCCTCAGTGCACAACTGGCATCGTCAGTCTCAACAATTTCCAACATGCTGTAGTTTTCACTTGGAAATATATTGTTTTCACTAAGCCAATTCAGACATAAATCATTATTGGGACACTTAGAGTTAAAGTGTGATAAGCCCGCCATAACATTTATAGTGAAATTGCTTTTGGTCTTTGGTGTCCAACGAGATTGTTTTAAACAACACGCTCTGTGACAGTACATTGTCTCTGCCATTACCTGATTCCAACAGCATGCTCTGTGACAGTTATTCTGCTCGAGCTCTCTCCCTCTCCACACCCCTGTGAAGTTGCAATGCAAATGAGATGCCATCAGTGCAAGGCACACTCCTTCTCCACCATCCCTCTCCCCCCCCCCTCCCCTCTCTCTCTCTAATTGGGGCAATCCCCATCCCCCTCCTGGACAGTCACCCAGTCACTTGGCAGAAAGAGTCACAGTGGAAGTGGACTGACGAGGGCCATTGTTGTGGTGGTGCCTGTATGTGTTCTCCACCCAGGAGTTTTATCAGATAGGCATGTGACCGCTGCACTGTCGCAAAAACACTCAACAGAGTTATCTGCATTAGCTACTACATGCCATACTACATGCAGGGCTTAAGTGTCTGTGTGTGTGTGTGTGTGTGTGTGTGTGTGTGTGTGTGTAATCTCTCATGCGTATGTGTTTTCCTTCACTTGCCATGTGTTTCCCCCCATTCAATGCACGGGGGCGTTGTAGATTGCGTGTTCATTCACTCCATTCTGTGGAGGCAGAGAGAGAGAGAAAGTGTGTAACACTTTGCAATACTTATGCTCTGTCACTTTAGGAGAAAGGAAACAGTCTCCTGACACACAGTTAGCATGATTAACATTCATATACATATGCACTCAGAAATGCATGTGCACATAAATGGGCCTGCTGACACGCACGCTTGTTTTAGTTATATATTTATTTTTGGATTTATTCCTTTATTTTCAGATTTTTTTTCAGATGCTGTGTTGATTGTGTTGAGCGATGCACAAATGCATTCTGACAACATTTGTATGTGTGGATGTGTTGGGGGTTTTCTCTCTCTGACATATCACGACACAATCCCTGAAACTAATCACGTGATTCATACGGGTCACAAGGCAGAGCAACCATCCATGATTAGTGTGACCATAGGCTCTGAAAATGTCTAACAAGCAGACCCATCCCCCTTGCTCTTAATACCGCTAATGCTTGCCAAATATAGTACCATTCCGAGATTCATAGCCTTCTCTCTGGGTGATCCTACATGACATGACAACATAGACTTGAGTGATGTAATCAAAACATTGTCGTTTGCTCCCTCATGACACAATTATGTTTTCCTTTCCTGTTTTTTTTCTGTTTTCTGGAAATGGTGGCCTTGGCAAAGGGAATGTGGATGCTGAAGTCTTTGTCTGTCTTTGTTCAGGCTTCTCTACAGACAGCAAAAGAAAGGAATCAACTAATCCAGATGTGCTTTAACTATTTTAGAATGTCTTTGAAAAAACGAAAAAAAAAAATTAAAAAGATATTTAGAAATTCTATTGCAGTGGTAATAGTAGAAGTGAGGAAAAGCTTTCTGAAGCTCACTGCTCCATGGTGAATGGAGGTCAGAATGACTGACCTAGCAGGGGGGTTTGTGATTGCCCACATCATGTAGACCGTTTGGTAGTGGACAGCATAGTGGGAGCCTCTGACCATTTTAACCTTCCATGACACTCAGCGCTGCTTCCACCCACGACCTCATGCTAGCAACGAATTATGAGCCCGTAGCTCACGGCCCATGGTCCTTTCACAAGCTGTTCGATTTTTTGGGTCACAGGTTTTTGTCGGATTTACTTAATCAAATTCTCAGCCCTCTTCTGTTCCAAGGCATTGAATTGGGTGTAATGCTTTTGTGTCATATTGTAACAAGCAAAGACACAAGTGACAAGTGCATTGTTTGAGACCACAGATCCAGTCTAATATCTACTTCATATCAAGGAACCCAAAGTGTCAGATGTTCATGCTCCGTATATACATTTGCATGTTATAAAATTCAGAAATGTTCTGGAGTAAAATACAGCAAATATTATTCAGGTGAAAGAAACTGAAATAAAAAAAATGAGAAGGAAGATGACTTATATTCATTTGTTTTCTTGTCCAGACCATTTCAGGGTTTCAGAAAATGTGTTAAACAATAACCTTATAGGCCACTTCACAACAGTGGAAGCCAGCCTGATCAACACAATTTCATCATAGCCCATTTTCACTGCACACAACATCCATATTCTATTGCTGAGTTCATATAGTTTGCTTGTAATAGATCATAAAATTAAGATTACTGAGATCAGTACAAAAGCCTATAGCCTATATGCGTGGCTTAACACTGATGATCTATTTGTTACCCTTAATAAAAAACTCATGACTTTGTTCAGCTACATCACACAGAGAAGACACTAACCATAATGCCAGACCTGCAATATGACTGTCTGTTTAGTCTAACAAGTTTAGCAGGCACTTAGTTGCTAGTTGATTTAAATGCCAGTGCTTCTGGTGGGAACTACACAGCCATTACACATAGCACAGATGCTAGCTGGCAATGTGCCAAACACAGACTGCCCCTGCCTCTTGATGTTTGATGTGATAAGAACTGGCCTGTATATGAGGGCACGCACAAGGGTTTAACGTATATATGTGTGCTGCATTATACATTGCATTTTCCTCAGTGCTATATTTAAAGTCAAACCCTGTATAGGCAGCCATGCGGTTCTGTAATCGGGCACATATGTGCACATTTGATCAACTGTAGAAGCAAAACAACTAGTTTTATGTCAAACCACCCTCTTATGTCCCTGTATGCTGCACTTTGTAAATATAAAATTAGCATGGACCTTGAAAAGGGTTTTGTTTTGCATTGATATTATTCACTGTTTCACTGTAGCATTGTTTGGAAGAAAGTTGATGTTATGTTAACATGTTATGTTACAGATTAAACAAAGCAGTTCAATGTAGTAGCACAAAAAGTTGTATGGGAGTGAAGTGACTGGGCTGAGTGTTGGCAGGCAGGCAGACAGGCAGGCAGAGGATTATGTATAAATAGAGAGATGCCCAGAGCAAATGTCACCTTGTTTCATTCTGATGCTGCACTAACTAGGCCCGCCATTGTTGTTTGCCTCAAACTGTCCTCATGGTCTCTGTTGTATATTTTCATGCATCAAGAAATACAATAATTGTGCACTAACGTATAGAAAAGAAGTAAAGTCATTCTGTGTTTATTTGAAAACAAAAGGGTCCAGTTAATGTATGATGATAATCATCTTTGTATGAATTTAAAGACAGTTTTAGCCTAGATCTAGTTAGTACATTTCACATGTTCCAGCAATGTTAAAGGTAGGGTAAGCAATGCTAATGTTAACACTGTAGCACTTTTTTGTAACATTCTGCAAGAATATCTCATCATATGATCAGCATAATTGTTTTTTTTTTTTTAATTAGATATATGGACTTCTTACATAGCCCCGGCTTTGTGAACTGGAAACAAGTGGGGCAGCCTTTCCCCCAAACAATACCAAAAAATTGTAATGTCTGAGGTAGCATTGAGGGGATGGGAGAGCCACCTCACAGATGTGCTTTCTTTTAGTCACTGGTCAAAAGCCTCTGCTAAGAACCAAAAACAGAAACAAAAAGTTGATGTCATCCATCTTTAACCAGTGTTTAGCAGTGTCACCAGAGAGGGTAAAACCGGAGCGAGAGGCACAAATGTTCGTTTGGTTCCATGTCCCAGAGATGAGCCCTGATACGCTGATACAGAAGATTATTGAAAGGTTTATATTGTGACTTTATGTGACATGAAACAAATATAATCTGTGTCTTCTTCTTGCCATTTTCAAGATGGAATTTGATTAATTGTTAATGAGCTTGGGGCTGGCAGGGAATATGGTGAGCTTAGCGCATCAAACATGAGGCATTGTGACATTCACAGCAGTGCTTTGTAAACATTATTACAACAATAAAGCTGCTTTCTCTCTCTCTCTCTCTCGCTCTCGTTCTCTCAGTTGCCCTGAAAAACCACACATGCAGCAATGGGGTGACGGCCAACGTGGGTAGCTATGACAATGGGAAAGCTGCAAGATTGGCAGATGGCTGGATGCTTGAAGGTGAACTCCTACTGCAGGTCAGTAGTTTTCTGTGTGTTTGTGTGTACGCATGTGTGTGTGTGTTATTAAGTTTGAGTATTGTGTTTCAGTAGTTTGTTTTCATTTATCACATGTATATCACTGGTGTGTGGATCTTAAAAGATCCAATGAAATAATATTGTTTTAAGAAAAGTTGATGTCTTTATGAAGGTTTTGATTGCAGTGTGCAGTATTAATTAATTTAATACAGTATATTGTTTAAGTAATTTTCCAGTTTCCAAAGTTTAAATTATAAATGACCTGTCAGGTGATGAATTATTAAAATCGCAGGAATGGAAGACAAAGCCTGCTTTGTTCTTTGGGGACAAATGTTTTATAAACAGTGTAAAGAGTCGATGTGTGGTCAAATATCTATGAAGCTTAGTGTATATTATCTAGTAATCAAGCGGACCATCCTTTAAAAAACACTACTATGCAGCACAAAAAAAAAAAACTTGTTTTGTACTTCTAGCTGACAAAACAAAATGCAAAATACAAAAAATCACGTTTTTCTTCCACTTTCAAAGAAGCCTCATTCTGCTCTTATGAAATGATTTACAGGCCCTGAATGGTTTTGTCCTGGTCATCACGGCAGATGGATCAATATTCTATACCTCACACACCATACAGGATTATCTTGGATTCCATCAGGTGCATTTTTTGTTGTTCTTTAGTTTTGTTGAAGTGATGCTGGATGTATCTTGATGTATCACACCATAAGTTCTTAACTGTAATGTCACCAAACCATCCATACCATTGTCATTATACACTATTATACTACATACATTATGCTGCCCTTTTCAAAACTAACTTTTGAAACTCTTACTTTTCAAAACTAATGTCTTGACAACGGTTACATAAATTTCTGTGTTGTTTGTTAATTGTTGTCCATTCGCAAGACTCCCATGTTGATGTATATGTGAAGTGCTTTGGTGTCCTTAGAGGTGTACACAAGGCAGAAGATGCAGGCTACTTTGCATTTCCTGTTGGCCCCAAGCAAGCAGGCAGGCATACAGGCAGCGTTGCATCTGTTAGACCAGTCTGCCTGTCCGCAGGTTTGTTGGGACAGACTAATAGCATTAATGTTTGGAGCATACAACATGTTAGCAGGAGGAGGAGATGTTTGCAAACATTGACAGGGGACTTCCTCAGAATCATGGCTTTGTTAATGACAAAGTTACCAGTTATCACACTGGCAGGAATTACAGGGCAACTAATAGGTTATTCAATAGATATCTATTTAAGCCATTCAGAGGTTAGGAAGTAAGTGTACCCATTAAAAAAGGTAATCTGGCTTCCAACATTAAATAGCAATATTGTAGAGGTGGCATACTTTGTGCTTTTGTTTTTTTTTTGTTGTTATTTTTTGTCTAAACGCATTCTTGAATGAGAGAGGAAGTGTTTGTGGCCTGCATTTGTCTGTTGACAGATATTCTTTAGACATACCAGAGTGTAAGTGAGTCTATTTATAGGACAGCCTGGATGATTCTAGCAGTGGAAGTTGCCACACAGCGTCAATGCATGATGATGCAAGAAACAGGTCTTCCAGTAGTGATATAACACTATTGAAGCTGCTCTAAACTACATATTTTGTACTCCCTCCCATTACATGCTTTACTATTTCTTTTCATTGATATTTTCTAGGTCTTTTCACAGCTATCTCTACTTACAGCACCGATATATAAATACTGTCAAAAATGAGGAGTTGCTAACGTGTTGTTTTGATAACTTGCTTTTTTAGAAATTCTGCCGTTTGCCATTTTTAATCTTTTGTGTACTCATTTCTATCGACAAGGCATATGAGATGATTATTTGTTGGACATGTGTGTGCGGTGTTCTTGTCCTTGTTGTCAGAGTAACAAAAGTAGGTCACGCTACAAGTCAGCAAACAAGATGAATCAGGACACTGGGCACGTAGTCCAGCACTGTGTACAGCAACATGTAGTGTGCTCACATCGTATAGCAAATGAAATGCTTTTTTTACATAATTTCTAAATAAAGACAAATCAATATGTCACATTTTATAGATGTTTAAATGTGATAGCATTTCAGTATGGAGTTTTCTTTTCAAGACACGTTATCATTTCTAATTCTGTTTCTTGTTCTCTCTCTCTCTCTCTCTCTCCATGTCTCTGTCTCTGTCTCTCTACCCCTGTTGCACAGACGGACATCATGCACCAGAGTGTGTTTGACATAGTTCACACAGAGGACCAACAGGAGCTTAGGCGAAACCTTCATTGGGCCCTGAACCCACCTGCTCCGACTGCCTACCCCACACCTCAGCAGTCTCCCTCTGGTGAGCAAGCCCTAACCCAGAGACCACTGCTCTGGGAATATCATGCTGAAAGGTTAAAAGGTCACTGTTAGCGTTTCAAAAAAGGAATGCAAATTTAAGTAAACAAAAAAAATATAAATACAAAGAGAATATGAATTAAGGAAAACAGCACTGAATAGCGATAGTGGGTAAAAACAACTAAACACAACTAGAAATGACAGTAGATTCATAGGCTTCTGCTCCTCACAATTTCTAACAGTGGTTGAGAGCATGTTTGCCCCCATTGCTGGCTAAGCCTCATCACATGGCATGTTTAAAGTGGTGATGAGCCACTGGGCTAATTACATAAGTGTATTTCTGCAGCAGGGAGCTTCTCAGGTCAGCCTCTGAAGAGAGCAGCACACTAGTGCAGAGCATAGCACAGCCCAGCACTCCTACGCCGCAAATCTGGGGGGGGGGGGGGGGGGGGAAAGAGTACAGCTCTAGCAGTGGAGGTTTTTTTTTGTCAGGCGAACACTCATCTTGCGTGGTTAGGGCTGATGTGGTGGGACACACCGACACAAATGCTTGAAATGTTCATGACGTGAACACCCCCACCCCTCCCCCAAACCCACACCCCCACCCTCTCTCGGTCTACAGATGGTGAACGAGGCGACAACTCATTGGTCAGGCCGCCCTGCAATCCGGAGCAGCTGCCCCCAGAGAATTCGTCGTTCCTTGAAAGGAGCTTTGTGTGTCGCTTCCGATGTCTCCTGGACAATTCCTCTGGTTTCTTAGTGAGTGATGGCTAATGTACACAAATTAAAGCATTAAAACATAATCTTAAACATGCAAAAACACTCACACACATACATACACACAAGTACACAGACACACAAACACACACACTGTGTGCTCATGTGTGTGTGCAGTAGAATTCAGCATACACACACTCTGCATAGCCCACAAAAGATGTCCACCCTTTCAAAGACCAGTACAAAGAGACTAGTAAAAAATTCAGTGTGTCTGACTGCAACACGTGCACTCCTGTTCACTCCTCCAGGCCCTTAATCTTCAGGGAAGACTCAAATTCCTGCACGGGCAGAGCCAGCCAGGCCCTAATGGGGTTAAGGCCCCACCGGAGCTGGCCCTGTTTGCCATTGCTACACCCCTGCAGTCTCCCTCCATCCTGGAGATTCGCACCAAGAACATGATCTTCCGAACCAAGCACAAACTGGACTTTACCCCCATGGCTTGTGATGCAAAGTAAGCCCCTATAGTCTGTGCTGCAGCAGTTTGAAACACCACACCACTAAGATGGAGGGGGTTATGTGTTGCCCTCGCTGTTTATACTGAGAAATAGCTACCTGGCTGATGTTGTTGCTGCTGTGGCGTTTATGTAAGCACGTTGTCATGTTTGTGTTTCCTGCAACTTGATATCTTTGTCTCTTTTACCGGTCCTCCAGGGGAAAGATTGTTTTGGGCTACACTGAAGCAGAGCTTCGGGTCCGTGGGTCGGGCTATCAGTTCATCCATGCAGCAGACATGCTCTACTGTGCAGAGAACCATGTCCGCAGTAAGTGCAGCTCCCATGGTCCTTATGACCACAGTGCCTGTCGAAGTGTGTGTGTGTGTGTGTTTCCCTTGTGTATGTGTTTGTGTGTGTGTGTTTGTGCCATGTGATGATTGAAATCTCACCAAGACAAAGATTAGAAGTTTGTTTCACTATAACACATTTGCACTCAGATAATGACAAACATTCTCCCATTATTAAGGGAGTTTGAGATAAGTCCTGGTCTTGTTTTGCGCCCTCAGAAAGGTCATCATGATTTGTGTCAGCAGGGTCGGCAAGCACTGCCCACAGCATCCAGTAGGCTTTTCCGAAATAATCCCTCTGGATTATGCGACAGATTGAGTAAAGCTGCAGAGTAGCTGGAGGATAGACTTAGGGCTCTCTTACGCCCTATCAGTCGACTCTGTTGTTATCTACAGATAAATTCCCACTGAGGAATCAGACTCAATAGCAAGGTCACCACACTGATGAAACTCCTGACTTGCCAGCACACTGATGAGAAATGACATGACAGCATCATAGCCTGAAAATACCTGTTGTGCAGTAATAAGATTTTTATTTTGTTGTCATTCATTTGAAACTAGTGTAATCAATGAAGTAAAATATAAAGTTATGAAAGTGTTTTTGTTATGTTGCACATTTACAATGAAATACAGAATATAACTTCAATAGTAGTGATTCCATCTGATTATAATTAATACTAATAGAAATGTTTTTAGCCCATGTCAACACCAAATAACCTGTAAACCTGCACATTTTGGATGCACTCAGTGGTCTTGCGTTGTGCTTGCAGTGATGAAGACTGGTGAGAGTGGGCTGACGGTGTTTCGGCTTCTCACCAAGGACAACCGCTGGAAGTGGGTCCAGGCAAACGCCCGCCTAGTGTACAAGAACGGCAGGCCTGATTACATCATTGCCACCCAGAGACCGCTACTGTGAGTGATCACCCATTCCTGCCCTACTATTACCAGCATGCAGGCCATGTCTTTGCTTTTGGGAGGATACAGAATATTGAAAAAAATATTATTTGTATATCAGATGAAACTGAACAGAACTATATCCTCTATATCATCTAAATAATATTACCAGATTAGATACCATATTAGGTTTCATTGCCAATGGAGAATGATTGTTTTTTATAGTGCCAGCACTTTTCTAATACATTTTGTGTTTGCAACATTTTACCCTAGCACTGAAATACTTATGTAGTAATATACTGTTTGTTTGTGTATTGAATTCTCATTTCTCATGATCTGATTCTCTGCAGGGAGGAAGAGGGAGGTGAGCACCTGCAGAAGCGGTCACTGCATCTCCCCTTCACATTCACCACGGGTGAGGCCCTGCTCTACCACAGCACCCACCCCATCCCTGGCTTCGGTGCCAGTCAGCCGGGCAGCAGCGAGGGCAGCAGTGGTGGCACCAAGGCCAAGAAGGGGAAGGCCAACAAGGAGCCCAAAGACGAGCTGGACCCCGGCTCCCTGCTGGGGGCCATGATGAGCCAGGATGAGTCAGTGTACCTCAGCCAGCCGGCCGCCGAGCCCAAGGTGTCCGTGCTCCAGAGCCACCTATTAGACGAGCTGAGGGCTCAACAGCAGCGTCTGGTCGAGAGCACCGCGGCAATGTCCCAGCACCCTGAGGTGTTTGAGTGCTGGGAGGAGATGATAAATGGAGTGGGCACATCCGCGCTGGAGCTCCCCGAGAACGGGAAGAGCTTCGATCCTCTCCTGGCCACACTAGATTCGTTGTCGTTGGTCGGAGGTGGGGATGGCTCTGGTGAGGGACACGGGGAGGGGAGCAAAGAACACTGCTCCAATGGGGAGCTGTTCAGCGCCCTGGAGGGCCTGGGGCTAAGCGCTGAGGACCTGGAGTTGCTGCTGCTGGATGAGCGGATGATCCAGGTGGAGGTGGACCCTGAGCACGTGCCCACCCTTGACGACCTGCTCACCAGCGACGAGATCCTCTCCTACATCCACGACTCGCTGGAGCACCGGGGAGAGCAAGCCGAGGGGCTGTTGCCCCCCACCGCCTTACAGCAGCATCAGCAGCAGCAGCGCCAGCCACAACAGCACCAGCAGCACCAGCAGCTCCCGGCTCTGCCGATGGTCACCACGCCCCAGGTGCCTGTATCTTGCGCTGCTATCGCCGCCAGCGCGAGCACCCAGTATGTTACTTCGCGGCCACCCGTTGGTCAGCCTCCCATCCTCACGCTCTCCCAGCAGATGCAGCAGCATCTGACTTTGAAACAGCCCCCGATGTCCACTTTCGACTTGTGGGGACAGCAGTGCTCCGGTTCCGGTGCGGTCGGCAGCAAAGGCCTCAAGCACACGCTGGAAAGACACTCAGTGTCCAATGGATACTGCTTGGCACAGCACGAGCTGTCCGCCACGACTAACCTTAACCCTCAGTCTGAACTCCACCAGACATTTTTGCTCAACCACAAGACCTCACAGCTGCAGGGTGGTGGCAGTCAGCCTCTCCACTTCCAGCAGCACCCTTTGCAACTGCAGCAACAGCACACCCAGCACAACCAATTCCCTCAGCTTCAACCTCAGTGCCACAACAGCAGCCATAAGGACAACACTGTTAGCGGACTACAGACACCCTTTAAAACAGACCCTTTTACCACCAAAGACCCCTGGACGGGTTTCAGCCAGAGCAGCCAAGGGGAGACGCTAGACCCGGGCCCTTGTCTCTATAACGGACCTGTTCCCTCAGCCTCCAACACGGACTCCTGTATGGATTACTGCATGGTGAATGTTCCTGTCACGAATGGAGAAATAGTGAGAGGGAATGGGATTCACCCGAGTGCAATGAATTCGATTTCATCATACCAGATGGTGAATTCGAAGGGCCAGGAGCAACTAGCACAGGTTTTGTCCAGCATCTCAAATCAGATCCTGGGTACAGGGCAGCCTTGCAGACAACTGTCCTCCTTGGAGCCGTGTGGGCTGTTTACCTCAGAGCTTACTCCACTTCCAGCACAGCACAAGGTAAGAAACATTTATCACTCAAATGCTTTATGTTTTTCATTTTTATTATTTTGCACAGCTTTTGATGAAAGAACAAATGGCTGCATGTTGTATCTTGGTCATGGATTTTTAGAGGGAATGGCAATGGACAGAAAAATACACAAGATGGTTTAAGACTCCCAAACAGCAGGGTTTCCTCAACAGCAGTAGTCATTTATTAAAACAAACAAATCATTCATTGTGCAGAATTTTGTTATCGCATGGCTCAGTGCTTTACGTTAGACAAAGCCTGCCATGTCTACTTTGGATGCTGCTAAAAGAAAAAAAAAAGGAAAATAATAATAATAATAAATAAAAAAAATATATATATATATGTGTGTGTGTGTGTTATATGATATATATGTATATGTATATATATATATATGATATATTACTGTTTGCCATATATCTGGTCATGTATCTGGCCATATATCTGGTGCATCACTTAGAAGCCCTCAGTGAACTCATGACTATGGGACAGATTTGAAGGATAGCATGACTTCAGGCTATGAAGAAAGACTTGAGTCATATTTGGAGCCCCAATTTTCACAGATCTGAATGGAAGCGAAAGAGACTGCAGCAGAAGCCCAGGCCTTTCATGTTTGCAGTCTTTTTTTGTATGCACTCTTCCCATCTTTTCCCTTTGCTCTGTTTGTTTTTGTTCAGGGTCAGTGGTCTAAAGTGAGAGGGGGAAAAAACAACAGAGCTCAGCTGGGATGCCGAGCACGTATTCTCCTTTCCCACTGACCTCAAAAACTGAGTTCAACTATCCATTGCCTTATAAACGAGAGAGAGAGAGTTACAATGTGCAAATGGAAGGGGGGGGGGTGTATACTTTTTGATAGGTTATTCATTTATGAGGAAAAAGTAACCTTTCAGCTTTCTGTCCTTATACATCAGCTGAGCAGCATAACTGCCTTCCTGACAAATAATTTTATTACCCTTTATTATTTGGCCAATACTTTCAAAATGTTTCTATGTTGATTTACAGTGTGTGATAATCCAACATCAGATGCCTGTCATTTCTGTTTCTGTATAGCTGAAGCAAAATGAAGGTCCTGAAATTGATATTTGAAACAGTTTTATGTTTATGTTTCAAACAATAACTTTGCTAAACAGAAGCTAAAAAGGAAGCTTGAATTCTGTTGCCAACATCTTGGCCCTGTTACCACAGCTCTGTCTCGTGTGCACCACCATGTGGTTTGAAACAGAAAAACAGCCTTCTTTAAAGAACATTAGGGAGTTCTTGCTATTTCACAACTATGTTGCTCATTGGTGTCTGTTTAGTTGCAGAACGGCTGCCTACCCAGTGCCACCCATCCAGGAGATGGCACACCACCCACTGGGAACGGACTGACAGTGCCCAATGGCATGACCGCACATCCAGAGACTATACCTAGTTTTAGTGACTCACAGACAACAGGATTTTTCCTCTGACGTGGTCAAACAACAGTGGCAACAAATGAAAGGACATTTGTGTGTGTGTGTGTGTGTGTGTGTGTACTGAAATAGATATCATCTGACATGTTTACATACATTGAGAGGTGTGTGTGAGACCGACTTTGAGGAGTCATCATGCGCGAGTATGATGCATGTCACAAGGTTTGTTAAGTGGATAGGTCAGATTTTGATCCAAGAACCTGTCCTTAACCTGTCCTTTAAGTCTTTGTGAATCCCTCTTGGTGCCAGCTTGGCACACATCATCATTTATACCTCCTATATATTCCTTTATACTTTTTGGGGTACAGAAAGGAAGGTTTACCAATCTCCTGAGAATGGAGTTCATAGATTCAGGAGCCTGTTCAGCGAGGGAGAATATGTGCACATTGTTTTCAAAAAGCAATCAGTATGTATAGTCATAATGATTGAATGGGCCTGTTTTTGTCCTGTGTGGGGCCTTTGAGAGTGTGTGTGTGCGTGTGTGTGTGTGTGTGTGTGTGTGTGTGTGTGTGTGTGTGTGTGTGTTTACAAAAGAAGCTGACTTTAATGTCTTTACACTGGAGATTGTCAGATGAATGACTACACAATTTTATGTATCTAGTTTTACATTTTTTTTTTATTTATATCCTCTACTTTTTAAGTCATGTCGAATGCACTACACAGACCAGCTAATCTGTACTGCTATTACAGTTATACAGGTTTGGCTACAGTCATTTACAGTTCAGTTTAGGTAGGATTAATTCAAATATGGTATATAACAATGTTGGGGATATATCACGTTTTTAAAAAATTATTTTCATGTTGCTGCTTTTAAATCTTATGCATTGACTGTAGATAGAAAATGTACATAAAGAAACAAATACCTCCCAGTATTGTAATTGTGCAAGCCATGATCTGCAGGAAAAAAAAAAATATTTTCTTACAGCAAGGAAACTGTGCCATACCTACAGATTTTTTTTTTTTTTGCCCTGTTGGATCATTCGTTTCAACCTGTTTGTCTTCAACTTATTGTTTGAAATATTTTATTTTGTTCCTTTGAAATAAACAAGATGTGCGAATGGAGTGAAGAGTTTTATTTTTGCTCAATAGATTACATTAACATATAATAACATTAATACTATTAATATTAATAATGTCTTAGAAATCAACAATGATAATAGCACAACACATTTGTTTACACAAATTCATAGCAACACTTAACAAAGCTTAAAGCATGTACATTAAACACTGACAGTGTAAGTGCACATGTCTGAACATGAAAATATCTCTCCTATTCTTGCTTCCCTACATTGGCTCCCTATTAAATGTCGAATTGATTTTAAAATACTCCTCCTAACCTACAAAGCCTTCAAGGGCGATGCACCAACATATATTAAAGACTTACTTGTCCCTTACCACCCTCATAGAACCCTAAGATCCCAAAATGCTGGTCTCCTTGTAATCCCAAGAATATCAAAATCTACGATAGGAGGAAGAGCCTACTGTTACCGTGCACCCCTCCTGTGGAATAGTCCCCCCCCCCCCACATTCGACAAGCGGACACTCTCAATACCTTTAAGTCTAGAAATTAGGGATGGTGCATGGCAAATCATCACTTCTCATGGGTCTTTTGGAAGGGACTGCCTCTGCTGTTGCCCCCACTTGCGAGGTATGGCAGCCACTGACCATCCCTGCAGTGGTGCTGGGTTACCATGCATCATACCTTAGTTATGCTGCTATAGCCTAGTGCCGCCACACAACCTTCATGTGTCATGCCGTACAACTCTCTCTCTCTCTCTCTCTTTCAGCTCTCTCTCAATATTTATATATATTTATATATTTATTTATACACATATAGGTATGCCCAAATTACACATTTGCTTTCTGATGTGTGAGCCTGGCCTAATTCACTATTTTTCTCTGTCCACAATTATCTTTGCTGAGTGTCATCCCTGCCTCATTCCGGTGGACTCCTCTCACCCTCCCCTCCTGAGTGGACACTACGGGAGGCCCATGTCAGGACCGACTCCCCATCACAGAGGACCTTCCTGGATGCCGATGCTGGGCCTGATCCCCTTCCTGAGGCTTTGTGATTGACCCCCCCCCCCCACAATGGCGCTGTCAAATGGACCCTTACTGTTACCCCCATGACCCATCTCATTCCTTTGAGTTTGTCACTATGCCTGGCCGCTGCTACATTGTCCAGCCATAATTCCTGATAACCACCTATAGACTGACTACCATGTAATGTGAAAGTGGGATAATACTCTATTATGAACTATTATGAACCTTAGCTAAAACCATAGGCAACTTATAGTCTGTCATGGTTACTACTGATTGTAATTTTTCTCCATGAACCCTGGCAGTTGGGTTAGCCCCTTGAGTCGTGAATCTGCCCAAGGTTTCTTCCTAGATTAACTGAACATAAGGGAGTTTTTCCTTGCCCCTGTTGCTCTTGGGTGCTCATTCTGTGAAGCGCCAATGCTATTGTAAAAGGCGCTGTATAAATAAAACTGAATTGAATTGAATTGAATTAATGTCCAATGTCCAGTGTCCATGTCCATCACATTCACAAGACATTGCTATTTACCAGTTTGTATGCACAAGGTCTCCAATAAGTCTTAAGACAACACTTACCGGCAGGATCCAGCTCCACATAAACCAAGGGAGGTTCAGTTGAAGGCATTTTTTCAATCCACTCCATGTTGTCAGTTCTGTGTCTGTCTTTTTGCTTTTTCTCTGGTTTCCTATCTGGCTCACTCAAGGACACACTCTTGACCTCTCTCTGCCTATCCAATTGCAGACCTTCTGGTAGTAGGAATAGTAGGTTATTATTTTTCTGCAGCACAGATTCCATGTCACTGCAGATATTTTCAATCCTGTTTTGATCACCAAGCCATTGTTTATGATTTTCCAATTCCTTGGATGATTCTAGATCAGACAGAGTTTGCCTCAGTATCACCTGTTCCTTCTTCATTAACTCAATTGTTCTATCTTGCTCACTGCATCTCTGGATCAGGAGCTCAATCTGTTTTTGATGCGCCTTCTTTTGTTCCTCTTTCATTTATTAACTTTTCCTTCTCTTTCAGGAGATTTCCCCTCTCATCGCAGCTCTGAAGAAGCTCTTGCAGCCTCTGAAGAAGCTCTTGCAGCCTCTGGTTTCTCTCTTTCTGGAGCTTCTCCTGCTGCTCATAGTCCCTCTGAAGGTCTCTCACCTTCTTCTGAAGCTCCTTCACCTTGGAGCGCTGCTTCGACTTGTCCTTCTCTGCCCTCAAGAGCACTTGAAGCAAACTCTGGCTTGAAAGACGTCTCGGCCAAATATGACGTTTCCTGCTGTGCTCTTCCCTGCCTCCCTGGCACCGACCATCACAACCCTTAGTGTCGTTTGTCGACATGGATTAACTGAAATAGAAATTTAAATATGATTTTTTTTTCTAAATTAAACTCTGTATCTGAAAGCAATATGCAATATGAATGCAATATGTAATGTGCAGCTACATGAACAATGTTTTGCACGCTTGTATTCTGGTCCAAATGATATCACACTATCCAGACCACATTAAAGTGACATTACTATTACAATGAAAGGACAATAAAATATTATACCTCTCTGTAGAAGTTTCTGTGTCTGACATTCCTTTTGTCCTTTCCTGACCTTTGCTCTTTCATTAGCTAGCACAATCCTCCTCTCAGCCTCCTCTGATATCCTGTCGGTGGAGAGGAAAGCTTCACCAGTCTGATCCTGGTTCACTGCTGCTAACACCATCATGTTCTCCAGTAGCTCCAGAACTTGGGGGACGCTGTCTTGAGGTAACTGGAGGGTGTTTAAACAGTGGTTTCTGTGTCCACACTTATTAAGAATACTTTGAAGACACCCCTATTCCTTAGCAATGTCTTTTATGGTCATCGGCTCTGTTAGTTTTTCTAGGCCTGTGAAGACAACCATGGTGTACTGCCACAGGATGTTACTCAGCAGGAGAAGTGTTGCCTCAAGGCCGCGCTCTCTCCTCGGTAGGGAATCCACTGGGATGACCATGGATGTGAGGCCCTGGCTGACACAGTGATGCGCTTGTGACCATTCTGTGCTCAACAGACGCAGGGTCACCAACAGCATAGTGAAGCCACTCTGGCGGGGTGTTGACCATCATGAGTCTGGTTCCAGCTGTGCTGATGCCCTGCTCCATCACACACACCTCTGCGTCACTTTCTGTGTCAAATGCCACAGAGGCAAGGATTGCATTCCCAACCAAACCGTTTTCTAACCGGTCCCATCCCAGGAGAACAATCTGTAGTTCTTCCTGCCAAACATGACCTGTCAAAATTGTATAAAAAAGTTTTCATTTTGTTTGTATTCTCAAACTGTTAAACAGTAAACTGAGGCTTGAAGTAAATAATCCCTAAATACAAAGCACTTTAAGAAATACTACAATGAGTGGGCTCAGGAGCTGACATAGGATAGGTTGTTTGGAGTATAGATTATTTTCAATGGCTAGTACAGTACACTGGTAGTAATAATACGACAATATGAAATAAAATCAAAAGGTAAAACACTTGTTTAAAAAGCATACTAACCATTTTGACCAGTGTCCAAGGTCATTCCCCACCTTCTGCAATTAAACAAGGATATTGACTGATTCCGTTTTTTAGTCAGTCCTTTTGTTGATGTATATTTGCACAGCTTGCCACTCTGGATTTACATTCCGTGTATCATAGACCTAATCATGGAAGTCTGGGAGTGCAAAGTACACACATAACCCATGTGCATGGTCTTAAAGAGACATCCTAATTTTCTCTTGAGAATAACTCACTATACAAGTTACATTTTACATTTTAGTACATCTTCTGTATAATCTGATAATTAGGATTACTCTGGTTGAATGTCATGTGATCTAATTTATTTGTTTACATGTGATATTATTTATTTTAATATATTTTACAATGCGTTGTGTAATTGCCATTGCACCTCTGTAACAAAGACAACACATCCCATATCCTACCATAGCCTTAATGGACAACCTGAGCACAATAATTCATTCAGTCACCTAGTATGCTTTTGTTGACTTTATAGCATGTTTACCTCCACAAGAGGGAGTGAAAAAACCCTAGCTCTGGTTACACCACAGAGTCATACCCGGATATACCACACCCTGGTTTGGGCCCATAGACCGTTAAGGTTGGGCCTCTTCAACTAAATTCCCGGGCCATTAGGTGGCAGTATGGTGGTTTGAGTAGGTTAACAAACACTGGACAGCCCACCGGAGAAGAAGCACCTTTCGTTTCCATAGTGACATCAGTTGTGTTTAATTTGATCAGCTAGTCACTCGCCACATAAACCTTGCTTAACGTTAATTCACAGGCCGAGATCCGTCAGTAACTCTGTCACCCACGTAAAAGCGCATTAAACTTAACAGACAAAAGTATCAACAACGTGTTTTTTCTTTCTGTCCGAGTCCTAGGTAAGATACTACATTTGCGATGTATTCTAATTTCATATAACTCTTATGTGTCGTTAGCACAGATGTTGTTATCGCTGTCGATGTCAGGGCTATTTTTTATTTGGTAAACGTTATGTATTCCAGATAATTTGGCTAGCATTTGCTAAAACAAGAAAGCCGGCGATAACTTTATCATTCGTAACGCCTGCTAACATCCCATAGTCGCCGACATTCTCCTTGCCCCCTCATTCTCAAGAGAAAGCTGTTTGATGCTAACGTGATTTATGCTAGGTAATGTTTCGTAATCGCAGCAAACCGTGTCGCTGTTCGCTGGTTACCCTTGTGGTCTTCTGCTTGACAACAGCTAACGATCAACCATGCTTGACCTAGAATTTCATCGCTAATACTGTGACATTAGCTAGCAGAAAACAAACCAGCCAAGCAACATAACATGCTTCAGTAGGATTGCTAGATAAAGATCTCTATCTAGATTTTGACTGTGTCCCATAGGTACTTGTTCCGAAGTTGAACGTGTGCGGGTACACCAGGCCAGGATGTCGAGTGACCTGGTGGGCGTGTGGGAGATT
This sequence comes from Tenualosa thibaudeaui, assembly GCA_027481765.1. Lineage (NCBI taxonomy): Eukaryota > Metazoa > Chordata > Actinopteri > Clupeiformes > Clupeidae > Tenualosa > Tenualosa thibaudeaui. The sequence continues at coordinate 3,035,378 of JAIFZK010000071.1, forward strand.
GCACTGAGTGATGGGGTCCACAGAATCGAATTTGAACATGGCACAACTACAGGGAAGCGAGTCGTCTGCATAGATGGCAAGGTAAAGTTGTCAGTCTCAGAGTTCTTTTACCAGTGGTATGAGAGTGCCTAGAGTGTAGTCCATTTATGCTTAATGATGCTTCGTTCCATTGTTGAATCAATGCATAATCAATGCTCAGTGCTAAACATTCAGTATGTCTCCCTGAAATAATCACTACAATAAAGTAGATAGCAATTTTGAATATACAATGATTAGTTTGAGAGAGGTGAAAACTTTATGTCTTTGTCTTCTGTCTGTGGACAATAGGAAGTCCTGCGAAGGGACTGGATGTTCAAACTTGTTGGAAAAGAGACATTTTATGTGGGAAGCTCAGACACTAAGGCCACAATAAACATTGATGCAGTGAGCGGCTTTGCGTATGAGTACACACTTGAGATCAATGGCAAGAGCTTGAAAAAGTACATGGAGAATCGCTCAAAGGTGACCAGTACCTGGCTACTCAACTTGGATGGCACAGACTGCAGGGTTGTCCTGGGTATGTATTTACATGACATTGTGCCTTCAGGTACACTGCACAAAGGAGTTATCATAATGCAGTGTTCATGACATAGAAACAGAACTGGGTTTTGCCTTGGGTGATTGACCACATGTGGCATTAAGCACTGAGCCTGTAAGCAAGCTGCAAGGCTTGTGATCTCTTAATCTGATTGCAGCACACCATCTGCATACAGTCAGCACCTGTCAAGCATTTTGACTTCCTGACCTCACATCAGATTTCTTTCTTGCTTTTTAATGTTCACAAAAGTAAGGGAGTTATCATGTATATTGGTTGCTAAGCAGGCAGGATAGCTAGTGGTTTGTTTATAGATTTTTGTGACAATGAAGGCCATGCCTCAACAATTTGGACAATCTTTTTGTTCAAACTAGTGTCCTTTATGAATGTTCGTCTCAACGTGGTGTGTAGGTGCAATGTTGTTGCTATCAGGTAAGAGGGTAGCCAGCATGGGACTTTCCAAACCTTTGTACTCTGTGATTGCACATATGCCTTATCTCAAACCCTACATTGTAAACTGATGTTCTCTTCCTACTCATCAGCTGAGTTATGCTATTTAATTTACCATTATTGAGGTCTTGTAGGTTGTTGTTACTAATGGTTGACTTTTTTGTTTTTGTCAAATTACACAAATATGAAAGCAAAATTGATAAATTATGGCCTATTGTTTGTCACCAAATACAGACATTATTTTCTTGTAAGGTGAGACTTACACTAAATATACCCAGGAATACCATGCTGCAAGAATGATTAGAAAGCCTGAGGCTCTTCTCACTTCCTCTACTTCAGTATTCTTTCTACTTGGCAGGACGGTGAATAAGATCCTTACACAGATTTTCTCTGCGTTGTTTGCTAATTATAGGCTACTATTTCATATGTGGCTGAATCCCAATGTCCACCCTACTTTGCTGTTCATGCCAGCAAAGTATTTGGTTTAGGTTTACAACTGAGGGTTAGGGTGGCGATTGGGCTTCAGTGTAGGTGTCAGAATGGACAACTGCTGGCACAGGTTATATGGGGGGTAATACATTTTTATATAGTGATGCCCAGCATTGCTGTGTGTTTAATTGTTGCAATTTTCTTCCCCTGTACAGAAAAAGACACTATGGACATTTGGTGTAATGGACAAAAGATGGAAACAGCTGTAAGTAGCAGCCCGTATTCAGAACAGCAGAAACCAAATAGCTACTTGAATTCATATGCATTAGGTGACTACTATAGACAGTGTATTCTAAATGTATTACAGTGACATACTTTCCATATGTGTAAACAATTAAGTGTTAAATGTGTAGAATGCTTTTGAAAAAAGCACACATACTTTCCTTTTGTCAGTGCTGTTTTAAATAAGTTTTTTTTGTCAGTGAAATGGTGCAGATAAGGTTTCTTAAGGTTTATTCAAATGACCTTTCTCTGTCCTCCTACCCTCTCTCCCTCTCTCACACAGGGTGAGTTTGTGGATGACGGCACAGAGACTCATTTTACCCTGGGTGATCATGACTGTTGCATCAAGGCTGTCAGCAGTGGTAAAAGAAGAGACGGCATTATCCACACGCTCCTAATTGATGGAAATGAGGTGGCGGAATGTACAGAATAAACCCCATGTGAGGGAGGGAGAGAGGGAGACAGAGAGGTGAATGTATACAGGTTTTGAATGAGAATGAGAGAGAGATAGAAAAGAGAGAGAGAGAGAGAGCATTGGCTGTTGATGACAAAGGTTAGCCTTAAAAGCAACATTTCAATTTTATCAGGCACACTGAACATGTACTGGAATATCTGATTGGAAACAGAGACATGTTGAGTGGTCTAGCCAAGGCAGCTTTGCATGAACAGCCATTTTAGCCAGATGTGGAGAAAGGCAATAACAGCTGAAACAACTTAGGAATTCCTTAGGAAGTGCACTTTGCTGTCACTGTGTTTTTCATTATGTGCTAAGGGACATCTGCACAGCCTGAAGCCTCTGTGTTTACTAGTACAAAATTCAATGATGTGCCAGTCTTGCCATTTCATCTTTTCAGTTATACAGTGGTAGTTTATACACTAGAAGTATCTTGTTGTCTTACCTTGAGTGGACTAGAGATGCATTTTATTTTCTTCTATCCTGATCCTGAGCTTTCTGTGACTTGAAGTACTTCTATATGGAGATGCTGTAACAGTGCAGTGCATTTTTATACTGGTGAAACACTATTGATATGTGACATTCCCACTGCAGGATTTGTTTTTTGTAAGCAGCACATATATACACTGCAGAACAGGACATCTATTTTGCAGCTACAAAGCCAGTCCTTGACAGTGTTAACAGTGTATATCAGTTACTTGGTTTTACTGTACCATAATATTATTGAATCACTACTGGCACTGTTAGCTTTAACACAATGTGACAAACCCTCCTGACCTAGTCTCATGTTGGTTAAACTATTATCATGACTGTAATGTTCTTCTTTCCTGTTGAGACATTTGGACCAACAGTGAAAATCAATGTGACCTGAGTGTTGGGGTAATAGCTGAGAGTATTTCTTTGCAAACATACAGTAGTCAAATGTTAAATATTTACTGCATACAAAGAATGTAGAAATGGACCGGCCAATATTTTTGTTATTTTCTGACTACACACCACATATGTGATTATTTTATGTAATTATTACTAAAGGTAGTTATAGGTGGTTGAATAAAAGAGGAGATATTCTTGTATTGTCTTGGGTTTTGTTTATATGTTTTTGTTAATGAAGTTACTGTATTATTTAATATTTAATAATAATAATAATAATTTAATAATAATAATAACAGTGTTAATATTAATATTAACACTGTTATATGTAGTCAGTTGAATAGTTATTGTTACAGAGATGTATGACAGTCAGAGTACAACTTCAAATGTAATGTATAATAAAATCTTTCATTTGTTTGCATCCTGTGGTAATGGAACATTGATCATTTAGACTAAAACATATGTTCACTCAAAGCCTGTTAATGTTTTAGGGATAAGGTCCCTAATACAGAAATATATAGCTTAGTCTAATAACACTTTAAAGAAAAGAAAAGAAAAAACAAACAGCTTGATGTTTCATGCACACCAGACATCCTTAGAATATGTATGTAAGTGATCAATACTGCTTTTTGGCAGTGCAGGAGTAGCTAGTGTGTGAACCAAAGTTTAAAAATGTTACTTTCTCTTGTGTCATGATAAAGATGATGTCTGAATCCCCAATTCAAGACAGATAATGGGCACATAATCATAATCACAGTTAACCTTATGTAATTTTTTTTTCTATTCCATTTATGTTATTTTTATTGTCATTTTTAAAATATTTTAAAAACAAAGACCCTCCCAACTGATGAGCTTCTGAAGGGGGGGGGGGATGCATGTGTTTAAATATGGAAGGGTACTATCTCAGATCAGGGACGTCACACAGACTACCAAATGACCCCTGCCAGAAATAATTCTGCTGCGAAGGCTGTTATTTATGTTTTATTTGATGCCATGTGTTGGTATATGCTACAATAATTAAGGGGAGTTGTAGGAGTAGGGGATAGTGTAGCAGTCATATTATGTACTGTTCTGTGGTACATCTGGTTGTTGCAAAGATGTGTGCTATCAAGGGGATGCACCACTCCGACTTTTTTTAATTCCAATACCGATTCTGATAAATGGGTTTTGCATATTGGCCGATGCCCGATACTGATCCGATATCCCCACTGAATTAGGATATGGGTATCTCTGTTTATTGCCCTACTTTCCTAACTGAACTGAACTAAACTTTTCCAAGCCAAGTAAAAACTGAACAAAATAACATTGACATTATATATTATAATATAATAAATTGTTATTTAGAATATAGCTGAAAAATAAACCAGAGTGGGCCAGTGTCTCTACTTTGTATTTAATGTTTGTAGGCCTAGTTCCAATTAAGTGCCTGTCACTTTAGATTCCTTGCATGAACATAATGTTACAAGACTTCGGTAAAGTAAACTTTGTTTCTATGGAAGGTCCTAAGTGGAAATCAGTTGTAGATGTTGATTTTGTTTTCTGTTGCATCAGTTTAAATAAATATTAATAAACAACTTGAGCAGAACCTGTCTTGCAATATGTACCTTTTGTTGTTTTTTTGGTGAGTAAGTTAAGTCAGTTATGTAAGCTGCTACATAACTGACAAGCAGACTCAACATGAGTTTAGTTTGCTTGCAGGAACCATTCAGGTTAAATATTTGCAGGTTGTTCATTAAAGCTTACAGTAAATGACCTCAACTCTATGGCCATTTTATTACTAGCACTTATAATAGAACATTTGTGTTTTCATACCTTACAGCAGCACCTAGTTGACGTGCTATTTGTCTATACACAGAGGCGCATAGTGTAGCGGGGTTGTTGATTAAGTTTAGGAAACGGATTGGCCCGATTGGCCCGATACCGGATCCAAGTATTTTTTTCACATCGGGACCAATATCCGATCCAAATATGGGATTGGTACATAGTGCTATTTATCAGTCAGTCAATCAATCAATCTATACTGATGGGAAATGAAATAATGTTATAATTCAAACAAATCTCAAAAATCAGATAAAACAATAACAATTAGAAGTTTTATTACAAGATTAGTGTACTTAGGCTTTCATACCAACAGAAATGGGAACCCTTCTCATTAATCAAATCTTTCCACAACAAAGTTATACATTTCTAAATACTGTAACAACAAAATCATAGTAGGCTAAATGTACTATAGTTTGACATTCTATTGCCCAGCAAAATATGAAGCAAACAAACCCACCAATGAAGGGAAACCATAGTATAGTTGGTGTTCTATAACTGATTGTGTAGACCTGATAAGAAACATAATCCTTTCAAATTTGCATACAGTCTAAATAGTAAGAATTTGCATAGTAAATAGACAAAAGAAGAAGCCTCCAAAATACAATGCCAACATTCACCAGATTTTATGTAGCATTCATGATATTGTTAAAATTATACCAGAAAATAGAACCACTGTTTCAATTTTACTTTAGCATGTGTAATTATGCAATTCAGCAGAAATAAAATACACCTAAAACCCCTTCATCTTATACCCTGGATCTGGATCCTTCATTTGCTTTTTTGCAAGTGTAAATGTACAGTGGCAGAGCTTGTTGGCCATTAAAGACCACAGCGGTATCTGTGCCTCCTCTCACACTGTCATAGCGTATTAGAGTGTGATTGCCTTTTTGTGGTGGTGGAACGATAAGATCTGGTGACCCACTGGTATCATTTCCAGTGAGAACATCTGCTTCGATGATGTAGACATGCTCCTCTTCCTCCATTTCTTTCCACAGCTTCATGGCTGATTTAACACTGCCACTGAAGTAGATGCCCTCCCCATAGGCTTGCACTGAGGGGAACAGGAAAAACAGTGACATCCATGCAAAACAGAACATCATCATCATTTTTTTAAAAGGGGTAGTGAAATTCAACTATTCAAAGCTCCAGTACACATTCTCCTTAATGTTCACAATGCACTGTTGGTGCACATAATCATGTTAGTGCCTCATCATCATAATAATCTGATACCAGGCCTATACTGACGCAAACAGGCCCAAGATTCCAGGCGTACTGGAAAAACCTGTTTGGCCTAACAAAAGTTGTGGTTAAGTATGATCTCAGAATCTAAAAGGCCTACTTAAAAATAAGATGCCATATTTACCATCAGGTGGCGCATAGTCTCTCTGAAAGCCCACCCAGCTGACCAAATGGCAACACTGTGCTGGCACACGCTGGTAAAGACGCTTAGGCTTGCTGGTGATGCGTCTTCTGCTCAACTCAAAGAGCTGCTGCAGAGCGTAGTTCTTAACAATTTCCACCTGACAGCAACCAAAACCACAATCCATTAGTTAAACTTAACAGCCAGAATTAACTTCAGGGTAATTTATATCTCATACAAATGGGGTTAAGAGTGAATACAGCTTCTGATTCTACCTGGTGTAGTTTTAACTTACACAAACAACTTGAAGTCCAGCATCTTGAAACTCTTTCTGCGGCTTGCTGTTTTCTTTGAGTTTTCGATCAAAGTATGATTTACCTGGCGATACTGGTTCAATTTGGTAATGCTTGAAAAAGCCTATAAAAGATTACAGAAATACACGACTGTCAAGCAATGGAACTGATAGAGGAAGTATTAAAATGCCATAATGTATTAAAGTGGCATGGCCCAAACAGACTTACAAATTCTTTCAATTTTGTGTTTCCCTGTTCCATTCTTTGTTTTCACCTCCTTCAGTGTGAGGTCAACCCTGGTGTCAGAATCAATTCTGAAATTCTCATCGCCTGCAAAATAGGCCTTTTCCAGGGCAGCATTGACTTCTGGGTTTTCTAGCTGAGGGCATTCTTTGCATTTCCAGCGCACAAGGGAATATAGCATTGTTGCCTCCTCAGCCAACGCATGAGCCTCCTGTACCTTACAGCACATGGCTTCCACCTCTAGCACAGCAGCTGTGACATCTGAAGGAGAGCCGCTGATTGTCATGCCCGCCTGGCCTTCAGTGAAAAACATCTGGAATCTCACCTGGAATTTCACTTGTAGGGATAACAGCTCGTCATGCTCACACAGGCCAAAATGCAGGATGTGATTATTTCTGATCTTGTAAGTGACAGACTGGATTCTCTGTATGTTCAGAATGTTATCTATCCATTTTTTGGCAGCACACACTTCATGAGAAGCAGCCTGAAGCTCAATGGTTGGTGCTGGTGGGATATCCATTTCTTTATAAGCAGATTCTACATTCAGGGAAAGTTTAGAAAGTATGTCAACAGGAATTCAATTCTTTGGCTCCTCTAATGATAATAGGAATACAAATTATATTAACATTTGTTTACCACTGTGGTTTGTGAATGAGGTTCTGTCATAAGCATTTGAATACTGCAGAGATTCATATTCTTTTGCAAAAGCCTACAAGAGAATACATCACCAAATGAGATTGAGATCATGGCTGGGTGTCAAAGAAAAGTTCAAATTTAGTTCACATTTCACACTACCAAATACAAACAGTAGCATGTTGGTACACAAACACAAATAAAAACATGTGGTTTACAGTATCTATATATGAAGATTTCAGATGCCCTCTAAAAATTATAAAAAAAAGTATATATACATAATTTAGTGTGAGTGAAGATGACAAAGGACACACTTGCAAATGACAAATACCTGGAATGTGTCTTCCTCTAAGGGATATATCACAAAGAAAACATCCATTGTACGTCCCTTATACTGTCTGGAGAAGTTCTGCACTGCTGTTGTCATGATTTGTGCCACCTCCCTTTTACTGAACCCCAACATACCACTCCCGATGGCAGGGAACGAGATTGAGGAACACCCATCATTTTTAGCATGACACAAACACTTCTGTACAATATCCTTGAGCATCTGATAAAGAAATACATTTGAAATGAGAAATGTGACAGTTACAAATTAACAAGTTTCAAAAAACTCAAAATTCCAAAAAGTTGATACACTATGTATTATGTGAATAAAAACAGAATGGGATGATTTGCAAAATCATGTAGCCTAAACATATATTTAATTGAGGAGTGCAAACACATCATACATATATATACATATATATATATATATATATATATATATATATATATATATATATATATATATATATATATTTTAAATATATGATCATTGTCAACTGAGGACACCAGTTGCTTGAGTTTTGGAAATTAGATGTTATCCAGTTCTCGCTAAATTACTTTTTTTTTGCACCCAGTGTCACAGACCGAAAGCAATTCAAGAACCTTCCTACAAATTATATTGTCTGGAGGGCAACGTGTGTTACACAAAAACCATACATATAATTCATCATTAAAGGGATCGTCCTGAGTGAACCAACCTATATGTCATGATCCTGCTCTCGACCACCCGGCCTCCTACTGGTCTAATTAAGTGTTGCAAGTTCCGTGTTTGTTTACCTTTTCCATGTGCTCATGTTTTGCTGTCTGCCCTGCCCCTTTCCCTCTTCCCGCTCTGCACCCGGTCCTCACGTCCTTGATTATTGTAATGATTTTCACCTGTTCCTTGTTTGTGTCATTGCCCTGTTCCCTATATATTCCCCAGCTCTTTCCTTGCTCCTTGTCTGATTGTCTGACCGTGTTCCTTGATGAAAGCTGTTTCTCGTGTTTGCCTGCTCCTGTGTTTGCCTTCGGTGAATTCCGATTCTCGTGTTTTTGCCTGCGCTAATGTGCGCTTACCTGTGGAATTGTATTCTGAACCTGCCTACTATTTTCTTGGATTTACTTTCTATGAGCAAGAGGATTACTACTTTGTTTTTGCCGTCTGTGTTTTATATTTACAGACCAGATCTTCTGTGTGTTTTTTCCCCCAAAGACTTATTTGATTTTTGTGTTGGATCTTCTGAGCTTTGTCCCCATTTTGGAATTACCCCTGATCATTGTAAAATAAACCTTTTGCTCCGATCTGCTTTTGGGTCCAAGTCCTGTCTATCACACTATAGCCCTGTTGTTTGGAGTTTCCGATTGCTGTCTATAGGTATGAGAATGAGAGTATTTGGTACAACATAGACCAAATAGCAAAATGGCACCCAGCGCTACCTGATGAGGGCACTGTCGCAGTTTCATTTTTCTGTGCCCCTATCAGTTAGTGTTAGCTGGTGTCTCGCAAATTTGCTTTACATTGTACCAAATTCGAATGTTCTGAGACCTACCGACAACTCTTAGCAACACCGGACAACAATGGGATAACTAAGGGATGGTTCACTCCTGACAATCCCTTTAACTGTCCAGAGTGCATGCCAGACACTATGCACTCCATACCATCATAGATGACGGCTTTTGAACTGAGCTCTAAACCAAGTTTGTTGGTCCCTCTCCTCTTTTGAGTCCATTATTTCAAAAAACAATTATTCTACAACAATTCTTGATTTCTTTCCATTTAGAGTTTGTGCATAGGCAAAACTCTGTGTTCATTGACAACGATGACGCCCAATGATTTTGTTTACAGAAACAGATCTGTTTGAACAGTGCCATCAGAGGTCCCAAAGATCATGGCCATTCAATCCTATTTTTCAGCAATGTAATTTGTTTACAAATTATCTGAATGCTGTAATAATATGATGCGCTACATGTTGAAGTCCACAAAGTGTGGACAAGTGTTGGCATCAAATTCTAAATATTTTCATTGAAATGGTCTTTTTTGTTTCATTATTTGATATGCTGTCTTGATGTGTTGAAATGTGCAGACTGCCACATTCTGTTCTATTCACATTTTACTCACTGTCACAACTTTCACTGAATTGGGGTTTTATTTACCTCTATCAACATCCATAATTAAAATGAGTGTTTAAGGTTCACTGATTGGTTTACTGTAGTAAGGTACCATCATGTGCTTTTTACTTACTATTTCTGCTGCCATTTCAGTTTTGTATGCACAAAGTACATGATAGATATAGCTGCATTTAAGACCATATCCTTTCGTTTTCAGTACATCTCCTAACTTGCAGAGGTTCCGGTGCTGATGAATGTCTTGTTGAAGATTTCTACCTGCTTCTGATAGGATGGCCTTGCTCACTGCACCACTACACAGATTAAGTTCAGTACCAGTGGTGTTCACAATGGCAGATGTCTTACAAAAAGAAAAGTAAACAACAACAAAAAATTAACAAACACTATAACAGAGAGAGGGAAAAAAATCAATGAGGATCTATTTTGAACTCTTACCTCTTGCTTCTCAATGTATCCTTTTATGATGTGCAGTGTCACACAGTTCAGTTTCAAAGGAGGCTTGTGTGAACCACTCCCTGATTGACTGTGCAAACCTCTCCCTGATTCCTTTACTGCCAAAGAGTAGGTTTTTGGAACACCGAGGATTTGTTTGCAGGCTTTCTCCATCTCAGACACAGTAGGATCATCATTGTTTACAAGATGAACATCCGATATCTTGTCTTTTTCAATGCTTCTGTCATATTTTTGCAGTGCTTTCACAATGATTTCAGCACAGAGATTCAAAGGAAAATTAAAAATGCCAGAACTAATAGCTGGAATAGCAACTGACTGAAGTTTCTCTTTCTCTGCTACTTTAAATATATTCTCAATGGCTTCAACCAATAATCTGGAAGCTCTGCTGATTTCCTGAGGAGCAGCACTGTGACTCACATGTGGACCAACGGCATGTATGACCTTTTTGCATGGCAGATATCCAGCTGATGTGACCACAGCTTTTCCGGTTGGTACCTTTCCGTATGTTCTAGTGATATGATTACTCTCTTGCTGAATAACATGACCACCAGCTTGGGCAAGGGCGAGTGCAAGACCTCCGACATGTTGGAGATCCTCATTGGCAGCATTTACCACAGCATCTACTCTATGGGCTGTAAGGTCATCTTTCCAAACAGATACATTGAGGCCATTTGGGAGACAAATGGAGTACTTCTTTTCACAGATAATTTTTGACATTTTAGCAGTTTTGCTCCAGGAGGTTTCGTTCATTCCATAAATTATAGCAGTACAACCAAATTTGCTTTTTACAGCTGTAAATAAAGCTTGAGCACACTGTCCCACAGTTTGGGACTCTTCTTTACTTAGTGGGATACAACTTGCCATGGTGAAATAATTGCAAGACACCTAAAAACAAATGTCATAGTAAATATGTAAACTGTAATGTGATGCAAAGCAGATATATCCTTCCAACAAACATCTAGCAAGCATTCATTCCCTTTTAAGCATTCATTCATTCATTCATTTGGATTTAGCCTAGTCACCATAGGTATAAAGTTTGCTAACAGGCTAGATCAGGGGTCTCCAATCTTTTTTCCTCCGAGAACTACTTTATTAATATCTATGCTTTGATACAATCAATGTGGCCAAGAGCTACTCTAGCTAGTGTACACTACCAACATCAATTCTCATCAGAGAGCAGTAAAACTGTGATCATTTTGTACCAGACAGGGCAGGATGTTTGAATTTTATTTCATAGAGATTCAAACAGGTGTAATACCTTTTGTGACTTAAGAGATCCATTTACATTTCCTTTGACCCTTTGGAGAGCTATTCCTCAGCAGGCGGAGAGCTGCTGGTAGCTCTCAAGCTATCCGTTGGTCTAGATGGCTTAACTGGTACACTTTTATTGTTCATAATTTAAACTGAGTCGTCTTACATGCCAGGGCGGGCTTATGGCAAATTTTCAACTCATCTTATTACATAATGGGCCTATTTCACAGAAGTCGCAGTGAAAATACGGACTCAGAATCTTATTGACTGTCATTAATAACAGCTATGCTTACCCTGCGACTTGGGGAAATGGCTGCTGTGAAATTGGCCCATATAGGTTATGCCTTTATGAAAACGTATTTGAACTGTGGACGCTTATCTAGGCCTACACAACACAGAAATAACATACGCATTTGTTATATGGGCAAACACAGAAACTTACCTTTAACCTTTTCGATGAAAACGCTGATTGATAATCACGGAAATCTTATTTCTGAATACTGTGAAGAATCGAAAGTAAAATGCTTCAAACGCCACATCTCCTGCAGGGTGGCGTGATAAGTAGCTTCTAAGTAGGCAATACTCGTACTTAACGTTTTTGTTTGTTTGTTTGTTTGTTTGTTTGTTTTGACAACTTACATTCCCTTCACTGGATAAATAGCCGACCCTGAATGCTTCCACAAAGGCACATTAGGTCCTTAACGCACCCTGCCAACTTCCCGAAACATGACCAACGCGGAACACCCAGTTCTGTAGAAATGAAAGTAAAACAGATCCAGTAGTATATTCACCAGCACAGCTTCTGGCGTCAGTTTACTCCAGGAGAAGACATGGCCAAGGAGTTTACTTTCCCGGTTCTCGTAGAAGGCGAGTGGAATCCTGCTCTTCCGAGCCTGAAAAATAAACTCACTATTTATTTCCAGAGCAGAAAATCGAACGGTGGCGACTGCTGGGTACAACATGATGTTTCTCATGGCCAAAGAGCAATTGTATGGTTCAAAACAGAGGAAGGTAAAGTGTGTGGTGTTGTGTAACCCTACATGTAAGCCCTAACGATAACACCATTGCTGGCAATATGGCGAGTTCTTTATGATTTTGATGTTGGCAGCTGATGTACGTGTGAATATTTTCCTCTAAACAGCAAAGCAAGGTGTTCTCGCAAAGTGCCCCCACAAGTTAAAGCTGGGTCAGAATGTCTTGAATTTGTCGGTGCGCCATTGCACCGAGGCAACAATCGATGAGGTGGGGTGAAGAATAATATATATATACAGTTGACATTACATTTAGTAGGCTATAGTCTGCATTATTACATAGGCCAATATATAGGTTAATATTGATGTCTGATGTTTATTTTCAGAAACTATGTGGTCTTGACAGCTCTGAAGTTGCAGGTAAGTGGAGCAAGCCTACAAAATATTTAATGCCACGGTGTAAAAATAAATAAATAATCTATCTCTGATAGATTAGGCTATCCCAAGACAGACCTCACAAATGGATTTGGATTAGTATTACACTTATTTAAGAGTGAATAAAAACAATTAAAACACAGTTTATACACACTAGGAATACTTGACTACTTCATTTCAGTTTATTTCCATGTTTGTTATGCTAAACATCAACTTAAAAGACTTGTAAAACATGCTCAGTATGCAGCCATCATAAGAGGAAGGATGACACCATCACGCTCACCATGTTAGACCCTAAAAGAAGAAAAGCCATAGGTCAGTATAGACTAAAGTTAAATATATGTTATAACAAGGTCAAAAAAGTCCAGAGAACATAGCACAATGTAAATATGACTGGGCAAAACCAAACCCCCCCCCCAAAAAAACAAGCTCATGTGTACTTTCTAAGAGTTTAATTTTCATTTTCTGCATGTACAATTAAAGCTTGTTTGGGAAAGTGCTATTGCAATATTTGTCACTATGTTTACAAATTAAAAAAACGGTTTGATATCTATTATGGCATGACTCTATGTGAGGGCAGGTGAGGATGAGAACCTCCCTGCCACTGAGAAGCTTCTGGAACAGCCTGAGGAAGAGGTGCAGGAGAAGTTGGAGGATCCTGAGGAGCCCCCGGCTGTGGCTGCAGTTCTTGGGAACACAGAGGAACTGAATCAGGAGTTTCTAGAGATGCTGGTGGAAAACATCATCAGAGGTCACCATCCCTCACCCTGGAGTGTGGAGATGGTGCCTGAGATCAGCAGTGCTGTAGTGGTGTTTAATAATGCAGAAGGTAAGGGGGGATATTTGCCATATTTCTGTTGCCAGTCTTTTCCATGTCTTTGTTTTATTTTCAGTTAGTGAAATACTGTAAAGAATAATATATTCATGTTTTAGAATATGTTAACACAAAATAATCAGCCTATATATATTCTTATATTCTTATGTATTCTTATATTGGTATGCCTTACTTGATTCATATGTTACATTTGTGTCAGAGGCACAGCAGTTCATCAAAAAATGCCCATCAAACAAGATGTTCATCGCAAAGAAATTAATCGTCAGGCCCCTGGAGGTTCCGGTGAAAGTAAGAGCTGAAAACATCATCAATATCATCACAGCAGAACACCTTCAGCTGTACTTTCAAAGAAATGAACATGTAGAGGATGTTGAAATGCTGGAAGAGGAACAGGCAGCCATTATCACATTTAGTGATCCTGCTGGTAAGAATTTACCACAAATCCGGTGGTTTTAAAAGCTGGTTTAAAACCTGGTATTCAGTAGCTCCTTATAATGGTATTTTGTCTTGCTGTGTCAAGGCAGAATGTTATTAAATATTTAAAATATTAAAGACTGTCTTGTATCATGTGAAAGGCATAATCACATTTTCTAGAATTATTAAAATAATATCTACAATGGATTCCTAATTTAGACATTTTTTTAAAATCCAGTTGAGGATGAAGAAAATCTCAGAGAAACATAGTGACAATGCCGTTCAAAGTGAAATATTTGTCTTTGCAGCTGTAGCAAGAGTTATCAAAAGGCAGCATGTTATTTCGGAGCACCCTTTCAAAGTGTTTCCATACTACGACTCTTTGGAAATGGCACTGTATGGAAAAGACAGGCCCACCTGGACACTTCCTGATGCATTCACAGAGAGCATTGATTTTGCTTTGCTAAAGTGCCTACAAGAAAACCCTGAGTGCAGTGCAGTGGTTCACAAAGAGATGGCCAAGCTCTTCTCTGAAGTCACTCTCCAGCATCAACAAGTGAGGATCAGCCCCTCACCATCCTTGCTCCTGCAGAAAAAACAAACCCTCAAGCTAATTCGTTGTTGGAAAGACAATGCGACTGCTGGATTTAAAGAAGTGCTCTCAAGATTCAAGTGCCTTCAACTGCGTGTGCCTGCTGTTGCGTGGAAAGAGTCAGAAGTAGCAATTCGAGATGCCGTTCAGCAGAAGACTGTGTCACTGGTCCTGGATCAGATGCAAGAATGTATGACTGTGGCAGGCCCGACTGAGACTGTTGATGGTCTTGATGATTTAAAGTTGATTGTAGATAAAATTACTAAAATGGCAGAGAGGGAGTTAGGTAGTAAAGCTATAGATGTTCCTGTGGTGTCATCACTTTACCACCTCCTGGAATGTGGCTTGGTGCAAAATATTATGAAGAATTTCCCAGAGCTTAAGCTCAAATACAACAAATCATCTCAAAACATTGAACTGTGTGGACTGCAACATGAACTTTTGGCATCAAAATCTTACATTTTGGAGGAATTGTATAAATTTTCCCAGAATGGGCAGCAGGTAAATCTTGATGACAGCATCATACAGTTTTTGTCTGGAGTAGACCAGGAAGACCTAAATGAACAATTATTTATGTCACAAGGAATCAGTGCTGCACTGGTCATTCAGGGAAACAGAGTTACACTCTTGGCCAAAACTGAGGAGTCAGTGAGGGATGGAGAAAGACAACTAGAGAAGCTTCTGAAACATAGATGTGTTGAAGTAGAAGACCTAAACATATTCAGAATGACAGAGTGGCAACAGCTAGTGGATAGTTTGCAGACATCATTCAATCACCCCAGTAGGAGAGTCTCAGTGCACACTGATGGTGTGCTAGTTATGGTGTCTGGCTTTGTTGAGGCTGTTGACACTGTACAGAAACAATTACATGATTTTGTACATGACAACTCTTCAATATCTAGAACTGTGACTGGTAGAAAGATAGTTATCAAATTTGTCCGTGAACAGAAAGGAGATGTCTGGAAAGAGATGACCAAAGATGATGTTAAAATTGATTTCAATGAGGATTCTGTCTCTCTGAGTGGGCCCAGAGTTCGTGTCATAGAGTTCTCGCATACGATCCAAGATCTGATCTCATCTGTTCACCATGATGTTCTGAGAGTGGCAAAACAGGGAGCAAAAAAGTCCTTCTTGGACAAAGAAACCTTCTACACAAGCACTGCTATCTCCCAGTGGGGCTGTTTAGTTCAGTTGGAGGATGATATGGACACTCCCCAAGCAAACTTCTCAGGAACAGAGAGCAAGCCAGCTTTTCATTTGAAAACCCTTGATGGTGTGGATATCACCGTCTTCAAGGCAGACATGTGCACTTTCAGAGTGGATGCTGTTGTCAATGCCGCTAATGAGACCCTTCAGCATGATGGAGGTTTGGCGGCAGCTCTCCTCGAGGCTGCTGGTCCTCAGCTCCAGGAGACATGTAACCAGATCATCAGCCGTAGGCAATTGACCACGGGAGACGTAGTTGTCACTGGAGCAGGTGGGCGACTGCAGTGTAAACACATCATCCATGCCGTTGGACCCAGGTTCAGCAGGGACAATCCTCAAAGGTCTATGGGCTTACTGAAAAGGGCAGTTAAAGGTTGTTTGAAAGAGGCAGAGAACCATAAGTGCCACTCTTTAGCCATTCCTGCCATAAGCTCAGGTATGTTTGGATTCCCACTGGACCTCTGCGCAGAGACCATCGTCGGGGCAATAAAGGAACACTGTGAAGACATGTACGGTGATGGCATGATTGAAAAAATACATCTGGTCAACAAGGACAATGGGACTGTCCAGGCAATGGAGGCAGCTGTGCGAAAGATTTTTAATCAACCTGTACACCGTCAGCCAAAGGCCAAAAGCCAGCCACAATTAGCTCAAATCCAGGAACCGAACCAAGGCCATGGAAGCGCTCCAACAGGCAGCACGACACAGAGTGTGCAGACCAAAGAGGGACTGATTATCACACTTTTGAAAGGAAACATCCAGGACACTACAGTAAGTCACATGTGTTTCCAGCACTTTAATGTCTTAATGTCTTATGTATCTGTAATAAAGAAATAAAAACACATTGTGTCCATATCTTTGTTTGCAGACAGATGTGGTGGTGAACACCGTAGGCCCTGGTTTGAGGCTGGATCAAGGAGCTGTTTCTAATGCCCTCTTCAGAGCAGCTGGATCTGAACTTCAGAATCTGGTGGACCAGCAGACAGCACCTCCAGCCACTGTAGGTGCTGTAATCATTACAGAGGGCTGTAAGCTGAGAAGCAAAATGGTGTACCACACTGTTGCCCCACAGTGGGATGGAGGACAGGGCAACACAGAGAAGGTATCTCTATGTCTCAGATCACTTCTGACACAGACAGTATATCTTGTAACCATTAACAAAATTAAGAAGAAATTAGTGAAAAAAGAATCTTGCACAAGGTCAAGTTTTAACAGAAGGACAACTTTTAAACAATCCTTAGGTTTTGGACCGTATTATCGCTGACTGCCTTGCACAGGCAGAACAACACCAACAGAGGTCATTGACCTTCCCCGCTATCGGTACTGGAAACCTGGGCTTTCCTAGAGATGTGGTTGCCAAACTCATGCTGGATGCTGTCATCAAATTTAGCCAGAAAAGAGGATCAAATAATGTGCAAGAGGTGGTGTTCATTCTCCACCCTAGTGACACGCCTACTACACAGGTAAGAAGCCAGAATCAGTCTGAAAACATTGTTGATCAACACAAGAAGGGAAATTTGCTATACCTCTCTGACACTTACACAATCTTATTCATTTTTCTGTATTTGTTATTTGTTGTGTGACCATCTTAGGCCTTTACAGATGAATTCAACCAGAAATTTGTTGATCAACCTTCATCCTCCCAGAGAAAAGGTACAGTTTTATGGTGGTGTATACTTTGCTCTAGGCTTGCAACAATGAATTGATTAATTGACTGTTGAATTAATCAACAACCTATTGTGTTATTGACTAATTGGTTTGTGCCATTTGCAGTGAAAGTAGCACAGAATTCTTTATATATGAACAAAACAAGGCATTTGAGCACAAAATCCTGGCCCTTTCCCCAAAGCACCGAACTGAAGAGGTTGTTGTTCACCTTGTTGGAGGTAGAACAGTTCCCATTGTTTTTCTTAATTTACATTGAGACAGTATATATTAAATGGTGTTTTGACAGGTCCATTCTCCAAGATTACATCCCCAAGTCAAGGAGTCTATGAGACAACAGTAGGAGGAGTCGTCCTTCAGATTACCACTGGAGACATAACTAGGGAGAACACAGATGTCATAGTTAATTCCTCAAATGATACCTTTACCTTGAACTCAGGTAGGATTGTTTTTGTTTGCTAAGGTGTGCCATTTGATACTATCTTTGAAGCTTTATTTTAATAATTTCATGGTTAAGTATCTACTGTTTTTTTCATGACGGAACTGTAAAAAAAAAAAAAAAAAAAAAAAACTGAATTTGTAACTTTTAATCCCAGGTGTCTCAAAAGCCATTCTCAGTGCTGCTGGCCCAGCTGTGCTGTTAGAGTGCCAGCAACAGGGTGAGTGAACTCCCTCTAGTGGATGACATTCCTCACACTGCATCTTGTTCCCCAGATATTCATCATCAGTTTTGATAATTGGACAGAATTGGCAATTCATACCTGTGACATATATGACTTTGACAGGAGGGCAACCAGGCACAGCAATGATAATGACCCAACCTGGAAATCTTAAGTGTAAGAAGATTCTTCATTTGCATGGGCAGACCAAGCCTCAGATGATACAGAAGTTTGTTGGTGATGCAATCTCAATGTGCATTCAAAACAACATGAGGTCTGTTTCCTTTCCAGCTCTCAGCACAGGTGCGTTGAAAAACTGCTCACTATCTGAACCTGAAAAGAATTTATGAATAAAAAAGCATGTAAATTTGTCTCTTACTAGTATGTTTTATTTATTTGTGTATTGTGCATTGTGTGTGTGTGTGTATTTCTGAGATAGGCAAAGGCAATTTGCCTCCAGGAGTGGTGGCAGATGCCATGATGGATGCAGTGGTAGGTGTGGTGGGGCAGACATCGGCGTCTTCCCTACAGCTGGTCCGCATCGTCATCTTCCAGGCCCCAATGCTGGCAGACTTTCACAAGAGCATGCAGAAAAAAGAGGGCACAGACGAGCCAGCAAAAATGGGCATGGTGACTAAGATGATGTGTATGTTATCTTTTTAAACTTACGCAGTAGATAATGATGCATTAAATACCGTAAACACATTGATGTACCCCTATACCATGACCATAACCATGCTATGTATTTCACCAGCAAGCCTCAAATCATCCTTGAGTGGATCTTTTGTCAAAGATGCCAAACCGCTGAAAAGGGAAGACCTTGTCTTCGAAGAGAAAGTTGTGGTCCCAGCATATTTCCACATCTGTGGAGAGTCACAAGCCGGTGTGGAAGAAGTCAAGAAGTTTCTCAGTGACCTGATCTCCAAAGAACTCTACAAAGACATCATCACTGATGAAATGCTTCAGAATTTGTCCAACAGTGACAAACAACACATCCAAGAACTTCAGAAGAAGTATGATGTGAAGATGTGCCTGAAACAACAATCAGACAGCACAGTAGATACAAAGGATACCAGCCTGACTATTGAGGGCTTGTGCAGAGATGTGCTGGTGGCCTCCAGAGAGGTGCAGAATATCCTTAGGAAAAAGCAAGAGAGAGAGAATCTTGAGAGGCAGATAGAACTCACTAGCAACCTGGTGGAGTGGCAGCACAAGTGTCAAGGCCAGTACCAAGCTTTTGATCCTCAGACCAACTTCAGTCTTGAGCAAGCCAAGGAGAAGAATCAGAGACAAGTGGAGATTACTATACAGGGCCAAAAGTATATGGTCGCTCTTCCAAATGGCCCTGCTGTGGACACCCATGGAAACCAAGTCAAATTAAAGCGTATAGATAAATTAGGAGGTAATATTTTAATAATAATAAAATAATATTTTATACATATATTTGCATACACAACTCATCTAGAAGAAGTAAAATTGGTCTCTGTCAAACCACTATTATCACGGAGCAATGCCTAGCTGTTGTTTTGCAGGAAAATAGTGACAATGAATCATCTGATTTTCTAAACATAAATGAAATGTAACATTATATCTGTGCAGAGCACAGAATCATGCCTAGGCTCTATGTTTTTCTTTTCTTCTCTCAAGGTGATGCCAGTGTTCCTGATTACTGGGATAACATGGCGGCCAACTCACGATGCCAGGTGTTTCCCCTGACAAGCAACAGCCAAGAGTTTATTGATGTTCAGACTAAATTCATTCGCTCTTGCCAGAATACGATTTTGAAGGTACGCTTTGAGTTCACTTAGTACATTTCAGTGGTTTTGTGATCATTTCTAAAATCATTAGTTCTGGCCCATGATAATGATTGATAAAGTCATGTTCAAAGCTGTATCCAAAAAAACATAATTTACATCACATCATGCTATACAGTATAACTGTGCCATAGGAAGGTAATGGTTACTGCATCTCTACGTTACTCCACAACCATTCAACTATAAGAAATATACTGTATTTCATTATGGAAGGATTATTCTTGAAGAAATCATATTTCTCGGCACTATCTTTATTTATGCAGTGGTGCATATGATGCCTAAACATAGCAGTTTTTCTTCGGTCACTTTGCAAGACACAGCTCACATATGCGGAACTAGATGCATGCATCTAAGTCTGAAACAACTGTTCATAGATCCCCATATGTGAGCTGTGTCTCACCCCAGAAACCAGACGTTTAAGAAAAGCAATAAGCCCCTCAAGGCCAATTCTATACCAAGATTGTGGAACAGCTAAAGGGGTTTTTAGGCACCCTCTACCTGTGTGCCCCTCAACCAATTCATATGTATTTATGATTGAAATGTTTTAACAAATATAAAGTTCAATTCAATTAAGAACTACTATTATTACCTGATTACTCCTGGCACTTTTCTTAATTTGAGTGTTTTGTCTTGCTTTAGATTGAGAGAGTCCAAAACCCTTACCTATGGAAGAACTACCAGATCAAAAAGCAAGCCATGGATAATAAAAATGGCAACCAGAGCAATGAGAGACAACTGTTTCATGGAACCAGCCAGCCAACCATAAACAGCATCAACCACAATGGGTTTAACCGCAGCTATGCTGGCAAAAATGGTAAACACTAATTTATTGGTCCTCATGATTTTCTAAGGAGCAAGTGTGAAGGCTCTTTTGATGATGTAAAAATACAACTGCTTTTCCACCATTGTTGTAATGTTGTCTTCTGTTGCAGCTGCTGCCTATGGTAATGGCACCTACTTTGCAGTCGATGCACGTTACTCTGCGAGCAACACCTACTCAGTTCCAGATGCCCAGGGACAAAAGTACATGTACCTGTGTCAAGTGCTCACAGGTGAATTTACAACTGGGCGTCAAGGAATGCCTGCCCCCCCAGTGAAAAACATCACCACTGCAGACCTCTATGACTCTGTGACTGACAACCCCAACAGACCTTCAATGTTTGTGGTCTTTAATGACATACAGGCATATCCTGAGTATTTGATCACTTTTAAATGAGGTAGCAAACAGACAAATGTTTACTCTGACATTTCATCCAGTATGTTCTTTGGTGGTGTATAATTGTTTTTTGCATCTTCTCCTCCTAAAATGCCTTTGCTGTGGAACACTTCTTTTTACTGAACAAAAGTACAGAGTTGAAGATATTGTAAAGGGAGGATTTCACTTTAAAATAGTTTACAACAACCATATTGCATGTTAGATTTTATGAAGGGCTCAATCCAAACTAACATCTCAGGAATTTGCTATTTGAGAAACAGTGTCTGTTCCTCCAGGTGGTCAATTATAATTTCTGCTGCTCCTTTCTGTCTTCAAAATGGTTACTGTATGAGATATCAATTTCCACCCCTTCAAATGCACAAGCACAGTAACACTGACACATCTAGGACTCGTATGTAATTAAATGTCAATGGATAATAATCACTACTTCAAATTATGTTTAAATTAAGCTTTCATTGAGGGATCATGAAAATGCTTGTGATGGCTCAATATGTTCTCTTCAACATGTGGAATATGTAATGTATGAATAAAAGTAACCTATCAGACACATGCCTTGTGCCTTTTAGAACACAGTGAAACATGTAAAGGCAATACAGATGAACACAGATGTTTTTATTCAAAGATCTTTACGTAGTGTTAAGCCTACATGACATAGCTTCAAAACTCCTCAACCAGCAACTGAGACATTACCTATTGCCTTTGAAAATACAATGTCATACAAAATGTCAGACAATTAGCAAAATACCCGTCTATGATATAAAGAGGTTTAGTGCAGTGATCTTCATAAGATCGAAGCTTACCACTGAATAGTGGACAGATTTGTCCTTTGACTGGACTGTACATACTGGACATACATACACAGTACATATTTTTTTTCCATAAAACAAATTGACCTTTGCATTTATTGGCTCACAATCCAGTGCACATCCATACTGTACTGGTCACATAAGACAGACATGACTACTGATGCACTGCAAGCAAAACCCACAGCTTAAGCTTTACAGTATGCAACTCTTGCACAGTCAATCCAAAGTGATGCTTAAGACCGCTTCATACTCTTGACAGAATATTGATAATACATTAAATACCCCAAAAATCTCATAATATCCATAAAACAACCGGTGTTTGTTTTTTTGTTTTTTTAAAATCTCCATCTCCATCAGTTTGTCACTGTTTTGAGCGTGTGGAAAAATCCATCAGTCTAATTGGTATTCTCCAGTTCGGGAAGGCTAAGCTTGTACCTAGTTGATGAAAACATGAAGTTTATAAATTGAATGCAACACACAATGAATGCACACAAGTCACACACAGGCACAGACAGAGGCACAATTATATTATATTATATTATATTATATTATATTATATTATATTATATAGGGTTTAGTTACCAGTCTCTGGCGCCTGTGGTCAGGTCAAGCCCAGATAAATCAATGAGAACCTGTAAACATGTCCAAAACAGGCCATTAGAGATCCATTAAAGCTCATTCCCTTCATTTATAAAAAGTGCTGGTTCATCTCAGCTTACCATTCCTATTTCTTTACGCTCTCGGATGTGGAACATTCTGTTGTTCTTCACAGCAACATCCAACTTCCTGTTCCTGACCTCCTCCAGCGATACAGAGAACTCTAACCTGTGAAGGGAGGACATGAATGAGTGCAGTGCGATGGCATGTCATGCTGAAAGGGATATTTGAAAAATGTGTACGAGACTATGGCTGAGGTGTGCAGAGAGAAATCACCATATGTCTGTGCATTTGATGCCAAATATGCTTAATTTCATGTGAATATGAAACCGGAACCGGATGGTGGCTGATATTGGTTCAACATTATGAGTTAACTGCAGTAATTCTCCATCTTCACATACATGTAGCCCCCTGCTGGACAAACGCAGGCACTTACTTCTCATTAAAGACTGGGTGCAGGGTCTTCTTCTTGACATGTGTCTTCTTGCGGTGCCTCCATGTCTGATCTGGGAGCAGATAGACTCGTACATAGGAGTCAGTGCCATTCTCCGAGCAGGGGAAGAGATCCCTGCCGAACAAAGCATATTTGGACATAAGAGAACAAACGCAAACATAAGAGGTGTCTAAGTTAAAGGGCTTCAGCCTGCAGGGTCTACATTACAAGTGTCTTTTTATATCACCACTATCCTCCAAAATTTTACATAAAAAAACAAAGACTTATTTGAGGGTGAGGGCATCATGGATATTGTAGTTTTTCAAAAATGTGTATTGTATGGAGCAGCATACCTGCACGAGTTCACTGTGACAACCAGTTTCTTCCTCAGTCTGGCGTATTTTACTGTCAGATCAATCTCCCCAAAGCTTCCAGTGTGATTCAGTATGGCCCTGAAAGCAACACACAGCAATACATTTACATTTACATGTATGCATTTAGCAGACGCCTTCATCAACTATCAATTACATCAGGGCCAATCTCCCTTAGAGCAATTTAGGGCTAAGTGTCTTGCTCAAGGGCACAACAGGCAGACTGGATTTGAACCCACAATTTTCCAGGCTACTTGCATGCTAGTCAGGCCACCATCGCCCACAATAGTGGTGGTTCAATGTTTATTGTCATCCACACATTTGGAAGTCAGCAAATTGTTGTCAATTATAATGACTGGTAATAATTGCAAAACAATGCCAGTGACATTCTACATAACTTAACATATTGTGTAAGAGCTATGAACTGTGATTGAACTATACTCAATTTCGCCAGCAGGTGGCAATAAAATGGCTAGTACAAACACCTCAAAACACCTAGCAACCAAAAATACCTGTTTGATTATGGTTGTTAGCTAACCTCTCAACAAGTGTCTTCATGCTGCATGTAAATGCTATACTTAATGTTTTGTATGTAGCTCATTGCACCATAAGCAACATGGCACAGACAGATCAAAGCCACTCACTCTGGGTAGGGGATCCCCTCCAAAAGATCCAAGCGGGAGGAGGCTATGGAGTTGTCAGACAAGAGGCTGTGCGAGTCGTATCGTCGCATGGATGGGGTGGATGGAGCCGTATGAGACCCTTCGTAGGGCCAGGCAGAGCCCCGCCGGTGGGCGTTGTAGTCAGGGTGGAGGCCATTGGTGGTGCTAGGGGCTGGGGCTGTGGCTGTAGCTGGGGCTTTGGCTGTGGCTGTGGCTGTAGCTGGGGCTTTGCCTGTGGCTGTGGCTGTGGCTGTGGCTGTGGCTGTGGCTGTGGCTGTGGCTGTGGCTGTGGCTGGGGCTTTGGCTGTGGCTGTGGCTGTGGCTGTGGCTGTAGCTGGGGCTGGTGCTGACTGGGCAGACTGTGGCTTGCGCTGTTGATTCTGAGCTACGGGTTGCTTGCGTTGAGTCTCGGATGGAGGGGTTGCTACAGGCTTTGGTTCTGCTTTCTCCAACTTCAGAATCTGAAGCAGGCATAAAGAACACAGACTGGATCAATATAATCCTTAATTTGGTTAGGTTTAAAATGACCTAACACAAAACAGATTTAAGACTGCTTCAGGGTGGAATGTTATCACAAGATCTAAATGTCACATTTTTGGATTTGGTGGAAAAGTCATTACCACAATCCAAACAGGTTACATTCTAAGAACCATACCAGCATACTGTAAGGTCAGACAGCCCAACTAGGTTAAATGAAACATGAAGGGCACGTGATGAGGCACTCACCCTAAGAGTGGCCTTCATCTTAATGAGGCTGTTGGCTCCAGAACGCTCCAGTTGGAAGCGTTGGTCCAGACTCAGGTCAGACGTGTTCATCAGGCGAGCCAGGGGCAGCGTGAGCATGCCCAGTACGGACTTGCTCCCAGGCTCCTTCACCTGGTGGCACCAAAACACAAAAGGAAATGAACAGTAGCAGAAATGTCTATACCACAGAGCAGCAAGACACACATAACACAAGATGTTATTTGATGGTTTACCTTGACGTTGAGCACTTGGCTGGACACATTGTGCACAAAGAATGTGAAACCCTCTTCCCATACTGGATCTTTGGATGCATATGCAACCTAATATTGATAGGAAAGCATATTATATATTGTGTATTTATCATATCAGGTATGGAAAGATATTACAACTAAGGTTACAAGCTTTTTCTTTTTAATTAAAGAAAATCAAACCTTGCTTTTCTGGGTCTGATTGTCAATTGAGAATTCCACACAGGAGTTTGGATAGTTCTTCTTTCTTGTTAGCTATTAGGAGGAACATGGACAATAATCACCTAATACTGTGACTGTTGTAATTCCAGAAGTAACCTTGCAAGTAACTTACAACATCCTGTTTGACCTAATTTTAACAAAATGTATGCAGTTACTTAAAATGTGTAACATAAAAAAAAAAAAGACTGGCCCGAGACTGGGTGTAAAGAAGATGATGACGTCTTTAAGAGTGGAATGTTCTAGTTTGCCTGCAGGTATTCCTTTCACAAGCTTCTTTAAGTTTGAATTCCTGTGTAGTGAAATAAGGGCAATAACCTATTTCAGGTAAGGGGGTGGGGGCCTACACACACATACACACACACAGTGCAGAGCAGTCAGTAGTTTGAATGTCTGACTAAGTACAGGGGACTGCTGAGTGATGACAAACGTTAGATTGATGTGCAAGCCGACCTTATATTTAAAAAGACTTTCTTTTGTAAACTGATAGTTCTGTCCTTACAAAAAGAGATAAACAGCTCAACTGGCCACCTAGCCACCTAAGGCCCAAAAGGAACTTACCACTACAAAACACACACACACACACACATAATCAAGACTGCCACCGCTACAACAACTAGAACTTACAATGGCCCATGTCTAGAACTTACAATGGCCCACTCTGAAGTGGTTTCCAGGTAACAAGACAAAGAGATCAAGGACTAGCAATAACTGGAACATTGTATGAAAGTATGAGGCCAGATATAATAGACTAACCCTCCCACTTGCCAAACTGGAAATACCAGCTGCGGTACTGAAAAGAGGCTATTTTTAAAGACCTGTGATTAGCACAAGTGAGGTGTGCAGACATGTCAACAAACACTTGCCACAATAGACTCTATTAAGACTCTAATAATGCACTGTGTTAATGATGATTCATGTAATAACACATTTGATAATACATGTTTCTTTGTTGCATGGTTTGACCTGAATATGAGGAAGATTTAAAGTTGAACTACTACTACTATTCCGTTTTGTTTTACTTACTCTAAAAAGAGTGGTATTCTTGTGATAATGTACTTCCAGTGTCTTACCTTGCCCTTGCCCTCTTTCTTGTGTTTCTGAGGTTTTTCACAGTGGCTGAATTCAGTATGGTCTTTCTGTCACAGAAAACAAGAAACCACATCTAGCATATAATATAATGAAGCCAAATGACCGTTTAGAATGCCTTCCATCACATGTGTAAAATTTTCCACTGTCATGTGCCCAGGAAATTGGGCATGCCAACTGGAGAAGCAAGAGGTTTCACAATGACACTCACAGGTAAATTGCAGGCGTTGTCCAGGTAAACTGCCAGCATGGCACACGCACAGCCTGGAAGTGCCTGGATGGGAACAGCAACATTAGATAGGGTCAAATGAGCTATATGAAATGGGGCTAAGCAAATGGATTGTTTGTTTGTTTTTTTTCCATTTTCATTTCACATATTTTTTGATTGTGAAAACAAATAATCACCTCCGATAGAAGGCTTGTGTCTGTCTGCAGAGAGAGCCACTGCAACTGCAGATGCACCATACCATGCTGAGCCTTTTGCAGTTCAAACCACTGTAAAAGAGATAAAACCATTATCATCAAACCTCCATCACCAACAGTTTAGGAATGAACAATGCCATGCCATGCTTTGACAACTATTACCAGTGTGCACCAGAATCTAAGTCTGTTGACTGTTCTAAATATGAATGAAATCTGCATTTGATTTCTGACTGTAATTCATCTGCACTGATGAGTGAGCCTGTGTGTGTCCTCCTCACCTTGTCCATTTGCTTCTCTTTCTTCACTTCTCCAAAATCCAACTTAAAGCTGTCAATGTATTAATAACACATATATGTAAAACACAAGTCACAAAAGTGCAGGGTAACACACACACACACACACACAGACTAAAACCTAAAAGGCTGCTTTCAGAAAAATTCAATTAGCCCTTTTAGTCCTGAAAATATCAGTATCTTATTTACCATCCCAAAAAATCGTCCTTGTCTGTGTCTTCATCAAAAAGCTCAACCTCCAGCTCTTGTCCAGGAGCTTCGTGGACCACAAACTACAAGGACCAATAATGATAAAGATGCACTGAATGCTGAATGCTGCTTCTACATACATACATATAGTGCATGCATAAACAATATTACACATAGACCATACCTCATATGTTTCCTTCCAACTTGGATTCAGATTTTCTTTTATAGTTTTGCTTTTATGACGGGCATTGCCGACTTGTAGTATAGCATAGGGATCCGACTTCCCTTTCACCAGACCCATCATGAACGTGTCCTTGGCCATCAGATCTTTGGCCTCCAGCAACCTTACCCGCACTACTCCCTTAATGACACAGTATATGGAGAAAGGGTTGACAAAAGGTCCACAAAAGAGCTGCGACCCACACAGCTCCACAGAAGAACAATTATTGAAAAAGAAGACAACCAAGAGAATACCCAAGTGGGGAGTAAACATACTCGAGGTAGGGGGAACCTCAATTGGTCCACTTTGATCTGCTCTATGAGGGGAACGCACATGCGATTGGGCAGCACCATAAGAGAAGCGATGATGTCTACGATGGCGTCCTCAGAGAGAGAGCTACAAGGTGGGGAAAATAATGACATTGAATCTACTGTCTGTTACAGCTCAGCAACTTGTGATCAGATACAGCTCTTATCAGGATAAGAAAACAGGGTCTGATATGTACACAGAATTTGATATGTAAAGATAATGTAAAGTCTTCCTCCACTACCAACCAGATAAATAAAAAAAACAAAAGGAACACACTTAAAAGCAGGAGAGTCCAGAAGATTGGTAATTCCTGTCCAGTTTATTTGCAATGTCTGAAGAAGATATATTTCTATAGTTAGTACATTGACTATCAGTAAGTAGAATTATAAATTATCTCTTTTTCGACAATTACATTAATACTTACTGGACGACGGATGAAAAACATTGTAACTCCACCCACTAATGGGGTCTGACCAATCAGAGGCTCCAGAATCATCCGCAGCATCCCTTCCAACTGAAAAAGTACATTTGCTTTCATTTTCATTTCTTAAGTCACGCAAGAATAAATAATAGTTGCATTTCCCACGACACTAATGTTTAATTAATCTAATATTAATGACTACCAAACAAGTACTGAAAAGGAGACAAGATGCTCTGTTATGTGTTGTAAGGGAGAATATCATCACTAAGACATTACTGAAGTTCATGGTCTTACCTGCAGTCCTTTTATTCCTGCAATGATACCTGGCTTCACCTCTGTGTCAATGTCCACATCTCCATCGTATCTGTTAAGCATTCGTTTTTTGTTATTATGTGGAAGCATATTTAAAATTTTGGACTTGTTTTTCAAATAAACAAGTTTTCAACGAACAAACAAACAAAGCATTAGGATAGGTTCTGTAAATGACATACGCAATGTTGAGATCCAGAACGATTTCTCTCGTGTCCACCTCGTGCGTGTAAACCCTCACTCCAGTGATCCTAGGAGCCTTGAAGACAAACCATAATCTCATCCACAAATACAAATTCCGAATTTTATGACAAGAGGAGTGGCGCAGTAATGGATGATGCATAAAGGCCACATAAAGTGGAGCCTCATTCAAAGACTTTGCACAGATAGCTGAAACCATGAATAAGCACCATATAGGACTTGTTTTCTGTGTGTATTCATGTTCTGATAAAGTTTATAGCTGCCTAGAACAGTTATAAAAGTTACTGGTTCGCAAGTGTGGGCACTGGAATGAATGGGTTTCTGATGTTTTTGCATCATTCTGGACAGATGAACAGTGACAACAGGTGAATAGTGATTCTTTATCAGACCTCCATTTATTCTTTCATTTGTCATTTATCGGCCTAAATTCTAGCCCCTCCATTTGAATCCATGTAAAGGGAAACCATTAAAGGATACAATGAGAATTGAGGACATAAGGACAGGCATCCGTGAGACATGAGATGTGCAAACAAGACACTGGTAGATTGAGCGCAACAGTGCCGAGTGGTGCCCAGTTTAGCATAAACAAGCATAAACTGTCTGTATTCATAACTATGCTCTTAACATTATCGGTCATGCTGATGGATAACTGGACCCATGGATACTGAATCAGCTGATGCAAAAGTTCTACTCTACTCAAAGTCTTATATCCAGTCTCTCCAATCAGCTTCTGATCATATAATTTCAAGGACCTTTAACTTCCACACTTTTTCATCTTACCCTTTGGCCAAAATGGACCTTAATGAAGGAGAAGGTTTTAAGACGCGGACTTGACAGTCGGACAGATTGTTGAATGCTCTCTTTGAGAAGTTTCTCCATGTACATGCCAAAAAAAGGCCATGCTTGCTGAAGAATCTAAAAAAAACAAAAAAAAACACCATCAAGCAAACAACTTCCAAAATTCTCAACAAATTGTGCACTTAAAATACAGACAGTGGGTTACCTTGTTAATCCAATGTGCCTTCTCAATGTCTGTGAAGTCAATCTGAGAGACAGAAATGGGGAGAGAATCTATCCTTAGTCATTGTTAAAACAATGCCTCAATATAATACAGTATTGTAAATAGCAGTACAGTAGGACTGCCTTCAGATTTACATTGATGTGTTATACCATAGACTTCTAGCTGCTATATTTATCAAACCAATGCGTGTGACCTTGTTTGAGGTTACATGCAGCGGTACTTATGATGCAAATGTTATGACCCTAAATATTTGCTCAAGCTGCACCCTAAGCATGAAAGGATTTCACCTCCATAGTGATGAAACCACACTCATCCACAGTAATCAGGTGATGTCTTAGCCCAAATGAAAATGTGAATGGCTGGCGAGTTGTGTTGTTTGTGTATCTGAGTCACACCACTTAGCAACAACACCTGGGCCAGGGCCACTGGTGAACCCTTACGTAAATATCATCTTCAATGAAATCCCTGAAGTGGACCTACTTCTGCAACAAAGAGAGGGGATACAATATCTGTACTCTGATAACTAACAGCAAATGACAAAAAAGAAAAACTGACTGTAACAAAGGCTAAGAATGTTTTATTTATTACGGATGTGATCCTCTCTATTGTGGCATACAACACAGGCCCCCTGTCGTTTCAATATCCAAACTAAGGATTTGACATTTGACAGCAACAGACACTGCCTTTCCTTCTAAAGCTGTGTCAACCTTTTGTAACGGAAGTGAAATACCAGAAACAGAAATAAACAGAATTTATGAAATATATTTCAAGGACAGAGTGCCATTTGCTGACAACCTCATGGGCCAATGGGCAAACTTTTCCTTTATCAAAAGGTATACTTCCCGAAGCATTCCTGTTGGCTTTTGTTACTAAGAAAGGTAGTCTACTTTGCATGAATTCACTGAGTACAGGTCTGGGTAGGGTTCCCAGGCAACACAAGTAGGCTATATGCCACGCCCTGACATTTTCACACTGCAGGAATGCAAACAGGTATTATACCATACCTGATTTCACAGAGTTGCTGTGGTATATTCCAAGAATACTTGTTTTTTGCTTTATCACTTCTAGGCTACTCTCTTACAGCCTATCCTATGAGGCCCTAACGTTAGAGGTTTAGGCCCACGCTTATTCTTGCAAGTGAGGTTACATCAACCTCAGGTAACGTTACCTTTCCCCAAACTCAGGTGGGAAACGTTAGTTTGGGTTTGGTGAGACAATATCAGGTCTTCTTACCCATGCAGGATTGTTGAGGGCCTTTACTTCTTTGTCGATCACTCTTCTTTCATTCTCCAAAAAGTCCACAGCAGTATCTAACCGCACATCCTTCCATTTTCGGTTGTTCTTCCACATAGTCCACAAGAAGAGGCTAAGCAAAATCCAGCTGATACTTAGTCCAAATGAGCCCGTCAAATAAACGGGGTAACATACAATAATTAGTCTACCCCAAAACATGAGAAATTCCATCAACATACGATTGACATCACTCGCACTGAATTGCTCAGTGGTTGATGATGGAGTTTGAGTTGCAGGGGTCGTTGATTTTAAATCGCCTTGCATTTTGTCTGTGTTAAGCGCGTCCTTGCCCTCCCTCACACGCACATCTAGCCTGCGCATGTTGTAAACTGCTGGGTCTCTTTAATCCGTGTTGGGACGTATCTCATAGCTCGCAGTTGGTTGTGTATTCCATAGTTCCCGAATGTCCTCTTCGGTGGAATGAGAACGCTGATTATCCCCGTGAGGTGATGATAACTTCCGCATTGATCTGTCCTGGCCCCTCTGTATTACCTGGAGCAGCAGGCTAAGCAGGCACGCCCAAATGTCAAAATCTTTACGCAGCAGGATAATATGGGCTGGATGTCCGCGGTTTCGTTACAGAACTGCAAATTAAAACAAAACTTTCATGTAACATTAATTATTTTGGAATTCATGTTACCTTCTCGATTACGTTTGTAAATCACAGTAACGTATATATCATAGATTCATAATGTTTCGAGCCAATTTGTTTGCCATAAACATGGGTGAACTACGTATTTGAAATGAATACCACTGCATGTTATCTTATGCGAATTGCGAATTCAATTAAGTTGAAAGCGCAGCGCCGTCCCACAAACGCATCTTCAACACGAACACGCCCTCAAGTCAGCCGTGGATGTAGCTTCCCTAGTTACCGGTTGGCAACAGTTTTGACAACAAGCAACTTTTCTGTTGCTACAGTCGTTAGCATGATAGCTTGTTTGTGAAGTAATTATTTATACATTTATCGATTTGTTTTGGAAAGGTCTATTCGTTTGTAAATTATTCGAAGTGTACATAAGTTGTAATTTCATAAGAGTATTATGTTATGTTGTTTTGGTGGCTGAATTTTGAATGCTATTAGGGCTAAGCTTTGGTGGTCCCATTAGCAACTGCCCTGCAACATGGACACTGAAGTAAGTTTATGCAGGCCAAACAGTTAACGGTGTATGCAGTTAACCTAGTGGACATCAATATGGACCTAAATTCAATTCGTGTAAATTCAACCAAGAACAGTTTATTTACACGATGATGTCATTATACTTCTAATATTGTTTCTTGTCGCTACATTTACTACCTGCTTGAACCTGATATGGGCTATGGAATTGATAAGTATCCACCATGAGAATAACGTTAACGAATCTAACATCAGCTTGCTATATTTTGTTTTGTAGAGGGTAAAGAACACCACACCGGTACATTCCGGGAGACTCCTGCCACAGCTTCCACAGGTAAGTGCAAGCTAGAGGTAATGGACTGTAACTTCAGTGGTTATCTTGCTTTCTTCTGATGTCTCGCACTGAAAAAAAACTTGACAATACAAACTTCACAAAACAAACTATTCATCATATTTATTTCAAAAGGTTCGCACCAAACCACAATGGCAGGACACTGCCCCCTCCTTTGTTTTGCAAGTACCCCAAAGGGGAGATTGTGTTGGACTTGGAACTTCAGCAAGACTCTCCAGTGAGTGGCTTTTTGCAAACACTTCATGGATGAAATCCATTACCTTTGTGTAGAGATAATTCTAATAAAGAATTACCATCTATGTTATCACATAAAGCCTGCATTAAGTAGGAATAGTTGAAAGGGTTTTAGTCCATGAACAATTACCATAATATCCTGATTATTAACCAAGGTTAATACATTGGTTTTGCAAAATTTCTCCATCTATGAGGTTTATACAAGGGTGAGAGCTATATACAGAATTGCAATTCTTTTCATCATTCTACTTGATCTGATCTAATTGTGATTCAGTAGTTAATGTTCAGTAAACTGAGGTTAATACATGGGTGAGGTCAATACAAGAGTGAGGTCAATACATCTTTTTTTTTTTTTTGCATAAACCACTGACTGACTAATCACTGGTTTATAGATATATAGAATGCAGTAGTATCATTTATTGTTCCTTACTTTTATCAGGACAAGCACTGGGAGGAGAGCCTAAAAGGAATATGAATATGAGCTTTGAAGATCCACAGTCCAAGACTGGAGTTTCAGTCAAGCCTTCGAAAGTCCGTGTGAGCAGCCATGCTCAGCCCAAAAAGGATCGGGAGCAGTTTCGTAGTGCTCTTGTCAGCATTATCATGTGAGTCTTTTGTCTCTGGCATTTGTAAAGATCAACAAACAAATTGAGCTTTTCCACTTGTTGAAGTTTGACTTTGCATAATAATCAAACATAGAAAATTATAGTTTGATGAAAAGGGCAATAGTTGTAGTGGATCCAACACTGAAACCTAACTCTATTTGTTAAAGCAAAGTTTCAGAAACAGAATGTGTGTGCGTGAGTGTGTGTGTGTGTGTGTGGTTGGTTAATATCTTTACAGTATTTTATTTGGCTACTTTCTTTCTTACTATGAGAATCATATTTGTACCACTCACTATGACATAATTTCAAAGCCACATTTCAAGCATTCTTTAAAAAACTGTATGTTTCTCTGTAGGCAACAGGACACAACCACCAGCAAGTCCTTTATGGAGGAAACTCCTCCTCCCAGGAGTGGATCCCCAACAGCCACAGAGAAAGACATTCTGGTATGGAGGCCTATGCTCTTCTCCATAGTATATCTCAGAACTTGGCATCACAGACTTGTCAAATGCATCCCAGACCTCACATAATTCATTTTGCCTTGTAGAGATATTACTACTACATACGGAATGGAATTGATACCGAACACGTGGCAGCCATGGAGGACTCATGGCTAGAGAATGTTCTGAGTTTGGTTCCATCACACCTAAAGAGGCTGAAAAGCACCATTGAACTGCTGTCAGATGAGATGAAGGAGGACTATCTGATGAGCGTCAAAAAAGCCATAGGTGTTACAGAGTTACCGTTTCTCATAGACATCAATGATGTGTGAGGGATGTGGCATTATGGCTTATAAAGCAGTGGTGCTGGAAACAGTGTTGCTGTCGAACTTGTGAAAGAGCTAGATATGAGATTTCTGTTGTTTAATGAAGTTGTATAGTGTGGAAAAAACAATTTAAGTGCGGACAGCTGGAGGCTATGTTTAATACTGCCTGGGGGAAGCACTTCATCAGAGCAGTCCAAAGTACAATCTGAATGAACACCCTTTTATACACAGCTCATTACATGCTGTTAGCATAAGGTCGCACTGGCTCTATGATATCCAGGAAAAATAAGTTCTGTTTCGGACTTTTTCACACCTATTAGCAGTTTGAAAACATCAGCTATACCTTTGTAGAAACTACCAGGTCATCTGAAGGACAGACCACACAGTGTCATGTGGAGGGGAAAATATTCACTGAATACATCTGTCAGTTTTCAATTTGCAGTCTATCAGCATTCAAATATGTCTGGAAGCACTGTTAAACTTGATCTGCCAGCACCTTCAAACTTGCTAGACAGTGAATTATTAGCCCACTATATTATTAGCCTACTCAGCTGACTGAGTACATACTGAAATTCCAAAAAAGGATAGACTTGTTCATTTCTACTGCAACACAGAGTGGAGACCTGATTTTTATTTTTTATTTTTTCAGTTTCTGAATTACAGAAAGCTTATGAAGTATATTGTGTTGAACATTAAGCCAAACATGGCAGTTGTATTGATGAAAGGAAGCACAAAATAATGTTGATGCATTTTTGTCTCTGCAGTGGATTTTGTTCTGAGAGACCCGAGGGAGAATGAGGAAGACAGAGTCAAATATCTCCCTCCACACAGAGAAGAGTAGGCAACGCTGTTACTTTATGTTAGCATAGCTTCTTCGGATGCAGTTCAGTGATTTAGACTGGCACTGTTTAATCTTGCTTGCATGAACAATGTTTAGTCAGTAAAAAATATTCAAAAAAACTATTCCCCATTCAGCATTGGTCAAATGACTATGCATTTTTGTTTGTTGTTTCACAGGATTGAAGTGGTTCCAAAGCCATGGCATAAAACCTTTTTGCAGGCCCAGAAACGAATGAGTGACCGTCTGCATGCCATCAACCCCACCATGTTATCTGTGTTGGACCTGTGGCATGTGTCCTTCAAGTTAGTCCTCCTTTAACCTCTTTGTGAATTCATATTGAGTATTGCATGACATCTGTCAGTGTATTCCAGTAGTTGGTTTAGCTAGAGGAAAAAGGATTTATTGTCTGTTTCTAATATCATTGCACTTTGCTGTCAATTGTTGTTATCATTGTTGTTGCCTGTTCCTTTCAGGAAGCTGCGCTTGATTGATGTGGAGGAATTCCATAATAGGCTAGACTCTATGGAACTCCATGTTTTTCAGCAACTAGTGAGCAAACACATTGAAAGTGCCAAGGATGTTCTCCTCAAAAAGTATGTATTCAGCTGTTCATCTGTTTCTTACATACTGATCTGCATTTAAGATACAAGGTTCATATGTGTACAAGGGTTTATGTTTGTGCACAGATCTGTTGTATAACTCAGTGCTTATCTCTTTCAGAACCATGTAGTCTATTAATTGACTGTGCACTATACTGTGTTTACATGGAATCATGAGACATTAGTTGTGATCAAAATGGAAAAAATGCTGCCTTCGAAGGGAACATTTTGTGGCAGCAAGAAATCAAGTCATGTCCGAATCAGATAAATGCATTAAATTCTGTCTTCGAAGGTACCTTTGTTTTGCCCAAATTTAAGGAAAGCATAGATGTTTTCTTCATGCTGCCTTAAACATCTAACATTGTATTGAACTATGTAGTCAGCTGTCGGTATCTTTCGCTGGTACCTGAACAATTACACAAATAGACTGCGTTCTAGCTAGGTCATCTGAAACTATGTTTTTAGCCAGTGCCTTCATGCCTTCTACAACAGGTAACTTGTTAGACAGTGAAGAGAGCCTATTTCAGGCACAGCCATTGTCTACTAAAGCCCTATCAAACTACCTATAATCCATACATGTTTATTGGTCTTTTTTTCAGGTGGTTTCCAGAGATCCAGCACATTTACTACCAGGGTAACAAGCGCAAACTGGTTCCTAGTAACAGCAACCCAACCAAGCTGCAGTCCTTCTTCAATTGTGTGGCTGCACTAATGACCTCCCATCTTCAAAGCCTGGCGCTCGAGTCCATGCATGACTATACACATCTCATCGCCCAGCACCCCGTCAGTACCACCTTTCCTATCACTGTCTAATTTGCTCCATTCATGTCATGGCCACTTAACACTGCCCAGGCCACTTACCTTACACAATGGCTCATGACATTCAGACTTCCCAATGTGGTTAACTGTTTAATTTCCTAGGTGATATTAGTATTTGCTTTAATACTTATTTTTACTGCACCCTGTGTACAGTAAGAAATAATTGAAGATAAGAAAAGACCATAAGAGACAGTAATGCACCCTTAGCATCCCTAAGAAATAAATCTAGAGAGCAGATAGTCTAGTGCCCCAGCCTGTAGCCTGTAAGTGTTTGTTGTGACAGCATTTAAAGGGTCACCAGGCAATGTTTTTAGGTGAATTTACCAGCTTTGTAGTCACTTTGGTGAATTAAGCCTCCCTCGGCTGTCTCTAGCGTAGATTTCGCAGTTATTACACTTGCAGTATCTTAATCGGCGAGGCAGTGAAAGCGAAACTGAGATTGCGAAAAAGCGAAAAAGATTGCGGCTATTACCGACTTGACAGTCAACATAATGCTACAAAAATCATCACTGATTCCTATTGTTTACTTTGCAAACAACTTCACATGGATTGGTGAGAATGTACAATGTTTAATTGTTTATTCATTTATTTTAAATCAGCACTGTAGAGGGAGCAGAGGTAACAAATTGCAGTCTTGCCTGGTATGCCTTTAAGTGATCTTGTCAGTTTATAGAACTTTACATGATTGCAAAGAACATTTCCCATAACTTTCTGATCACTATTTGTTTCTTCTCCAGTCTTCCATACGGGCCTATGAGCACCCAGGGTTCATCTTACAGCTCATCCTGGACAAGAAAGAGATTATCTTTGAACCAGACTTTGTGGACTTTGAGCTGATCCTGCTGAATGTCTACGATACAATGCTGAAATCTGTCACCCTGGTGCCACGTGTGGAGACTAAACTGTACTCAGAATGGGTAATTCTCTCTCTCTCTCTCTTTATCTCTCTTTCTCACTTATCCTCTCCCTCCCTCCCTGTTTCCTTTTCTCGCTCTTTCTCTCATTCACTCTGTGTTTCTGTGCATTTCTTAATAAACGTGTTGTGTCTGATAATATTTGCTGGGCTAATCTGCCAGTCCTGATTTTTGTTTACAGCTACTCCCCCTGTCATTTTGAAAATTGTAGCTGCCATTCAACTACATGCAGCGTAGTCTTTGGTTTTAGTTGAAACAAAGACTCCTGCAAATGATATTAGATTATATCCCTTGTAGGCAAGCAATATTATCCATGGTTACACCAATGATGTGACAATATTGAGCAGGAAGTTGGGCATGCTGGGGAAAGACAATCATTTACTATGAACACACAGACACGTTTATGCATACAAACATATTAACACTAACACACACTCTGACACATTCCTCTCTCTCACCAAGCTTTTGAAAAACAAACACAAGCACAAACACAAACACTCTCGTGCTCTTTCTCTCTCCCCTCCAGCCAGGCACTCAGACAGGAGGCAACTTGAAGCCGGTGATCCTGCTGGAGATCCTGGAAGCGCAGCGAGCATTGGTGCGGCGCGTGGTGTGCGAAGAGAGCGCCGGGCCGCGGGAGCACCTGCGCCTCTATGACAAGTACGCACCTCTGGTGTCCAAGCAGGCAGAGGAGGATGTGGAGCAGTTCCTGCACGAAAAGCACTCCTTCCAGGAGTTGATGATGGAGGTCACGCGCTACCAGCAGATGGCAGACGACATCCAGCACAACTCCACCAAGGTTCGCTTTGCACATATCCCTCACTGTGTGACTGGACAACTGGCCCCTCAGTATGTTAGTGAATTATGCTTTTGTCATTCAATTAGTTCATGCATTCAGTTCTCCAGCTAGGTTCAGTTTAGACCGGTGCTGTTTAGTTCAATTTCTTATTGTCATCTTCACATTCAGACTAACCTCACTCTTGCCTAAGTCATCTGTTCTGTAATGAAATGCCTTTCAGGTGGTGCGCCTGGGGATGTTCGAGGTGCACGCCACCGAGCTGATCCACGCGCTGGTGAAGCGGGCTGAAGCTCTGCGGCAGAAGCTCATTGACCGCATGCTGGAGGAGCATCAGGAGCTCAACAGCAAGTAAGTGAGCCACAGCGCCTCAGACACACAGTGTCTTGGACACACAGCGCCTCAGACACACAGCTCCTCGCTCTCACAGACAGCCTACACCGCAACATACAACTCAGGTGCTCCATTTGTGGATAGTAACAGTTAGCCACCTCAATGGTGGTTTATGACTACACCAGATTTGCATAAAAAAAAAAAAATGTTTATGTGCCACAAATGGATTGATTCAGTTGTGCACTCAGCATAACCTGGCTGTCAAAGGCTTTTTTTAAGGACATTGCTCTGCTATCTAACGTTCATCCATTCTGAATGTGTTGCTAAAATCCCATTGATCTGCCCCTCTGTGTGGCTGCAGGTTGTGTGATGAGTTTGAGAAGATATCAGAGAAGGCCCTGAGCACACCCCCGAGCACGCAGGAGCTGATGGAACTGCAGGTGACTATCCTTACGTGGAAATGGACTGAGTGTGATGGAAACAGTTTGAAGACTGAAATCTGGAGTCTGAGTTAATCGAAACTGAAAGTTTGACACTGTGGCTTTTCCTTGATGTTTTTTGTGAATAATAACAAAAAAAGTAATGAAAAAAGATATGTGTTGGCATTAGCAAATCAAACCCAACCAAAATAACTCACTCACTACTGCTGTGTCTGTCTGCCTGTCATGTATGCATTTTCAGGTGTTTATAAAGAAAGTGGAGTCCCACGAGATTCCTGTGCTAGAGACGAAACTGCTGGAGTCCAAAACCCGGTTGTGCTTCCTAGTGAACTTCGTGACCTTTTCACCTTTGGACATACGCCTCAACAGACAGCCCTTTCAGTGGCACTCGCGTATGCCGTCCATCTTTGAGGAGCACCAGAAAATCATCAGAGAGAAGACTGAACAGTACCAGGAGGGTCTCAAGGTTAGAGTGCAACCACCCTTTTAGACCACATTCAACCTCCCAATTCCACATGCATTACATAATCTTTCCTTTGCTCTAAATTGAAAGTACTCTTCATCGGGCACAGTAATAGATGAAAGATCACATTTAATTGTTGATAGCAAGTCAGCTACTTTAAAGGTGCTAAAGCGCCATACATGCCTCATTAATTTCCTCATTCAATGTAAATGTGAAATCTGCTGTCTGTAGCTGCGATGCTCAAGGTTTGTGGACGAGCTGGGGAGCTATTCCAAACAAGTGGAAGAATTTGTCACATATGGGGATCTTTCTGAGCTCAGCAAGTACCTGAGGAAGGCTCAGGCTCTGAATGGCAAATTAGATGCAGCCACCGAAAAGGTATTGCATTTGACTGTGTGCAAATGTTTTTCATTGTTAGAGCAAGTTTGATCATAGCCTAGAGATGTAAATTCTCTCTTTTAACTGCAGGGGGCAGCAAAGGCACTAAAATACTCAAATGTCAAATCAACGTAATTTTGGTTTTATCAGTACTTCTTATGATTACAGTGTAATATTTATTTAATGCTCGAAAATAACTTGACTTGAAAATATGCACCTGTAAATTTGTGTTCTACACAAGTTAGAACCCAAATCTAACAACTCAACCTAAAGTGTCTTCTTTTCTTCTAACTTCAATACAGATTGAAGGCTTCAACATGGAGGAGGAGGCGTTCGGCTGGCCCATCTCCCAGTACCCTGAGCGCAAGAAAGTCCATGAGGCCCTGCTGCCCTACCTGCGGCTGTATGAGACTGCCATGGAGTTCCAGACACGGCACAAGGAGTGGGTGCACGGCCCGCTGGGCGCCGTCAACCCGGACAAGGTGGAGGGTGACGTGGGCAACTACTGGCGTGCCCTGTACAAGCTGGAGAAGGGCTTCCAGGGCTCACCCAAGGCCCTGCATATCGCCAGCCGCGTCAAGGAAGAGGTGGAGGCCTTCCGCGTGCACCTGCCCCTGGTCCAGGTCCTTTGCAACCCGGGCCTTCGCGACCGCCACTGGGAGGGCATGTCAGAGGTAGTGGGATTCCCGCTGAAGCCGCAGGATGAGGCGGCCGCCTGCGTAGCCCACTTTCTGCCACTGGGCCTGGAGGGGCACCTGGCCAAGTTCGAGCTGATCAGCGAGGCGGCCAGCAAGGAGCACTCACTAGAGAAGGCCATGGAGCGCATGGCGACCGAATGGGGCGACATCCAGTTTATGCTGCTGCCCTACCGCGAGACTGGCACATCCATTTTGTCGTCAGTGGATGAGATCCAGATGCTGCTGGATGACCACATTGTCAAGACACAGACCATGAGGGGCTCACCTTTTATCAAGCCCTTTGAAAACGAAATACGGTGAGGAGAGAGTATTCTCTTCTCTGTTTTTCTTCCACTTGAGTAAATTTTGAATGTAAATCTGAGTAATGTTGCGTGTGTGCGTGTGTGTGTGTGTGTGCTCCAGTGAGTGGGAAGGGAAGTTGCTCCTGCTGCAGGAGATCCTGGATGAGTGGCTGAAGGTGCAGTCCACCTGGCTCTACCTGGAGCCCATCTTCAGCTCGCCCGACATCATGGCTCAGATGCCCGAGGAGGGCCGTCGCTTCACTGCCGTCGACAAGACTTGGCGCGACACCATGAAGCAGGTGTCCCTGGTGAGTCCAAACTCATCAACCATCTCCCGTAGATGCATTCACCCACAGCAAAACTAACACACTTAGAGCGCTTTACATTCATGCAATTAAGATGACAGAAAGAGAGAGAGAGAGAGAGAGGGGAAAACACTTGGTCACCCCATTACCAGTAATTTACATAATAAAGATATATATCTTATGACACCAGATGTCTTGGGGAGCCACCTGGATCCTGCCTTCCTGAGCCACGTCCACTAATTGCCACTGTCGGAGCAGTATTTTGGCTGAGCGCTTGTGTTATCATCATCTGTCATAAATGTAATTGCTATCTTAATGAATCTGCAACTGTCAAAACAGATGATCATTTTGAGGAGACATTAGGATTTAAAGCCCTATTACTGTCAACAGCCATGTTAAGACTTCTGATAGCCAGGCCCGAGTGGAGATCCGGTTATTGGCATATTAAGAAGTGAGGATCAGCGGTGGACACTCAATCAACAACCAGTCAGACTTGAGGGGGTGGAGGGGAGGGAGGGGGAGAGGCCATCTTCCCGGTATCAGTGTGTGAGCCCCAGGACTCAGGGCTAAATGAAACCGGGCTGTGAATGTGTGAGACATTATACAGAGAATAATACAGACCATGTCTGTGTTTTGTCAGTATCAGTGGATGACAGAAACGGGCTCACAACCATACACACACACACCCACACGCACACACACACACACACACACACACATAGATACGCACACACACACACACACACACACACAAACACACACACAAACACACACACACACACACAAACACATATAGCTCAGAAAAAAGGGAAAGTGTGACACCTTCATATTTCTTAATTGAAACCTAACAAAGTTATTGTGGACTCATACAAGTCTGCATTAGTATGGATATAACCAAAGAGAATGAGGGAGAGAGAAGTATAGTGAGAGACAGAGAGAGAGAGAGAGAGAGGTGGTTTTCTGCAAAGAAAACGGATACCCTGACGTGAGGTCTATTGATCCATCTATTGAAAGAAAACTAAAAAACAAAACATAACAAAGTCAACAATCCATTTCATCAAGGAGGGATTATAGATTTTGCCTGCCTAGAGCTGGCTCAGTGGAGACAGAAAGACAATGGGGGTGCCAGGGAGTACAAAGCACACAGTGGAAGTAGGTATTCTCGTTTCATACACAAAGAAAATACATCCATGCCATGTGTT
Organism: Tenualosa thibaudeaui; assembly: GCA_027481765.1. NCBI lineage: Eukaryota > Metazoa > Chordata > Actinopteri > Clupeiformes > Clupeidae > Tenualosa > Tenualosa thibaudeaui. Next base: position 3,077,782 of record JAIFZK010000071.1, read on the forward strand.
TGCTTTTGGGACACATCAATAAAGCCTTCTTCTCCTGCTGCTTAATCATGGTTCAGTCAACTAAAGATGACATCCACAGCTAAAGCACACTAATATGTATGTACCATGAAGTACAATATGGTTGACAAAATGTCTCATTTCCAGCCCACAAAAATAAAGGGTTGACTATAGCCTGTACAAGTAGAGAGAGAGAGAGAGAGGGACTAAGAGTAGGGGCTAATCAGGGGCCTGTACTCCTAAGTGATATTACTGGTTAACCTGGCTAGCTTTGAGAGTTACCACTGATCTCTAAAAGAGCCCTGCATTGAGCATGAGCTGTTTCTGAAGTGACATGTTGTTTTTTAGATCAGGGGTTACTCCAGAAGATACCCAGCTTAGCCAGTAACCTGGCTTTGTAGTATACCCCCTCCCGGGCCATTGTTCTGGCCACTGGCCTGGATACTGCAGTAGTGTTTTTTTTGTTTGTTTGTTTTTTATCTGTGGCAGTTACACAAGCAGCCACTGTATGGAGCTCTTCATCTATGGCTGACTTCACAGGCGTGCCAGTGAACAGTCGTCGCTCCTGCTCCTGATTGGCCTCCAACCTAATGCGTCCATAATCTTCCCAACTTCCCTAGAAACGCCAGCCAATAAAGCTAATCATAAAGTCGTTGTTTCTAGAAAACAATGAGCATGAGATTGGAGGATACGTGAATTTGTAACCATTTAATTGCCTGTCATGTCCTTGATTTTATTTCTTTTCTCATTATTAATAACAAAGCAAGTTGACAGATAGAACCATTTTTATTATTATTTCTGGGTCTTGATGCTTTTGGCAGCCAGTGCTCCCACTGAGTGCACAGCAGTGATTATTGAGCTGTCAGCGCCTTCTGAGGAGCTCTGAGAGGCCACGTGTGCAGGTCCAGGCAACCCCTTTGCCTCTCTTGCACCCAAACACACACACACACATGCACATTACACTTACAGGGTTACATATATCCTCACTTGCCCCAGAGACATTACCTACATGACATAAACAGGAGGGAATTGTTCCAGAAGGATGAGGAAAGGCAATTGGTACAGAGGTGGGGAGAGATTAGATTTCTGTCAACGGGATTGACATGTTTCTGCATCAGTATATCTTTGATGTATGGTACATCAATATTTTATTTCTCTGTATAATAGTAAACAGAACCATGTTGATTCCTAGGGCTTGCTAAACTTTCCCCATGGCCCTCAGCGTACCATATCCTGATCAGTTTCTTCATTTACTAGATGCTGATTGGTGTTGGAGTTGCTGAAGCACTATTTGCGTGCTATGGCAGGCATTTGATGTGAAGAGATTCAAAGGATTCATGAGATGCCATTTTCTACGGCTGAGAGAACACTGTTGAGTGTTCCCTAGTAATTGAATCATACGATCTCACCATCCTTTTAATGTCAGACTGAAAAGAAAGAGTGAAAAAAAAGATCATACGTGATGAGTTTCAGCAGGCTGTACTTTGCAAGCTACTCTCTGTCGTCTCTCTCTCTCTCTCCATCTCTCTCTCTGTCAGTCTGTCTCTCTCTCTCTCTGTCTTTTCGTTGGCCTGAATGATCCGGATGAAATAATTTCCTCATTTATTGGCATCCATTCATGAATCAGCAGCTGGTGTTCCAGTGCAATAATGCCATCGTGTGTGTGTGTGTGTGTGTGTGAGGGGGGGGGGGTACTGCCACCTACCCTGCTGCCACCACTGGTGCTGCTTGATGGTGAGAGGGATTAAATGGCAGACAAGAAGTGTCTCTCGCTGCTCGCTTTCATTAGAGCCAGCCAATGGCTCCTTTTCATGCTTTTAAAAAAAGGTGATTTGAAGAGGTGCTTGGTGTGTGTGCTCTGCTGATTATCATTCCTTCATTACCCCACTTTGAGATATACCACCGAGTGTGTTCTTTTTTCCCCTCCCTCTCCGTCTGTCCTCTCTCTCTCTCTGTCTCTCTCTCTCTCTCCTTTTTTCCACCTCTCTCTCAGACGTAATAGTTAAAGCTCAATCTAGCGGCCGTGCGTCTGCTCCTCTCACCACAGGTAATAGAAAATCAATAGCAATCAGAGGAGGGGGAAGAAGCAATTATTATCTCCTTATAGACTTGGTGTGTAGCATCTGCGTCCGAGGGGGTGGGGGTAAGGAGTGTGTGGGGAGCGTGCTGTTTGAAGGGTGGGTGGAGGTGTTTTGAAGCGTTCCGTGATCTTCGATGAAGGATGGAACTCTTTGAAACAACCTTTGAAGTAACCGAAGTTCAGGGTTAGGGTTTATCAAAAAAATGAGAAATAAAATTTGCTGTTTTTATTGGGTGGGTACTTGAGCATCATCAGTGCCAGGGCCGTAGTGTTTTTCAAGGTAGGCTCTTATCTGAAAGAAATCATAAAACTGGGAAACTGTCGAGTGGCGTATGTTCTCATTTCTTTTGGCATCTCTTTTTGTGTCAAGGGCTTTGTTCACATTTTTTAGATGAACTCTGGACAAAAGAGAAAATGATGCAGCACAGTCTATTGTGTGGTAGAAAAATATTCTATTAGAGTTGGAATGAATAAGAGTAAACAACAAACCACAAAACATGTAATGCACTTGTTATGGAGTAGTTCCATCAGAATGCTTTAGAAACATTTTATCAGTGTTTATGCAATAAAGAATTTGTATAAAATCATTATTTGTTTTTTGGACAATTTCAGAACAATTTTGTGGACTGTTTGTTTTTCATACATCAGGACAAGCATGTGCTGGCTGTAGTGGCTATTGACAAAATGGTGGACAAACTAAAGAAATCCAATGAATTCCTTGAGCTGATTTTGAAGGGTCTCAACGAGTACTTGGAGAAGAAACGACTTTACTTCCCAAGATTCTTCTTCCTCTCCAATGATGAGCTCCTGGAGATCCTGTCTGAAACAAAGGACCCAACCAGGTAAAAATGGATTGGTCATATTCAACAGGTTTTCTTGATTGGATTGATTTTCTTGCCGCAGGCACAGGGAGGTTTCCTGTAGTATATTAACAAACTTCGAAAAATGTTCTGTGGGAAGTAGAATCAATGTGTCAGCAGCTTTTTTTTGCCAGTACTGTGAGTCTTTTCACATTATATTGCTATTGTGTATAAGCCTACAATACATAACAAGGCATCATTTTGGCAACGCCCCTGTACAGTTTGAGCAGGTTTCTTCCTGCCCACACTTAAGATTTTAAATGTAATGCCCTCAGCTCTTTTACGACAGGCTGTTTCAGAGATCCTTACACGAGCACGGACCAGTGAGTGAATCCATTTAGCCGCTGCTTTCCCCTCTGCCTGACATTGCCATTGCACATTCATGTATTCAAATATAATTTAAAGCCTTTTCTGCCAGCTGTATTCAAGGTGACTAACGTAGTGCACACAGTCCAGTACCGGCTTAATCTCCATTCAACATCCTCTGTACATGTGGTGAAGTCTCTAATAACAGACAGAGAGAGAGTAGGGAAAAAAGACAGAAAAGAAAATATATATGAAAAGCAATTTGGATGTGCCTGACTTTGAAAATCTCATTTTGAGACCTGAAAAATCCTGTACTTACTGTGGGAATTTAATTATAGCGCCGCTTTTTCTCCTTGCGACACTGTGGCCTACTTCCAGCACAGAGTCTCCCCTGAGCAGGGCAGGGGCTGATAAGCAAGCCTTGTCTTATTTCACCCAAGGTATTTGTTTAATAATGAATGTCTTTGCAGACAAAGGGACTTCTGCCTCCACTCCGTGCCCCCCCCCCCCCCATTCTGTCCCTCTGACTCTACTTTTCCTCTCCTCTTCTGTTCTCTCACTCGCTTTCACTCCCACGAGGTTGCCATTTTCCATGAGGGCTGAATTCCAAAATTTGAAAGCTCTGTTGTAGCTAAGGGTCAGTTGTCCTCATCATAACACGGGATGCGACTAGGCTGAAAAGGAATAGAAGGAATATGAATGTGTTGTGCACACATGTGTCCTACTTAAAGAGTGGCCAGGCATCCTCCTTATTGGTGGCTTGCAAAGAAGTTTGCCTTATTTTCTCTGGGACCTCTGGGAAGACACAAGCCATAGCTGATCGTGTTTCCACTGCATGCCTCTAATGCTATTGCTCATATGTTTGGCCGCACATGAAACCCTACTGGGGCCAGGGCATAAACTGGCACACATGCACACACACACACACACACACACCATTAATTACTTACCTGTGACCTCCCTCCTGGCAGAGTGCAACCCCACCTGAAGAAGTGCTTCGAGGGCATTGCCAGTGTGGTCTTCACAGATGTGCTGGACATCACACACATGAAGAGCAGCGAGGGTGAGGTGGTCGAGCTGCTGGACATCATCTCCACCTCCAAGGCCCGTGGCCAGGTGGAGAAATGGCTGTTGGAGCTGGAGAGTGGCATGTTGGCCTCTCTGCGCAAGGTGCCACACACACACACACACACACGCACACAAATACAACACCTAGCAAGAGTCGCTAGTCTATAGAGTTAAAATCTTTTTGCCTTCAAACAAATGTTTGAAGGCAAAAACACATTAAAATTACCCATTACCCATCTCAGTCTTTATCTTACTGAGATTTTGATGATGATGTCCACATTAAAATGGCTGTTTTGAATGCCGTCTCTGTTTTGACCCTCAGGTGATTGGTGAGGCGATAGAAGCTTATCCAAAGAATCCCCGAATCAATTGGGTGCGAGGATGGCCTGGTCAGACAGTTCTGTGTGTGTCCCAAGTGTACTGGACCAAAGACATTCATGAGGCCATTGTGAAGGGGCCTCAAGTAGGTGTCAATACTAAGATGGCAACAGCCATGGGTTTTGAATGAGTGTGTGTGTGTCTGTGTGTGTGTGTGTGTGTGTGTGTGTGTATCTGTTACCTATATATTCCACACATAAGTTGCATTTGCACTGTTTTAGCTAAATTTCTTTTCAAACTTCAAGCGGTTTAGTCCTGTTGTTGCCTCAATCCTGGCCCTGTCAGTTAGTGGTAGATGATGCTGGCAGTAGGTGGATGCTCAGAGTTGTACTGATGAAGTGTTTAACCACATACCCCTCTGCTCCGCTCTGCCCCAGTACCTGGAGGCGTACCTGAAGCAGAACAACGAGCAGATTGACGACATTGTCACCCTGGTGCGAGGGAAGCTGTCCAAGCAGAACCGCGTTACCCTGGGCGCCCTGGTGGTGCAAGACGTCCACGCCCGCGACGTGTTGGCCTCCCTAGTCTCCAAGAACGTCACAGACGAGAGTGACTTTGAGTGGCTCAGCCAGCTCCGTTATTACTGGATAGTGAGTCTCTCAGGCTCATGCTTTGGAAAGCACATTGGGGCAGGAGTTGAATAGGAGCACAGTGTTTGTGGAAGCATATACAATATTTAGCATATAGCATACTGGTATAGGACTGATGATGTGTGTTGAAGTAATATTTCACTTATTATGAAGAATTGCTTGTGTTTTGTGTTTGTGAGTTGATTCTAAATAAGGGTTGTTGTGATGCCTATGTCTTAGGAGGATCAGCTCCAAACTAAAATGATTAATGCAGGTTTGGCCTACGGGTACGAGTACCTCGGGAACACCCCTCGCCTCGTCATCACACCTCTGACTGATCGCTGCTACAGGTTGAAAAGGAATTTGAACTGAACATTAAAAAAAATGTTATGTACATGTCAAGATTCAATACAGAAACAGTCATAAAGCAGATAGAAAGATAGTGTGGGCTTACATTGAAAAAAGAAATGCAATTGTTTTTCCTGTTGTTGAGTGCACTGTGCTGTGTGGATCTCTGGCTGCAGAACTCTGTTTGGAGCCCTCCATCTTCACCTGGGAGGTGCTCCCGAGGGGCCAGCTGGAACCGGAAAAACAGAGACCACCAAAGACCTGGCAAAAGCTGTCGCTAAACAGTGCGTTGTTTTCAACTGCTCCGATGGCTTAGATTACATTGCTCTTGGCAAGTTCTTCAAGGTAGCGTTTGCTTCCGTCCATATCAGGATTGTAATGTCTTTGCAGATGTGTCTGTTTTCAACTAAGCTGTCACATTGTAAAATGAGTGCCTGTGACCCTGTGCCTGTGAGTGCATGAGTGCCTTTAAAGTAGGCCACAGTACAAATACACTGGGGTTGTAGACACTGCACTAGCATGGCAAATACACTGGGGTTGTAGACACTGCACTAGCATGGCAAATGCACTGGGGTTGTAGACACTGCATTAGTTTGGCAAATACACTGGGGTTGCAGTGATTCTAAGAAAAGAAAACCACATGTTACCTTGGTGACAAAATGTGATGAGTATTCAGGTTGCTATCCAATGCAATAACATGCTCCCATTAGTTAATTTTTTTAGCAGGTTACTTCGAAAAGGGCTTATGAAGCTTGGAAATAAAACGCCCGGTGGCTGTCATTCAAATTAGCGGCCAGTCATTAGAGATGTAAATTACACTTGAGGGTTCATCCTTTTTGCCATAACAGCAGATAATTCTGATTTGAGTGCATTTATTAATGTATTACCATGAACAAACATGATTATATATTGGTAAAGCACTTTGCTCCCCTCAAAGCATTTGAGAAATTAAATGCAATTAGCACATTTTTCAATTATGACTCATTTCCTCACCACTGATTTTGAGATATTGTGCATTAGGCTCCTTGTTGAAAGTCGTGATGTGAGTCGTGAGACTAGGCCCTCCATAAGGAGAATGTGACCCATTTGAGCTTTGGTTTCTCTGTCTGTCTGTCTGTCTGTCTGTCTGTCTGTCAGGGTTTGCTCTCCTGCGGTGCCTGGGCCTGTTTTGACGAGTTCAACCGCATCGACCTGGAGGTGCTGTCCGTGGTGGCTCAGCAGATCCTGACCATTCAGAGAGGTAGGGGTTACTCAGCAGGCCAACTCAGTAACAGCAGGCCCCCACATCCTCAGAACGGTTTGCCTGAATTAGATATTTCTGTAAATAAGCAAACAAACACAGAAACAATCAAACAAATAAAGCGATGTGCTGGGGGGGGGGGTGCTTTTATGGGGTAAAGGGCATTTGGCCTAAAATAGATTAAATAGCTTTGATGTAAAGAGAGAGAAAGAAAAAAAAATATCCAGACAGGCTTTTACCACGCTATTGAAGGGCTTGGGTCAACTAGGTAAGCAGTACTGCAAATGTGTGAAACATTGATTTTTGCTCCACATGCTGTTCCTGTTTTTCGTGCTCTGAATGTAATAATAGGCTTTTTTTGTGTGCCACCTGAAAAGGGTTGTCTGCAGCTAAGTGATAGAAAAGAGAGGGTAGAAGAAATCTCACCCCTCAATTTTGAACCAATCTCCCAGTGCAGCACTAAAGGATGCAGTAACTCACACTACTCACTGACAGGAAGGTTTATCTGTGCAAATAGCACTTGTTGCGGTTAGAGGTCAGGCAAGTGACTGCTGGGTGGCTCTTTCTCCTGACCTTTAGGCATTTCTGCCAATGCTGAGATGCTGCTGTTTGAGGGCACAGAACTGAGGCTCAACCCCACCTGCGCTGTCTTCATCACCATGAACCCAGGCTATGCTGGACGCTCCGAGCTGCCCGACAACCTCAAGGTCATTACCTCAAAAACACTCCAAATACACAAAGCTGAGCCATTACCATCCTGCCACCATTTCCTGCCTAAAAAGATCGGAAACATTTCTTCCACCTTATTTGGGTTATTCAGGGCAATATGTACATGTTGTATAGCTTTGATTTTATTGCAGTATAATACTACAATACTCAATTGTAGTTGGTGAGTAGAGTGAGAACTAGAATTCTTTCCATAGTTTCTTGACATAAAGCAATCATTACATTTCAGAAGTTTTAGAAGTTTTTTTTTTTCCTTCTCGATTTCTTTCTCTCCACCACAGGCCCTGTTCCGTACGGTGGCCATGATGGTGCCGGACTATGCTCTCATTGCTGAGATTGTGCTGTACTCGTGCGGCTTTGTGAGGGCTCGGCCACTTTCCGTGAAGATCGTTGCCACGTACCGCTTGTGCTCCGAGCAGCTGTCCTCCCAGCACCACTATGACTACGGCATGAGGGCCGTCAAGTCTGTGCTCACCGCTGCAGGCAACCTGAAGGTGCACCCATCTCGTGTTTATCATGTCTCATCTCTTCTGTTTCCTTCATTTCTTTATTTTTGGTTTATAGGGATGTTTGTTATTTTTTGTTTATTTTATGTTAGAATCTACATCTTATATAGGCTAACATGAAAAAATAGGCAATAGGTCATTTTAAAGAGAGACACATGGATCCAGCCAGTGCATATTCTTGTGCTACTGAAAGAGTGACAAGGCTGAATATATTATCACTGCTATTTTACTTTCTTTAGAAATGCAAAATATATATATTTTTATATTGGGCTCAAGTCAGCAAACTGTGTGTAACCACTCAAATCTGTATGCTGCACAGAGCATAGAACTGTGTTTTTCTCTTCCCTTCTCTTGTTTTTGAATACCCCTTCGCCTCTGATGTGCCTCAGCACAAAGGATTATTCAGCGTCCCCTGCCTTTTTTCTCCTACGCATTACATCTGAGATGGAACGCTAGGAAAAAAAATGTACACAAAAAGATTGAAAGATTAGACAGAATAGACAAGAGAAAATTGATATTAGAAACCCCTATGAGCTGTCCAAATATTCCCTGTTCTGATTTCCTCAGCACCTTCCACACTGATGCTCCTTGCCACGAGAGCTCTGGTGCGACTCCAAAAGCCATTTCTGTGCTGTGTCCCTCTGGACGCCTCGCCTCTCCTCCTCGCCTCTCCCTAAATTACTTTTTGACAGAGGAGACATGTGCGTATCCCAGCGTGCAGAAAGGAAGGCCATAAGACCAATCTATGGAGTTTGTGTCAGCAGAAAGAATGTTAAAAAAAAGACAGTTTAAAAATTATTCACTGACTGACAGCTTGACTTGGCCTCAGAAGGCCTAAACTCATCTTCTCAGCCAGGCTCTCATTAAAGGTTCCCACTTTTGTGCTCTCTGTGCCATAGCTGAAGTATCCTGAGGAGAATGAAGACATTCTGCTGTTGAGGTCCATTATTGATGTAAATCTGCCCAAGTTCCTGGCTCACGACCTGCCCCTGTTTGAGGTATGAGAGAATGTTTGCTGACAGAAACAACAGCGTGTGCTGGTTTAGTGCCATACAACTGTATTTGTTGGTTTTGTGTCGGTGTGTGTAGATTTCATCTGTGTGATGAAAGTCTGAGCATGTGATTAAAATGGCTAGTTGTCTATTCACATACATGCATTCTATACATGCATATACACATTGGTCTATGGTTGTCTATTTTGTTAATATGCATTAGAGCACCTTTGCACCTATGCACCTGCATAGTACGCATATCACACCGGCATTTGCATACCATTCATTATGTATTTAGAATTACTGCTATAGGTCAAAAGGAACAGGTGGCATAAACTTGCATGGCACGACTGAACCTGTGGTGATCAGTGCGTATATAACACCTGTATCCTTGTTACCCTTGCTTTGTGTCTCCCTCCCTCTGTGACCGATTTTTGAATGTTGTCCAGGGCATCACCTCCGACCTGTTTCCCGGAGTGAAGTTGCCCAAGCCTGATTACCGGGACCTGCTGGAGGCCATCCGGGAGAACTGTGAGAAGATGAACCTACAGATGACTGACTTCTTCACCGAGAAGATCCTGCAGATCTTCGAGATGATGATCGTGCGTCACGGCTTCATGCTGGTGGGCGAGCCCTTCGGGGGCAAGACGTGCGCCTACCGGGTGCTGGCCGCTGCTCTGCACGACATCTGCGAGCAGGTGAGCCAGTCTGCTACGCTGCCTGCATGCAAGCCTCTCCGGTTATAGCTTTCTAATCTCTGACTGTCTGTCTCTCTCTTTCTTGCTCTCTGTCTGTTAGCCTCAGGGGTATTTGTATTGAATTACCCAAAGTTTGTCCTTGTCAGCAAACTCATTATATCTGTTGTAAGGTGTGTCTTTTGTCAGTCAACCCACTAACCCCCCCTGCATTTTTAAAGAGAAAATAGGGTCTTTATAGCCTGTCTGGAAAAAAAAAGAAATACAAAACAAAATCGAATGCATCACATCCTCTAGAGAGGAGGCCACAGCCAACCTCAGAAAAAATACCAACCTGACTCAGATGAGCAGATGCAGTCTGCGCTGTGCTATCAGCACGCCTTCTAAACACAAAAGATACCCAGTCGGGGTTCTGCAAGCGACCCAGATGCATGTCATTGTGTCTCAGCGTCCGCCAATAGAAGGACGACTGGTGAAATCCTTTCAGACATTCTCCTTTTCTAAAAGTTACTCATTCGGTTGCACAGCCAGGTGGCGTGGGCCAGACCTGCGCCTCGTGACTGAAGTCACAGAGTTGCCCAGCGAGTGGGTTAGTGGACTATTCAGCACAAAGCCTTTCTGTGGCTGGTGACAGCAGCACACGGAAAGCTGCCCACCCCCCAACTGGAAACCGATAGACAACTCAACCTGACTCACCAGTGTTTGTTCCTGAGAAGTCACCGAAGGGCCACAGGCATCAAAGGAATGCAGCCTCCCCCTAAGGCTCGGGGGAGTTGGGGTTTAGGAGATGTGTGGACAGGCACTCGAGTGTGCCATTCATCGCTTCTCTCCCGCTGCCTCCCTCCTCCGCAGCTGGCCCACAGGCCCTGACTCTCTTCCCCGGAAATTCAGACTGACAGCTCTAGCAGCCAGGGGCTCTGAAGTGAAAGTGAAGCTGTGTTTTTGTATTTGTTGTTGCTCCTCCATCATGCCTCTGAGGTGCCTTTGTTGGAAACACGCAGATAAAATCTTGTCTGACCGTCACAAAAATGCACAAGACTGTTTTCTTTCAGTCTTTCTCTCAATATACAGTACATTTCTACAACATACAGTATCACTTTCTAATCCATTAGTTGCCTTGCAGTTGCTATTAAATTACTGGCTAGTAGCATAAATAGAAGTCCAAGCACTCACAATATCAGGGGTTGAATCTGACTGGAGGTCATGTCTTAATCTCACCCTCTCTCTCTCTCTCACTCCCCTCCTGTCTCTCTTCATCTTAAACTAACAACTACTTAAAGCAACAGTCCAGAGTCAAACAACCCAGCCAATGCTAACTGATGAGGCCGAGAAAATTCAATTTCAGTTTGGTTTCTGTGTACCCCATTCAGTTAGCGTCAGCTGTCGGTTTGCAAATTTAATCAGTGTTGTACCAAATTTTCTCGTTCTTATTTCTACTGACAGCACTCGGCAACCCCAAATAGCAGGGTTGTGGGTTGGTTGAGTCCAGATTGCTTAAATTACTTATAAAACTGGTATGTAAAGTAATTATTTTTTGTCCATTAGTCAATTGCATTACATTGTGTGCTTCACCAGTTTGACATTTCTAACTCACCTGCAGGTGCTTTTTACTGTGTAGCAAAGTGTGCGTTTCAAAAGCTCTGTATGTGTACACTGTTCCATGCAGGGCCTGATGGATGAAAATAGAGTGCAGATCACCGTCATCAACCCCAAGTCCATTACTATGGGTCAGCTCTATGGTCAGTTTGACCCAGTCTCGCATGAGTGGTCAGATGGCATCCTGGCAGTCAGCTACAGAGCCTTCGCAGTCTCACAGGTGAGATTGGAATGGTATTTTTTTTTGTGAGCAACACTAAAGTAACTTTTGCTACTTCTTCCTCCATAACTGCAGAAAGAACCTCCAACCTACTTCGCCGTTCAAAATAAAAGCCTTTTTTTTTACCTTTTCACACCATTTCCATTACTTTCCCCTTCCTTTTATGATACCCACAACATAACGCTCTGATTTCTTTCACTGACTCTCTTCCATTTCACCTCCTCTGTCTGGGCCTCTCTATTCTTTTGTGTGTGTGTGTGTGTGTGTGTGTGTGTGTGTGTGTGTGTGTGCGCCACTCCTTCATTTTACAGAGTTCTCTACTTATCCACATTAGAAAGAACTAGTTTATTCTCTCAGGAGCTCCTACTGAGATTTTCATGCGTGAACTTGAGCAGAAGTGTGAAACTTTTTCTACCGCCTGCACCGTCACAAACTCATGAAGTGTAGTGCAGTCGACACCAGCCTTACGTCTCATGTAGCACACAGGGGACCAGCATCCTTACGCCTCCCGCCCTGCCACTTCGCCAGGCTTGCGGCAGCTCGGTCACCATGGCGACTGGCGCTGCGTGTCATCTTCTGAACGCTGTGTTCTCAGAGATCTGTCGGCATCTTTTTTTTCCTCCTCCTCTTTCTTCACGTTTCTCTCTCTCCCTTTCTCTGTCTCTCTATCTGAGTCCCCCTGGGGAGTGTCAGAAGAGGGGGCCTTGTTGTTGGCAGTGGTGCCTTGGGAAGAGAGCGACACTCTGTGTGTGTGTGTGTGTGTGTGTGTGTGTGTGTGTGTGTGTGTGTGTGCAACGTCGTTACCGAGGCCTCACGGGGAGGCACCGCGTGAAACAGCTCACTTCACACTCATGGAGGAGAAGAAAGAGGCGAGGAGGCACACAGTCACTGCTTCTAATTGCTATAATTAGAAGTGAGGGAAAACATTCGTTAGGTGTCTTAGGCCGACTCAGAAGACGTTTCATAAGATGTTTCTCCCTTTACCCCCACCACCATTCCATTCTATTTGATACCATATCAACATAACGACAGAGGCAACATGACCAGGTGCCAGGGCTGAACTGATACTAGTCAACCAACACCAGATACTTGCTATACTTGTGCACTGTTTCAACATTATCACGTACGACTGGCAAGCCATTACCAGATAGGACAAATCTGATCCTTTCTGGTCCATATATTTAGTTTTATCAGAATTTGAAGGCATCAGAAATAGCCCACTTACAACAGTGAGCATCTGTGGTGTAGAGGGTATTTGATTCATGTTATTTACACAACTTCATACAGAGGTTAGATCAGACCAAAGGTGTAGAACTTGTAATATACCATGTTTATGCTATTTTGTGATACACCATTTTGTAATACACCATTGTGCAATATACCGTATTACCTTAGTTGTATTGCAATGAAACGCAAACCAAACACACATGTAATGTTGCATGTATATATATACTGTCTCCAGAGCCCTGACAGGAAGTGGCTGATCTTTGATGGGCCAGTGGACGCCGTGTGGATCGAGAACATGAACACAGTGTTGGACGACAACAAGAAGCTGTGTCTGATGAGCGGGGAGATTATCCAGATGTCCCCACAGATGAGCCTCATCTTTGAGCCCATGGACCTGGAGGTGGCCTCCCCAGCCACGGTAAGACTACCAGCCAATGGGGTCCATTTCCCAAAGGCATAGTTGCTAACCAAGTCAGCAGCTTTATTGGTTACAGTGCAGTTGCCCGTTGCGGACGCCATGTCCAGGCCAGGCCAGATCGTCCAATCAGCATCCCGGATGCCAGCATAGGTGGAATGTAGGATTATGGGTGGGACACACGAAGGAAGGAGAAAAAAATATATCTCTATTTCTTTTGTTTATGTGTTTTGTCAACGTTTGTGTTGATGCATGTGAATCTAAGGAGCAGCCGTGCAAGAGAGAGACAGAGAGAGAATGATTTTTTTTTTCCCCTCTTCAGGTTTCTTTGAAGCGGCACCAGATGCTATGTTCCGCTGTCTCCCCTGTCAGTGGATGGTTTGTCTGATTATTGGGCTGTCAGAAATGCCTCCAGAGCCTCGAGTGTTTTTTTTTTGTTGTTTTTTTTTCTTATTATGCCAAGAAAAAACTTTTCTCTTCCACTTCAAATAAGCCCTTTATGTACATCCCACATAGAAATGATTTGCATTCATCGTGGAAATGTTTCCCTTTCACATGGGCTCACATCAGGCCTAATAGGTACATTTGCCTCATCTTTTAATGTCAAGGAGAAAAAAAAATACAGAAAAGAAATAGGTCATCCCTGTGAAGAAAATAGTGTTATCGCAGTCACAGGTTGTGTGGGAGCATCCTGTGGGGAAAAAAAAGAGAAAAAAACTGTCAAAATTGTTCTCAAAGGGAGCCCACTGATTTCTCTTCTCGCCCCAAAAGAGTTACCGGCGGCAGCAGCAGCAGCCTCTTCCTGGCTAGTTCATGTGTGTTTCGCCCACGCTTCTCCCTCTAGCTCAGGCACAACCCACACACACACAGACACAGACACACTCACACACACACACACACACACACACACACACACACACACACACTCACACACACACACACACAGACACACACACACATGCACACTAGTGATGCAAGACTATGTACAGTTTCTTTCACACATTCCTGGTTTCTCATGGCAAATTCCCAACCACCTGCGTATGCACGATCAAACATTGTATGTGTCTCTTTTGATGTTTAAACTGTAAAGTGAAGGCAGAGCCAGTGAGAGAGAGGTGTGCAGTTCTGGTGATGGGCCTAGTGTATATGGTGTGAATGAGTCAGGTGTGTGATGTGAGATTGCCTGTTAGTCAGGCCTTGGAATAGGTTCCGACTGCTCCTTCGTCTCTCAGACGGCTGCAGCGTGGAGTCCTCCTCTAACACCTCTGTTATGTGTTCTTCCTTTCCCTCCATTTCTTCTCCTCTTTCCCTCCTTCCCTCTATCTCCAGTGAAGCTTATGAGTTCTGTTTCTGGTGAGTGCTGACATTACCTTCCCCTTCTCTCACTCCTTTTCTCCCTGCATTGCTCTCTTTCTCTCTGCCTCTCTCTTTCCCACTGTCCCCCTCTCCCCTCCCTTCTCCCTTCTCTTTCTCCCCCTCTATGCGTCTCTCTCTCTCTCCCATTCTCTCCCCCTGACTTTCTCCGTCTGGCTCGCTATCATCTGGAGTGGGACCTCCATCGGTTAGCAGCCTGCCGGCTCTGTCTGACCCTCCGTGCCCCCCACACCTGTGCTGTGGCACACATTGCCCCTCTCTCTAGGTCTCAGGTGCTCCAGAGGAGGCTACCACTTCCTCTCTCTCTCTATTTCAGTCCTTAGTCCCACACATGGCTGCTATTTGTCTTCACATTTAAGCTCCTGTGGCTTCCCATTGCCAGCACGTGTGTGTGTGTGGTTATAAATGAGCTCACTATACCGGAGATTAATGTTGTGCAGTTTTATATCTTGGGCCCATTAAAGTCTGGGGATATGCATGCAGACATATGTTGGCATGGCTTTTTTAGTGGTTGTCTGTGCTCTGCGTGTGTGCTTGTGTGTCAGAAGACATATGTTGTTTTTTTTTCATATACCATTTGATGTACACATATAGTTTTATGTCCAGATGTAGTTTTATGATTATTTGTTTTTGTTTTAAAACTGGTAGTTTTATTATAATTTGCTTGTGTGGAACAATAATGAGATTTTGCTTGACTCTTGACATTGCATAGGTTATTGATTTCTTGTGGTTGTGTGTGTGTGTGTGTGTGTGTCTCCTTACTCATCCGTGTGTGTGTGTGTGTGTGTGTGTGTGTGTGTGTATGAACGGCAGGTGTCCCGCTGTGGTATGATCTACATGGAGCCCCACATGCTGGGCTGGAGACCTCTCATGTTGTCCTGGCTAAACACCCTGCCCTCCACAGTGAAGCCCCTACACAAAGAGCTGCTCACCGCCCTCTTCGACAGGATGCTCCCCCCCTGCCTGCAGCTCATCCGCAAGGCCACCAAGGTAACACACTTTATCAAGTGCCATCTCAATGCAAGGCAGATGAATGAAGACAAGGCTACACACTTCGAACTGCTTGACAGTTTTCAGTGACACACTTTTCTTACTTTTCTTATGCTTATGCCACCACTGGCAGTACCAGTTTTATGGCATTATATTTTTAGCAGATGATGTATGTGTATTTATATCCGACAATGTATAATTGCATGTAAAATATGATACCATAAACATAGCTTATGCAATTATTGAAAGCTATTACATTTCACATTAGGCGGTTTCAAAGGACGTTTTTTTAGGCTTGTAAGTTAATGCCGTTCTAGTAATGTCATCTCCCTTCATTTGTTCTCTCTGTGAAAATCCATGCCGTTAATGCTAATGGCGTGGGGTGGTAACACAGCCAGTTGGCTCTGCTCCACAGCCTGCCCTAACAGCCACGGTGTTAATCCACCCCTCTTCTGCGCTCTCTGTCGATGTCGTTTGTCCAGGAGCTGTCCCCCACATCCGACACCAACCTGGCCCACTCCCTGATGAATCTGATGGACTGCCTGATGGATGAGTTCAGGGACGAGGCCAAGATGAAGAGCATGAGCGAGAGAGACATATGCTCCTGGCTGGAGGTCAGGGTTCATCTGGGTTGAGGATGCTGATGATAATGCACTTAGTTATTTATTTGTTTTTAAGGCCATGTTGTATGGAGGATGTAATTGATTTCAAGTACACAGTTTTTCCAGGATTAGTATTGCATTGCTTGTGTAGGCATAGTGTGCGTATCATGTGACCTTTCTGTCTGATGCTCATCTTAATGGGTTTATGGTCATTCACAAGCTTCTGTGACAGAAAGGGCTGTTTGTCACACAGTGGAAGGCCATAGAAACATAATGGGATGATGCACAGCCCTGCAGAATAAGGCCATGGAGGCAGTATCTGACAATACAAAAGCCCACAGTTCGTCACTCACACACACGCTGTTACTTTTATTTATGGCATGCTATGGGCTCCGGGCCTTTAATTGGAATGGAGAGGTCTCTGACATCAATGGCTGAATGTGTGGGAAGTGTGAAAGGAAGGAGGTCATTGGAAAGCGCCGTGACAGATCAGATGACAACAGAGACAGTCTCCCAGTCGCCAAACGCAGAGACGTGTGCCAGCAGCAGCGGCTTTGTCATCATCTCAAAACTGCTCTGTTGTTGTGTGGCTGCGCTCCTCACATTCTCTTCATCCATTGACTCGTTAACCTCCATGCGCACACACACACACACACGTTTTCTTCAGACATGTAATAATGATCTCCACGCCTCCTAATCCACTGAGAGAAGCTGGCCTCATTTGAACAGATAAGCCACCTCCCAGCCCCCATTTCTGTACCTGCATTGATTCCTGCAGGTCAAATCGATGGAGAAGAAATCGCTATTATTTGCCCTCGTGTCTTTGCGTTGCGAGGTCGACCGGGGCCAGACACTCTGATTTGCACCATCTCTAATCGATCGCTGAAAGCTTGCTCCATTTACACTACAACGGCAGACGTCATTTTGTAGAAAGATCGATTGCTCCCCAACCCTCCACCACCCCCATCCCACTGTTATGATTGGTGCAGATTGAAGGCTTGCTCTGATTCCAGTGATGAATGGTGAGAGTTGTTGAATACTGGATTAGATTATTGACCTCATTAGGGAGC
The DNA here is from genome assembly GCA_027481765.1 of Tenualosa thibaudeaui. NCBI lineage: Eukaryota > Metazoa > Chordata > Actinopteri > Clupeiformes > Clupeidae > Tenualosa > Tenualosa thibaudeaui. The sequence continues at coordinate 3,095,041 of JAIFZK010000071.1, forward strand.
ATGGTGGGCAGTGTTTATTTGTGAGCCTTCATCATTGAAAGCAAACATCAGTTATTTGTAATGATTATAATGTGTTTAACGTATAAACCATTCCAAGACAGGTCGATTAGATGTTCCCACAGAGCTTCTATTTTAACATTCCATATGTTATCATAATATAGTGGAAATAGTTTGGGAATGAAGTAGAACATTCAAACAATTTTGTTTGTATCGTTGAAACAGTCTGTAGGTGGACTTTGTTGTTGTGTTTGAGCCTATGCTTCCTAGGAAGTTCAACAAATGCCATCCATTAGTTTGCTTTAGTAAAACTTTTATCTCCAGTGGACGCAAGTAGGCAAAGGCAACTGTGTAAGGACAATAGGTTGAAACTCCAGTGAAGAAAAGTCCAAATATTGTCTCAGCTGTTATAACTTTATACATCCAAATGAGTCATTATAATTTCACAATTATTAAGCACAATAACTTTATTACTCTTTTCACCTACCCACTTTGCTTGTCAACACAGGCGCCCACACACAGTTGATCCTCATTATTCATATGGTGAGTGTTTAACCTCTCTCTCTGTCTCTCTTTCTCTCTCTCTCTCTCTCTCTCTCTCTCTGTTGGAACAGGGCATCTTTGTCTTCTCACTGGTGTGGTCAGTGGGTGCCAGCTGTGAGGAGGCAGGCCGACTCAAATTTGATGCTCTGGTGCGCGAGCTGCTCATCGGCGGCCTGAGCGAGGAGACACGCATGCTCCACGGCCTGCTGGAGTCAGTTGAGCCACCCGCCAAACAGTTGACTGTGCCGCTGCCCGAGGAGGGCACTCTCTACGCGTACCGCTTTGTCAAGGAGGTGAGGCCCTCTCCCGCATCCCACCCACTGAGCACGCCCACGTTTTAACAGACCTCGCGAGGGCTACTACAAAGCCTGTCTGGTTTAACTCACTCATGTATACTACTGTTTTATTTCCATCAGGGCTTCAAATTCTCAGTCAGAATTCAGGTAGGGGTTGGGCAGTTGGGGATCTCATAATAGGTACTTATACCGGCACATAAAAGCTTCAAAATTCATAGCAATGGTCTTGGACTTGGACTAATCATAGTGCTTTGTTTGTAAATGCATCATATCGTAGAGTATGACAAATGCATGTTGAAATTTGTGACTAGTGACATGAGCAACTGAGTTGCATTGTGCTTTACTTTGCCTTCAGTTAAATTCACTCACCACCTTTCTGTGAGTCTGCCACATTTGAGCCCTCTACTCAGCACGAGTGTGTTCACTTTACTTTAAGTTCATTTTACTCAGCCAATTCCCCTAGTTTTAAAATCTCTTTTTTACATTTTTTGTCACAATCGTTGCCTTTTAATCTTATTTGGAAGAACATTTCTGGTGTTAAATCAACTTTGTATTCCGTGTGGTAGAGTAAAATGATAGCTTTTATTAGGGTATTCAAGGGCACAGTGACACATTGTTATTACACTGTCAGCTCATCTTTGTGTTGGAGCCTCTGAATAACTCCACGGCAGTTCCAGTCACATCCATATAATAAAATTCCTTGTATTTGTTACGACCTTGATTTGTATGATAACATGAAAATTACAGATTTGTCTGTAGTAAATCATACCAAATAATACCCAGTAATGAAATAATGCTCTGCTTGCTTATGTTCTGAGGTATTTTGTTGATCAAATGTCATATCCATAACAGTGGTATATCCCTCCATCATCTCTAATCCAGGGTCCAGGCAGGTGGGAGCTCTGGACAGACGAGCTGAAGACGGCTCCCGCCATTCCCAAGGATGTGCAGTTCAACGAAATCATTGTGCCAACGGAGAACACAGTGCGCTACACAGCGCTCATGGAACTGCTCGTCACCCACCAGAAACCCACCGTCTTCATCGGTCCCACGGGCACCGGCAAGAGTGTCTACATTATTGTGAGTGCCCCATTAACGCTCTCTCAGTCAGTCGTTTTGTCCAGGAGCTCTGTCGCCATCATCCTGACAGCCAAGCCAGACCACCATCTTGTCAGACCATGTTTCAGTATAGCTTTGTCTTGGTTTCTTGGGCCTTTTTGCTTGCTGTGGCAGTCCAAAACTAGCCCCATTCTTTCCATCCTATCTATCTATCTATCTATCTATCTATCTATCTATCTATCTATCTATCTATTTATTTCTGGCTCTCTTTGTGCTCCAGCCCAAAATTTCCACCCCTTTGGAGGCGCTACCTGGGGTGTATTTTGGATGGCCGTGTAATTTACCCGTAGTGCGCCCAGCCTGCCATGTTTCGGTGGCTGACTGCGTTGCCTCTACCCCCTCGCGATGCCAGCAGCAGGTAGAGCAGGCCGCTTCCCTTCAGCTGCTCTGCACCCGTCCGGCGTCCAGGAGCGCCGGTTCTCCAGCTCTCCGCCAACAATGTTTGGAGTGGCCAAGGAAGCCCGGGCCAGTCTCGAGAGCTGTGGGGCATCCAACAGGCGTGCCGTGCCCACTCGAGTGTCTCTGTGTGTCTGTCTGGCTCAGCGGGGAGAGCAGAGGGTGGAAGGTGTGAATTGGAACTGGTGGTGGTAGTGGTTGGTGGTTGGTGGAGCGAGTGGATTAGGGGGTGGGTTGGGGCGGAGGGGTTGGGGTGGAGTGGAGTGGGTGGGTTTGGGTTAGGCTGTCTTTGATAAATGAGCCGGAGCCCCCAGACCAACTGCCGCACGCCGTGCCAGAGCCCACCGACCCGTTCTGAGAGGAGAGTGGAGAGCACAAGCTGCTGCTTTCCCTTCGGAAGGTGGGAGCGTAGGGTGGCGGTAGGGGGTGGGGGGGGGGGGGGGGGGGGGTTTGGCGCGGCGCGGCAGCAGGCAAACACACGACCACAACCCAGATCCATCACGCTAACGGCCTCATCCATTATTCGCCTCGTTACGCTTGTGTGCCATTGCCGTGCCTAACTCCAGTACCCCACCCACCCCCACCCCCTTCCCCCAGTGTGCACTGCTTTCGCCTCTTTCAAAACACATTAACTGTTCCATGTTTAAAGCTCACAGCAGCCGCCATCTCAGGCAAAGTACATTTATGTGTAGGTGTTCTTTTTGAACATCATTTTTTTTTTTTGGACTAACAATGCCTTTTAAAAAAACACTGCCCCACATCTCTTAGCCTCATTTAACAAGCTAGTCAATTTGAGACATAATTTGTCACATACATTTTGGCATGTACCCATGAAGTCATGAATTCTATGCACCTGAGATGAAAACATCAATCATGAAAAAATGTGAATCAAGATCACACAGAAACATTTTCTTTGTACTCCTGTGAAGTACCTAGGTTCTGAAAGCCTTTTCTTACATTTCTCAGAAGCACGACCTACTGCACATTCCCATAATTTGTTAATATTCAGCCTTGTCATTCGAAAAGTGTAACACAAAGGACTTTTTATCACGGGTTACTTTAGATGATATTTATTATATCCTCATTGTTGGCTGTGATACAGCATCTACCAAGGCCATCAGGCAAAACTGATTTGCTGTGTGAGCACATTTTATGACAGCATGTTCTCTCCTGAATGCCTTTTGTGTGTCTTGAACTGCCTTGTCCAGCGTACTTTTAAAATCCATGTTCTGGCTGGACTTTGTTTGCCTCCATCATTCCGTGTATTTAGGACTTTCTCCTGAGGCGTCTGCCGAAGGACGTGTACACCCCCCTTCAGATCAACTTTTCGGCTCAGACCACAGCTGCTCAGACCCAGAACATCATCATGTCCAAGCTGGACAAGCGACGCAAGGGCGTGTTCGGCCCTCCTCTGGGCAAGAAAACGGTAAGCAGGTGTTCCTGCTTAGGTTGTGTGTGTGTGTGTGTGTGTATGTGCGTTTGTTCATGCATGCCTGTGTGTATGTGTGTGCGTGCGTGCATGTGTGTGTGTGTGTGTGCGTGTGCGTTTGTTCGTGCATGCCTTTGTGTGTATATGTGTGTGTGTGTGTGTGTATGTGTGTGTATGTGTGTGAGTGTGTGCACGTGTGGGGTAGACAGATGCATCAGAGCACACCAGATGTGTCATGCCAAATGTGCATAATCCAGTTCCTTTCCAAGACATTAAGATGTCAGTGAAGATACAGACATTAAGATATACAGTGTTATCATTCACTGTATCTCCTCAGACATAAAGAGTTAAGTGGCCACATTTTGTTTGAGATGTTTTACTGCTTGCTCTTTTGTTGTGCAAAGCAGCAAGTGCAAAGCAGCAAGATTGAACTTGACATGTTTTTTGTTTGTTTGTTTGTTTTTCCACTACACGCTCTCTCACTTGTGCGGGGCAGGTGGTGTTTGTGGATGATGTAAACATGCCAGCGCGCGAGACGTACGGCGCCCAGCCGCCCGTGGAGCTCCTGAGGCAGTGGCTGGACCACTGGAACTGGTACGACATGAAAGACTGTTCCATGATCAACCTGGTGGACATCCAGATCATGTGTGCCATGGGGCCACCTGGTGAGTCAAGGCTCCTCTCACTCACTCACACAACCCATTGCTCCCTATTTGGAGTGGCCAAACAATGGAAGAGCAATCAATCTGTTTTCTCTTGATGTGTGTGAAGTCACGCTTGTAATTACCATTGTTTATTTAGTTTAATAAACAAAAACTTTCCTCAGTAGTGATTTGATTGATCGTAACAAATGGACTAGACTAGGTCGTTTTTATTAACTCTGGCAGTCTGTTTATTACCTGTCATATTTTACTCGTTGTTCTCAGGTGGTGGAAGGAACCCAGTGACGCCTCGATTCCTTCGCCACTTCAACACCGTTACGATTAATGATTTTGATGAGAAGACCATGTACACCATCTTCTCCCGCATCCTCAACTGGCACCTGACCATTCGGTAACTCACTTGTCTCTTTCAGCCCAGATTAATCATTAGCTAATATGTTCATTTTTAATAAGCTGTAATAAATGAGTAAATAGTTCAAAAAGCACCCATAAATGAGTTTGCATAAATCACACTTGTGTGCAGTTTTTTGCTGTAGATAAAAGTGGTTTATTAACTCACACCCAGGTTTCAATTTCCGAAGCCCTTCGCCAGTCTGACCTCCCAAATTATTAAAGGCACCATGGCCGTCTACCAGGAGGCCACCAAGAACCTCCTGCCCACCCCTGCCAAGTCCCACTACCTCTTCAACCTCCGTGACTTCTCACGCGTCATCCAGGGAGTCTGTCTGTCCAGGCCAGAGACGGCCGAGGACCCTAAAGCCATTAAGCGCCTCTGGGTGCATGAGGTATTCACTATGCCAACTCTCCAGCCGAGTGCATCCCTACATTACCAGCTTCTCCCAGTAGCACACAGTCAAGTCATTATATGATTGGCATGTGGAATGGGGAAGTTTGGAAGTGTTTACATAATGCTCTTTTTTAGAGAGGATGATACAGCCCATAGTCCTGAATAGAGCTCTTTCTGGGTATGCCACAAAAAACAAGTTTGCAAGTAAACAAAAACAGACAGAAGTACAAATGTAAGTAATAAGTAAATAATAACAAATTCAGTGGAAAGAAATGGAAATCGAAATACCTACTGAAACAATAATAGGAGACAATAATAATAATTACAGGTCTAATTACTAATAGGTTTAAGGTAACATACGTGAACACTTGGCACAGTAGACATATGGATAATTGAATGTTACTGATGCAGAAATACTTCTGTGTCCCTGTCTCTGACATCAGGTCCAGCGGGTGTACTATGACAGACTTGTGCACAAATCAGACCAGGCTTGGATGGTGGACTTCCTACAGAAGGTGTGCGACAGTCACCTGAAGGAGAACTTCCACCTGCTCTTCCAGCACCTGGACCAAGACGAAGACTCCAATGTGACGGAGGACGATCTGCGCAGCCTTATGTTCTGCGACTTCCACGACCCCAAGGGTGAGGACCGCAGCTACCGCGAGGTGGCCGACTTGGACCGGCTGCGGCAGGTGGTCGAGGGCCACCTGGAGGAGTACAACAACGTGAGCAAGGCGCCCATGAACCTGGTGCTGTTCCGCTTCGCCATTGAGCACGTGTGTCGCATCTCGCGCGTCATCAAGCAGCCGCGGGGCCACGCGCTCCTTGTGGGCGTGGGCGGCAGTGGGCGACAGTCCCTCACACGCCTGGCTGCGCACATGGCTGAGACGGAGCTCTTCCAGGTAGAGATCTCCAAGAGCTACGGCACGACTGAGTGGCGTGACGATCTCAAGGCCATCATGCGCAAGTCCACATCCACTGAGATGCACGGTGTCTTCCTGTTCACTGACACACAGATCAAAATGGAGTCCTTCCTGGAGGATGTGAGCAACCTCCTGAACACAGGCGAGGTATTCAGGCATTTTATTCTCGCACTGGTAATCACCTTGCACTGCTCACGTTTCAAGATTCTTCTTTAAGATTGTCGTCAATGCTATCACAGTGTCAGTTGCCTGTAGGAAATCTGGTGGATAGATTGTCATCTCACAATTTTATTTTCATGATTAAACATTTTCTTTGTATGTGTGTCATGTACCAAGTTACTGGATATCTGAATTTCCCTAAAACCTGTCTGTCTTGACTATATATGTATGTATGTATATATCTGTCTACATATGTATGTATGCGTCTGTCTACCTATTCATCTAGAAATGAAAAAAAAAAAAACGTTGTCTATCCCAGGTGCCCAACCTGTTTGCGGTGGATGAGAAGCAGGAGATCTGCGAGCGCATGCGCGTGTTGGACCGGCAGCGCGAGCGCGACAAGCAGACGGACGGCAGCCCGCTGGCACTCTTCAACATGTTCCTGGAGCGATGCCGCAGCCAGCTGCACGTGGTGTTGGCCATGAGCCCCATCGGAGACGCCTTCCGCAGCCGCCTGCGTCGCTTCCCTGCGCTCATCAACTGCTGCACCATCGACTGGTTCCAGGTTCGCCCCGCCGCCACTGGCGCGTTTTATACTCGCTCGCTCTCACACACACAGGCACACACAAACACACACACTCCCTCACAGCCATTGTCCACTGTCACAACATCTCAGAGCCACTGAGCACTGCCACCCCCGACCACTCCCCACACACACCAGTCCACTCCATCTTGCACTAACACTGAGATATGCACCTCAAAATGTATGTGCATACACATACACTTTTTATTTGCATCTGGTATTGTCAGCCAGACCTCTGATTAGCTGTGGAACACCAACAACTGCTGTTGTCAGAAAAAAAAAAACTCAATGTGACAAAAATTGAATTGAAGTGGCAGTCAATTTGCTTTCATGAGTGCGCCATCTGCTAAATGAAAAATCAAACTCTGCAAACGAAGCTTATCATGTATGTTGCAGCAGAGTCCTGTGGTGTCAAGGCTGTAATTGCACACAATAAGGTTCTTTTTTTTGCTGAAACTTCAGGCTAAGGCTTTTCAGATCAGGTTTATCTATTCTCTGTCGCCCCAATTATGTCTAGTTTCTATGACAGTGAGCGGTGTGTTAAACTGATTACAGATTTCAGACCTGTGTCAGCAGTGTGTCGGCCTCATGCTGTGTGTGTGTGTGTGTGTGTGTGTGTGTGTGTGTGTGTGTGTGTGTGTGTGTGTGCTGGAGCACTGGAATGTACTGACACATCTCAGAGCTGGAGATATGTTACCAATTTGCTTTTTCTCTTCCTTGCCATGCCCCCCCCCCCCTCTTTTTCTCTCACTCTCTTTCTCTCTCTCTCTCTCTCTGTCTCCTCAGAGCTGGCCAGAGGACGCTCTCCAGGCCGTAGCCTCACGTTTCTTAGAGGATATTGAAATGGGAGACGATGCACGTCTGGGCTGCATCGAAATGTGCAAGAGCTTCCACACATCCACCATCAACCTGTCAGGACGCTTCCTGGCTGAGCTGCAGCGCCACAACTATGTCACCCCCACCTCCTACCTGGAGCTCATCTCCACCTTCAAGACGCTACTGCAGAAGAAACGAGCGTAAGGGCCAAGCCTGCGATGACTGCAAAAACGCTAAAACAAAGTGTACCAGTAGTATTAAACAATAATTGGATTGTAGTCTATTTTGTTTAATGACTCACTGGATAACAGAAAATAATTGCAAAGAATTACAGTAATTAATCCAATTATTTCTGATACCAGAAAAAAAAAACAGAAAAGAAGAAAAAAAATGCCTCTGTATCTTTGCAGCCTACATTAGTGGTTAACAGAAATAATGACTTATTATTACTATTATCTTAGGTTACCAAGAGTCAGCACAATAATTTCTGTTACTGAATGAGACTAAATTAATGAGAAAGAGATTTTTTAAATTAGTTCAACAACTTTTGGGGCAGTTGAATATGAGAAGATGATGGCTATGTTGGTCATGTTAATGCCTTACTTGACTCATGCCTTATTACCCCTGTGTGGAGCATAGGGCATACAGAACATACCGTTGGAGTATGTTCTGTGCCTGGCGCACTTGGCCATGTCAATAATATCGCTAATGCATATGTTAGCTAATGTTGCTGTTTCTGATGCTGCCGTTACTGTGTGTTTTCTTCCAGCGAGGTGATGACGTTGAAGCGTCGTTACGAGGTGGGCCTGGAAAAGCTGGAGTCGGCGGCAGCACAGGTGGCCACCATGCAGGTGGAGCTGGAGGCTCTGCAGCCGCAGCTGGTGGTGGCCAGCAAGGAGGTGGACCAGATGATGGTGGTCATCGAGCATGAGTCTGTGGAGGTGGCCAAGACGGAGAAGGTGGTGCGCGTGGACGAGGCCGTAGCCAACGAGCAGGCCATGGCCGCCAAGGCCATCAAAGACGAGTGTGACGCCGACCTCGCCGTGGCCATGCCTGTGCTGGAGGCAGCCCTCGCAGCCCTGGACACTCTCACCCAGCAGGTGGCGCACTGGAGGGAGAGAGGCAGAAGGCCATCAGAAAAATAGTAGCACAGAAGTCTCTTTCATAACTGTGATTCACACTAGCCAGTGACTTACGATTATAGCACAGAATAGAGCTGAAAGATGTCATTTCCATGTGCTGTCAGTTTGGGGCTGTCAACAGTGGCTGATCAACATTTTCAAGTTAAAGTTGTTCTTTGTTCCTTTGCAGGACATCACAATGGTAAAGGCGATGAAGAGTCCACCAGCTGGCGTGAAGCTGGTGATGGAGGCTATCTGCATCCTGAAGGGCATCAAGCCCGACCGCATCCCCGACCCATCGGGCTCAGGCAAGAAGGTGGAGGACTACTGGGGCCCTGCCAAGAAGCTGCTGGGAGACATGAAGTTCTTGCAGAGCCTACACGAGTACAACAAAGACAACATCCCCCCCAGCCAGATATCAGTCATCCGCAACAAGTACATCACCAACCCAGACTTTGTCCCTGAGAAGATTCGCGTTGCCTCCACCGCAGCTGAAGGCCTCTGCAAATGGGTGTGCGCCATGGACTCCTACGACAAGTTAGTATGACAGCCACGGCAATCACAAGAAAAAGCGAGCAAACACAACTGCACTTTGCAGCACACCAAACACCTTACCATGCTTAGCTCACATTGTTCTGTTTTTATTCGTAAATGCTTGTTCTTCAACTGTTAGTCACTGCAGATGAATGTGAACTTGAACACTAATACACGCACATAAAAAGGTGGGCACATCCAGGTTTGACATATGGACAGGCTAGCTAGAGGACCAAACTAGGAGAACACCTCTACTCTCTCTGCAGTTTAAGTTATGAGCTTAAACTTTGTATGTAACATGTCATATACTCCTTAAACCTTTGGTTGCGTAACAACAATCAAGGGTCCTTTTCAGAACACTATATGTTCACCTCGAACTCCACCACCAGCTTTACTTGAGAGAGGCTTGAAAACATTCTTATATAATAAAACACTATGCTTCTTACAACTGCCCTTGGGAAAAGAAGCGAAAAAGAAAGAGAGAGAAAGAAAAGAGTAGATGCTCTCTCCCTCATCTGTCTCCGCTCAGGGTTGCCAAGGTGGTGGCTCCAAAGAAAGAGAAGTTGGCGCAGGCCGAGGGGGAGCTGAAGATCGCCATGGACAGTCTGCAGAAGAAGCAAGCTGCCCTGAAGGAGGTTCAGGACAAACTGGCCAATCTGCAGGAGACTCTGGAGGCCAACAAGAACAAGAAGGCGGACCTGGAGAACCAGGTGAGCTGCGGTAGACAGGCTGCAGTCATTTTCGCCTGAAAACGAACAACTACTTCACAAACACTTCACTTGAAAAGATTCAAGGACATTGGGGATTCTTTTTTTGGTGTTGGTTATTTGTTTCCTAAAGCAGATATTTGTTTTAAACATTATTTTGGTTTTGATGTGGTTTGCATGACATTTGCGGATTCCATCAGAGTAATTTAGCATCCACTCGGAACATAATTTTGGTGAAACTGCACAAATGTCTTGTGTGTCCCCATAATTTGTCAAATAGATGGCAAAAGATCATAAATCAAGAAAACCCATCTGTCAGATTTGTTTGCATATTTGTTGAGTTTAGAATGTATTTTTGTCTTCAAAAGACTTTTTTTTTGCCTTTCCCCCAGCATCTGTTTATTTTCTAGCTGGTTGTTGCTCTGTTTGCTTTGAAGCAGCAAAAAAAAGACACCAAATGTGTCTCTCTCTGTTTTCTCTCTCTCTCTCTTTCTCTCTCTCTCTCTCTCTCTCTCGCTCTCTCTCTCTCTCTCTCTGTCTCTCTCTCCCTCTTCCCCTGACATCTCTGCACTTGTTTATATGTGGAGAGAGGCTGTCAGTCACTGGGGGGTCTGAGTTGCTCTCCTGCCACCAGGGTCTTGTCTCTCCCTTTGTGTCCCAATTCGCTGCCTTTCATGTTTCTTTTATCCACGCCTCGTCCCTTCCACCAACGTTTTTCAAACAAAGAGGAGAAAATATTTATGTTGTCTGCTCCCTCTTGAGTTTTATGCAGATCTGCGACATACAGAATGAAGCATCCCCAGACAAACTTAGATCAATGAACTTGTGGGAATAAACAAATAAATATAGCACACTCTATGACCCCTAACAGAGTACAAGTCTGGAGCGGAGACGCTAATTTGTCTCTAAAAGTGACCTTGGCCTGGCAGAACAGTGTTTCAGAGTTGGGATTTTGCTTGTTTACAAGGGAGATGGTGTCAGGAGAGGCCACACAAATAGGTGACCTTGTCCGCCATGGCATTTATTTTATCACTGGCTCCTCAAGAGGCGTATTTATAAACAAGACGTGTCGCTGTTTCACAAGCGTGGCCTCTAGAATGGTGACATTCCCTTCCTAACGCCTCCCCCCCGCAAACAAACTCCAGGTGGATTTGTGCAGTAAGAAGCTTGAGCGAGCCGAGCAGCTGATCGGCGGCCTGGGCGGGGAGAAGACGCGCTGGAGCGAGACGGCGCTCAACCTGGGTGAGCTCTACACCAACCTGACCGGAGACATCCTCATCTCGGCTGCCATCGTGGCCTACTTGGGGGCTTTCACCTCTAGTTACAGACAGGTGGGCGTGCAGAGCTCAGTTCTGAGACACCAAACAGCTGTGTCACTGTGCACACACATATGCACACACACACACACACACACATGCTCACTGATCCCATTAAACATCTTAAACGAGACAAAGCCAAGCATAGCATATAAAATCAGTAGCACAATTGAAACCCATAAAGTGCATGGCTGAATAACGCTTGCAAACATGAAAGCCAGTGTTGGTTCATCAATCATAAACAGATAAGCAGGGATGGTAGCCCCATACTGACATCAATTTCACTATGTGACTGCATAGATGTCTGGAGGCCCATACACACTCTAATCATCAACAACCACGTGCTGCGCTTGCACACACATGTGTTTGTGTGTGTGTGTCTGTGTGTGTGTGTCCATACGTATGCTCTGTGTGTGTGTCTGTGCGCATGCACCAGTGTCCTGGACTTCCACTCACTATCACACTGTTTGATGTGTATGTGACTGTGGGATGCGAGCTATTTTAATATTTAACGGTTTCTGTCTTTATGAGACTCATAGGGGGGCATATTAAAGCAGTGCCTTTGTCTCTCTGAAGCAGATGCGCTACACATGCTACTCATCAGTTGTTTTTAACAACAAAAGCGGCACCCATAAAAAATGAATGAGGCCCGTTAAATATTAGTGCCACGGGGAAAAGTTTTAGTTTGGAACTCAGTTGGATGTTTTCAGCTTTTTCGCTGCTTTCCATACCTAAAATCAAGCATATTTTTTATATTCTTTGTAATATATTCTGTTTAAAGGGGAAAAAATAGCAAGAAAACATTGTTAGAGTTTAGAGAGCTTGTCAGAGGAAGTGAGATTTGTTCATTTTGATACAGGTTTTGCTACAGGGACGGCTGAAGAAGTAACTGTGGCATAAATAAGGGCCTTTCTTGCCCTTGGGCAATGCATGAGTGTGCAGCGGAACAAATTCTTTTAAACACCTGACCATTTTGTGTTTTTTTTGTGAGGGTGTGTTGGTGATCCTATGTGTGTGTTTTTGTGTGGGTGTGTTCCCTGCTTTTCTGTTTCTTCTGTGTGTGTATGTATGTATGTATGTATGTGTGTGTGTGTGTATGTGTGTTTGTTTGTTCCTGGTATCTGTCTGTTTATTCCATATATTTCTGTCTTCCTGCATATGTGTGTGTATGTGTATGTGTGTGTTTGTGTGTGTGTGTGTGTGTGTGGCACCAGGCTGCCACTAAAGAGTGGATGGACCTGTGCAAGTCCCGAGAGATCCCCTGCTCCAAGAACATGTCCCTGATGAGCTCCCTGGGGGAGCCGGTAAAGATCCGCAGCTGGACCATCGCTGGTCTGCCCTCCGACTCCTTCTCCATTGACAATGGCATCATCATCTCGTGAGTGCCCCCGACTTGCCAAACAACCCTCACACACACACACACACATACACACACAACCCCCAGTGTCACACGGCAACACAGCCAAGACTCGTCAGCATCACATGAAGTTTGATCCCTTTGATGCTAGAAAGGCATCTGTTTAAGAACAAAGAGAAATAAAAACCTCATCAACATCAACAAGTAAACTGACAGCATGTCATTATCAGAGTGCTAGCTGGACACGGGTGCTAGCCTCCAGAGATGTAGAAATGTAGTCAGTAATGCGGATGGGTGAGTGTGATTGACAGGTGGGGATTTACACATGTCACATTGTAGCTCTCCATGTCAAACTAGTCACTGAAACAGGGGGCAGCAGGCGGCTCTTATTTACAAGTCCAGCCTGAATCCGGACACAGGCCACGTATCAAGTGTTTGGCATGCAGCACGGCGCCATGGGCCTCGAGCATTTCTGGACCAAAAAAAACAGCTCCATCCTGACTCCTCTGTCCTCTCTCAACTCACTCACCTCACATCTCCTCGCATCTACACACACACACAAATATACAGATACACAGACACACACACACACACACACATCTCCTTTTCCTCCTCCTCACACTCTTATCTTCCCCTCACAGCAATGCTCGCCGTTGGCCGCTTATGATCGACCCACAGGGCCAGGCCAACAAGTGGGTGAAGAACATGGAGAAGGCCAACAGCCTGCACATCATCAAGCTAAGTGACGGCGACTTTGTGCGCACGCTGGAAAACTGCATCCAGTTTGGCACGCCAGGTGAGTGTTCCAGTGCACACGTGCAGTACCGGTGCCAGCCCACAGGGGTCTCTGTCTCACCACTCTAACTTAAAGCTCGGAACTCCTCCCTTTTTTGAATGCCTGACGGTGCTGATGCCTGTGCAGACTCTAGGTACCCCTCTCTCTACCTCTGCCGTCTTTGTATCCCTCTCTCCACCCCTCTCTCTTCCCTTTTCTTTGCCCCTCTCTATCCCTCTTTTGATGCCTCTCTCTACTCCTCTCCACCCGTCTCTATACCTCTCTCTATGCCTCTCTTTGCCCTTTCACTCCATCCCTCTCTCTCCCTCTCTCCACCCCTCTTTCCCCCCTCTCTATGTGGCCCCACCACTGAGGCCGGGAGGTCTGAAGGTGTATTTGCTGATGAGTGTGAGCCTAAGGCGCTGTGCCTCCTGTCTTCATTTCGCACCTCCGTATTCCACAGGAGGCCCACAGGTGTGAGTGGAACCTGATAGGGAAATGAGGCGTTTAATCTGACTGGTGCCAATTGCCTCACTGTCTCTCTCTCTCCCCCTCACTCCCCATTGCTCCCTCATTCTCTCTCTCTCTCTGTCATTTTCTCTTTTTCTCTCTCTCTCTCTCTTTGTCTTTTTCTCTCTCTCTCTCTCTTTGTCTTTCTCATTGCTCTTGCTCTTACTCATGTCTACCTGTCTTTATGAGGTTTGTCAGTTCTGTTTGGCTTAGGTCAACATGCAGTAGGAGGATGGGAGCGTTTTGTTTGTCTGTCTTTAATCTTGCGGTGGAACTGAATATTTGCTTTGTTCTAGTACAATCTCAAGAATGTCAACTCACTCTCATTGTTCCATCCTATATTTTAGTAGTCTGTTAGTCTTGAAGATAGCCTTTAAAGTAGTAACTCAGTTGTGTTGCATACCTAAGCATCAGTTGAGGTATGACCATAAAGTTAGTTTTACTGTAAACAAAAGCTTAGCATATAAAAAGATACCAGGAAAATGTCTTTGTTTTTCAATTTCAGCTAGATTTCGCTTCAGTATTTAACCAGACACAGTGAACTTCATTGATTTCCTTACCAGTACTGATAGTATGAGCACGGAGAGATGCATCTGAGTTGTAAGAAAGTGTTGTTTACTTTTCTATCTTCTATCTTCTCTTCAGTGCAAAAACCTGAATGCAGAGGCCTGAAAAACTAAAAAATATGCTTAAGGCAAATTATTATTTGAGCATTTTAACCAAGGTGAATGGGCTTGCACTGCCGAGAGCAGCCTGCAGAGAACGGAAATTAAATTTGCCTCTGTGGACAAAGACTGTTTTCATTTTAATACCCTGAATGAAAATGAAAAGGGAACTGTGTAAATGTCAGATGAGATGCTTCTGTCAAAACCATGGTTTCCCCTCCCTCCCACCTCTCTGCAGTGCTCCTGGAAAACATTGGCGAGGAGCTGGACCCCATCCTGGAGCCTCTGCTGCTCCAGCAGACCTTCAAGCAGGGCGGCAGCATTTGCATACGACTGGGCGACTCCACCATTGAGTACGCACCGGACTTCCGCTTCTACATCACCACCAAGCTCAGGAACCCCCACTACCTGCCTGAGACTTCAGTTAAGGTGGAGCTCTTATTGAATCTAACACACACACACATACACACACACACAGAGAAACCAAACACACACACACACATTTGTGCATGTGTGCACTTAAAAGTTTTGAGATCAGGCTGAATCATTTGACATCAGAAGGCCTATTGGGTAGGACACTGCCTAGTTGTTATATTGCTCTAATATGTCTGTGAAAATTCAAAGAATGCAGCAAAGAAATAGTTATCTAATATATCTGTCTATCTATATGAATTGCTGCATCCATGTACCATTTGGCTTGTATGAATGGTTTTCATGGAAGTGCGATGAGAGCCTCTCCTAGACCCTCCCTGACTGAGATATTTTCTCTTGGGCAGGAGAACCGTGCTTTAGCTACAGCGCAGCTCAAACAGTGCAGAGTGCAGTGCAGACACGCGTTTGACATTATCTCTCAGATATCATTGTTAATGTTCCTGTCAAACTCCAAACTGCCAGCTGGACGGGGCAGGTGTTTGTTTGTGCCTTTTAATGAGAGCTGCATCCTGCTAAATTCCCCTTCAAAAAGCTGTGTGGGCTCCCCGAACATGCAGAGGGTAGGGGAGGAAAAAAATCTCCTACAATTTTATGTAAGAGTGAGTAACACAGTCTCAGAAAGTTTTGCGTTTAGTGTGGAGCAGAGAGAGAGGGTTCTTCATGTCTTGCCTGAAACAAATACAATCTCAGAAAGAGAGAGAGAGAGAGAGAGAATGCTGAAAGAAAAGTAGAAAAAAAAAGGAAGAAAAGTAGACTCCGCTATCCATGAAGCATTGATATTCAGGAAATCACTGGGTAAATAACTCTCTATGTGCATATTTAAATGTGGTGGTCTTTTGCCCAGAAATTTTGTTGCTATTTGCATTTACATGTTTTCATTAAAGCGATATCTTCTCAAGGACGTGTCCCAAGTCGAGCTCCAGCTCCAAGCCGTCATAAGCTCTTTCTTCTGGGGGCTGCGACCCTTTCCGAGCTGCATTCAGAATTGGTGTTGAGACTAATTGAATTCATTTGCATGGTTAAAAAAGGTCAGATATGATGCACACTTGCTTAACAGGAACCCAAGTCTTTTGATTTGAATCCGCTCCAAGAAACAGGCATAGCCGCCGCACAAGTAACTGCCAGTCTTCCCAGACTTTAACAGCAGAGCTCTAGAACGTTGAGCGGTAGGGGGAAAAAAGAGGTGATTTTTGAGAGAAAGTGACGCATGAAAGTAAATGACGTTATTAAGATGTGGCATTACTGTTGATCATCCCGCGGGCAGCCATTTACAGGGCCCCCGCTTTACAGTCAGCCATTAAGGCAATCTGGATGGCCTCTTCGTGAGTGCCGCAGTCTGGCTGACTGCTTCCTGACCCGGTGATGGAAGCGCATTAGAGCTCGTCTGGTCCCCCCAGCAGCGGCCGACCAGAGCAGCAGGCAAGACCAAACGAGCTCCTGGAATGAGGATCACAGGAAAAAAAAAAAAGAAGTAAAAAGAAAGAACAGACAGAGAGAGGAAAGGGGCCAGGCACACTGAGGGCCAAGATTCAGTCAAGATTTTAAAATATATATATTTTTTGATATTTGGTTCACAGGAGGCCAAAGTGGCAATTTGCTGGGTCACCCACTGTAGGATCATGTTTATCTTTTTTATAGTTTTGTTTTGATTGGTGGTTGAATGGGTTTACGAGCACAGCGTGGGAAAAGTTCACTTTAAGTGTGACTTTTTATGCCCTTTTGACTCCTTCCTTCTCTTAGCAGATAATTTTTTCAACTCACTTTAGTTTGGTAGCCCACCGTGAGAAATAAGAGCGTGTTTGACACAAACAACTGTAACGAGCTGACTTGAGAGGGCTGCCTTCTGTCATGACTAGGTGACCCTGCTGAACTTCATGATCACCCCGGAGGGCATGCAAGACCAGCTGCTGGGCATCGTGGTGGCCCGTGAGAGGCCCGACCTGGAGGAGGAGAAGCAGGCTCTCATCCTGCAGGGTGCAGAGAACAAGAGGTAAGATGAAAGGCAGCCTTTGAAGTTTAGCTTTCACTGTGTGTGTGTGTGCGGGTATGTCTGCATGTGTGTGTGTGTTATGTGTGTATATATAGTACGTGAGTGAAAGTGTGTGTGTGGGGGGGTGTTCACCACTGCGTGTGTGTGTTCCACTGTATTAGGCGTTTTTAGCTGGGTACCTTTCGAGTACCTTTTTTCCCCTGTCAGATAACCCTTTGTGTGCGGCCTAACGCATCATTAAGCATTTAAGCCTCCAAAACCCTTAGCTGACTCACCCAGCCAGTGGCCACCTCATTTCTCATTTACTTCAGCCACTCTGGCACTTGGGTCTGGATGCTGGGTGCTACATTAATCAAGAATGAGAGAAAGCCCTCCGGACATCTGTTTGGAAATAAAGCTTTTAAGGCCTTAGTCATTTTTATCCTTTTTTTAACCAGCAAATGAGCATCAATTTAATCAATTATTGAATATTAATGAATGGATTATTAATTAATGAATTTATAGTTAGACAAGGTATCGCAGTGGCTGAATACCAGTGTCCTCTCTAACCCTTAGCCCTACACGCTTAAAGACTTAAAGGCATACCATTTTTTATCTCCAGAGCCCCCTACAGAAATTGCAACAACATTGTACATTCTCATGAATCCATGTGAATTCACTTGCAATCCAAAGAATAGGAACCAGCAATGATCAATTTTGTGTGTTACGTTGACTAACAAGCAGGTAATTTTGAATGCCTCATTATAAAAATGCAATTTCAATTTCATTTACTCTACGTTTTGTTTCCTCGACCCGGTGTTTGAGATACTGCAAGTGACCTCGGAACCTACGCTAGAGGCAGCTAAGAGAGTCTTCATTCACCCTGTAATGAGCCATTTAATCATCAAAGTGACTATGAAACTGATAAATTAACCTAAAAACATTTCCTAGTGTGCCTCTAATTGATGTGAATCAGCCAATCAAGAAGCCTTTTGCTGTCGGTTAAATCTTTGAGGGTTCAGGGCTTAAGGAGATAATGTGATTTGGACATTGTGGTATCTTGTTTATTAATAATGAATAAACATTAATAAACTTTATTACACAGCTCTTTATAATGCTGAAGAATTCAAGAATCCTCTGCGGGCTTCTATCACTCTGTCGGGAGTTATTTCTCGATAATGACCACCTTGAAGAATGTTATTCCTTAAATAAATTAAATTTTAAATTTAAGTGGTACTCAATTAATAAAATTGTTGACTTACTTCCCTTTTTTTCTTGTCTGTTTTCAGGCAACTGAAAGAAATTGAAGATAAGATTTTAGAGGTGCTTTCCTCCTCTGAGGGCAACATCCTGGAGGACGAGACGGCTGTCAAGATCCTGTCTTCGTCCAAGGTCCTCGCCAACGAGATCTCGGAGAAGCAGGCCATTGCCGAGGTGACGGAGGTGAAGATTGATGAGACGCGTATGGGCTACACCCCCATCGCCGTGCACTCCTCCATCCTGTTCTTTTCTATAGCCGACCTGGCCTGCATTGAGCCGATGTACCAGTACTCCCTTAACTGGTTCATCAACCTCTTCATCCTGTCCATTGACAACTCAGACAAGAGTGACATCCTAGATCAAAGGTACGGGCACAGGTGCACTGTTACAGGTATCTGATGTCACTTAGGGTGTACAGGTGTATACTGGTGCTCATGAATTTGAGTCTATTGAGTCTATCATTTGGGACTAACAGGTGACAGTATCACCTGTGGTACAGGTACTGTACAGGCATACTGCTACAGGTATCATCCATGTCTCTGCCTGAGGCCATGTCTCTAAACAGGAAAGTGCCTCCAGAATAGTACTAAACAGAGAGAGACAGAAACATGACAGAAAAAAAGGTGCAATCTCTTTAAGTTTGACACTTGCTGGACACTGTTGCTGTGTATTGTATATTTGACTTCACAAAAATATGTAAGATGGGCTACAATACAGATTGGCAACAAAAGTCCACTCTAATTGGACAGATTAGCTTGTTAACTTGTGATAAATAGTGAAAAAATACATATTTATAATTTTGCAGACTACATCTGATTGGATTCACAATTACTGTGCCCATATTCCCTGTTGCATTCAGTGTTGTTTTCATATTTGAGTTCTGTTTATGTAATAAGTCTGTCAAGTGAAAGAAAAAATAGGTTACCACACAAAAATTGTCCTGTTTATACCAGGCAGTGCCAGCCTGGCAGGCAGACACATTAATGATCACTGTACTCAGGCACTCCAATAAATAGGCACACAGGTTTGTGAGCGTACGGTCGCATCGCACTAATGGCCTCACCACTGATAGCCACCTCTCCCACTCCTACGTCAGCACACATCCATCAGAGAGGCTGGAGAGGAAAACAGATCATCTGGCCTCTGTGTAGTTAAGACGTGAGCTGAAGCACAGCTGGTCAGAGAAGGTTAGAAATGCCCTTATAGAACAGACATCACTGCAGTGAACTGTAACTCTGACCAGCTCAAATGTGTCATAATGGAAAACATAAAGCATAAAAACATAAAAGTAGTTATACATTTACAGATATTGCATTATATTATTATATTATATAATTATGATATGGTACATTACACATTATTATAATATATAATATTTTATTATGTAATTATAGAAGTGTGCAGCATGCTACAAATGTTCTGTTTGAAAGAGTTCAGAAATTATGGTTTATATCTTGGCATTACTCATAGCATTCTGCCATTATTATTTAAGCTTGTTCTGTTAGTGTATGACAGTCGTACTAAAGCCATGATCAGCTGATCATTTGTTTGTTCAGATTGCAGATCCTTCGAGACCACTTCACGTACTCTCTATATGTTAATGTGTGCCGTTCGCTCTTCGAGAAGGACAAGCTCCTCTTCTCCTTCTGTCTCAACGTCAACCTGCTCAAACACGAGAAGGTGGTGAGTGCACGTGTGTGTGTGTAGAATGGAGGATATGCACGGAGCCTCTGTAATGTGCAGTGCTTCCTGTCCTATGTTATTATGAGCATACCCAGCTCAAGGGGTTTGTCTGTGGTACCAAGTATTACCCAAAGGATTCCTCCCTTAAGTCTTCTAGATAGTCTTTAGTCATGTCTAACAGGCACCTGAAAGCAAAATTGCAATGGAAGGAACAGTCTTCTTGTGGGGTGGGTTTGGAGGGTCTAAAAGGAAATCAGTGGAGACTTCCTCTGCATCCTGTGATTTCTGCATTTGTGCCCTCAATACCATCTCTGCTTTTCTTGAATCATAATGCATAGAAGTACTTATTATGAAACATAAATGATATTGATAATAACAATTAATACAACAGTACAGACTTTTTTTCCAACAGCCTTACGGACATTTTAAATGCCTCGTTATATTTTTGAATGACTCCTTTGTTGACATAACTGCACTATCCCAATACAGAAATCACAGCAGTCAATGTGTTGACCTCTGCCCCCCAGGTGGATGACAGTGAGTGGCGCTTCCTGTTGACAGGCGGCGTGGGGCTGGACAACCCTTACTCCAACCCCTGTGCCTGGCTGCCAAAGAAGGCCTGGGACGAGATCTGCCGGCTGGACGAGATGGATCGCTTCAGTGGCCTACGCAAGGACCTGGCACGCATGAAGGAGGGCTGGAAAAAGGTGTATGACAGCAAGGTCAGACATAGCACAACCCCTGGAGACAAGACTGGAGTGTTTTAATGCTTTATAATACTGTGCTAATACTTTATGAAGTGGGTCAAACTTGCAGTCTCGCAAAAAATGCTTTTCTCAGAAAGTCTCTCTTTCTGTTTCTCTCTCTCTCTCTCTCTCTCTCTCTCTCTTTCTCTCTCCATGCCCACATCACAGGACCCTCATCACACTGGATTTCCTGGGGAATGGCAAGGAAAGCTTGGCAATTTCCAGCGAATGCTAATCATCCGTTGCTTGAGACCAGACAAAGTAGGTCATATGAAGAAAACACAATGCATTTTCTTTCTTTGTTGTTATTGTTGACTAAAGAACTATGAAATAAATCACATAGCCCACCTCCATTCGATTTTCAGACACAGTGGGAGTAGACCATTATGTAACAAGTGCTATTCCTGTTGTTTATTCATTCACCTGTTGTTTTCACACATTTTCTCATTATTTACTTTGCATGCATACTCTTCTTCTATTTCCTCGTTTCTCTCTACTCCCCTCTTCCTGATCCTTCTCTCTTTTATTCCTCAGCTCATTCCCATGGTCCAGGAGTTTGTGTCGGGGAGTCTCGGCCAGCAGTTCATCGAGGCGCCGCCATTCAACCTGGGCAAGGCCTTCGGCGACAGTCACTGCTGCGCCCCCCTCATCTTCATCCTCTCGCCCGGATCCGACCCCATGGCCGCGCTGCTCAAGTTCGGAGAGGAACAGGTGCAACTGACTAATAGCCGGCCCACACCGATAGTGCAGCCGAAGCGTAACATTTTATGGAGGAAACGCTGTAGAATTACCCTCCGCTATAATCCATTGAACTGCAACGCCAGCCACACCAGGTGTGACAGTGGTGTGTGTGTGTGTGTGCTGCAGTCGGGAAAAAAAATAGACCCATCTTCCTCTTTCAGTATTCAGTAGACTGAGTGGCACACTCAGCCATCCTGGGTCTGCTTTGCTTTATACTTATACATTTAGCCGATGCTTTGACACAACGTGATTTACAGTACAGATACATCTTTTCAACCCTACTGTAATTCACATCCATACTTCATGCTCTATGCTGCAACGAACCCATAGAGGAGGGAATCCAATCCAGGGAGGAATCCAGTCTGAGATCTTGGTGTTGTTTACAAACTTTGCCAACAACAACTCTATTCATCAACAATATCTGTCTCATGATGGGCTTTTGGCGTGGGGGTTGTACTGGTTTGTTTGTGTTTGTGCTGAATCTGTGGTATGTTTGCTGTGTCCATGCAGGGCTTCACAGGGAACAGGCTGACCTCACTGTCCCTGGGCCAAGGCCAAGGCCCCATCGCCATGAACATGATCCAGACAGGCATCAAGGAGGGCACCTGGGTGGTCCTGCAGAACTGCCACCTGGCCACCTCCTGGATGTCCACATTAGAGCGCGTGTGTGAGGTTTGTGTGTGTGTGTTTATGTGTATGTGTGTGTGTGTGTGTGTGCGTGTGAGAAAAAGGTGGAGAGAGAGAGAGATAGAGTCTGTGGTGTTTGTGAGTGTGTGTGTGTGTGTGCTAGTGTGTGTGTGTGTGTGTGTGAACTTGGCTGGCCAAATGAAGAGGCGGACTTTTTCCTGGTGCCACAGTGTGAACAGAAGGCAGCTGAATGCAAAAAAGTTGACCAAAGCCCTCTGGCTAGCAGCTCTGCTGTCAGACATAGCCGTACACTAATAGCCTGCCAGTGGCCATTTCCTCTCCTGGAGAGGTGACTCTTAAGTACCGTGTGACCTCTGCCTTTCAGGAGCTAAACCCAGACACCACACACCCGGACTTCCGCCTGTGGCTGACCAGCTACCCCTCGCCCAACTTCCCTGTGGCCGTGCTCCAGAACGGGGTGAAGATGACCAATGAGGCTCCTAAGGGCCTGCGCTCCAACATTGCCCGCTCCTTCCTCATGGACCCTATATCTGACCCAGAGTTCTTTAACAGCAGCAGCAAGCCAGTAAGCCTTAAGGATGTTCCTCTGTGTGTGTGTGTGTGTGTGTGTGTGTGTGTGTGTGAGTGAATCATTGGCTTTTCAGTTCCAGAGTAGAAGTGATGGGTTTCTCAGCTTATTCTAACTGCAGAGCAGTGCATACTTATTATACAGTCTGTGCTATTTGTATCTGTCAGCATATGTGCACCTTGAGGTTGAAATCATTTTGAAAAAGTTAATTGTGATACAAAATGTGGAATTAATCATTTTAATTATGAATGGATATTTTGTTTGTAACTCAGAAATTTGATAAATTGCTCTTAGAAAAACAGCAGTTTAAAACCTTTAGAATGAGCGTGTCTTCTACAAATGATTGAGGAAATATCCCCTAGTGCCTCTCCTTGTAAGCCAGTGTGTGTGTGTGTGCGTATGTGTGTGTGTGTGTGTGTGTGTGCCAGGACTGCCCAGCAAAATGTGTATGTGGTTGTGTGTTGTTGTAGGGCGTGTTCAAGAAGCTGCTGTATGGCCTGTGCTTCTTCCACGCACTGACCCAGGAGAGGAGGAAGTTTGGTCCCCTGGGCTGGAACATCCCTTACGAGTTCAACGAGACCGACCTCCGCATCTCAGTGCAACAGCTACACATGTTCCTGGACCAGTACGAAGTAAGAGCCTCTCTCTCTCTCTCTCTCGCTCTCTCTCTCTCGCTTTCTTGCTCTCACACACGCATCCTCTCTCGCTCTCGCACGCGCTCCCTGCTGTGCTTTTCTTAGTCTTTCTCACACTCACCTACGCAACTCACAAACACACACGGCGAAAGCATACAATTAAACCAAAATAAAGCGGAACGCTAGTACACATACGCTGCTGAATAGGGCCTATAAGAAAAAAGAACGTTCCTACCCACACACACGCACGCTCACACTCACACTGATCTGACAGTGCTCTTTGCCGCTACCACAAGCAGACGCCAACTTGCCCTCTAATAAGGTGGTGGTTGGCGTGCGCAGGGAAAAAAATTAGTCATTTTCATCTACGCCAGCTCATCTGCCTGGCTGACACTGGCACAAAGACAAGTTGCTCTGCATGCATCCGTGCGCACACTCTTTTCAACGCTGTTTTAAAAAGGACTCTTGACATTTTCCCCAACTTCTGAGAGCGCTCCTCGGCTGTTCCGTCTCCTCCTTGTCTTTTCAAAAGCAAAGGGGGTGGGTGGGGGGAGGGGGGTTGGGGGGCATACATTTCTGATCAAGGGCCCCTGCGCTCTGAATGCGCTGACATTTCCCACACAGAGAGCCCACTCTCATGCACACACACACGCGCACACACACACACACACACACACACACTCCCCCTCCCGATGGTTTGTTGGCGCTCAGCATTAGCAAGGGAAATTTCCACAGGAAATGCCACCATCAGGCGGGTCCACCTGTCCACCTTTTCATTTTCTCCCACCAACCTCCACTACCACCCCCCCCCCCATGCCCCCCAAACTCCACCCTCCTCCCTCTGTCCCCTTCTTTCTCCCACAGCTGCTAAGCCACAGAAACATCCAGTCAAGGCTCCGCTGTACACTTACTAAAAACACACCAAATAAATAAAAGCCTCTATTTGTGAGCGGGGGTGGGTGAGGGGTGAAGCAGAAAGGTCTTCCTTCAAGCGACAGGCTCACAATGGAAGCACAAGAAAGGGAGCCATTACTGGCACGATATGGCCCGTCCCACGGCAGTAGCCTCGGCTCCCGGCGTCTTCTCAGGCCTCGCTTGAAGGGCAGTGGCATTTGCGAGTGTGTCCATTAGGGATGCATTAGACATGAAAGCCAGTTTGCATCAATCTGGTGAGAAAAGGAAGGAAGCAGCTTTTTCTCTCAGTACACCTGTGTTTACATTATTAAGGAATACGAGAGGTGCCACCATGCACTGAGGGCACTTTAGTTTTCTAAAGATGTTTGTTCTTGTTTACTTAATGTTGGAGCAGGCATTAACAAATTCAAATGACATTGCAGCAGGCTTTAGTGAGTGAAATGCTTCAGAAAAGTCAAGCACTCTACTTACTTAGAGGCATTTAATGTAGCACCCCACCGTGCCCCCTAAAACTCACAAGCACACACGCGCGCACACACACACACACATGGTTCTCATGTGCTGTCCTGTTGACCGCCCACACAGGAAGTGCCCTTTGCAGCCATCCTCTACATGACGGGCGAATGTAACTACGGCGGCCGTGTGACAGACGACTGGGACCGGCGCACACTGCGCACCATCCTCTCCATCTTTTACACGCCTGAGATCATCAAAGACCCCGACTACAAGTTTGACCCCAGCGGTCTCTACTACTCGCCCCCTGAGGGTGATGTAAGCCACACAGAATGGACCACACATTAACTAATTGACAAAACAAACTGGTGCTGGTGTTAACCAAATGATAAATGAAGGTTCTTGCTGAATTGTACAGTACTCTTCATGGCACTTCAGCCTATGTAAAGAAATCCATTAAAAGATAGCAGTGTTCAGTGGTCCCTTTCAGCAGGGCTTGCTATGAAGCCCTGCTGCTCGAAGAAGGGAAGAAAAGCACTTAATGTAGCACAATCCTTTCGCATGAATGACAAATTATTTAAAAGAGGAAATAAATATGATGGAATGGTGGGTAAAACGCAATGATTATCTCTGTCCGTCAGAGAAAGTGCATCTTATATAACGGCACTGTACTGAATTAGAATCACATACATGATAAATATGTACCGTTAGTCTTGGCCGTCTCCGCAGTTACCTCACTGCTATTTCGAAACGATCATGAAGTTTAAGTCAAATGCTGAGCTAGTTGAGGTTTTGCCAAGGCTGCCACTTAATTTATTTGTGAGTGCTTGGCTAATATATGCACAATTTTATTTGGCATTTTCTCTCCTCGAATCTTTTATTCATGAACATTCATTTGCATAGTCATTATTATAAATGTCAGCAATCTCAGCCATACAGTGTTTTAAGTGAATGTCATTACTTATGCGTTGTACTTCCAGGACATCTGGTGCCGCATTAAAATTGTTCATCCCCCCCTTGCTCTCTCTCTCTCTTTATCTCCCCCTCTCTCTCTCTCCTATTTCAGCATAATAGCTACATTGAGTACACCAAGTCCCTCCCACTCTATCCCTCGCCTGAGATCTTTGGCATGAACACCAATGCCGACATCACCAAGGACCAGGTGGAGACGCAGCTCCTTCTCGATAGCATCCTGCTCACCCAGGTACTTTGGCAGACATCAAATGCAGTTGTAGTCGTTTTTTGGCCATTATGCAGTGTGTCCCTTTGGCAGGCCTCAAAGCAGTCCCACACACATTAACACACACACAAACACACACACACACACACACACACACACACACACACACACATACACATACAGACACAGACTACACCATCATTAGGACTCGAAAAACAGTTGTGAAGTAGCAGCAAGCCCTCTTCAAAAGATGATGCCCAGAAACACTATTTTATGGCTGCGGAAGCAAGTGGAAATTCGCACAGTACCCTGTAAACAAACAGCAGCCATAAACCCAGTGCAAAACTCCTATCTAAGCCCAGCACCCTTCCAAAAACATCCAAGAGCCAACATATGTTGAGCTTCCCATGAGTTCACACATGCAGCATGCAAAGAACCCACATTTTTGCCTAATGGAAAAAGCTCTTCCATTCTAACCACAGTCGGTTGCCCAAACAATCCCAGTGCCTTGTCGCTTAATCTGAATTATTATACAACTGCCATTTTTTGCTGTCTGTTCACCAATAGCCTGGTGGATTATAGATATGAAACATGTTAGATCCCATAAGCTAAACAGATATCAGCACACTGCCATATTTGGGAGTGTAGAGCAAGCCTCAGTTGGGCCAGCTGTGTGCTCTTAGCACTCGCTGGCGTGTCTTCGCTAACTCTAAAAAAAAAAAAAACTTATCTCTTGTTGACATTCCTCCAAAACTATCAGAGCACTGCAGTTGGCACATGGTTCAGGTGTCAAACTGTCAAAAAAAATGGATCCCTCATTAGGATTTTCTCACCATATCTCAACCCAGCACATTCTACACAGCCATGGCTCCCTGTAGTGGAAATCCAAATATATTTTATCCCTGAATATTTCAATATTTCATTACCTTTTGAATATTTACGATGAAACATTAATTACCTTTTTATGGGGGTGGGGGGTGTTTAATATTTCATCTCTAAAATGTTTGTGTAAAGTTCTGAAATCAACATCTCAGAGTAAATCACCCCCTTGTCCCACAGAACTGGGAATGTTTTTGCTTTTGACAGTGTGTATGCATGTGTGCTTGTGTGTGTTGACTGCTGGAGAGGGATCTGTGATCAGGCCTGCTGCTGCTGCTGTGCGTTTCAAGTGGAGCCAAGTTAGCACACTGTGCTGAAGTACACAGCTGCCAGCATAGCACTGTGTTGCTATCAACAGCAAAAAGACAAAAGTGTTTGAAAGCATACACAGTTAGCTCAATGTGAGGCATAGTTTGGCCTTTGAGGAGAGTTGGAGTGCTGTTGCAGGCTCACAAAGCAGATACACAGAGAAAATGGCGAGATTGTTTCTAATAGAGAACGCAGAATTAATATATATTTTTGAAGATGTGGAAAATGATGAGTTACCAAAGGAACCGATAGGGCATTGTTTTATGTAATTAATCGAAGCCAGTGTTGATCTATCTGTGTCTGTATGTCTGTCCGTCTATCTATCTATCCATCTGTACAGTCATTAAAGAAGAGAATAATTTTCATTTTCTATCTGCTGCTATGCATAAAAGATCTGTAAAATGAATCGCTAGTGGATTAGTGGATTAGTAATGTAATATTAGTAGCATGCCAACACATTTGTTATACCACATACATCTTTACTAAGTTAAATATCTTTTATAATGTCATGTTATAAATGTCATTTATCCCAACTCGTCCCTTGTGCCCAATTCATTTATTTGAACTATAAACTCTCCTATAGGCTAATGTAGATCTAGCCATCTCCATTGGCCGCATCCACTTGTATGTCCTAAAAATGGCCAAACAACTGTTTGTTATTCTTGCAGCAGCTGCACAGGAATTTATAGATTCTGGTTTTTAATTACAGCCAGGGGAGAATTACATCAGTGACAAGAAGCTTAAACAGATGAAGATGTGATGAGAGTGCCGTTAGTGGGATGAGAATGTGTTATGGTAGCTCATTGAGGAAACTAAAAATAGGGTATTAATGGCTGAGATGTAATGTAATGGCCTTTGTTCTGTGTGCACATTGCTGACAGTTCACTTAATGTATAACTTCTTTGACCATTTTCCTGGCTAACCATGTCAATTTTGTCCTGTGTGTGTGTGTGTATGTGTTTCTCAGGGAACATTAACAGTAAGTGCACCATTTGAGGGCGAGTTACTGTAAGTGTAAGTGCATCCCAGTGTCTAGGGCTGAGATATCTCTGGTTCACAGTAAGTACTTTCAGGAGCGTAAGTCTAGATTAGGGCCTGAGAGGGTCAAATCTCAGCAGAACCATTAAAACAAGAAGGCTACTTGACAAAGCAATTGTCTTTTTGTTGAAATACTCACTCTGTTTGGATGACAAGCTAGTAGATGTGTTTGTGTTTCTCTCGTGTCTCTTTTGGAGTTTCTATTTTCAAGGCTGTTGTCTCAACGTCCCAGCTAATGTTTAAGTACCATGTATCCTGTATGTGCCCCTCAAATGAAATGTTGCTAATTGTCACATAGCTTAAACAGCATATGAGCACAATTCGCACCATGGAAATACTGTACACCAAGAAGAACATCTCCATATCTCTCAGTCACGTTCGTCTGGCGGAGGAGACGCCAAGTCTTCGGACGACATGGTGTATGAGGTGGCAGCGGACATTCTGAGCAAGCTGCCATCTGACTTCGACATAGAGGCGGCCATGCGCAAGTTCCCCACCAGCTACAACCAGAGTATGAACACGGTGCTGGTGCAAGAGATGGGCCGCTTCAACAAGCTGCTCTCGACCATCCGTGACTCCTGCATCAACATCCAGAAGGCCATCAAGGTAAGCAGCACTCCCAGGCTGCAGTACAGCCACACCCAGTGGTATGGGTGTTTGTTATTGCTTTTAAACGCATGAGAGGACAGAACGTTTGATGGGCATAGGCTATTGTGATAGGTTATTTGGAATAGGCTCCTTACCCAAACAATGGCTTTCCTTATAAGCTCTGTAGGGGAGGTGTTCACACCCTTAAAACAAATGTTCCACAGTGTGACCAGCTCCTTAGTATAATACTTTCCAGATATAGAGAAAGACTCTGTAAATATTGACATTAAATATCCCCTGTAGTTACGGTCTCTGTAGGTGCAGGTGGCTGCACAGCAGTTCATGGATTTAGACTACTTTTTGTTTTGAGAAACCTCAAAAATCCATATATGATTCATATGTGCCATATATGATTCTCCACATAGAAAAGGGACTATATGAATTGTATACAGCTGCTGAGTTTCAGTGTCCTCTCTTAGACCCAAGCCCTGAGCCCTCACAGACTTAACTAACTCATGCTGTAAAGTGAATGAGTTTGCAAGGCTGTGAGTACTCACCTTGTTGTTTGCATGATTGGGACACCACCTTTGACAAATCGTTTAATTTACAACAATAAAGTCACATTGCAAACACTTTTCTGTTTCATAGTTATTGTTTACAGCTGCTTATTTGACGTTTCCATGCTTCCTCAGTGTTTACGTGTGTTTACGTAACCACACTACGAACTGTGGTTAATGGGCTCTGTGCACAGCAGACATAATGTCCCAGAAGGACTTTCTTTCCGGATGGTCACTCTTTTCGTCTATTTTTGCGAAGTATAGTAGGCTAGATTGATATTAGGCATAAGTATTAGTTGTATAGTGTAGTTAGTATACTAGTTTACTATCCAGAGTAAGAAAAAAGTTATAAAAAAAGTGAAAAAGTCCACCAAGCAAGTACCACTCCTCTCCGGCTGGGGCAAAGCAGAACAATGTTTTGCGTTGCTTAAAGCCCCGTGTCCCCTGCTGTGCCACTTCCCCCGCTGCTTTGCTCGGCTCAGCGTGCCTCGGTTGACTGACAGGCACAATCCCACCCGGGCTCCTACGCCACTCCATTAGCAGGCGCTGGGTTGGGGGCCTCCTGCTGTGGCGTGATCAGAGAGGGGCGGCTTTGCCTCTCCTCCACCCTCCGCAGCCTCCTCCATCCCTCCATCCCCCAACCCAAGTGAGCACCCTAATCCACTAATCTGGTGTGAATTAAGACCAGGGGGCAGCTCGTCTTTCTCTTTTCTTCCTTTCTTTCTGTTTTTCTTTTTCTCTTTCTCCCCTCTCTCTCTCTCTGATCTGGAGCCTCGGGAGAGATAAAATGGGTGTCTCCCTCTAATCTCTCTCTCCATTGCTCCTTCTTCTCTTCTGTTCCTTAAACATCATGACTTCTCACATTTGAGGCCCCACTCTTCACTGCCGACTTATAAGCGTTGGGTCTGAAAAGCCTAGAGGAGAGTGATAAGAAATTCAACAAAGGGAATGCACGTCTCACCAGAGTATATCTGACAAGAAAAGAAAAGAAAAAAAGCTCAGTATTAAATACGTGGAGGTATTTCAGTGGGTCTCTGGGCTTACTGATGTGTGCATGCTTGTGTGTGTGCGTGTGTGTTGCAGGGCCTGGTGGTGATGTCGGCCGAGCTGGAGGAGGTGGTGAATAGCATCCTCACAGGTAAAATCCCTGGGATGTGGATGAAGAAGTCTTACCCCAGCCTTAAACCCTTGGGAGGCTACGTCAATGACTTCTTGGAGAGACTCAAATTTCTGCAGGTAAAGGAAAAAAGAGCTGGTAGTTCAAACTTTTGGGATAAAGTACTCTCGCATCTTGGGAGTGAGTGTAAGTCTGTGTGTGTGTGTGTGTGTGTGTGTATGTGTGTGTGAGTGTGTGTGTGTGTGTGTGCATGCGTGTGTATCTGTATTTCTCAGGGAATATTAACAGTAAGTGCACCACATGAGTGACTAAGCATCCCAATCCCAAGTGCATCCCAATGTCTAGAGCACGCAACATCCAGTGCCATGTACAAGTTCAAGTTCAAATTGGCTGATTCAAATTGGCCTTTGAGAGTCTTCAAGGCTTTTGAAAATGGCCTTTTTTGGCTAAAGCAAGGCTCTGGAAGGAGACTGCCATTCCATGGGAAAACAATGTTGTGAGAGACTGGCCATTTGAATGCAAAAAAACATTCCAGCATGACTACGGCCAATAATGCTATATAGTGTTTCACATTTGCCCATTCGGTTATCAGAACCCGAGCCCCTGAATCAGACCATAAAACCTGTAACAGTATGTGCATGAATCGCGGGAACTCACATGCTCAGCAATTGCACCCATTGGTATTCAACATGTGATACACATCAGCCCAGTATTACAGTATAACTGTAATCCCAGCAAATATTCTGTGGCCACAGGGTTTTAATACGGTTTTGACCAATCAATTGCATTTAAATCCATGTGAAAAAGTCTGAAAAAGTGGCTAGGCTAGCTGCAGCAATTAATTAATAGTGTTTATCAGCATAGGGTATACAGAGGGTACACACACACACACACATACACACACACGGTTTCCACTTGGGTGTGAGCATGTTAGTCAATGTCTTTGGCAGGACTGGTATGATTATGGCACACCGGCGGTGTTCTGGATGTCTGGCTTCTTCTTCACCCAAGCCTTCCTGACGGGCGGCCAACAGAACTACGCCCGCAAACACACCACTCCCATCGACCTGCTGGGCTTTGACTACGAGGTCATGGACGACAAGGAGTACAAGAGGCCTCCAGAGGACGGTGAGAGGTGGAGAGGGAGAGACAGAGACAGAGAGAGAGGGGAGGGGAGGGGAAGGAAAAGGTTATGCGATGTAGACAGAAAAGTATCAAGTAATTCATGCAATACAAAGTAGCTGAGGCACTAAGGAAATGAAGAACTGAGTGTGTAATTTAGAGAGGGAGAGAAATAGAGTGACAAAAAAGAGCAAGATGAAAAAAGATGCACAGAGAGAGGGAGAAAGAGAGAGAGAGAGCACTAGAGAGAAATCTGTGCATCAACCCCTGACCGTGCCCCCAGACAATCAATCAGACGGTGGCATTAGAGACTGGCGCTGGAGCAGAATCCCGCTGGCCTCTCATCAGCCGCTGATGAGCTGCTGGCAGGCAGGGGGCAGCCTCCTCGCCAGCCTCTCTAGCCCCAGCACCCCCGCACCCACCGCCACAACCCTCCGCGCCGCCCCACACTGCACGACACTAGACACACACACACACACACACACACACACAGATAGAGTGGCTCAGCAGAGAGACAGCGAGTGCGGGGTGTGTGGATTTTATGTGCAAGACAGGATTGGCATTTCTCTCCCTCTCTCTCTCTTTCTCTTTGTGTGTATATGTGTGTGTTTGTGTGTGTGTGTGTGCTTGTGACAGAGCGGAGGGAATTGGAAAAAAAGACAGTTGATTGGTAGTTGGATGGTAGGATGATTGGGTACATGAGAGTATTTGACTGAATAAGCTCAGGAAAAAAGCTGCCTGGCAGTTGATGTGCGTGTGTGTATGTGTGTAAAAGTATAAAGTGGAAAGATGAGCCACTATGCTGGTGAAATATCTAATAGGTATGTGTTTGTGTGTGGCTGTGCGAACATTTACATCTTTCTCAGGTGTTTACATTCGGGGACTGTTTCTGGACGGGGCTCGCTGGGACCGTAAAACAAAGCTCTTGGCAGAGTCCTACCCTAAAGTGCTTCATGATACCATGCCTGTGGTTAGTACACACACGCCCGCGCACACACACACACACACACACACACACACACACACACACACACACAGTCCATTACCCTGTTTGAGAAGACAAAACAAAAACAATTGAATGATGATTAATGCTGAGAGCATGACTTGTATTTATCAACAAATTGCTGTGAAACGCAATGTCACAACAGTGTCTGCAAGCTTGGGCAACCATATTCACATATAAAAAATATCCACAGAATGCAACAAAATCTAAGATGACTGCTGGATGACTAACTCTGTGGTCATGGACTGTACAGTCCCTACAGGAATTGTTACTGAACTCCAACTAATTGTTGCACAGTAGACCGTCTCTGTGGAACATATTAAGGGTGTTGCACAGAGTTACATGCAATTGTCTGTCTAAAGACAGCCTGTCATCAGCCTGCCACCCTTGTGAAGAGGAGAGGAGCCCCGTCTTGAAATGCCATTGTCACACCGCTCTGTGGGGACCGATGGCTCAGCCCCTTCAAGTACCATAGATTTTATTTCGACGAACGTGATGTGAACGTGATGTGAACGTGATTTTCCTCACCTGCGCTACACGTTTCACCACACCTTCTTCAAGCTCCAGACTACATGCAGGGGGAAAAACAGCTGATGTCCCACTAAATGTTTGTGTCTGCTTTCATTAGACAAACGTGGTTTCATCTGCGTACAATGCCTGGAAAACCCCTGAAGGCAATCCACACAACAACAACAACACACACACACATGCATACACACCAACACACACACACACAGGCCAATAAAAACCACATCGATGCTCCGCAACCAAGAGGCTGATCATGTGGAAGGCTTCCCCTGTTCAAAGTGTTGTCTCAAGGCCTTTTTTTTCCTTTCCTTGCATTTTTGTTTTATATTTCTCCTGTCTTGGCAGCACAAGCTTTTTTTTCTCTTCTTCTCCTTCTTCGACAACACAACGGCAATGAGAAGAGAAAACAGTTGTTGTTTTTGTGCCTCATCTCCTCCGGTTTATCAGACCCTTCTAATTACTGTTTCTCGTGCCGCATGAATTGTGCATTAGATACTGAGATACATGAGATATTGAAATAGATTGCCTTTGGCAGATTTATATGAAAGCCGCAGACAAAATATAACTGATTGCTTCGGCTCTGCACCCCAGTCTTACAGTACATGCGAGGACTATGAATTATGCAGAATCCATCTTTAATATTCCGACATTTCAGAGCGACTTATTACCAAAATCCATTTTTGACAAGAGCAGAACTTAATTAAAATTGTGTTTATGATTTTGCGAGAAGAACATAACACAACTTTGAAATGCAAATTCCTCGCCCTGCTCACTGTTATTACATTTCAGCAGGATGGGACATGTCTCACGCTGAAAACTCTGCAGCTATTGATCTAAACTGGGAAATCAAGTGTAATGAAAGTGTGTGTGTGTGCGGTCTTTTTTTTCTGACTCGTACACACATAATGGCCCCTGAGGGGTTTTGCCCTGGTGCTGTGTGGTCCATTCGCTCACCCATCATTTCCTGAAGGAACCCATTACTCATCTTCTGTGCTGAAAAGTCTGCATCCTCTTCTTTTTGATTATCCCCTCCTATCTCTGACTCACCCCACTTTATTTCCTTCACTATGATACCTGTAGCATTACCTGTCAAAAAGAAAGGTATGGAAAGGTTTGAGGTGTATGAAGAAATGTGTTTGCAGCTTGCCAATGTATTTCCTGTCCTCTGGTACTGTCTCATGTATGCATCCACCCTTCCCCCCACATCTCGGTCACACCCACAGATGTGGCTCAAGCCCATGAAGAAGACGGAGATCCCCGAGCGCATGAGCTACCTGGCGCCCGTCTACAAGACCAGCGAGCGCCGTGGCACGCTCTCCACCACCGGACACTCTACCAACTACGTCATCGCCGTGGCGCTGAATACGGACGTGCCTGCCAATCACTGGGTCTGCCGCGGGGTGGCGCTGCTGTGCCAGCTCAGCTCCTAAGACCTCTCAACCCAACCACCTGCGGCAGCACACAATAACCAAGCCACATTTTTATATTAAAGTGCACCTATTTATGTCAAAGCTTCTGGTCGAGGTCTGTTTACCATTGGGCTGACTACTTACCTGGGATGTCTGCTTGAAAAATGTATATTATTTCTGTTGCCATTAGGCCAAACAGTTGTAAGCAGAATACAATACAAAAGAGCAAGCAGTCTAAGGTCCAACATGCAAACAAATCACACTTTTAAGGTTTTAAAGGGGTTTTTTAGGTAAGAACAAAGAAAAATGACCTAGAAATAGCAACAGAATATGAGGAAACAACCAAGGTTCTACCACATGAGCGTCAGGCTTAAGTATTACATACATTGCATGTAAAAGTAAATGTTGCGTACAAAACAAATTCAAAATGTAAAAAAAATCCATGAAAATGGCAAAGAGCACCTTTAGGTCAGAAAATGATCGTTTAACTTGTGCTCTTGCATTTCCCCCATACTGTACAATGTGTGGCATATGGACTGGGCCATACACATGCTCTTCCAGGAACTCAGTCACCCACATGATCATAAATGAGCAGAAGACTGCTGAACAAATAGCTCCCACTCCCTAACCATTTTTCACCACCCACTAAAAATGATGAGTATTCATTGGGAAGTAATGGTCAACATATTCTGAGATCTGAACATAATGACAATAAGACATGACCTGCTTGTTGCAAATCTTTATTTGCTCTTCTTAATGGGGAGGTGCACAGACAATCAGCAAGTATGGCGAATGCAGTAAATACATTTACACACCCAGGCTTGTAAACGCTTTACAAACGTAAAAGTAGACCAGACAGTGAGGGGCATACTTTGTCTTTTTAGTTTCATCTTTGTAAAGAGCTGAGGTAGTCTTTGGGAACAAAGCAAATTAAATTGCCACCCTTTCAATCCTCTAACATCTTCTCAGTGTTAAATTTGACCCAAGGACTTGACCTGTTCACAGCAACAGTTGCATGTAAGCATTCATAGTTTACACTTGTACTGGCTGTATTTATATGCTTTTGAGAAACACATGCCATCCGTCAGTGGGAACGACCTGTGAGTGTTGAAACAGGTATAATAAAAGAAGGGGACATTGGGCGTATAGCCTTTCTTATCTTCATAGGTGCCATTCGGATATGGGGTAGGGGTGATTATTACATATTTGAAGATAATGTTAGAACAACCACTGGCTCCCAAAGTATACCTCAGTGACTATACACATTTAAAATAAACTACAAATGACACAAAAATGTAACAGACAAACAACATATTCCAAAGACACAGTGTTTCTTTTATTTCATTTAATAAACAAACAAAAAAAGTAAAAAAAAAAAAAAAAAACATTTTGTCTGATCCATTTAAGCTCATGCCATTCATGCATGATTCTGATCCAATCAAGTACATCAGCGATGTGATCCACAGTGACTCACAGCCAAGACTAGGAGACAATGGATGTCACATGGTGACAGGATCAATGGAAATCACACTCATATGGTGCTCTTGTGTGCTACGCCCACAAAGCACTCGAGCAGCAAAGACAGCCAATGGAATGTTCAAAGCAGCCACTATAGAGCGCACAATTTCAACCCCACGGCCCTTTTTTTTTAATATATATATAATTTGGCACAGGCGAGGTGGTGTCTGTCACAAATACCCATAGTAATCAGGGAAAAGAAAAAAAATAACTAGAAAATGACAAACATTTTCATGGTAACAAAACATTGTCTAGAGAACATAATTTTGAACAGATACTCCATGGTTTGATTAAGAAAACAATGTGAATGAATCACTACAAGTGCAAATTAGGCTAGTAATCAATACCAAACAAACAAAAACTACACAACTTACAATAGACTCAATAATAGGAGGGTCCAGCCACGCACAAAGGCTTCAGATTGTCAACATAAATTTTGATAAATTTCACATTGAGACATGGTCTTGAATTTAGTCATCTCTAACATTGACTGCTGTTTAACACAACACAAAAGTAACATTTCAAAATGGCAGTTTTTAACATTAAAACTTATTTGATTTCCAAAAACATTTTTAGGTCCAGCAAAAAATGACTCGAACAAGGACAGTAACAAGGAGTCAGTGGCCAGTCACAATTAAAATCCAGTGTGCTACTAACTGCGGTCATGAATGAAAATCCACACTTCAAGTCCCCACTACTTTTCCTCTGATTGTTGAAGAATATGCATCATTGTGCAATTTGAACAAACTGACGCAAAACAACAGTGGGGAAGAAAGAAGGTAATGGAACACCCCCCCCCCCCCCTAAAAAAGTTACCTTTTATGTTCATAACCTTGCCTTGAAATGATATTTTGCATCTTTCACACAAGCAGTGACTACTTGGCCCACAGCTAGAAGTAAAGACTATGTATTTTTTTTCGTATTTTTAAAGAATATGCCTTTGAAAAGTAGCTCTGTGCATTACTGATATGCTCCACTAAACTACTGTCTTCAGAGCCTCTACCACAGTGCTATTCATCTAAGCGTTAACTCTTTCAACAAGCCTCCTTACCTAAACAGGAGCAAAAAAAAAAATGAACAAACAAAAAACTGTCCGGTGAAGTCTATGTTGCTTGTTTACTTGCTTGCCTTTGTTGCTTGGAGACTTGGACAACCACCAAATAAACAATCAAAGCAGTTGATGGGATAAGAAAAGAGAAAGTCTCTTCCTTTCATTATATTAATACTGAACAGGTGTGTTAAGACACAGACCTCTCCTGAACATACCTTCACATTATGATATTAAACGAGAAAGAGAAAGAAAAAAAATAAACAAAAAAGAGAAAGGAAAAAAAGAAACAAGGCAGTAGTACCATCACTGGCAAGTACTTAAGACTGAAGCTACACTGTGCCGCCTGAAACCTGCTGCCATTTTCCAAAAGCCTTGGTCATCACCAGTGGGTTCTAGCACGTTTGGATTGCCTCAAACGGATGAGCTGCCCAGTAATCTGTGCTTGGCACAAGAAAAGGAAGGACAATATTGAACATCACAAAATGAGACACACCAGGGCTAATCACAATGACTGGCCAATGATGCAGTACTACACACATACACACACAAGACAGACAGACTGACAAACGACAACACAGATGGTCACGGGTAGCTGCTGTGAAGACAAAGACTCCAGGTAATGGGGCTGGCAAATGGGATCTCTGGCCATGATGAGCTGCCTCCGAGCGGGAAGTCTTTCTCTGCCAGCATTGAGTGGCATTGCATCCTCAAGTCAAACCCATTCCCCTTGGCTTAGCGATGGGGATATATAGGCAGAGAGTAGTAGTAGGTGTTAGCAGGTGGCTTGACTGATCATGAAAGTTAACTGACACCTTTGCTTAGATGCAGATGTTTTGGTGAGCAGAGGAATGCTTCCCTTGGACAGAGGAGCAGCTGGCATGGGCTATAGTACCACCACTAGCAGTGTGTGTGACCTTATGAAATCTGCTTCATGACCTCCCCTCGAGTCACAGCGCATGCACCAACTGTTTGTCAGGTGAGGTGGGGTAAGGTGGGGGTCAGAGACAGATACAACAGGATTGAAGCGGGCGTGGGGGGGCGGGGGGAGATTGGTGAGCAAAATAAAAGATCGGTAAATTGTAAACAAATGTCCTCATGGTCAGTTACTACAAGCCACAGACACAGTTCTCAACCGAGACATGATGGGTGTGAATAAGAGCTGTTTGTACCATGCTTGCAGGACTGAAACTCCACATTTTGAAGCCACTTGAAGGTGAAGCCCATGTATTTGATGCTTTGTACCTGCCCCCCCGCCCCACCTCACCCCTCCTTCCCCACCCCTCACCCTGCTTCCCATCTTTACCCACCCCCACCCCTTAGCTCACCCTTCCCAACAACTTGTCACCCACCCCAACTTGTCCCGCTATCTAGAGGTCGAAATCAAACTTGATGCGATCCTCAAAGATAGCAATGAGCAGCATGATGGCGAACCCAGTGAGCATGCCCAGGTTCTGCAGGAGGAAGTGGCCAAGCTGGCAGCGCTTGTGTTCCTCGCTGTCCCCGTGGAGCATCTCAGGCAGCTGCAACACACAAGAGGACGCTTGATAACAACATACACAATATACACACAGTACAATAACAATATGCACACTGGTGCTATAGAAACACAAAGACAATAGCACAGGGGAGTGTTCCAAGTTCCCATGCTGTCAAAATTCTACTTCATGATTTGAATTACATTGTTGAAAGGCCTTAGGATCATGAGGCACTGACAATGATTACAAAAAAATTTACTGAGTTTAACTTTTAAGATAACATTTGCATGCATGGTGAAACATTTGTGCACTGATAACAAATCCTCCAGGGCTTACTTTCTTAAAATAACACCGTAGAACATCCATACGATCCTCAACCAAACAGGTGTTGCCCTGTGACTCATGCAAAAACAACCTCTGAGCTCTCAACTCACCATGTCCACTAAAGCCACATAGAGGAACATGCCAGCGGTGACGGCGAAGATCCAGCTGGTGACGTTGTGTGTGTATTGGCCGACTGCCGTGCCAATCAGCATGCCCACGTACGCCATGAGGGCTGAGAGGACGTTATACACAATGGCCTGTTTCACAGACATCCCTGCTTTTAGCAGGACCGCAAAGTCACCTGCAACAACAAAGGAACCAAAAGAGCAAGCCGATAAACCAGCTTGATATGAAAACAAATATGAAAGGGTGCTTCAGGCAAGAGCACTAGACTACAGGATCTTGAGTTACAGGATCTGAAGATAACTTATGTAAATATATTTTGCGTGTCAGACAATGAGTGTGTGTGTGTGTGTATATATATATATACATACACACACACACACACACACACACATATATATATATTATCTGTGTGTGCGTGTGTATACAAAATATGTAGAAAAAAGCCTTTACTCTTCTTTTTTCTTTTCTCCACCCCTTCTTGTTAATAATGAGGGCACATTATCAGGCTACCCTCTCATCAATCACTCGGAGGGTGCAGGCTAGACACCACCCTTTTAATTACACTCTGTCTCTCGAGCGCTTGCAGTGGCTTCCCTTTTCTACCCCGAGTCCCACTCCCATTCAGTGTCGCCGAGCACAATTAACATGCCCGTCAACGGCAATTAGCCGCGCCACGGGGTGGTAAAGAAGCTCCATCATGGCGGCCGCCCCGCGGCTGCCGCTGTGCAGAGAGCGCTCTGTTGTCGTGCCGTTGAGAGATGCGTCTGTCAGGTGCCAGAGGCACACAGCTGCAGGGCTCCCATGGGGCCGAGCAAATTTAGCCACTACATCTTCACTTCCTGGAAGTGTGTGCAGACGACTTTTTGCACTGTGGAACTTTTCTTGTTGTTGTGACTGTTATTTCTGTTACTGTTGATGTTGTTTACGTCTGGTCCCCCCCTTTAAGTCATATTGGTTTGTCTGGTGCTTTAACTGTCTGACGTCTGGCTCTTGAGTACACTTTTTCTCTCTCTCTTTTTCTCTCCCACCAGGAATGTTTTACACTGGTAAATTTCAGCTTGCTGAAAAGCTTCAGGAGGCCCTGCAATGATAAATGGCAAGCTCTTTCCTTTGTGAAGGCTTGTCTGATGGGAGCCTGCTGATCAATAAGTTATTTTGCTCTGCACCTGGAGAAGAAAAGCTGCTCTCCCCTTAAAATAAACGAGATAAAACCATCTTGTAACAGCAGACTGAATAGCAGCGAGCTTCTCACTGAATGCCCAAAAGTCTGTTTCATCAAATGAATGTTTATAAATTGCTTGAAAAAAACTGCTTCAAAAGATAATTTGATTAATTGTTTAGTTAAATGCAAAAATAGGCACCCAAGACGCACAAACCCAAATGGCAAGTTTAACATACCCAGTTCATGAGGCAGTTCATGGCAGAATACGGCAACAGATGTACTGATACCTCCTGTGATGTTAGCACTGAAGGCAGCACCTGAAAGGAAAAGATATGACTGTTAGCACTGTTAGCATTACAGTTTAGCACTAAAGATGCTAATGCCTGAGTCACTCTGTATAGTAGGATTTAACACAAGCTAACCTATAGCAAGCCCATCACTGAAGTTGTGCATTCCATCCCCCATGATGACCATCCAGGCGATGCTGGCTATGCCAGCGTCCTTCATCTCCTGGTCAGAGTGGCAGTGCCCGTGAGAATGCCCGTGGCCGTGTGAGTGGCCATGCCCGTGCTTCTTCGCCTTAGCTTTCCTGCCATTCTCCTTGGCCTGGTGGTCTCCCGCCTCCAGCTGGCCCTGATGGCCGTCGGAAAGGGCCAGTGGGGTCAGGCATGGGGAGTCCGGCAGCTGGTCGGATGGCTGTGTGTCGTTGGCACCCACTTCGTCAGGCAAGGCGGTGCCCTCTGCCCCTGCAGAAGAGAGAGAAAGTGAGCATACTGACAGACAGACGGCAACTGATGGCACTCCCTAAATATTTACAGCACAATCCCGTTCATTCTTTCACTTAAAGTCAAGTAGGGTAAATCACTAGGCAATGTCAACGTAACTAGAGCCATCTTCATTTCACTATGTCCAAATGGCCAAATGAGGATGACACAAAATGGGCACAACAATACATGTCATGTTTTGTCATGTTTTGTCATGTTTTAATGTAAAAGAGTGAGTTAGCATATAGTGTCTTAATGTCATTGTTGTAAGGTGTAGCTAGCATACAGTGTCTTACTGTCATTGTTGTGATGTGTATCTAGCATAAAGTGTTTTAATGTTGATACCATGAGAGGTAGCTAGCATGTGTTTTAATGTTAATGTTATGTAAGTATATAGCATATACTGTGTTAATGACGATGTTGTGAGGGAGAGCTAACATATACTGTTTTAAAGTCAATATTATGAGAGGTAGCTAGCATCCTGTGTTAATGTCGATGTTATGAGGGGGAGGTGTTATATAGCATTTTAGTGTCAAGACCCAGAAAAGGTCTTTTCACTTTGGAGGAGGCAAGCAGGCAGTGAATGGGAGTGTTGCTACAGTACATGACAGAAACAGCTGCTTCACCCTCTGTAAGTGGCTTCAGGTGCATCCACTCAGCGTCTGAACGCCGGTTCAGCTTGTGGTCTGACAGCTTCCTGCCGATCTTTGCCTCTTCGCCCCTCTTCTTCCTCCGACACAGGCTGCCCTGTAAGCAGCAGCAAGACACAGGTGCTTTAGACAAGTGGTAGAGCCCCCTATCCTTCCTTTCTCGCCGACACACTTCTGTGGTTTTCTATTTTTATAATTCAGTAGGCAGCTAATACATCAGCCTAGACTTATTTAACGTTTTTGGACTTGTGGTGCTTGTATCTATGGTCCATAATGTCCAGTTGTCTGAGAGCCTGTTTCTGTGCCTTCCCTCAACCACCCCACGCCCCCCAGTCATTTAACCCATGCAAGGCTGCTAGTCCTAATCCACTGTATAAGGCCTCACCCCCTGGTCTTTGTAGTGCTTAAACATTCCGAGGCAGTGTTCAATGATGAACAGGAGGTAGATCCCACCCAGTGCCGTCAGGCTCTTCCAAACCGCATCAAACTCCTCCAGCAGGCCCACATCCTCAGTCGTGTGCTTCCCATGGCCGTGGTCGTGGTCATGAGTCCCCTGAGACTAATGGTCACAAAAGACAGCGTTATGACACTCCACCATAAGATGACTGGCAATAGCGTGTGTGTGTGTGACTAAGCAGAAATGTTGAGGATTTGTGGAATTGACAATCCCCTCCCATGAAAAGTAATACTACAGCTGGTTAAGCAGTGTGGTAACTATTTTGGCAACAGGTTTCGTGTTCCGTGAGTGAAGTGCACAAAGTCATTGTTGCTGGGATGGGCCTAACTTAATTCAATAAAATGACAGTTAATCAGAAGGTGTCAACGTGGTGTTTGTGCTGAGTGACTCATGATAAAAGTTTGGTGAGTTAAGGTGTGTGTGTGTGTGTGTGTGTGTGTGTGTGTGTGTGTGTGTGTGTGTGTGTGTGTGTGAGAGACGACTCACGTGGGGCAGCAGGTGGAGCAGGGCGTCGCCGCTCAGTGTGCCCACAGCCAACGCCACTAGGAAGGTGAGCAGGAACTTGAAGCAGGACTGGTTGAGGATAGGCACCAGCACCACGCCCAGCAGCGACAGCAAGCTGATGATGGTGATGGAGACAAAGCCCCACACCCACACCATGCCTGGGAGAGGGAGGGAGAGAGAGGGAAAGAGAAAGAGAGAGAGAGAGAGAGGAACCATAGACCTACTGATCACTGGGGGCCTCGACTATCTGGGCCATGACAACATGTTCAGCTTCAGCAGAAAGAGAAAACAATTTTTTGAGGATGTAGAAATATTTAATAATAACACTTGATACTTAAGCTGTATTACACAACCAGATGACTATATATATATATATAGTTTGTTATGCTGGTTGCCTATCCAGTCTACAGGTGTTACAGGTTACAGGTGATATGGAAATAAGGACTAATGAGTCTTTTAAATTTAAATAGGAGACGAATTGCAAAGTGTATGAAAAGCAAAGTTCTTGTGCATAGACAACAGCTATTGTGGAAACACTGAGCTGAGTCATCGATGTCTTCCTTTCACCGCCCTGCCCAGTCCTGCCCATTGTCTTGTTGAATAAACAAAATTATTTGGCCTAGTTTTTAAATTAGCTTTGGTTAGAACTTTTTTAGAAGCTTTTTACACTCAAATTAGAGCCCTATGACTTTGTTATTTGACACAGGAAACCCTGCTCTTGGTACATTACAGTTGGGCAAAATTATATGTAAGTGCCATTGGCATTAATACAAGCCAATGTATTAATGTATTTGAATCATGCAAGACATGCAATCCTGTATATAGCACTCACACACGTATAAACCTCATAGATGAAAAACTTTAGCAAAATCAATGCATTAACTTTGGTTAATAAT
Organism: Tenualosa thibaudeaui; assembly: GCA_027481765.1. Lineage (NCBI taxonomy): Eukaryota > Metazoa > Chordata > Actinopteri > Clupeiformes > Clupeidae > Tenualosa > Tenualosa thibaudeaui. The sequence continues at coordinate 3,138,443 of JAIFZK010000071.1, forward strand.
CAGGAAATTACAGCAAGACCATCATTAACTGAAAGTAAGTGTTTTTAGCTGTGTGAGTATCACACTGAACACTCCTTAAAGAGCACAATAGCCAGACAGCAAGACACACTGACAATGATGGTGTCAATCTTCAGTCACAGGCAATTCATTAAGGTCAAGAGCATTACCGGCCATAAATTAAAATAAAATGGAACTTCTTCCTGGCAATAGAATACTGCCTGTAATTATGAAGCCTGGCATCACATACTGGCAGCTCCTGTCAAATTACTCGGCCTACAGCCTTGCCAAGGTCCACATCCTGAATAATGTGCATTCAAGTGATTTTAATTACACTCTTCACTTTTATATTTTGGTACCATATTTGGAGTGTCCCATTTCTTTGTGACTCTGAGCCTCAAGTCTGTGTTTCCATCAAAAATGTTTGGACAAAGTGAACTAAGTGAAGTTATAACTGTACAAGTAGCATCGCTTTAAAATTTGGTGAAAGTGATCGTTTCCATGACCAGAAGGCTGTTTGTTGCCATATGGGAAAAATATATTGTTTCATTAGCTGAAAATGATGATTGTATCTTCACGCACAGTTCAAAAACAGGCCTTCACAGTTGGCATATCAAGACTGGGACCATTAAAGCTGGCATTGCCATTTTAAACAGCAAAGAAGAGGGGGCATTCCTAATGGGGGAAATACAATCAGAGAGGCCAGAAAGTCCACAAAGCACTCATTAACAGACTATTAGCCCCCGCAGACTAAAGACCTGCTGAGCAGCAGGGACAGAGAATCTTATCATTCTTCCACTCTTCAGCCAGAGCCTTCTGGACGGTCCATAGATTACAACAGGAAGGTACTGTGGCTAATTATTAATGTGGGGAGGTAAAGGCTCTTAAATGTGGTGTAATGGTTAGCATTCTCTCAACACCTTAACTACGAAAGTGGGGAAACTATGTTCAACAGGTGCTTATAAATAAGTTACTGATGCTGAAAGCAGTTTTTAAATATAAACCAATTGAATTAATTACATGGGTAATGAAGATAAAGACTGAAGTTTTGTTTTTTTTTTTGTCAGTGGTAAATCTATTAATTTATATATTTTTTAAAAATGTTGGCGTGAGTCTGAAAAGAAAAGCGCACCTTCATTCACACCCATGTATAAACTGCTTGTGGATGATTTATACTAAAGTACTCTATTTCCTAACCAATTTGCTTCATCAACTTCTGGGAAATGCTGCTTGGTCCCACACATAAACGGGTGTCCTGTTTGGTTCATAACACTCAAAGTCTCTGGCGTTTATGACTTAATTACCACTGGTTATGACTCTGAAAAGAACAGCTAGTCAAAAAGTCAAGGAGTGTGGTCTTTGGATGAATTGCCAAGAGAGAGAAGTAAAAACACTGTTATGGAAGGCAAGCCCCTTTGGCTGTGTCTGCACTGTTAGAACAACAAGACCTGTTTATATGCAGTTTGTGACCGTCATGTGTGGCAAGTACAAAATATCCAAGAAGTAATGATGTTTTAATTAGATTTGTCAGAACACCACAGTCCTTGGTAAATTGTTAACTACATTTTGGTGTACAAAGCCAATCACCACTAAGGCCTACTATGTTATGAAACTGTAAAATAATCTCTCTGTAGTTCCGGCATATTTCTCATAGTGCTGAGATCTATGCGAGTTGTAAAATGACTCCAGACTTTTGGACACTGTGGTTTTCTAACCTTTGTGTAGTGGTAACTGTTCTAATTCACAATGATTTCAAAACACATTGTTTAGATGCAGATGAACCACTGAATGCAGTCACTGGCTCACAACCAAGATATATTAAGCAATATTTTCACAGCAGACAAATCTCAAAATTCCCCAGGAATAAGAAAACTGTCAATACTGTGAATATGAAATTTAGGGGTGTAGTAAAACAAGGCATTTCAGGCCATAGTATTGGGCTTTCGTCAATTAAACAATTGTCCCAAATAATGGAGAAGAAAACCAATAGAATAGTAAACTATGACAATATGTTAGTGGCAACCCTCGCCACAGTTTACAGCAATCCCTGTATTGTATTGGGATGCTACTGTTCTCATGGACAAAGTATGGTGACAGATAGCATTGTATTCCAAAGTTCTCTGATATTCTCACATCTAACAATCATATTAGCAGAATGCTGCTCATCAAATATTGTGTATCTAAAGAAAGAGGTACCTGTCGAAGCGGACTGTTCATTTTCGATATCATGATCTAGGTAGTGTCGTATGCACAGGCGCCTGTCGATCTGGTAGAGCAGGGCTGGGCACAGGTAGGTGAACTGTTTGGGGGAGATGGTGGACTGCGGACTAAGCCCGTAATGGTTCAGCAGCTCAGTCAGGTTCAAGCACTGGGTGGGGATGGGATTAATGAAAAGGACAATTTGTTTAAAAACACGCAGAACATAAAGTCCTGTCCCAGAAAGACAGAGTAATACAAAACTAAATACATCATAACATGCAAGAGTAAGAGTAAGTTACATAAGCTGTATGAAACTAATTATGCTATAACTTTAGCAAAACAGGTCAGAAGTGTGGTACACAGTCATGTCATTTTTTAGTAATCCATGTGTGTGGAGGTAGCCCTAAACACTGCACACTTCAGAGACAAAACAATGTCTTATGTGTGAAGTGAAGTGGAGTGGAGTTGGATAAACTTCTCAGGCTCACCTCAGCATGATGCTGATGGGGATGCAGGTGATCGTCACTATGCTGCTCTGCAAGTGACGTTCCTGTGCCCTTATTAGGCACCTCTCTCTTCTCTTTCCGCGAGTGGCCGTGACTGTGGCCGTGGCCGTGGTCCTGGCCTGTCTCTGAAGGCGCTGCATCTGTGGTTGCTGGCCTGTTCCTGTTGCGCTGGCCCCTGCCTCTAGGAGGCTTCCTGGGCCTCTTGGCCCTGGTCACTGGGGCTTGGCTGGGAGCTTGCGTGGGGCCAGCCTCCAAGAGGCTTGGGTCTCCGATGTTAGAGCTAGAGTTCATTGTGGGCCTCTGTAGGGCCTGTGTGGGTTGGGCAGGGAGCTGCGTGGATCGGGGTGTCTGATCATCAGTGTTGTTGGCTGGGGGTTGCTGCTCATGGTTGTGGTTGTGAGGATGTTGGTGAGGATGCTTGTGATGGTGGTCATGGTGGTGGTGGGGCGGTGACTGTTCGTCATGGATGTGTTCACTGTGGTCATCCTGCTTCGGCACCTGGCTTAACTCGTTGCTGTCGGCCGTGTGGTTGCCAGCTGCCAGCTGGATGTGCTTGTGCTCATTGTCCTCGTCATGATCATGATCGTGATCATGGTCTTGTGCATTAACATGCTCACCGTCCTGATCATGGCCACGATTGTGATCATGATTGTGATGGTCCACTGGGCCACTGTCCACAGTGGGCCCAGCGCTGTTGGGATCACAGGGGTTAGTGCCCTGCATGGCCGTGGTGTGTACTCCCCCTGCCTCCACATGGTGGTGGTGGGAATGTGTGTTGTGGTGCCCACCGCCATGGCCATGAGAGTGGTGCTCATGGTCATGGTCGTGGTCGTGGCCGTGGTCTGAGGCCGTGTGCGAGTGATGCCCCTCCTGCACCTCCAGCAGGTCCAGGTGGGCAACGTGGTCGTGCTCGTCGTGCTTCAGACCCACCACCTTCACTTCTCCCAGGCCCAGACTCAGCAGCAGGTCCTGGAAGCCGCGGAAGCTGAGCCGGTCGTTCTCGCCGTAGTGGTAGAAAAGCTGTTGGATGTAGTAGAGCTGCTCCGTCTCCGCATCGCTAACACCACTGCTGCTGCTGCCGCCACCTCCACCACCCCCTGCTGCTGTGGGCTGCACCGATGGACCCACGTACGGCGCCTGAGATATCTGCAGGTCGCTGTGAACGCGATCGTGATCGTGCTCATGGTCGTGGCCGCTCCGACCGTGGCCGTGGCCCAGGTTGCCACCACCGTGCCCATGGTGGTGGTGCTCATCGCCGTGGCAATGGCTGCACTGGTTAAACAAGAAGGTGAGCACACAGAGGAAGCAGAATTTCGTGTGCGCATGGACCCTCATCTTCTCCTCACTTCGAGATGCCTTCATTTCACAAAGAAAGAAAGAAAAAGAAAAACACATTACACATTCACTGCTTACACTTCTTCAAAGTCACCAGCACAAACCACAAAGAAAGAACAGAAAGAGAGAAAAAAAAATCCTCTTATCTAATATTTAATCACATTAACAACAATGTGCCCTCATAGGCTTTCCATAACACATACCGCCAGTAGTATACAGTATAAAGTAGGTATGAAAAATGTTTTTCAGCCAGGAGCAGATGTAATTCCAGTCAAGTGATCTCCATGCGACTGTGTGGAGAAGCCTGGCACCCTCAGGGTAAGGGGTATTGGGGAAGGGGTCTCTGGGGCAGAGGAGTGCGTGCTGCTTCCCTTCCTTCGACACGAAGTGTAGCACATGGCCCACACAGCTGGCCTGAAAGGCCCCCAGGGTGAAAACGCAGACACGACCCCACGATGCTCATAAAATTACGCACAAGCTCCGGTCCGTGCCGCTAGTTGATCTACAGTGAACAGGGTGAAGCAGCGATCACATGAGGTAGCATTGTAGCACTTCCAAGTGAGGCTCAGCAAATCTTGAGACCCCATTAAGTGCTTTAAATTACAGAGGGGAGTTTAACGCCTTACAGTAAAGAGCCTTGAGATTAGGGAGCAGATTTCCGAGAGATCTGTAAAAACCACAAAACCCGTTCCTGAACCCCACAAAACACTGAAAAACCTTTAAGTGATTAACTAAACACTAATGGCAACGAATCAAAGTCTTATGCCTATAAGCCTCATTCAGACAAGGCATCTTCATTGACTGCAGTCACGTACTTCACCCTGAATCACCTAAAGTGTGTGTGTGTGTGTGTGTGTGTGTGTGTTACACCTTTTGGCATTGCAGAAGCAGTATAATTTTAAAACATGAGCAAATGTTACTGGGCATAAGCTACATTTGTCACCAAATGTCTGGCGTTAGCTAGACGGGGACCACAGCATTCTTGTACACTAAAAGGTCTGAACATGAGCTACCGGCTACACCATAGAGAACAAACCTGCGAATTTCCCACCAACTAGGCAAACAGGTGAATGTACATATATTGCATTAAACAAACACAACCATACTGCCCATGACCCTCCATCTTCTCATGTCTTTTACATTGGAAAAATAGCTGACTGAAGGGAAAATGTAACAACAAAAAAACTGTGTGCACAGGCTGGTTTCGGTGGGCATGGGATTCCTGAGCTCTCCTAAAGCTAAAGTCAAGCTGAAGTTAATTCTGCACAAAGCTAAAATCAAAGAAATCTCTCAGGGGAAAACAATAGCTCAAACAAAGCCCTGATAAATTATCCTGGCGGGACATTTGAACAATTCACCAGTATGCTCTGGGAGTCCACACAATCGAACCACAGTCTCCTGTGGCAATGGATACGACAAATAGAGCAAATTATGACCAGACAATAAATTAAATAAATAAACTGAAACATTCTGTGAAAAATGTACACACACAAAGAGCAAAACAAAATCAAAATGTATCAGGCTTAAAACACACAAGAGAGAGGCATGAGTGATTCGTATTTTCTCCTATTTGTTGTCCCCAAAATGCTTTAAAGATCAGATCAGATCATCATGAATTTTCAATTGCCCTTAAAGTATACATTCTACATGTCCGAATATCTGTAAACTGTAAACCTTGGTTCCGCACTGAAATTGAGCCATTAAGGGTTAATAAGCCTCTAAGCCAGGCGTTAATATCTTATTTTTCTCCTTTCTGATTAAGAGGCTGAAGCTAATTAATTAGCCAGGTGTAGAATATGCACACCTATGGTAGGGCTTAATCAGGTAATTCCACTGCAATATCCCATCGTTCTAACAGCTTGCAAAGTCCCATAATTCAAAATCAAAACAGGTCATTAAAGGAGCACTTAGTACACGTGCCATCTAAATCTAATCTCCAAATGAATACATTTCTGAGTGGTAGTTTCATGACGAAGCAGAAATGGTCAATGTAGTCACAATACTACAGGTGTTTTATGTTCCAGTGGCACTTTAAGATTTGTTATGGTTCTTAACAGAATAGGGACTTACAACATCCAGGACAATCAAACAGCACGCTAACTTGGGATCTTGACTAAACTCAAGACAAGTCAGATTATTTATAACTATAGGCTCTGCTCTACCCGATACTGAACTAAAATGTAAACATAAACATTTAAAAGCAGAATCAATGCAACAAACATATCCTCAAGACATCGCTATGAGCTTTACTTCCCATTAGCATAGACACATGCATAAATACCAAGTGTCCTCACACTTCTATACAATCACTCTCCTTGGACCAATAACAGAAGCTTCAGACACAGACATTGTCAAACCAATTTATCACAGTTCACCCTGGCAATATTGCTACTTAAGAAAAAAAGACAAAAAACACAGCAACACCACAGTGAGACAACAAAAGCAGCCGAGACTCCATGCTCTGTGATTAAATCAGTGCAACCTTTCCAGCATGGTGCTGAGCCCACCAACCCCAGCGTGGAGTACTTACACCTCACTTGTGCAGCAGTCCGTCCCTGAGAGTGTGTGAAAATTGAATTAAACAGCTGTCTCTGCGTGCGTGCGTGTGTGTGTGTGTGTGTGAGTGAGTGAGCATAAGTGAGTGAGTGTGTGTAACGATGGCCAAGGTTTTGGTTTCAAACATTAACGTGATTACAACCCTTCTTCAGAGCTCCCCGACAACACACACTGTTTATAAACATGAGAGCACGCTGACCTCTGAACCTTTAAGGCAAAGATAGGACCGGCAAGACCGGAACCTATTTTAAGATCCATGCTTCTGACAAACAAGCTCCAGTATAGTTCTTCAACGAGCTCTTTGTTGCTCATATGACATTTTCCAGGAGCTGTCTTGTGAAAGACTTTCAGAGGGGGGCAAAGCAAATCATGTGTTAGGAAAACTATCATGCGGCAATACTAAAAGGTTTGGCTCCCATTGACGGTGAGAAGGGAAGATGTGTCTAGAATGCACAGGAAAGCAAAACACCAAACAGCTGACTTGTCCAATGTGGTCTTGTTTTGAGCCACCACTGAAGCTGATGTGTAAGCTCTAAGTTCACCAACATCACTAAAGGACAACACCTGAATCCTAAAGCATAACACTGACTGCATGCAATGGCACCATTTTAGGATTGACTATTGTTCTAATTTGATCAATTCCGACTCCCATTTTTTATTCTGGTCAACTGCTTCTGGTACCTATCAGTCTCTTATTTCAACTCCACAAGATTTAAAAATTTGTAAAAAAAAAATGTTAAGATGAAACATGTATTCTTTCTCCCAAAGACATAAACACGGTTCTATTGGAATTGACTGCCAGAACTAAATTCAACAAATTAGCAAAGTTTTACCATCTGATTGAAATCCAAGAGAAACAAAGGTGTTAATGTTTAAATGGCCTTCACTCAACACAAAGCTTTGTTTCTTCTTGAGATTAGTTTATAGGTTATGGTGTGTGTTTGTGTGTCTGGTCACATGTAACAGGATTAGCAGTACTGTATGTGGTTTGTTTAGAGGGCAGACCCTGTTTGGGGTAGACTCTGATTGCTTACTCACCATATTCGAGGGCTTCTTCTTCAACGCCACTGCAAACGAGAAGACCAGTTTAGTGTTTGTCAGGAGGAGTTGAGTTAATTGGCTATGCCTCTCTCGGTGCACTCAAGTAGACACATGCACAAACACACAAAGCGGCCCTTTATCTCAGGGAGCTCTGAAGGCCTAGTGTCTAAACACGTCCTAGTCACACACACACACACACACACACACACACACACACACACACACGACACAATCCCAAGGAGTTTATGCAACTAAAGCTGAAGTTAGCTGACAAAAAGCACGTCTGTAATAAGCAGCATTCTTACACCAGGCGCTGAAAGCAAATAGTTAAATCACCAAAAGGTCTCGTTGTGCATTACATAAAGCAACCACATGACACACAAGGACAGAGATGGGAGTACTCCCTATAAACCAGCATACCGTAATGACAAGGCACGCCACTTTGACCCTTGATTCAGATCCACTGGGATTCAGATCCACTTTTTTAAAATCCAGGTTTCTTTCTTTTTTTTTGCTGAGAACAAAGAAAAATCAAGGAATTAACAGACTGTAAATTGACACTATCACATAGGCTAGACTTCAACAAAGAACAGGACTTGGCTTTTCATTATTTTAAAAGACAGTTGTAACAATAACCAAAATTAGGGACCATGACAAATGCATATTTCTAAATGCTTTTAAATTTAATTATAAACAAAACATCTGAAAGATCAGGCACAGAGATAGGTGCGAGTTTTTGAACTTCTTCATCGCAGCATATTTGGGAGAAACTGACATGTACTGCGTTTGGCGTACCATACAGCTTAACCATCACAACCGACACAGAGGAATGCAGTAGAATGTTCATCATATTTAAACCTACAGCCTATCATGAACAACCACACTGGCAGCCAGAACGTTTGTGTGATGCAGACAGGAGAGAAGAAATGAACAACAGGCGCAGGAGGGCAGGTTTGCCCTGCGGACACTGAGCAGGGGGCACATTCCTAGCATGTAGCAGAGCGAGGTGGAGGCAATTGGGGAGGGGGAGGGGGTTGGGGGGGTACAGGGGCAGACTGTATACTGCTCATCTTCTGACAAAAAAGAGGGAGGAGTGGAGAGAAGAGGAGAGGATGAATGAGGGAGCCCTTAAGCCGCCTCATATGACTCTCACAAGGCCCCCCACTGTCTCATGGCCCTGTCTCTCCTCCGGCAGTCATGCGTGAGGCCCCTGCATGGCCATCTGGCTCAACCCAACCAGAGCATTCCTCGCCAGGGAGGCACGTCGGCCCGCAGTCCTCAGGAGCCCTTACTGTAAGCTGGACAACCCGCGTGGTGGAGAGGCCGCCGATTAAATCTTACAGGTCAGCAGGGAGACATCTCTCCCTCTCACCCCCTCGCATTCCAGCCAAAACACCACGCCCATGTTTCCCCCCCCACACTTCCTTCAATTTACATTCTTTTTTAGCCATTACCAAATGAGATTTAAACCAGGGGATATATCAAATACTAGTATTGATCTACCAGGTGACACATGAGAAGTCTGACCCTGAACATCACACAGGAAATGCACCATAAAGTCTTTGGTCATTTATGTTAGACATACACCGCTCAGTATCCCTTTACAACCCACGCACACTGCTTGATTTGTCTGTGTCTAACTTCCATTGGCCAGGGCTTTTAAGAATATTGGCAAAACCAGTCTTGCCACTCATATTGACATGATACAGTTTCAAGAAGGAAAAAACACCATTCACACCAGTATTAATCAACACTACACAAAACCTACCTCCAGTAGGCCATCCCCTACCAATATCATATAGTTTATCCAAAAAATCCAATTTTTCAGCATTGCACATTAGCGTACATGATGGTGTGACACCTTCAAGGACCATGGAGCTATTTTCACTGTCAAAAGTGTCAATCCCACTAACACACCATTAAAAAAGTGGAGGGCGCAGTCACTCGATTGATGCATGAGGAGGGAAAAAAATTATCCCTTTTCCTTGTCTAAATGCGATTTCCTAAATATGTCAGCAGAAAACCCGAGGCAGTAAGAGACGAGCAGATGCCTGCTAACACATGGGGCCCTCGACACAGCAGATGGCAGGAGGGGACAGCAAGCATTTGGTGCAGACTTGGGCAAAAGGAGAAAAACACGGCACGAAAAACTCAGCTGAAGGTGCAGCCAGTGGTACTGACTGTTCGATGACCAGCGCGCGCCAAACACGATGTGCCGACTGACTCCAAAGGAGGACACGCTGGGCCAAATCTTGCAGAAATTTCTGTGCCTACAACCTGGGTCTGTGGACATTCAAAACAGCACGCAGCGCCGAGGCAAGCCAACAACCATTCATTCTGCAACATTCACGAAGTGTAAGAGAATGAAAAGAAGTCAGCTGGAACAGTGCACCACAAGGATCCAGTTCATGGGGTATAGTTCTTAGCGTCTGTTCAGTACAGTGCTAATAAACATCCTTAGTTTATTAAGACAGAGAATGAGTTAAAACATGATTGACAAATAGCATAAGGGGCAATAGGCTTTAAAATTCACAAACTTGTGACAACATTTAAGTAGCCCACAGATCTGACAAGATCTAACCTTCAACAAATGAAAATCTTTTACACCAGTAGCTCTTTTCACTGCAGTGGAGTAACTCACCAGACAAAACTAAATCCTGTCACTAACACAGTACAAGTACTTACACTGATAGGATGGTACAAAGCACAACACAAATCACATTAAAACTAATCACACTACCTCTGATTAGGCTACGCTCAGAGAGGACCCACAATGCACCTCACAAACAATACTGAAGATCCAGTCTTCTAATAAATTGCTGGAATCAACAAAAGCTGGATTGCCTCAATATGCTGTCATCAACACCTTCTGGTAAGCCAATGCCAATGATCATGAGAAATGTTGCTTCGCTTTGCAGGTGTGCTGCACTGCAACCATGGGAAAGCATCCAAGGTGGCTTGCCAGTTATCTCTGCTGGTAAATAGTGGCTTTTCTGTGAAGGCAGAAAGCCAACCACCCCCGCCCCCCTCCCCTCTACACAGGCCTTAAAGTTCTGACTTACCAGAACGACTCTAGTCCTCTCTGGTGTTCCTCTGGAAAAGCATGGCACCGGGTCTTAATGTTTTGAGTCCTTCAGGTCAGCTGACTTTATACCATTTAGTGGGTGGTGTGGGTGTTAATGGGTGGGTGGTGGGTGTGGAGGATTTCAGTTAATCAGCCACTAAAGTAGCCATGTTCAGCAGGGGAAAAAGTCCAGCAGATTTTGTGTGTGAGTGAGCATCTGGGCAGGTCAACCAGTGAGTCGAGCCATGCCGCGCTACATTACGCAAGACTAACATCCTTCCTGTGTCTATGGCGAATACACATAAACAGACTGGAGAAGCTAAGAGAGAGTGGACTTCAGGCTGTGACAAATAAACTGTGACTGGTAGGTTTTTAAAAGCAGAAATGATAAGGGGCATCCTCATCAATCACAAGTACTTTTTTTGGCTACAGAGCCCAGGAATGCACAGTAGAGTGCATTGAGACAGTAGAGGGTTTGAGTATCAAAGCAAGAGGAGAGCGCTAATCTGGGAGATTTTCAACGCCTGTCAGACCCATTTGCACTTTACGTCTCCAAAAAGCATGCTGAAGGGTCAGACACACTGTTCATTCACTCGCCTGCATGCACATGCGCGCATACACACACGCATATGCGCACAGCACCCCCATAGAACAAGCTCAGACAGTTTAACTTCTTTCTTTAGAGGAAAGCAGGCGTCCCAACAGAAGAAATCCTTTGTGAGAGGAATTAAGAGGCAAGATGTGATGGCAGCCTGGGCTTAAGCATGTTCAACTGACATGCCAGGCACTGCAAGTTTTCAAGTATAGGTTGATTCTCTACGGACTCAGCAGTTTTTGAGATGGCAGTTTTTCAATCAGACAAGGCCTACAGCCACAGCCAAGTTTGGCCTTGTCCAGATTCAAAAACCGCCATGACTCCCACTCCTCTTGGAATCTTGGTTCTGTGGAATTGTCTGCCATTAGTGTCTGTGACCGCTAACTAATCAGGAATGTGACACTTCTAGTCTCATGTGACACATAACAAATTCGACGATATCTGACTTCATCAAGCCAGCTGCTGCAGACTGCAGAAAATGCAGTAGACTGACAGGCCATTAAAGGAACAGTAAGTGATGACATCATGTTTATGTTTACTTTATACTTGAATTGAGCACCTAGCACAACAACTAGTCTACTCATCCATCCCTTCAGAGAGGATCTCCACACAGTGTTTTGATACTGATTAGGGAACGTGTTTCTGGTTCACAGAGACTGAGCTATCTATCTACAAATTTGGCTTGTGTTATGAACTTCCCTCTTCCATCCAAGACTTTTCATTCTTTTCCATTCCTGAATTTTCTTTCTTTATGGATGTTTAGGTGTATCATTCTCATACTTTTATTGGACCATGCCAGTGGTAATCAGCAGAATCATTTTATCTAATAAAAAAAAAACATTGGTCCTTTTCTTGCATGGTCTGACTCAGATCGTCACCCAAGGCTTTTCTTTCCATAATATAGCAGACAGATTTCCAAATAAGCAACCGAGGAGCCTAAAAAGGCTTGTTATATTTAAACAATATTGTATTTATCTGTTCAGTAACATTTAGAGAGACATTATTCTGCAATTGAAACCAAAATCTGCTCGGAATAACTAGGCCTATGTCCTGCCAAATTGGCCATCTGTACAGACATAACAATAAAAACAAATACATGTGTTATTTAATTTTCAGTTAATCAGAAAATTGATGAACAATTGATGACGACATCGCTTCACAGACGAGTGAACATGACGCAGTATTGGCGCGAACCCCCCTCAACACAGATAAATGTCTAAAATGTCTTCACAATATTCCCTGCAGTCCCTACGGCCACTGTAATAATATTGCCGTCGTTTAGGGTTTACATGTCATCCAAATCAACTGAACTGCAACGAATACTAACAGCACTCGCATATTTGGGTGCGTGATCTTAAGGTTACAGTTACGTAGCTGAGGTATCCGGTTAATGTTTGGTAAGAAACATTTAGCCTACATTACAGACGAGGTCGGCATTTGAAATTATACGCTTAATGGGATGCGCGGAAATACATGGTTACATCACGCTGACTAAATACATTTTCTTGCAGCTAGTTGAAGAAATACGCTTGCGACCTGTGCTACCGCCTTGTGAACCAGGGCTCACGACTCACGGCACTAGCAACCTTCCCTTCCATGAATAGGGTTTAGCAAGCCGCAGCATATGACACAAAGTAGCCTATGTAATACACAGTAACTGCATTCATAATACAGTACGAGTTGGCATTAGCGGTTACCTCACCTACAGAAAAGCCAATTTACAGTAACAACAGCTCGCTACACGTGGTGTGCATAACAGATTAAGGTGGTGGGTGTATTAAATCGTTCTTCTGCAGCATTTAACGAAAGGTAACGAAACGCCCACTGGCCGAATGACCTGTCGATTATACATTGTAACGTGCAGACAACATTAATTAGGATAACACGAATTCCACTTCCGATGAACACAAAATCCCAATAGCTCGCAAACAAGTGAGTATTAACGGTATTTCCGTACAAAAGCTGCCTCTCGCAAGCTAACTTACACTAGCAGCGCAGGCAAAGCGTGTTACCCCAACAATCCCCAAAAGCCTGTGCCATTTCAATACCAGACATAAGCAAGACGGTTTCACTGATAATTATCAGTAGCAAACAGAAAATAAAAACAGACAAGTTTTCTCAAAGCTTTCTCCGGAGACTATCTATAACGTCGCTGTCTAATCCTACGACGTTAGCAAGCTCGCTAAAGTTAGCTTCCCGTTTCATATTCCAAACCCGACACTTCACAGGAAATAGACTGATTAGCTGAGAAGCTAAGACACAACGCCGTAAAACACAAAACTATACTTTTATTAATTCGCCCAGACTTCTGATTATAGTCTCTACTAGCGAGACGTTGTTAACACTGCTCGGGTCCATGTTGTGGGAGTGTATGAAAACAAATCGGGTTTTTTATATAGTTACCTCACTCGAGTGCCGTGTGCATCTCCTCTCCGCTCGGTACCAAAAAAAATCCACTCCGTAAGACAACCACGCACAAAAGGCCATCGAGTATGCGGAAGTATGGTATTCACTTATAGATGGTACGTCAACGGCGTAGGCTAGTATGTACGCATTGATACAAGTATAAACGTGGGGGCGATTACGAATATTGTCAGATAACTTTAACCGAAAACGTTTCACATTTATAATTTATGAGGTCCGGTAAAGTAATCGTAGATTAGGATCTACGTCGAAATAAACCGAAAGGCATAACGTTTAACAGCACATGATTTTGTAGACTGCCCTTTCCACTTCTCCAAAGCTATGAGGAACCAACATCAGGCTATGCATGCGAAGGCAAAATCGGAGATTGTTTAGGCCAACGATGCATGCAGAGTTTATTTACCTTTTTGTTAGATCTACTCCCCTCAGCTAGTAGGCTACATATTGAAGTGCCATCAAATAGAACATGAAGCACCTTTACCCACTAACTCAAAATAATAAGACATGCTTATTCTTTTGAGGTCAGTGTCCCAAGCACGTTTAGAGCTAAGAAACTTCACAAATTTATTTTATTCATCTACAGCAGACCTTTTTTACAGCATCCAGTTTAGTTTTAGTGTTCAGTGAAACACTTGAACTTTAAAGGAAACGTCTGGCGTCCGTCAACTCATGTCCCTGTTGCTTGCACGCACCAAGTGCTGTGGGAAGGACGAGGAACAAGAAAATGTGGTCGCCTATAGCGTAACATAGACAGAATTTCACAACCAGCAGCTAAAAGGACTCATAGAAAACAAACTGTTTCCTTGCCCTCATCTGCCATTTTGTTATTTGGTCCTCATCAACATTTCTTGTTCCTCTTTCTAAGGTCACTCTTGAGTTTGAGCAATGGGGATATGGTCTGATTTACACCAGCTGGTTCACAGGTCTGAAGAGTTCAGTTATAGTTGTAGCAGTTATGTTTCATCTATTCTGGGGTAGGCCGCCGTGTTTATGTAGTGTCTATATGACATGTTTCAGTGTGGAGCAAAATCACACACTGTTACTATAAAGTAACTCATAAAGTGTCCAGCATGATCACACTTTATGAGTAAGTGAATATTTCATGAGTTTATTTGTGTGAATGATTTGTCTTAAAATTCAAATGCCCTTACTTAAATGATTACATGATCCATTGGTGACCACAGCAAACAGTATGCAAGGCTTTAAACTGATATGCTAAAGTTGAATTCAGTACAAGTTAATAACAGCACAAAATGTCAGTGAAAACAAAAATATATCTGTTTTCAGTGTCACATATCACATGTTATGTGCCACATGAAGTGTTGATGGTAAGCACATGCATCTATATCTGTGTGTCCTTGTGTGTTAGTTCCTTTTCCTGCTCATATATTCTGTGCAGAGCAGTTGCTTTCTCCCCATGCCCTTCTGGTTTCATGGCGATTAATGGAGAATTCTGGTAGCTCCACAGTCTCATAATGCTCCTCTCCTGGAGTCTAGGTGTCTAAGCTAGAAGTCATAAAGCATGAGTAACTGTGCTATTCTGGGTCTCTGTGTCATTTAACCAGAAGCCAGGGGATGAGAGAAGCCAAGTGATGACTTGAGCGTTTAGGTTTGGCTCAACCCTAACAACATGTTTAGCAGGACTCCATGACATGCACAGTATTGCACTTAATCAAATTAAAATTATTATAACAATTCAGTGAAAAGAAATTGATGATTTTAAAGCTGTTTAATTGTTTGACTTGGAACTGTCTGCCAAAAGGTATTTTAAGCTGTAGCATCTGTAGTACAAGTGCAGGCATCGCTGCAGTAAAGATCATAAAATAGGGTTTGCATGGACCACCACATTGATTGCATTGATTTCAAGAGTTCATTACTTAACTCTTAAAAAGGCACTTTATGGCATGTGATTAGCTGAATTAGGTTGTGAAAGTGACAGTGTCCTTCTCTGTCCTCTTTCATCTGCTGTTAAACTTTCTGCTTGAAACAGAGAACCTTCAAAATATGCCTCCATCAGCAAACACTTTGTTTGGACTCCATTACCTTGGTCAGCATCTATTAAAGTTTCCCTGTCAATGTTTCAGCCAAAAGCACCCCCTATATCTGCTTTTTGTCACCTCTTTGAAAAGTTTGATTTAGTACCTGAAACTTTTATAAACAGTAAAACAATGTTCACAAAGGTGCACAAGTTAGCAACACAATTTTAGGGTTCTAACAAAGCTCTCAAGCTGGTGCTCAGACCAAAGACTGTACTGGCTTTATGGCACCATCTTCACTTGGAGCAAAGCCAGATAGGTAGTGAAAGAGAGGGAGACACAGAGTGGCGTTTAAAATATCAAATCATTAGAGCACCCCTAAACTATCTAATGAGGGCCAATGGATTTTTCATTCTTTTTAATTGTATTGAGAATCTCGAAAACAGGGCACAGTTACTTGTATTCTGTTTGGCCCATGTTTTCAGTCAAAAACCAATCTCCCAGATCAATATTTGCAGGAAGAGGGAGACAAACTGATTCCTCTGAAATGGGTATCTCTCCCATGGTATTGACAAGAGTTTTGCACACTTTATACATTATTCCCTTCCATATTGGCATTTCCATTTCTGTATTTACCTTATTCCTTTCAGAGCACTGATTGTTACTATACCCCAGTGTGTTAAACCCACCCATTGTGATTCATTTACAAAATTTGAACGTAACAAAATCAGTTGTTTAAAACAAATGGGACACATACCCATAATGGGGTGTGACAAACTGACAAACAAAAAGAACAGGCACATTTATTGTCCTACTGATGGAGGCAAATGGGCAGTTTTTCCAGCATCATGTAGAGAATAGCTCTCAAGGTTCTGACAGTTTTTTTGCTTAGTTATTCTACAAGGGACCAGTCATATCAGTATGCTTTTCCAAAATGACAAACTTATCAGCACTGACTTGGAAGCAAGTAGGCCTGTCTAAATAAACCCTTTGAGAAGTTTAAAAATTCTATGGGTATTCAGGGATTTCATTGGGCAGACTGGCAGTGTAGTGGTGTAGGAACCTCCGTAGCATGCTGGTAGCCTGGAAGTTGTGGGTTTGAATCTTGGCTGCCACCATTGTGCCCTTGAGCAAGGCAACTAAACCCGAAGTCTGGGCCTGATGTAATTGATAATTGACAACTGTAAGTTGTTTTGGGTAAAAGCAAACTGCGAAATGCATAAATGTAAACGGAGGATAAGTGTCAGTCAGTACTTTAAAATGAATAAGAATGTCTTTACAGCCACCTAGGAGGAAATGGGGGCACTGCACATTTTTGAAGATGTTTGTTGATGAGACCACATGGACATCTAATACAGGACGTGAATATGCACATTCGAGAAAGAAATCTACTTAAAGTAGATATGTTACATTCTTTAATTTCCAAGTTGCCTTAAATACTGTCTCACAGACTTGAGGTCTGATGTAACATGGCATTATAAGCAAATCCACCCAGGGACGGTTGGATTCCCTGCTTTAGCGGATATCTGTCTGGATAACGTGTATACGTATAAATATTTTTGATATTACAAAATTTCTTCATGTTCTGTTGTTATTTCTTGTAGTGTAATGAATGCAACCACGGCTTAGTGCTCCTGAGTGGACTACAACCAACACTACGGGAGGCCCATGTCAGGACACATTACAGAGGACCTTCCTGGACGCCAATGCTGGGCCCGACTCCCCTTCCTGAGGCTTTGTGATTGACCCCCCCCTCACAATGGCGCTGTCAAATGGACCCTTACTGTTACCTCCATGACCCATCTCATTCCTTTGAGTTTGTCACTATGCCTGGCCGCTGCTACATTGTCCAGCCATAATTCCTGATAACCACCTATAGACTGACTACTATGTAATGTAAAAGTGGGATAATACTATTATGAACCTTAGCTAAAACCATAGGCAACTTATAGTCTGTCATGGTTACTACTGATTGTAATTTTTCTCCATGACCCCTGGCAGTTGGGTTAGCCCCTTGAGTCGTGGATCTGCCCAAGGTTTCTTCCTGATTAACTGAACATAAGGGAGTTTTTCCTTGCCCCTGTTGCTCTTGGGTGCTCCTTCTGTGAAGTGCCACGAGACAATACTATTGTAAAAGGCGCTGTATAAATAAAACTGAATTGAATTGAATTGAATTTGTGTAGTTCTTTGATTCTTTGGCATGAAAATAAATGACAGCAGCCTGAGATGACCTTAATAAATGTCCTTTCCCCATTGGGAATCATTGGCAGCAGTCTGCTGAGAGCACACATCAAACTGTCACAATACTGCAAAACAGGTAGTGATGTCTGGCATTCTTTGAGAGGAAAACAGAATGGGACTTCTCTGATCAACGACTCAGCGACACAGAGAATAGAGTATATAAATAATACAGAAACTCCACTGTGCTGGTTGAGAAGGCAGAAGATGAGAGCAATGCAAACAACTGCTCTAGAATATGATCAGAATATAAGATGATGACGTGCAGTGGTGTGACCCGTCTTTTATGATGTGCAGCTTATGTTTAGAGTATAGCAGTGTCTTGTGGACATGCTATTCTTCTATAGTCTACTGTTTTCCAATACTTGTTCATATTTTGACATGAAAAAAGAGGTAGGCCTAATTACCTGATTTGTGGGAGTCTTCTTTCTGATCACCTGACCTGCTGCTTTAAGATATTATTTTGATTGACTTATTTCATGCATCGTGTCATGACAGCACTAGTGATGGGACCGTCTGAGCATAGCAGCTGCCTGTGGTAGGATGCCCACTGAAGCTTAGTCCATAGTTAAAGTTTAAACTACTTGCCCTAACATCTTTGAGACAAATTTAAGCCAATTTATTTCAACTCCCACTCACCAGTTTTGTTCCCCCAAAATGTATGCAATACCCCTTAGGCTACCCATTATGTTTCAGCAGGCTCCATTGTACTTTAATGGGTTGACCACATGATGTAGAATGATTATTTAATCCCATCAGATCGTAGTGTTCCATGCACCCCACCCCATCCCTCTATGGTGGGTGTCTTGAAGGCATAGAGAGCTGGGGCCTTGGTTTTGGTCTCTTAAAATGCTCTATGGTGGGTGTCTTGAAGGCATAGAGAGCTGGGGCCTTGCTTTTGGTCTCTTAAAATGCTGTTCAAATGCATCCATGTCCACAGCACTGCACTGTGTTGGCATGCACACACAGTCCATAGGTTATGTTTATGTGGACCCAGCAGTGGTTTTGCTTCCAGCAACAGATCAGAAAGTCTGTATTCAGGCACTGGACAACCCTTAATCTGATTGCCTTAAGAAGATTTCCAGCTGTGGTACAACATTTGTCTTCAACAAAGGAGTCATGTGGGCCCAAAATGGTGTGGACCTGGGGAGGTGTCAAGGCAAGATTCATTTTTAACTTTTTTTTGAGAATTGGACAAAATTGTGTGCTAATGTCACCAAGTCATTAGAATGAGGGTATTGTCTTATAAAATGTGTACTTAAATGCATCCCTAAAATGAGTGCACATTCATGCAAGGTACTATCCATTTGTACTTAGCATTTACTTTGATTAATTACCTTTGTCTTTGTCTATGTGTAACATTAAAGTTTTCTGGCAGCACAGCAAAAGGACTGCAGTGTTTTATACTGCATGAAATTAAACTGTTTGAACATTATGGCCATGAAGATCAAATCCCATTTGTTATGCAATTTATACTCCATAGCAAATGATGATCTGACTGTGTTCCATGTATTATCAATATAATTGCTGGATGTGGGAGAGACAGAGAGGAGAAAGATGATAAAAGTCTAAGCCTGTAAATAGAAATTGTCATTATTGTGTATCGGTAAAATGATAAGATATAGGTTCTGGTGAGGAGGTATATGTTAACAAACAATATATACAAATTGTATTGGGGAGAAGTCCCTGAGTTTTGAATAAGCGATTATATATTCAGTGGTAACAGGAATGCTGGTTTTAAGCCAAGCTTGCAGTCCCTTGGACACTGTCCACAAATAGACCCATATATTGTACCAGAAAAACCAAAGTGCTGCCAATTTTAGCTGGCGCTCAGAATTGTATGCATCTATTAAGATTTATGGCATGTATCTGGAGCGAATGGGAGTTGATCCTTTGCTTTCAAAATAAAGATCCAAAACAGGGGAATCTCATGTACGGAGCACCAGCTAATTCTGTTATCATCCCTCTGGAAGGTACAAAGGCAGTTTTAGGCAGTTTGAAACCAACATGAGTAGAGGTGTGTGTGTCTGTGTGTGTGTGTGTGTGTGTGTCACAATGATGAAAAGAGAATCTATTCTTACCCATTGAATCCCTGGCTTCTGGCTTCAACAATGGCAGAGGCGCAGCAAGCCTTTTGATTTCAGACAGCCCTGTCAGTGGTTCTATTCTGTAAATGGGTTCTATGTTTTATATGAGAGTCATGTCAAAGGCAGCCATGTCACAGCTTCTGTTTCTCTTGTATTGTTAAAGGGAGAAAGTCACAAGTTTAAAGACACCCTGCAGATTTTGGAATGTCAAAGAAAGGCGGGGGGGTGTGCCATGATCTGTTGGAGCTGAAGATGGATCAAGCGGGAATAAGTGCTGCACAGGTTTTTGAAGGGTGTTGCAGGTCACTGTGGTCTGTGGCTCTAGCAGCCCTTTTCCTTGGAGACCAGAGATCAGTAGTTAGCTCCTTCCCGTGGCGAGAGAGGGCACTCAACGCCAACTGGCATCAATCCTTGGGCAGCCCCATGTGCCAAGCCGAGCAGCTCACACAACCAGACAGACAACATCAGGGTTCCATCCTTCACGGATTAATCGCCTGTCAATCTCCTGGAGTCCCCAACTCTCCGTGACAAGTGCAAGTCATTTGAAAAATGCAAAATGACTGCCTTTTTTTCCTCACTTATTTTGCTGTAAGACACCTACAAAGCTGCTCTGTACCCAGGAGATCGCACAGAATTATTTATGAGGCCTGTCACTCAGCATTGGCTTTCGACCTAGTGTCATTCTTCATCCTGCCTCTGTTTACATCATACACACACACACACACACATACACACACACAAACACACACATATACACATACACTCATCTATACCCTCTCCCTCTCTTACTCTCGTTGTTGTCGACCTCACTGACTGCAACACAAGAACACATAAATACATTTGCATCCACATGCACATTTTCTGGTCTTTTAGCATACATTTGTACTTAAACATAAACTCCTGCACAATACACATCTGTCTGTTTGTTTGTTTGTATGCTTGTTTGTTTGTTTTGTTTTGTTTTCCCAAAAGGTGTTCCAAACCAAATATTTCCCACAGCCAGTCACATCTTACTGTCACAAATGTTCGATGCATTACAGGAGTTTTTTTTTATTATTATTCCCCAGGTTGACAGCAAGCAATACTAAAAGAGTAATAGGCCATTCAGAGGTCATCTTCAGTAGCACTCTCCACCCCAGGCTACCGCAGAGAAAGGAGACACGCCAGACAGCTCACATCCGCCGCACGCATGCACTGGGGCCCTGATTTGATAGATGCTGATTTTATTACCCCACAATCATTACCATAACTTTTTGGCACCCACAGTGACATTTGTTATCAAAACCACATTTCAGGCGGCCTCGGTGCATTCTTCACGCCGGGCGAAATCTGTTTTGCCACGTGCCCTCACGATCCATCAGCCTAATTTAAAAGAGCTCAAGTGTGCCTTTGCCACCAGCGACAGCCTGTTATTGAATGAGAGGACGATGCCTCATCTCCACCTGTCACATGCACAGCTAATGGCCTTGAGAGCACAAGAAGCGCTGCTGAGGCAACTGCTCAGACAGCAGCAGCTCGAAGCCGAGTGACTGGCACAGCATGTGTGTGTGTGTTTGCATGTGTGTGTGTGTGTACTGTATACATGCATGGTGTCTGTGTGTGTACAGAGAGTCAGAGACACGTAGGCAACTTTCAGATTTCAAGTTCCAGGAGTTGTCTTCAAATTACCGAGCTCTGTAATTGGTGATGGCTAAAGGAATGGCAGACTGGTTTGTGGGCCACTCATTAGGGAAGAGCACTGCATGTTGGAGCTGAGCCTTCTGAGTCACCAATCCTATCACCTCCAGAAGGGAGGATGTCTGTGGCCCTCAGACAATACCTATGACATGCTTGCTAACACTCATGCAACCTCACAGTTTTGACAGCAGGTTGTCAGATAGCCTACAGGACATTAATTTAATAAGTGTTTTTGATTTTTCCACATCATTTGGTAGTATGTGCTCTCATAAGAACACACACTCACACACGCGCTCTCACAGACACTCACACACACAGAGACTGAATTGGTGGCAGCACAGGCAGTTATCTCCCTCTATTCCCATGACTCCCAAGGCTTTTGTTCATCCTCTCCCTGGTGGCTGGAGTGGGTCCGGAGTTTGTCAGGCGGCGTGTCAGACAGATTTCGTCAGACAGGATAAGTGGTCGGTCGGTCAGCACGCTGCTCTTTCTGCTCCCCAGTGGGAGTCCCTGGATGGCTCTGGGTCAGTGCGTGCTGTTCTGCCAACATCTGCACACCCACATGCGTATGTATACACACACACACACACACACACACACACACACACACACACACTGAAGATAGAGTACATGCGCATCAGTGGTATACCAAAGCATGTGAGCAAGACATTTCATATAAGGATAAAAAAAAAAAAAGACAATGGATCTTTTCACTTGAAGTGGGGATGCTTTCCCAACTTATACACCTTCAACAAATTAGCCTGCTGAGAAAGTGATCAAATGGAAATAAAAAAAAAGAATAAATAAATCCCCGCTATCACTGTGTGTTTGTGTATGTGTGTTTACAATAGTAATAGTTAATAAATGTCGCCAATGGCTTCAAACTTTAAATGGCAGTGTTCAACATCCTTGTACTTAAAGGGACTACTTTGATGACTAACTTACATTACAGTACACAGAAAGTGTTAAATGCATGGAGTCATAGATTTTGTCCCAACTGTCAAGCACATATGTACACTTAAACACACACGCACACACACACACACACACACACACCAACACACACACACAGTAACATAATGTACCAACTGCCTCAAAGAGCATAGCTCAAGTACGCCCCCTAAGGACATGATCTCTGTTCCTCAGAGGTCTGTGGGTGTATGTTTGTCTATACAGACTATTCAGAGGAGGTCACGTTGACTGTCCAGTGTATTGTATTTAAAGTTCTTTTATACTAGGGACAAACTTAAACATAAATATTCTTTATACCATTTTGTATCATGTCCCTCACTTAAACTGAGATACCATTTTTTGGAAGAAAACCTGTTCTTGATAACCTTTGATCATTAACTGTGAAGAATTTTTTTTTTAATCTCCCTTGACATTCATTTAGGAGAAACAATATGAAATTAATTCACTTAAATGAATCTTTTTAAAGATTGTTATTTTGCTCACCCAATTATATGTTCACCACAATGATAACAGTGGAGCTAATAATGGCACTAAAAGCAGTTGGTTCATTTTCTCTCAGGGTGGTGAAATTGTGTCCCATAAGTCGCAAGGGTACTAGCCATGAGACTACGAAAATTAGCAGCGTAATGGCACATTTATTCACAAAACCTCATTAATAGTCAAAAGCAAAAGACCCTATACAATTACGAAGCTTTTCCATCAGCCATAATAAGGGCTGTCATTAATATTTAGCTGGGAAAAGCCTCTGTTTTATATGCTAAGCATAGCACCACAATGAATTTGCAAGTTCCCTGGCCTGACTCTAATGGCTTCCAGTAATTTAATGAATGATGTATTAAGCAATGGCACAACCTCAGAGACACCACAACAAGGAGGCGGGTGGGTGGGTGGGGGGACAAACAAACGTCTAAGTAAAGTGATTTATCTCAAAAAGTCTTCCTCCAGAAGTGGGAGTATAGGTCGAGAATGGGTCATAACATCAGAGATAGTAAAGAAAGGTACTGATCTAACTCTACGGTTTGAGGAGGTGAATGTAGGACCCTCAAGGGCCAACACATTGTATATTGAAATGAATAAAAACAAAAATCCAGCTATGGCTAATGACAGAGTTGCTGCCAATGACATCTCAGAAAGCTGTTAACTTGCGGCCAAATGATGGTGTTTATTTCTGTATGGTGTTCATGCTATTAAGAATCTACAGCGTCTGCTTAGTCTTGGTTGGCAGTCGTATTTTGTAATGCACACCCCTAGAAGTGTTGTTTCATATGATTAACCATTGTTTTCACTAAATTATGATTTATCTGTTCCGATACATATAAACTAATTAAATCACAATGGCTAGTTTTAAGTGTGTAATTTAGACAAGGAATCATCTGGCTCCTCTATTTCCCATCTCTAAGATGTTAATCACTGCCACAACTAACACACAGTCAACCTTATAAATAGCATGGCAGAATCAGGGGTTGCAATAAAAGTGCTGAATGTTGTTAGCTCTGCCTAATCTGTTTGTTGTAATTTAATATTTTCGGTGGCGTAAATGGCAAATGATGACATATTGAGACAGGCTGGCGCTGCAGTTTACACAGCCCAAGGTGGCGATTTGTTGCCTAATGAAGCCATTAACCTTATGACTCTAAACTTGATGCAGGCTCCAATTAGGTGCGGACGAGAGAGTTATAAACAGATTCAGTGCAGTTTTTTTTCGATGTTGTGTGAATATTGATTTCACCCAAGGGGGACAAATTGAACAAAGGTTCGCTTTTAAAAAATAACCAAATCCATTCATCAAGTTGTAATATGTTTTGTGTGGTTGGTAATATCCCTCCTGACCCCATAATGTGACAATGTCTTTGCCTGTTATCTGTTCAAACCTGTCAGGAAAAGAAAAATGTTACTTTGTATAAGAAATGCATGTGAAGAAATGCATTCAATGCACCCATGTTTTTTTGTAAGGCACATCTAACTGATGAGTTAATATTTTCATCTTCAAACACAAGGAACATTAAAAGAACTTCCTCTCATTGCAGTTGAGTTTGAACTGTGGAGATGACATCAAGAACACTTCATTAATAATTGACTGCTGTGCTGACAGCTTAGACTACAGTTTATCTGGTTAACTCTAAGTTAATGGACGAGCTTCTCATTCTTTGTTGCATCTTCCTTTCCCACACCTTGACATGTATTCTTTTGCTACAGGATTTTGTTTCTCACCCTGCTGGAAATTGCAGAATGGCTCCAAGGAAGGTGTGATGTGATTCGACATGATGCCAGTGGTAAATTAGGAGCACCAGTCCTTTATCATGGGACATGATGTGTGCAGCCGAGCACTGCGAAAATATTTTTGGCAAACATCTCTGCTACCGCCTGCTCTGTCCCTGTCCCCATGTTTAATTCATGCCGGCAATGTACTCGCTTGATGGAAAGCAAGCCTGGCTGATCACGAGTGTCGGAGAGCTGATGAAATTTTGTGGCCTCCCAAAACCACGAAACGAGGTAAGAATGGTTAGAGTGATAGGGAAAAGAGAGTTGGATGAGAGCCTAATGGTCTCTTGTGAAGTTTTGACTGTGACTGCATGTCAAACGTGGTATGAAGAAGGAACAAACATGTAATATCTATAATGGCAAATGATAGAGCTTGCCACTCTCACAGATTTTGAGAGACATCCTGAGAAGAGGACATCAGAAATAGAGAATTAGTTGGAGAATTTGCCATCTGACGTGAGAAAGTCTCTTCAATAAAAAGAAATTTCCTGAGCAGCACAGATGTGAACCTAACTTAAATTTTAATGAACAAGGTTATCATGCTTCTAACCTGAAATTGCAGGTTTGAATCCTGGCTGCCACCACTGCACCCTTTAGCACTTAATCCTAAATTGCTCTAAAAGAAACGGGCCCTGAAGTAATTGATAGTTGACAAATGACATTTTGATGTTACAACATCTTGTGAGTGTGAGAGTCTCTGTTTTGTGACCCTTATCACAGTGGACTTTCCTTCATAGACATTCACATCACATTTCTGAAATATGAGTCTGAGACATTTAGTTTCTTATTGGTATGCAATTCCATCTCCATCGTCTAAAGTTTCACAAACCCCTCACAAACAACTCTTTCTTCATAGTCAGTGCAGTTTAGGTCCTGTTTACACATATCTAGATATTTTTATAAACTGAATTTTTTTAGTTTATTTTATTTTTAGCCACCTCAGACAGATATTTTTTAAAACGGCCTCTAAACTGGAGATACTGAACACCATATTTTCAGAATTCCACTGGATATGTGTAAAATATACACATACAAAAAAACCAGATAAAAAAATATACAAATATCTGGAGACGTGTAAACAGGGCCGTAGTCAGGGTTTCTAATTTGGAGCTAAAGGCACATATATAAAACACAAAAGGCCAACACCTCGAACTGAACCCAACTGTGCTGCATAATTCCCCCTTCAGCCCTCTAAGACTCTAAATTAGTTTAGCACTGTTTCAGGGAAGAACACTTTTATCATCCACGCCCAAAATGCTTGAGTATAAAATTATTGAAATCACAAACATGCATCTTCATAATTGGCCTTTATTGCAAGTTTTTTTTTCCCCACTGAAGACTGCACTGGGGTACAATAGAGTAACACACATTGTGGGTAATGGCTGGCATCAATATGGCCCTAATGTGATTGGGTGACGCATCCCAGTCATTTGAGGGCCGCTGGAGAGCGGTCCCCTCTCTCTCAGTAATGGCTAAGATGTCAAGGAAACAAACATTATTACCACCACATTAAATATGGCAGTCAATTTAGGGCAGAAGTGGCAAAATATGCCTAGTGCAGCCTCATGAAAAAGGGCAAAGGACCAATGAAGGGCACCATACAGACAGATTTGTGAGAGAACATGGCCCATGAGAGATGATGGTCTCCACACTTAAAAGGATCCCTCAAGTAAGACATTTTGGCCTCCTGAGATTGACATTGGCATCAGCTGTATAAACGTGATTTAAAAACACTCAAAATGTTTTTATTTTTATTAAAAGTTTTCGAAAATCTTTTTTTTTTTACTTTTCATGCTTTCTGGGTAAAAAGTGACATCACCTGTTTGAGCCAGTCTAGGCCAAGCTGTTGCTGCACACAGACACTATTGACATTATTCGACTCTTGTTTCTTCAACTCTCTGATCATCTTCCTTTTCATATAAATTTGAGTACTGACTTCCTTCTTGTCCTCCTGATTTTACAGTGAGCTGCAAAGGCTGAACAGAAGATGTGTTAATTTTGCTGTAGTGTTTTTTACAAAGAAATCATTGAGACATGAACACGGTGTGAAACAAAAACACTAACACAAGTGAAAGAATTTTGAAAAAGTTTTAATAAATACAAAAAAGCTGACACCAACATTAGTCTTATAAGGCCAACATGTTTTACTAGTCAGGGATCCTTTTAAATCCCTGTCTTGACATTGTATGTTATTGCTAATTGCACATAACTGTATGAATGAAGAGATGCTTCTGCATAAAATCTTTAACCTCTATTCTTTACAGACAAACTAACTTGACATTAAAATCCAAAGTTTAATACTTATTTCATCAAATCAAGTATTTCACATGACGAACAATGCACATCATATATATTTTGTATTATTTATGGCTCTTAGAAAAAATATGTAGGCAAATTTGTAAAAAAAAAAAAAAAAACAACAACAACAATGGGAAAGCTCCATATGGGCATGTTATGCAAGTGACTAAATTGAAGAAATGCTATCATGTGAGCAGCTGTGCTGATTCATGCAGAACAAACAATGGCTCCACCACACTCATATCATGTGCTTTGGTTCAGCTTTTCATGATTAATCATGTGACTACATAATTCCCCCTATGAAGTGTGCATGTGTGTTTGTGCCTGTATGTCTGTGTGCATGTATGTGTGTATATGTACATGACACTATGTATCACTGCATGGCAAGTTGGCATGTTGCTGGCATATTTGACACCCACAGTACCCATGCACTTTTTCTGGGCAGAGCCCTAGATGCATTTTGACATCAGTGACAGCTTCTCCATTTCCAAGTCTCCTCTCTCCTCCTCACTTGTTCGGTCTTCTGGAACAAGCATGTGCTACATTTCAGTCATGAGCCTCTGTGTTTTTTCCCCTCCATGTACATTTCACAGTGAATTGATGCTCCAGTGTGAGCCAAACACAAGCATATCTGCATGAAAGATTTTGTCCAGCTGTTTCCTCTTGGAGGAATCCAGCCAATCAGTTTGGCCTAGCAGTGTGCTCCAGTTTACAGGCAAATCACTTTCATGTGGCCTCCTTTGGGGAATTTCAGATAACAGCTCAGTCTTATCAACTCTCCCATATCAAGAATGGTGTGAAACTCGGTTCTGCTCAATTGCTGAAAATCGTGAATACATTTAAGAAAATGGGGTGCTGCACAATGGCTTATATCTGACGTTGACCTTTACCCCTTACATTGCTGTATCCATGACAACAACCACCCAAGGTAAGGACTAGAGCACAGATGCATCATTAGGGTTTGTGTGTGTGAATGCGCGAGTGCCTCCTTCACAACATCCTGCTTGACGCAGTTCTGCGGTCGTCTGACTGTGTATTCACTAATGAGCCACCTGTCAGTGGAGCCTTTCTAATGTACAATTATGCCATCAGCCTTGACAGAAACTGTAGGCTTATGGAGAAAAAACACTTTAAAAAGAAAGAAACCAACAAATGCTATACAGAGAAAAAATAACAATAAAATAAATAAATCTTGCGCCGATAAGGAAATAAAAATAAACAAATAATTGCAATTGGCTAAACCTAACTCTCTTCTTGTCTAATCTTATCTGACTGCCTTCAGACCTCTGTTTGGAAGCGAAGGTCTATATCTTTCCAAATTATTAAGCCCCCACCTTCACACACACACACACACTTCCTCTCTCTCTCTCGCTCTCTCTCTCACCCAGAAAGATCTGGAAGAAAAAGAAGAGGAAACAGGTGTGCTGTGGCTCGCTGTAATGCAAATGTGGCTCTAAGTCTCTTTGGTGAGCCAGGGAAGAGTCGGCTGATCAACAGTTTTCCTGCCATCTAATGAGACGCTTATCTCCATCCAGCAGCCTGATAATTAGACCGCTCCACAGAGCCCATGCGCTGGCTTCTTTAATAAACACCCAGGTGAGAGCGGAGAGTTACTGCTCATCGCCACACTCCAAGAAAAGATATGACCTCCTTTTCACTCTCGCTATGCTGTCTGACCTGTTCTGTAGTATAATGCGTTGCACTGGCGGTGACATGTGATGGTATCAACTAAAACTGCTTCAGTACTACTTTACAGATTGGTTCAATAACACATAAACAACATGTCAAAGAGATATGATACTGTATGTCTAAACACAGGTTCACACATCAACATTCTGCAAGAAACAAGAAAGAAACAGCTGCAAGTGTTTCATAATGTATTTTTTATTTATTTGTCGTTTTATTCATGTGTCTGATTTCACTACAGTGCACAGCAACTATTTTTTGCATGATTTGTGGTTCAAAACCATGTCAATAAATATTAAACTTTAGTGAAGCTGTTGTGCTATGTAAATGCAGGCATTTGGTTAAACCTATCACAAGGTGTGCCGGTGTCCTCTCCTACAATTTAGAGGATAACTGACAGCACCTAGGGTTTTCAACACTGACGTAATTAAATAGTTTCAGGAAATAGTGGGCATATTGCAGTGCATGTCACATGTCAAGATGGCACATTAAGAAGCAGTTAAGATGGCCTGGGGCTCTGGTCTTCCTCAGAAATTCACTAGCCAAATGAAATCTGACCTCTTATTTCACAACAATCAACCTGTTACAACGTGCTGCCTTCCTCTGACATTTCCATTAGTGTCGGGGGGATGGGTGGGTGCGTCTGGGTGTTGAAGTGCCTCTCTCCAGACACCACCATTGCTCTCCAGTCTCTCCTGTCTAATTTGAGCTGTTTACACATCAAATTCACTGCATTCACTCACTCACACACACACACACAACGTGAAAGGAAGAGCTTGAAGCACCGAGCCAACGGTGCCTTAGGTGGTTTTCTAAAGGATGCTGTCTATTGGCAGTGCATGTTTAGTTATTGCCAATATAAACCATTAATTGCATACTGTCCCACAGTGCCTCCTTTGCATGGGCTCTAGCCTTTTTCAGCCATTTAAAGATGGACTGCGTGACTGAATTATCTTGTCATTTATTTATTTGTTGGCAGCAATGAACCACTGAAATCAGTGAGGCTGCATTGGGTATAAAGAACACAAGCACTGTGTCCATACACAGCTGTCTGGCGACAGTTGAATTACTCTAAAACATTGGAGTGAAAGGATACATGAAAACAAGTGGTGAAATTGTTTGCTATTTTGAGGCAAATAAGTAGGCTGAGGGATGATGAATTGTCCCCTTGTCATTATGGGTGAAGTCAGGTGATCATTAAATTAAAGTCTTTATCTTTGTAGCTGATGATACATTAAGTCATGTCTGGTTATACTTGAATACGTATGCTTTATCAGAAACTATTTTTAGTTCATTAAAATGTGAAAAATTAAAGTCTGTCTCTCCCTTTGGTTTTCCTTCAGGTGAAAGAAAAATACATCATTTATGGGCAGAATCAATTTGAATCAGGTGTTTCTAAAGTATGTTGTTCCTGTTGCAATGCACAAAGCTGCTTGCCATCGCCCGTCTCTTCAAGTAAGGCAAATATTTCACACATACACACTCACGCTCACACCCGTGTCACACAATGGCCCTGTTCACGCAGGTGGGAGATAGGCTAACCATCTAACAGGATTAATCCGCACTGCTCTGCTGGTGAGGAGGAGGTGGTAGATAAAAATTCAATTAGAATGCTCTGCTCTCTCCCAACAGAAATAAGAAATTCTTCTCTTCAGCACGAGGATTTGATTTATCTATCAATGGACGCCGTGCACAAAAAAGGGAACACCTAGTTGTGGTGGCAGCTATACTTGCACAAATACTTTCCCCAGTTAGTGCTGTATAACTCACTTACAGGTTTTCAGTTTGGATGTTGAAGTAATTAATTAAAATAAGTGACTTTCTGAGATGCAATCACAAACTCCAGGCAGTTCTCCATAAAAGCTACAAAGAAACAATCACTGTTGCCATAGCAAGGATTTTCCTCCTTGTACTGATGGGGAAATGGTGTAATTCTGCTTTTGATAACATTTGCATGCTTTAAGACATAATTAACACTGGTTATGATCAAAATCTTTGAAATCAATAGTAGAAAGTAAACAGACTATTTAGCTTTGGGGCAGCAGTTAAAATATGCTAATTTCCTATCATGATTACATTTGAATATCAATACCTAATTACTGCTATTCTGTCTGTAGACACAGGGCTCTCACAACGTCCCTCTGACTTGATTGCCTGCATCAGGACATGGCAGCACTAGAAACACAATGCAAATGTTTGGTCTGGTTCCATGGGGATCTCTTGTTGCATTTCTGTTACGTCTCACTTTAGCATCTTTACAATTTCGTAAAAAGTATGCATCATCATTATGAAATTGTATTCTCTTTTGGTTACATTTAACTGGACCTGATAAAGACATGGTATGTACGTACGTGTTACTTGGTATTCGGGAATGGCTCAGCTCAACGCTCCACAACCTCCTTCAGTGCAGCAAAGACTACTGTACTGTCTACATGTCAGCTAAACGAAAGAGAGATTGTGTGAAAGAGAGAGAAAGAGATAGATAAATAGATAGAGAGATAGAGAGATAGATAGACAGAGTGAAAGAGACAGAGCTTATTAGTAAGATTCTTTCAAAGGAGGCAAGGCCCCTGCATGCTGTTATCCATCAGTAAGTGTCATCTTCAGGGAAAGGGATGGAGGACAGCACACACCTCTCTTTCAAATGGGGTGGAGTGGGGGGGGGGATAGGGGTGAGGGTTTGGAGGGGAGAGATAAAACACCAGACTGTCGGGCAGAGACCTCCATCTAGCCTCCTCATCGATCAGACAGAGACATCAGCTGAGAACAGCCAAAGCATTCCCACCGAGAAAAGAGCGGGGTTGGCTGGGGTCAGAAATTGCTAGCGACCATATATATGGCAAACCTCTGTTTCTTTCTTTCTCTCTCTCTCTCTCTCTCTCCCTGTCTCCATCTTTCGCACTGTCTGTGTGAAAGCATGCAGAAATCCACCATTCACTTCATTCTCCACTCTCTATTCCTCCTCTCCTGCATTATCAGCTCACCAAATATATACAAGAGTTTTCCTTCCATCTCATATAACCTAGCAACTGCCGACTTTGAACTTTGCTGTGCAGTTTCAGTAGATGGCTTTTATCCCAAGCTCACTACCACAGTCCAGAATGAGCCTCTGCCCAGTTGTGTACACTTTATTATCTTTTGTCTTCTTGCCTCGAGCCCATCAACATCTCTCTACTGTCAACTCTTGAGTCTTGACGCCATTGGATATCTCCTGCTGCTCTAACTCGATCTAAACCTCCTCCCTGACACACATCCTTGAGCAGAAAAAAACAACTGACAAACTGTAAACATCTCACATTCCAGTGTTCTTCAAAGTCGGGGATGCATAGCATTGCACTCTCTCCCACCCATTCCCTCAGATCAAAAACTGAGCTCCTGCCGTGCCGCTTGCAGTCGGCAGCAGTCAGCAGCACACGGCGTAAAACAGCAGAAAAGTTATTGACTCTGACATATGACCAGGTTTCTGCTTTATGCCTACATGGAAGAATTCTGCCCTTCTGGCAGCCATGACTCAGAAAGAAGCTGAAATGATTTCACTTAAACCTAGATGAACAACACAATGACCCCCCCCCCCCCCCCCAAAAAAAAAGTAAATAAGTCCATCTGTAAGTGCATATGTGTTGTGCTCTTGCCATGACAAAGGCTTGTTTCTAGAGTTAGTTTTGGCTTAAGCCTAATTTATGGTTGTACCCTGTTAATAAGTGGAATCTGTCTTTGATGGTGGTGAACACTATATACAATAATGGGTGGTGGAAACACTCATCGTTTTGCTGTATTGTAAAGACAGCAAACCAATGTGTGTCTAGTAAATGTAGCTTTTTAAACTATTGTATGGTATGTGGGTAGACTGGTGCTGCTGCAACCAGTGTCTGGTGGTGTATGCTGGGGCTACACAGACACACAATGGAGAACTATGAAAGGAAAAAGGCTATGTTAGTACCACTGTGTGGCCATGTAGTAACAGAGTAGGAGAAGTATAATGCTGCCTTTAGTTTGTTTAGATTAGTTTTGACAATGTATAATCAAATTTTTAGACCTGTCAGAAAAGTCACATGCTTTTAGTGGTTTTGGATCGACAGCTTCAAACACAGCTGAAGGGATGCTCATGTGCTTTACAACATTGAACAGCAGGATATCTTCAAACAGGTGTAATCAAATACTGCATTTTTTACACAGTGCATGTAACGGGTTGTATAAGTATGGCACCACAAAATGCAGAGAGAATTCTCAGTCAGGAATCCTCCATAGCAAGTCACAAAGACTCACCTTGATGCATTCGGTCTAAAAACATCAGCTTCACCCTCAGGGAATGTCAAATCCATCATCAGAGCCTCTCAGACGAAACTGTAGTGGGGAAGTAGAGAGAGGGGGCTGTGGGCTGATTGTCTTCCAGCACACCATTTTTCTTTTTCCTTTGTTCTTGTTTTTTTTTTCTTTTCTCTAACTTTGCTTGGCAATGTAGTCAAAATTGATCATCAGATAATGGCTGCCAGCTGGCCACCATTACTCAACATAAGCCAAGTGTTGAAATCACAATGTAAGTCAAGCTTTGATTCAAGTCTCGTAAATAATTCCATTTCCAATGATATTATTTACCAAAATTTTTTTTAGGTAATTATTGATCCCTATTACAGTTTACACAGACAGGTCAAAAATCACACATCATACTTCTGTACATAAAGACCAAAAAAGCATCCCTGAAGCTCAACTTATCCCATGGGGAGAGGATTATGTATTTTCTGTCATAGATTATATAATTTTCATGGCTCAACAAAACACCCACCCCTGTACCGATATAAATATATAGCCTGTGGAGAATATAAATAAGACAAATGCTGTTGCAAATGCGACTCAGATGTATAAACCTTACGCAAATGTGCAGTGAATTATTTTTATGGTGGCCAGATGTGAAGACACGTGGAAGGAGTTAGTTACAGCTCAAGATAAGTCACATCACAAATATAAAGATTGTGCTGTATTTAGGCTGTCTACTATTCAAGGTGTTTGTACAAATACTTTTCCTTATTTATGGTCTAAATGACTTATCTCAGCGTGAATCAAAGACCATGACCAGCTGGAAATTGAGCTGCTTAGCAGAAGGTTTATAAAGGCCATTTTTTTCACATAGTACACTGGACCACTTATCTGCTTGCTAGTGTTGTGCTGCCGGACCCAACTTAGGCAATACGTTCAGCTGTTGTTGTCTTTCCCCTGGCCTGCTTTCATCATAAACCCCCTCGCCTTCCTCTGCCTGTGAGGCTGCTTATGGTGCTTCATCTCGACCTGCAGAGGGCGCTGTGGTACTTTTCAGTACTCTTCTTACTGTGGTTGCACTCTCTCAATATCTGTCTCTCTCTCTTTCTCTCTCTCTCTCTCTCTCTCTCTCTCTCTCTCTCACACACACACACACACACGCACACACACATCAACCTTTCATGTCTGCAGTGACAATTACATTCGGTGGACTCTGGCTCTGACAGTAAAATGGTGGTGAAAGGGTGTAAATGGCACAAAGGTGCACAAGGGACAGCACTTTGGATCAAATAATGAGATTACACAGACCATAGATTAAATGCATATTTGTCATGGTAGCTTGTGATTGGGGGGTAATTCACTTTCCGTACAGGCCAGTGATATGACCACAGCGGATTGCTCTGACACATTCAGAATCAATATGCCTGCGGTGTCCTTAACAAAAGTAGTTTGTTACTTTGATAAACCAGAGGCGCAGGATGTTTTCTGTACAAATACAAATTAGATTAAATTTCACAACCAGATCCTACCGGTAAGAAGAACTGACCCTACGCACTCCGTTGTTGTCTTACTGGTGTTCCCTTTGGTTACAAATGATAAGGACCTGTAGCTCCTGATGGCTCTGTGCTACCCAGAGAACTCAATGTGCATGTTTCTACTAAGCTGCTCCTGTTGAGATCCATTTTTCTCAGTTTTCAGACTGTACAGCACAAATTAACTAAGTGGTAAGTTGCCTCATAGTCAAACAGATTTGTAAAAAGTTCTTAGATCTTCTTTCTTCTTTATGAGGATTAAACAACATTACTGAGATTTAGTGATTCAATGAGATACATGACCTGTGTCTGTGTGTGTGTGTGTGTGTGTGTGTGTGTTGATGAGAGATCATTAATTGCTGATCAAGAGTCCTATAGCAATTCTCTTCATCACACCGACAAGCTAAAGTGGTTTCTCATTCAGAAATCTTAGACAGCTGGAGTGAGGCCACCTCTTGTTCTTAATCAGAGATTCTATGCTCAATCGATAAGGGACAACTTAATCCATCTTTTGTTTGAGCCAACATTCTCTGCTCAACAAATGTTCTTGCTAGCCTATTTATCTACTTTATCTTTCACAGACTTTAATGCCAGCACTTCTCTGTGATACTTATACACTGGTAGCTTCACCATGGCTGCCAGCTTCATGGTGTGCTCTCGAGAAGCATTCACAGTACATTTCACAAGCCAAACCGCTTGTGGTCATTACCAGGACTCCAGCCAAAACCCCAGTAAATATTTGTGGGAAATTACTTTTCATTAAACTCCAAATTAATCTCTTTAATTTAATATATTTCAGTCATATACTGAGGGGGGAAAGCATTTCACATAGCAAACCCTTGCATTGCTAATTCACTAAAAAAAAACTCCAAGCTGAAGCTAATTATTGGTGGTTAATACTGCTGACGCTTAAGTGCCTGCCAGGATCGATAGGCTGTTGTCATTCTGCACAAGTTTTCTTTGTGTATTTAGCCATGTGACAGGTGGCCTTTGTTTCTCAGCTGCCAATCCCTCCACTCTCCTTTGATGATGGAAGGTCAGGTGAAGGTAGCTGAACGGGATTATGGGAGCTCAGTGGTGGGCCGCCCCACGCCCAGCAATAAAGAGGAGTTAATGGCTCGAGAGGAGTGGGAGGTCTCCACTGTCGCCAGGGCCGTGAAAACGGATGCCTTTTATTGGCGATTGACCTCCCTCGGCCGGTAGCCCACGCATTTGCTCGCTTGCTCGCCTCGCACGGCTGGGGCGCGGTCGCCGTGGTCCTTCCTTGGGAACGGACGGCGTAATGACTGTAATGTACGTAATGTACCAACTGTAATGAAGTCGCCATGGTCCAGCTAGCGCCCCGCTGACCGCCAAAGGAGCTTCGGCCTTCATCCCTCAGTGTCTGTTCAGATCTCTCTCTCTCTTTCTGTCTCTCTCTCTCTCTTTCTCTCTGTGCAGTCATAAAACAACAGTCTCCAAGGCGGCAGCGTTCCACTCAGTGATGAGGAATGGCTGCCTCCTTGATGCTAAATACACTCAGTGGGCAGGGATAAGCGCGGCTGGGTTACTGCTCAATGTCATTCTGACGACGGGGAGTGAGGGATTGAGGACGAGAAGTGTAAGTCCAGACACACACACACACACACACACTTGCACTGCCAACCTAGAGGTCACAAAAAAGAAAAGAGGGTATTGGGCATGCTGGAGTCTACAATTAAAGTGAACAAAAAAAAATCTAATTGTCCCAGAGAGGTAGTTTACTGCAGGAGCACACTGTTGTGATTTTGAGCACTGCTGTGCCCTGTTGGTGTGTCAGATCTAATTTGGCTGTTATCCTCACGCTGCAGAATGTGGAGATCACACTGATGGATGAGGAAATACACAGGCAAGAGCGAGTTAGTGCAGATAACGTGATTCACCTTTTCAGACTGACTGCATGTTGTAAAAGTGAAGCTGTAACAACAAGAGTTGAGTGGAAGTTTTTGTTTCAGGATGTTGGAAAAAGGTCACAAGTGGCAGCCATTGTGAAGCCTGTGAGGGCTTATTTAAAGCTCATCTCCACACCAAGCTGGGCTTCACACCATCAACTACAAATAGTTACAACTGGAGCCTACTGGAATGCATGTAGGAACTCCATATTACATTTTTTTAGCCCTAGCTCTCGGGGCAGCCATGGCCTACTGGTTAGGGCTTCGGGGTTGCCGGTTTGATCCTGATCAGTGGACCACGGCTGAAGTGCCCTTGGGCAAGGCACCTAACCCTTCATTGCTCCACAGGAAGCTGCTGTAGCAGGCAGTCAACTGCTCTGGGTTAGTGGGTACTTCACTTTGCTGTGTGTGTTTCACTAATTTAACGATTGGGTTACATGTAGAGACCAATTTCCCACACTATTATAATTATTTTTATTATTTGATTAGGTTATTATTATTTATTACACGGCTCTTTATAATGTTGTTGAATGCTCTATTCACTTCAGTGGGCCTTCCCAACATTCTACGGTCTGATATTTCATGATAACGGACTGCTGAGAAGTATAACAGACCCCTGTTAAGGAAAGTGAAACAGAATGTTGCCATAACCAATCAGCTGATCTGGAAGTTAATTAACTACTTTTTCTCTATCCTTTCCTATCTATCTTAATCATCAAAATGACTCTGAAAGCTATGATAAGCAATGCTTCATTGTCATGTTATTGATATCTTCAAGAGGTAGCTGCGTACTAAGCGGGATAAAGCTCTGTATGGCAGTCATTATCGTAGAATAACTATTCTCATTACCCTGTTGGCAGTTATTTCAATGGCTGTCTCACAGAACGCCATCCCTCAGATATTATATATTGTTTGCTAGGGGTTTGTGGTAAGACCAGAAGAGAGAGGGAGAAAGCAAAGGGGTGGGATCATAAAATGACTAGAGGCCAGACTCGAACCTTTACCCCCATGGGCATGGTATGGTCACTGTCATAGGGAAGCTAAGCCACGCCTATCTACTTCCCATCCATTAGACCTACGCTGACACAAAACATGAACAGGAGTCAATGGAGAGATAAAAATACTTCAAAAAAAGAGATAAAAAATACTTCACATATGGGATTTTTAACATCCTTTTGCACGCTGAGAGACAATTGTTTTTCAACAGGCTTCAAAAGTTATGTTAGGTTTTGTGTGAAACTGCTTAACTACATTCTTGTCTGGTACATTTAACATCACTATCACTTAAAAAACGATAAGGCTAGCGGTCATGCTAACTAACAGTTACAGCATGGTACATTCTAGATCAGTTAACAGTGGGTTATGGACAAATACACTTACCAGACGCGTTTTGTCTTCTTTGCCTGTAATTCCTGTTGCTCAGACCTGTTGTTAGGCTCCCTATTAGTACTGCCACAACAACACCCCCCTTCCCCAACAACAACAACAACAACAACAAAAAAGAAACACATGCTGTTGGAGGTTTTTATGGACTGCAGGGAAGTGGTTATTGTAGTTTACTAGGTGTTGATAGTGGTACATGCAAGACATCCCAGATGTTATTATAGCTTCCACACTGTGTATAAGTAAAGATTTTACTTTGAAGAGCAATTAGACACTGCATGAACTGAAGCACCAGTTTAAATTCAATGAAGAAAATGAAAACTTAATCCAGTTAATACAGGCTACTTCATGAATGCAGTCAAGCAGTCAGAGCTTTGAACAGTCAAAATCACGATGGTCTTGAACATGCCCAAAGTGTATCTGGGGATAGCTGTGTGCTGTCCGGAACAAACAAAAGGAATCGAATGTGGGTAAGAATATGATTTGTTTAATCATTAAATTATAATTTTGGTACTTCAACGTCTGATATTCTGTTGTCACTCAACCAGTGCAGAATTACAGGCTGGCCACTGTCACAATACTGCATTATACCTAATTTTTGGTCTTTACCTAAAGTATACATATCAGCTAAATATAGGCCTTTTTATACATTTTGGATTTTATGTAAGGCACAGAGGTTACATCACGCATCACTTTGCAGCTTGATAAACAGGGTTAACACTTGCAATGTGGCAGTTGCCATTGGGATGCAGTGATGATACATTTAAAGTATCATCATCAATCATCAATTACCAGAATGATCATTTTTTTGAAGTTGCATGTAATACAAAGTTAAGCCCCATAATCAGCAACATTTTTCTAATCATTTTTCCATTTGAGTTGAGTTGAGTTTTTCACTCATTCTAGATTATTAAACCAGTCTTCTTAATCCCATCACCCCACTTTGATACTCATGGCTGCAAATGACACCTCAAGTGTGTCCATTTCTTAGGAAATTACAGCCCCCTAATACATTTCCTACTCTGAGATGCCATTGCCTGCAGGAAAGGCCTTAGATTATACACAGTCAAAGCTTGTCATATCTCCTGTCATGCATGGTCGAACATGAAATATGGAGGGACATACTTCAGTGGTTTAAAAGGGGGACAGAGACCAGGGACTCCTTTGAGAGCCTACTTTCTAGGCCCACTGAAAGGATAGAACAGAGCTTGCAGAGTAAAGATGCATTATTGACCAGCTTGTCCATATAATGAATAACCTTCCTGAACAAGCGTGTCTAGAGGTACTGGAGGGGACAAGGCTGGATACTTGGGCACCTGCAAATGCCAGGTTTATATTAGCCTTGAGGAGCAGCTCTTTCCCTACGCCATACTTTGTGCAAAAGCTTCAGGGTGGGTGGGCACTTTGTTTGAACTTTAAACCTATTGGTTCTGCCTTCAATTTGTGTTCGCTGATTGGATGCAGAGAGATCTAGTCTAGTAACGCAAAGCTTTTAGAGAGGACCCAGACTATGTACCGTGGCAAAATGCAACATTTAGCAGAGGTTTATATACAGTAGTTACACAGTGTAACACTTGATAATTAATAGTAATAACTTCATCTCCACATATAAATTTTAACAGTAAACGAAAAAAAGTTTTGCTATGCAGTCAGGAGGCTTCCAGCATTCATTTTGAAAAAAGTCAGTAAGATTAGTCAGTAAAATTTGTCACGCATATTATGTTCATGTTCATTATAATACATGTGTGATCTCTGACATGTATCAGCATTTAATTGTTGTCATAAAAATCATATGTGCATCACATAAATGGCAGTGGTTGATTAACAATACATCTTATGTAGAAATTGTATTAGTGGTGTGCAGATATACTGAACATATGATGCAAGTATTTCCAAACAGTCTTCAGTAAAATAACTTCCACTTTACTAAAATATGAGTATGATTAGGAGAGCTATAAAGACAAATTTCGAGTTATGGTGAAAGACAACAAACTGCATGACTACACCCCAACATTTTTAAAGATATTACTGAAAGATATTAAAAGTTATCACAAGTTTTAATAACTATAGGAAGTGGTGACGGCTTTATCTGACTAATGTCTTATCTGAGTGGGTGAAATGACATTTTTGCATGGGTGGCCACAAGGCAGCCTATTCCTTTTGAGCCTACCCTCGCATGCATATTTAATATCAGCGATATGCATCAGCTTCCTTTAAGATCTCTGAGACGGCAGAGCAACCCTCTTGTCAAATAACCTACCCTGGTCTGATAACAGAAACAAATGAAGACAGAGCCAGTCAAAATCACTTAACCTTTTTGCTCGCTGTGGAATTACTCATTTGAAACGAGTATAAATACATCTTGAGACTTGCAGAGGAGGAGGAGGAAATGACTTTCTATTTTGCATGACAGTGAGTAAAAAGACAGCACATTTGGACTATATGTGAAAGGGAGCAGTTGTTCAATGCTAAGTGTATATCTCTGATGTACTAAATGAAATAAATTCCGGTTGATGTATCTAAAGTGTGTGAAATGTAAAATGGTTGTTTATTACTGTTCTGGGTTAAATTGTCTTACCTATGTTGCATTTTTCTTGTGAAAGAAAACTATGTGCAAATTATTCTTTCCATGTGTTGCAGTTTCATATGACAAACTCAAGTGTATATCTACAATTCTTGACCAGATTTGCTAATATGTTGTAATCCGATTATCAAAATAGATTGGCAGATGATAACAAATGAAATATAACAGCTATTTTCTGCCCATAGTTATCTATCTGCTGCATGGTCTTAGATCTGAGCTGATATCCTGTCTTGTTTGTCAACAAGTACAGTGCCTTGACTCCGCAATTTGGCAGTTTAGCCAACCCTAACCCACCTTTTGTGCAAGCATGTAATCTGAAGGACTGTAAAGGTTGAAAAATAATTGCCTTTTACAACGCTCTTCAGCTAGGGGAGAAAGGGAGTGTGTATCCATAGCCAGCCATGGGTGCAGTGGCCTCTCTACTCCCAACTGACTCAGCAAAAATCCCCTGCAACCTCACGACCACAACCACCCCCACTACCACTACTGCCACACCCCAAATGTGTTTGGGCATCTGCAACCTTAGGGGAGCACAATTAATTCAACATTGATCAGGAGTTTCTACTTGCGATGGTAGGGTAGTTTGCAATAACCACACATCACATGGTCTCCCCCAGCGCTGCCCGAGTCATATTTAATCAATATCCCATTAAAAGAAGGGTTTTTTGAAATGCAGGGGCTGTGGGAAAAGCCTGTTTACATTTTTTTCTCTTCAGAAAACAAAAACACCCAGAGAGGTGTGACTCTTGGGGTAATTGAGACATTCTGGATGGATAAGAACTCCTGAATTGCTGAGGAGGTCCAGGATGCCAGGATGACTGAAAGAAATGTATCGGCTGGACACCTCAAGGGCCATTGATTAGGATTACGCCTGTCTCCTAAGTGGCCTTTTTGACCGTCAGAGGCGACAGATTAGTGTCTCTTGGGCCATCGCAATGTCTCGTTTGAAGGGTGTTGGCTCTGTTTACCAAGCAGAACTTTTTTCATTGCTCTCTTTCACTCATTATCATTCCATGAGCTGTCTGGAACACAGCGTAATCTTCCTTTTGCTGGTCTGTGGTTCCATACAGATATCACACATCTCCTCTCACCCCACTACCTCTCTGACTCTCAATCAGCTTCACTAGCATATTAGTCCCTTCACTCTGACCACAGTTCATTTCTAAAATCCTAAGATCATATGGGTCACAGAGTTATCTCACATTATAACACTGCTGATCACAACTCCCCAATTGCAAATCTGTCATAAATGCATATTCATGCTCCATTGTCCAAATGCTCATAACCTATGTCCAATTCTTGTTGTTCAAATTCTACCACTGGTTGGATGGTCATCATTTTTGCTTTAATGCCAGTTCTACCAGTTTTGAACTAGTAGAGTTGGAAAAACTAAAGTCAAAAACAGCAAAACAGCATTCTATCCAAAAAAACATGCTTTGCTACCTATATGTTTGTCTTGACACTTGATAACTTGATAATATATTGTTGACAATGCTGTGTAACTGACTATATATCAGGCCTGTGATGAAGAAAATATAGAAAATTATTCATACCATAGAGATTTCAGTTTTTATTTACAGCCAATGCCAAACCCCTGCAATGTCACATTGTTGCATTTAGTGTAATTCAAAGATTGTGTTTATATTAGTTGGGTTGTTTGAGAACTAGTCTGTGAAACATATCATTCCTATCTTTGCGCACATACATTTCCAGAGTAAAACAGCTGAGTAAAAAGTTTTAAAACCCAGGCATAAGATTTACTGTAGTTCCGACAAGCCATTTCAACTTTTCAAATTTAGTATTACAATACTAATGAATTAGTTATAGATAATCTATCAACCATTTTGCAGTGTGCTAGATCAATTATTCAAGTTCAATGAATAATCCATGAATAAGGCCGTGTAATGGTTCTGGCTAGCTCAGTACCATTGTGCTTAAATTTAGCAAAATAATTTACATACAAATAACATACATAAAGAGAGAAGGTAGTACAAGTGCATAACTACTAGAGAAATGCTTACTAAGCCACATAATCTATACTGTCTTGCTGCATTTGGTGAGAAAAAATGTAACTGCAGTGTGCTGAGGCTTAGTTGGCTTAGAGGCTTAGAGGCCTAAACTTGTAAGGGTTCAAATAAGTAAAGTTTTTTTTTCTTATTTTCTTTTCTTTCTTTGTTACATGTTTTAGGGAGCGTACACATCCTTTATTGATGCTGCCTTCTAGAACTTTTTCAGTCTTGTTTGAAATCATCCAAAATCAATGTATCTTAATGACAGTTTTTAACAGCTTTTCCCTGTCACATATTGAGAAACACTGAGCTGTAAATTAAACAGAAAATCTCCTGAGGCCTTATTTTCAGCTCTGTGATTTTACTTTCCCTCAGACACAAAATCATAATGGCAGGTAAAACAATACGGTCTAGAGGTTTTCTTGAGAGACACTTAAAAACACATAAAAATATAATCCCATCTACAGAGAGTTTCTGGTGTAGAAACTGAAAGTTGTGCTTGACAGTGGCTGGACGTGTGACTCACTCCCAGCAATTTTCTTGTAAGCTTGCACATCTCATTCTTCTATGAGCAGGATTGTCTCTTCATTTCTAAGATCAGGGCTGGCATCCTGTCGTGGATTTCTGTCCGCTCCCCTCGGGGGAATTTGTCTCAGTGTGATTGAGGTGTCAAGGATGGCATCTTTTGGTTATCATTGACACATCTGCTGCAAGAGGCACGACAGCCAGTAATGAAAGTCTTACTATGGGAGATAAGGCTGAACCTTGTGTCAGATGGCCTTCAGGAGTGTGTGTGTGTGTGTGTGTGTGTGTGTGTGTGTGTGTGTGTGTGTGTGTGTGTGTGTGTTTGTGTGTGTATATCTGGGGTTACTGTGTGAAGCATAGAGAACATTTGTGTGAGAGAGACACTGATGGTAGATAATTGCGAACAGCACAGACAGGCAGATCACCTCACATTTACTTTTTTTCTCACATATGTTAATCACCTTGACACTGAGATATAAAAATGGTATAGACTTACCTGACACATGTAACATCAGAGTAGTCATTTCTCATGACAGGGAGAGTTTTATCTAACAAGGTGTTAGAATACAAACTTACAATTTTTCCTAGCTTGACAGATGATATTGATTTGTTATTTCTCATCATGGCCTTACAGTGTCAGCAGTTAATGTAAGTATTAAATCCTGTCAGTACCTCACTTCTGGTCTCTTTTTCCAGTCTGTTTCTTAGTGTGTTCATATTTTGTCTTCATTAGAGAACTGACTGTATGTAGCTACATGCAAACTATACTGATCCTTGAAAGATACGTAAAGACCCCATCAATTTATTGAAAGCTAAGCTCAGGTGAATATTATTCTCCTGAATTACACTTGTTGATGTTATCACAGCAAAAAAGAATGAGGCAAGAACCAGCAGAATACAGTTTGCTTGTGTCAATATCTGCTGAATGGCAGAATAATTCCAAACAAAACTGTTGAAAAAAACTGTGAAAGATCCTCTTTTATTTTTTGCAGAGGTAATGAGAAGAAAATGGTTGAAGCTGAGCCAATATGTACTATTGCGTCATTCTCCTGACCCTTGTGACTTGGTTGGGTTTAGATGATGAGTCTATTCACTTGTCTATTTGCTATGTAAATTATGTCCAATCAAATGAATTTTACCCAAATAGATTAAAAAATATAACTAAAAAATATAATTCTAACACTTTTAACCTTCCACATTGCTTAGAACTTCTAAAGGCTGCAGAGTTTGGTTAATTTTTAAGTTGTTGTCTTTTCTGTATGTTGATTCCTCAATTTTTCTCATCCTCCTAGCATTTTGGGGTTCATCAGTATTTATAAAGCTGAGTGTGTCTTTCATCCAGTTTCTCACGGGGACCCTCTCCATCTGTCTGATGGTGCTTCAGACCAGCTAGCGAACCCACAGCAGAAAACAAGACAAAGCCTTTTGCTCGCAGGTAGCTGTCCCAAGCACCCGGGGAGGCTTTCATCTACAATTTGTTGCTAAATTAAGCATCCTGTGATCTTGCTCTGTGTGCTTGAGAATCACACATACACACACACACACACACACACACACACATAAGTAGCTTTACAACTTGCATCTGGTGAAGTAATCCCTCATTGCTGCAGCACCCCAGTGAGTTGAATCAGTGGTGTTGTTTGACGCCTGTGTTCTCATTCTCCACAGCCAGAGCCCCGTGCTGGAGCTCACATGGCACGCCATGCCACACCACGCTACACCACGCCACTGGTCGAGAACAACGATTAAATCCCTTGCTGAAAGACAAAATAACCTGTGGAAGTGGCCCATGCCTGCCTAAGACATGCAGAAGAGAAGGATCCAAGCTCGAAGGCTGGAAAGGTTAGCTGAAGGGTAAGGAGGCGTAGTGGTGACATATTGACATAAT
This sequence comes from Tenualosa thibaudeaui, assembly GCA_027481765.1. NCBI lineage: Eukaryota > Metazoa > Chordata > Actinopteri > Clupeiformes > Clupeidae > Tenualosa > Tenualosa thibaudeaui. Next base: position 3,183,441 of record JAIFZK010000071.1, read on the forward strand.
TTCATCATTCTAATACTGTAATGAGAAAAACACTCAGCTCCATCACCATAATATCATAACATTTCTTCAGCAAGCCTTCCATTTTCTCATAATCAAACTTCACAGCTGACTGGTCTCCTCAGTGACATATTCTAAAGGGGAAGGATGATTTAATGAAAAAATTATATTGTATCATATTATTTTGATGTTATACAATATTATGTCAGATATTTTCTTATTTTTTACTTCATGATGGTGTGTGCATGTGCTTTATGGGGACGACATTTTTCAGGACCTCAGAAGGCACCAACAGTTAGTGTCACAGAAAGCATGCTATGAGTCAACAATCCTGAGCCTGAGAGACTCATTCAGACTATGAATGGCTGGATTGAAGAGGGGATGCCAAAGGGATTGAGAAGGTAAACACCATTTTGAAACAAAAAGAAGAAAAGTCATTCCAATCAGGTGCAGACTTGAAAGTGTGGCTGCCATCTTTGATCTGTTTGTTTAGCAGATGACCAGGGTTCTTTGTTTTTTCTCCTCAGTGATAGGGGCCACGAAAACCCGTCTTCTGGGTGCAGGGCTGCAGTATTGGAGGAAAATAAAGTGCAAGTGACAACTCTTGCAATTTATTAGCAGAAGTGATGAGAGCGATCGCAATGGCCAAATCCAAATAGAAGGTACTGTGTTGAAATCGAAGGAAAAGTACCTCTGAAATTACGCACGCTGACAATCCTGAAGAAAGCTAAAATTTGAAGAGAAAGATTCTGAGAACAAAAAGGCACATTTAGATGTAGTGAACTCCCACCAACACTGCATTTGAAATAACAGTGAAATGCAGACAACCAAATGTGTGCAACTCCAGAGCAATAGATAGACATGTGAGTATATTTAAACAAGAGAAAACAAAGCCTGTATCAATCAGTGTAATAATAAAATGAGTTTCCCAATTATTTGATTTCTCCCAATCAGTCAAACAATGAGTGTTGGAGGTAAGCAGCAACTCTCGCACACTTTGTTTATCACACGTTTCAGTCAACAGACCTTCATCTGGGAATAACATGATAAAGGTCTGTTGACCAAAATGTTGTATAATGAATAACTTGCTTGTGCAATGCAGTGTTTGGGAGTGTACATTTCTTGTAAAGGTCTGAATTTGAACAAAATATCTCTCTGAAATCATAGAAGGGTTTCATAGAAGGGTTATTTAAGCACAGGGAAAAACCTTCACATACAGTGACTTTCACAGCAGTTAAGTCCACTCAGAAATATGAACAGGCTGTAAAGGCATGAGGCAGCCATTTCATTTTTTTTATTATTATTGTTATATATATATTTTTTGGTTATGTGCAAAAAGCTCGTCACAAAACATACTATTTGAGGCACGTATCAGTCCACCAGCTGAAAGGTGTAGTAGTGAAATACAGCACACTTTTCTTCACAGCTAAGGAGTCACAGCGTGGAGCAAAAGGCTGAGACAAGGAGGTGTAAAGGCAGAGCTCACAGTGGAATATGAGTGAAAGAAGAAGGCTTTGAAAGTCCAGGGGGGAAAAAAAAATCTTTTCCGTTAAAGATTTAAAGGCTGTATCCTCTCCACTCTGTTTGAGATACTCATGACAACCTCACCTTTGGTGTGCAGAAGTATATGAGGCATAATGTGAAAAGCCTTTTTGTTGACTCTGTTCTTTCATTAGAAGCCTCAAGACACCATAAACAGAAATATTTCTTGGCCTGTTCAATACATTTACGTACCTTAGAACCATATTTTGGCCAATTGTTAAAAACATATGATAGTTTTACTGAAATGACAGACTACCAATTCGATGTCATACAAACTTTTCAAGAGACAAAATGACTTTTTCAAACTTAGGAGAAGTCATGTAAGTAGGTTCTCCCACTGGACGCTTCAACTGTCTGTTTCCATAAATACTTACCAAAGTAGTAGTCACACCTGCTCCCTGAAAACATAAATGTAAGCTGGTGGCATTTGTGATGGCTGTTTTTGTCTTCCAGTATAAATATTTAAAAATACGAATCAGTTTTGCATTAATCTTATATCATTACAAAAAGGTGTCAATCATAGCCTAGATAATAAAATAGGCTGTAGATATAGATATGATGCTCATTGCCAAAGCTGTAAAATGGGGATATTTTTCTCCTTTTGGGTCTATTTCAATTAACTCTTCATGTCAAGCCAGCTTTGATGGAAATTGCTCAGACGCAAAGCCGTGATCTGTTTCCTTATCTTTAAGGTTGTCGCTTTTAACAAAGTTTCTCCAGCATGCAACAGAGGGAACACAAGACGTTTAATTAAAAAAAGGAGAGCAGCAAAGGAACATTTTAAGACATCTGTTTGAGACTTGTCTTCTCTGTCTAAGTTAATTAATCATCCCGTATTTAACATTGTGATCAAGCTGCAGCCGGCTGTCAGTCTCAGTTGGAAGGCAATTTGGTAAGGGCCACAGGAAAAACAACACCAAAAATAAATAAACAAATAAATAAAAAATACAGAAGAAGGTATAATGGATACGGTGGTAAAGGCGTGTTAGTGCACAAAGAACAAAACATAGATGTAGACTAATTAATATCTTTTTAAAACCGTGTTCATTATGAAAACAGAAAATGGGAGGAAAATGGAATTTATTTTATTATAAGCTCTGAAGCTGAGCTAATATTTCATATTTACAGACTGGCAGAGAGTGCAACTAACACTGTGGAAAATGTTTACAATCCCCTTGTAAAAATAAATAAATGAAATAAAAATAGAGGTATGTGTGTTGATGTCCACATTTTTACACGTCAACATGATTTTATTGAAAGGGACCTCCAGGTATAGAAATGAGGCATGTTATTAATCATTCAGTTTTCATTCAGCTCTAGTTTATACTGCCACTGAATTATTTCCTTTGGTGTCAATCTGCTTTTGTATTACAGCTCTAAGCTATGAGATTGCAAAAAAGAAAAAAAAAACACAAATAAAACTCTGAAGACTAGCCATAACTGCTTCTGCGATAATGAGTAAAAGCCTGTTCGGATCTTCATGACCAATAAAAAAACGAAACAACCAAAAGACAGTGCCTCATTAATGAATCTTTTTTGTTCTAATTTAAATGATGAGCCGTCCCTGTTTTATTCTCTCTCTCAATTATTTCCCAAACTAGTTTCATGGCAGATAATTGAGACTCAATTGAGATCTCACTTTTCCCTGATGGGAACTTGAAGAAACAATAGGATGCATTGGAAATTAGAACAGACACACAGCAGTCCTCTGCTGAATACCTTTATATAAATCAGCCACTCAGAATAGTTTCAAATGATCATGGGGCTCTAAGTACATTTCTTTCTAAAGGAATCCTTAAATGAACGAGCACTGAACAATAACTATTACTTAGTGAGTTCAAAAATCCATGGGTCTGCTGATGGTCTTTAAGTGTGTTTTATTTTGAAAGTAAATAAATAGTAAATCTTGCCTTTCTCCATGCACTACCATAACTGCCAGACTATTAGCCCAGGTTAATACATTATTTGGCAAAATATCTTCAGCTAAGAGGTTAGTACAATACTACAGGAAAGGTTGGCACCTCACATGTTTTGCTTCAGCCGTGCCATGAAGACCATACATACTTATCCCTCGCTTTCTTTATTCACCTATAATAAGAAAGTAGGCTACACATAATATGTATACTTCAAAAGAGTGACGTTGGTATCAGCTATATCTTACAGGATTTAAAAACACTCAAAAAGCTTTCTTTTTTACTACAACTTTTTTAAAATCCCTTCGTTTGCAGAGCTTGTAAGTTATCACTGCAATTACATCTCAATGCTTTCTGGGTAAAAAAGTGACATCACCTGGTTGCTATTGATGTTGTCTATGTGCAGCAACAAACTTTAAATAAAACTTTTAATAAAGCATTTGGAGTGTTTTTAAATCACGTCTATATAGCAGACGCCAATGTCATCTTATAAGGCCAACATGTCTTGCTAGCCAGGGATCCCTTTAAGAATACATACAGAATACATAAAATTCAAGGCACTAGTGGTGGCCTACAGGATGATTGATGGTTCTGCTCCCATCTACCTGAATACTCTCTCAAAGCCCAATGTCGCCCACCACTTCCAAGGAACGTTATCTAGCGCGGCCAACACCTTGCGCAGGTCAGTCCAGACTCTTCTCATGTGTTGTTCCACGCTGGTGGAATGATCTTCCAAGCGCTACCAGATCAACAGATACCCTCTCCACCTTCAAGAAATACCCAGATCTCCCAGATCTCCTATCTTGAATTCCCAGATCTCCTGTCTTGAATTCTGAATACCAGGAATGCACTTAACCTCTTATACTTAATCTCTCTTTTATACTGCACTTTTATTACACTATTGCACTTTCAATGTAAAATACTGTCTTTTTTATGTTCTTTCATTGTGTTGTAGCTTGAATGTCATCCTCTTTTGTAAGTCGCTTTGGATAAAAGTGTCTGCTAAATGCATAAATATAATGACATAAAATATAGTTCTAGGTTTGGATTCAAACTCAGGTCACCCTGATTTGTTGCCCCAGCAGTGTTTTAATGACCAGCCGTCACAAGGGGAAAGCTTTTGATTCATTTTTTCATTGTTCCACACCCAGACCATTGATAGACATGCCTAGCCTGCGAGTAGCTGTAGGCAGATCCAGAGGTGACATGGATCTCAAGACCATCTGCTGACTTCATTACCTTGGCACAAGCAACAGAATCGCTGAAGTGGCACAAGCATCTTGCCCAGGCATAATGAGGAGGAACCACCAAAAACATGCTTTAGGTCTCTGGTGACCCTTGTACACCTGGGTGGGAATTCTGCTCCCAGTGGGCTCTGTGCATGGCAGAAGTAAAGTCCCAGAAGGACTTCTGTTCAACATGGTCAACCATTTCTGGTAATTAGCTTTTACATTGGTAAACAATTGTAATGAGGCTATAGCTACGAACATGGGGAGCTTAATAGTTAGGCTTACTTTGGATAGTAAGCTAACATAACTACACTATAAAACTTACTTACACCTAACATCAGTACCATACACAAAATAGATGTTGACTGGAAAAGAGTGACCATCCGGAACAAAAGTCTTTCTGGGACATTACATCTGCCATGCCCATTGAAGCCCATTGGCTTCATTGTGATTCTTACGAGCCTTTCCCATTTTGGCTGAGCAATAAGCTCCTCCAGTTGTAGCTAATAAGTGAGGTCTTTAATCTGTCAGTGGCATCCTCTCCCTAGCCCTTCTGACAGCAATTTGTCAGAACCAGAACTTAACTAGCCAGTTACATCATCAGACATCAGCCTTCCCCTTGTGAAACTTGTCATTATATTGCTGCAAAAACAACTTATCTAATGGTGGCTAAGACTGGAACCATCATCGGAAGCACTGTTCCTAAATACTGTGTACATATTTCCTGTGTAAAGGAAGTGAAGTGGGTTGAACTCACATAAACACAGTAACACAGGGAATATATATATATATATACACATATATGTTAGAGTATGACTGACAGAGAGGGGGAGATGTTGACTGCATAAAGACCATATATGTGTGCAGGATGAAGAAATAGCTTTTAAATTTTGACAGTAATGGATAAATATGTATTGAGAAAGCGAGAGTGCAGGAGACACAGGAGATGGTGCTGGCGGTGGGTAGGTGGGTGTGTGTGTGTGTGTGTGTGTGGGGGGGGTGTTGAGGCAGATGGATGGCTTGGCTTTGTATCAAGGCATTCAGACCATTTTGGCTGGCTTTTTAAGATGGCACCATGGCCATTGCATGGCAGGCTGGCCGGCCGGCCGGCAGTAACCCCTGACCATGCCAGTCATATTCAGCCATATCACACATCAGCTGCTCCTGAAATCAAAAACTTTGCACTCACTCAGTCCCTCTCCAATCTATCTTCGCAGGATAAGAGGAATTTTAATTGACACTTAGATATTTTGCATCCCTGTATTGGTTTTATACTGAACATTATGTTGGATAACGTTTGTATATGCATGTGTGTGTGTGTGCGCGTGTGTGTGCATGTGTTTGTGTGTGTGTGAGTGTGTGTGTACGTGTGTGTGTGTGCGTGTGTTTGTGTCTGTGTGTGTGTGTGCTTGTGTGTGTGTGCGTGTTTGTGTCTGTGTGTGTGTGTGTGAGTGAGTGTGTGCGCGTGTGTGTGTGCATGTGTTTGTGTATGTGTGTGTGTGTGTGTGTGCGTGCGTGTGTTTGTGTCTCTGTGCGTGTGTGTGCGTGTGTTTGTGTCTGTGTGTGTGCATGTGTGTGTGTGTGTGTGTGTGTGTGTGTGTGTGTGTGTTTGTGTGTGTAAATGCGTGGCTTTTATGTGTATTTCATTTAAAATATTTTTCAGTATTTTTGCCATACATGATTTTGCATAATATATGTGCCATGGCTCCTTTGAGTCATAGACAGGCCTAACCCCAGAGATTAATTCCAATCTACCATACAAGTCATTCATTGTTTTGTGATTGTTGCCATGTAATGATAATGCCAATACCTTCTTTCCTGATCTCACTTTGGAATTCCTTCAGTGAGCTGGGTGCTGGTGTATACAGTTTATGACTTTGCCAGTGTTCCATTGACAACAGCCAATGTTGCCCAGACCTGGCCAGACCCCCCAACACAGACCATGGCCCCGGGCCAGTGTCCATCCTGTGGCCAGGTATAAGAGGGAAGCAATGGGACGACCACCACCACCATTTTCCATCTGTCTCCCTGTCGGCCTGTCTGTCTCCCTGTCTGCCTGTCTCTCTGTCTGTCTGCTCTCCACTCTCTCTGTGTGCCTTTCTCTGTGCTTGCTTCACTTTTTTAATGGCCTCTGTCTCATTGTGCACTTGGCAGGTCTGTGCACACCTGTCATGGCTCCAGTCACATTTCAGAATATGGCCAAGCCAATGTCTGTTTGTATGCCTGTGTGTATTTTTTTTGTGTGTGTTTATATGTGTGTGTGTGCTTATGTCTCTGTGTGTGTGTCTTTGTGTGTGCTTGAGTATATGTGTTTCTGTCTCTCTTACAGTGTGTGCAAATGTGGGAGAGGGTGTCAAGTGATTTGAGTGCAAATTGATGCATTTGCATATTTCACACCAGAAAGCCATGCCCACACACACACACATACACACACACACACACAGACGCACAGACACGGGATATGCAAGCACTCGGGCTGAAGGGATATGACAGAGTAGTGAGCTGTGGTGCCAGACTGGCAGATGATGCCAAGCCATGTTTTAATTTCTGAAATGTGCTCAAGTGCACAGGGACACATTTTCCCTCACCTGCCTCTCTCTGTCTCTCAGTTTCTCACTCTCTCAATCTTTGAATAAAATGTGGATGGCACTCACAGATCTGCTGAGTGCTATTACGGTTGCTGCTGTTGATTCTTTTTGAAGAGTGTGGAGAAAGTTGGAAGCTAAAGAATGGAATAAAAAATACATAAGCAAATGTGTGAAAAGTCATTCAGGTAATGTTCATTCAACTAAGACTTACACACCACACATGCACAACAAATAAATGACTCGTTTGTGTGAGCCCATTATGCTCACTGTAAAACCTGTTGTTTGTTGTTCAGTGAAGTTAATTTTTAGTTTAAGAACCAATTATGACTAAACCTTCAGTCAGTAAAGTCTTTCTATATGCAATCAGTCAGATCACAGTGGCGACTACTGATCTCTCACCCCACAAAGAAGTGACCAGTGTAATCCATTTCTGTTATAAAATTTTGTGAAATACCACTGTGAGCAGACGTTTCTCATTAACAGCTTTTCTATGGGCTCGAGGTCTGAGTCTAAAACCAGCATCTGCAGAACTCTGTTACAGTAATGCTAATGTTTCATTTATTTTTCTGGGAGGGTGTTATGATGTCTGATAATGAGTGAGGGGAAGCCCTTACAATGGATTAAGATGACGCACTTTCGAATGTATGTAAATACAAAGCTTCCAGATATTATTCACACCCCGCACTTAACTGTTACACACAAAATGCCCACACAAGAAATAAATGACACTTTTTTGCTACAAGAGTTCTTCTACACCCGCAGCAAACTCCTCAAGATGTAAGTGAAACAGATTTGCATTTGGAGTTGCTAACAACTAAAACTCATCTTGCCACATTGAACGAGAGGAGTGGTGGTGAATGCATGTCATGAGTACACACTCCATTGTCCTTCAATCTGAATCCATCACCATCCAGCCTAATCTGTTGCCACTCATTGACAAAAGTGTTATCCAAGGCAATCTACTTTTATAATAGTAGCCTAGAGTTAAATACAGCAGGGAAGAGACCATAGCTTTTCCACATTGTGGAAATAGGAAGGACTGAGTTTAATGTCCCTTTATAGTGGAGAGATTCCCAAAATTATTCTACTTCCAATATAGCCCACAAACAATCTTATGCATTTCGTTATATAGTTTATGCTGATGTGTAGCAAAATTCAGGTTTTCATATGGATTTTTGCATCATTTGTTTCATCTACATTTCATATAGATTTTTGCAGAAACCATAGTCCTCAATAATAATTATCTATTATGATTATGATCACTATTGATTAGTTAATGATTAGTTATTAACCAATTATTAGCTAATACATGAATAAATTGGAAATTATTCATGATTTTTTTTTTAATTTTTACATTTTTTTTGGTGGATGGTCATTCTTTCCCCAAGCTTGTGTAATGGTAGCCAGCTGGTCCATAGCTGTGCAGTAAATACATTGATAAATCTTCCTCCCAACACCCTAACAGGCATGTTAATGAGCTAAACTAGCACCCTAGGCTTTCAGCTCACTCGCTAGCATGCTGCACCTCCAGTCTGTGGTGCTGCTCGTAGCGGCTTGGAGTGTGCAGGGCTGAACCATACAGGTCGACACAGGTTACACTTGGGCTTGGAAGTTTGGTAGGAAGCTGGAACTATTTATTGGGCTTGCAGTCACCAGTGCATTAGTCACCACTGGGACCACTTCACCTCCTCTTTCAACTCTTGGTATCCCAAGCTTTTTATGTTCCTTCTGCTTGATGTTGATGTTCTTCTCCCTCTGCATTTTGAAATCAAACGTAATCTTGGTTTGGATTCTGAATCACTCGGTCTCTTAATCGGGGATGCATCTGATCTTAACCATGGGACTTCCAACTCATACGTGGCATAGATGTTCCAGAGGTCGTTTGATTATGATATTCCATATACAGTATGTCTACTAGCATCTATCTTTTTGAGCCTGTACAGCTTGCATTTTTACACACCCTGCATCTTGAGTTTCCCCTTGTATTGTAGACCACATCATCTCAATATCAAGTTCTGAGGAAACTGGACTTCTTTTTGAAGACTGAAGATGTTTTGCCTCTTATCCAAAAGGCCTGGTGGTGTCCCAGGTAATATACCTACAGTGGGGGGACACTGGAGGAAATGTGGTGGCTTGTTGACCACACCCCTAGTCATGTTACCTGGGATCACTTGAACTTAGAAGTGAACTGGAGTGAGAGTTGTTAAGGTCACAACAATTTCAGATGTGAAAATCACTCAAACCCCTGTTCCGTAATGGATGTTCCAGATGAACATAGATGGTCTCCTTCACTCCTCGCTCAAACCGCATATCTTCTCTATGCAAAATGTGGACATCTGTATCTTCAAAGGCATGCCTTTAAGTGATGTCTTGATGAAGTGGCCCTTCTGTGATGTGCCATGTGTTTGAGAGGTGTTTGCTTTGTTTCACTAATGTTGCAGTGTATTCCCCAATGAGCTCTCCTCACTGCACAACAGCAACAAAATTGTTGTGTCCTGTGTCGTTGTGTCTTGTAGTCTTGTCCCTGATAAGACCAGTCTCTGTGAAGAGCCTTGCTGGGCTTAAAGTATACTGTAATGTTGTGATTACAGAAAATCCTCCTTAGTTTCGCAGAGTCTCCAGCAACATACAGTAGGGGATAACCAGGAGGCTTCTCCTGTTGCTTTGCTTGGCACTGGTTGGTGTTTTGGTTACTTTCTCCTGTTTCTTTCCTGGCGTTGGGAAGGCCCAGTTTGGGTAGCCACAGGTTCTAAGTGCCTGTTTGATGTGAATGTTTCTTTTCATTTCCCTCTGTCTTGGAATGGATGCTCTCAGACAGATGCTGTAAGGATCTGATTTTTGTGTTCTGGTGGGGTCAATATGAAGGTCTGTTTGAATTTGCAGCCTCTGGAGCCTGCCTTATTCACCAGTTGTTTGTGCATAGCTCTTCTGGTGTTCTTGCCAATTCCTGTCATGGCTCTGATTATGTGTTTTCTTAGGCAGCCTCTACTATAGTCCACAGACCATCTGGGATTCTACATTGTACACAGACAGGTTATTAGCCTAATTTTGTCTCAATTCCTTATCTGAGCATCTGTTTAATTTGCATGACCAGACACTCACACATAGCCATTTTAGCCAGTAGCCATGCAACATATCAGACCCTGGTGCTGTGTATTTATTCATTTATGTGTGTGGATTTCTGCCACCGTAATGGTCACTTGATCTTAGGAAGGTATAAGTTCTTAGTTCCATGAGTGCTTTCATGGTACTCATCTGCACACTCTTCATTCTCAGGTCTTGGGAGACGCTGGTTGGTGTTGGTACTACCCTATTCACCCTATCAGCTCAGATAGCAGAGAGCATCCAGTTTATTCTCATGACTTTTATTTCCTTGGAGCATCTCTTCAGGCAGGCAGCAAAAACTGTGAGTCTCCGAAGCCTCATGTGTTGACAGTTTGTCACACTTCTTGGGTAATCCTTTCTCAGCGTTGTACAACTGACAGAAATTCTATATGACTTCCTTCAGTGTTAATTTGATATTGGCTTCCGGTCATCTCAAGATTCACTGTTACTGTGGAGTATATTAACAAGTAGAGTGGAGTAGTAGTGTAACTGTCTCTTGATTGTTGATGGTCTCCCAGATGCTTTAGCACTGGTGTAATATTGGTGTAGTGTTTTTCAATAGGTCTATGGTGGATGTTATGTTGAATTCTGCAAATGGCTAATAAATGTCTTGAAAATAGGGTAACCAACATGCCTAATTAGGAGTACTCATCACAAATATAAGCATGAAGCTATAGAAGCACACAATACTGAAGGTTAAATACACTATTTTGATTTTTTTTGTATATTGTCTGCCATTTTGGATTTTGCCACTGAACATGAGGAAAAAAATGGAAACAGATTTGTTTTGTATTGTATTCAGTGGATCCTAGACAATATAAAAAGCATCATTACACAAAACGGTATGAATAATTTCTAATATGACACATCAGGTCACACTATTGAAAATGCAGAGACTGGCAGTGATGATGATGGCAACGGAGTTGTTTTAACTGATGCTGTCTTTCCCAAATGTTTTCCTGTTTTAGTGCAGATGTTTTGTAAATGGAATTGTTGCTGTTTAGAATTTGAGATGAGAACTGGTTGTATAAAGACCTGATGACATTTTTCCCATTATATGGGGGGTGCCATGACTTATTTTAACCATAGATGACATAAATGTTATGAAACAGTCTATTTCTCATAGAAATATTGATTGTTTGACTAGAAGTGTACATAACATAAATATTGCCATTACAAGATAGAAAGATGACTCTATAGAACCTAAAAAGGTCAAATAGGTTATTTGTTGTTATTTTTCTACACCTGCTGTGTTGAGTGGGGTCCTAGAAAGTGAAAAATCATCAATTGCAAAAACCTATTTGTAATGTTCCAAAACTTACATATCAGCATATGCTAATAAGACAGTGAATATACTCTACCAAACCATGGTTAGAACTGATGGGTAGTAGGCCCACTAGAGTAAAAATGTATTTATTAATTAATGTTTTTTCTGTATCGTCCATGTAACTAAACAGATACCAAATGTGTAAGCTCATGAGAGTGTTTGTGTGCATGAGTGTGTGTGTGTGTGTATGTGTCTGCACAAACATATGGAGTTTGTGAAAATCTGGCCACGCATGTATGCCTGGTACCCTCTCATCTGCTAGAATGTGACAGAATCTGTATAAACTGTTTAGACGTTACAAGACTGCTGACTGGAGAATCTACTGGGCTGAGAAGAGTTTTAAATATTGCTGAGGTCTGGGTGATACATCTGTGAACGTCGAGGCAGGACTCTTTTTGTCACAGCACACTGTCTAATTATGTGTTGAAGTGTGGCTAAATGACAGCTAGGTATGACAGGTCCAGATGGTTGTTGAATTGTGTGAAGCAGTAGATTTTAAAATGAAAATGCTCATTGCCATTCAAAGGAAAAAAATCATCAATCGGTATCTTTCAAGCACAGCCGCAGTATTAACTATTACCTATTACCTATCACCACACCACTAAGTGTATATCTTTTACTCTATACATCTTATAGCAGGAATCAGACTGGTATCAGAAATTAGTGCCAGAAATGACCAGCCATGCAACAGAAACTAGTTACAGAAAGTTACTGTTAAATTCTGTATTCCAAGCTTGAACAAGAAAAGGCATTTAAAGGTAAAATTTAAACTGCTTTTCAAAGAGCTAAGTTGTATGCAACTGGACTTTTTGTGTTCATAGTGACTCACTCCAATTCACACTTTATCTTATGTTAATAGGAGACTCATGTGACCCATTGTCACATGAAAAGGGGTGTGATCTACAGATCTGAGCTCCACCCACAGTGGTCCAGAGATATACCTCCTGGTCTTTTTGATGAAAGGTGAAACATCTTCAAGCTCAAAGAAAAGAAGAAAGAAAATAAAAGAAAAAAGAAAATAAAAAGTCCAGTTGCATACAACTTAGCACTTTGACTACCATGACCTGGATGAATGAGAATATTCATGTAAAACTGCTTTATGGCTTGCTAAGGTAATCTAAAATTCTGAAAGAATCAGTTGTTAGGACTTCACAGACTTTCTGACCCTAACTTTCCCTTGTCTGAAATATTTGCTTTTTGGGGTAAAAAAAATGACAATGACAATTAGATATTTGTTTCTTTTTCTTTAAGAGAACCAAGTGAAATTCAGCCATCACCTACCAGAGGCCACTTACCTGACAGCATGTTGGCAAGTGCTTTGATTTCCTCACCTGGCCTGAACCTGCCCATATGGCCCAGTGGCACAACAGTGCACAGCCTCAACAGTCCCCCCCCCCCCCCCCCCAACTGCCACAAGCATAGAGTCTATGAGACGGTTTCAGCACCAGGGACAGCGGCACAGACCCCGTGAGACAAAGCCATGAAAGAGACCATGGGGAAGAGAAGTGTGAGGAGTGTGAGGAGTGTTTAATGTATGGCCTAACACTATCTCAGCTAATTTTGTCAGTCGGCTCTATTTCTGATTTCCCCCTCAGAGTGACAATGCAGGGTGAAAATTAGTCATGTCCTCTGGAACGTCTGCAGGGCATCTTATGCCAGCGACTTCACTGCAAGCTATTTTTAATCAAGATTTCCAGGGGGCATTACTGAAAAACAGACAGCTGTGATCAAAAGAGACGTCAGTCTCTCAGAATATGAGGCCCTGTTGCATAATAAAGCACATTATGTTGATGTCCAGGGAAATGTTTTACTGGGCCAGTCTCCCCTGGCGGTTATGCAATTGATAAATATTTCAGTCGTAGGATTTCTTACAGCCCCGAGACTTAGCTTGAAGCAGTTCCAGAAAGACAAGTCAGTCACTTTAACAACATACATTACATACATGCATGTCCTTGACAGATTCAGGTGTGTGTCAAAAATGCTGATGTGCTTGCATGTTTATGTGATGTGCGCATCTTATTTTACACTGAGTGAGAGGTGTATTTTTTCAGTTGTTCTTCCCTAATGGAAGTGAACATTTTGCAGGGTGTAACACAGATTGTCCGCCTGTCAGTCCTCAGCAGAGATAATAGAAAAAAACTTAAACTCTGAGCTGAAAATCTGTGTGCAAGTCACAGAAGATTCTTTTGACTCTTGGTGGAGGAACTCATAAATCATAAATATAGGTTTTTACAACATTTCTAGTGAGAAATTATACATTTCCTTTAATCTTCATGCAGCAAGTCTATGTAATCATTAATTGTTCAGTTTGTAATAGCAAAATGTTGACTATGTTAAGTGAGGTTGAGCCTGTGGTTGCTTAGCAATAGCAAAAAAATTTGCTCCTCTTCTTTTCAACTTCTGTCTTTACCACCTCACGGATTACAAGCGTAAATTTGTTCTGATTGTTCGCGGCCAACATGGCACTGGATGGACAGCTGCTAATTTGAACATGCATGACAATTTACTTTCATTCCCCACCCTACTCCACTGAAACATAAAGCGAACACAGAGAACGCAAGTAACACAAAATAATCACCAAAACAAAGTTTGTGCACATTTTGCTGTAATCATAATCAGGTGTCACCAGAAACTTGGTGTGAAGCATGGTTAGCTACTGGCTACTAAATGTGTGTAAGAACAAGTAAAAGTGCATGTCAACACAACTTATTCATCAATACTACTAATGACGATGCAAGGTGATCATAATAGTAGTGAAAAAAAAGTTAGCTGTGGTAATTAGCATTATTTTGGCATCATCTTGTGAACTAGATATCTTTAATATCTTATATATCTTTAATATTAACACTTAGCAAAAATCAGAAAAAGAACGTGTTTCATAATGGTGTTCGATTATACTATATTTGCTAAATTGCTACACAAAGACTGACCCTTTTTGACATGGTAGCCACACTGACTCACTTTGTGAGAAATCACAGAACATGCCACAAGTTGGTGCAACTGAAATAGTGAGTGTAGAAAACGTAATGACCTGGCACTAAAATATCAAGCACACTGTTGGTCAATTAATTTAATCCCATACCCTATGCCCCACATATATTATACTATACAGTATATGCAGCTAACTACATTAGCATCAAGAACATTTTCCAATAGTTATTCTTCAGTTGATAATGTTATTAAGTTTTATGACTTCACCGAGTGAAATATGAAGTGGCGACTGCATGTGAACATCTGTCAAATACAGAAATAAAAACTACATCTGACATCATATTCTTTAAAAAAAAAAAAAAAAGCTTGACATTCAACAAACTCTTTGCATCAAACTCACTTTCAAATACAAGGACTCTGACATTTGAGCTGTCAAGTAGTAACTCTAGCAAAGTGTAGAGATAATTAGCAAGAGGAAAAGAATTGCTGTGCCATCCACCTCAGAGACAGAAGAAATGAAGGTATTACACCTGGGATCGTGTCCACTACTCTTATCGACGCTCACCTTAGCAACATGCTGAAATACCTCGGAAAGTTGTGATCTAATGGGACAGCCTTGGCAGATAACAGCCCAAATCACTCTGTGGTGGATTGGAAATGTTACCATGTGACCGCTGAGAGTCATCATTATAGGGGTGAGGTATTGATCAATGCTGGCAGCACACAAAAATCCACAGCTCAAGATACCACTTCAAAAGCTAGGAATAAAAAAAAAATATATATATATATATATGTATGCGAATCAAAAGCTGGCAAGTTCGCCTTGGCAGTGAGGAACTTTTAATGAGGGAAGAAAAGTGTCTCCATCACCTTGTGACACGTAAACACAGCAGGGGAATTTGACACGTCATCAGTGCTTCATCTCTCTCTCTCTCTCTCTCAAGCTTTAATCTGTGGTGTTCAGCGCAGTACTATTGTCCCCAATTTTTTATTCTCTGCGGGCTGAGGCATTTCTCTCATTCTTCATCCCCTTCTCTTCCTCCTCCTCCTACCTGTTCCACTGAGCACAGGCTATGGTGCCATTTCAGATGGACACGAGCAGGCTTGTCATGGACCTCTGATAGCCGGAAATAAATGACTTGAAAGGCCACAGATGGGGTAAGAAGACATTTTGTCAACATTAGTCCTTCTGCTTCAGCCATTCTGTCAGCCTTTCTCTCTCTGCTTAATTTTCAGGAGCTCTCACACACACACAGACACACACAGACACACACACACACACACACACACACACACACACACACACACGCATACAGAGAGGTAGGTATCTTTGGCTCTGAGTTTCCCATCTTTCAGATCTGTCGTGATTTCTGATCTCTTGCAGGATTCACTATTTTGGAAGATGGGGAAAGATAACAGGATGGCTTGTGTCAGCTGCCACACGGCATGCTGCAGAAATCTGTAGACTGATCTGCTTCAGTATCTTCCTTAGAAGATCCTCTTCACAGAGGTAGGCAAGATAACAACTTTTTAGTCTTGAACTCTGTTATAGAATTGGAACAAAAGTAATGAAACACACTATCCTCAGAAAAAAAAAAAGATAAACACGTTGTCAAGACTGAAAGATTGAGACATTTATATAACGGGGTACATATTAACATACACCGGTCACGCTGTACAAAATTGAAGACATTTCCTTTGTACCTTTATACGTACACAGACACAGGCACAAATTCCATGGACACACTTTTGTGTACATGCGCGCACACGCGCACACGCACTCACGCATACACACACACACACACACACACACACGTACACAGTGAACACAGAAATCGACCTATGGACATGCCCTCTACCATTAATTAATTGAACATCCCACCAGAGAGAGGGAAGGCTCCATTCAAGCTGAATCTTCTGCACCATTTAACCGCATAATGGGCTGTTTTTATGAGATTCTCCCCAAAAGCTGACCTTCACAAAGTTACCCAAGGCGCACCGGTGCCATAGTCGAATAACATCAAATATTGGGTCAAAAGTGAAGTCGAATGGGCTGAAGGCTCACATTATTCCCTCTCTCTGCCTTTTTCGTTCTTTCTTTTCGTCTGTGGTTGCAGACTGTACTGACATGCCCTCGACTGCTTCTTACAACCAGCCAGCATTATACTTGGATGGAGAAGACATCTCTGCAAGGCTACCTGAGGACACTTGACTAGATTTCACACAGAATGTGGTGATGCTGATGGTGGCGGTGGTCATGTGGGTGTTCTGAATGCTTTTTCTTCTTCCTCATCATCTTCTTCCTCTTCTTTTGTAATACGAGTTGAAAACCACATGCCTGTATGTGCAGATATTGGTTTCGCTGGCGTCCGAGTGACAGCTGAAGCTCCCCGAGGAGAAGGTTGCCAAAGGAGGGCTGGGGATTGTGTGTGTGTGTGTGTGTGTGTGTGTGTGTGTGTGTGTGTGTATGTGTGTGAGTGTGTGGGCAGTGGGGAGAGAAGTCTCGGCGATAAGGATGGCTGAGGCATCAGGTCGTTTACCTCACGCCTCACCAATCCATCAAGAAGGCAGTGGGTTAGCTTTGAGACGCCTCTGATTGAGCATAAGCTGTGAATTGGGGGGGAACTCTTCACATGTATCTCAGGGAAGATGTTTTGAATGCCCCCAAACCACCTTGCGCACCATTGTTGCTTTCTGCAGAGAGACTTGTCAGTCATGAATTAATTCTCAAGCAGAGGCTCTAGTATGTCTTTTTTTTTCAGACACAGGCAATTCCCCATTGGCATAGCTTGGAGACTTGTGTGAGTGTGCCTTTCTTTGTGTGTGTGTGTATGTGTGTGTGTGACTGGAGCAGCCACCTTCCACATGGCTGGCCAGGGTGAGATGCTTCAGTGGGCGCGCTCCTTCCAGTGACAGTGACAGCCGGGTGGTGGCGGCAGCGTGGGGATGGCGGGTGGGGGGGGTTAGCTGTTCCTGTGCCACCTCAAATATCCATTGAACAAACACAGGGCCAGGAACTACCCTGTTAAATTCAGGGGTCGGGAGTCAGACGCTTAGCCACCCGGCAGTGCTTTTGCATGTACACTGAGCCAGGGTCCACAGGCCATCCATCACACTACACAGCCAAGGCGCCCATCACACTGCGCAACAGAGGCCTTCTCATGCTGCCCGTCAAACAGCGTTCTCGTCTTTCATTCCACAATGTAGGGACCCTGCAGTGGCTACGACTCATTCCAGACCCGAGAAGAGCTTACAAGATGAGATTCTGAGTACCTCTAAGTGACCATGTTGTAACTACATTATGTTACCAGACAAATGGGAAATGCACAGTGGCCGTGGCTTGTTAATAGCTATCAATTTGGTACAACATTCACAAGTACATTACAGAAATATTCAGCGATGCATCAAACTTCTCACACTGTATAGCTTTGCCCATACATCTGGCACTGCAGTGAACTTAGGAGTGGCTAAGGGCTGATTAGGTATTCACAGTGGTCCGTGTGCTGCTTGGCAGGTACCCCTCCATTATCATCAGCATTTGGAGCCATTAAAAGGGATAATTTCTAATTAGAATTCGGCAAGTGACGGGTGGGCTAATTGGCGGCCCTCCTAAGCACCCTAGTAATGGCTGCTGATATCAATTATGTGCAACCGGACATGTTTTGGAGGCGAACCTCGAAGAAAGTGGAGCGAGAGAGGATGGGTGAAGGGAGAGGAGGAGTGAAGAAGAGAAGGAGAGGGAGGAAGAGAGTGAGTTCACCCGGGTCAAAAGGTGCTTGAAAAGTTTAATGATGATTGTGACTACTTCATTGGCACACTATCCTGTTTTTATATTCCAAGGTGATAACATGCTAGGAGTAATGAACTGCCAAAAGCCCATTTTTGCCAAATTAGCCACACATTGAACAGGACTCCAACATGAAATGGAGGGTTCTTTTATAACCTGGGGGTCTTTGTTTCCAATAATGACTGGCTGACAGACTAACTAACTAAATAACTAAATAACTAACTAACTAAATATTAGGATTTAATTTTTAGCATAATTGGCAATTATTGTTATGTTTTTGCAGAACCTGACATGCATCAGAATTCCATAGAAATGGTCTTCATTTTCATTATTCACTCTGGCCACTTTATTGGTAACAGAATTTTGAATACCTAAACAGAAATGACACAGACATGTTAGGACATAGATCACCCACATTATGAGCTTGCAAACAAACAATTAAATGCTCTAAAGACCAGATCCTGCATACACAATCAAGTGAGTACAAAGCAAGTCCTTTTTTCTGATACAAATATTTCTTAAACAATATGCCAACTTTATGGCTCTCCATGATAACAAACCCATATCTTTCCTGACCTGCCTTCTGCAGATGTAATTACCTTGTGCGCCACTACTAACATGATGCCACAGTTGAAAGAGCACAGTGCACTTCATTGCGCTTTCATGTTCCTTGTGTACTAATGAGTTTTCATTCTGCTTTGATATGTAGATGATGAAAGGCCCTCTTTCATTGTAATTACCAGTCATCCATTAGAGACAGGACACAAGACAGGGCACACGGGTGTCTGTGTTTAAATGCTCACATGTAGAGAGGAGAGAATATGAGAGAGAGAGAGAAAGAAAAAGAGAGAGAGGGGGAAAGAGAGAAAAAGAGAGAAAAAGAGAGAGGGTGGTGTGGTGGGGTCGGGTAGCATCTCATTAGTAGTCATCCTCCCAATATTCCTCTTAGCCTCACATGTCCATGTGAGTCAGTGTTAATTTGGTGGATCTGATGTGCATGCATTAGTGAAGTTGTCTAGAGAATCACATTAAAGCAAAGCCACATCGTAGCAGAGTTCTCATGGGGAATGGTTTAATGATTTGGAGGAGGGGTGGGGTGGGGTGGGGGGGGGGAGTCATTCAGGAAACAAACATGTCTTTTGCCCTCTTCTTACTTGTGCTCCCATTTTTCTTTCATTCATTGGCTATCCTGCTGCCCAGAGGATGGTGCTGCACAATGTGTGTGTGTGCTCTCATGTTTGTGTGAGAGTGTGTGTGTGTGTGTGTGTGTGTGTGTGTGCATGTTTGTGGATGTGAGTGACAGAGACTAAGTGTGTATATGGTGATTAAATGTGTTTGACAGAGGATTTTGCCAGCATGCTCATTAGTCCTTGACACCAAAAAACCCAACAGTTTCGCCTCTCCCTGTGACATCCAAAATGCTGCTGCTCAGCTGGCGAGTTGAGCACAAAAACGATGATTCATGAACATCCAGGACTGTCAAAGCCTCCATCTTGCCCCATCTTCTGTTTCTCATGAGTAACCAAGCTGGTTTCTCAGAATTGGTGACATGAAACCAAGTGGTCTTTACAAATGCCTCGCTTTGTACATTAAATTTGACATCATATTTTTAATGGACTATGTCATGCAGTGAATAAGCCAAGGATTCTCATTTGAAGTCACTGTCCTCTGTGTAACATGTTGGCTTCATTTGCAGGGGCCCCCATAAGGCACGGCTAAACGCACAAACTAGCCGTTCCAAGTATCCCAGTCTACCTCAGCAAAACCAGACTTGTGAAAATGTGATGATGCTTCCATTCCTTTTAATCTCACTGGGGTATTCATCTGGCTCTCCTTCCTGAAGAGCTACCTCGGATTAGCGAGTGGATAGAGCCAAGACAGCTACGGGCAAGTCCCCCTCTTTCTCGACAAGCGCTCTGCTATACTCTTGTAAGCTGAAAAGCAGTTGATTCCCCTATCCAGACTTGGCCGTTTTGCCTCTTTAAAGTCTCTCATGGCTCTCTTAATCAAGACCGCTTCACTACAGATTGGGTGTCAGCACGAATTACTGTACATTCCAAGCACAGCTGTGCAAGGGGAGAGGCTGTCTGAGTCCGTCGATGCTGTGCACTGGACACGTACATAGACAAATGTGCCAGGAGGTGTTACAACCGAGGCACTCTCATAGTCTTGCATCCAAAATACAAGCTGCTAATATACAAATCTAAATACTGTGAGCTGTTTTTATTCTTTCAGCTCTTAGACCCTCATATTGTGTCTAACCTTGGGTCTGTGAGTGGTTATTGACTTTTTTTGGTTGGATTACAGGGCTGCATGCTTGTTTCACATATACACAAACAGAACAGAAAGTGAAAATAGAAAATGTAGATCTTGTAATGCTCCCAACTCTAATTCCCATACTTGCCTATGCTTTTGTGGTGCCTTTTAGCACCATAACATTGTATGTGTTTTTGCATAAAGACTGAAGCCATGCTTAATGGGAGTGGGTGGTGGGCGTCAGTGGCACTCCAGGTCGACCCCAACACCCCCCCCAAATCTTCTCCATCCCCCCACCCCATCTCCACATCCTCCCTTCTTCTTCGCCACCCCACATCAATAGAGCCCCCGAGTGCTGGGATATGCATTACTATGCAAGGCACCAAGTGGGCCTGGGGCCAGGGCTCTTTCAGAATGTGTTAGCTTTCATAAATTGCCTGGAGGGAATCTGCGTAGCAATAATCATGTAATCAAGCCATCTCTCCTCCCTCACACCTCCACACAATCACTCTCCTGCCCCCCCCCCCCACCCCTCCCTTTTTGGTTTCTCTCTCTATCATTCTGGCTCTGTACGTCTTGTTCCCACACATTAATTGTTGCCACTGCCTTAGCTGTTGCTTATGCTTCCTTTTTGTTCTTCTGTCATTTAGGTTGTTCACCTCTTTTTAATATCTTCAGTAAGACTTCTTGACTAATATTGCAGTTACTGAACAATATTATGAAAAATTCATAATACATATTGCTGTCAGTGTCACTGTATTTGTAGTGCTGAATGATTTTGAACACTTGTCAATGCTTAGAATAGATTTATGTGTGTCTGTGAGAGGGGGGTGCTTTGTTAAATCTGTAATTCTATAGATCTATAAATAAGGTATGGCTCACCTTAAAGCTGTTCCTCTCACTCATGCACAGCAGGAGTGTGAAAACAAGTTATGATTTGTGTCTACTAGTGGTATAATAACTTTTATATAGACAACTGATTAATGTGTGGAGCTTAAAGGAGAAATTTGGTGTGAATCAATCCATAGCCCTGTTACTCAAGGTCACAGAGTGCTGTCGATTGGAATTAGAACGGGAACACACAAAACACAAAACTTGCTAACACCAACTGAATGGGGCACAGTAACCTACTTTCAGTTTCATTTCCTTATGCCTATTCAGTTAACATTAGCTGACAGTTCGTTATTCTGTCTATATTGTATCAGATTTTCTGGTTCTTTCTCTTACAGACAGATCTTGATGACCTTGAAAAACAGGGTTGGATTGATTCACACTGGATTTCTCCCTCTCCTAGTTCTAGTTGAGATCCTAGTTGGAGACATTGCACATAGCAGGAGTTTGACATTTGGGGTTATATGACACTTTTCCACCAAGACCATTCTATTCTGATGTGTCTGTGTCAGCCATACACATTTAGCACCCATTTGCATAGAGCATAGCACAGCATAAAAACGACCATAAACATTAAAGCAGCTATAGGTGGATTCTAAAGTAATTATCATGATCCACACATGATCTGCTGCCTCTGTGCATTCCCAACTGCGAGTCAGCATAAAAAAAAAAAAACACTCATAGCCTTCAGCGACCTAGATCATAATCCATGTCTATCTGTGTATGATCACACTTATGAATTTTCTAAGCCAGTGATTCCTTCTGCAGTAAATATAGATGGCTCATAATCTGGCAGTGTGTGTTTAATGCCAAACTGCAAGAGCATTTTCCCATATCCACACAGTTCAAACAGGGAGCTTAAAGGTACTTCAGAATGCAAGGTCTGATACTTCAACCAAGAGAGGAACACATATGCGCCACTTTCTGACTGATCGATTCACTGCAGGGCACTATTTATTAGCTTTTCTGACCCACTTGTCTCTTCACTCCAGGCATGTTCTGCTTTTTGGATTTGTTATGTTTCTCTGGATTGAAATGAAATGAATGAAATGACTATGGAGACGGAGTTCCTGGAGTCAATTCTACAGTAAGCTACCATGATGAACATTTTCTGCTTAAAAAACTCTATTTACTCAGTGTTAACATGTCAGAATTTCAACGTAACTTGCACATAAACCCAGTAAGGAGAATGTGGGTGAAATATTCACAAAACAAAGCATGCGTTTACACCATAAGCTTATTAGAGTTGAGGTATTCAAGTATTCTTTATCATGCTCTTTAAGTAGTAACAGCATACATTACAAACACAAGTTGGCATGCTCTTTAGCAAGGCATTTTAATATTAAAGCAGTTAAGGGGGCAACCATACTGTAGGCAGGAAAAAGGTTGTTTCCATGCATAATTTACATTTAACTTTAAAATTATTACTCTCAAATCCCCATATTTGTGTCATTGTGTTTGTCATCACATTAAAGTATTTTGTCTGGAGAGACCATTAAACAGTACAATCCAATCAACAGTACAAAAACGAGAAAAGTGGCTGATGGCAGTCACACACACACACACACAACAGGCAAATCAAATCAGCACAACATTTGCCCACTTTTTGTTGGTTATTATTTGTATATAATGTTTTTCATGCAAGCATGTCAAAATTGAACACATGCCTCCAAGACAGCAATGACTGATAAGATGGCATCTGTGGCCACATAGAGAACAGTGACCACATTGTTGAGCTGTAACCCTTGAAGTCAGCCCAGTTGGTGTCACGAAGCCAATGCAGATTAGCCTGATGCATCAGCCGCTTCCACATTGTTTTACCTTGTGCAAAGTGTCTGAAACCTATCAACTGGCATATGTTCACTCCACGGTGAGCAGAAATACGTTCTGCTTCAACCAATCACTACTGTTTGGTCATGACGTATGTTACGCACTGGAACCTGCTGGAACGCATCATCATTTGAATTTCAGCTTTTAGCTCTCCCTCTGTTTGCCGATTAGCCCGTCCCAGCTCCGAGACAGAGCTAACTGACGCAGTTGTGGAGCCAAATGAAATTGAGCAGAAGCACTAGGTGGCGCTAGCATGGCTAGAGGCAGATGGGCACATGACAAAAAATTATCCAAATGGGTCACTGTTGGTTAGTCAGTTCCTCCCACTAAATGGCTTTATTTGGCAATGTGTAATGTCTTTTTTGTGTAATAGCTGAATATCAAATAACAGGCTGTTTGCAAGCTGACCATACTACAGTGCACCTGTGAAAAACAGCATGTAGGTAAGGTGATTGAATCCAGCTGATAGAACATAAGTAAATGTTCTTCCTGTAGAAATAATAACAGATGATAGAGCAATTCTGAAACATGAGACAGCAACAAGCGGCAGAAAAATGGTTTAAAATCCCATAAATGTACAGATGTAATCGCTTTAACGCATTTAAAGGCCAAAATCTCTCTCATCACCGGATCATCCTTGTCAAAGTAGATCAGTTGTGTAACGCCATGACAAATATAGCACACTGCTGATATGGGAAATGTCGTGAAACAAATCTCTAATTCTACTGAGATGCAATCCTCTCCACTGCTACC
Source organism: Tenualosa thibaudeaui (assembly GCA_027481765.1). Lineage (NCBI taxonomy): Eukaryota > Metazoa > Chordata > Actinopteri > Clupeiformes > Clupeidae > Tenualosa > Tenualosa thibaudeaui. The sequence continues at coordinate 3,207,590 of JAIFZK010000071.1, forward strand.
TCCCCTCAGCTGTCAGAAGAGTGTACACTGCTGACTGTGATATAAGCTGCGTGGTACACCTGGGGTCAAAGATCCTTGAGAGGAGAAGAGAAGCGAAGAGGCCCCTTCTCGTCCAGTCCTGTGCACCATGCTCTTTTAAGTCTTTCACACAAACCAGCTGGAAATGCTGAAGCCTGCTGTGCTTGAGTTTTTCAACCTGTTTCTTTTATCTGTCAGCGGAGTCACGGTCTTAAATGTATAATCATTCCGGACATGATGATGAAACCCCCCCCCCCCACACACACACACACACACAGACACACAATAAGATGAGAAAATATTGAAAGACTAGTTCCGTCCATTCTCAGTAGTCGATAAGACAAGGAACAGTCAATGAAACAATAAAAGGTAATTTGGAAATCTTAGCTGTATCAATTGATCTATTTATTAATTGATCTATCTAATTGATGATTGAAAAAGGACAGCACTTGAATGTCAGTAGCGTCATTAAAAATGTTCAGCTCTTTGCTGCACCATTTTCCATAGTATACTTCACTGAGATGTAAGTAAGGATGAACCGATTTTCACAATCAAGGACTAAGAACACAACAGTGAAAAGAATGGGAGGAACAAAGAGCTATGGAGAGAGGATGAGGAGCTGAAAAGTCCATTGATCAGAAGGACAGAGACAGACTAGAGGACCACAAAGTCCCTGGAGACAAAGTACACATTTCATGCTTTTCTTTACACTCCTGTCTTATCACTAAATAAACACATGAATAATATACCTGTACACTTTGAGAGGATCAAGAGACATTGGTCATTTACATGCTAACAGACAGAACTATCATAACCCATAAATATATATGTATATAATATATGTTGATCACAACAGTATTGTATATTCATGGAATATATCACATTCTGAGTGAATCTACAGGTGTACTGTATCGCCATACAGTAACTGACAGAATGTCTATCGTTGCAAAGCTGCTTAGTAGATAAGATTAAAAAGCATGCTATTGTTCTAGTCCACAGGTTGTTCACTTGAAAAGCACACTATTGTTTAAGTTATGAAAGGGGAAGGAGTTGTCAGTAGAAGCTTACATTCAATTATACACTTCATCATTTCCTCATTAAAATACAACATAAGTAAAAGTAATTGCTGACAGTTTTTGCTCTTTATATATCACATATAAAATTATGGAGAATGCAAGGCCTTTGTGTGCATAGACAGCTCCAGTTGTCAGCATAATCACTACTTGTTAAGACTGCTTTGAGTCGGAGTGGAGTGGCAATAACATTTTATTAACCTCGATCCTTTCCATCACCGGGTCTGTATTCAAAGTCAGAGTGGTGCCAGGGATCCCTGCATGTGTAATACCAAACACAGACTGAACATTTACTGAGCTTAATCCTCTCTATCGTGAATCATTTATGTTTACATGAAGAATGACCTTGTACACGCACACACACAGCTACACACGCACATGCACACACACACACGCAAATTCATCCTGATTTCTGCTTTCTTCTCCTGCCTTTGCAACTTGTTCTGGGGGAAAAGGTTTATCAGCAATCATATATGAATATAGCTAGTGATGAAGTTTAAATAAAAGTAAACAAACAAACAAATAAAACAGAGGAAATGGAGTAGGAAACACTAAACTCCTGTAAGTATAAGTAGCCTTGGGGGAAAACAAAGCCTCCTGATAATCATATCACAGCATAACTATCTCCGTAACCAAAGACAAGAAAAAAGGAAATACAAAAACAGAGAGAGAGCAAAGGGAGAGCAAAATGCTAAATGTAATATATAAAAGCCAATTCCCCACACAGCAGGCAGGACACTATGTTTTTGTAAAATTGCAGGTAGCAAATGTGGCACGCTTCCAGACACAACAGAGGCTGTCAGGTAATTGCAACATTGACTTTCAGTAATTTACATCTGGGACTTACATTGGGTGCTGTATCTACACTGAGCAAGGTTGAAAAATAAGCAGTTAAGGGTGGCACTAACAATGCCAAGGTCATGAATTGGACTCCTGGGGAGTGCATATGCTTATTAAATGAATGGGTGGTAATTTCCTGTGATGCCAGTCATTTTGGATAAAAGTTTCCTCTAAATTACTATGAATGGGAAAGGAAGTGGCCCAAAAGACATAACCATATGGATGCTTGGTCAGGAGTTCTTTATGTTCTCTTTGTCTGTCCTTTGTCTGTACTTAAACAATGATATTTGATATAAAATATTTAGTAAGGAAAAAAATGTCACTTGTATTTTAGAATTTATACATATTCGGTGCAATAGAACCCCACTTGTCAATATATGGTTAAATCTAGGTTTAAAAAAAATACTTTAAACCTTAATCAAAGCATCTCCCACCTCTCATGTCTGAGAGAGCAGTAGTTGTGAACCAGTCAGTCTTTTATATACAACACCCTCACAGAGTCACACAGTGAAACCTGTCCTCAAAAGCCTTCTCTCAAATTGGAAACTGCCTGATGGATTGAAAAGGTGGCTTGATTGGCAATCAGGCAGTAAACACAGAAATGTCTCTCCTCTCACCGTGACATGCCAATCACAATAAGGACCCCACTGAATTGTTTGTATGCTTATTAGCCTACAGGTACACATCAAGGCAATCTGAGAAAAGTTCTCAGCAAGCTGCAGGTCCTCCAGGCATTGGCTTATTAATATTTTCTCTTTAATATGTCACGACAGAGGGAGCAAGCATATTTGTGATAACCCACAGGAGCACAAGTGCGGAGAATATTCCATCTGACACCCTATCCTTTTGAAGACACAGACACGGGTTTGTTTAATCTCCAGAAGTTATTGATTTTGAAGGTAATTACACTGTACATAGCTCAATCAAATCCACACAGAGCTGAATTAATTTACAGAGCATCTGCGTGGGTTATTTATACTTCCTGTTCAAAGCATCTCTCTGAAACAAAAACAAACAAAAACAGAATCCATTCTTCAACCATGAGAGGTAAAGGGAAGAGTCATAGATTTATTTTTACATGGCAGGTTTTCACTAATAAAATTAGATGACCTCCATATTGAAATTGTTCAAGTATAAAGTTTGATGCAGGAGTCCTCCAGCTAATTATTGAGAAATCTTTCAACTTTGCTATCACTGCCACAATGAATGCAAACAGAAGCCAACAAGTGTGAGCCTTAATGAAATTGTATTTATTTCCTTGTCATAGTTCTTGATGACTAAAGAATGAAAATGAACATTTCTGGATTCTCTGTCCTGAATACAAATCCACATGTATTGGTGTAAATTACCAAAACAAAATATTGGTATAAATTATAAAAACAAACAAACAAACAAATCAGCGACTGGATGGAGAAAACTTGGACTGCAAAGTGCCGCTTTAACTATGTAGTGAAGAAAACCAATTCAAGGTCTTGAACCATTGAGCTATTACTGTTTTTTGTTTGCGCAAAAGTGATGACCAGGTATTACTTCTCTGTTTTGTTTCATGTTTAATATGCCCTTAAGGCAAAGATTAAAGATTTGTTGTGCATTTTAGTAATTTTTGTACTGAGTGAAAGTGCGTGAAGCCCTCTGAAAACAGCATCAAGGTTAAAATGTGATGGAGCTCCCCTTTAAGTATGCCTGGTGAGTGTGTTTTGGTTGCTAAGAGAAAAGTGGAAGCCACGAATCAAGAGTAGAGGAGCTGTGTCCAGTATGGATGTCTTAACAACAGGCATGTGACTCATTAGAACAGCACTGTGGCTGTATAAATTAATGTTTTTTGAGAGTGTGTCTATATGTGATTACTACTGTAGTGTCAAGGACTGAACGCATGAACTGTTTGGATTAGCAGGGCTACCTTAAAAAGAACTAGCTCTGGTAAATGTCATCCCTTGAACAATGACCAAGCTATCGTCCTGTGGCCAAACTCTTAATGAGTTTCTCTCTTAAGAAAAAAGAAAAAAAATACAGGGTTTCATTGCCAGCACTATTCCTTGAAGGCAGAAAAGGACTTGTGGGAGCAAAGCCAACAAGCAAAAGTGTGAAAACCTGGTGAGAATAATTAGTAGCTAACTTAATAGCTTTAATCTTTCAATTATGTGTTGAAGTGGAAAGCCATGCAGATGACATTTTTTCCAAGAGCGTTTCTGCGTTCCCATGTCTAAAAAACGTCCTTAGTCATTACGGTATCAATTCAGTCCCAAACGTTAATTTGCCTCCAACATCCAAAATGCTTAACCATGATTGTAATAAATTAATGACCACTGTTCTTACAATGAAATAAAAAATATGCATATTGGCTGGCATTCCAGACTCCTCCAATAGATTTTTTTGGTTGCTTTATATTTCATAAAGGACACTTCCGTTGTGACTGCTGTCTACCCAGTTCACCATTCGTGCATTCATGAGTTATTTACCGTGCTAGTGTCAACTTTAAGTGTACGCATTCATCAGAAGCTCCAGCCCCAGCATGTCCTCCTTTAACAGCCACAAGAATAGATGCCATGTTTACTTATTGATGCTTTCCTTATTTATTTATTTATTTAGCATTTGCTCTGCTGCATACATCCCTGTTCAGACATAAGACTGTAGCAACACCTGAAGATTAGGCCACATGTAGCTGCCATTTGGTGTTAGTCAGAACCCATCTCAAGCTTGTGAGTGTTTTTAAATGTTCCTGTTGATTTTCCATTGTTAGTTGATTATTGAGTATTATGTAAACATGGTTAATTTGTACAAAGGTGCATACTTTACTGGAAGGTAACTTCAAAGGCAATTAAATAATAAAAGAAAGGCCAAGAAGAAAACGTCATTGAGCAACGCATGCATGGCAGTGGTATGATATAATATCCATCTGTCAGTCAACTCACTGGCCTCATTTGTAATTCTGGTATTTTGCTCTTACAATGTCCTTTAATGGCATGATTATTCTTAAAAATGCTGATGTAATATGTCCCATGAATTTTTATGCTGGGTCGTAAATTGCTTTCCAGTAGGTTTTGGTGGGCAGGTTCTGAGTTGACGGCCTGCTGAGCGACTTGTTAATTGACCTTTTAGTGAGTAGTCCCTTGGGGATGGCTCTCCCTCACTCCATGGCAATTTTATTAGTCTAATGGCTCTGCTTGCTGCGTCTGTTGTCACATGCAAATAAACAAACATGATGAGATGACAGCCACAGATTACAATTAAGATTGGCTCACTACACCACGCAGCCACAGGCTATTAAATAGGCCAATTGGGGACTGTGTGCGCGTGTGTGTATGTCTATGTGTGTGTGAGTGTGTGAGTGTGTGTGTGTGTGCATGTGCCGTGTCTAATTTGTGCTACTGGGATTAGCATGCTGGAGCCCCTCTAGCTCAGTGTTTGACATGAGATTGGGTAGCACCCGCAATGATCGAAAGGTCGCCATTCTTTCCTGCATCGGGTGAGCAGAATTGATTATGCTCTCTATTTATCCAGAACTCTGCATCTATTGGCATGCAAATCAAAATGCAAATGAGGTGGCGAAGGGGGAACGGTTTGGTTTGCATTCAGTAAATATTCAAATTGCAAGAGTGTGAAGCTGCTAATCAGAAGGGGGACAGTGGCGGGAGTTTGGCATTATTAAAATTGCAAAGCACATTCAGAAACTAGCGATCCATTGTATGCACAGATCATGAAATTAACGATATTTCCCCTTCTGATTCTTACTTGGATGAATTTGAAAGGAGGGTGGTAGCTGCAGACACAGTGAAAGAGATATTGGGCATATTTGGGAACTGAATTATTCCCTGGATCAGTCTCTTGATGGTTTATGTAATGTTGCTAATGGGCTTTACATGGAATAAGTTTCTTGATTGTTATACCAGAAGAATGGGTTCACAAAGTGATTTATTATTTTGCTTAGCCTCAGCAGGTACTGTATAACAAATAAGTCTATTTTTAAACACTTGATACTAAATGAACTTGGTTAGAAGGTAGCCAGTGGATTATCATAGTTTAATGTACCAGAATTATTTTTCAAACTGTGTCATAGTTCAGTATTACAATTTGTGGAGTGATGAGACCAAAATTAATGTTTTTGGAACTGATGGCTTCAAAACTGTATTGCGTCGCAAAGGTGAGTAATACAAAAAAAAATGCATGCTGCCTACAGTGAAGCATGGTGGTGGCAGTGTCCTTATGTGGGGCTGCATGAGAGCTGCTGGTGTTGGGGAGCTGCATTTCATTGATGGCATCATGAATTCAGAGATGTATTGCTGTATACTGAAAAAGAAAATGCTACCATCGCTCCGTACACTTGGTCGTGGTGCACTTTTCCAACATGACAATGATCCTAAACACACATCTAAGGCCACTGTTGGCTTTCTGAAGAGGAACAGGGTGCGAGTGATTCAGTGGCCAAGCATGTCACCTGATCTGAACCCCATCGAACACCTATGGGGAATTCTGAAGAGACAAGTGGAGCATCACTCTCCATCCAACATCCAGTCTCTAAATCAGGTCATTATTGAAAAATGGAAAAAGATTGATGTTTATCTGATGTTTATGTTTAACTTATTCATTCCATGCCCAGAAGACTTGGTGCCGTCATTAAAAATCATGGAGACCATACAAAATACTAAATGCAGTAGTTTTGTTGGGGGTGTACTCATTTTTGCTCCCCCCTAATTTGAGTAAAACTGAAAAATATGTAATCTAAGTTATATTATTAAGCAAACGTTTGTGTTGTATGTTATGCAGATGTGATATTAAACTTTGCAAAATTTTTGTAAATATTTTTTGTTTTCATGGACATATTGTTTAAAATGTTACTTTTCAAAGGGGGTGTACTCATTTATGCTGGGCACTGTATATACTCTTCAAAATCACAATACTTTGTAAAAAAATGTCACAAATCAACACTGAAAGACAACTACATGGGCTTTGAATAACTGAAAGAGACTCGTGCTAAGCTTCAGGGTGAGAGCACTTTGGTATAGTTGTCAGCGCCCATACTCTGGGCTTCAGTCCTTGGGGACCTGGTGACTAGGCTGGTGACAGGTGTGACTACCCATGCCAGCTGTGACCCTTGAGTATCAGGTGGCAGCTATGCCAGGCAGAGGCTGGCAGAGGTGACAGCAGATTGGCAGGTCACCAGGCCAGACGGGGTGAACTGGTCAACCTTGCCTGACACGTCTGCCAACCCAATGTCCTGTGGCCGTGACGTTTTACTGGACAATGTCCAGATGCCTGACAGGTGGGACAGATGCATTTGGCCAGAAGATCTGCAGCCATCTGTGCTAATTGCTGTGTTAGTCATTATGGTATGTATTAAAAAAACATAATGTAGTTATTTTAGGTGCAACTGGAGAGTTTAATGGACATTGGATGATAAGATCACTATCATGTATTTAGCAGTGCTGAATTCCAGACATGTGGAAGCTTATAATGTGTGTAAATTCATAAGCAACCACATTTATACATTAATTAACAGCATCCTAATCGTCTCCGTCTACTGTACAGTGTATATTCTGTCACATTTAGAGTTCTGGAGAGCTTTACATACGTTCATTCATTTTTTCATTCATTTTCATTCAAAATAACAAAAAGGCATTCAGAAATAAGTAAGCTAGCTCATATCTTACTGATATCTTAAACATGTCATCATGTGTCATGGTGCATTTAAAGCTCTAAAGGGATTTTTATCTGTGATCTGTGATTATGTCAATATTAGTACATGCGTTTCACCACATAACTGATTTTAAATGAGTTAATATCTAAGAAAACCACACGTCTTGAGGTACAGTTGCACTTTGGAAGATCTGTTCATAACTATTTTTTGGAAATAAATGAATCCAAAATCTTTGGAAAAAAATAAAATAATATTTGCTACATATGATTTGCTTAGCATCTAAAGTACCAATGTGAGTTGTAATTTCACTACTCCACACTACTCCACATAACACTCACCAAATCCATTTTCAGTCTCACCTCTTAGAGATTTGAGAAGAGGCCAACTGTCAACGAGGCTAAGTGTCCTCACTGTCTGCTTTAAATGTCCTCTGAAGGAGACATTGCCCATTCATCAGCAATACATACAGCATGTTGACAGTTACACCCACTGATTCTAACATCTTTGCACTTGTATGCTACTGTTTGGCTCTGAGCTTCAAGTCTATATATTAAAGTAATGCTTTAGCACGTTCCAGCATGTTGTTGTTGTTTAAATGACATTGTATGTGGTAGCACATTTTGTTGTTTTCACTACAAATGGTAGGCACTTAGCTGTACAAGCATACATTGATATTGTATACGATACTGAATAGGGAAATAAAGGTCTTTTTTAAAGGCGTACCAGGCAAGCCTACCTTTTACCTATGGAGCTCTACCCACGTTCACTTTTCTTTTTATTTCTTTAGCAACAGTGTTGTAAATTCTCTGTAATACATGTGGATTAGTTTGCACACCAAACATTAGGAATCAGCAATGATAGTTATGGTGATATAGTTAAGTTGACTGACAAAGTAATGAATGAATGCAATTTCGATTTCATTCAGTTTTGTTTCATTTGACATTGACTTGCTGTCAAAAGTTCTTGAACTGTGTGAAGCATCACCAGGACCAGTTGAGAAAGCCTTCATTCACCCCATAATGAGCCATATAACAATTAAAGTGACTACGAAGTTTGTAAATAAACCTGCAAACAGCATATGTGCCTGGTGTGCTTTTAAGAGGTCATCCAATCATTAATAGCAAGCTTATATCTTGGAAAATGGTACACTACATGTGCAGTATGTATGTATGTATGTGTGTGTGTGTGTGTGTATGTGTGTGTGTGTGTGTGTGTGTGTGTGTGTGTGTGTGTGTGTGTGTGTGTGTGTGTGTGTGTCTGTGTCCATGATGAAAACCCAGCTCCATCACCCTGCCTTAGTGACTGGTCTCCCCTGCTTCTCTCTGATCTTGCCCTTAGCCTGCTTTGCTAATGGGCCTCATGTTGCCTCTGCTGCTCCAATTAAAAAGCCAGCAGAATATTTCCTTCAGTGTCTGGGGCATCCAGAAATAGAGCCATCACTGGGAAGCAACAGCTTGGTAAGTGTTCATGATTCTACACAGGGAAAATCCATTTCGCCGAGTGTTCTCCTCATTACATTGATTTAGTTTTCATTTTAGCCTCATCAGTGCTCGCTTTTAGCCCATCTGCTACCTTTTAGACAGACAATGGGAGGTAATTTTCCCTTTTGTTGACAAATCAAAACTGCGAAACATAAGCCCACCACTCGCACATTACCCTCACACAAACACAGGTCGATTGACAGGCGGGTGGGAGGGAAAAAAAAGGAGAATCTATTTTCTAGTGTTGTGATGACAGCGTATTGTGGAGACATCAGTCATCTGTATGGGTTGCATAATGGTGATCTTATTACTGCATCTCAAAGCAGGGGAGGGAACATTCTTCCTCAGTCCCCCTCCAATGTGCATGGCAAGAGATAATTAATATGCAGAAATGTCTCTGCCTGAAATCATTAAGACATCTCTCTACGCAAAGGCAATTGTTATTATGGTTAAAATCAAAAGGGACCTATAGCTCAAGGAATTGTAATTGGGGTAGGGGTCGAGGTGCTGTGATTACCAAGAGAGGTGTGAAGAAACCCTACAAGATGAAGATTGGAAACCGATGTGAATGTTAAAGAGGTGTCTTTATGGTTAGGCTGGACAAATAGGGCATCTGGAGTTTTTGAGGAATGAAAGTTAAAAGTAGAGAGGAGGAGGAGGAGGAGGAGGAAGATCGACTCTGCTTGAAATTAGCAAAACGTTGCCTGAAGGCAGATGAGTAGCCCATAAATTAAGGAGGAGTGGACTGAGGGTTGAGGACTCACCCTAGAGACCCTCAGTGGGCCAGCCTCTAAGATAGCATTTAGTGATTAGACGGGCGTGGAACAACTTCACCAAATGTCTTACTGCTTCCAGCCTGTGACATTAACAGTCTGTGGTGTCTGATATGTGCTTTTTGAGATCACTGAAAAAAATTGGCCAAGGCTTCAAATTTCCAATGTCTAGTGTAGTCTAAACTTGCATAAAGGTAAATGTGCTCTATGAATGTATCAGTATTCTCAGTTGTTTTGAGGATGTGATAGTTCTCATTGGTTTTATAACACACAAAGTGCTTCTGGCTCATGTGAATTCATGCCTCTCGTAAGTTAAAATAAGAAAGCATTTCAGTCCATGACACACAAACAACATCATTATTAAAGAATCTAACAACCTCGAGATATCATAAATTAAGTTACTGCCTAATTAGTATTCATATTTCAGAGAACATAAACTTTAACTTATAGTCAATGTGCAGTTCAGCATCCAGGAGGAAAAAAAAACGTCTTTGAGTTTAATGGCTCAGAAAACTAATGAGATTATCCTCCTCCTTCTCCTCCTTAAGCATTGCATGAAGTTTGGTGTCCAGTTGACCTTGAGGGGGAGCATTTCAAAGCTGACATGCAAAGTGGCCTTTGTAACGCTCCATGAATACTCATGAGAGTGCAGGATCTGAATGGAATAAAAACAACATGGGAATGCAGTGCTGAGAAGCACTTCACCATCTCTATAGTTTGTTGCTCACCCTGTACAAGCAACATTTCTGTTGAATGCAACTTACTGTGGCAGTATAGCCTCCTCTGGTGTACAATGAGAATGCAGTTATTCTGACATTTCATTTAAATTGAAAGGAAGACTTAAAACTACCACAGAATTACAGATTTATTTGTTTTTGTCTTTTTGCAGTGTACAATTAATATTTAGTTGTCAATGACAACTGACTGATGTCAATGACTTGGTTGTTATTTTCGAGAACAGCCTGGAAGTATGAGTTTACACTACAAACTATGGCCTCACCAGAAAGGACAGTGTCTGTGTCTGTTGGTCACCTGACACAATGGAACACTAAAGAGCAGTGAATTGGATTAGCCCCATGATGACATGTGACAAAGGCATCAATGTATATCCCCCCTGTAAAAGGTGATGTCCAGGAATGAGAGCAAAGGCAGACAGTCATTACAGCAAAGTTTTCTGCCTTTGTCAGTCTAACTATGCTTGCTGATGCTCACACTTTGTAGGACCCCTGCTAGACAGAGCAGAGGTGTAAAGGAAGCGAGCACAGGGTCTCATCCAGCAACTGTCAGCTCACCTTTGAATGTCAGAAGCTAAATCCTGGTCGCACTCTCAGCAGGCTTTGGTTGCTGCAGTGTTCTGCAAAGGAGTTGGACTTTCAACTTAAAGAAACATACACCCCATTACTGTGTCTAAAGCCACGTCGATGAAGCTACATTAATTTCTCTATTTAAATTAATTTGTTACCAATGTGTGGCTTCTCTACAAAAAAGTTTGCCAGACAAATTGAATTTGAATAATGACGTTCCATTGCTGAGGGACTATTCATGGAGTGTTAGTGAAGATATGGGCTGAAAGCACAGAACACTTCATTGTCATTGACAACAATCCGATTTAAGAAATGCATTATCATGCTAAGTATATTATGGTGTAAGTAATGGGTCAGTATAATTCAGAAGAAAGTAACAAACATGTCATAAACTTTCACTATAATCATATTGTAGTCTGTACAAGCAGAAAAAGAACCACAAACTGCAAGCATCATGACTGTATTTTCTTTCATTTTAAATAGTAAGTTTTATAGAGTATATTGTACTTATAAATTATCCACAATGAAAGTAATTCCTCATATGTTCACTGAAGTGTCACAAGGTCAATTTTGTTGGCAGTATTTTGTGTATTAGGCAGGTGTTATGGGAGATGTAATTACACACAATGCATTATGTTAAACTAAAATGACTACTGACACATTTTAAACATAATTCTAAAGGTAACAAACAAAATAGACCCATGTTTGCCATTCTCAGTATTTGTGTTCATAAATCAATCTGTGCAGTAAAAGACACTTCTCTTCACATGCCTACACATGAGATGAATCTGAAAGGCTCCTGTAATACCAACCAGTAATAAGTCATGTAATAGCCTTGTACACAATGCATCACATCGCTTAATCCTGAAAAATGTAGGACAAATTCTGTTTTCTAGTCATCTCTCATGACAGTGTTGACAGATTATAGATTGTTTATACATGATCGATAGCACTAATTATTGTACAAATATTTGCTGCATAAAATGGTGAAGGATAGAGTGTTGTGATGTATTCCCTCATATTCCCTGATATCCTTGTCATATTAACTATGCCTTGGGGTAGGTTGTGATGGAGAAGGAGCCTTAATGGCATTTGGTGTGAGTACTGGACCACCACATACAAAAGTTGAGGAGAGCAAATTCTGGTTTTATTGAACCTTATTGAGTTTCATGCCACACAAGCAGGTATTGCACCTGCAACAGAGTTAACAAAGCCAGAGTGTCTTGCCAAATGAGGACACTAGTCTCCCACACAAAATGTAACCCATTCATCATACTGTAGGCCTATAGCCACTCCAGGGGCTCAGCTATTGTAGCAAGTTGGAGTCCAAAAAAAAATAATAAATTAGTGACTGTTCAATAATTGACAACAAAACCACACTTAATTGAGTGAAACACATCTTTTGAGGCAGATTTTTTTATTGTGTCATCTGCACACAGGATTTTGATGCACTCAGTTATCTTACTCCTAGAAGTCCCCCTATGACACCATGGATGAGGAATTCATCATAGAGAGACAGCTGTGTCCAACATGAGCCCTGGCATAAATCAAACAAGTACAAGTTGGTAAAATATTTATCAAGGCATTTTATTGTAGCTCCAGATATATTGTATCTAAAATGCCCTCTTTTCTTTATAAATGCTTATTAATTCTGGCATGAATACGCTAGTCCAGTTTTCTCCAAGCACTTATGAAAAACCAAATGAATTTGATAATTTAGCAAATGGACATATTATTCGTCTCTGTATTTTATCACTGTCCCAGTAGTATGGCCAAAGTTTTTTAAGGCAAGTCCCTTCACTCGGCAGCCATCTTGGTCATGCCTTCAGGCAGCTATTCCAAGTTGACAAGATCAGGCCCCTATTCAAATTAATGGGGAGATATCCATAACGCTATACCGAATTCTTAATTCTGAATTGAACAATGTAAATATCTCAGATCACTGAAATAATATAAAAAAAACATTTTATTAGAAAAGGTAATTTGCTAATGCTAATATTATCATATAAGCCTTTACAACTCATGTCAAAAAGCATAATAACGTTTCAATTTGTTATTTGTCCTTTTATATGTTCAATTCCTCATGCAAACTAATGAAGAGTTACAAGCACTCAATACATGCTCTAAGTGAAGTGAGATGAACACATTGAATATCAATAAGGCACCATTACAGACAGTAAGTAAAGTAATATGTTTCCCAAGACCAAAGAAGCTTATAAGACTTTGTGACACGTCAGGCTGTAAAAGCTTATATATGATAACATTATAGTGCCTTATGACAGGTCATGTGAATGTATAAACAGTTATATAATGTCATTAGTGTCATGTACTAATGTCATTAGTTATGAAGCATTATGAATGGTGGACCCCCTTAATTCAACATTTTGGGAAAGCCCACTTGTTGTTGGACGAGTGCAAACCACAAATTCTGCATTAATCCTGTAGATGTGATGCAGGCACTATTTTTCATTCTGACTGTGTATGTGTGAATGCAGAAGTTTAGTTCAGTCACTTTTTTTTTTTTTTACATGTTTTGAAGTTTGTAAGCTATGTGTTTTAAACTGACTTTTTTGGTCTACTTGCACTTCTAATTTCATTACTTAAGTACATTTAATTATATATTACTTCTCATACCTAAGTACAGTAAATTCAAGGTACTTTTAGACTTGTAGTTGAGTAACATGCTAGTGGGGGACTTGAACTTCTACCAAAGTAATTGTTTGGTAGGGTATCTGTACTTTTACTCAGTTTGGACTTTTGGGTACTTTATACAACACTGTGAATTATGAATACTGGGTTCATAGAAAGTGTAACCAAATATACCGTACCTGTGGTGAATTCATTCAGTTAATTTTATTTAGATCCAACCAAATCAATGGCAATGTTATGCTAAAAATAATGGCAATGCATTATGGGATTTGGTTGTCTATATATTTCATGTAAGCACTTTTGACCTTGCGTGTGCACATGTGTTAGACTGAACTGTGCTGAAACTTTTGTGTTAGCCTGAGCCTGGCTGAATATTTTGAGTTTATTTTGGGAGTATATCGCGAACATGGAATGATATTAAATGCAGATGTTCTATTTTCCATCCATCTTCAACCAATGCTGATTTCAAAGACAGAATGTCAAAATAAGAGCACCTCAGCTAAACTTTCCCGTACCCACACCCCGCCTTTTTCCAATACCTATGCAAAGCTTAAACCTCCAAAGACAGTATGCATGACCAAACGATGACCTTTTCAAAATAAAGCCAAAAGGCTGGTTTCGATAGGCACGATGGCCGAGGAATACCTTTTTATCACCATTGTGATGCTGAAGAGGCTGACATTCAAATCCTTATGGGGAAGGCAAGTGCCTGGAGAAAAGATAACTGAGATCTCTGTGCAAAGTCTGACAAAAGGTTAAAGTATCCGCCATTAAGATTAAGTGCTTTTTGCATGATAAAAAAAAAAAAACACATTCAAAGGTGTAGTCGTTCATTGAGGGTGAATAGCAACTGCGCACATGGGGTCAGATTGTCATAATGCAAAGTTCATAACGTAAAAGACAGCAAAAAGTGTTAGTTTAATCCACTTGAGTGAATGAATGGGTTTGTGATGTTACTTTTTTAGCCGTGTGTTCAAGAAACACTGACAAGCAGCACAACTGACAATACAATCAAACCAGCAGACCACACCACACAATGGCCCACCTAATGACTAAGCACCTTGGTAGGCCACAGCTTATGTGTTCTGAGTGCCAGTATCTCTGAGTAGGTCTCCTAAGGACACATCAATCCCAGATTTAAATCCATGCAGGCTCCCTTCCGGCTCCAGGCTGTAAGCCCCCTGGCAATGAAGCCTTGTGCTTAACGCCAGCAGCTCTTTGAGGGCTTCCTATGGAGACATCCATCACACACACACACACACACATGCTCCTTCAGACTACAGCCTTTCTCAAACACTGCAGATAACAGACCTAATACACAGCAGCACAGCATTGCAAAGGCCATATTCTTTACCTATGCTGCAAACAGTGAAGATGAGGGAACTGTTTTGTTGGCAGATAAGTAATTAAGTAAATCAAACAAAACAGCACAGTTTCTTTTACCAACATTGCTAATGGATTTCCACAGCTGCGCTTTCAGAAGGAAAAAAAAAAAACTTCGAGAGAATCGAGAGGAAGAATATAGTTCCAACTACGACACCTAGGGTGTATCCATATCTAGGAATGAAAGCTTGGCTAAGCTGATTTACAGCTAGCTGAAATTTAAAGCTAGCTAACAGAAAATGTAGTTAACTAAGCTACCTGTTACTCCACATCAGATGAAGCTTCACAACACTAAAGCTACCTGAAGACAAAATGTAGCAAGGTAAGTTACAAAAAAATGTCAAAAGTAGTTTGCTACATTGGAACTTTATTCCACTGCTAATTTACAAAAAAGGCCTATAAATAGATAAAATGCAACCAACCAATGTGCTTTACTTCACTGCATACAGCATTTTGCTCTATAGATTTTCTAACACACAATGCTTTCTAATCTGGCTATTTAAATTTACCATAATGTGCACATGTGAGTGACACACAGTTGGTTTGTGTGACAATTTTTTCAATGTGCAATTTTTTGTATGCACATTCTATACATTCTATACAAGCCAAACTAGTCAGAAATGTAGTTAATCTAGTAGCTTCGCTACTTGTAGTGAAGCTACTGCCGAACACTGGGTATGGAGCAGAGCGGAAGCTTACCAGGGCAGGTGCAGCTGCCACAGATGGAGCGGGGATCCAGAAACACACACACCACACATGAAAGAAACACTGCGATCTGAAAGACACCCAGCATGCATACAGTAATAGGAAGTGAAGGGATTACACCACCACCAGATCAGTCCGCAATCTATCTAAAAGAAAAGAAAAACATTAACCAAAACCAGGCATATGCAGACACAAGTATGGTTACATAGACACACACCCTCATGCACACATACATCCACACAAACAGTACAGGTACACCAACTGTAAATGGAACTTACCAACAATCAAACACACACACACACACACAAACACACACACACACACACACACACAGGTTACAGCACAAACGAGAGGACAGGGACCACGCAGTATTGTAGGCCCATGCATAACACAAACAACTCAATCACAAATAAAGAAAATAAGCAATGGGCACAGACAATGAGAAACATGTACTGCCTGATACACAAGACATATGACGTACACAAATTCCAATAATAAACAAAGACAAAAAAACGAGAGACAAAACAGAGTGTGGGGACAGCAGGTGAGACTCCAAAGCGTGGGGACAGCAGATCAGCATTGATAATCTGTAATGTAACAAAAAGGCTTAAGTTACCATCTTAACCATATTAACCATTAACCATATTAACAAAAGCAATTAGACAAAGTCTGTCCTTGCAGGTGCGGACATTACTATAAACTTCAAACTGCGAACTGGAAGCCAAGTGGAGCTACAACACATCGTCCGACACTAATGAGTTTCCTCACACTGACCAGTGTTAGTTTAACCAGAAAATGAATATTTGCGAACCTGCTAGCCATGACCAACTTCACCTACACACGCTACACCAACCCAGCGCCACACTAGGAAGGCCCTCCTCCAAGAGGGAATGATAAACGTCAGCCACGTCCTGGTCCGTGTTCTTAAATAGGGAAACCCCCACAATTAACTTGTCTGTTGACCAGGTGGGTAAACCCAACAAAAACTGCTAAAAGGGACGAGCTTATAGAACAAGCAGAAACTCAACCTGCAACAGATCTAAGTATAAGTATGTATGGTATATTCTTTTGACCCTGTCAGGGAAATTCAGTCTCCACATTTATCCCATTGATGAATTAGTGACACACAGACACACACAGCAGATAGTGAGATGAAACACACTAACCCAGAGTAGTGGGCAGCCAGCTGCTGTGGCACCTGAAGAGCAGTGAGAGGTTGCCTTGCTCAAGGGCACCTCATCTGCGGATTGGACATGGGAGAGTGATGCTCAACCACTTCACCCGCCTTCATTTTTCTTACTAGTTGGGGATCGAACCAGCTACCCTTGGGCCACAAATCTAAGGCCCGAACCAGTGAGCCATGCTTTACCTAATTTGATTTTTTTTTTGCACTGATTTTACTCAAAATACCAAAATAACCCAAATGGCCCTCACAGCCTTGTGTGTGCAAACCTACTTATTCTTTTTGGTTGCCTTGGGAGCTTGTGGGAATATGGGTAGTGGGAATTGTTCTGCTGGGGTTCAGTCTTTCTCCACAGCCCTTATACCCACAGCTACGCAAACAACTAAGAGTTAGATTAGCAGTGCAAAGTCAAGAGTGCATACCTCCACCTCAGCTGAGCCCTTTGTAGCCGCAAACCAGATTGATCGCCTATTAACTCTGTCTTAAACTCCCTCTGCAATCAGAGATGAATCAGAAATTCAAACTGAAATGGCTAATTATGCATGGCATGGCGAGCCACCCATGTCGCTATCCACCCATCTTTTCCTCCATTGTACGTTTCCTCTTTCTTTCCTGCCTTTCTGTAGCCTGACAAGCCAGACGATAACATTAGCATCTATAGTCTGGACCTGACCAGTAGCCGGGCTCAATCCTAGCGGTGGAATCAGCAGTTGCCTTCAAACTGCCTCAGCACGTAATGGGATAGCACTACGACCAATCAGCCGACTGATTCAAATGACCGTTGTTCCATGACCACAGACATCATTCTTGTTTTGCACCATCACAGCCCTGTCATCATTGTGCTAAGCCTGCTCAACGACTCTCTACAAAGAAAGAGCCCTGTGATTGGTCCTACCAAGCCTTGGTACAAGACCTACTGAGGCTTTATGGTGCGTGGCAAGTCGTACCTGCTGAGCAAAATTATTTGCTACCACTAGGGTACGTCTAGATTTCTAAGCTAGCCTTTCCTAGCATAATGAACCAACCTGAACCTGTGAAGGAACTGGCCCTTCATCTGTATAAAAGTACTCTTTTACAAGCCTTCCCTTGATGACTGACAAAAATTACATTTCAGGGCTTGACCTTCCAGCCTGCCCCTTGTTACTTAGTGTCAGTGACCGCCAGGGCGTAAATGGGGCAGTCCATGTAAGTGTCATCATGTCATCCATACCTGCTCTGATCTAGTGCAGTCAGCATGATGTAACCCCTCACCACTGACAACCCACCTTAATTATTACCTCCAGAGCCATAGAAATGCTAGGGATAAAATGGAAACACCAACCATTATATCATGCTTAAGCTAATTATACTGTTGCCTGTCTTCAAAGGAAGCTTTAAGCATCCCTGTTATGCTATCAGGAGATGGAAGGAACTGGGGGTGCCTAAGGGAGTGACGGGTAAAACAGGAGCAAATTCTTTTTTTACGCTGCCTTATTTAACTTTTTTTTTCATGCCAGATTGCAGAAATGCACTAACCCAGTCATCCTGATATGCCCAAACTCTGCACAAACTTTACAAACTATTAGTTTATTTGGCTTCATATAGTCAACCAACTTTCTTTCCAGCGTCACAAAGAAAGTATGCTTTACACAAAGATGAAAAAGACTAATTGGCAGCAAATGGCCTGATGCCTATCACTTCTCGCTCCTTCAGTGTGAAACAGCTCCTGGCCTCCATTGCATTATTCTTTTTTTTCCATGCCACCACCATCACAATATCATTTAAGAGCCATTATGATCATATGACTACTGTAGTCATTCCCAGTCATTAAATTTAATGTGATTTTAGCTAAACCTCTCTTCCCTGAGGTAAACAATGAAAGGAGAAACAGAGCAAGACAAAAGTTAAAAAAAAAATAGCTAGAAGGAATTTCTAAATGTTTCTCCAGTTAATGTTTGCTTCTATTTTACTCTCACCTCACAGACTTCACCACATTTCACAATCGAATCGAACTGAGCATGTGTGCGTGATAGTGTGTGTGTGTGTGTGTGTGTGTGTGTGTGTGTGTGTGTGTGTGTGTGTGTGTGCATACGTGTGCATATCCCATACTTTTATTAATGACTTTCCATCAGTGAAATGATCCATAGGCTGGAATGGCATTATGGGATCATGACTACCTGCAATTGTAATAATAATTATATGATCACAGCTACTCTAATTATCAGAGTATAATAGAAATATGAATGATGTTAGCAACCACAGAGTCATGACTCATCACTACAGGTCCTCACTGTTGGATTAAATGACCTGCAGTGTGCAGCTGTGTGCTCTCATTGTGCGTTGTGAACAACAGCAATAACAATGATTAACACTGTGCACAGACTATATTGAGGGATGATTTCACTGAATATAACCACATCAAATATGTCACTGTCTGGACGAACTGCTGTATTAGTTAATTAATGAAAATAACCCTCTTTGCATTCCTGTGTAAAAATAACATATTCTCACTTATCTGATCACCATTACATAAGAGTTTCCCATAATACTCCCCAACTAAGAAGCGATTCTACAGCTATTGTGGCACAAAGTTCCTTAAAGTTTCAAAGTTTGGCTTCTGTACTTATGCAAATTCATCCCTATGTTCTACGCTTGTTACGAGCTCTGTCAGATCCGAAAACTGTGCCCAGGAGTATCATCAAATAGACGAAATGCACATCTCTACATCTTAAGCTGAATTGTGTTGCACAAATAAACAAAGAAAACAAATAAACAGTTATAAAACTGGACAAAAATTAGCTCAGAGTAATGACCCTGTAGGTCAGCGCTGTATGTAAATCCGGGTACAGATGCCTGGAGAAATGTCAGATATTTTTATTCTGCGGTGTCTGCCTGCTGTTCTCGACTGAAGGGCCTTGACTCATCTCGCCTCTTACACAATCTTTTTCAAACTCAGAGCCACTCGCTCCCCTCTGTACTTCCTCAACAACACCACTGTGATTTCACATGATGTCATGTCATTTGCATTTCAAAATATGTCCCCATTGCTGGTGTCACACTCAATGTGAGTCAGGACATAGGTGTCCATTTTACTGCCTGACTACATTGAGCAGAAATTCTGCCTTCCCACCTGCATGCATTATGCATGTGGAGGTAATCCAAAAATATTAGCAGAATTGCTTGGTGATGCCACATTTTCACCATTTAGTTGGTAGACTAATGCTGTGTATATGACTTTAACCTTTTGAGACAACACAGCCCCCAAAATACGATTTGCAGTAAGCACAGGCGTATGATAAAGAACCTCTAATCAAAGAATAATGAAATAAGTATTATTTTTCTGCTATGATGTAAACTTTTCTCAATACAGTATCAATTTCCCACAGGCTGTGAATTTTATACTTTAGCCTTTACAACTAACAATTCAATAAGATGGCATTTCACCCAAGAGGGTAAAATCTTTGTATAGTGTGCTTGATTAATCAACTTCTTCAGTTTACATGGTTTTAATGGAGGCCAAAGGGTAGAGTCTAAAATGACAATAAAAATCTCATTATGGTTTTAGCAAATTTAGTCTGAGCTTGGGTGTCTGCTCAGATTTACTTTTTATCTATTTTGGAGCAGAGCTGAAGTTAAACACAAGACCATGAGGTCAGCCTATGATCCTAGTATTCATAAAGCATTATAAAAATATGTATAAATACTTATAATGCATTAATAAGGTCTTATATCTAATCACATTAGTATTCATAAGTATTTAAACATTAAAAGGTCAAAGAATCTTACTACTTACTACTATCTTACTACTTACTACTGTCGCATAAAGCATTATAAAGATTCTTTGACCTTTTAATACTAGGGAAACATATCACATTATTGTCTGGAATGGTGCCTTCTCTGACACCATGCAAGACAACCTTCTCAGCATCGGAACATCACTCAGAGCAACCCTTCCTTGAGGAAGAACAGCTTAACCGTGACTCCATACCCATCATAGGCCCACAAACCTATGAAACACTTTCCTCCACACAACATACCCCTTTTGCAATGCCAGCAGGAGGGAAATGCAGCATCTCATGCCCCTTACCCCTCTCACCACACACATGGAGCAGCGTAATATACCCCTTCCCAACCACAGCACCAAGGTAAAAGCACAGCAGTAGTTCTTTTGTGACCTCCCAACCTTGTGCTAAAGAGCCATGCTGCAGTTCCTGCCCAGCCAATTGTCACCATCTCTCCCCATGCAACACCTGAACTGGAAGACATCAGGGAGATGCTGCTTTATGTAAGAAATTTAAGTATAGTCTATGCACCAAGTTAAGTTGAGTTGTGTTCTTCTATCAGATAAGATCTTTATGTTAGATAGTTATTTTCATAGGTCTGGCTAAAAAGGTCCATTTAACTGTTTTGTTCATTTCATATTAGTTGCTAGAATATCCAGAGCTTTTGCACTTCAGCTTTTGAGCTGAAACCTTGATTTTATTAACTCTATCAAAAGTACAGAAATAATTGTTTTGACAGAAACATGATGATGATACATTCACTTGTTGTCCCCCAGGATATAATGAAGTCAAGATACCCTTTATTGAGTTAAAAAATCTAGCCTACACAACGGCTTAACATTGGGAGGTATTTTGGTGTGCAAAGAAAATCTTTGGAAGCAGATCTTACCTGTAAAACTAGGAAGATTGCACACCTGGTTAAAATTAGATGAAACCCTGGGCATAAATATAAATGTATATCTCTGTGCAATGTGTATACCTCCAATAGACTCCCCTTATACTGAAGAGAGTGTGTTTGAAACGCTTCACACAGAAATTGCTGGGCACAGGGAAATGTGAAGCTCATGTCATTGTCCCACAGGCAAACAACCATGTATTTGGTCAAGTTCCCCTGTTTAGCACACCAACCATCACCTACTGACACAGAGTGGCAAGGAAATAGTGCAACTCTGTTGAGCCTTAGGCCTCTATATAGTTAATGTTAGGTTCAGAGGGGATTTTTTAGGGAGATTTACATACTCATCAGCTCTTGGATCCAGTGTCATAGGCTACTGATTCATCATGGTCTTGAAATCACCTGAACTGGTAAAATACATATTAGACTTTGGTCAAAATAAATAAGCCCCTTGTAAATAAGGCAATTACAGATATGAATATGGCATTTCATTAGGCTGCTATTAAAGCAAAGCTTAGAAAGCCAAAATCGAAACCCTCCAAAAGACAAAAGACAGGCAAATGGTTTGACCATGAATGCAAAAGCATTAGAAAAGGTCTTAGAAAAATTGTAAATGAAAAACACCCAAACCCAGGCTTAGGTGTTAGCTACTCTGAAGAACAAAAAAACAAAAATACACTCACAAGAAACTTTGGGAGAGCTCTTGACCAAAATCAATATCGGGATTTGAAAGAAACCACATAAGAACGTAAGAAACATAAGAAACCACAACCATTACCCATTCAAAATGGTAACATTTGGAGAACACACTTCCAAAGTCTATTAAATGACATACAAACAAGTGGCTCAGATCAACACATTATAAAAGAAAGGCTCAAATCACTAAAAAAAAATAACCAAAACCCCCTTGGTTTTACATTTACAATGAAAGAGCTATCCACTCAGATCAATTCTCTCTCTAGCCAAGAAAAGCTAGTGGATCAGAAAGCATTAGAAATGAATTGCCCAAATATAGCACCCCTAGATGCACGGTGCAGTGTTGAAACATCATACTACTGTCGGGATATTTTCCTGACGTGGTGGAAAGGGCTCATTTCCTCTATTCATAAAACAGGGACAAATCAGACCCAAGTAATTACAGTGGCATCTGTGTCAGCAGTTGTCTAGGTAAATTGTTCTGCAGTATCCTAAATAAAAGAATAGGAGACTTTCTTAATGAACACTCTATCTTAAGTAAAACCCAAATTGTCTTCCTACCAAAAAAGAGGTGTATGTCAGGGCTGTAATTTAAGTCCTACATTATTTAACATTTACATACATGAATTAGCAGTTCAATTGGACAATTGTCCTGCTCCTGACCTCTCCCTCTTAGATAGAGAAGTAAAGTCTCTGTTTTTTGTCATTGACTTGGTTCTACTGTCTGCAACTGAAAGACCACAGCTGAAACTTGACATAATTTAACAACACTGTACTCGGACTCGGATTCAGGCCCCAGAAGTCACCCTAAAAAAAAATAATGTAATGATTTTTCAAAAACGTGCCAAATTTCAAGAAAGTTAATGACACTTTCTACACATACCTGGGCATAACAATAACAGCTTCAGAAAACTATAATATGGCAGTGTATGCATGATTGCAATGTATGGTAGTGAAGTATGCGGTCCATTCAGTCATCATAGCTACACACACATGGACAAACACACCATAGAAGCCTTACATGCAAAATTCTGCAGATATATTTTACAGGTGCAGAGAAAAACTGTAAAACATTCATGTAGAGCAGAATTAGGTAGATACCCAACTATTAACATCAACAAGAAAACACTACAGTAAAAGTCCCCTGCATCAGTTGTTGTTGAGACTATCCGCCCCACCCAAAACATACACTGACCAGTCTCACGCCAACACTGTTTTCCAAAAACCAATCAGAATAAACCAAATTATCAAGTGATGTACAGGAGCCTATTTGAGAACACTGGAAAGAAGAAACTAAAGATTAAAGTAGATTACAATATTATGTGGCCCTGAATAGAGAATATAAATTAGCAGAATACCTCTCTACTGTTGGAGATAGAAGACAGAGACTGACTTTAGCCAAATACAGGCTGACTGACCAAAAATCGAAAGGAAGGAGGACTTAAAAAATCATGGCAACCAAAAGAAGAGAGAATATGCTGTTACTGTTCAACCGATAAGGTAGAGACATTGATGCACTTCCTCCTACAGTGTCTTTGTCTCAAACTAGAAATATTTACTTTAACAAATTAGATTTTACTCATTAGTGAGCTAAGTGAGCTAAGTGACCTATCAACACGAATAATACTACTGGGAAGGTGAGACAGGACAAACCTTGCAACCCAATATGAATCAACATGTCACAACCTGAGAAACAATGATTGAATGACCTATCGAGACACAAACATAAAAACCTTCCATCACACAACACACATAATCCAAAACACACGTGCACACACATACACAACCATATATTTTATTTTATTTTTTACATTTTTTATGAATTGTTATTGTACTATTTATTGCCTGCTTTGGTAATATGAGTACCCTTGACATGCAAATAAAGCACTTTGAATCTGAATCTGAATCTGAATCTGAGAGAGAGAGAGAGAGTCGGGTGACAAGACAGGGTGATTCTAATTAATAAGTGCTGGAGGCAGGGGAGGAAAGGAGAAGAGGGGTGGATGCGCTGAGCTGCAGAGGGAACACTGACTCACCCGCCTCTCCCTGACCCCCCCCCCCACACACACACACACACACTTCCACCATCATCACACAACCCCCACCTCACACACACATACACACCACCACCCCCGACTCTCAGCCTGCCAAGGGTAGGTGAGTCCTGACAGCTGAGACATTCCCTGGTCCTAATGGCCATCATCTGTCGGACACTCCGACAGGTCACAGCACACACTCTAGACCTGCGGGTTTCTTCTCAGCCCTGGGCAAAAACAAAATGGGTGTGCGCAGCATATACACACACACACACACACGCACACACACACACACCACTTCCACCATCATCATACAACTCTGCTTCTGTCCTCTGTCCAGACTTCTTCTCCTGCACTGCTTTCCCCTCATATCACCCTTCTGCGAGCCACTACCTGATTGTCTATGCCCAGTCTTCCCATTTCCAGTATGGAGGCTCTTTCATTAACCTCTGCAATTTGCAGTCTGCTTATCTGTAAGATGTCTTGCTTTCATAGGTTGTATAGCCTATAGATGTGTTGGAGTTGTCTGTCTGCAGAGAATGGCTTATCTTGGTGGCAAATCAGCTGTACTCACTTTTTAAAGATATTTTAAAGATATTTAGTTTTAGTTTTCCTTTCAGCAACAGCAATTGCTTTACTGCATATTACTCCATATGTAACTTCCTGTGTTTGTGTGCGTGTGCATGTGTGTATGCGAAGAGACAGAGAAAGTTGTGTGTGAGAGTGTGTGCTTGCACTCCATGTGCATGAGGGAAAAAAACACAACAGTACCCTACAGCACACACTGATGCCCAGATGAGTTTTACCTGTGTTGTCAGCAAGATGATGTGGGTATTTGCAGGAAGTTCTCTGGTTCTAAAAACAGAAGATGGGATGTAATGGAATAAATATTTGATCCAGAAGACGACAGGAGAAAAAAAAGAACAGACAGGAGTGTATTAGAGGAGCAGTGAAAATGAGGACTGGTAGAAAAAGACTCAACTCATTCTGGGCTGGGTCATCTAAGCAATTCATGCAAATGGAAAGGGACAAGGGGGGCAAAGTGTGAGCCCCCCTACTCCACAAAAAATATAATCATTGTATGTTATTTAATCCCAAATCCCATCTGTCATTTTTTCTTGTTTATCCAACTAAAAATACATTTTCTAATGATCTTGCTTGAGGGTTAGAAGTTCGTATTCATCAGGTTTGGAGGTACCAAGATTCCTCAATCATTTGAATCAGAAAATTCTATAAAACATTTCCACTGTGCACAGAGAACATTCAAATGAGATGGAATAGTCCACTTTTACAGAAAAAAGAAAGAGAGAAAAAAAATCAGAATCCTGGATGACAGACAATCAGATAATAATGTACTATTTTCCACTTGTGTTTCTCTGGAAAAGAGCAATAACTATTTTTTTAATGTGAATACAATATTCCCTTAGCATGAAAAAATTATATATTATCCTATCAGTTTCTTCTCTGGAGGATAGCCATCTAATTGGCCCACAGCATATCTCCAATTCAAATAAATTACATCTGAACTCTCCATATGTCTGTCATTGAGGAGAACGCCAGCAGATTAACCAAAAGAAGTGGAAGAAATTAGCTCTGACCCACATAGGGACATCCCAAAAGCGCTAACTCTAAATGAGGCCCATATATTTTCAATGACACCATTACAGGGACTACAGCTATATAGTGTAAAAACACATCTGGGAGCTAATTATTCTCACACATTTGGGCCTTTTACACCATTAAGCCCTTTTCATTTTACCACTTCAGCAACTCTTGTTAGTTCAAGAAATTAAACGAAAAATTAAATTAAATTAAAATATATATATATTCCTGACTTGACCTTACGGAATGCATGAGACTCCATGCCTGCATGACTCTGCAGTCTTCAGCAGTGTGCAAATTATTAGTATAGAATAATATATATGTGTTGTTGGAATGCACAGCCCAATCTAGCCCTCTTAATTAGTTTTACAGTGAGCCACTTTATAATACAATCACAAAAAATGGTTTGATGACTTTCAGTTTTAGGGCAAAGGAGGTGTTGAGTGTTTTGGGGCAAGGGGGAGCAATTCTACTCTGTATGAAACTCTCACAGTTTACAACTTTTAAATGAATACTAACTACAACATTATGTACAAATTATTAGGCTCTTAATATATTCTACTGCATATCTGTCTTAACCCTAGAGTATAAAATGGCTTTTTTTGAGAATTTTTAAAAAAAGTTAAACCAAAGAAATTGCATGACGATCTTCATAGACTCCTGAGGACCAAGTTGGAAGCAGTTATAGACCAATTTCCAAAAGCTAACACAGGGCTTTAAACTGAGTCAATATTCTGCCCCACTGTTTAACATGCCCAGTGGGGTTTATGGTACCATGAAGGGAAAGTTTAGATATAGAAACCTCATTATGGAGACTGGTTGACCTTGATACAACATCTGAATGGAAATACAGTGGTCCTTTAAAGCCTACTAGTTTCAAGAGTCAATTCCCTATGAGGTTTAGAGCTCTAAAGGCCATGAAGTACCCATGCCAAAGATACACCAAAGATTTGTCTTCAGGGGAACAAAGAAGATATGATTGGAGACTAGACACACAATTTTGCCAGTTTTCATCCGAGACCACAAACTCACAGTTTTTTTTTTCCCCCATGAGTCTACAGCAGGGGTCGGCAATTCTTGGCACACGTGCCACAGTTGGCATGCAGAGGGATTCTCACCGGCAATGGTGTGCAGCCCACATTAGAAAATCTTTGGCCATCTTATCTGCTTTTCAACAGCCTTTGGCTGGTGTATAGGGTATGTCTTCTGTAGTGTGACAGACAGTAATGCACCCTACTGTCTTTAAACATTTTTCCATGAGACGAGACCCAGTGCAGCAGTTGCTTAATGACGATGAGGTGTCATTAATGTTACACAGGTTTGTGTAAGCTTACACGGATCCCTTCAAATAAAATGTTACCATCATTTTTTATTGCCACAGCATGTCAAAAAGGTTTCTGACCCCTGGTCTACAGTAAACATCAACAACCTGACAGTCAACAAACAATGCTTTGACATACAAACCTGTTTTATCTGTTGTGCTTTGGGAGAGGAAAAACAATGTTACCTTTAACCCATTTGACAAGCATTGCATTGTGTATATTTTCATGTCCACCTGGGAGGCCATAAAATCAGTCATGCACGTGTATTAGATGTAGCCCAGCAAAGCCTATAGCTCAGGGGTGTATAGGGTTTTTTTTTTTTTCATTATTATTTTGAAGTCCTGTTGGCTGCCGCTTCATTATGGGATATGAATTTATTCACACCAGATTTGTCCTTTAACTAGTTTACATTTGAGAACTCACAAAATGTGCATTGAACAGACAGAAATGTGTTGAGAGAGGTCATCACCTCGCCCTAACAGGCACAATACAGCTATTCCTAAACATTATGCCTGCTATAGTTACATAAGTGTAATAAAAATGTGAAATTAGTCTTTCATGTCAGTAAATAAAAAAGAGATAACCTTCAAACATCAAGTAAGTGTCAAAGCAATCAGTGAATGAAAGTATAAGAAAAATGCAAAACAAGATCTCACAGAAAGTGAGAGACTAGGAGCCCTGTTCAAAAAGTTCTTTTATCGCTGCAAGTAAAAGATTTCATTCAGAGATGAGACTGTTCTCAATAAAAATATTAACTCCAACTGTTATCCCTTTTAACCGGCTAAACATTAATGTTAAGCCAACATGTAATTGCTAATTCAGTCTGAAAATAAGAATATTTTCTCCACACATCCACAACACATGATGAGTACAAATCATTATGTCTTTTTTGTCTATGTTGAAACAATTGGTATAAAAATGTGGCATTAATTATGCTGAAATGTCAATTGCTACATTTCCCACTATTAAGACATAACAATATTAGTTTTGTTTTCTTTAAATGTGCTTGTCCTCTTGAATGTCCATGTCAGTCACAATTGCCACTTACCTTTCTTTGTGACTGCTGTCCTCTTTTCAGAGCAGCTGCATTCATATCAGTGTTAAGGGTTTCCATTATCTTTTGGAGAATGTGTGGTTGTAATTCTTCTCCATAATGGAACAGTAAAGCATGTGTCTCTATTTCACATGCTTGTATAGCCTAAAAAATAGAAACTTCCCTTAACATACACAGATGTTGTTTTAGAGAACCTTCCGGTCCATGCTGGCTCCCTGCACAAACTGCCAATCACAAGGTATTCTCTCATGAATGGTGTCTGCAGACACTGAAAGAGCATAGTGTTCACATGGTTGGTAGTGAAGTGGGCATCAAGTGTGACCAGATGTGTACATGTTGTGATTTCCTGGCACAGGAAGCAAGACCACCATGTTCATTGGTTGAGAGCCAAAAGTGAATATTCTAATTAACAATGGAAGAGATCATCATATCATGCAGCTGCTGAAATCTCAGCCTTTATGGAATGCAGTTGTCTGAGTGTTGGCAAAGGGAAGAGTGCAGTGTCTGGATTACAGATGACTGAAGTTTGTGATGCCAAAAGTTTGATTTCATCTAAAAAGTAACGGCTGCAGAGAAATTCATTTGGATTAGAGAGAAAAGTCATTATTATGTTTCTCATCTAACTGTGATCATATCAAAATATTTTTTTTCAGCTTAACAAAACCTGATATCAGGTGATCGATGAGCATGGAACATGGAATCAAGCTGAAACTCCGATGCTGGACCGATACAGGTGTTTTGAGACTTTTTTTTTGGGGGGGGGGGGGGGGGGGTAAAGTTTTCCCTAGAAGTTATAGATTTATTTCACCATCATTAATATTTCCATGGAGGCACATCCCTTGTGATAAAAGCCAACACTACCCATTAACCATATGGAGATGCAGAGCACTTAAGTATAGACAACCAGGTCAAATTATTATAAGCTAACAGATATGTTTGCACATAAATAATTAACGTCATGGGAGTATACTTTGTTTTCCTGAGCTTTTATTTGAGTGCTTTCACTGCACGGCTCCATGAACAATGTAGGGATGGCCACTTTAGTAAAGGCTGCTGTTTTCCATTTTTAATGTCCTCTTGCTCGTTCCTTATAGTTTTCCTGCTCGTAATGACTTCAGTACATTGGAGTGTAAAATGATCCCTAAACAGATATTATGTAATTGCAATACTTTAACTTTCTTCACTTGAAGCCAAACATTTAGTTTAGGAGGTTGGCAGCCTAGCCATATGGATGGAGCCAACTGGAGAGCAGCTTTGGTCAGGCCATAAATATCAGATGTCCTGTGGTTAAGTGGTGCACTCATTGGAACAGTCCTAGAGATGAGCTTAAAACTGTTGGGGTTCTTCCAGAAACATTTGCTATCTGAGGCTGTATTATTCACAGGGGGATACTGTATACAGTAAAGTAAGTATATCCCAGGCTTTCTACAATAATTATTTCTGGTTACGGAACTATTAATAACACCAACAAATCATGAAGTCATGGTGTTAGCATTGTAAATCACCATTCTCAGCAGCTAAACATTAAGCTACCTGTGTATGCAAAAAATGACTACGAAAACCATGTCAGTACAGGTGTACTGGGATTTTTTTTTGTGGGGGTACATGATTTTAACGGTGAAGGCTTAATATTAAAAAAGTGAGTATTACATAAATGATCTGTTCCAAGAAGTGGGGGCACTCCGTACACCCGTGCCCAACATCCCCTGCGCATGGATGTGTATGTACAACTTGTAGCTTGTTTGACATTGCTAACCTTTCATTCAGTTGGGGGACACCGAGAGCAAAACTCCAAAAGTTCCTTGGTGTTGCTTTAATCAGGCATTGGTAATCAAATCCACAAAAATCCACACATATCCTCAAAAATCCACTTATAATAGGAAAATAAACATAAACTAAGTTATGTGCAGTGAAGTAAAATGGATGCAATATCATCCAGCATTACTGATGGTACATGTGCCTGAATTAGATGCATTTCAAATCGACTTAATGTTTGAAACATGCCATACATTTTAATTTCATGCCTTTTTCAATGTGTAACTTATCTGTGAAGAACAAAAAGGATGTTCTAATCTAGCAGCTCTTTGCCAAAAAAACTTGCAGAGACAGAACTCTATGACCACCACAACACAGTGAGAGACAAAAATGCAAAAACAGTGCACTTCAATTGCCCTCTCATCACAGGAACATGTGAAGTGCAAGAGACTGAATATGTACAATCACTATGAATATCATTCAATATGCAGCAGTCATATTATATACAGCATGTGGTACATGTAGTTGCAGAATTTTAAATAAGAGCTCACAATGTATAACATCTTAAGAGCTTTTTCTCTGGACGTCACAAAAGGCTACGTCTTCCTCTCTGCTTCCAATGAGGCTGAATCTATGTTCATTTACAAACTCTGGAAGCCACATTAGATTGACAAGGCATGGCAACTTTCAGTGTAGACTTTATCTTGCATTCACTACTCATACAAGCTGCCTACGAAGCATTGGAAGAAAATCATAATGCATTTCAATTAAATTATCCACTGAAGTATTCCATCAAAGCCAAGCTCATGATGCTTTCTGAGGTTCAGTAGAATTCCATTCCGATTGCCATCACCAAATCTAATGTATTGAGCCTTCTCTGACTTTAATCCGGATACGTCTATAGAATTGTCCATTCTTACAGGCACACAGCAAATTGAAAGAGGGTGTTATACTATATCTAATAGAAATGTGAACATTACTTATAGCTGACAAAACTAATATATGATCATTTAATATAAATATCCTGTCAGTTTTGGTAGTTCACAGTTTACAAGTGTTTTATTGTCTTCTGTAAGTATTTTGAAGTTTTACATGAGGGTTAAATGCTAATATATCTTACTGTACTATGAACTTGAGTGCTCTTGATATTATTACCCCAATTTAAATATATGGGAGACACTAACATTTATGTTGATAATGCTGTAGGCCCACCTAATGAATTATACACTAGCTCATTAAGGCTACACAATATTACTCTCTGCATAGCCACCTCTCAGAAGGCACAAGACTTTTCCCAAGATGCACTGGGATAAAAACAGCTCCATGTTCAGTGAGAGAGGGTAATGAAAGCAGGCACCTCAGCCCCAATGAATAAGTGAAGGGGGGTGGAGTGGTGATGGTGGGGCAGCCTCTAGACCAATCAGTCCCATTCTGAATGGAACAGCATAAGAGCTGGGGTATAAATTAAGGTAGATGTATGAGTAATAGGATTTTTTGGAGCCAAAAAGACGGGGAGGGAGAGCAGTGCCAAGTACTGTAGTTCCTGCCTGACCAGTGGCAAGGCCAAAGGACGAAAAAAGGATGTGATTTTATTCCTGCTAACACATCATAGTTTTTCCCAATGACCACTCATGTGTACTGCCAGGATACTGTGCATGCAGAGCAACATCATATGCATTTATTAATCATGTAATTTTATGTTTAGTGTGAGTCTTCATAGCTGCAACGTGTCAGATACAATCTAATCACTGTAGTGTTGAACCTAAATGAGAAATATGTTGCAAGGACACAAAGATAGTAGCTCATTTGAATTGTTTTGTTTTTCATAAATTGTCTTGTTTATACATGATTCTGACAGAGGCTTGGAGCAGAGCATGTAAATTGTAGATAAATGCACTTCCTTTCTTAATTAGACATGGTAAATTGTTACAGTTGAGCCAGATTATGGAGGGGTGACATGACTGAAGAGATAATGGGGATAGTGCTCTTTAGCTCTTGATGCCTGGATCTGGTAGGCAAATCCTAATTAGTTTTCTGGGGTGGTAAGTTCGATGATGAGGTGAAACAAAGCTCATATTGTTTCAAAATTTCAAATCTCAGAGCCAAAAGAATTTAACAACTTTCTGTGAAGTAGTTGTAGCCTAATTTGGACAATTGTTCAGATTTTGTTTTCTTTCAGGCCTTGGGAAGTGAATGAAGGGTAGTGGTCTTGTAGAGTTTAGGACTTAGATACCATCATGCACAGTTCACATTCCATATGTAAGAGAGACACATTTAAATTGATTATACAGACAGCACAGATTGGTGTTGTTGGTGTCATTTTCAAAGTTTCATTAAACACAGTTATAACATATTCAATATAATTACATAATTATAACATGCTAATTGCACAATTATCCTTTCCCCTAATTTTAATGTCAACTGAAATTGCAGTAAAATATAAGAAACCTGCCTGTTGCTTTACCCTTACCAGAATAGTATGTCTATGTAGGTACATGCACATTTGTATATATATTTACACTAACTTAAACAGTTTAAGTCGAACAGTTTAGCTGAACTATACACCTTTATGTCATTTTTTTTCTGAAAGAAAATGGATCAGTTCTTATACATTTCATATTTTATGTCTTGGAGAATATACAAAATGAATCTGAACACCCAAATAAGGACATTCAGCTTTTCCATCTCCTTCTCCCCTTTCTCTATCTGTCTCTCTTTTTCCTCTTGACGCAGCTCCTAACATTTGCCTTGCATGTTAATCCAGCGTTGGTGATGTTGCTGGGTGGCATTAAGCAATAGACCCATCAAGATGCCAGCCTGTTGTTTAATTACCATTCCTCTCGGCCAGAATTCCTCACTGCCAACCTTGCAGCATTTCAATGAGAAGTTATGCTGAGGAAGCTTAGAAGCTAACTGCTGTCTGTTGGCTCATTCGCTGAGCTGCTGTTCTAAGGATAATGTGTGGGTCTCTCTCTCTCTCTTTCTCTCTGTGTGTGCGTGCGTGTGTGTGTGTGTGTGTGTGTATGTGTATGTGCATCCTTGTCTGTATGGCACTTGGATATTCTTCTCATGCTAAAATGTATAACAGTCAAACTCGAATGGAACCAGATGCTCAGAGAAGGCTGAGTCCAGCGATCTTTTTTTTTCATCCTTTTCTCCTATCCTTTTTTTTCCTGCGTTGCATTTCACCTGTTTCTGCCTGTCTTTAGTGTCTCTGTAACGACAGGCCCGTCTCACAGTGTCTGGCTAACCCCCATAAACTCACTCCAGGACTCCCTCCGGACGCGCTGGGCATGAAACTCTGACTCTTGCATGAATGCGTGGTCGAGATAAGCCTCAGCCGTCTGCTTCACACAGGCTGGGGAGAGCTTGATTCCTCTCCTGGGGAGACACTTCTCAGACTTAAATGTTTTCCTTCTCTCTTTCTTTCTTTGTTAACTGTCCATCCTTTAGCCCTTCCCATTGAACTTGCTTCATCATTCAATTACAGTTTAAATTGGGCAGCTTGACCTTGGAGGTTGTTTGTCATTCAGCAGATGAGGATGCTGCAGTTCTCTTGGTGGACTAAGCCCTGCTTAATGTGAATGATAGAAAGGACTAAAAATAGATGCTCCTTCAGCTACCAGAGACATTGAAGTTGCTCTAAGTGCTTGAGGGAGATTTATTAATAACACTGGGTATAGAAGCAAAACAAGGCAAGTTGAAAAAACCTTCTAAGTGAGACTTATCTGCAATAACTGATGGAAAGTTTACAGTTTGATCTGTAAATGGATTCAGATGAGTAAATCCAGTGGCATTCATACTCAATGAGGTTTTAATAGCGTCAGGGTCCATTTCAAGATTAAGCTCTTGTTTAAAAACTCACTTCTGGAGGAAATGTAAGTAAAAAAAAAATCACTCCAGGATCAGACAGGTCAGATGTGTTTTCAGACTTGGGTCACATATTCTGTCATATCACTGTTAATGGATAGCGTGTGACACTGACACACACATAATTATTACATATTATTAGCTATATATTACATACGAATAAGCAGGTGCCATGTAAATATTTTCTCTAGGTGATTTAAGTGATTTGTGCTCATTGATTAATTTCTGTGTGAGTGTGAGAGAGAAAGGATCAAACATACCATTCATTAGATAATGTAATGCTATGGATTTTTTTTTTTTTTACATTATCCTTGACTATACCTTGACACAACTTGTTTTGTGTCATCTGAGACTGTAGCATGACAGGCTGGGAAGAAAACAAAATCACCCCACAGGCTAGTCACTGATTATTTAATAGAGACAGGGGGATGAGGAGCTGAGGACACAAACCCAGGACAAAATGAGACGAGATGATCAAGCCCCTTTCTCCTCTTCATGGGAGGCCCTGTAGTGAGAGGGTAATTGAAAGGAAAGGATTACTACAGGTTACCCCAGGCTCCCCACTAGGTAAATACAAACAGAATTGTAAACCATTAAAACAAATCGTGGCTCAGGACACAGTAAATCTCTTCGACCTCAGCAGGGTTAATTGGAAAGAAATTGGGCCAAAAATAAGATCTGTGTTGTTTTCCCTTCCTCCTGTTCTCATCAGCAAGGATTGTGGTGCATAGGAAATGCTCCGAAGAGTTTACTCCAGAGCCTGGGTACAAAAGAGAGCAATTTCATCCAATTGTGTATATCTGTTGCTTTCTGTGGATTCATTCCCCTGTGTAATTTACTGTGAGTTATTAAACAGTGAGTTTTGCCTTTGTTTGGCTTTATTTGGGACAGGTTGTAAATTCCATTCCAAGCTGAAGGCACAGAGTGTGCATGCAGAAATACCCATGTGAGAGGTTTTTTTTTTTTAACCCCATTTATAAGGGATCTTGGTTGCAGCCATTTATCGTGGTTATTCGTGTGTGGAAAAGCGAATGAAACCATGCCAAAGTCACGGCGGTCTCGCCATATAACTTCCTCACGGATGCACAGAAGCTATGCTTAATCCGGCAAAGCATTGAAAAGAGCCAGGCCAGGATGTGCTTTTGTTGTGCTCGCAGTCGATTGCCTCGCTCCTGTCTTTCCTCAGCTCCATGTCTCTCGCCAGCATGTTTTATGAGAGGAGGTATGCCTGAGGCAGGAGCATCAACCTTTCCCACTAAATTACATTGCAAATGCTCACCTCCACTTTGGGGGGAAAAATAACCATCAGCAGCTTTTTTCAAGAGTGAGTTGCCAGGCTTGGCATTTCAACACTCTTTGCTTGCATTTGAAAACTATTACTTCTGTCACCTCCTTTTTGGCATGTATTTCATTGTGTAGAACACATACATTTTTCATGAGGGAAAACCCTAGGAAAATTGATAGCATCTGCCCCGCTGAAGTTTTATGGCAAATAGTCTTTTTTTCTCATGTGACCAAGCACCCTTGCTAGTCTATGTGGACTTGATTATATGGAGTAGTGCTGAATTCCCATCACAAAAAAAAAAAAAAATCAGTACACCCCTACATGCATTGTGAGTCATTGGTCCTGCAGAGATGTATGCTTATCATTAAAGTGGGATTGGTGCTCAAGTAATTTATATTACGGGGTACTTATCCTGTGTTTTTTTTTTCTTTTTCTATTGGTGTTTCCTAAATTTGGAGTACTGCTGAAGAAGCAGAGTCTCAGTTACACTGGATGGAGCCCCAGACAAAGGCAGGCAGCTCTGTAGACTCCCCCGCCTGTGCAGACATCACTGAGGGGGAAATAGAAGCTGACAACACTTGATGTTGCACACACAGGCACTAAATAAAGTGCACCATGTCCATTCAGTATATATCAAGTGTACTCCATTGTTCTGAGAGGTGGTGTGTTGGCGTGTCCTTGTGTACCAGAAGCCTGGCTGCTCGCAAATAAGCCATTCACCTTCACACAGCTGCCTAAAAACAAGGACGGAGCCTAGTCTTAAAACTAGCTCTGTATCACTGCTCTTGTACATGCAGGTCAAATTCTATCCGTGTGTGATGCATGGCTTTCTTGTGGTTGTAACTCTTATTTTTGTTTGTAAGTTTTTTAGAAGTCAGTAGAATTTCATCAATCACTCATCTGAGCACAGAGAAAATGTGGCCCTACTCTAATGAAATAAAACAAAAATACACAGACCTTTAGATTTTCTGTTCATGGATTAAAAAAGCATGAAATTACTAGAAACATGAAACATGTAAATGGTCTATGTTGCAAGAACTATGATGTACTAATACAGTAAATGTGAAGAAAACTCAAATGAGACCTCGACATAATCTCGAGTATAGTATACTTAAAAGATCATGACTTGATCTTGAAATCCTGATCATGACAGAGTTTTGAAGTTCCTTTTCTACAGGCCAAATCAGCATGTATGGCTTCACATGGCTTCTTGCAGCATTCATCCCCACTAATCAATAATCAATGGAGCTGTGGGTTAATAAGTCATGAGGCTCTTCCTTAACTGGGCAGACTGTGGGCGGGAGAGCCATTTTTCCTCCGCACTAAAAGACCGAAGCTTCCATCTTCATGACAATAGGGCGAGACAAAAAGCACAGAGGTCAACCCATGTGGGCTCCCACATCATTTCAGATTAATGGAACCTGAAGGACTTCTCCATTACAGCACATTTCAAAATTGCCAAGAGAGAAATGAAGAGAAAGAGAGAAAGGACTTGCATGCATGAGTAATGCATAAATAAAAGAACAAGTCACTAATACCAGTAAATAAAGGTGAATCTGGAGAAAAGCTGGAGTTCAAATAACAGTATTTACAGAAAATCTGATCAGGATGATATTTGTTTTTTAAAGGCATTACAATATAATTTATCTACCCAACCCTTGGAGGCTGAGTGGAAGAAAAAACAATGACAAAAGAGTTCATGTTGGGATCCCTGATGTGGTGACCCAGTTGGGTTTCCAATACTGTCACAGATTAGGAAGTGTTGACATATTGTTTAAGTGATCCCACCGTCTCTACCCGAGTATGATGCATCACAAAGAGCCCTGGGATGTGATATAATTAGGACAAATGACATTGTTGATGGCTTTACCAAGCTGAGGCTATTCACAATTTCCCATACACTCAATCTAGTTTTATAAACCTTTTGTGGTCGAATTTATTGTTATGGACCAATGCCTCGTGATGTGAAATAAACAGTCCCAGTGTCATTTATAAAAAGTAAAGATAGCTATGTGTTTTTTTGTCTCTGCTTTTCTCAGTTATCTTTCCGGGGATTCAGGACCTCGGCCGACCTTCATCCAGGGAGAGGATGTGCCCCGAGCCTACAACAGAGACAACCCGCTTTATACACTACCTGTTCATGAGAGCATGAAATCGCTTTTTGCTGCTGCTTCCGCCCTGAGTTGTCGTTCCTGTCTTTTCTCTTGGTCCCTCTCCCTCCCTCCCTTTCTTTCTTTTTCTCTCACTCACTCTTTCTCTTGGTTTTTCAATGCCTTGTCTCACAAATCCCCTGTCCTGACAGACATAGACTGAAAAGACTGGTTTACACACAAGTCTATTTTCCACTTTATCCTTCACCCTTTTTCCTATGCCTTTGCTTCCTTCTTCTCCGCTGTGAAGAGACTCAAACCCCCCTTCCCAAAAAAAAATAAAAGACCTGTTTCCTTGGTGTTATTTTTGTCTTGTGCTCCTGTGTCTGTGCTGTGCTTGTGTGCCTGGTTGGAGATTCGCCTCTATAGAGTAATGAGATTGAGGTGAGAGGCCCAGAAGTGCAATTATTTTCATTTGCACGCCAGCGAGGGGCAGCTATGCATTTGTCTTTAGCCCCCCACCACACACAGGCATACATACACATGCACACAAACACAATTGCATGCCTGCGTGCAGGCGCACATGGAAACAACCCACATGTGCACATACACACACACACACATACGCATAAATGCACCCATTGTGACACTTCCCACAATCCGCTATCTTCCTGCGACGGTAATGAGCAAGAGCCTTTCATTATCTCCCAGGGAAACCGCCTGCACTAAAAAAAAAGCTCCAAATAAATAAAACTTCTAGTGCACCTCCACCGCTCTCCTCTCCACCGCCACCCCCACCCCCACCCCAAGTCCGCACCATCACTGCCACCACCACCTACTCTCATTTAATAGGAAAGTCGTTTTTAAGTCTAAGGGGGTTGTTTTTATGTTGTTGTTGATTTGTCTGTTGTTGCTGATCTCAGAGGCAACCTTAGCTTCCAGAAGGAGGTTATGCAAAGGCAGGGAAATAAGGACACATCTGGTTAAATGCACTGTCGAGGCACACTTCTTAAGTCTTAATGCTCTCCATCACTTTTAATGCTGGTGGATTTTGTTCTTCATCTGGTGTGATAAACTAGCCATTAAGTTGGCTGTTTTCTCTTAGTCATGAACTTGTGGAATGCAGTTAAGCTTGAAAGGCTAGAGAGCTTTTGCTGCCTTATGTCTTTCACAGCTGCGATGGTCAACATGCACTTTAATCAGCGTTGGGTCTTTTACACACACCATCTAAATGTCAGCCTTAGGATCTTAAATAGCTCCCAACATTTTTCTTGGATAGTATCAGGTCTACTTTGTTGTAGACATCTGGAGAAGGACAATGCCAACAGTATTTTGGGGATTTAAGTTTAATATTAATTAGTATAAAAGGAGTTTAATAGTAGTTTAATACTGGAACTCACTGTAGGTCTTACAGCATATACAAATCTTTGTAATGCGTTCTTCATGTTTGTTACCAGTCTATTATTTACCTGTTTGCTGTGATCACCTGTACTGTAAACCTCAACTGTGACGGCACCATTCGACTTCATCATGCTTCCTTTCTATCCCCCGACTTCCAGGTGCATTACAGTATGTTCAAACAGGCAGAAATTACACACCACATACCCCTAATGTGTGACTGTAACTCCAGATGACTCCATAATCCCACAATTGCCATGCGCAATGCATCCCTCCATGTTTCCCTTGTATTTTTGATGTCTGTCTTCGCATGTGCTAGAATCGTGTAAGATTCACACGATGGGGTCAGAGGGCTCCACCTCCCCTTGTGTGGTCTCATTAATGCAGACCTTTGCCAAACTTCGCCCGAACCATCTGTCCAGTGTGCCGAGTGTGGATGCACCTCCTCTTCCTCTGTTCCGGTTCACCTTGTGTAGGTGGGCTTGTTTTTTTTTTTGTTTTTTTTGCCTGAGACGAGCATCTTGACATCTCATTAAGGTTTGATCTGTAGTACAAGGCAGCGACCTCTGATGGGAGAGACACAAAGGGAGGGTGGGCAAAGATCGAGGAGGGAGAGTTTTAAAACTGACAGTTTCCTAAAGTTGTTACGGTTTGTTGTTGACGTTATTGTTGTTGTTTTTGTTGCCTTGTTGGAGAGCACCTCAGGCTATCGCCTGGCACATTATCATACGTTTGAGAAAAAAAAAAAACAAATGGTTCCTGGTCCTCATCCTTCTCTACCATCTGGCCAGTGGGCCCTCACACTGGTCAGAAATGCCCCAGGAATCTCCATAATTAAAATGCCAGCGAATCAAGCCGTTTCACTGCCTAAAGCTGGATGAAATATTGATGTGCATTATGTTCGGTATTAAAGTATGACTTCCATTCTTATTTTCTCCCTCTCTCTCTCTTCTCCCTCTCTCTTTCCTCTCCCACTCTCTCTCTCTCTGCTGTGTGTGCTCATCACACTCACATCATCTGCCCTGCTCGTTAGCTGCCGTTCCCTTTCTTCCTGGTAAACTCGCATCGTGAAAAATTGATGAGCCTTTAAAGGGTTCACAGGTATGGGTTGTGGCAGCAGCAGCAGCAATGGTGGTTGCATGTGTGTGTGTGTGCGTGTGCGAGGATGACGTGCTTGTAGATGAGACCTGAGAGAGAACCGAGGGGGTGTTAGCCGAGCACGAGCTAAAGCGCTAATGGTCGTCGACAGACAGCTTCCGCCACCGCTATCCTTTGGCAGGTAGTGGAGTGTGCTAAAAAGCCCATTATGCTAATGCTAATTCAGCAGGGGGGGTGGGGGGAGGGTTGAGGGGGGCGAGGACGGCGGCCTGCCGGGATTTGATTCCTGGCTCCATCACCAGCACTAATGCAGGTGGGAAGGGAGCAGGGCAGAGCCAGGGGGCATAGGGGCATGGACGAGTGGGTGGTCTCTGTGTAACATGACCCTCATGGTCTCTCATGGTCTCTGCTGACTGTCTGGATGCAGAGGGCATTTCTTCTGAAAGCTGCCCTCTCTCTCTCTCTCACACGCACAAACACACACACACACACACACAGACACAGGCACACACACCCTTTGCCACCATGAAATGCAACTTAGATGGAAAAGGGAGAATGATTAGCTCCATTGCCAACAATGGGGTGTGCATAGGAAGCACATTAAGATGATGCACTTTCCTGAAAATCGGAGTTGATGCCACTATGCTTTTTACAGTCATACAGATGAGACCACAATGAATCGCTTGAACCAGAAATAATATCAAATTCCCCAAAGAAACTGGTGGTTGTGAGAACTGCTGGTTAAGCCTAATTGTTTTTCCAGTGTTATTATCTATCCAGCCCCTTTGCTTGTCACTTCATGGGGATGTTCACAAGCATATTTGGCACCAATAAGCAAGCAAACGCACACAAACACACAGAGATACTGGATAGTTCAGATGTTGGGTAACTGATATCTCACCTTTAATGATTTACACTCGCCTGTGTATATGGCGTAGGGTAATACTTTGCATAAATGGTGATTTTAAGATGGTAGATACAAGTCTACATTTTCCCTGATTATACCCATCTAAGTTGTTGATTAACTGTGTATTTGGTAGGAGTGTTTCATCTGTACTTATTGACTCCCCCTTAGGGTAAACTGAGTTTTTATGTGTAAATTATTCTCTCACCAAAGGAAATGTGGTAGAATCAGACAATTAATGCAAAAGGCCCAATTTTACTCATTGTGTGTCCACAAGGAAATTTCTGAGCCGTTCTATTTACCTTCTCCACAAAGAGATCTGTTTACTTTTCCCTGAAAATGTAAACGATTTGCATATAATTTTGAGATTTCTATCTCGCAATACACTCTAAGTTGCAATACACACCCTTTTCTGTGCAACGTACATCATGTTTCACTTAGAGCATTTGGTCCCCCTTAGGATTCTGATTAGGAGGAACATGATAGATTATATATCCTGATTACAGCGTCAGTCTATAAAAGTGACGTATGTTTCTGACTAGAAGGGTGTTACAAACAGGAAGAGTACAGTAGCCTGTCAAGGGAGACATCTCTCCTGACAAGTTGGAATATCATCATATGACTTTAGGTTCAGTTTAGATTCGTTATGCCATCCAAGGAAGTTTGATGTGCAGTAAAGCAAAGCAAGGTTATAAAACAGTCAACTGGCAAAAAGAAATCAGTGTCATGGGTCATATTACTCAATACATCACTAACAATCATTTCCAAACAGAATATTACTGTAACAGACTACAGGACCCAAAAGCAGATCGATGCAAAAAATTTATTTACAACGGGTCAGGGGTAAATTCAAAAAGGGACAAAGCTCAGAAGATCAAAAATCCAAAGAATAATCCAACAAAAAGGTCTTCAACTCCTGTTCTGCAGGTGAGAGACGATGAGAGAAGAAGGCGCACGGGTGGATACGGTTATCCTTGGAGGAGCGTTGAGAAAGGACTGCTCCGACGCCCACTTCGGAGGCATCGACCTCAACGATAAATTGATGCTCGGGATCAGGCTGGGTCAGGACAGGAGCCGAAGTGAAGCGCCTCTTCAGTTCCTCGAAAGCATTCTCTGCTTCAGATTACCAGGAAAACCTGACCTTCGAGGAGGTCAGGGCAGTGAGTGGAGCGGCGATGGTGCTGAAGTTTCGTATGAATCGCCGGTAGAAATTGGCAAAACCTAGAAAACTCTGCAGCCCTCGGCGATTGGTGGGTGTAGGCCACTCCAAAACCACCCTCACCTTCTGCTGATCCATATGGATGGACCCCGGGGAGATGACGTGGCCGAGGAAGGAGACCGACTCCTGATGAAACTCACATTTCTCAGCTTTTACGTAGAGTTGATTCTCGAGCAGACGTCTCAGGACCGTGCGGACGTGGGTGATGTGCTCTGACAGGGACTTAATTTTCTCTAAGATGTCATCCAAAAACACAAACACAAAACGATTTAATAAGGAAATGTCATTTACCAGTGTCTGAAAAACGGCGGGGGCGTTAGTGAGGCCAAACGGCATGACAAGATACTCATAGTGACCGGAAGTGGTATTGAAAGCTGTTTTCCACTCATCCCCCTCACGTATGCGGACCAGGTGGTAGGCGTTCCGCAGGTCTAATTTCGTGAAAACTTTGGCCCCTTGCAGGAGCTCAAAGGCAGATGACATGAGGGGGAGAGGATAACGGTTCTTAATAGTCACTATGTTCAGACCGCGATAGTCTATGCACGGTCGAAGCGATCCATCCTTCTTAGACACAAAAAAGAAGCCCGCTCCGGCAGGGGACGAGGAAGGGCGGATTATGCCTGCAGCAAGGGACTCCCGTATGTACTTGTCCATGGCCTCCGTCTCGGCGCGGGATAGGGAGTAAATACGCCCCTTAGGTGGGGAGGCGCCAGGGAGGAGGTCGATGGCACAGTCGGTGAGGGGGCAAGGAAGAGGCACGGGACTTGCTAAAAACTGACTTTAGGTCCATGTAGTTCGGGTGGAGGCAATCTTGGCTCGTGGATCAACGATGCTGCTTGAGCGATTGGTGCCAGAGACGCAGGCAGCACGGAAGGACCCATGGAGTGGCTGAACTCTGGAAGTGAGACTCCTTACATCGGCTCTAAGGTCTTCAATTAGTGCCTGATGCCGGCCCAGCAGAGACCCATGTTGCTGGATGGCCGAAGACAAATGTCCTGGATCTGCTGGGTCCATCTTCTTGGTCTGATTGTACTGTAACAGACTACGGGACCCAAAAGCAGATCGATGCAAAAAATGTATTTACAACGGGTCAGGGGTAAATTCAAAAAGGGACAAAGCTCAGAAGATCAAAAATCCAAAGAATAATCCAACAAAAAGGTCTAAGAAGTCTTGGAGGGAAAAAACACACAAAAGATCAAGTCCGTGAAAAATAAACAAGGCACAGATAGGCAGTTGCAGAAAAAAAAAAACAGAAATCCAATAGTTTGTTGTAAGAAAATCCAAAGTAGCAAAGTTGACAGAGTTCAAAACACAAGTAATCCACGGGTAAGCAAAAAACACTGGCACAGGCAAGAACACGAGAATCAAACATCAGAATGACAACTCACGACAGGGAACACGGTCAGACAATCAGACAAAGTGCAATGGAAGGACTGAGGAATATATAGGGAAGGGAGCAATGTAACAAACAAGGGACAGGTGAAACTCATTACAGCAATCAAGGACATGAGGGCCGGGTGCAGAGCAGGGGAGGAGAAAGGGGCAGGACAGACAGCAAAACAGAAGCACATGGACAAGGTAAACAATACACGGAGAATGCAAAACTCACAGTCCAGCAGGTGGCCGGAATTGTCGAGAGCAGGATCATGACAATTACAGAGCTGCATAATGTCAAAATGTGAAATAACATGTCACACTGTTTTCAGATAGATACTTAAAAATTCTAAATCCGCTAACCTCTATAATACAGAGGACAAATCGCATTAATTCCGAGCCTCAGTGCTCACACACAACATAACATTCAAGATTGAC
This sequence comes from Tenualosa thibaudeaui, assembly GCA_027481765.1. Lineage (NCBI taxonomy): Eukaryota > Metazoa > Chordata > Actinopteri > Clupeiformes > Clupeidae > Tenualosa > Tenualosa thibaudeaui. The sequence goes on from JAIFZK010000071.1 coordinate 3,251,431, forward strand.
GACATGAGACTAGACAAGCAAACATATACCAGGTGACCAGCACCAATAACAAACAATAGTGGCAACATAACAATCAATTAACACCTACACAACAAGACATACTCTGAAACAAAAGCACAAGTTCTTACAGAGGTGGTTTGATCAAGGCCGCCTCTGTCATCCCCATGGCCATAACCCACTTGAACTAGCCCAATTACGTCCGGAACCAAATAAATAATGCTCATTTCCGAGCAGCACCCTTTTACTGCCGGACAAATGCTGACCGACTGAAGACTGCCACAAACATCCATCGCACAAACGGTAATATTTTTATGCATAAACATTTCTTTTCTGCTCAAATTTCCGTGCCTACTTAAGCACAATAAATGTCCATAACCACGTAGTCTTGCGTTTTTCTTCCGACAATGTATACATTGTGTGTGTGAAAACAACAGTCAATGAACGTTTGATAATATTATATGCGATCATGAATGTGAAAGCCCAAGTACGACTGCGTGTGCGGGTGTACATGAACGTCTATGTGTGTGCACGAATCTGTGTGTAAAACAGTCCTTATGGAGGGCTTCTCTGTGCGGTCGATCCAGGACCATCACACAGACTGTTTTCAGATTTGGCTATATTTGTCCAAAATTTGTTTAATTTGACTTATTACTTATTTATCAAAACACATCCCGTACATTTTGACTTTGTTTAGATCTATGACCTGAGGAAAATACTGAGTTATTTTTTTAATGAGAGAGATAGGATAACTGAAGTTGTCACTGTATCCCTGATTTATAAAATAACCCAAATTAGGCATTTCAGAAAAATCTGTACTGATTCTTTCACCATCTGTGGTCAAATCAAAAAGATCAGTGTCAATAATATTTGCACGATAATAGCTTCTTTCTCTATCCCCTCGCCTTGGTGTCTAATCTTTAATGTTTACATTTTTCAACCTCTTATCCTCAGTCTTTATGTACAAAAATTATTTGTACACTGCTAAACTAACTCATCAAACACAAGACCATATAGTAAACTTCATTCAAAAAGATCTGACTCTCCAAAATATGTTTGATGTGTAAATGGAAGATATCAGTCATTCCAAACTGTTTGTAGATAAACATCCCTTCTCTGTACACACTGAATCCATCAAATTAGACTCAAGTTGCATTGCATTTAGCCTGCTAATAAAACCAGCCCCTCGTTCTACACTTCATTTCGTACCGAGGGTCTGGCCATTTGGTAGTGCGAAACGATTTCTTGCTTGAGGTGTTTTAAAAAGATTGGATCAGCCCTTGACTGATAGCCTGCCTTGACTGATAACATTCTTGCTCTGTATTCACAAGGCCTCCCTCTGTTCGCTGATTGGAAAAAATGAATCCTGAGACAATGAGCTCAGTGGGATCAAATACAGACTAGCACTGCAGGGAGATGATAATTAAGCAAAAGTGTGTAGGAAGGCATGGCCAGGTTACATTGCATTCAGTGATGCATACCAATTTAATCAGTCAATCAAACTAATTAGGTTGCAGACATTCACCCACATCACATGCAGTTAGGACACAATATGAATGACATAGTATGCAGAAGGTTCTGTAGACCTTCAACATCATCATTCTACATTAATTTACATTCCCAAAACACCCTGGAAAGTGACCTGAGACAGAGAGTATGTGAGTGCTTAAAACCATCTCTAATACTCTCAACTGAGTGTTTTTTTATAATAAAATAAAATACTGTACACACGCACATCTATATATACACACAAACACTCACACAACATACACACATAATCACACACACAAAGTAACAAACAAACATAACAGATGAACATACACACATACATGTTCCCTCTGCACCAATTGCACATATAATTGCATGTATCAATCACAGAGAATTAGCCTCCGGGGCTTTGGGCAGTTTGCGCTGACTGCTAAGCTTTTGGACTAATTCGGCAGCCTCCCTACAGTAATACCTTTGCCGTAGCTGTGACACATAGGCTACTGGCCTCTGACTTAAGGGGTTAAGAGGGATTTTTTAAAGAAAAAATAAATTCCCATATGGAGGTGGATAGGATCTCTAATTACTGATTAGTATGGGGTTGATTATATACGCAAAGGCCACGTCTGTTATTATTAAATTTCTCCCAGGACTGTCTCTCTAGACAGAGCACCTGGCTATTCATAACCCCTATCTACTTTGTAAATAAGAAAGCGGCCTTGAGTGGGTTGTGAATTTCATTAATTAAAAACAATTTTCCATTTACTCTCTATTGTCTTGTGTGGAATACAGGGATAGAAAATGACACCATCCAAGAGCCAAATGCAGTCAAACTTTGACAGTGGCTTGTAGACTTCAGTTTTTCAGTTTTTGACTATTGAGTGGTTGGTAAATTGTACTATTTGTCTGTCAGTGGCTCATGGTTAAAAAAAAAAAATATATATATGGTGCCCCCACGTTGTTAAATTACAGCTATTTTTATCCCTACATGGTGGAATATTGTTGCTTTTGAAGAAGATGAGATGGACCAAAAGTCTAAAATTATCCATCCATCAAAACTGAATAATGAATATAATCACTATGATCTGTGGAGGATAAGTGTCATTCACAATAACACAACACAAAGCAATCAGTTTCACTAGAGTCTTACACAAAGGTGAAAAGTTCTCCTTTTTAACTGTCAAATGCCTAATTAGAGTCCTCAGTTCAATATGAATGCACACAGACAGACACACGCATGCATGCACACACACGCAAACACGCAAACACACAAACACACATACACACATACACACATACACACACAGAGAGAGAGAAGCACACACCAACAGGCATGGCAAATATTCACACCAAGGATGATACTCAAATATTTATCGGCTCATATTGATGGATAAACTGTGTTGTGTTGAAAGGTGCCGGGGCGCTCAAATGCTGATCTATTTCTGTCAATCTCTCCATAGCCTGAGGGCCCCCCGCGAGGCTGAGGTAAGATGTCCTTATTTTCCTCTTTGATTTTCCACTTACTTCCTCTCTCTGTCTCAGGCACTGCCATGCAGCGCACACTCCCTCCAATGGGACATGATTCCTGCTCTCTTTTCCTCTCTTGCAGCAGTCTGTCTTACTCTGCTCGGAATGTGTGTGTGCGTGTGTGTGTGAGTAAGTGAGTAAGTGTTTGAGTGTGTGTGTGTGTGCGCGTGTGTGCGTGCGTGTCTGTGTTAACATGTGAATAATATAGATATCCACTTAGAAACAGATAATTGCGCTCGACCTCAGAGATCCAGAACATCATCTGGGTTGAAATATTCCTGATCTGTGGTTTGTGCATTTGTTAGGTCAAGTGATTCTTTTGTGAAGGTCAAACAGATGCATTTCTTTATAAAGTCAGCTATCAAGTGAAGCAGTACTTCAATGCATGGGCTAGTACTGTATGTGCTAAATTTGTTGGAGTCAATGAATGACACAATTCCCTATATACTTGAAATCTGTGTGAAATCTGATATTATGATGTGACAAACAATCGTATTTGGTTAGGCCTCTCATTTAGGTCCTGAATCAGCTAGTGCATATGAAATTATTATTATTATGGGTAGAATATAGCTTTGTGGATACGACTAATACTGCAGTTACTGGTGTGAGATATAGCCATGTCTGTTTCATTTCAGAGCTCTAAGTGCTGAATAATTTTTTGGCTAGGTTTCTGGTCAGTCTTCTGGAACACTTTTTAGGAACGATTCCATGTGACTCAGTCCAAAGGATGGACAAGATGAGGCCTCATGCTGGCCAGAGACCCACCTGAACATGGTTTAATTGAAAAGTGTCCCTTGGGCTCCCCTCGGATCTGATAAGTTAGGTCTGGAGCTGTAAGTCAAAAGTTTGGAAGGCGTTTGAGGACATTCGGCTGCGAATTTTAAGGGATTGAGTGCGCAGCCACGGACAACCCATTACTGTTGGTGGCAGATCGAGCCTTGGACACGCAGCCTGAATCATGGGCCCAGTGGGAATCTTAATTCTTGCTGGAAGAGATTTGAGTTTCATATGGATCCAATCACAAGTAGCAAACCATTTTTGTGTTGAAACAATGAGATGTAAAGTTTAAGACACTGAGGCACCAGTAGGGTTTAAGGCTGGAAGTGACTGAAATCCACATTTAAATCCAAAGCCTTTACCTCAGCCAAGGCTTATTCGGCATACTACCATTTAGCACCTCATCTGAACTTCCTCGCACTACAATGTAGCAAACTCCTGTAGGCCAATTCATTATAAGGCCTATATATTGGTTTGAAACATTACATAGATTTTTAATGAGTAAACAACTCCATGGGTTATATTAACAAAAAAAATCTTGAACCTCAACTTGTTGTATTGGTAACACTTTACTTGATGGGTGAGTACATACCATATTCATAGCAGCTGTCATAAATTGCTAACAAAGCAGTCATGACTGTTTCATAAGACATGGCTCAACATTCATACCCAGCCTTTCATAAATGTGAAAGACAGACTGGCAATACAGTGTTTCTGTTTTATTTTTTAATGTATGAACATTTAACTAGGTTACAATTCCGAAAAGAAGAGAAGACTAAATAATCTGTCAAATATGAATAAAATATAGTCTAGCCGACTATCCAACAAAGATGCAAATCTGAAAAGGTTTATATGATTTTGAACAATAATAGGAAAAAGACACAATGTTACCAATGACATTTCAAGTTTCGTCAGCTGCTTTTCAAATGGTAGCCTCTGCCAAGTACATTATTTCCCTGGACAGTACATTATTTTCATCTGGACACCCCGAAGGTTGTTATCCTGCTTATCACTCAGTTGCAACTTATGCATGGAGATAATAGGCATGCATTCAAAAGATAAAGAAAACATACAGTCCAGTACTAAAAGAAGCTAGTATGTTCTTACTGTACTACTTTCTTGCTTACAGACAACGGTAAGCTTGTAAACAGTTGATTCCATTGTCACTGGGTGATAAACCAAGATATTGCTAATGTGCACTGCAACACCCCTGATTTATGTTCTTTATTTGTGTTTATTTTTATATGTGAATGAGGTTAGAGCCCTGCCTCCCCATGGACCCAACAGCAGTCACAAGTCTCTGACACATTTTCTGACACATTCTACCAGTAATGCAGTAGACAGACACATTAGTATGATAATTTAGCTCTGCTGTGAGGTTTTAGTAGATCACTCTCCTGGTTGGTTGTGTGTTATATAATCAAGTGACATAAAAACTAGATACGCCTCACATTGGCCAAGTCTTCTCTCATCAACACCCTAGATTTTTACCAATTGTCCTCTGTGCAGAAAGCATGTGCACAGATTTCCATTTAAATTTTTATTACAATTTAATTTACATCCCCTACAAATAAACACATAATATACATATATGCATTCATACATATATACATGCAGTCAAGATAGTCTAATTTAAACAATTTTATAAGCCAATTTCAATTTTACAGTAATTTTCCACCTACCAATACCCCTGTTAAACATAATGTAGTCAGTAATTAGCGGTAAATGGCTTGGTAATAGTTAATATTTTCATAAACATTGCCTTGGTGTTTTAGGAGGGAAAAAAACCTTTCAGTGTTCATAAAAAGGTTATTGCTCACAGATTTAAACCATATGGGTTGCAGGTATGAGAGAAACACTGCATGGACTATGTTTTATTACTAAGTTGTAAAACATGAAATTGACTTTATAAAGAACAAAAGGTGAAAAACATGTTAGCTCTGAACTCACACAGAGTAATATTTATGAGACCGAGACATACAAAACTGTGGGAGAAATAAAAAAAGCTACATGTAAAACATATTTCTTCATAATGTTCCCGATGATTGTTGTAAACAGAGCCTTTAATAATCGCACTTGTGTCATGTCATCATGTCAACCAAAAAATTGTTGACCTGACTTCTATTTTCTTACCTAGTAATTGAAAACAGTCCTGTTTCCTATGCCATGGGTTCTGGAAATCTCTTGTACTGTGGGATTGTTAAAGAGAATCAATTAAAGACAGCAACAGCAACAGCAGCAACAACAACAACAACTGAACAACAACAACTAGCTCACTACTACTACTACTACTACTGCTACTGCTACTGCTACTACCACTGCTGCTACTACTGCTACTACTAATCATCATCATTGTCATTGTCATTGTCATGGCGTAGTTATGAACATAATAAAAACACTGATATTTTACATAAGGAATATTAGATACTGTTGAAATGTATGTGCTATCAGAATGGGTCTGGTGTCCTGTCATGCTATTCCAAGCAAATGTCTTTCTAATGTAGATGCATGACCAGATTACTGGTGGCAAGATTGAGTCCAATATTTCATTTTGAAATTTTACTCAGGAATAACATTCACCAAATGGGAGACTTCAATCACAGCTGGTCCATCATAGTGTGGATGCCAATAAAAATCTCCCATCTGATTAGCATCAAAACTGCAATTAGGAGATAAGTGGCAAAGAAACTAGCTAATGGAAATGCAAAACATGGCTGTAATAACAATTTGGTTGGGCCCAATTTACGGATAATAGAGTTGATGTGTGAGAAGTTGTTCAAGGATGAATGACTATTTGCTAAGTCATGTAATTACTCTCTCATTCACTCTCTCTCTCATGGTCCATAAGGTGGAGGTCATGACATGCCCATACCCATGACATGACAGCTATCTTTTATTTGCATGAGGCATGGTTAACAGAGTGTGTTTGAGTGGAAATGGACCAATAGTTATGATTTTTAATGGATTTTACATTTACATTCATGCATTTAGCAGACACTTTTATCCAAAGCGACTTACATTGGTCAAGTATGAATTACATTAGGTGCCTTGCTCAAGGACACAACGGTGACTATTTCCAGACTACTAGCACGCTAGCCGGGTGCCTTAACCACTACGCCACCACTGCCCCCAGTTTTCATTTTAAAGGAACCTTGCCACATTCTAGTTTGGAACTTTGCTTAGATATAGTAAATAAACTTGGATATCAATGAAGGAATAATTCCACTGGTTTGGTGATCATTTCAAAACTGTGTAGCCTACCGTATTCTGCAATACTCTTCCAGATTGTCATTTAAATTAAAGTAGCCTAAGGTGAAGTGAAGTAGTGAAGTGAGGTAGTGAAGTTTTGTAGATGTGGCATAGACACACAATGGCAAGTTTGGGCCTGTGACAAGTAGACATTGTTTTTTGAGGTCCCTCAATGCCGTCAGAAGGAAAAAGAACAAGAACATTTGATACAGCATGCACCAAATGGCAACTCAACAAACTAACTAACTTAATAGGGCACAGAGACTCACTTTCAGTTCCATTTTGCTATGCCCCATTCAGTTAACATTAGTTATTGGTTCGCTATTCTATGTATGTTATATCACATTTTCTGGTTCTTTTTCCTACAGACCCCTGTCACCCCAAACAACAGGCTATTCACTGATTCACACTGGATTCTCCTTTAAAGGGACTGTCCACAGTCAGTGAACCCTTACTCCTGTTGTTCAAGGTTGCCAAGTACATATGGAATGCAGACCAAACAGACCAGACCAAATTTGTTAACTAACAGTTAATGTTTGCTCTGGTCACAGAAAATGAAAGCGAAACAGAGTTGGATTAATTAACTTCGGACTACTGCTTTAAGCAAAGAAAAACTGTATCACATGACAGAGTTACTATATCAACCTGAAAGCCAACTTTATAATAGCCATCTTTATGACAGGTGAGGCCAGGTAGAATAAGTCTCATGAATATTTATGCACAGTAAGCATGAGTCAGCAGACATGACAGAATAATGTAGGTGTCATGTGGTCGTATTAACATAACACAAATTCAACTATTCAGGACATGTACTCTCACACCTATCATCCCAAGTGTTACCTCATAATTTCCAATGCTTTGCCATTCTCTACCATTTTCCATGGTTGTGAAGGTGTTAGAGAATTTCTAGGTGTCGTCTTCCAACAACCAATGACTCTTCTGGAATGATATCTAAAAATAAATCTGACAATGTTGATTCTTTCTGCCCTCTATAACGTCTAAATTTTCTCTGGTTGTCTCCATGGTTCCCCCCTCCCTGCCCGCCTCAGCACCAGGGGGCCCAAAGCACCCATCCCCATCCTCCCCCTGCTGGGCTCCGCCAGTTCCACCATGCACGTTGTGCGCACGCCAGCGGCTCCCGTGGCGACGTGTCATGTAATTAGCATAATAACCAGCCTCTTCAGAATACAGTGGCGGCAGAGTGGCAGGTAATCTTCAAAGAAAGATCTTGCTTTGATGGTTTCTTTGCCAGCTTCAAAGGCTGTCAGCGTACAACCCCTTAAAAAAAAAATCCCATGGGACGACCAATAGAGGGTGACAATCTAAAACAGTTTTTAAGACAGTCCCTGACTTTTTCCTATAACTTCCAGAGTATGAGTGATTGTGTTGGCTGCCTCACATTTTGGCTTCAGTTTTTTTCCCTTCTATCCCTTGTGTTTAATTACAAAGTATGGGAACAGCTGCAGCTGAAGTTTACAGTCACAGTCCCCCAACACCAGTCCCTGAACACCATCAACTCACACTGTGTTTGGCCCATGACTGTATAGTACTTGACATCAAACATATATAGTATGGTGCAGAGAGGGTAGGTTGTGAATCGCTGGTGCCAGATATAGGTTTCTTCTTCCTAGTGTCCTAAATTATACTGACTGAAAAGATTAACAATTCAAAGCTGTTTATTGTAAATATTATACTGAATGAATCTTTGCATTGAATAGAATGCATGACAAACTGAATATAGTTGTTGTACATTCTCTCTCTCTCTCACTCTTTCTCTCTCTTGTGAATAGGGAATGTATTTCTTAAGCCTGAGAGTAATGTGTGTGTACATTTGTGTGTGTGCACACCTTTGTGTGTACAAGTACAGTGTGTCCTTAAGCTTGTGTAAGTGTACACACACACATACACGTGTTTGCAAAACTTGCTAAACTGAGCACAGCAGGTGTTTATTAGTCCCTGGACAAGATGAAAGATTAGAAAGAGATCTGCAAATAATCTGCCAACAGTTTCCATGACACAATGGAGGGGCCTCCACAACAGTCCATTTATTCAGTTTGTCATTTCGAACAAAGGATTAAGAGGTTGTGCGGGTATAGCAAGACAAAGATCGCTGAGCGGTGGGAAGCTGCCTTTAATCAAGCCCTGCACTTCTTTCCACATGAGACACATTGTTAGCTGGGCTCTGAGAAATGCCTCTCTCTCTCTCTCCCTCTATCTCTCTCTCTCCGCTGCCTACCCAATGCCAGTGACAGGGCCTCTCACAGCTCTCTCTGTATGAATATTTATGAAATCGTTATACCAAAACAAATACGTTTTTAAAAAGGGGCAAATATGTGCTGGAGCAACATAGCAAGCCACTGGTTGTGTTGATGGATTGCTACCATGTGTATTTATCCTGTCACCTCTGACATGAATATGGATGTGTCTGCATAAATAGAGATTTCTTCCATCTGTCAATGTTAAACATAGCCACTCTTGCCAGCTGAACCATGCATTGCTTCAGCTATATTGACAGGCATGGAAGGTTTATTAAAATTCTTTGGCACCACTGTTTTGATTGACACAGGGAAATTTATCTAAAGAGGATTATGGTAATTTTCATTCCATTGTCCACTGAGGGTCTTCACACTGAAATGTCCTGGAGCATTGTCATTGGTCATTCTTACTTGTAGAGGTGATAAATGCTGTCCTAACTGCCAGTTCATTTTCGAATCCCATAATGGCCGAGGGGAATGATGTAGATTTCGTCTCACAGTCACCTAACCGGGATGATGCTTAATGATTATTCACATGCATACATGCACACACACACCATTTCCAAAGAATTGGTGATTGCAATGATTGGATGGGCTTTCTGCCTATTGTACCTAAAATTGCCTCATCAATCACTGGGGCGCCACCACATCATCCATGCATTAATAGAGCTATTTTGCACAAATATACCTAAGGAGTGAATGAGTGCACCAAACAAGAAACAACATAATGTGATTGCATTTATCAATAACTCAAATCAGAACATGTCTCTCCTCAGGGCAGGACACAGGTATAGACAAAGATATGATTAACAGGATCCTAGCATTGTCAGACTGAATTTGCAGTTCCAAGCCAAAGCAGTACTAAAATAGTCTCTTGTGCTGTATAATAGAAACCTACCCCTGTTCTGGAAAATAATGAGGTAACACTTTATTTGAAGTGGTCTACATAAGGGTGACATGAGCCTTTTTTAAACATGACATGACACAAACAAGTTTTAACCATGACATGACATGAATCATGAACATTAATGACACTTCATTCATGTTTATGACTGTTGTCATTAAGTGTCATTCAGTTTTTGAAATGCAGACTTTTGGATGCAGACATTAAAAAATTAATGACACTTAATGACAACAGTCATAAACATGAATAAAGTGTCATTAATGTTTATGATACCTGTCATGTCATGTTTAAAACAGGGTCATGTCACCCTTATGTAGACCACTTCAAATAAAGTGTTACCAACAATGATGGTAAAGAGCATACATTTTATAAGACTAATGGCATAGAAGAACTTCAGGTAACGCTTTACTCAATGGTGTTAAAAGTGACATGAGTCATAAGCATGACATGACATGTATCATGAACATTAATAACACTTAGCTAATATTTTGGATTGTTATCATTAAGTCTCATTCGTTTTTTTGTAATGTCTGCATCACAAACAACTTTGCTTTAAAAAAATTGATGACACTTAATGATAACAGTGGTGAACATTAAAAAAGTGTCAGTAATGCTCATTTTGTCTGTAAACTGCCATTAGACATTGGCCTAAAGTGATTGCAATCTTATTGGCGTGAAATACAGTAATGAACTTGAAATGACTTGTAGTCTCTGTGTCTGAATATAAGTTCTTTGGGTATTTACTGCTGTCCATATTAAATCATTTTGTTGAACTGTTACATTCTGTCTCTATCAGCATATGTGCACATTGCTAACGTTATTTGAATTAATATTTTTAAGTGATAAAGTAGAGATTATGGGGATCAAAAGACTATCTGTCAAGTCTGGTGGCTAAGGACACTGGCTTGGAAGCTGTTGCATGGTTTGGAAGTTGCTCTGCTTCCAATGAAAGGCACTGCAATGAGTTGTGTGCACAGCACAAAGTATCTGTGGATGTGATCTGCCCTCCATCCAGGACGTGAATGAGAGGCAATGCATCAGAAAGGCCAAAAGAATCAGTAAGGAGCCAGTCATATTTGTCATAGACCGTTTCAGCTGCTACCATCTGGCAAGCATTACCGTAGTCTTAAGGCTCAGACCTTCTAACTGATGCTAGTTAGAAAGAGAAGATTATTTGACTTGATTCAAGTAATTTTATCTAATTACAAAAGCCTATAAGTAGCTGCTGGATCAGTAAGACTGGCACTTGAAATTGAAAATGACAATGAAAATGAAAATGAAAATGAAAATGAAAATGAAAATGAAAATGAAAATGAAAATGAAAATGAAAATGCAAGCAGCAATGTGGGGGCCAACAGTGTACCTGGACAAGGTTGCAGAATGTCAGCCCCATAGGAAACCACTGGGGCTGATATTTTTTTGTTCTGGGCTCTAAGGTATTTTTTTTATTTCGAGTAATCTATACAAGCCATATTATTTTGTTCCATTGTTGTTGATAATTTTGCTTGTAATCAGTTACCTTTTGCTTGTGATAAGCCTCATTTTCTTATTTTGGAGAGGCTCTTTTTAACCCATAAGAAGGCACTGCAGAACACTTTGCTGCTCCCCTTCAAGCCTCATGTTGACATTTTCCTTTAGTTTTTGTCCTTTGTTTGACTTTCATTTATCAGAAAATACACACAGGAACCATTTGCTCCTGTCCAACCTGCTTGTTTTTGATAAAGGTGAAGCTTGCCAAGTTTTTTTTTTAAAATCAGTCTCTGACTGAAAGTTTTAATTCACTCTTTTTGTTTGTCTACCTCCTTAGTAGATCCTGAACCATTTTAGAAGTGATGATGACGATGGCGGTGGTGTGTGATGATGACAATGTGCAGGAGCCTTACAGTGAAGGTGAAACCCTATCTCTCTCTCTCTCACCATGAAATCTTTCTTAATCTCTCTTCCCAAAGTGCGCAGCACTAAGCCGTTCAAATGCATTATAGCGTAATCTTCTCCTTAGCGGAATTGAACCCATTACCGTTGCCATGGTCCATTCCCTGATTGACAGTGGACTGAAATGAATGACTTTCTCTTCTCTTTCCTTCATATTCTCCTTCTGCTGACCTGGGCAAGAAATGCTGAAGGAGATCATTTAGATGAGAAGAGAGAAGAGCACTCTGTTTCATTTCCCGGGTCTGACAAGGACACATTATAAGAGGAAGCCACGGGTTTATACATAATGCAGCATAATTGAGTCTCGCCGAGCACAAGCTAGCTTTTAAAGGGAGGAGACTCAAAATGTATTCCCATTGTATCTTTAATTTAGTTGACACGCTAATCCCCTCCTCCGTTTGAGAAGTCAAAGGGCAGCCACAGCCACTTGGGGACTTGAAAAACAAAACAGCCCCGAAGCAGCGCTCCGCTCTTCTTCAAAAGGGGCATTCAAATAAGCACGGCAGCTAACGTCAAGCAGTGTTGTGCACGTCGTTATGGTTTCTTTCCCTGCTGCTGTTACTGCTGGAGGAAATCCATCCCATATGGCCCTGGTTTGTGACACTAGACCTGAGACGGTGCCAGCTGTTGTGGCTTAATGCGCTTGCCGCGCGGGTTTTGATCTTCCCTTTTGAAGGCGCATCACTAGCGGCAGCCGACCCCCTTTCAGAAGTGAATGGCTGGCGAAATTTGGAAGTAAAATGACATGCTTGAACCCCACCCCCCAGCTCCCCAAAACCTACCCTATTCGCCTTTCTTTCTCCCCGTGCCATGCTCCAGCTCTGAGGGATCAAAGGAGAGCAGCTCTGGCGGTAAGTCGGACTGGTGGTGGGTCACACTCACCAGCGGAGGGGATTAGGTGCAGTGTCTCAGTCTGCTCTGCCACCTCTGTTCTTTGAAGGGCTTAAGGGGAAACAGGCTATTGGCATGAAATAGCTTCCACGGTTTGACATCTTCATTGCTTGACATTCATTGCGTCTGCCTTCCACACACATGCACACATACACACACGCAATAGTTTTGACCTGGGCATGGATTAAACAGAGAAATCACATCGCATTGCACTGTATTATCATCATCAGATAAATCAGATAAGGATGTTCCCTCACAAAATCTACAGACATTTAGTTCAGTGCAGATAGTTTTCACTAGTTAATCTACAGACTTCAGAATGGATTTTCTTTAATGCCGCACTTCTGGCATTACCTAGTTTTATTTTTAAAGACCATCTCCTCTGCTACTCTGACTGAGTCATACACTTGGAGCTCTCCAGGTCCATCAGCTGATAGCCCTAATGGCTCTGGCAGTGCGGTTTACTGTCAGATTCAACTGTATTTTCAAACACAGAGATAACATTAGGCCTGTTCTGGCTGAGCATCAAAAAATGGCCTTAAGGTTGATACTTGTGTGATGTGTGACACACAGAGCACTGTTTACACTGTTTACATTATCATTATGAATCTTAAATACTTGTAAGTCTTGCTTTTTAAACAATGTATGATCTACTCATAATAATGCAATACACAATATCCAGAAGTGTTAATGAAATCTTTAGAAAGGTGGGTATGAAACATATAATAGACATATAAGACATATAATAGGAATAGGAAAATGTTTTTGCCTTGGCTTTCATGAATTACGAGAGGCTGTGCATGGCCAGAATGAAGCATGGTTGTGCCCTCCTTCACATGAAAATCTTGAACTTAACAATAGAATTAGAATTAGAGCAAAACCTACATGTGATGTCAAATAGCACAAAGCAAAGAGGAGCGCCATTTAGCCAAAAAGACCATTTCAATACCCAGCATACCTATAGAGTTTTAACTGGGCTTGTGAAATTGCACTTGAGCTTGTTTTTGATCAATTAAAGTTGAATATATTCTATTTTAACATCAGAGAACAAGGTAAAATACTCCAGTCATCCATTCTATGTACCTGCACCACCCTTCACTTCTGCAGCTAGCGGCTGCCTCATCAATCAGTAGGGGCTGTGAGAAGGGACAGGAGCTGTGTGTCTGACAGGCTTATCATGTAGGTTGCTAAACATGTGTAACGGCACATTTTCTACAATGGCGTTTGATAAATAGAACCCCCTCTAGGCACCCCCCTTCCTAAATAGCTTTGACGACACACACGATAAGTGCACACCTAATATAGGACTTCTCAGTTTATAAGGCTGAGTCCAAATATGAACAACTAACAAAATCTTTTATTGTTATTCATTTGATAGAAATATTTACACACACAAATGAGACCAGGGTTATTAGTACATAAGTGATGGCAAGCAATAATAAAGAACAAGTTTGTCTAAAGATTTGAGTAAGCTACCTTTGGTATATTGGTATCTCAACCTTATTAGAAAATACACTGTTATAGAGCAGTTATAGAGCAGCTAAAATGGCAAAGATGCTGAGGGGTTGCATACTTCATCCAGTATGTAGACACAATACAGAGTTTTGTCCTTGTCAGATGTTCGTTGTGAGTTATCATGCTTATCTGCCTGTCACACATAGCGCATCGACTGTATGTGGAAACTTAAGATAAGACGCCTAGAGGTCATTCACACAAATGATAAAACACTGAGAAATTGTTTAGGTTATTTGTCAGTTATTTGTCATTGAGTAAGACCACAGCCCGAAGCCATTGCATATTACCAGACAAGAGCAAGATTAGCCAACAGTCTAAAGTTTATTAATTATCCTTGAGGTATGAATGGGTGGACAGATTTGGAATGCAAATGACAGTGCAGTGGATTTGATTCTTGTTGTTGTGGTGATCCATAATATAAGGTAACAGTCACTGCACAGGTTCAAAGACATCTCCATTATATAAAAAAACATTCTACACAAGCTAGTGTGAATGGAAGTGTGAAATGCTGTAAATATCCTGTTGCAAGCCATTGACCATTATATTTGCTTCCACAGCCAATGACAATTTGTTCCTGATAATTGTGTGCTGTGGTTTGTTTTCTAAAATACTGTGATCTGTGTGCTAATGGCTTAGATTCATACACACACTGGTGCAAATACACACACTCCACACACCCCCATGCCTCCCTCTTATTCTCTCTTTAGCTGGACTTTTTGATAAGCCTTTAAAAGCCAATGACACAAACAAGAAAGAGGATCTGTGACAGTGGGTGGTTCAAAAGAGTCACATTTTAGAGCTTATTACGGAAAAATCAAGACTACAAAGGTGCTGAATAGAAGAAAGAGAAAGAGAGAGAGAGAGAGAGAGTCTGAAAAGTAGGAGCTGAGAGTACGAGATAATTAAGTCATGAATACTGGGAAGTCGGTGAAGAATTTCAAAGCTTTGTATGAATGAAGTCTATGGGGGGATATGTGCATGGGTTTACCTCAGCACACCAGTGCATCCCATTGTGGAGAGAGCACAAGTCAATTAACTTGCTGCAGTTTGTGCAGTAAGACGTTTTATTGAGCTACACCAAATATAAACACTATGCATGTTGGTCCTATAAATATATCCTCATAAGATCAACATGGGGGATTGTAAAGCAGTGGGTACCATGAGAAATATGATGCCTTTCTTCAGTATTCCACTCTTCAATATATCTAAAATTGCTTTTTTATGCTGACTGAACATTTACGACACAGGTCTTGTTTATGACTTTCACATAATGATCGTAGCACAACAGAATGATATTTACTTAATTCTATAGGGGCTACTAGGAGGAGGCTTACTTAGGTTTGTGAGCATGAGGGTCACTTAGTTCTGCAAGGAGCTGAGATTTAACAAACCCGCTGTAAAGGATGGCTGTTCTGTGCTGTGTTTACACTGGACTTAGTGGTTGTTCAGGTCAATCTATCCCCGGAGGCAAGAGTCAAACACTTGGCTCATAACAGCTGCTTATGCCTTGCATAATGGAATAGGGTACAAGCTGTGGTCATTTTGTATTTGTTTCCAACTTGGCTAAAGAAATGTAATAAATAAAAATATGCCCATTGTCTCTTTGAGGTGCATACTGTGAGATGCTGAAAACTGGGTTTGACAAGGAGGACAAAAAAGTGAAATCCATCTTCAACTTCTTTTGGGAAAAAAACTTGCCAACTGTCATTGTGAGATGCTCACTGTAAGATATTGAAAACTGTCTTTGGTGATTAAGTACATCTCTGATGATTTAGTCCATCTTTAATTTAAAATAAACAACAACTTTGGAAAGTAGGAGAGATAATTTCAGCCACGCTTGGTGAAGGCAGCGAGTACACCACCAAAATGATTCAACACTTTTGTGTTTGTTGTATAGCCCTGTTGCACCCCTCACACAGCCGATATGCATGATGGGGGACAACTCTCTCTTTAACGGCCTAACATTTGTTCATTATCAAGGGGGAAAGATGCATCTAAGCATCCCCTGGTTTCATTCCCTTATTAGTCACACAGTCGTGGCTTGGTTCCTCAGCGACATACTGTACAGTGAGACGCTTCTTCATCTCATGCAGATTTCCCCGGTTAGCTGCTGCAAGACTGATAGGGAAGCATCTGCCCTTCCGAGAACAACCATAAAGAAAAGCTATGCCCCATAAAGCGTATTTGAATATTAATTACATATCTGAGATTAGTGTGTCTGCAGAAGCAATCAGCGATGGGATGATTTAAGCTTCTTTTGCTTTTTCTTGGAAATAAAAATGCGAGAAGATTATACATGCTCTGTTAGTTCACTACAGTGCATGCCTTAGAAAATCTGTGGAGGTATTGCATGTCTGCTTCTTCAGAGGTCCCACCAACCCTAAAGGCTTTTTTGCACAAATAAAGAAAACAATTTTTCACAACAAAACAGAAATTCTTCCAGGAAAGATTTTTTCTTTTGAAATGCAGCAAGTTTGTCTTTTAACACTCAAATCATTCAAAAGAAGAAAAAAAGAGAAGAAAGAAAGAAAGCACACACAGCTTTCATTCTGGCCATCTCAGCTTTTGTGCCTAGCTGTGCATCAGTACACAAACCTCCAGGTGGGGGTGATAACTGTGTTTACACACCTTCAGTCAGGGTCTCCACTTTGCATGAGGACCTCAGAGGCAAATCAAAGCCATTCAGCGCCATCTCCCCCGAGTTCTCCTGCCACAGCTTGCTCTGTTAAAGGCTGTGCAGATTTCACAGGGTTATACACACATGCAGCCGAGATCTGTGGCCCACTTTGCTAAGTGTTTCAGGCACTAATCTTTGTGTTGCTTTTTGAACGGCAATGGTTCAGCCCAGCCTAACCCAACCCAGCAGTCATCCATTCTAAGATGGTAGATTATTGAGTCGCGAAAAGGTGAACAAAATCACTGCCTGGTGATTTCTGCAGCGTGAATGTGCCACACATCAACCACTGGGCCCTAATTTTTCCATGAGTGTGGAGACGGAAGGGCCAGCCCTATGACATGATGACAGGTAAATATGGACCTGTTTGAAAGATAAAAGAAAGGCAAGGCATATGGGTCAAATGGATTGAAAGTCTACATCTTGCCTTTGTTGATTATTCACAAGCAGCTAAACCCAGGAAGGGCACTGTAGTTTGTGCTTCTCTCTCATCCAATAATGGCAAAGTGACCTTCATCTGAGGTCAAACTATTTCCATGTGCAACTCCACACACAGACTGGACAGTTTAGTGAGGAACGTGCAGGGGCAAATGTGTTTTCCCTGGGAAGAAAAGGAGGGCCATTAGGCCATTAATATGATCGGGATGTTTAATGGCCACCCCATCCTTCATAACACTCGCAGCCATCTGGCTTGTGGGCACACTCAATTGGTGCCATGCACCCTAGTGGCCATTTTTTCAATGTTTTTCACATATTTGGCAACTGCACACAGTGACTTGAGATTGCAGTTCAAAAGTCAACACCGCCTTCCCTGTGCGACTGGTTAGAGCACAAGGGAGTGTTGAAAGAGAACACTGAAATGAGTCATGAACTGACATGTAACAATTTGCTATTGTCTTTCATATGATCCGGGCCTTGTATTATTCATTGGAAGGGAGAATCCACAGTGCATCACAACTATATCATAGTCCAATCATGAAAACACACTGTAGTTTAAGTCCGTAGTCCTTTGGCATTAACTCTTGGGGAGTGTTCTGAACAAATCTCATGCGAGAACATCAGTGAGAACAAGCTAAGTATTCAGTATTCCACTGAAATATATTTCCATTTTCTTTTGTGGCTTCACATCTTCAGTACTAGTGATTACTTTAAATAACAGCATGAACCCCAGTAGCTGTTAAATGATTGATTGAGATAAAACCTTGGATTCCCCAAACATGGAGAAGTCACCATTTTCTCATCTCCAAGGAGGGTCTTCCACTGAATAATTGTTGTCATTAACACCCGCCCCCCTTAAGTGAGGGCATTTATATAATAGTTATGCACTATACTATGAAGAATGCAGCATGCTTGAAATTATTTTTTTGAATTAATTATTTTTTGATCATTGCCCTTGGTCTTCTAAATGGCCACATAATGTTAAAGTTAGATTACATGCTATTATAGAACATTCAACAAGGCTGTGTTTCTTGCCCTCCAGCACAGAGGCTCTGCTCTGAGCACAACTTCTCAAGAAATAACTGTCTCCTGCAGTCTCTGGTGAGCCTTATTCTAAAGCGACTTCTTGCCTTAACCCAAGCTTGAACCGCAGATATTCACTTCTGTTGCCAAGCAGCTGGCCGCATTATTTGTCTTGCGTGGCACTGATTGGATTAGTCGATCCATGAGACATGCTAGCGGCAGAGACTATATATATATATATATATATATGTGGGATGAAGATGTTTTTTATTCTCTCAGCCGTCAGCATTTACAACACTAACCACACTTCCCTGATCAGGAGCCCGCCGTCTGTGCAGGCCTCGGGGCCAGTGAGTGCCACGTCAGCCACACAAACTCTGCGCAGATAAGAGACGCTTTATCCTGCCGGGAGGAAAGCGTCAGGGTGGGCAGGTGGGGAAGGAATATGATAGATTAGCGCTCATGAAGCCAGGGATGCTGGACTTGACAAAGGGTCTCTTGGAGGTCACTCTAAGTCTGTGAGTAGGCGAAAGAAAGGGCTGGTGGCAGCGTGTGTGCGTTCTCAGACAGCCATAAGGCAATCCCCTTGGACTAGAGTTGTGTTTGTAAGAGTGCTGATGCATTTTCAGAAGGAATAAATCACCAATAATCCAACACCCACCTATGCATCTGCTTATAAAGATCAAACAAGACTGGTCACACTGTTTTGATGTAAGTGGATGTGTTGAGAGTGCACTGGGTGGTTTTTAGTTTTCGACTTGAAATACAATGGTCAACCCATTCTCATCCCTCAGTTAAGGGATGAAAATGTCTATTGAGCTCCAAATTCTCAGTGGATGAGCTTTATCATGAGGATGTTCTTTTTTTAAACATGCCATTTTTTGTTGACTTTTCCTTACTACAATATTGTTTTGTGTGAACAATCGATAGTTCGTGATAACATCCTGTACAGTACAAATGAAATGCATTTGTTCTCGTGGCATTAGTAAATGAAAAATAAAGGTTGTGAAACTGGGTATTGCTAAGATGATTAATAGTCTCAAGTGCTGGACAATGTTCCACTGCTTTGAAGTAGTGGACAATGGCTTTTCACAGTTTATCTCTGTCTTTCATTTCAATTCTAAATCTCTCCTGTTCATTCATCACTCAACTACTACTTCAAAAACAAGTACATAGAGTATTTCCTCAACATTTCCATAACAGTGCTGAGAGAACAGGCTGTGTTAGAATTCCTTTGAAGTGTTAGTCAGGAGAGACAGGACGGCCACAGCAGCACATTAGTCTACTTTGTTTTGACCATGCGGTGGAACAAATATAAGTGAAACCAGTCATCATACATCCTTTGCCAGAAACAATCTGTTTGTAATAAGTATCATGCAATATTCATACTTTATTGGAAAGTATGAATATTGCATGATACTTATTACAAACAGATATATATACATCAAAAACAAGAATGGTTTTAGAGTGTTTATCTGTCTGCCACACACACTCCACACCCCTCTCTCCTAAGATGGTGCAGAGCGATTCCTGATGACAGTGTTGACACAATGAACCCAGAAAAAAGGTGAATTTCTACAGTCCAGATCAATCACTCCATCAATCATCCTGTCGTCGGTGGCCACTGAGTGTACAAACACAGCGCCAGGCATCCATCAACGTCCAGAGGAACTAAGACGCCACGAATGTCACACTCTCCTCCACCCCTTCTGGCTCTTCGCCTCCTCAACGCGTTCAAATCATCCCGTGACATCCCTCAGGGGAGCCTTCCAATCAAAGCACGCTCTGAAAAAAGGGGGGGCAGTGTTCACAACTGCCCCGTTCAATATCTCCTTTTTAGTAGCTCAATTACCACCCAGAGAGAGGCAGGTATGAGGAGACATTTCTGCACACACCTCTCATCATCCATTTCTCGACAACAATGGCCACCTTCCTCTCTCTTCTCTTCTATTGCCATTCATTTCACTATCCTTTCCTCCGACACCTCTAATGCCCCCTACCTGTTACACACACACACATACACACACACACACACACACACACACACACACTCCTGCTACCTTCTCCCTCATTTCCTTCACCTCCTCCAAATTCAGGATGTCGCCTCTGTAACTCTTGCCCGGCGGCTTTCTCGGTCGTCCCCTCATCCCTCTCCCGGGAGGAGCAGGTGACACATCGTGAGCGAGGAGCGGCGCTCGGGAGGGATGCTGTGGAGGAGGCTGTGTATTATCTGTGATGACAAGGACAGTCACTTTCACTGCTGTCAAGCACGTGGAAAGCAGCCATTACAAACGAGAGCAGATGGGAAGGGTCTGGTGGCACCAAGGAAAGAAAAGGGGAGAAAAAGAATTCAAGAAATTGATTCATTTGGTGATTATGTTCTTTTGTTCATGTTAATGAAGGATTCAGCATCATAGAGCCATATCTGGTTAAAAGGTCATGCATTTGAAAAGGTTATAGCAGACAAGTTCATACAATTTCCAGTAAAGTTAAAGAAAATTAAAGTTTTTAAAGTGCTAGAGTGTCAGCCTTTGCATGTAGGAATTTCATGAGGATGATGACAAAGAAGAGAACAAAGAATTATATAGACTTAACAAAGAAAAACTGAAGGAACATATCATATCACACATCATGGTAGTATGCAGAATATACAGTATCACGATACTAGTACAGTGCTTCACAGTGTCTAAGTTTGGCTTCATATAAAACTCCTCTCCTTGTTTCATATTCACATACAGTATGCTTGAGAATCCTCTGAAATTCCTAGGTCAGGATTTAGATAAGATCTTTGGATGCCCGTCAGATGGGAAGGAATTATGAGAGACTGATTGGAATGCTGACGATATAAGTTTGCCTTGAGAGAAGATCATGAGAGCCTCCCTATGTGAATTAATAACAGACACGTGTCTTATCAGTGCTGCGATAAGCTGACCTGTGGGTAAACCTTAAAAACAGCTGAAAATGATTCTACCTGCTGCTGTAACATGACTACAGTAATACCTCTGTTCATAAAGATGTCAGATAAGAGGCCCACATCTGGCCTGAGGCACACATGTTTATATGAATTACTGGCACACACACACACACACACACACACACACACACACACACACACACACATACATACACACATGCACACTTCTGCACACACATACACAAAGATATGTAGACATACATGCCTATGCACACACACACATACACATCACTCACACACACAATATCATAGGCATATGTAATCATTTAGCTGTCATCCATTCGTTCCTTTTATGGTCTATCAACAACGCTGTTGAAGTGCAGCCACTCTGGATAATGTGATGTTAACCATGCATGCTGCTCCTTCTCTTGTCCCTGCTGATGTGATGTTACTGTGACAAAATGCATACACACATGACATAAAGATGTGCACCCAGCTTAGCATCAGATACACATTAGGGCTAAGCTGTAGTGACCAGAAGCGCACTGTGAAGACACTGTAAGGACCATAATGAAATTTCTCTGAAGTTCCAAGCTAAAATGCGTCTTTACAATCTATGAAAAAACCTCCATCAGAGGATGTTGATGATGACTGTGGAAGCAAGACTTTCCACAAAGAAACTTTTGACACAGACCAGCTACCTTTCTTTGTACTTTCAAATCTAGAGAATGCACAATAACATACTGCATGTGTCTGAAAACTGGCCCGTATGATGCCTTTCTCCAAGCAACACGCGAGGAGCGAGGTAACACCTGGCAGGTTTGGAATGTAGAGTGCTCATGTGGAGTATGGGAGAAGTATTGCTGTAATTAACCATCTACTGCTGAGGTATCTGTGCCATGTATCCATTGCCCCTGAGGTGCAACTCCTCTTATGTTCCATTTCACATGCCTTACAGGTGTATATTATGTGTCCAAATTGACTATTGCAAGCACCAGGTTGGCTTACATGCCATCTACATGAGTAATGTTTCCATTAATGACAGTGGCTATTTGCTGTGCATGCAAAGAACCAAGATGAGATGAGAAAGAGAGACAGAGAGAGAGAGAGAGAAAGAGAGAATTAGAGAGAAAAAACTCCTGGCCTGGGTCTCTGCATACCGCCTCCCAAGCATCTGGATGCGCATCCACGACACACACAATGTTTGAAATGGAAAGGAATTTTAAAGGGCCTTTCAAAGGCTGCGGTTGAATGCTAATATTAGCGCATAGCTTCAAAAGGACATTACTCCGTGCCTGGGAGTGGGAGTATTTACTCAGCAAGGCGCAGCTGTGTCCCAGAGCAATAGCCCTTGACCATCGATCAGGGGGTCGCCATCCATCAAATGCCCGTGCAGCTTTGGCCCCTGTGTGACTAGCAAACATCTCTAATTCTGATGCTGATTAGCGCAAAGCCTTTCTGGCAAGGTCCATGACAGACATTTCTCTTGCAATGGCCTTTTGGAAAGCCCATTCCCATAGAGCTAGTCACCGCCAAGACAACAAAAACAACAACAACAACAAAATTCTACCAACATCATCAATCTTCGGAAAAGCCATTTTATTTTGGCCTTTGATTACCAAGATGTCATCGTGTACTTTTTTCACTATTCCCCTCCATGTGTTTTATACCACAGAGACGTGCAAAACGTGACTTAGACTCTTGGGGTCAAGCCATTTTGGTTTGTCCAACAGATGTTCCCTGTGTTCCCCACCACCAGGCATCTCGATCAATCCAAAGAGTCAGTCCAAGATGAGTTTCAGATCTCCAGCCACAATATAACACTTGATGAATCCCAATGTAGCTCCTATCCCTAACCCCTGAACCCTTCAATACTTAAAGGCATACCAGGCAACATTTATAGTTTTTTGGTTAATTTACGAGCTTTGTAGTCACTTCGATGGTTAAATTCTCATTACAGGGTGAATGAAGGCTTTTTCAGCACCCTCTACCGCTCAGTCATGCAGTTACAGCATATGCAATGTAAAAGCCCTGCCCCAGTGTTAAATGTCATGCAACAACCTGTCTTGAGGCCACATTCCTAACACTTAACTATTTGAAGGTACAGGGCTTAGGGTTTGAGGGGGGCACTGGGACTTAGCCAGGGTTAAATATGATGGAACTCTATTAGTGCTGTCTGAATGTTGCCCGTGAGTATATTTTGCCAAAGGCAAAATGTTTGCATAGAGCTGTTTAGCACAGATAGACAAAGAAAAAGATAGCACTTTATTTGAAGGTGTCGTTGAAGCTGAAGGTACATCAGAGTGACATGAGCCTGTCATTAACATGACATGACACGTATCATGAACATTAATAACTCTTCACTAATATTTATGACAGTTGTCATTAAGTGTCATTTAGTTTTTGTAATGTCTGCACCCCAAACAGTTACAGCTCTGCATTACAAAAAGTGAATGACACTTAATGACAACGGTCATGAACATTAAAAAGGTGTCATGCCATGCTAATGACAGGCTCGTGTCCCTCTTATAGACACTTTCAAATAAAGTGTTACTCAAAAAAATGTATTTGGCCCTTTTCCTTACAAAAGTTGGACTAATAGGTCACGCTGGCTGTCACAGGAGAGACAGATCATACAGGGAATTAAGCCATTTATCAGTCTAAGAACTGAGAGAAATACTCACACGCTTTTGGGAAACATGGGGGAAAATGAGTGAAATTAATAAATGAATAGCTTATTAAACATTAATCATTTAATCAACACTAATGCATATTACTGACACCATGCCCAACTCTTACTTCAATAATGGACCCAAAATCATGTAATGGGAGACAGGCCTCTTGTTCAGACAGATAATGAGAAATTATGAGGTACACTTCGTACTGTATGTAGAAAGTACAAATGATTCCATCATAAGCTTGATGAGCAAAAACTCAAGGCTGATCTTTGGGTTGATGGACAATAGTGTGTGTGTGTGTATAAGAGAGAGGAGAGAGAGAGAGAGAGAAAGAGACAGAGGTAGAGTGTGTTTGTGTTTGGTCAGGGATTATGTGTATGTAACATGTCAGTCTGTTTGTTTTCAGAGTGAAGAGTAAAACACTTACTATATCCAAGTGTCACATGATTTTCAAATCCATCTTGAATTTAATCTACCATGTCAGAAGTTTCTGTGGGCTTGATACGGTACACTTTGCCATGTTTGCTTCCATAAATAAGCACAAATTGCAAGGCTCTATTGGCTAAAATAAGGGCCCCGCGTCCCCCATGAGCCAGGAAATGACCCCCCCTAATAGCGTGCTAACGTCTTGATTAGATTACAGTGGCATATCCAATTCCTTGGTGCAGCAATTAGAGTCTTTTCTTAGGGAGCCTGTTTGGGGAAACTGTTGTGCCATAATAGCCAACAGCTTAGGGCACATGGGTGATTTCAGAGGGACAAAAATAATTTTCTGTTCAGGCTATTTTCACAAGACCTAAATCATGCGCTTGCAAACTTCCACTGGTGACGGTGTTGCAAGAGAACAGCAATTGCTGAAGGACTGGCAACTATCATCTGAAGTGAACACAGCCTTTACTGGTTAACTAGTAGACATTTCGGCCTTTCACTAGTTAACTAGTGTGCGCAGTTTCGTCTTCACTAGTGAACTAGTTCAGAAAAATGTGGCTCACTAGTTAGACAAAAGTAGCTTTCATGCATATGACAGTTATGCCTGATACCAAGATATCAGATTAAATGCTCAATTGGCTGGCCATATTATATACCAGTTGGGTAGTTGGAACTTGGCATTCATTAATCAACTAGTCAACACTTTTGTACATTACTAGTTAACTAATAAAAGAAAGTAGTCTTTTACTAGTTCACTAGTGAACATGCTGCATGTAACTAGTTAAGTAGTAAGATAAGACTACTAGTTCACTAATAGTTTTTGTCCCACAGTAGTTAACTAGTTCACACAAACATGGGTCACTTGTGAACTAGTTGACAGAAATGACTTGCATGTATATGATCCATATGCTTGATATCAAGATATCAGAATAAATGCTCATTCAGCTTGCCATAAAGGCTGTCTGTCACTGTGGGTTCTAAGAAGAACTTAGGCTGTTACTTACTCTTGTGTTCTGTTTTACATATTCAAGACTTTCCATTTTCCTCATTTCGTTCTCGTTGTTCATGGGCACACACACACACACACACACTCTCTCTCTCTCTCTCTCTCTCTCACACACTCACACACGCCGCACAGATGAACAAACTCTACATTTGGTGGCATCGCTGACTTCATTCCTTTCTAATTACCATCCTGTCCTGAATGCATCTGGGTATAGATCTTCATCTGAATACCCCTTTCAAGGCCTCCCTCTGATTATTGTGGATTCACCCAATCCTGCCATTGAGTGTCCTTATATTGCCCACTGAGAGGCCAAGTATGCATGCTGCAGAGGCAATTACACAGTGAATGATGCAGATGCCGTAACAAATAAAGTGCTTGAGAGAATGATTTTTCCATTAGCCAGGCGCTTTGGTTTCAAGCAGGACCTGTGTGGTCCTTTGAGATGTGTGTGTGTGGGGGGGTGCTGGGGGGTCATGAGTAAGTGTGTCTTTGTGCTTGTTAGTGAGAGTTAGTGTGTGTGTCTGTACTTCTATGCTGTTAGTACATCAGCTTGGTCTCAGTCTAATCAGGTCAGGGTCTTTGTAACATTCCCTCTAGAGTGTGTTCTGCTCATTTCAGGGGCTTGTGCATCCATATTCACATACCATGTTCACACCTACCACTGAGTGTGTGTGTGTGTGTGTGTGTGTGTGTGCGTGTGTGTGTACATGTGTGTGTGCATAAACTGCTTGCATCGGACCAGTGTACACATTTGCCCTTAAAAAACAGTCTGCTAATGGAAGCAACTGTGCCGTGTGGTGTAATGTGGGGGGCCTCTCTCTCCGGTGTGTCGAGGTGAGAGGGTGTTTTCAGTAATGAGGAGGCTGACACTCCAGTTTCCCATCACCATAAATCCAAGCAGCTCCCTGCCTCAAATGGCCTCTATTTTAAACCTCTTGGGTTTTAATCAGGAGAAATGTATATCATTCAAACAGCCGACTAGGCCCTTGCTAACAGCTATTTCTCAAAAGAGTTTCTTAATGCCACTTCACCAGCTGCTCAGTGTTTTTTTTTTTCTACTAATAAGAACAGGGACATCAGGGTGATAATTTGAGCTGGTAACTTATCGAGCCAATTTCATTGTTCTTTAGGCCCTAGTGCTGTGGGTGCCTGAAGCTTAGCCTGTGTACATGGCCATTATTATCGTCGTAACTCTGGTGAGAGACACATTATCGTAGTAAAACGTGACTCCAGGCACCATTGTTGTTTCGGGTCATAATACACTGCCACAAGGAATGAAAAGGGTCAAACTTAAATTTATTGGTTTATTGTGGCCCACTCTGGTGATAATACACGTCTCCTGGATTCAGTGGATCAGGCCAAATCAGTTAACATAGCCAAGGCCAGTGCTATTATCATTGATTTCTACCAGCGCTGTAACTACCTTTTTCAGCACAGTTGTTTCATACAACAGTTCCTTCAGTAGTGCAGCCCTTCAGTCTTTAATACACACTATTGTGTTGATTGCTTTAAGGTATTGAAAGCATGCTGGTCAGTCATAAAAAGCTTGGGATTATGTTATGAAACAAATTCATCAGCTCACCACATGGTTCGAATCACCACAGTGACCTGAGAATGCCTTGTCTTCCAGTAAGTTCTGTACAGAGAGGTTGTATTATAGATTGGGCTGGAGTCCTATAATTTATTCAGTTTCAGGAGTTTGTTGAATATTGATTGAAGTAGTGATGACCACCCCAGAGTAGGCTGCAAAAATATGGTTGCAATTCTTTTGCTTTCCATTCCTGTGAGAAAAAGGGATGGGAATCTGACTTTGCCAGAAAAAACAGAGCAGCTGAGCTTGCTAGAGAAATGCTGGCATCATTCTATCAAAATGCAAAACATTTTATGTGTCTGCTCACTTAAGAATGTGTTAAACATCTTGATGACTAAAGTGAATTATCTGTAGTAATATTTTCACTTTATTGTTGTTTATGTCCCCTTAGTTACTTTCTCTGAGAAGAAATATTAAAATGAAAGGCTATTTCCTGTGAAAGAATAGAGCAACTATGTGACATTTATGATAGACCTGGCTTAAACAAAGAAATCTGTACCATCAACAAAACATTGCTGACACCAGCTATAGAGGTCCTGAAGGGGCAGGTAAAAAAAAAAAAATCTTGTGGCAATAGTAAAAAAAAAACACAACTTTGTAGAGATTGTGAGTCGAACAGGATTGATGTGTTGACCCCAAAATTGGTGCCTGGCCCACATGGTCTGCCCTCTATCAGTGTGCCACGTTTCATTAAGACAGGCTGCAGGGTGCCAGTCCACATCTAAATGTTTCCTTAGCTGGCCACACAGTCTAACAGAGAGTTAGGCCATACTAATACGAATGGATTTATTACACATAAATTAATCACCTATAGTTAATAACGAAGTGACACAAATACTTTGTGGTGGTTTAAGTTCAACAGCAAGTCTTGTTGATGTAATTAACTGTTGGGATTGCCCTGGATATGCCTGTGCTATGTCTGTTCATGTCTCGTGCAATGTCTTTGATGTGGAGCTCAGAGTTATGCCTTACTTAGAAATTCGAACTGTGAATAGCAACTGATCATTTCTTACACACAACTCAAGCTCAATCAGATTGACAGAGTCACAGAAAAGCCATTTCAGGTCTGGAAAGAACAATAGTCACGAACTCAAGATAAAGGTAAAAAGCACTATCTTTCTTATTTGAAAACAAGAATGTTGCCATTTCATTTTGAAAGCAAGGTGAATAAACAGTGACTCTTATCTGTCAGTGCCATGGCTATTTTCCCATTAGGTTCCTCATCTGATCCTTTCCATATGAAAGTAAAGGTGATTTATAATCAGTTCCTCAGCCCCTTAAACTTCTCTGTTTATTTCCTTTAATCAAAGCATGGCCAAAGCATGAGGGTAGAGGAGATGAGCAAGAGGAAGGAAAATGATGCCATTTCAGGAGAGGCCTTATTTAATTTGCTGCAGGTCGATGGAGGTTCTCCAATTGCCTCTCCTAGATTAATAAGTAACCAACATGCACTGTCCATCACTGTCCATCTCCCATTAGGCCTCTGAAATGGGGCCCCAGATTGCCTGGTTCAGTAAAGGCTGATGGAAAATGCTCTTTCTTTTGAGCGCCTTGGCATCTGCCCCCCTCTCTCCTCATCCATTACTCTACTCTTTAGCTTCTCTCTCAGTGCCGCTGAGAAAATACATTTTGTGATATGGAGGACGGGAAGTGGGCTGCCCTTCAGTTATTAATATCATTTACTTTGCTTTTTGACTCTTGAATAATGAGATCTGATTATGGCGAGAACAAATCTGGATTTTTTTTTAGTGGGTGTTTTTCTACATTACATAATCACGCCATGTATACTTGTCTATGTAACATGACTGTTGATAACCCTGACATGGTGTTTCCCCCCTACACACATTTAACACTACACACACATTCTTTATCAGCGTATTGATGGAAAAAGGTTTTGCATTTGATTGCCATCTTTTTAAAGTCATCATGAGTTTGTTTTCACTAAATGGATCCTCAAATCAATCGCTTCTCATACTAAACAGGATGATCACAGAAATATAAAAACATTTCCAATTGCTCAGTTCTGAACCGTCATGCGTCAAACGGCAGACACTTCAGCGCTTCACACTTCACATCTTAAAATAAGACAGACTGAGAGACAATCAGGAGAATAGATGTCCTCACTTGTCCTTTTCTCTCAAACCAAATATGGCCACAGCTCTGACAAAACATGGCTATTACTGCACCCTCACACTGTCAACAATAGGTCTGAGAGAGAAAGAGACAAGAGGAAGAGAAAGAAAAAAATTGCCTGCTTGTCAGTCACTTGTTTGGCTGCGTTACATGACCACGTCGTTAAGAGGCTGTTCCTCTTTGTGCTTCTTCAGAGTGATGGCATCACGTTTCACTCCCCACAGTAAACGGCAGCGTCTAACAGAATGGGCCCCCATCACCTAACAGCCCGTGTAATCTTCTACCCGGCAGCCATGATTCAGTGCCCTCCTACTCCTGTTGGGAGAGAGAAGCAGCATAATCTTCCAGGGATGAATACCAGCACACACACACACACACACACACAAAGACACCCGCACTCACACAGGTCATTGTTTGATTTCCAGCCCGTCGCCCTCAAACAAGCTCATTAGTGGGGATCAGCCACGTCACAGGCCCATGCTCATCTTCAAGAGTCATTACCCAATAAGGTGAGACACTGCACACTCATAGGGATGTGTGTGTAATGACCAGGGGAGCCTTAATGGTCTCAGTTTCTCTGTGATGCTCCCTCCAAAATACAATAACAGGTGCCTTTGTTCCTCTACAGAGAGATAAAAATAATGGCTACCACCAAATCCAAATAACATGACTCACATAGTTCAGGCACCCATCAGTATGATGTGAGTGTGTGAGTGAGTGTGTGTGTGTGTATATGAGTGTGTGAGTGAGTGTGTGTGTGTGTGTGTGTGTGCATGCGTGTGTGTGTGTGTGATATGACAGAGAGAGAAAGGCCTAGAGATTGCTTCTATTTAGTCGAGTTTAGTAGAGTAGTGCATGTTGCATGTGTGTTTTGGTCTGAGGCTCTCCTTCACTAATTTAGGGATTTCATCTTTCCCTCCATGATGGCAAAATGGCTCCCTCCATGTCATGAGTGAAGAATAGTCCAGGGGCCTCTGGAAAGAGCTTGAAAGCATAAAATAATATTTTTTTGCCTGGGCATGGGTATGTATAGTCTCGAGCTCTGTGTTCTGTTTTAATGTGCGGCAAGTTACGTCCATAGGCATCTGTCAATAGCCAATAGCCTACTTCACTTTTATTACTAAGTAATAATTTTAGTAAATTCTGCCAAGCGATATTCAAAGTAAACTTACAAAAAATGAGACAAATCATGATTTTATTGGTTATATTTGCTGCATGTTTAGAGTTATCAAATGTAGCTGATATTTGAATGTTTCGCTACAGTAGTTTTTTAGTCGTTTATTCAGTTTATTCAGTAAGTGCAGCTGTAGCCTATGTCTTTGTAATGAGAGAGCCAAAATGGGAGTTCAAATGAGGTGAAGATACAAAGCTGTTTGAGACGGGAAAGATGTGCTGACCTCCGTTAAAACGTGTCAGTTAGGTTAATGTTACTACATTAAACCATTCAATTTTACTACAGCATTTACACGGAGGCCTCCGTGACGTGTCTTTTGAGGTCTGGTAAAGACCACATTAAGGTTTGGGCTATAAAAGCATAGGCAGTCCATTCAGCTGTTTAAATTTCTATTTCGTGTGTGATGCTTAGGACACAACCTGATGCCAATATACTGTTTCATCATAGTAATCAATAAAATGATCAAAAAAAGCTTCAATTATGCAATGTTACTTAAATTCAGTCAATGTCATTACTGAGAACACCTATAAGTTGATCATGCATAAAGCATCATTCTGCTGTATTGTCAGTCATTACATGCTTAAGTCTGATTTCTCAAATTGATGTATCTACTGAATACACCACTGAGACATTGCCACTATTATAACACAATTACAGGTACACTATGTAAGAATTTTAGGTTAATTTACCAGATTTACACATTAACTTTCATGGTTAAATGACTTGTTACTGGGTGAATGTAGGCTCTCTTGGCTCCAGAAGTAAGTAATAAAATAGTGTTTATTACAAAGTCAACTTTTATAAACGCCAGCCCCTATGCTTTAGTTGGTAAACAAATCCACATAGATTGGCAAGAATTTAAGATGTCCATCAGTTCCAAAAAAAAAATCTGCTACTGTAGGGAGAGCTTAGTCATTAAAAAATCCCTTACATAAGACCCTAACCCAAACCCTAACAATATTTTACATTAAATATAATGTTATTTACACAGTGTGTATTGTAATGTAACATAATATAAGGCTATTTTCACTGTGGAACTAAGAAAAAAAATGGCAAGAAATTATTTTAACAAAAAAGTCAAAGGATATTGTATTTATACCATTCCTCATTAAACTTCACCTGTTAACTTGTCTATTCACTCCCTTACTACAGCCAAGTAATAATCCTCAGTTTCATGTTTCCACTGCTGGGCATCTCCAAGACTGCTATCCTGAGGGAATAATAGGCTTTTAAGCTCCTTGCCCAAAACAGTACAGGAGTGGAGAATCATCGTTCAGAGGAGGAAGAGAAGATGAAAAGGAAAGAGATTCTTAACCACACCCCCCCCACTCCCACACACACAAACACACATACACCCAACCACCACTTATACTCACACACACACACACACACACACACACACACACACACACACCACCATCACCACCAATGCTGTACACTCACTCATTACAAACAATTTCAGGAAGACAACAGCCTTTCGCTCTCATGTGAACGAGATACATTAATCCAGCACTGATACTGGCCTTGAGATCATGGCATGGACAGTGTTCAGCAAAACTCATGGCTTTGCCAGTTTTGTAGTATAGCAGTGTAGGGAAAATATGTTCTAAAGAGCAAATGAAACATCTAAAACTATATGAGTGTGAATCAGTTACATACATTATCAGGCTATTCTGTGTTTCTGTAAAATTTCATGGATGAAATGGAATTTCATGAAAGTGCCACATGATGTGACCCAGTGGAGCACCTGAGGGCAGTAACATCAATAGCAGACAAAACCACATCTGCATCTCAAGAGCAAATGTTTGTATAGAGACAGAGAATGAAAAGCCTGAATGAAGTGCCTCCATAGACTCGTGATGAGCAGTCCATGCAATGACATTTGTGCTAATTAAGACTGCTAACTGCAAATGTCACTGACTGGAGAGGTTTCAGTCGGACCCCATTAAAAACAAAAGATTTATCCAGGAAAAGTCCAAGATGGTGGCCAATGGGGAGTCTTGTGATGTGCCAATGAGCTGCAACCCCCAAAAAAGAGCATACGCCACAGCTAAGGGCTATCCTGAGGAGAAGAATAAGGGGATACTCTCCACAGAACTTGCAAAATGTCAAAAGCAAACAACCCTGAGCTCATGAATTTTACAAAGATGTATTTGTGTTAGCAGTGTGCTCCTGAGAAAACTACAGTATGCAAATGAAAATGCTCTGAATATGCACTGAATATTGAATAACTTTATTGAACGGATATCATCATGATTGCCATTTCATTACTTACTCCATTCACCTCACTTTCAATATGATGAAAGAGTTAAGCATGCCGTTAAAAGAAAAGAAAAGAAAAGAAAAGAGTGCCCTTTTTTCATATTGTGAGATGAACAAAGGGCCCAACTTTACAATACAGTGACTTTTGCCTGTTCGACAGAGCTCCTCTGTATGCTGTTAGAATGGGCCACCCTGGATGTCCTGGAAAGGTAAACACAGCAAAAGGTCACAGCGGAAGTATCGATGGGCTCTGCTTAGGATGGTGACATTTGAGCCAGGCGTGTGCGTTTTATTAAGTGTTCGATTTCGCCAGGATGCGACGGCTGGTGTGAAGGGGAGGTTGGGGGGCTGGGGGAATGCGATGAAGAGGAAGGCTCAAAAGGGTTTATGAATGCACAAACCCTCCAACCCACTCAGGGTCTGGACGCACAAGGATCAGCTTCCAGTCAGCAGCCTTTGTGGGTTTGGTGTGAGTGACAGCTTTTGGAAATCGCTCATCTGTTAGTAAGCTCACAACAACACTGCTGACCATTTCACCATTGGATTAAAAACTGTGTAATTATAGCAATAATAATAAAAATAATATAACTTTTTACAGATTTATCTTTAGACATTTTGCTTACATGGTCCCAATGACTTCAAACTATGCGTTCTTTCAGAACTTGTATAATAGCTTAAATATTTTCTCAAATCTTATCAACCTCATAGTGAGATAGTGGTAGTAACTGTCAGCATCATTAGC
Organism: Tenualosa thibaudeaui; assembly: GCA_027481765.1. Taxonomy (NCBI): domain Eukaryota; kingdom Metazoa; phylum Chordata; class Actinopteri; order Clupeiformes; family Clupeidae; genus Tenualosa; species Tenualosa thibaudeaui. The sequence goes on from JAIFZK010000071.1 coordinate 3,285,027, forward strand.
AACAGCAGTTTTATAGTGTAACTATTAAATGAACAGTGTGCATTCATGAAATTCATATTGCACAAACATTTTTGCTGAACTTGACCTGACTACAAAAAGTAATGTGACTTTGAAATGCAGCCTGCATTTCTTTAATAGACAATAATAAGAGAGTGTGTCAAAATCATGAATGCACCTTCAGTACTCAGAAGAATAACAGATCTCTACAATCCTATTGATTCAAGGTTTTTAATTAGCGAGAGTTTAGCTATAATTCTCTTTGACTCATGTATCCATACAATATACAGTATATCCTCTGAGTTTCTACTCAGACACCGATACTGTACATTCAGAGCTGTAACTTCCCTTTGTCAGATTAGACCCTTTCTAAAATTCAATCAAGATGTAATCCCAGGCAGCTGCTGAAACCCAAATTAGAGCCAAAATGTGATCCCATTGAAAGGCCCAGTGTGAGAAGCCTCTCCCAACCCCAACAGCTTCCAATCACTTTTACCAGCTGGTCTGCCCACAAGAGATAAGAGAGGTCTATATTTGGATCTAGCCAGTCAACCGGCATCCAAACAGCCATCAGTCTGTGCCCCTGAAATCCAATACTCAGGGGGACAGACAAAGCCATCATATTGGTGGTCAACTGATTTGTTTGCAGTGTTTGTCCTTGCATTGAAATGGTAATCTAATGGTAATGCTAATGTTTATGCCATTACCTATCAACAAAGTTCATAAACATGCACACCTGTCTCCTCCAAATATTCTCTCTGGACCATAAATACAGTAGTAACCATAACCTGCTCACATTCACTTTCATTTTTTCTCCAATATATGCTGGTCCAAACATCCTGTGACAAGCACAAATATGGATGTATTCTTCCATTATAATCTCCATTGCACAGGCAAAGCTTCAAGGTGTGCACAGGACAACCAATTCTACATTTCCTGAAATAACAGGCAAGAAGAATGTGTCCTATCCTGCATGCTGTTGTGGTGACTGAAAAGAATTGCCTGAAGGGGTCATAATCAGGCTATATCAACAGTCACTTTGGCATAAAATATGTCGCAAAAATAAGGTATTGTTTATCAAACAAGTGCTCAGACTGTTAACATACTTGTAGTTTAATTAGCAAGTTTAATTAGCTTATGGGTGATGAAGCATGAACGAGCCTGACACTGAATTTCTGGCATCTTTGTCAACGGAAGTGACCCTCTGTAACCTCATTCTGTCAACACAGACCTAAAGAGATTTTCATGCACTGATGAAGGTCTCCAACATGACCTCGGCCACCTTCTCTCTACACATCAACTGTTCCTTCGTCCCAGTTGACCTTGTTTGTGTTTTGGTGCTCACTAAATATAGTAGGTCCCTGTTGATGAAAGTGTGGAAAGATTCTAAATAGCCTGTATTCGACATGCAGAGGTCATTTTTAAGTTTAACTTCTCAATGGGTGTTCTGTCAGACACATGAGGAATAACCCCAACACCTAACACTTATTACAGGTAATTTGTTACATGGTTATTACACCACTTGTTATGCCTATTGCACAACTTTTAGAATACAGTCAGCACAATTCATATTCTTTGTATGCAAACCAATATGTGACTAATGCGTTGCTGTTTTTAACAGACTGTAAATCTGTACTAATTAATGCAATGAAAAGGTAACTACAGCCCTTTTAATGGCTGTACTACAATTTTTATCAACTTCTGCAGGAATGCACTTCACGGAAAGACTGACAGTCATACCATTGCTTAGTTATAAGGCTTTTTTCAAATGTACTTGTGATTCAATGCGACTTCAATGAGTTGATTTTAGTAGCTGTAGGGCCTATAAGTTCTCCAGAGCTTTAGGGATTGTTGTAAATTCTTCAGGCAATGGTTGCCATTTCTCCCAACTTTACATCAGGCTAGTTTCCCCTTGAGCAACAACAGGTTAAATGGCAAGGGCACAACGGTGGCCGTGGGGATTCAGACCCACAATTTCTAGGCCAGTCCACTACGCTACCACCACCCTTTAGTTTCCAGGCATAATGCTGATGAGAGCATTTTGCAATCTGACATTTATTTTGGCACAGACATAACTGATGTTCTCCTCTTAGAGGATTCAATCAGATACCTCATCATTGATTCCTTTTTTCAACACCAGGATGTGGCTTGTGGTTTCATCATCCTAATTTAACACAATTCATTCTGTTTGCGTTTTGCTCTTTTCAAAATGAGGTCCACAGACATTTCTGGGCACCGGCTTATATAACATTTACAATTCATTTGTGTTGTACATTCAGAATGAGATGTACAGACAATAAAGGTTATTCATTTGTGAGTTTGAGACACCCAATCTAGACACACACTTTTTATAGTTTTATAACATAACTGCTAGTGTGCAGACTGAAGAGAATATAAAAACATTTACCTCTCTTCCCCCTATTTTATGTCCATTCTCAGTCAATGTACTTTCTATTTTATATTTGTTCGTGTGTTAAACATATGATAGTGTGTAAATTCTATTATATAGTTGCGTGTTAGTTCATGTGTGACTTGGTGTACCATTATGTGTCAGTAGGAAAACCCAGACTGATCAATTGTAATATGAGACATCAATCACCATCTGTTTATCCCTAATGGCTTAGCATCTAGCTTGGCTTGGCATCTAGCTAATTAACATTTTTACTTTATTTTCTGTACCATATATATCCTGTGGAAAAGTGGAAAAAGAAAACACCAGTCATTGTCACATTATACTTGCTTGTGTTCTTCAAATCCAACTCAAATGCTCACATCTAATCTATAATCTTCTTAACAAAATTCCATCTGAATATGACACCGAAATGCTTAGCTTCTTTTCATAACTCATTTAGACTGCATCCTCATGTGACATAAAACCGTCTTTCTCATCTAAATAGCATGTCAAAAAAACAACAGTTTGTCCCAGAAGGATGTGTTGAATCTTTTCCCAGCACAGAAGCACTTCCTTTTTTAAGTCAAACTCTGACTTAAAAAACTCTGTGAATCCAAAGACGGATATGAATTTAATGTTAATGTAATTTCAATATTAATGGAGGTGTGTTATATTTCTGTGCTTTATTTTTTGGGGGGAGGGGTGCGCTGTGCATATTGAGCTGAAATTGGATTTTGAAATTCCCGGATGGTGCATTAGTGTAGTACTGCTTTCAGTGCATTTACGTCTTGCAGGTGCTATTTACGCTCCATGAAATGAATAGCAAAACCTTTGCCATGTTCACCTCAATTGAGTTCCATTAGAAGGGCTTGCAGCGCAAATCATGCTGGACTGTGTCTTACTTCGGCACATATCCAGCGCTCTTGCGGTAAAGACATAGAGCTCGAGTGTAATCATTGTTCTCCTAGATGCCAGCTCATTTTACTTGTGAAAGGGGGGCAAATGAAGATGAATTTGCAAATGCACAGCTGTCAGGACTGCTCTACGCAGAGCATTTTCCTGAACCGATATTCTGTGTTTGTAAACGTGCAGAGGATTGGATTTTTTTTTAAGATTTAAAGGAAAATGTGGAAAGAGGGAAGTAAGATATCAAGAGAATTGATCTAGCCTCCTTGTGGGATACCGGAATGTTTTTCAGAGCTTAGGCCTCATAGGCTTTTAGAGGAAGAGAGAAGGGAAAAATAGATGACTGTACATTCTCTATAAATTATGTTAAAGTCCACTCCACTTCAAAATGTGAATTATTACTAATTGGGCAGCTGAAACTATTTGTTAAGTGATCAAAGGCAAATCCAGGTTTAGGGTTATACAGAGAATGGCAGGGAGAAAGAGGGCGAGAAATGGCAAGTCCCCTGTGGGTCAAACTGTAAAAAGCCCCCTGCAATCATGCATGTGCTCAGCCACAGATTAGTCCACTGAGAGTCCTTCTTTTCCTTCCACCTCTTCCATAAAACAGTGCCAACATTTCATTTCATACATTCATGTTTGGGGGAAGGGGTCTCAACTCATCAGGTGAATACCAAATTCCTCACCTCTCTTGTCTCTCGCTTGTTTACGCTTACACAGCATCCCCAAAATTTACATAGGAGGAAGTCACCGTGTATGGTTTGCCATCACACACGGCAATGACTCTCTTTGCACTAATCCCAAGACACTTCCTGTATAGCTCCCTGGCCATTAAAAGCTGGGATCAACAAAAGGGAATTATGTGATTAGGCTAATTGCTGTAATTTCCACAGGGGTATTATGAATCGGCTTTGTTTAATGGAACAACATTGTTAGTCTCGGGCAAATCAACACCATGATGATTCTTGACATAATTGAATAAATGGGCAAATCGCCAAGGTGAAAGCTTTCATTTTTTCATCAACAAAAAGTGTATGTAGATAGAGTATGTGTGAAGACATTCTATTTAGTCATTTAAGAGAATTTGACATGTATACTTGAAACTGAAGATATATTAAGGATTCCACTTGCCATAATTTTATCCTAAACATCCCTATATTCTCCAGAAATGTGATTACTTTAAGTAACCTTGTTTAATTAACAGAGAGAATTTACAGCAGTATCTACTGGCAGTGTAGTGGTCATGAAAGCAATTTGCTGTTCTGAATGTAATGTTGAAAATTGTTCTACTTGAAAACGTGAATAAAGGTGCATACTTTACAAGGATGTTGATAACACCTCAATTATTGTGAATTTCATTTTACTAATTTCACAAGCTCAGAAAACACAATGCAAACAGTTTTATTATTATTATTATCATTTACAGTTCTTAATCTGCCATCTTAATTTTAACCTTTTGGTTTGGATAAAATATTTATCAAATAGCAGTCATTAGAAAAAGATCAGTGCATTTATAAGACTAACAGTGCATAATAACTTCCTATCACCTCTTTACGCAGGAGAACAATCTGTAATATTAGTGGTGCAGTCAGCGCATTCACGGTCCGTAACCGTCCAACGCGGTCCATTCACTGTCCCTGTGCATCTATATAGTCACACCAGAAACTAGTGAACGAACCAGCTGCCAAAGCTCTCACTTGAAGTCTTTGGAGTGTGTGTAATACCATGCGCAGAACGCATGGAAAAATAGAACTCTTTTCTATTTCAAGTGGATGTGCGGGACTTGCACGGTGCTGCCACATGGAGCATGTGTGCAGTGTGTATGGTCTTATCCAGGGGAGGCCAAACTATGGCCTGGGGGCCAGTTGCGGCACACTAATGCCTTTCATGCAGCCCGCCGTGAAGAAATGTTAAATGTACGTTAATGTGGCCCATTGTTACATTCATCTAATATTATTTATACTAGTATATGTACTGATCTGACATGTTTGTCAATAGTATCATTAAACAGTGTGACATTAGACGGTCTGCGGATTTTTCTGATCTAAAACACAGTTGGTCTTTCACTTAAAAACTGGTGTTCTTCATTTTGCATGGGCATTTGGCAGCTTAGATTTTTCGGTAAGCGTCCCGCAAACAGAAGAGTTCCGTGTCCACGCTGCACCCGCACAGATTGAGGTGTAAATGAGGCATCAGACTCAGACTCATTCCCCTTCCCAATTCCATAGACGTGACAAGTGTGGGAGCATTTAGGTTAAATTGGTTCGTTAAACTCTTCCCATATATTTTCGGGAGTGTAGCTTCCTAATCTTCCTAAATTAATGTTAATTTTAACATGTCCATTTGAATTAAAAAGAAAATGAACATCCATATGATTTATTGACATAATGACATTCATTGACTGTGATAATGGTAGTGGTACCTCTCCATGTCAATAAATGATGATGGTGATGGTGGTTCAGAAAATAGTAAAATCTATAGTATTTCAAAGCTATAGTTTTTAAACTCAAATTAATAGGCCAATGATTCAACTCATAATTTGTTTAAATCTGAAAATACAGCAACCACACAATAATTAGGTATTTTTAGTCCAAATGGTTGCTACAACCTATATTATTAATGATCAGTGTGTTTCATCCCATCACCAATTCAGCATTGAATAGACCTTTGTATTGTACATCAAATCTTAAAGACACAAATTGTAGAAGAATTATACAATATGATAAATTGATTTATTAAGACATAGGCAACATTCTGAGTAGCATGCATGATAGCTCAGTACCTGAATCACTGGTTGTTATTTGCTGGAAGTCTCAACTGCTTAGATGAACACAGAGCGGATAAATACCTTTGCAGAGAGTGCTGTCCATTTACTGGACCTGAAAGGCTGTCTTTTCTTGTTCCCTCTTATCATTAATGGCCTGAGAAAGCATCTCCCAGTGTAGGGAGTTTCAGCAGGTCAGCGATGAAATGAGGACACCTTGGTCATGAGTGTGAGATAGCTGGAGGAGTTGGTCAAAGATCAAGGGGTGGCTGAATCTATTGGAGCTGACCCAAGTGGAAGACTTTTTGACATCAGCCAAGATTGAAACAAGACCTCATTTAAACCTCAGATTGTGTATGTGGTCATGTGTGTTAGTGCCTGTGCCTGTAGTGCCTATGTGTGTTGTGTGTGTGTGTGTGTGTTAGTGACTGTGTGTTTGTGTGTGTGTGTTAGTGGCTGTGTGTTTGTGTGTGTGTGTGTGTGTGTGTGTGTGTGTGTGTGTGCGCGTGTGTGTGTGTGTGTGTGTGTGTGTGTGTGTGTGTGTTGTGTGCGTGTGTGTTAGTGACTGTGTGTGTGTGTGTGTGTGTGTGTCTGTGTGAAAATGCATTTATGAATATGTGATGCGAGGGAAGAGAAAGAGAATGCCTATGTCTGAGCGGAGATGGGAGAAAATACAGTATTTACATAAGAATGCATTGTATTTAGGAAAGTAAAACAGCGAAATCTAGCCAAATCCAAAGCCACAAATGACCTCTGTCTCCCATACTTACATACTGCCTGACCAGAAACAACCACATGTCAACCAATTCAAACCTGCATCCCAATAGGCACTATTTGGTATTTGTGCCCCCCGGTAAAAACCTAATTTGATACACTGACGCATATTGAATAGTTTGGACTGAGAACATGAGGGCTCACACCCTGATTAAGTTCTTGCATGCCTTTGCACATGGAGTTCCATCACCGCTTATGGAACAACCTGACCAGGCCTTTAAATAACAAACACAGTATCCTCTTTTCTCTGCTCTCTTTTAGTAACAAACACAGTATCCTCTTTACTCTGCTCTCTTTTAGTAACAAACACAGTATCCTCTTTACTCTGCTCTCTTACCATTTTCCACTGTCCTTGTAGATCTCCCCCATCGCTCACCCAGCCTTTCATGCTTGTTGGGCCCCAGCCGCCCACCCCAAACCCCGAACAGTTTCCTGGCCACCGTGAGTCTGGGCCCGTCTGTTTGTTAGAGCCTTGGTGGTCAACACCATATGTGTTTGCCTTCCTCTGCCTCAGGCCATGTCCAGAGTGCAGGGGAAAACGTCCTCTACTTCTCTCCCTGCCGTTGTGCTGGTAGCCATTAGTTATAGTTAGAGGGTTGTTTTGATGTAATCACGACCATCTGTTGTGCTCAAACTTGTCCTTTTGGAGAAAGTTATTGTCGTTTTTTGTGGCTGTCAGGTGAGGAAGTGGTCATGGAGTTTTCAGACTCCAGATTCAATGCCTCACCCTGCACATTGTTCATATGCTTGTAGGACCAGAGCTGTTATGTGTTTATGCTGATGCTAAACCAGCTGCCATTTATTAGGTGAGAGGGAACCAGTAGACCTATATATTTCACTAGTTACCTGCTGAATTTGGTGAATTGGAGCTGGAGCAGCTATTTACTAATAGTCACCTTCTGAAATGTTACAGTACACATAAACAAGTACATGCAGACATTGATGTCTGTGATGACTGTCATTTTCCTCAACTATCTAAACTTGATTAGATAATTATTATTTTTATAAATAGATATCTTTAAACATAGTCAGTATGATCTCATTTACAATTCATTTATCTTCCTTCATATCACACACAATCAATTAATGAACACTTTCTCATCAAGCCAGTGAACAGTTATTGTACAGCTAGAAAGCTGCGTGCTAATTGCAAGATACAACTGCAGGTAGATGCTGCTGTTCTTAGCCACTGCGCAGAGGCCGTGTCTGATCTGATAGCCTTTCCTTTCCACACCAGCTGGTTTCCAAGCACTCCCTCCCCAACTCCACCCCCAAGCCCCTGGTGACTGTTTTACAGCTGTCTTCTCCAGCCAAGGGGTTGATTTGAAGTGGGTCTAATCAACATGGGACCCAATTTGCCTAGTAACTGATGGAATATGCAGTCTTTTTTTCCACTAAGCTGAGTTCCATGACTGTAACCCTCACGATGTATGCAGTAAGAAACATCCAATACAGACAATACAATACTGTCAGAGTCAGAGACAGCTGACTCATACGGTATGTATTTACCAGAGCACATCAGAAGTAAAGACCCAGACATGGCTAACAGTTTGACATTAATGGACAGCCATAAAAACCATAAATAATAAGTCATTATGAAGAAGTAAAATTAGGTTTGCTTTGTAAACACGAACTTGAACATGGTTAGTCTAGTCTGTGTGATAGATGAGGCAATATAGGAAAATATTGAACTAAATTATCACTGCTCAGTATGCGTGTGTGTGTGTGTTTGTGTGTGTCATGTAAGGTATCATATCTCATTTCTCTGTGTCTCCCTTGTGTCTGCCTGCCTGACGTGTGTATGCACATGCACACTGGCCTGTAGTTTGGTTCCTTAAATGCCTGTTTTGACCCCTGTGCACATATACAATTCTCTCTCTCACTCTCTCTCTCTCTCTCTCTCTCTCTCTTTCTGTGTGTGTGTGTGTGTGTGTGTGTGTAAGAAAAGAAATGAACATGGAAATGATTTATGTTGGAAATAATTCTTGTACAGACACAAGCAATTTGCACATCTCAGGCACCATTAAAACAACACAGGATGCAATCCCAATCACATTTTGATATGCAGCCACATTAGTGCAACCATAAGGGACCAATCCATACCTACTGTGTGCATCTTGTTTGGCATGCTATCTCAGGAGCCGTGTAGCAACATCAATTAAGGGGCAATTCAGGCTCACTGCAGGCCAATTTAATTCTTTTTTTTTTCCTAAGTGCTTCCCTTGGCAAAATCAAATAAACCATGAATTGCTTCCAAGAGACCCCCAGAGTTGCAGGTTTAGATACAGGCTAGGGAACATGATCATTTTGTGTGGTTTTTGGTAGATACGTATATTCACAAGTGTTTTGGTGGTGTATGAGTGAGTGAGTGATTTTAGTCTTGCTAGGTTAATACAGCATATCAGATTTTCTCAGTTGATTTGTGTTCTCCATTTACAGAGTAAAATGTGAGGCTTATTGTTTACCTTTGCACTATTGATACTGATGTAATGTAGGCTTTCATGTCTCTCTACTGGCAGTCATACTGATTGTATGGTTTTGTACAAAGGATTAACTGTATGAGTTTCAGTGTTTTGGTATTTTTATGTTATTTTTAAATATTTTGCCAACATCAAATCATCAACTCATGGTCTATGTTAACTATGTAATTTACCTCAGTGGCAGCATGTTCAGAGAAAAAAAAATATTCTCCAGTCAGCTCTATAGTGTAGTGTAAGTAGGTGTGAATCTGTCATTGTCAGGACTGGCTGCTTTGCTGAATGAGACCATCATTTCATAACAGGTATCTCAAAGAACGCTGGCATTTCTAAATAGTCCCTCAAACATTTTTCAGTTGAAAGTGTGCATGTGCACTTGCTCCTTCACCTACACAATGCACCATCACAAAACCCAATTACTCTCTCTCTCCATCTCTCTCAGACACACACGTTCACACATTCACACACACACACACACACATACACAGACTCCTTTTAACAGTGAGTACGAATGCCTCTGTGTGGGTGTGTAGTACAGCAAGAACAATGATGCTTTCGTAGTGAGTCTGAAAAATGAAGCAACAAAGCTCTTTTAAATGGCAAGGTAGGAGGCAGCCCATTAAAAATTAAAAGCAGTGTGTGGGTTGGCAGTGTTAGTTCACAACCACACACTGAAAATTGGGGAAACAGAGAAAGCATGAAAAAGGAGATATTTTACACTAGATTAAAACAAAATGTGTTCATACCCATGCCATTTGCTTTGAATATAACTGCATTTTAAAGTTATTCATGTAAAACAAATCCTCTTGGTATATGGAAAAACCAAGGCTATTTAAAACAAGAAAATAAAATAAAAAAAGAAGCTGATAAGCAAAATGAATTTTACATTTGGCAATGGAGCCAAGACGAAAGTGGCACACATGCCTTCTAGGTTGATGGAATATGAATGTATTTTTGGAGGAAATTTGGAGACTTTCTTGTTGCTCTGCCATTCTCTCAAAGATCTTTGGCCTGGCTGTCAGTTTCTTTTGCATTATCTCAACTATAACTCAAGTCAAAGGAGATTCCACTGAATTGTGGAATCAGATACATGTGGTACAGATGAAATCACAGACAAGTGCATGCCGTATCTGATGCAATGTGTCTTTCGCATAGTCTTTAGCAGCTATCTAAACTCCAAGATACAGATAGATAAAACTGTAATTTTACAGGGATATCAGGCAACATTTTAAGATAATTTATCAACTTTGTAGTCATTTCAATGGTTGACCTCATTACAGGGTGAATGGAGGCTCTTTCGGCACCCTGTATCGCTTTATCGCAAGCACTTGCAGTTTAAAAATGCAAGTTGTGTTAAACAAAACCTAAACTGAATGAAACTGCAATTGCGTTTATTACCTTGTCTGTCAAAATAACTCGATCATCAAAAAACGATCATCACTGGTTCCTATGCTTTTGTTTGCAAACAAATCCACATGGATTGGTGAGAATGTACAATGATGTTGCTATTTTTTTTGTTAATCAGTGCCTGTAGGTGGAGTTCCGGAGGTATATATATATATAAAAAAAAATGCAGGCTAGCCTGGTACCACTTTAAGACATTGATGTTTGTTTTGTCACCCCTAAATGCTCAATTGTTTGTAGATCTTTCCAGTTGTGTGCAGAGGTATTCATTCGCTGTATCGGGAAACCCCATGATAAAGAGCCAGATTTAAATTCTGATAATAAATTAGTAGTTTTAGTAATACAATTAGTGCACACACAACGTTCGTAATACATTTAGCACATATAAGGCCTCAAAACATTGAGTTGACGAGTGTTTTCATCTTGGCACTGTGCTCACAGATTCTCCAGCTTTCATAACCCCTGATCCACTCTGACCATGACCACTCTGCCATGCAAAGTCTGCTCTACTAAACCCTCTGTCCCTACCTTTCCTTGCACTGAAAAGCTGAATAGAAATCCAAGGTTACTGCCTGACAAATCAATACTTAAAATGAAAAGTGTTGTAGTGAAAAGACTGACAGTCACAGGCTTAGGCTGTCATTGCTTCAGTGTTCATAAGCCATGTCGCTTGGTGGAAAAAAAACTGTTCTGGAGTCTAGCGGTCTGAGCCTTAAGACTACGACATCACATGTCAGATAGTAGCAGCTGAAACAATCCATAACTAGAATGGCTGGGGTTCTTACTAATTATTTTGGCCTTCCTGATGCCTCTTACACAAGTCCTGAATGGAAGACAGATCACAACCACACATGCTTTGTGCTGTTTGCATTCATTAAATATCTTAGATTAGTCATCTCTGTCCTTGGAAAAGCAACTACTACTAATGCATTAGCTTTTGCTTAATATCCTAAAATATTATCAAATTACTTTTTTTATTGAGGCCATTTAATATGAATTCTGTAAGAGAGTCCATGTCAAGCACCTGTCAAAGAATTTCTGTCTCAACCTCTCTCAGAGCAGGCCAAACAATCCAAAATCTTCCTACCAATACTGCAGTATTAGACAGAGGAGAGGATAAGTTTTATCTCACTGTCTGAATACTACCTCTTCCACTAACACAGACTGAGTAATTGATTTAATGGACCACGTAGTTTGTTATGCTCTTTACTTCCTTATGCACTTTGCACTGTAACACTCACTAAATCGAAGTGCGTGCGCTCGTTAAATGTTTCATTGTAACCTTTTGCAAATGCGGTTGCATATCCTTCAGTCACTCTGACAAACTTTCACAGTCACTGGTACGCCCTTCATGAGCAGTGCCCTAAAACACACACACACACACACACACACACACACACACACAGGAAGAGAGAGAGAGAGAGAGTCTAAGACCCCCCGAAATATGAGATACTCTCTTTTCCGTCAGACACACACACTCAAGTAGGCCACTGTGTCCATCACTCTTGCTCTCTTGCTGCCACTCAGCACAGTTGTCTGAAAGTGGGACAAAGTCTCAACCCCCCCAAGAAAAAAAAAATTGACATTTCATTGGGAGCCACTGGCTCCTGTGCTTACACTCCACCATTCTAGAGCTACTCTCCTCCACCACCCACCAAGGGCCCTTGTTCAGAGTCTGAGAACACATAGCCAAAGAGTGCCATTAGCTGTGCAGGTCTTCACAGGGGCCTGTGCTTGTCCTCCTATTCCCTAGAGAGAGATGTTCCCAATATCTTACCCTAGCCGGCACAGAAATAACAATAATAACAAGAATTTGGTGGAGGAGGATGGATTTCCTGAAAGCACATAACATTATTTCCAGAGCTTGGGTTTCCTTTTATAACATGGAAAGAACTGAGTCTTTCACACTTGCTTTCTTCCTTCTTGCTCCCCATTCTTCTGCTTGGTTGCCAGGCTTTTTTTTCACAACTCTCTGTCATCAGATTTCACCAAATTTTCACCAGTTCCGATCTATCTGAATTTGTAATATCTGAAAACAAATACTCCATTTGTGCTATTTTTCCCCCTGTGTATGCATTTGCTCATTGACATTACTCTCATGCTCTCTGTGCCCTTCTCATGCTGATGAATCCCCTGTGACCTGGACCCCCATGCTCAGATGCCTCAGATGCTCAGATGATTCTCTCCGGGCCCAGACGAACCCCCGCACGTGGTGCTCGTGTCTGGTCCACGGCCCTGTCTATGTCTGTGTCTGTGGCTCCGTTATCTGTATTCTGCATCAGTGGAAAAGGTCGTCCTGGAATGCTGAGCACAGGCGGCAGTACAACAGGCTGTCTCCCTGTTGTGTTAGTGGTAAGAGTATGTTTGTGTGTGTGTGTGTGTGCGTATTTGTGTGTGTGCGCATGTGTGTGTGTGTGTGTGTGTACTTGTAGATGTGCATCACTGTCTCTTTGTATGTCTCCCTCCCTCTGTTATGTAAGTCCAAGGAGAAGTTTGAGTCCTTTGTATTCCACCAAATGAGTGATCATTGCTGTAAAAGCCTTTGTAAGTCTGTTACAGTCTGTACAAGTGGTTCAATTATTATATCAGTTGGTAGACTTCACACAGTATAACAGGATGCTATTCAAGTCAAAGTTATAAGGCATACATTACTTATCAGCATAAATAACTGATGCTTGGTCTTTGGTCATATTTTCGTTTGAGAGCTTTCCTCTCGGTAAACAGATGCAGAGAGCAGAGAATACCATTTCTTTATGTATGCAGAGAGAATGATGTGTGTGTGCGATTGTCCTGAGACCTAATAGTCCAAAATTCACACTCACAGCACATCGATCCGTAGCTTCTGTGTGTGAGAGAGACATCTGTCTGGCACCTCATCGGTTTGTCTTTCTCTCTCTTTCTTTCTCTCTCTCTCTCTCTCTCTCACTCTGTGTGTGTGTGAGTGTGAGACACTCTGTCATGATAACATCCATTATATCCACATAATAGTGTTATTGATCAGTGCCTTTCACAGAGGATCCAAACACCCCATGAGTGTTGCACAACTCAGACACACATTGATACATCACCACTCCATCATTTCCCATCATTTGGGGACTAGGGCCATCACAACTCACTGGGACGTGCCTTTGCAACACTCTTTATGATCAACTTTCTACACTTGTATTCATCCATACATCTGTGCATGCATGGTTTAGAGATACTGTGATACTGGGAGGAAACAATACGCAGCATGATCAATGGTATTGAGTGGCATCTCCAAAAATATTAAGTCAGTGCAGTGATTGTGTATTAGTACCACATGTAGGAAACTGTCACTGTGGGACACACTATGTTGTGACAGTGGGGCAAACAGAATGTTGCACTGGCAAACACAACATTTCCTCATGGGATTAGTTGTGTTAAATTCAAGAATTATTTTAAAGCATGTGTTTGAAATACTGAAGCATTGCCAAAGAGCACAAGAAAGAACATTAACTAGCCAGACATATGGCATGTTTCTATATATTGCTGAAAAAGCTAGAATGTTCTTGTGTTCAAACCCTTCTTCTGTGTTTCTGTTTTGTTTACATATCAAAACAATAACAACACTCTTCTGCTTTCCCCAATGTGGACTCATCAATCGTAAAAGGTAGGGTCATCACCTTGGCAAAGAAAGCTTATAACACGCCAACTTGAAGTTGTTTAACCACTTCATTTACAGTCACTCAGAGAAAAGCCAGTGACCTTCGTCTTAATAGCCTGTAATATAATGCTAAGGCCAGGCTTTATAGGCCCTCATGCAAATGAAATATGATGAATAAGATAGTTGGTCTTTTTCCAGAACCAAAGGGTTCCTTTGTGAAATGAGAGCTTCACACTCTCACACAATAAAAGCAAGGCCCCTGCCAAGGTTCTACCCAATACCAGCACAAAAATAAAATAAATCCACACACACGCATGCAGACACACACACACACACACACACACACACACACACACACACACACACACACACACACACACACACACACACACCTTCGCTTTGTGATTTATTGCTCCATTTCACCTAACATATGCATCACAAGATTTCATTTTAGGCAAAGCACGCTGCTGGCCCATCAATCGAGCAAGGCGATTAATTTTGATTTGAATGCATTCCTGAAAATGACCGCTCCCACAAAATGACCCTAAGTCAATCCTCCGAAAGAGAAACGGGGCAATTAATTTCCTCCACCACTGGTGTATTTGTTTTTTCTGCAGAAATATCTTCTCTGAGATTATGGATGGAGGTAATAAAGGCTATAAGCACAGTCCCATTTCTCCAGCCATAATGCTGATTAGCTGTAGGTGAATAGTGTCAGGCGAAAGGGCTGCAATAAAAATTATAATGTCTATTTAATGACAACTCATGAAAGAAGAAGTCTGTGTTCAAAACGAAGCTAAAAGACACATTTCAAACTATGATTACAAAAGAAACAGAGGGTGAATTGCTTGTGCTTATTGACAGGCGTGATATTAGAGCACAAAGCCTCTGCTCTGTAGAGAATGTGGCTTTTCATTGGGGAGACGGAGATCAATACCTTCCATACTCATACACAAGGGCTTGTCAAAAGAATATTTTGGAATTGGTTGTGACGCTATCTTTGATTGTTATTCTACACTGGTAATCAGTTGAAAATGTCTGCAACACTTTGTTGTGAGCAACATCATTTTGCAATTTTGCCATATTGCCAGAGGTGTTTAATTAATGTTGTTTTATAGGGTTACAGTTTCAGTGAAACGGCCAACAAGATAATCACACATATGGCATACTGTGATGGGCTAATCTTCAGTCCGTTTACTTGTCCACAGCTGTATTCCTGGTTTCTACAGGAAGGAAAGCATTTGTTGCACAGCACTGGAGCAGAACCTACAGAGAATGGCTACCAGACATCAAGACAACCATGCCTTCCCATCATCCTCAGTCCCAACAGGAACATAAAGCTCCATCCTCCTCTCCACCTTCAAATGAACGTGACTGATAAGGGAGACAATAGACCCAATTGGCATCGCTCACAATGGCATCCTCTCGAGGATAAGCTAAGCAGATGGGTAATTTGCATAGCCATGCTAACAGTGATCTTGTTAGGTGAGTACATTAAAGACAGCTTAGTGGGAGAGGGGGTATCAGATAGTATTCTGTCAGCCATGTCTCCATTGAACAATGGTTTCCAACCTAGGTGCTTGAAAATAGTTCCACTGTCATGGAGAATATTTACCCATAAAGACTTGAATAGACATGAACCAAAAAGGACATGTCACTGAATAACATTATTCTGTCTGTGGAGTCTGAGAGAAATAAAAAATATGTAATG
Source organism: Tenualosa thibaudeaui (assembly GCA_027481765.1). NCBI lineage: Eukaryota > Metazoa > Chordata > Actinopteri > Clupeiformes > Clupeidae > Tenualosa > Tenualosa thibaudeaui. The sequence continues at coordinate 3,301,077 of JAIFZK010000071.1, forward strand.
AAATTCACACTTTTTGAATTTGGCATCTCAGCACTGCTTTGTCATCAAACCTAGTCCCTGAAATTCATCCTGTTGTTTAGCATAAAATGAGCAGACATGATCTAAATAATTTCTCCCTGCTGAACACAAACAGAAAGGCAGCAAAAGTTTTACATGAAATATAATACCACCCATATAGAACTCACACAGGAAAACTGCAGTAAAAATCACAGCAGGAGAACTGTATATAGTCCATACTAAAGCTACCAAGGTCGACTGAATTGGTATTTACGTATTTAAGTGCTGGTCTAGTATACTGCAGCCTTTGTAATGCCTCCTGATCTTCCTTTGATGGTGTTGATGATGAGGGCTACAGAGTGCCTGTGCTATCAGGTGGCATAAGCTTCATGAATGCCCTGGTTCCTCTCTCCTCTGCCCACGGTTGCACTTTGTGAGCCCGCTCACGGCATGGCAGCAGCCTGGAACTAGACGTCCAGCACAGCAGGCAGGGTCCTGCACTGTGTGGATCAAAGAAGGGAATTCATGTACATGGATGAAATGCTTCCTCCGCTTTGCATCACACACAGCCAGGCGCCCATTGCCTCCCTCAGCAAAGCACCACGGCACACCGACATGCTAGCTGATACCCCACGGTAGAGTGGAGGCACCTTTGGAATTGTGAGGTGCAGGTCATTTGAGTGAAGCCATGCGAATGGAATATAAATGAACACGGAAGCCAGTACACTCACACATCAGTGTGCCATCAGTGGAGATTACAATCCAGTGACCTTGGATATGGATATTGAATAGGAAGCAGATTTTATCTGTAGGACGTATGAAGAATTTACAGATATACTCAGATGTAGATATACTGAGAAACATATGCATGTACACACACATACACACACATGTGCATATGCAGGCACACACATGCTGCACACATCACCACAGATAGCACAAACAGCCACTCAGAGACCATGGCCACTCTAAATTCATTGTCTCCCCCCAGGGTTTGCTGGGAGCAGTTGGGGAATGAATCTGTCCATCAGTCCTCTTTTGTCACTCTGCTCCTCCACCCCTACCTCTCGCTCTGATGCCACTGATTGCTTCCTGGAGAGGAAAAACTACTGCCTGTCTCAACTGAGCCCGAGGTGGCAGTGGAGGACAGAGAAGGGATAGAGGGATAGAGAAGAGGTGAGGACTGGGGGGTAGGAGTTGAGGGTGGGGGTCGGGGTGTGGGGGCTGGTTGGGGATCTCAGAGCAAATGAATAAAACATGTGGCACCCACAGAAAATGCAATCTTGGCTTAATCGCTCGGCATTTGTACTAATTAAAGCAAACAGCCGAGAGTGAGCAAGCATTTTAGACTTCATTTGGAAGCCATCCCCTCTCTTTCTTATCACTGAGCATTGAGCTTTTCCATCATCGTGTTCCATGCAAGCCGTTCAATATTCAGCCCCATCCAAATAAAATCCCTGCATAAAACACGCTTATTGCTGATTTATTTACAGATATCCTCCATACAGGCTAAACATCTCCTGAAGGGAGTGTGTCTCTCATCCTGAGGCTGTTTCAGCTGAGTCTTCTCGACGCGATCTATTGCGACAAGATTAACTGTGAAATCTTGACAGGTGCAATACCTTGAGGAGACCTAGTTCCTATTAAGAGCATCACAAGAGAATATTAAGATATTCACCTCACACATTATAATTAACTTTGGGCTTAATGGGTGATTAGATGTCAATTAACTGTTATGGCAGATGGTTTCTTCTCAGGTGCAGGGAGTAGTTCTGTCACCTTCAAGGTACCAATGCAGTAAAATCCTGCACTGTTTACTGTATTTTATTTCCTTTGTGTGTGTTGGTATCTGTGTGTGTATCTGTGTGTGTGTGTGTGTGTGTGTGTGTGTGTGTGTGTTGGAGGGGGGGGGTGTACTTTGCCAGATTAATGACCTTAGTTTTAAATTGGTTTTGATTAAGCTGTTTTTTCCTATTGGGCTGCTTTAAAAGCCGTATGCACTGCCTAGACATGGAACAATCAATGAGTAATTTGATCGATGTTGTGATACTATAGGATTCATATTAAAAATGCACAAAATTTCCACAATCTTCCAGTCATGAGACATTTTTAGACAAGCCAACCAAAGGAAGAGAGAGGCGAGAAGGGAAGAAATGCTTGAATTCTCCAAAGAAGAACGTTTTGATTTATAAGAAATAAAATGTCAGCACTTCACAATGTTTCGCTGCAATTTCAATGCCATATTCTCTCTTCTCCCAAGCGTTCACTTGCCAGCTCTAAAACTCCAAAGCGTGCTTAGGCCCAATTGCCTGCAGCTTGTCTTGTCCTGATACCGAGACACTATCGCACATCAATCTGTTCCGGAGGAGGGGCGGCTTCTTGTCTGACCGTGTCCACCTGAGACTTGGAGCGCTGGGCCAACACTGTAGCCAACAGCTGTTTTGTGACTGTTAAAATTACTCTGACGAACCCCACCTCCACCCTCCTATCATAAGGATGGTGCGCTTGGCTCCCTTAGCTCTGGAAAATGCCCTTGTAACTTTTTTCTTTTTTTTATCCAGCAATTTTGTACCACCATCTGGTCTTACTTTTGTCCTGGGTTAAATGTACTGTAGGTGTGTAGATGTGGCATTGTTGAAGGAGTCAGACAGGAGGGGGTGGTGAAGGTGGAGAATAGATGTTTCACTGGATTGTTGGACCCCCAGAAGGAGTGAGGGGCAACTTGAACAGTTCGACACTAATGGCGTCTCTCTCTCTCTCTCTTCAAGGCCACCACATGGTCCCACATTGAATTGCAAATGAGGTGACAGGCACACAGAGAAACTACTCCGCTGTCTCTCTTATTTTCTTGGACAGTCAGTCAGCCAGTCATGCACTTAGTCACTCTAACACTCACTTTCCCGCTCACACGCCTGGTCACGGGCGCAGTCTTTCTGAGTCTTTATTTTCTATTCTGTTTTTATTCCTGTTTGCATCCAAATTCCACTTTTTCCATCTTCCTCGCCATCCCTACAGCACACCTCCATTTTGCTGTCATATAAGCCCTTTCAGAAGGAGTAAACAGCGTACTGTATGGCCAGTACTGCTGTCAGATAGGCCATGAGATGACTGATGGCTGGGGGTCTGTGAAATGGCTGACCCAGTGGGCAGTGGAACCACAACACAAGTTTGGCAAGATGGTGCCGCCCTGGACCATTTCATCCCACCACTCACCATCTGCCCACTATGGCAGTGGGTGTAGATCTGAAGCACAAAAAAGTGTTCTTGTCACTTAGTGTGTATGTGTGTGTGTGTGTACTGTATATGCTGGGCTTTGTGTGGACCTAAGAGTTGGATGCCACACACTATGCTCAGTTCACTGTGAAATTTATAGAAAAAGGTTTTTGACAGTGGACACTTAAAAGTGCCTTGTCAAGTCACAGATAAATGTCCCTATTTGTGAGTGTGTCTGTGTGTGTGTGTGTGTGTGTGAGAGAAAGAGAGAGCATGTATATGAGTTGTGTAAGTATGTGTTTCTTGACTATACATTTGTCAATGGCACTTTTAATCTAGGTTGCTTTGTTTTTACAAAATCCTGGGATGAACTCTTTAATATTTTCATAATCATCAGCATCCTGAAACCAAAAGCTATATTTTAAAAACAATCATAGAGGCCACCAAATGTTTTTGAAAGCACTTTCCAGTGAAATTAACCATTCTCCTCTTCCAGTGCGCTGTTGACACAAAGTCTTTGTGGGAGAATGGTGATAAGAATAATTGTCCAATGACTCATCAAGCCAGTGGTCTAGAAAAAGCCTTTCACAATCACTCTTGTAGACAAGCAGCATGTTTTCAACAAGTTGTTGAAAAGTTTAAACAACAGATTACAGAGCTGACAGTCAGTTATTTGACAGCACTACAGAGGGTGCACGAATGGTAATGTACATTATATTAGCTTTAACAGCTTTGTATAACTGTCCTTCAGCATTATGTATTCTATAGCACTTTTAGTGTACATAAATGCCTAGCCTTCATAAATGATGTTATCATAGGCAGGTAAATCTGCCTATATTATGTAGCATACCTGACTTACCTGAGAATATGCTAAAGAGTGTCTTTGCAAAACATACAAATATAACCCAATCCTAACACTAATAAATATATTGGATGCTACCCTAATATCTAGTTAAACATTGTATCCATGACAACAGGGTGTCAACAGTAACTAATGAGGCTGATGTTCATGTCATGTTCATGAGGCTGATGTCAAGCGAGATCCATAATGTGAAAAGAAAAAAGAAGAGAGAAGAAAGAGAGAAAGAAAGAAAGTAAGAAAAAATGTGGTTGCACAGTACTTCATCGTTTTAAGGGGCCATTCATCACAATAGCCTCTGCTGTCAGCTCGCATTCCCATATTTCCAAGGGAGGAATCAAACATGAGCCAAACTCGTTTCCTGGCCCCAGACGAGGAAAAATGACACATCATAGGGGTTGCTCAGCAAGGGTAACGCCACGGTGCTGCACACACACAAACACACACACACACACTGTTCCACTACTCTGCACAGACCTCCCTTGCGAGCCAACTCCATGTGAGTGTGTAAGCAGTACACCACGAGGGAAGTCAACCTACATCACTTCCACAGCTATGGGAATGTCACAAAAATGTTCAGTTTCATTTGAGTCAGAGAAAACTTTCATTGTAAACGTTTCACTCATGTTTTGCCCACAAATGAATGTGTGTGTGTGTGTGATTTCCCCAAGAGCACTTTAATAAAAAACAGCTTTAATAAAAATAAAAAAAACAGTTAAGCATTTTGCAATAGTCAAAATATTTTGGTAAATCTGAAAGTTATGAATGCCCAATCAGGCATGATTATTGTAAAATAGTATCAGTGTGTCGTAATGCATGATAAAATACAGATACACATACATTTAAAGGTGACAGAATTGCTTCAGTTCTCCACACATCCACATTATCACTTTTCTACTGTAGTAGCCTAATTGCTTCCATGAGTCTCACACGTTGAAAGAAGGGAGAAAGGAGAACAAAATGATTACTCTTTGCTGCTATTCATCCGTCACACACAGCCTCTTGTGACACGCACACACCATTTGTTTTCATCTTTGTTTCAAAAAGGTGCAGGATTTTTTCAGGGTGCATTATAGCGCAGAACCCTTTCACAGAGAGCTGTGCCTTTGGATAACTCAGAGACATGACGAGAGAGAGAGAGAGAAAGAGAGGGAGGGAAGGTATGAAGCCCTGAGCTGCATCGCTCCTTTTGGCAGCGGCACCAGCCTTTGAGGAGGTCTTCTTCTAATGGCTCACTTCCCAGGCTTGTTTGATTTCACCGCAGACTAGCGCATCTCCCGAGCATCGACCCCCATCCCTCCCCCACCATACACAAGAACACACACAAGCACACATACAAACACACACACACACACACAAACTCATACACACACACTTGCCATTCTTGCTGTTCAGAGAGGAACCAGGAACCTGGAAAATTACAATCGTCCACGCTACATTTGTTTGTCTGTGGTAAGAGACAAAGCAACACCCACCCCCCCACCCACCCCGCCTCAATTTTAAAAGATGAGTTTGAAATACATCACAGAGTGCAATTGCCATGGGTAATTCAGCTCAGAAGATCTGACTTTTTCCACAGCACAGGAGCACAACTCAAAACTATGATTTTCACTTTACAGGTTACGTTAAAGGTCATGACGGAAATATGTACCTTGAGCTTTGTGTAGGCAAGGTGCATGGTAGATCAGCAATACCTGAGGAAAAACAACTGAGAAACATGCTCTCCCTGTAATGCATGTATCCAAAGGAATGGGGAAAAGGTAGTGCTTTATGACTATTTCAAAGCAAGCTTGGGGCTTTGCGTTGGTTATTTGATGATCAATAACCCCCTGAAGCAAGAGGTTCACCAGACATGAAAGGCCAAATCAAAACCGTCAGGGGAAGTCCCTCTGCGCTCAGCAGGATCAATCCTGTCGCTCAAATACACGCCCCGTTATTTTAGAGTTTCTGGGGTAAGGTGAGTCCTGTAACAAGTCGTTCTCGCACTTTGTCGTATCATCAACATCAATGATTCTTCCCCCTTATTTTGATGGAAAGGAATTCAAAACATACTGTATACACATCACTCTTTTTTGATGGAACCCACAAAGGCTGTTCAGCCTCAAAGCACTGTTTGACAAACAGGCACGAGGAACAGCTGAAATACTGTCAGCATCTTTGTCTTAGGCTTTCATGTAGCTTCTTTCAAGTGTGAATGATGAGCTTGAATAATCAGCTTGTAAAGTTGTGTTTTTTTCTCACGTGTACACTTGACATGTGGCCTGATTATCCACTTCATGTAATTTCTGATAAACCTGTATTGTAAATAATTAGAGACCAAATGACAGTTAAATGCTAATTGATTAGAAAGGTTGGATGAAGGTTCCGCAAATTATGCTTTCGTAGACACAAGATATCATGAATGCGTGGACTATTTGCATTGTATTCCTCAGGCTGTTCACGACTTTATCCAGGCAAAATATGTCGTTGTCAGCTCAAGCCATGTCTGGCTGCCCTGAGATCAGCGTTGGATTTGGGGAAGAATTTGGAGGAGCCACTGACAGTCAGTGCCAGTGTGCTGTGTTCACCCTAGACATGCACCATCAAAGCAAGGCCTCGCCATCAGAGTACAGACTGCCATATCCACACCTCCTGTCATTCACAGAGTACAGAGAGGACAGGCATCTACCCTGAACCCACATGTGATGAGGACAGCTCCCCCACACCCGCCCCACTGAGAGCACCATGCCTATTACCCAGCACCTGTCAGCAGATGTGGACAGGGCTCAGGGCAGCACTGACACTCTTGAAGCCACTGTCATGTATGTGTGTGTGTGTGTGTGTGTGTGTGTGTGTGTGTGTGTGTGTGTGTGTGTGTGTGTGTGTGTGTGTGTGTGTCTATAGAATCCTCTGTCCTTATCCACAATGCGTAGGTGTGTGCCGTGATACACACATGTCAATTCTAAGTGAAAGTTCTAGAGGAGAAGCTCAGTCAGAGCTCAGATTTAATCAAATGCGTGGCTCAAAAATTAAACCCTTATCCTATCCTGCACTCCCTGAGATTTGATGGATTATGGCCTCCTCAACAAACCTGGGTCATCTTTTATGTTGAAAGAAGTGAAAAGAGTGGTGCTGCAAATGAATGACTAAACAAAGGCCATATTTTGTATGCAGTACTAAAAAAAACTAATATAAAAAACAAATATATTTCACTGGTGTCATCAGCTCTTTAATTACCACGGTTGTTTTTGTGAGTCTTTTTGAATAGCAAAACAGCTAATATGGATGCTTGGCAATGGCAGGGTGTCAACCTCAGTAATGAAAAATGCATTTAAGCAGACAGGTGGCGAAACCAATCATTTGTTCCGCTCTCCCCAACATCCTGCCAGTGGCGGCAGGATCATAAGTTACTGGCAAGACTAAAATTAGATGACTTTCAAGAGGTTGAGAGGGCTATTAGGCAATACATGCACAGGGAGTGAAAGTATAAAACTCAAAAGCAGGTTTGGGCAGAGCATTTTTCAGTCAAAGTTTTTTTTTTTTTTCAGACGTCCTAAAATCAGGTAATTTGTAACAATGATGTAAGTTTGGCATTTCCCTTGTTATGTCTTATCAAGCGTTAATGTCCTTACCAAACACATTGTTCTAATAAAAATTACTGTGTGACCATGCTTGATATTTTTTGCTACTGTGTGATTACGGTACTTATCTAGTTTGAACAATGTACTCCCCAGCACTATAGCTTACAAAATACAGCCAAGACTAGAACAGCAATTATATATGGTAACAGAATCCTTGACTTGAGTCTTTGAATCCTTGAAATACATACTGAACTATACAACTATAACTATACAATAAAACAACAGATGTAAAGACTGAGTTAGATGAATCTAACTAAAAAGAAATAGTACACACAATATGTTGTCTTATTTGATCAATTACTGCAAATTGATAAAAGATGCAAATCCAGCTTGCATCTACCAATATGTGAAAGGGACAAGTTGTAATGGCTGCATTTTCTGTACTTTGAAGGAGAATACATTTTGCTTTCCATTCTACTCTTTAAAGCCCTAAAGGCATTCACCCCTTGTCCTTTGAGCAGATAGAAATTTTGAGAGCCTGTTGTTGTTCAGTTTTAGTCATCTATTACACATCCAGCAGCAGCAGCAAGCAACAAAACCTCAATTCATCCGAGTGTGTCAAAAGATAAATAAATATAAAAAATACCAGGCCTTGTGAGTTTAAGAAAGAACTAATAGTGATCCTGGGGAGGCACGGCTTTGGATTGCCACACTCCAGGATTGAGTCATTAACTGCTCTGAAAGTGTGTGTGTAGGTGTCTGGTGTGTATTTACTGATCCGAAACACTGCTGTTACCTTCTTTACTAGGCGTGAAATAGCCTTCTGTCACCCCACAGGTCAATGAAGGCAGGTTTTATTCATCAGTATTGCAAAAAGGCACTTGATTCATTGGCCCAATAAACTATGATATTATTCGATGACCAACACAATGAAATGCAAACAATTCCACCCAGACACAATAAAGCTCTTTCAGCAGGACAACACAGCAAATGTTATGAACTTGCATTTCAGGGTAACATGCTTGATTTATTTTCATTCAGAAACATGAAACATGAAAGATTTATAGATGCTATGAAACTCATAAAGCTAGCACTGTTGTCACAGTTGTGGAAGACATTTACTAGTTCCATGCAGACACAAATTTGCAAGAATAAATTGATTTAACAGTGGCATCTGTAAAATAGTCTGAAGTTCAACAATTATGGTATATAGTGTATACTGCCTGGTAGCCTATCTGGAAATGTATTTCCACAGTTTGTTATTTATTTCTACACCCCACTTATAAAAAATATAATGCTACTGAAGTATTCGGCATGAACCTTATGTGTCTGTATGGCATTTATTCTTTATTCTTTTTTCATTCGATGAAATGCACACATCAATATTATGACAGAAAGAGTGGAAAAGGAATAAAGGCCTTTCTCTGCTGGTGAATAATTTTGAATTTCATTTCGCAACTGAGGGGAAGGATGTTTAGTTCGCCTCTGTCGTTGCCAGAGGCTTGTGAGGGATGGGGTATCGAGGGGGCCTAAGATAGCAAATGTAATTGGTCTGCAAAATTACATGTGAGTTTGGGGCAAAGCCTGTCTTGGGAAATCAATTTGAGGGTGCTTCAAATGAAACTGGTGCGGAAATTAATTGCACTCACTCTGGCTGGTGCACGATTTTAAACATGTTAACATTCCAAGTGGCCTGATGAAGAGCAACTAGCTGAGGGCTGTGTGTTATGCCATTATTTTCTATTTGTGTCTGTGGGTTTTAATAAATGTCATCTTATTTGAAGCTTGATTCATTGGTTCTAATTTCTGCATCAGTGTTTTTGTCTAATTATATTACCAAAAGTCTATTGACTCTTTTATTTATAAAAACAAAAAAAAAAACTTTTAATGTCAATAAAGTTAATAGTAGCAAAGGAAAGTAATCTCAATTGCGCTGTCTGCATTTCATTCTGGACCCTATTAAATGATGTCAATCTTAAATGATGTCTGAAGAAAGTCTGCAAAGTTTACACACTGTTTACCCACAGGGACAACATTGACAGTCGTCATCTGGGATATTTAAACCCACCTTACCAGTCCAAGTCATCATACTCTCTGGCGTTGCAAAGCATCACCCTCCCATTCTCTCTCTGTCACCAGAAACACAAATAGCATTTTTTTTAACTGCAGATCAACTCACCTCAACTCTACTCACCTGTTCTCATTAGAAAACTAGTCCCTGGTACTTGCTACCTGGTACCATTTTTGCCTTCGAGGTTCCAAGCAAATTGAAATGATACTAAAAGATGGTATGAAAATACTGGAGGTTACTGAGTGGTCATTATCACTAGAGTTTCTAATGTTGACGTTCTGATCAAGCCCTCCACAGCTAGCTGTCAGTGTTAGCATGATATGAAATGACTGATAGTGTACATAATACTACCACTGTTCTTCTGTGCTGTGGCTACCACTTACCAAGAAACAAAATCCCTTTGATTTCATCCACTGTAGCAACTGATGTTATTGTCCATTCGGCCCTGATGGCACAGAGTTACCATGGCAATACATTAAGGGATACTTTTTTTGTTGTGGAAAACAAAACACCAGATATCCAAACTGAGTAGAGTAGCGTCAAGGTGAGTTGAACGGTGCAAAACTGATTAAAGATCACCTTACAGCTTATCAGACAGACGCCTGTAATCATATCACACCATTTCCAGTGTAGACATTCTTGTATCAGTTTCCAGCCCCCCCCCCCACACATGCATATTATCAGTGCTGTGAATCAAGCAATCCCATGGGTAAGCTAGGGAGACAGGTTTGCATTCAACAGGTAGAGTGATTTTTGTTCCCCTCTACTCAGCAAAGGCTAAGCTGGTTAAGGCTGGACTAGAGTTTCTTCATCATAGAGTGACCTGCTATGTGACCTACAGTGACCTACTGTTACACTCTAAATACTATAAGAATAGAATAGCACCCTCTCCCTTGGGATGTCCACATATTTATGCATTATGCAGAAAACTATCCTTATTTGTAGCTTCTCAGCACTCTCTGTTAGCGTGCATACCGTGATACTATTTAACAAGAGAACAACTGAGCCATTATAATGTTAGATCACAGAACAAGTAGTGCACACTAATAACAAACATAACAAAATATTTGAATGGTCAATGGACTGTATACACACTGTTGCATTGATGAGTTGTCGAGCCTAACTCTGTGCTGTAGAGGAAATGAACATTTGTAAGACAGCATTAAAGCTGTGTTTACTCATTCCATCTCGGGACATTTTCCTTTCAACTCAGCAGCCGATCCAGAGGCCCGATCAATGGACTCATTCTGTCAAGTGACTGCACTAATTACATGTGCACTTGTTTGCAGCCTGCTCCTTTACTATTCCCTCACTCTCCTCTCTCTGAGTCCGCTGCAAACTATCTACGTCTGTCTGATTAAGGTTTTCACAAGAGCTGCGTTTTGAGGCGACTCAAGCTTCTCCACCCAGTCTGCAGCAGCAGAATTAGATGGCAATCGGCTAATCAAGCCCAACAAACAAGACCCCCCGCCAGCACATTAGCATATAATCATGAGTCCCCCAGGAGCTAACGTGCACCATGGCTTATTTAGCACTCATAGCCTGGGGAGACTCACAGACATTAGCCAGCAGTGGAGGATTAGCCTGAGGGGGAGTGAGCACACCAGTGAGTTTCAGTCAAGAGGTGGGTGTGAACTTTCAGCTTAAACATATGGAATGCAGATGTGCTTTTTAAAAATACTGCAAAAGAAGGCAGGGAATCTTAGGATGGTATGATCTTGCCAAACTCCTCCTGAAGTTTTTCAGTTAGCACCTCTCTTCTTGACAGACATATCACTGCTGTAATTCAAGTCATGTAACCCTCTTCTCCTTGTTTGTGTCTTGATTGTTTTATGCCCATGTACAATGTGTACAAGATTAATGTGAAATTTAAAGCATTTTACTATGGAAAAGTGCTATATTAATGCATAATTGTAGGCCTACATGAAAGAGTGAGTCACAGTTAGTCAGGTTTAATAGGAGGAGAGAAGAAGACTAGGTGTGTGTGTGTGTGTGTGTGTGTGGGTGTGTGTGAGGGTGTGGGTCTGTGTGTGAGGGTGTGTGGGTGTTGGTGGGGGTGTGTGGGTGTGGAAGAGGGTGTGAGTGTGGGTCTGTGGGTGTGTGTGGAAATGTGTGAGGGTGTGTGAGATTGTGTGGGTCTGTGTGAGGGTGTGGGTGGGTCGGTGGGTAGTGAGGATGTGTGTGTGTGAGAGAGAGGGTGTGTGTGGGTGGGTTTGGGTGTGTGTGTGTGTGGGGGGGGAGTAATTGAGTGAATATCAGGGTGAGAGGGTGAATAGGGGAGAGAGAGAGGAAGAGGGTGAATGAGTGATAGTAGAGGCTGTCTGCAGTCACTTGCTGTGTGAAATGAGTGAAAATGAGAGGGAGTGAAAAGGTTAGTCATAAACTGAGTGAGTGAATGACTGAATGAATGAATGAATGAATGAGGGAGGGAGAGAGTGAGTGAGTGAATGAATAAGAGAGAGTGGGTAAATGTTATTGAGTGAGAGAATGTTTAAGGGAAGAATAAGGGAGACAGACAACGTGGAAGAGCTAGAAAGTCCTTGAATGACTTGCACTTTATTCATGAGTTGTATACTTCATGGGTTTGTGAGGATTTGTGTTCAGTCACTATTTTGACTAAGAGAATAATTCATGTATTCATTTAGTCTAAAGTTCAGCAAGCCTGCTCTTATGTCAATGAAATATTAAAGATGTCCTCTTCCTAGAGACCATTTTCCAGCATCCATCCATCCATCTTCCAGTTTTATACACAACAGCACACACATTGCTTGGTCCAACAACAACTCAGTACATTAGTATCCTCTGCCTCTCAAATTGAATTGCCTGTACCACAACATCCAGAGTTGTATTAGTGTTTTTGTGCAACACTCAATGTGTTGATCTCTGGACAGGGCTATATCAACAACAAAGCAATTTCAAAACAACCGAGAAGGTTATGGTTTCTTTCATACACAGCCTGACTAGTAATTACTTCTCTCTATCAGAATAGTAGTCTTTGTAGGATTGAACAAAAACACCTCTCTTTGATGATATGATTAGAGGATATGACATTTTTTTCCCCAAATATGTTTGAAATGCATTAACAAGCTGTGAAGAGAGAAAAGAGAGGAAGGAGGCAAAGAGTCTTCAAGCTGTTTGAATCTGGTACTGTTAATCCAATTAAACACCAGTACTCCAGCTGGGAAGTAGGTGGCCACCTGGTAGCGTCAGTGAAGTTGGTACGGCATGTGCCACTCACACACACACACACATACAAACACACAAATGCACGGACATACAGTGCATACACACACACACACACACACACACACAGAGCACCCCTGTAGCCTTCCTGGCGTAGGCCGTCACACACACTTCCTCTGGGCTGTGTGACAGTGATGGCACCGGCGCTCTGACAGGGCCTCATAAATCAGCGTCATCTCCTGCAGACAGCAACACACCATTCGTCCTTGAAAAAGCATTTGTGTGTGTTCGTATGTGTGTGTGTATCTGTGTCTCTGTGTGTGTGTGTGTGTGTGTGTGTATGTGTGTGTGTGTGTGTGGGCAGAAGCGAGTGTTAGAGTGGAGGCGAAGGCTCGTATTCATGTTTCAGTTGGCCATCAGGATGCCCACCTCACCTCTCTCACCCCCCACCCCCACACGTTTCGGCGTCCTCAAACTTCTCCACATCCACATTTCCCCATCCCTCACCCCACCACAGGGACCAACAAAGAAAAACTCCTGGGCATATCAGTATGGACTTCCACAGTGACAGTAGTGCCTGAAGCATGTTCACCAGGCGCGCCAGGATCCCGCTGTAGCTGAATACCCTCCTAAGTCCCCACTGGCACTGTAAGCGCTTACTTATTTATCCACAACAGAAGGGGTTTGTTTACCTTCTTAAATTCTTGCATCATTCGATGCATATTGTTTACTCACAAAACTGAGAGTGGTCGAGTGTTGTTTTACTTTTAAATTCAAGACAGCTTTGTTAACACACAGACACACACACACACACACACACACACACACACACACACACACACACACACACCTCAAAGTGGAAAAATTATGCACGTGGCATATTTTGAGGGTTGCACTCGTTTTCCCATAACTACAAATTATCCTACAAACGAGGAAGCAAATTACCTTCAGGGAGCTCTGATATGTCACACACAGAAGACCATTGTCATTCTGTCACACCATTATCTCTGCCTCACACACGTGGTGGGGGGTTCATTGACATATACGTCCTGCTCGTATATCAAATTAAATCCATAACCCACACGGCTTAAGGCTCCAGTAATACATCCAGCAGATTGACAGGTTTATTGGCCACAAAGACGCAAATATGTTTGCCTTTATCGGCGATGCCGCAGAGTAATTTGGGATGTAATAATGGTGGCTTCCTTTCACCGGTGGAGGTAGCTGTCAGAATCTATTGTGTTGTAATGAAAGGTGTAAAAATGTACTTTTCACCCACAGAGAATTTTTTTTTCTTTTTATTAGTTCTTCTGTAACAATTCACAGTCTGGTAGGTGCAAAACTAGAGGGAGGGGGGATTTGGTACTTATGCCTGCAATAGCTTTTGATAACTCACATTCATGGTGTTTGTCATATTATTTAGGGAAGAATGAAATATTCATGTGGCAATCTACAAATTCCAGGAGGGTTATTGTGTGTGGCATTTTTTTGTACTTTAGAGCTTACATTATCTGTCAGATGCCTGAAAACTCATAAATAAATAGATAGATAAATACTTATCTCAGCCAATTACATTTTTAAACATTTTTTTTTTTAAGTTTTTTTTTTTACAATTTAAGACGTTAATGGACTAAATATTAACTTATTCCTCTATGGATATACTGTACCCACCAGGCCTTTCAGCAGCTACACTGTGGCTCAAAGTGACCTGAGGACATAATGAGAGCAACAGGAGAGGCTGAGCATAGACAGCAGCAGTGAATGATGGGGTGTGAGGGGAAGGACAAGGCAGCGGGAGAAGATGAAAAGGAAGAGGGGGAAAGAACAGTGAGTTCTTATTAGAAATAAAGATGGAGAAATGGGAGAAAGTGAAGAAGAGTAGAGAAAGAGAGAGAGAGAGAAAGAAAGAGAGAAAATGAAAAGAGAGAGAAGCGTGTAAAATGGAGGAAGTAGAGAAAGAGATTTGCTGGTTGAGGGGGAAGAGAGGAGGGTGATAGGAGAGTGTGCTTGTGACGTTTATCTCTCCAGTGTGCTGCTCCTTCCTTTAATCTAGTTAATGGGAGATAAGGGAACAGCATGAAGAGCAAACACAATATTTACAGATACTCCAGTCCTGATTAAATACGACTTGGGGATGCAGCAGAGGGACTGGAGGGGGTGTGTGTGTGCGTGTATGTGTGTGTGTGTGCGTGTATGTGTGTGTGTGTGTGTGTGTGTGTGGGGTCGTGTTTGCGTGTCGGTGTATGGGGACGAGTTCTCTCTCAGCAGCATCTCCTCCTGTAGCTTCTCTCTGTGACTGGTAGATGGAATGCATGGATGGAATGCAGACACTGGTCAGAAGATGAACTCTGTGACCTGAACACTGCACACAGGGAACCATGCAGCAAGGAGCCCACTGCCACAGTCTGATGCCTTTTTTTACTGTGAGGAAGAAAATAAAACAGCTATGCTAGAGTCAAAAATACACATAAAATATGTGTACATTTAAAAAATATGATTGAAAATTTTCTTCTTTTCTTCTTTTCTTATGGGGTTGAAGCTCATCCTACAAACCAACAAGGATAGTTTTGACCCTGCTAAAGTACAAAAAGTTCACATTCCTAGAACTTTGGGCTTAAATGGAGTTTTGAAATTTAGAATAAATAACTGAAAGATGACTTCCCAGCCATCTGACAGGGTGGCATGGACCATTGGCAGGAGATGGCCCATTGCCTGTGGAAAGCCAACTAAACATTCCCATACAACTCACACTTGTCCGGCCACACTTGTCCAGCTCTTGGTGGAAGAAGTGTCAAACCTCCCCCCACCTCCTCCCCTGAGGGGTACAGACAGGAGCCAAGAGCTTTGGCAGTGTAAGGTCGGCCTGGACATTCCCCCTGCGACAGAAGCAGCCAAAGCAGATCTGAGGGGGAACAGGGGCCACATGCGCCTCTGCAGGAGCCAGACGAGGTGCTGGGGCCCTGGAACAGACTGGCATTCCAATGATGGAGATGGCCAGAGCCACAGAGAGAGACAGAGAGAGAGAAAGAGCTGTGCACCTGTCACCCAATAGATCAGGAGAGAACAGCAATATTCCTGTGGAAATGGTCTTACTGATGAGGTAATAGCAGGGCAGTGAAAGTACAATGTCTCACTTTTATTGGCCAGCAGTAATGTTATATCTGCATCATTATCCGGCACACTGTTCCATTTTTGCAGCCCCCATTTCACACTAAGCTAAATGTCATAGTGTATAGATCCAAAGTTATTTTATGGCAGTTTGTCTTGTAATATTTGTAGGTACCATAACCTGTCGCACACTTGTGGTCGGAGTTTCTTTGACATACTGTATCTGTGATTTTTTTCTTCCTCTCTCCTGCACAGCAAAGATCCTGAGATAGACTCACTGCATTGATCCACTGGGATACCACTGTGAATCTCAGTCAGTGAGTGAAGAATTTTCTTTCTTTATTTATTTCTAAGCTTCTACCTCCTACTTTCTCCCTTTTTTCTCTCCATCACTCTAGCCATCTTTTTTTCATCCTCACCTCTATATCTCTAAATTCCATACCCCTTCTCTCTTCCTACCTACCTGTGTTATTACCTCCATCTCTGAATTGCCTCCCCTGTTTGTCTTCTCTCTTTGTTCTCTGTCTCTCTCTCTTTCTTACTCTCCCTCACCCACTCTGTCTCACACATCCGCCCTCTCCAGACACACACAGACCTCGCCCGAACACCTGTCGGCTGCCTGCCCCCTTGCCCCGTGCCTATCAGTGGCGGGCGCTGACAGGTGACCCCGTCTTTGTGGTGGTCTCGCCTGGCTGAGTAGGGCCCTAGCAGATGCCTCTCCTCTCCTTGTCCTTCTTTGTCCCCCCGGCTAGCGATGTGACCGTCCCTGTCTGACGCCTCCCCGTGGGGGTCTCCGTCACATAAGCCCCTTTACACACACACACACACATACAAACCCTCTTCAGTTTACCCCCGCTCCACTCCTCCATACTTCTCCACCGCCTGCCCCATGCTCTCATCCTCCCCTGCTGTCCTTCCCTGTCCTCTGTTCTCTTTCATGGTGGTCATATTTGTTTCATATTTGTTTCTTAATCTTCATGTGTCTCTGTGCCCACCATGCTTTCTCCTTCATTCTAATTTAGTCTTTATTTTTTCATTCGTTTTTTTTTTTTTCTTGCTGCCACTTTCATCTTATCTGGTCCTTTCATGCCTGTTTTGCTCGCTTTGTCTGTGTTCCAAAACTCCAAATCAATCACTCTGTTTTGTGGCAAAATTCACATGCTCACCATATGGAAGGGAAGTAGAGAGCCTGCTTCAAAATGCACACACACACACACACACACACACATATACACACACACATACACACACACACACAGACACACACACAAATACACAAACACAAATGCTACTGTGCACTCACACATATCCCCCATATTTCTCTCTCCTTCTCTCTCTCTCTGTCTTTCCATCACACACATGCACATACACACACATGCACGCACGCACACACACGCACACACACACACCACACTATTGTCAATACTAAAGTGTAGAGCAACCCAGTCTATAATTACTGCAGAGCTGCTGCCTTTATCAGTTAGCCTGTGGGAAACAACAGCAGCAGCAGAAGCCGAATCCGATGCCCAATCAGATTAACAGAGGCTCCCAAACTTAACCTCACAAAATAACCCTGACAAAATAACCACTGGCATAAATATTTACGGCCCCCGCCGCATAGCTCACAAACACAGAAAAGGTCAGCGCTAGCGAGCGAGCCAAGTGAGAGAATTAGCCACAGTGTAATGGAAATTAGCTGGTCGCATAACAGCCTTTGGCCTTTTCAATTAACTTCAGGGTTGAATGCATTTATTTGGACTGATGAAAACTTCCAGATGGACCCCGCAAATGAATGCATTGTCCACAAATCTGCACTGACTGAATGGGAGATTACTCAATAAGGTGTATGCTCCCATTCTTGCAAATGTCATCTCGTTTCCACCAAAGCATTTGATCTGGGATGAGCCATACACAGAGAGGTCTTTAATGGGATGTTCAAAGTGGTGTCACCACTGCCAACATGACACTGTCCTCACCTACACCTGGCAACCCAAACAGGTTTATTATTTTATTTTAAACAGGTGTATTTATTTATTTATATAAAAGCTGGCTGGTGATTATGTGCTGTGTTGAGTGATCTTTACACAAGAAGCAGCATACTGTGTAAATGCACCGAGCGCTCAAAAAAAAAAATAACGAGCAGCAGGAAGAAAAAAAAAAAAAAACATCATGTAAACCGTCTTCTCTGCTCACTCACTTATTTTTGGTGGCCAGATTGGAGGGAGGCAGCAGCGGCTGGCAGTGGCAGTGGTGGTGGCGGTGGGCATAGTAACCTTTCTCTAATTGATGTTTGTGTGTGGCAGGCTCACCAGGCAGCCATTTTGAGGGCGTGGAGGAGAGTGTTCCTGGAGTCAGCGGGGGCGGGGGGCTGGGCTTTACAGTAATGCAGTGGCACGGGTGTTATAGGCCAGAGCCACCCGCTGGGCCAATGGGGGGACGGTCGGTTGGATAGCACAGAAAGCTCGTCTGCTCCCCTGCCCCATTGAGAAAGAGGTTTTCGTGAGAGATGGAGAGAGAGAGAGAGAGAGAGAGAGAAAGGAAGGAAGCGTGGGTTTTGTGCACGGCCACTGTATGGTGGCTGTCCTGCATTCAGGAGTGAACAGCTATTGCTGTTGTGGTGGTGGCTGCAGTGCTGCTGAGTATGTGTGTGTTAGGGTTAGTGTGTTTGTGCGCGTGTGTGTGTGTGTTTGTACAGTAGTCTTTTGACCCATTGAATCAGTGATGTGATGCTATCCAAGGTCCTGAACTTAACAAGTTCAGAAACTCAGTCAGGCCCATAGAAAGAGCTGTCCATGGTCCTGAAGCATTCTTGCTTCTTCATTTATATAGATTTTTGTCAGACCACACACACACACACACACACACACACACACACACACAGAGAAATGTTTGTTCCGCAAGTTCAGCCATGTTTTGGGTGTATGTTCTTCTTGACCGTGTGTTTGTGTGTATGTGGGGGTGGGGGATACGTCTTTGTGTCTGTGTAACCCAGTACAAGCAAAATATTCCATTTACCCGCTGCAAAGATCAAACGCATATTCGTACAAAGCGTCTCCCAATGATTTCTCCCCATCCTCACCAATTTCTACAGGCGCATATAACAACAATCAGTCCAAATTCAATCCTCCCTGATAGCACCACCCACTGATAGGTTGGGGGTGGGTTAACGTCGCTCAGCTGCTTCCCGACCCCCCCCCACTACCACCCTTTGCTGCACACTGTGATCAGGTGTCTCTGCACTGCTCCCCAGCTGAGCACCAGTTTAGACAACACAGGGCAGAGACGCTGCCTACTCCACAGGCTCCCGGCAAATTCACTGTAATTTCTGCTTCATCATTGGACAATTTTTCAGGTAGGGTGGTGGGCAGTGTATAAAACACTTTTTTAAAATGTATTATTTGCAGGGGCAGTCTAACCGTTAAGCTTTAAAACACAGACACACACAATTGCCAAGGTTAGTCCACTTTTTAGGCTTGTTGTTTGTTTGCTTCTTTGGTTTGCACCTCTGTGGCAAGGTTGTTTATTTCTACAAGTCAGGGAGAGCCCAGAAGCACACCTTTTAAAATCCAGCACAAGTGAAAAAAAAAAAAAAAACGATGAAAAAAGGGGCCAATATTGGCCTCAGCCTGAGGTGCCTTCGGAGAGTAATGAAGCATGGGCCAGGCTGTGAGCTTTAATATCACCATGACAACAGGGACGTGTAACCTCCCCATGGGCGGTGGGCTTATTTCTGTTGACAAATGGATTGCAAGAGAAACTGGGGAAGTTTTGGGGGACTTTATCATGTATCACTCACCAGAAGGCGAAGAAGGGGGGGGGGGGGGTGTGTGGATGTGTTTGGATGTGTGTGGATGTGTGGGGGTGGGGGGTTGGGGGGTGGGGGGTGTTCTGACTCATGGCAGGACATGCTCGAGAGGGAAACTGTCTTTCAATTACACACTGCTGAAGAGCAGAAATTACTTGTAGGAGATTTGGAGGGTGTGGGGTGGGAGCTTGAGGCTTGTGGTCTTGTGTATTTTGAGACACTGACTGAGGTTGTGCAACACTAGCTTGAATTGTGCCCCTGGGTTATGTCTCAGTTATTCACTTCACTCATCTTAATAAAACTAAATTGTACACAATTAAATGCTCCATGACTGATTTCTTCCCCTCCATGAGGCACAATACACATGTGTGTATGAAGCAGGCCCAGCCCCACAACTGAGCATTTTAACCTACTCATATACTTTGTCGGCCCAACTCCTTCAGCTCCTTCATTTCTTTTTCTCCTTCTCTTATTCCCCTCTGTTTTTTTTCTTTATCACCTCACTGAAGCAATCTGTTTTTACCTCACACTCTCTCTCTCTCTCTCTCTCACACACACACACACACAAATAAAATGCATACTATATGTAATGCTAAATGAAATTTGTTTTTTAGTTTTCCCATTGCTATGAACATCAAAAGGAGCATTAACATTCATTTCACAACGTAGGACTGATTGGATGTAGAGGGAGAAACGACTGGATTTTTTTGGGGGGGGGGTTGTGAGCAGGCAGGCTACTGTGTTTGAAATGAACAGCCTTTGGTACCCCCAAGCCTTTTTGCAGTACTGCTATTTTGTTTAAAGCAGATGAGGTTTGGAACAGTGTCGGAGATGTACCATAAAGACACGAATTCTGGGAGGAGGGAAAATTAGAAAAAGCAGTGGAGGAAAGTGACAAAAAAGCCACAGGATTGGAAATCTTCAGTTGGCAAGTACCATAAAAGCAATCCCCTAGGCAATATCTTTACTCTCTCATTCTGTCTGTTGCCTGCCTCTCTCTCTCTCTCTTTCTTTCTGTCTCTTTTTTTCTCTCTTGCTTTCTTTCTTTCTCTCTCTCTCTTTCTTGCTGTCTCTCACTCCCATTCTACCTCGTTCTTTTCAGGACATGATGGCAAGGAGAGAACAAGTGTGAGTGCAGAGAATGAGTGGGCAGAACAGGGTGATGGAGCCAATTTTGTAGAAAGGCTCAGAATTCATGATGACAGCACAGTAAGACTGGCCCACATTCATTTGCCTCAACTTGCCCAGAGCCTGCAAAGCCCAGAGAAAAACCCAGAGAAAACCCAGAGAGAAGCCGGCGGCGATTACACGATTCTCCCCATCTTTTCTTGCCACTAAAAACAAACTAATCAGGTTGCCACAAGGCACGGGTCTGATTCTCGTGATACTGTACATTAACATACTGGACATGTTGCAGGATTACAATAATACAGCATAGATAGGCCTCTAGACAGAGACATATTGTATGCTCCTAAGCTACTGGACTATTCCATTCATCAATGCCAAAGTCATGCATGACAGCGTTCACTCCCAGTCAAAGTCTTTGTTCCCAAACCACATTATTGACTGCAGTGCATATGTCTTGGCACGCGGGTAAACAGTTTGGGCTTTGTGTGAGATAAAAGAGGCAGCTGCAAGTTGGGAAAAGGAAGCTTCTGCTTGGCTGAGCACTTGTCAATTCAGCTTTGGGAGCGTGGGCACCTCGTCACATATGGCATGCCCGAGTGACTTTCTCTTACTTTTAACACAAAAGAGGGGGGATAAGAGACCTGTGTCTTGATTTTGTGTGGGGGCTCTGTGTGTGTGTTTGTGTGGTGTGTGTGTGTGTGTGTTCAGGGAGTGGCTTGCGTTGTTGCATATTAGCCTGCCTGGATTGCGTTCTCGCATATTAGCCTGCCTGGATTGGTGTGTGTGAGGGTGTGAGGGTGTGTGTGTGTGTGTGTGGTTGGGGGGAGTGGTGTCCTGGCATGCTGTGACAACTACAACACTGCCAGATAGCCATCAGATAAGCAGATCTGCTGCTACGCACTCAGACTGAGCTCCCACCTGTCCATGGCATTGAATGGTTCTACTTCCCACACCCTCAACCATTAGATTGAGACTCCCACACCTTCATTTTGAAATGGGGAATGTTGAAAATTGGTGTTTTTAAGAATGATGGTTTTCTTTCAGCCGACAGCCGACTGCATCCTTGCATCCTTGCAACTTTAACTTTTTTTTGCAACATGTACTTTTCCCATACATGGAAGGAAATTGTCACCTTTTCTTCATTTGTACTTGAACTTGGTTAGTGAAAAAGCCAGATTTGATTGCCATCTTCTCCACAAAATCTCTCACTAGGCAGAGCTGATACTGCCATTAGACTACACTTGGTGAGAAAGTAGTTTCTTGTGTTTTTCTCTAATTTTTACAATGAAAAAAAAAATACGCACATTTGGGTTGGCTTCACTCTCTGCACACCACTTTGGGTCAATGATTGTTTCTATGTTGAAACAAAACTAAGCATTTCTGGGTAGGGACACCTGCTTTGTGAAATGAAAGCAACGAAAATGGGCCTCACAGTAATACTTAGTGACCTTTACATTGACAATTGATGACAATTTCGAAATGTGACTGAGAAGCATTTGATATTTTGTCAAATGCTAAGCCTCATGTCAACATGTGCAAGGTGATCTGTACTCTCATCGGTCAAGCTGGCTGTGAAATGTCAGATCAACTGACTGAGTGAGCGGAAACGTTCCAGACAAATATCTGAATGGCAATTGGGCTTGGGGATCAAAGTGCAAGCAACCATACGCTTTCTTCTTTTGGTTGCTGGCATCTTTTTTTTGGTTTTGTTTTGGAGGATGGCCACCACCAAACCGAAGTCAAGCTCTGAAAAAGTGCTCTTGATGGCGAACAGACAGCACACAGGCTAAATGACAGATTCAGCCATCAGGATCTGATTGATGTCGGCTGGCGAGTTGGCAACGTGCTGGCTGGGCAGATTAATGACACGAAGCCTGTAGTTCATGCCAGGATCCCGGGCTACAAAGAACCAGCATTCCTATCAGTCACATAGCTTCTCTCCTGCTCCTGTTTTCTAGGTGACAAATGGTGACACCATACAAAAGCCATTTTGCCAGAGTAAATGTGATGCAATCCTGCATGCAACCAATCCAACTAAATCAATATCAGGCTAAGGACTAAGGACTCTCTCTCTCTCTCTCTCACACACACACACAAGCACGCGCAGAAACAGTAGGTCAATAATAGCCCACAATATTAAAAAAGACCTTGTAAATGAAACAAAGCCAGACGCTAGCTTTGAAGTCTAACTAATGCAGGTATGCATAACAAAGGACATCCTGCCCTCCTGGCTAAACTCAACCACAGAAAGATTGTCACATTTCCCAACCCCAGATACCGCACACTGAGGACAGCAGGTGAGACCTAGCCCTATCAGGGTACGTCTTTCCAGACATACAAACATACCAACACTATATAACCTTAAAGATACTGGATGTGAATCCTTGATGAGAACGATGGAACGAGTAAATATGCTAGTTCTGTCTCAGAATGTGTATCAGCCTCACAAGGATGTAAAATTACCTCTGCACTAAGCCCTAGCTGATTAATTGAGTGATAATACAATGGGGAGTAAATTGAGATGGTGATGACAATGATGATGCTGATGGTTCTGCAGTTCATCACCATCATGAAAATGATTTCCTGTTGTGAATTCCATGCTGGTTTCCTGTTGAAATTGTGTTGATCTCTGAACTGGAGTTGTGTTTCTTTTTTTCATCCCCTTTGGTTTCAATATGTTTTATGTCATCCAGGGAATTTACCAAGCTGTGTGACATTTTTAAACATCCCTTTCCTAACTGGCAGACATAGTAAGGGAATGTATTCACACACACATTTAGAATGAGTATTTCATCACTTTTCTGCAACCTTGTTTTCCCCATTCTGTCTTTTTGTTCCCATTTCAAACGATATGCTTCGTTGGGCAAACCCAATCGATTCAACCCCACATTACAGTCTGATCCAGCATCCCGACTGCTAAGTAGACGAGGCGTAGAGCATGAATGAGGAGCAGGCAGAAGCAGCCGCTCACAGACACTGCTCTTACTCCTCTTGTGCTTCGCTGCTCGGCTTCAGCTGTCTGATGCAGTTGTTGGTGCGGTACACCACCGTCTGTGTTTGTATGACCATTCTCCCAGAAGAACAGAATTATACAAGTATACAAGTACACAGTATAGTGGAGAGATGTGTGTGTGTGTGTGTGTCTGTGTGTGTGTGTGTGTGTGCACATCTAGTTGAGTGTGTCTGTGTGTGAGTGTGTGTGTGTGTCTGTGTGTGTTTGTGTGTGTGAGTGTGAGTGTGAGTGTGTATGTGTGCATATGTGTTTGTGTGTGCTCACACATCTTTGTTTGTGTATGTCTGTGTGTGTGTGTGTGTGTGTGTGTGTGTGTGTGTGTGTGTGTGTGTGTGTGTGTATGTATGTGTGTGTGTGTGAGTGTGGGTGTGTGTGCGCGTGCATGTGCACATGTGGATGATAGAGAAAGAAGAAGTACAGAGAGACAAACAATGAGGAAGAGAGCACAGCTGGCCTGTGCTGCACCCTGCAGATTTTAGTCTAATCTGCTTTTGCTGTGTTTTCTCACTTGGAGCCATAACCATGGGGACCATTTGTCAGACACATCATCAAAGCCAGAGACATTATGTTTGAAACATGGCCTGGAATCTGTCTGTGATTGGGTAATGATGGCAATTAAAATTATTAGGGCCACCCATGAATTTGACTCCAGAATGCTGAAAGGTGATTTATATTGTCCTGATGGCTCATCATTTATTCCGACACAAACAAGTGGCCTGGATTGCTTGCTTTCTGACTGTCACGTAAGGAATGGCTGTAAGCTGTGCTGGCAGAAAATGCAGGTATATTGATAGCAAAGGGCAGGAAAATACACAGGTTCCCCCTAGTTTTCAGCCACTTCTCTTTCAGTCGACTGAAAAATCAATTGAGGCCATCAACCAAGCAAACAGTCACTCACACAAACACACACCTGACACACTGGTATGCACGCCCAAACACACAGTGACATGTCGGCATGCGCACACAGACATTCACACACGCACACACACACACACACACACAGACACACACACACACACACACACACAGACACACACACACACACACAATAGCACCTTGATGTCCATCCATCTCCTCTGTTGCCGCCCTCCATTCGCCACCAGAGGCACTGGTAAAGTGTGTGTTGTTTGGCCCGTGATGACACCTAATGGAGTTGTGATGTCTCGGCAGCCATTGTGGCAAAACAGACGGTTATTTATGCTGAGCAAGAGGCCAGAGGAGGCAGGGCAGAGCACATTTAATTTCTGGCCTGGATCATGAAGACAGATTCTATTTACTGCAGGCGGATGGACGGGCAGGCGGTGGGGCTGAGGACGAGGAGAGAGAGGCGATGTGGGGGGGCGGGGCGAGGCAGCAGCGGAGGGTGATGGAAGGCTTTAATAGGTCATTCTGACAAACCTCATTAAGAGCAGTCGTACGAGGCCAGGGGAAACCCCCCTCTCTACCAGCCGTTTCGCCCTTTTTTTTTTTCTTGTCAAAGACCCACCCTTCACAGACACACACATACACACACCACTTTCTCTCCATCCACAGCCCTACAACTCAAAGCCCCCAACCCCTACATCTGTCCCAGCCATGTTATCAAAAGAGTGTAACTGTCCCTGAGCACTTCTAGCAATTTGTACAGAAGTGCAGCAGTGTTACAGGAACAAGCAGTCAGCCACATCCAAGGTGGCATACAGTTGATGGCACTGCCATTGTACTGTATTGTTTTTTAAGGGAGAGTAAGGGAAAACGCTCAAAAAACTACACAGCAGGTCAGTGTGTGTGTGTATGTGTTTGGGGGGGTGTTAGGATGATTCTTAAACATATAGACAATAACGAGGGCTGATTTGTGAGGTAATTGAAGCAAATCTCTTTTTGGGATCTTGTGGTTTGGTTTGAGACAGAAGAAACTAATGGATCCATGAACTTTTTAGAAACTTTTGTTTTCAGAGTGTTCTCTTCAATTCCTCCCATTAATTGTCAGTCAGTGAAGCGTAACGTCTCATACTCTGCATCCTATAATCCTGTAAACACCCCAGACTCATAAAACCAAAGTATCTAACTTCACTCAAAGCCTTTGATATTTATCCTCTGCTTTCCAAAGTCACCCCCCCACCAACCCCCTAAAAAAACTGCAGTGTTATTGAATTCTCAGGATGATGTTTAGGGGGAGGCAAAAACAGTTGAAGTAAATGCTTGACTTTTATTGACACCTTTTTCCTGGGGTGAAAATGTGGGCCGGCTGGCTGCCATTCCTCGTTATGTGTGCATAATTAATGCTGATCAATGGTGCTGCTCTTTTTTTCTGCCCAGATGTGGACTGAAGGCTGTCGACTGAGGCAAAGGCAGATGAATATATAACCCTGCTGGTCAATGAATGGAGGAGAGGAAAGGAAAAAGGGAGAGAGAAGGAAGGGAGGGAGGGAGGAGTGCTTGGGAGGACTCGTTCCACAGTCTGAATCCACACCTAGCATGTCAATATGATCTCATACATAATATTGAAGGACATTATTTGAACATCAATGGATTTGTCTGCCAAATTGATTTTCTTTTAAAGTACATCACCAGATGGATACGCCAGATATTGAATTGGCTCAGATTTAGATGTTCAGACATCAATTCCTCAAATTCCTTTGAGCACAATCAAGGGGTGAGATCCTTTCCCATGCCCAACCCTTCACAGCACCAGCTATTTGCATTAGACTAGAACTATCAGGCACATTATTACAGTATATAGACCGTACCCTTGAGTGAAAAAGCTGATATAATCCAGTTCCAGCCATGCCAGATGATCTATGGTCTGATGGATTCTGTAACCACTGGCAAACATGCAGGCACTCAACAAAGATACAAAGCAAAGAGCAGTAAGACTATTACAGCTATGTGACTTTCAGTCAGCTAACCTTAGCCAATTTCACAACCTCTCCGTATATTGGAGTCCTGCATGTGAAGTTTTATCATCAGCCAATAAAAAGCGCTAATAGTGCTGAACTGTGTCTGTGAGAAGGGAAATAGGGCTTTAATTACAGTGCCCAACATCTGGAAGCTAAAATCGCAATGCACAGGTCCCTCAGATCATATTAATACTTTATCATGACAAGACCACCTCTGCCATTCCTGGTGATTTCAACCCCCACCCCACCCACTGACATACACACACACACACACACACACACACACACACACACAGAAACACACTCAGACGCCTGAGGGGAGTCAGCAGGACCAGTAACAGCAGCTTCCATCCACCCTGTTTGATCTCTATTTATATTTTTCACGTAATTAGCAACTCTGATGTTTGACTCTGCAGGAAATGTGCGTGTGTGTGTGTGTGTGTGTGTGTGTGTGTGTGTGTGTGTGTGTGTGTGTGTGTGTGTGTAATTAGATTTTTTTGGAGAAAGCACTACCTTGCCAAAGAGGGAAAAACAACAACGGCAACCAAGGGAAAAGGAGAAGAGCAAGTAATTTCTCACAGATGTTTTTCCCATATGAGACTTACTCTTTCTATAGAAGGCATATTAAATATTTATATATTTCTGTTTTTATGTCTGTAACATATTTAGGCCTGTTGGAGGATATCTACCACAGGCTCACTAATGCTGTATTCAAAACACACTGAAACTTAGTCGCTTAGTCGTTTGTGCTGTTTGACTGTTTGAACTGCATAAAACTTATTCAACACAATGGCTTGGTGTCACCATTTACTGTGGATTTACTTTTTTTTAAATCAAAGTCTTACTTTAGAACAATTCAAGATCTCAATAAGAGTGCCTTTTATTCATGCAACCAGAGGTCAGCCATGCCCTACTGGTTAGGGCTTTGGGCTTGTAACCGAAGGATACTGTTTTGATCCCCAACCAGTGGACCATGGCTGAAGAGCCCTTAAGCAAGGCACTTAACCCCTCATTGCTCCCTGCTATAGCAGGCCGCCAACTGCTCTGGGTTTGTGTGTGTTTCACTAATTCATGATTGGGTTAAAAGTGGAGACCAACTTTCCTTTACTGGATCAAGAGTATTATTATTAGGTCTGTGAATGATCTATTCGACATGTCAGGAATCCATAGTTTATGTGTTTCTCTACCTTACACTCGTCCATCTAGTCATGTATTATGTTGATAGAACAATGGCTTCTCTCCACTGTCGTCCACAAAATGTATGCATGCTAACGCTCACCACTGAAACCACAATGAAAGAAAAAGAGCTAAATGCAAATGTGCAAATGCAAATGGAGACCGCATACAGACAGACAGATGTACACACACACACACACCACACACGCACACACACATACACACAAACACAGGATCCAACCACTGGTTGATATCAGGCTCTCTCAGTATTATATGACAATTCACTCTGCATTCCTAAATCGTATGCAGGACTAATCAGTACTCAGTTTGTTGCACTGAGCACATTTCAGATCTTTTATTGAATTTTATGCATTAGCTGTACCCCACAATTGAAATAATGCTTGTGTATCTCCTAGAAAAACAAAACAAAATGTAGATACTAATGTTGCATCTCTGCAACTGCATTGGTTGGTTTGAAAGCACATTTATTTTCATAACAGATTGTTTTCCTGCATGTTCATGTAGGTCTTCTTTTTTCAGTTATATTCTAACTATAATCACTAATATTATTATTGTTGTTGTTGTTGTTGTTGTTGCTGTTATTATTATTATTATTATCATAAAAACTAGGCTATTATTGGCATAATGCTAAGGAACGTGTTAAGATAAATTAGCCACACTTCTATAAATATGGCATTATTATAGTGACAATGGGAACTGGCCTTAGTATACTAGTGGGAGACAAACATCTCTCCTTGTCCTGCTCTTGCTCATTGCTGTGTTGTGTGTCCTAAAGCTACATCAGATACCCCAATTACCATCTCATCTGAGGCAACCCAGCCGTAAAACCATACTATTCAACACTCCATTATTCCCTGATCAGTTTTATGAGCAAATAACTCATTCACAGGAAGGGAACCCGTCTAGTCTTCTGCCATTGGTAATATGCATCCATCTTGGGCGAGACAGCCAGGGGCCTTCCATTTATATTGTTCAGAACCAGAACAGAACCTCTGAAATGCATTTTTATCTCCCATGTATTTGATATGTAAATTTTAGATGTAAAATTCTGCCCTCAGTTTTGCATGAAGCTCAAAATAACAAAGTAAAAAAAGAAAAACGAATAAGAAATTACCTGGGAGAATATACCAGCTTGAGCAGTTTCAATTTCTTCCAGCTTTCAACAGCAACAACAATGCCTGTCACGTTGAAAGTCTGGTGGGTAGTGTGTTCATTGGGAATAAATGTCATTGTGCAGACAGGATGCTACCACACCTTCTGCTGTGACGTTGCCCTTTTAATTAGCACAGCATAGCCTCATAAGCCTCACAAAATTTTATCTATTTGCACAATGAAACAAACAAACAGAGATATCTTGCAGTGGTGTGGTTGTTTCTGGTGACCTTAATATTTGTTTATGGGTTACATTATAGGTTGTGAATGCTTAAGTTGTAAATGATAAAGAAAAACTTTTGTAGTTCTTCACATTGGCAATTGGGAAGCATAGCTTCAACAACTCCGCAACTGATTTTCAGCAAATTGAACCAAGCTGCCTCAGATTAGTATATTAAGTTGACCTTTCATTCACACACACACACACACACACACACACTCAGACATGCACACACATACACACACACACATTATTTATTTGCAATGACTAATACTGAATAAAATACCACAGCACAACAGTGTAGTACAAAAACGGTGCTAGTACTTAATAAAAATAAATAACTGTACATATTCTTTACATTTAAACACATATACATTACATCAGTCTGAGGGTGGTGGTAATGTAGTGGTTAAGGAACCTGGCTAGCATGCTAGCATGGGTTTGTATCCCTGTTGTGACCGCTGGGCAAGGCAAGGCACTTAACCCTCAGTTTCTCTAGGGGAGACTGGCCCTGAATAATTGATAGTTGTGTAAGTTGCCTTGGATAAAAGTGTCTGCTTAATTTATTATTATTACTATTATCAGTAGTAAAAAAAATGTAGAGAATAATGACAATTAATACTGGGGGTAAAATATCTGTACATTTCTAAGGATGGAAATGGCACTGTCTTGTCCAAACATGCAAGCTATCTCTTATTGCAGACACAGAGCAGTATTTGGCTGCTTGCCTAGGGCCCTTCTTACTTGGTCCAGCAATTTGCAAGCTTCTGACACTGTGAACACATCTTAGGCTACCATAAATCAGAACAATCAGTTTTATTTTATAGCCAAACATTATTAGGTCATTTGTTAATGGTTGATACCTCTGAGAAACATTAGTCCATATATGCATCAAGGCAGCAGGCTACCTCCAATATCAGAATGTTTTTTGACTTATCGTCCACCTAATGTCAGCTCTATGGGCATTTGTATTACTGAAAACCAGTCCATTTGTACGGTCTTGTAAATGTGTATTGCACTTTGCACATTGGTTTTGCACAACTCCTTTGCTGCACACACACACACACACACACACATAGAGACAGACACAGACACAGGCACAGGCCCAGGCACAGACAAAGACACAGACACAGACACGTACACACACACACAGACACACACACATTTTATACACATGCAGCACAGATATCTGATTTAGTTTGAATCTTCTGCTCTGTCAATAAACAGACCTATGAAAACAGCAAATCTCTAATTAGTAAAATAAATGAAAGTGGCGAACCTATTTTTGTGTTTCTTGGTTTTACTTCCAAAGAGCACACAAGCCTTGGTCTACTCCACCAATAAACACTTGAAACACATCCTTGATTAAAAATCCATTCTGTAATTACAGCAGAATCTTTAAAAAATAATCAGGCATGAAATCACTACATAGTACTAAAATCAGCATTTTTTAATCTTGTGTGTTCGCTGTGTGCATACAATGCTGTGGTAAAATATTCTATTTACATGGAGTCATTCAACAAAATAATGGTCTGTTTGATGTTCACTTAAGCTAGAGTGCACACACACAATGAATCAGTGATAACAGAGAGTAACAACAACAACATCCACTCACAGTGGACCCACTAGGGCACCAAATGCAGCTTCGGCTCCGAACATCTGGTCTGAGTGAACCTGTCAGGAAGGGAAACAATGAGAAGACAGAATGTACACTTTCCCTTGGCTACATGGTATGACCTGACAAGCAAAAGATTTTTCAGCCCTGATTGTGTAGCAACATGCAGTCAAAATGGATTGAGTCTGTGACTCAGTGTCGGGATGAGTGGAGCGAGTCTCTGTATGTCTACACACTTAGCCAGCACATCAAGCTTTTGGAAAACACATCCACTGTGAAAGCTAATGTCTACACTCAAAGAGAGCTCAAAGCTATCACCAAATGTATAAATATATTTCACTCATTGGCTTTTAAGTGAATTGGTGGATTTTCACTCAATTGCTGCGGAAAGACTCAATGGATCCTCAGAGTCACAACAATATCTAAATGAATGAATCAATAAATAAAGCATCTTAAAAATGTCACCATCTGGGCTGAGTAGCTGATGTAAACGGTGCGGGTCAGGGACCCAAATAAATCCTTGACCAGGCTCGTTACGCCGACCGGACTGTCAACAAGCTTTGACGGATCGTGGGCCGAGGCCGCGGTGTTGCGTGGCGCCAGATGTTGCGTTGCGATGCCGGTGGGGGTTTGGAGTTAAACGCTAACACATGTTGGCCGGTTACCCCACGGGGGCGATCGCAGCAGGACGTGCTTGCGGACTCTCTTCCTGCCGCGAGGCCGCTCCCCTGAGAGTGGGGGGAGGCCAAAAAAACCATGGAACCCTGGACCGCTGAGCGGTTCTCACGTCAAGGCGCTCCCTCGTCATGTAAATCACCCGCCTTTACAGTTCCCTCAGAGAGAGACGGAACCGGGGAAGGGAAAGGAAAGAACGTGACAGAACGAAAGGTGAGCGTCAGGTTAAGGGAGAGACACAGGAGGAATAATGAGGGTGCGGCAGCGAGAAAGAGAAAGCAAATTTTGAAAAGTTTTTTGAGACACGAAAAGACAATGACTGGGTGATAAAAGCCTTGTGTGTAAGAGCGGCAAAGCTGAGGAGTGAGATGGGAGTTCTAAAGGAAGGAGAACTGGGGACATGTTGGAGGAGGGTGGCAGTAGTGGTGGTGGTGGGGCGGGGGGGTGGTGTAGCAAGACAGGTGACGGATGGCGTTTACCTTTGTCCTGCAGAGATAATGGGCTCTCCTGGGCGCCATAAAAGTTTCATTCTGTCTTACTTCTTGGCAGCTATGAATAATGGCAGCGGTGTTGGGGTCACAGGGTCACATGACTGAAATCTTCCAGGGCCTCTCCCGGTAGAGAGTGGCCCAAATGGCATGTGCTTTGACGGACAATATTTCACTCCTTACCCCCCACCCCACCCCCTGCACATCAGACACCCACAAAACCTTTCAACAACCATTCAAACACACAGGAACTTTGGAAATAATAACTTTTCCTCCCGTGCTCTCTTAACCATCCCATCACTCACCCACAGAAAGCCAGGTTCTTGAAAGTGCTGTTGCTTAGTAAATGTTGCAAACCCTGTCCATATTTTTTCAAGATTGTGTTTTTTTTCTCCTGTGTCTGTTTCCTGCTGGCCACATGGATGGATGCATAAATAATAAACTCAAGCCTGGCAATGTACTTAAAGGCCTATATGTATGTTATGTCTCTGCAGGAATGTATATCTTTATTATCTAGTCTCTTTCGGTAATTTATTATACCTGGTGTCGGTCCTGAGTTGTATTCCAGGGGCATGGTGCGGCGTGTACCACAAATGCGACTGTAAATTAAAGACAAGAGGTTGTTTCAGAGGTACAGCCAGTTTGGCACAGTGGTCCTCCAAACATTGTAATGACCCCGAACCTTCTGCTGAGAGAGAACACGGTGTACCGAGTGGCAGAGGATACAAAGAGCTGCTCCTTTTTGTCTCCATTTTCTTTTCCTCTGAAGCTGCACACATTTCACCAGGTAAAGAGAATTAGAAGATTGCACAGTATTACACAGCAGAGGACAATGAAATCAGGGCATAAGCAACATCACTGGTTGTCTCTACAATGCTTCCTTTTAAGAAGGGGTAATTTTTACTAAAGGAAAAAAAAACTGTCCTCTCTTACATTGTTTGCCTGAGAATGAAAAAGATAATATCTCCTCATTGTTAGAATTAATGACTATGTAAACCCTTTTTTGTACTACATTTTTTGGCTGGCAATAAATCTACTGAGCAGCAATGAATCTAGTGCACTTTTTATGCCTAAGCCTGGGAAGCTGGAGGCTTGATGCATGCAGAAAGGCTGCGCAAGTGTTATTTTCTGGCATAATTACATTTAGCATGAAGATTGACGAGGTCATCTATTTGATAAATTATTAAATCATTACACTGTAATTCAGTTAGGCTGCTGCCCCACCAATGTACAGTCCAGCTAAACACTATACTATCGTCCGCTTGAAAAAATGAAGGAGAAGAAGATGAAGAAAAGAAGAAGAAGAAAAAGAGAAGCAGGAGAAGGAGAAAAAGAGGAGAGGCAGAGAAGAGAGAAAGAGCCTTTTTCTGTAGGTTTGCTCCCCACGTGAGCCCTCCCATGGAGGCCTGCTTTACAACCAGGTGAAGCCTGGTCACCTGGTGAAGACTCACAGCACAGCAGAGTAATGTGGTCTCCTGTCCTGCACATCCTGCCTGGACCATAAGTCACCATAATGGACAACAGGAAGCAGTAAAGCGTCTTACATGTGACTACCTTTTTTAATCACTGACTCAACAGTGAGCCCGGCCTCTCTCACTCCCTGGCACTAGGGGCCTCTGTCACTGCCCGTGCCACATCTTCAAATGATGCCTGTCTCATGGCAGTGGATTATTCAGCCCTCCTCTCTGAGTCTCCCTTTCATCAATAAAGGCATCCAACTCTCCTTTCAGTACTAGGAGGGCATGATGCTCCCTGCTCCCCAGACCCAGCAGTGAAGTTTTCTTTCAAGAAGACTGCTACTGCAATCTCCACATGCCCCTGTAGTGGACCCATCACATGAATGGGAACTCCATGGTACACACAGTCAGGGCTATCACATGTCCATTAGCATTCATGATCAGTTATTGGATTAAATACAAGCTTTACTGAAACTGCTTATGACATGTACCACATTTAGAGGGTGCTTGAAGATTGTTGTCTAAAAGGAAGGATGTAAGAGGTTTACTAAGCCCTTCATTAGTGATTCTCTAAGAAGCATTACTTGACCCACTTTCCACAGAAAGCAGAACCTAGTGAAAAACATAATGCAAGGCTCTGTATTATGGCCATATGATGTTAACTAACAAAAATGTTTTAAACTGATAAATACTGTATATCCATGCTTAAAGATCACAAAATGTGATTCATGAATTCCACACTACACAACACACGGCTTACTACTGTACAATAAACTCGGCTGTTCCATTAATCATAATTCCATCAACACCCTCCTCAGTCTAACAGCAATCATCTCAGCATGCCAGGAGTGTCCAGGCCAACAGGTGTGAAGCAAGGCATGAGTCTGGAGGCACATGTCAGAAAATAGGAACTGTACTCCTCTTTCCTGGCTAGAGGGATGGGACAGGGATAGAAGCATAATGACATTCACAATTTGTGGGCTGATGAGTGGTGTAATTAGGATGATTACTGTGTTCGAAGGGATCGTCTGTGGCTGCCATACAGTCTAATTAACCTATTTCCAACTAGCCGCTCCTGTTTACGGGTCTAACGAGCGGTGTAAACGTCAGAGGGAGAAAAATCATCAACAAACGTGCAAATCCCCAGAGGCAAAACTTAATGGGAAGCGGGAGACTATATCTGATTTGCTGACACAAACACACACACATACAAACACACATGCGTGTGGACACACACACACACACACACATACACACACACACACACAGACGCAGGTAGGGAAGCAAGGGAAGAGTTAGTTTTATGCAAAACACAGCATCCTCTCTGTCCTCTCACACAGAGTTATGGCTATTAGTTATGGCTGCTCTGCTCAATGGCTGCCTTGCAGGGTCTGGTTTATGTATTTTCTTCCAGAAGAGGGTAATGAGAGACAGGATATTGTGCCTAGAGCAAAGGCTATGAAGCCACAGAAATGTGCAATAATCAAGATTAATGGCAAATTTGCAGCAGCATCTTACTGTACTTAAGGCTCACACTAATTTCATTGAAACCCTCAAAAATTAAAGATATTTTGTCAAAATTTTTTTTAATGAAGTATCAATTTGTCAGTTATATCTACGTCCATGTTGTCATAATAAAACACTTGTTATATTGAGTAGATTGCTCATATTTGTCATTTTAATCCATACAAATTGATTATTCCTTTGAAAAGTTAATAATTTATTAGTTGCTTTCTAATAACATTTTACTAGATTGTCAATGATGCATTTATATTTTCATATTTGCATTGCAAATATTTTATGATATCTGTGGTATTGGCAGAGGAAAACATTTAAGTAGTAGATAAAATTTGTGGGACAAGAGAAATCTCAGTTCAGCATCAAAGCAAACTGACCCCAGTTTGTGCATTCTGTAGGACAAGAATGAATGTATCTATACTTGTTGCTGAAGAGGCCTCAGTTCTCGTTTCTTTAACATATCAGTTTAGGTTAATGAGTGGATTATGACTGACTACTTTCAATTTGCAGTGTTAAAAAAATATTGCAAAGAATAAAAAATGTCTTCTTCCCTAACAATATTGTCGTATGGATGAAAATGACTTACTTCATGAAATATTTGTTGAATATTTCAGTGACTGTTCACATGAAGCCACGAAACAGTTCAAACAACTAATACAGCACTGCTTTGGACGGGAACAAACAAGGCACATTTACAGCCGAGCTCTGAAAATCTGAAAAGCGTTTATTGCCTGAGATTACAGAACATGTGTAACACGTTCCCTTGTTTGATACAAATTACCACATAAAGTAAGCAGTTGCTATGGAATTTTAATGCTGATTGAGTTTAATTGTGTGAACAATTTTAGAAAGTCTTTGAAAAATTATCCACAAAGGAAATGTATTTGAAGGAGCCTTCATAGACTCCTTGGCCCCAGCAATTACCTAAAAATTGAAATTTATCAGCCCTGACAACTTTATGTAACACAATAGGCCTTAGGTATTTAGACTACAGTAAATGACAAGAGACGGATAGAATAACAACATTTAGCTTGATTAGGTCTTCTGGGAGCCATTTCTGGGGTCATGTGTTGCTGGGAAAATATTTGCCTTGGCTTTGCTTTGAGCCTGTTCCTCCTTTGTTGATGACTCGACCATTAAGTTGTTGCTTGCCGTGACATTTTGACAGTTGTATAATTTTTGTCCAGAATATATGGCCGAAAATGGTCGACTGAGTTTCTAACTCCACAGCCTTCCCTGCAGACGTGTCTAAAGCAGCTTCATTTTTGTTTTATTTTTTTTTTGTTTCTAAACACTGGCAACAGAACTGAAGGTTGTTTGGGCAAATTCCCTCTACAACTTTATCGTCCCCGTGACCATAATCACACAATGGGGTTGATAGGATCTTTTGTTCGAGACTTTAGAGAAACAGTGAATGTAATGATCAAGGATAGGCAATTATGGGCCAAGTGACCTCTCAATTATTGTGTATCAAGTGTCAACCTAGGGAGAGACAAGAGAGAATGAGAGAGAAAGAGAGAGAAGAGAAAAGCTTCAAAAGTCTTTGTTCGGATAAATTCTGTACCTCTTCACTTTCACAGACCTTTGTCAGTGACTGTAGGGCCACATTATCTGGTTTGTGTACATGATAAAGTTTATTAACTTGATAAATGTGGTTATCTTGACAGGTAAATGCCTGTCTGGGTTGAAAAGAGAGTGCTGCTATCAGAGCAAATTAAGGCTTCTCCGGGGAGGTGACCTTCACACAAGTAAAACGTTTTCTTCCTTCCAGACTCCACAGGATGTGTGTTGGGGTGTCCAGCAGATGCACTTACAGATTAGACTCAGTTTCTATTACTTGGCTGACAAGGAGGAGCAGTGCGGCTTTTGCGTACGACTTGTCAGGCCATTGTGGGATCCTCCTCAAGCCTTAAACCTTAAACAAAAGCAGTGGCTCAAGGTCACAGAAAGGTCAGATTGCTATGGTGTCATTCTTAGGCCTGGCTGTCAGGAGCAAGCTCTGTAATTAGTCAGCTTTTAAACTCAAACAGTTGTTTCTGAAAAAACTGTGTTGTCTAAAACAGCCAACATGCCTGACCAACGTCAAAACCCCTGCTGTACAATGTCTGCATGATTCGTTCACCACAGTGATTATTGTATAGACAAGAGTTTCATATAATTTGACAGACAGTATGTCAATCTCATAACTGCACAATACATTTCAATTTAATTGGCAATTTCTAAGTAAATCGTGTGTTTTTTTACAACAGCTTATTTCAGAGAAAGCACCCAAGAACAGATTACTCCTGGCCTTCTTCTCAGGCAATCAGTGCATGTTCTAGAGGCCAAAGTGTAAATAGGAACAAAGGAAACAATGTATTTTGTTGTATCCAGCAAAAGATAATAGTGTATACTAACATGATGGCTACAAGCATCCATTATATGGGATTCTTAGTGGAGCTCACAACAGCATCTTAACATCCCTGTGCCTCTTTCAAGAACTCAGTAAGGACCCTTATGCAACCCTTTCCACAGAAACACTCTTGAGTGGGAACCAAGATTGAGTTTTTAATATTAGTGGGAAGGCTGTAGGCAGTGGAAGGAAAAAGTGAGAGAGACAGAGAGAGCAAAAGAGAGAGAGAGAGGAGAGGGAAGGACGGAGGGAGGGAGAAAGAGAAAGGAGTTAAGATCAAAGACTTCTCTGAGCCCATGCCACGGCTCCTGGGGGTGGCGTGGTGGTATAATCACGCTGAAACACAAGCATCTGTTGCCCTCTGGCCCCCGTTCCATGTGCTGCGCTGTGCACAATCCTCCGAGCAGAGTGCGCTGCCTCTGCATCACCCCTTAGGGAGATGGGCCCATCTTCAGGAGCGGCAGCAGGGTCCAGGGCAATGCGGTGAGACCAATTCTCTCTCTCCTCTGGACCTCCTACAGAGAACCAAGACAAGCATTGCATTTGTAATTACCGAAATGCATCAAGGGTGGAACAGGACTCAATAAGCCTAATGGCAGACCAGCTTAACTTAACTGGGCACTTGTTATTGTGGGGACTTAAAATATTTACATAATGCTTTGTAAAAAGGCACGTGAGTGATATTGTAACACCAAGTAGTGCAACCCCTCAGTAATTTTACAATGTAATATGTAACACTGAGACAAATGCAGTGGTAAAGGGGGATGTGACGTTTCCCACAGAAATGTTAAACAAATAAATCTGTATAGTTCCATCTGCTGTCCAGGGTCTGCTATATGTGTTTAACATTTCTTTGCTATAATTTCTTTGGAGGAGACATGGAGAAAACATCTGGTACCCCTGTATGGAATACATATTTATAAAGTGCACACAATAAAGCATATCTTTTATTCAGATGCAGAAATGTCTTTGAAATTGTTACTTTCACTCCGTCCGTGGAAAATACCAGCCTGTGATCTGTAGGCTGTAGCGAGAAATTCTGTTTATTCACACACTGGGAATTGTCTTTTGCTGATTTAATGCAAAACACATCTGGCATTTATTTCATTCTGCCATAATGCATTATGAGTATCAAAATGGCTGTGAAACGATGACAAAACATGATCTACAGAGTTTGATTTATTATCATTCATATGCAGCACACTGTCCGTCCTTAGTTTGCAATCACGTGGAGCTTTTGGCATGGTGTGCAGGACACGTTGACAACAGTGCGGGGAATCCAGATGAAATCCATTCAACAGAATCCATTCTCTCTGTTCAGTGATCATAGCCCCCAAGTGCATTGTGTGCATCAAAGCCAAAGTCCCACAATGCTCCACTCGGAAAGAAGTCTTTCACACTTGGCTAGACCACTGACTTTGTTGAGCTGTTGTTTTCGTTGCTGTTGTTGTTGTATCCATTAGAACGACACTGGAAGTCTATCAAAAAGTCATTATCCATGCATAGCCCATTCGAATGCCCTCAAACCTTGTAGATTAATCATTTTAATCTAATTCTATCCTCTCAATCAAAAGGTTCAGCTTTTGTTTTAGTTTTTGTGCCTTTAACCTTGGTGATTATCTTATGCATTCATTTATTATTGTGTGAGGCCCCCCTGTTGACAGCTATTTAACATGCAAATAATTGCCAGGGTGTCAGATTTTATACTCTCTTGTTTCGACAGAGAATGGCTTCAAACATCACTGAGTTTTCTAGCTCATTCCGTTGCTTTCCTTGTGTTGCTTTTGTTGCTTTCTACGGGTGGGTGGGATGGGATGGAATGGGTTCATTTTATTTGTTTATTTATTTATTTATTCACTTATTTATGTATTTATTTATTTATTTGTTGATGCTCGACTGAGGAAATTCAAGGCACAAACACTAAAAGGAAAACAAACCTTTTGTCTCACATAATGTCAGTTGCCATTTTCCTTTCATTTTGGAAATGGACTAGTGAGTTGTTCCTGACTACTGACAAAGAGACTCAAAAACAGCAACAACAATGACTGCTTGATGTCTGCCTCTGGACATTCATGTCATATTGTAGGCTCACAAAATACGAGATGAAGATTTCTGAAGGAGTTTGAGATCTTTTCAACTGTGTAGGTTTTTCTTTGGAGGCATGATCTCTCTTGTGTGTGTCTGTTTAATTATTTTGGAAGACGTTCTGTCCAGCCCTGTTCAGTTTTTGTCATTCTGGAGCAACAACAACCCTGCAGGCGAACTGTGTCATGATGCCTCGGCTCTGAGAACGGAGACGGCTTTCGATGAGGAATGACAAGTGAGAGGGCCCCATCTCAGGGAAGGTCATCGGCAGGGAAGAAATAAAAACATTCCTGTGCTGCACCTGTGAGGCATATCAGACAGCCTGCTGAGGCATGAACGAAACACGGACTTTAAGGAAGGAGCACCTTGGGTTGCAGCCATAACACCCACCCCCTCAAAAAAGAGGCCAGTATTAGTGCCTTCAAGACTATGAGTTAAAGAGTTTTCTGAATATGATCATCCACCATCCAGGTGCTCGCTTGGTCAAAGTGAGCAACACAAAGGCGTTTCTGTTCTCATCGTGCACTTGTCAAAGTACATAAACGAACAGTATTTACCCCATGGCTATTGCCTGCTTAAAGGAACATACTGTCACTAATGCAACCTGGGGAATTAATTTTAGATGTCAGAATGACTGACTTTAGTAATGAATTTTCTAACTTCACTAGCAGGCTACAAGATCCTTCATCATAAATTCACATCTTCCCAAATCCATTTCCGCCTGTACTGTAGCTTCACTACCTGTCTGTATGAATTATCCTGCTACATTACGGTGTAGCATCATTAGTCCAAGGCCAATGGCCATGGTCTTGGTTCATGTAAGGAGAAGACTCTTGACTCACTGATGGCTGTTAACATTCATTACTCCCTTGTGCTCACTATTGAATACTCTTCCAAAGCTGATTTAGCTTTACCTCCGCTATGCACACACCTCTATCTATCTATCTATCTATCTATCTATCTATCTATCTATCTGTTACATCATGTGGAAGTAAATAGACTACAACCAAGAAGCACATAAACAAACCGAGTGGTTAGTTACATCAGCTTTTCCAGACTGAGTGTAATTCACAGTAAACAGTAATCGGTCGCTGGTCACATCTAAGCATCGTTGACAATACTCCCATTAGGCACGCTGAATCTTATACATTTTTTAAACCTTTGAACTGAACTCAAGAAATCAAAGACTAAATGTAGATACTGTTGCATTGCGCCTTTGCTTTGATAGCGTCCTGTGTTTTGCCTTTTGAAGCCGTAAAAGCCAGTCATCTCTCTGTTTGCCATTTCCAATGAAGCACCACACAGTCTGGCTTCCATTTAACAGTGATGTCATCCATTGATTCAACATGCTAGCTCCCCCATGGTAGCTCCCCCATGCTAGCTCACCCCCACCCCTTCCCCAAATGTCTTGAATTAATTCACCAGTGCTATGACCCTGAAGGACCATTTAGAAAATCTCTTTTTGATTCTGTGCAGCTCCTTAATGCAAGGCCTCTTCATGGTGCAGCCATTTTCAATTAATCCTCCCTACATAATGCTTGGTTACATTTAACAATCCAATGAATTGATATGGACTCTCTGGCTTTGAGAGGACTCTGTTAATGGCTATAAAATGAAGTCATACCACTCTGAGGGAATTCATTAATTCACTTAGTGTTCCGAAGGTATGATGCTGATCTAAAAGCGCCAGAGGCCATTATCTTGTTTTGTTAAAACCTAATTTATATGCCACTTTTTGCCAAGGAAATCAGATTTGTCTGTATGTTTAAAAGTGCACAATCTCAGAGGTAAAAAAAATTGGCTGAATGAAATGAAATAATGTTCTAGACCAGTAATTGTGGTAAACACAATAATACATATACTGTATATGTCAACGAGAGCATCTTATCCCTCTTTAACTTGTTCACATTCTTCCACCTGCATGTATTTCTATTGCATCATCAATACATAATGAGACATGCTGTGCATTTGTATCATTATCTATGCTACCAGGAAACCCAAACTCAAACCCAAACTAGTTTACAGAAAGTCTTTATTCAGTTC
The DNA here is from genome assembly GCA_027481765.1 of Tenualosa thibaudeaui. Lineage (NCBI taxonomy): Eukaryota > Metazoa > Chordata > Actinopteri > Clupeiformes > Clupeidae > Tenualosa > Tenualosa thibaudeaui. The sequence goes on from JAIFZK010000071.1 coordinate 3,342,735, forward strand.
TGAAACTACTTTCTGTGCCAGTGTGACTTCCGTGACTGCTAAAGAGAGGCTCTGGGATTATGAGGTGGCCACTTAGCAGTGTATGTGTTATTCATGGTCAAACTTTCAATGGAGACATGCAAGCCATATACCTTGGTATAGATCTATGAAACAGTCAAAATTGGCTCTCTCCCTATCTGACTGGAGAAATTACTATCGTAATTTGAGACATCGAGAGAGAGAGAGAAAGAGAGAGAGAGAGAGGGACACAGACATGTATGCACACCACACACACACACACACACACACACTGAAAAACTGCTGCCTGAGGGCAGTAAATAAGACTGGGCAAATGATTCCAATTGGATGAAATTTTAACTCGGAGCCCTTCAGGGGTTGTGACCACAGCAGCACAGCCAGCGCTGTTACCCCACCGGACAACCTCCGGTCACACGCAGGACAGCCGTGGAGGGAAGTTTAAGCACGAGTTATGAGAAGCTATTAAGAAATCAAATCAATTGTACATTTTGGCATCAGTTCGTATTGGCTTGGTTCACCGTCGGAAGCTTTCGGGCCAGATAGCAGCCAAACACGGGGAACATTTCAAATTTCTGATGACCTGACAGCAATGTTAGAGAACAACTCCTTAGAATAAGAGAGGAGTAAAAAAGAAGAGAAAAAGAGAGTAGAAAGAAAGGAGGGAGGAAAAAAGGAAAACGGCGCTCTTGGCTCCTGCCTGAGTTAGCTCCGGAATACGAAAGATGATTTGGATTCGTTTCTACATCTACCTTCATCTCTCCATCCTATCCATCCATCGTTTTAATGACCTGCCAATGAGAATGTTTTCTGTCTGTCTTCACACAGGCTTAGTCACTCATTTCTGGAGTGATTCATTGGGCTGTCTATGTGAAAAACTGACAGAGTGACTGACTGACTGACTGACGTATGCTCTATTTCTATAGCCCAATGAGGGCTTTTCTCTCAGCACTCACACTGAGATTACACTGATGCTATGCTATTAGTGTAGGAAGTCTGATTGGTGACTAGTATTAATGACTCTGTGTCTAAGTAGTACATTGAAATCACTTGTGTGAAAAAGTTATTTATATATATATATATATATATATATATATATATATATATATATATATATATATATATATATACCCTAATGTTTTTCAACTCCACCTGTTCTTAGCAATTTGCTCCACTGCCACGACTCGGTGGGAAAAGAAAGGTCGCTCTCATTTGTCACCAGGCTTCCTAATTGGTTATTGGCGCCCACTTGCGTTGCAAAATGTGTTTTTGTCATTGTCACAATCACTATGTCATGCGGAACCCGCCTTTCCCAATCTCCCCCACAACCACCATGTGCACCAATGAGATGACATCTCAACCGCACCCACACACACCTGCTGCGAGAAAGAGAATGAGAAAGAGAGAGAGAGAGAGGGAAATGCGGGATGGGATTAGTGGTTCAATATTGTCGGAGGCACACACCTACGTCGGACGCCTCCTACTAAAGCATATTAATAATAATGATAACGTTAATAATAGAGCTAAATTAAATGGGCCCTGGAGGAGCAGTGTTTGATTGTCCTTAATGAATTATGCTGTGTGCGGGCTTTTGTTCTGGCTAATGAAAGAAGGGGATGATAGCGGAAAGGCGCGGGCGGGCAGATAGATTAATAGATCACACAGAATTGAACTCAGTTCGTCAGGCTCTGTGCGTAATGAGCTGTCAGGGTGATGTTGCAGCAAAGCGTTAGGAAGTTCGTCCTCCTTGACGACAATGCCAACGACATCAATGGTGTCGTCATGGCAAGAGCTAGGAGACAGAGATGGGCAAAATGTAAGGGAGGAAGCAAAAACTAAAAGAGAGAGAGAGAGAGAGAAAAGAGGGAGAGGATCTAGAGCTTTTTAAAGCTTGGTTAGTAATGGATGCCCACAGGATGCCCATGGATACTGGGCATTTAGTTTCATTCCCTTCCTTTTGCCAGGGTTCAGATGCGGACGTCTGCCAATTCTACCTTTATGCCAACAGCAGTTGTGTCTCTTGACTTGATGGATGACTGTAATGACATACAAACCCTGGCAAATACAGTTATCCCCTACCCCTTACTTGCCCTGGGCCAAGGTATCTAGTGAGAATGATCTATTATGGTTTTACAAAATATTGTTAAATCTAAGTTTTCTGGGAATTGAGCCCTATGATCAATCAAAAGGAGTAAGTAGGAAGTAAAACAATTTCTAGCTGATTTTGGAACATCTTGGAAGCAAAATTTTCTATGCCATTTTTATTCAGTTGGATTCAAGATGGTGCTCAATCTCAGCATAAAAAACATATACTATCTCACTGTCCCTTTGGCAACAGCTAGTTAATAAGCAGACAGCATTCTCACAGTTGGTTAACTGAGAGACACTGCCTACAGAAACAGCAACATTATCAGCCAATATAAACTCAATCTGCACAAGCCCCACCACCCCCACCACTGTGTCCCTTGGCGGAGCTGTGGTCACTCAGTTTGCCAAAGAAATAAGAAAGCCTCACACCCACACTGCCTTAAAATAATTAGTGTATTCTGTCCTTCATCTTATGGCACATCTAATTGCATATATTGCTTGCTCATCTTCCAATAGTGATGTAGCTTTAGCTGTGAATTGCCAACTGACTGTTAAACTCAATGAGTCATGAGTTGAAGTTTGTGTCATTTGAGGGGCGGGTGTGATTATTGAGTCAAGTTTGTGTGTTTGTGTCTGTGTGTGTGTGTTTAGGGAGAGTGACTCATTATTGTCATTGTGTGGCATTTCAACTATGTCTGTCTAATGCCACTGCGCTCTCATCCCAGTGGGAGGTGTGTGTGTGTGTGTGTGTGTGTGTGTGTGTGTGTGTGTGTGTGTGTGTGTGTGTGTGTGTGTGTGTGTGTGTGTGAATTAGTTGTGTTTACTTATTTTTGGTGGTGGTGATGCATTTCACAACAATATGAACAGGAAACAGATATCAGTGCCAAAGATGTAATGACTTCCCAAGCAGAATTTCATCAAGAGAATTTCAACATATCCCAAACTGTCATGTCCATAACGCCAACACAATGCCATGGTATGGTATGATGTGAATGATGATTGCATGAAATTTGAGCATTCACTCCTCTTAGTTACAACTTTTTACATAATCATTTGCATCATATAAATACCATGGCATTATGGATGTGATAGTTTTCCATGGAATTGCCCATATATATATATATATATAGATAGATAGATAGATAGATAGATATAGATATAGATATAGATACAGATGTAGATATACTGTAGAACAATATGTAGTTCCAAGGAACACTGCACTTCCGACATCCAACTTGACTGTCTTCAATGTAACCCCGCACACCAGCGTCAAACTCCGTCGCCGACACCTGTTGGTTAAGATTGAGGTGTATTTCATCTGAGCCATTCAAAATCCATTGGTGATTCCACAGGCTACTGTGCTATGTTTGTTGTGTGTCATGCACCACCGGTGTGCAGAGGAAATTGCTGAAAGTGCTCTACAGTGATATTAGAGCCGGTGGGCGAACTGAATTACTTTGATGTGTCATCATTTGCTGAAGCCTAGGCCTAGATGCTTTTCACTGTTGCTATTCCAGGCATTAGGAATTCTTTGAAAAAGGTTATCAAATTTGATTAACATAACTCTTGCTTTAAAGCACAAATCAATAATTGATGTGCGGTAGGTGTGTGGTGAGCAAATGGGCTAATGTGGTGCCCCAGATTTCCAGGTCTCACACAAAAAAAATCAAAGCTTGTCAAACACAGACAGGCATTTCTGTTGAAACTTCAGTCAAAAAGTCAGTCATGGTGTTCTACCCCTAAAGTCAAGGTATTGCAATATGTTGCAACACCTCTCACCATAAGTCAGCATTAGACTCAGCGCCTGCTTTTTGGCCACAGAGCTGAAACTGTGGTGCTTGAACCAATTACACTGACCTCTTCCTGGGTAATCTTACCCCGGGGCTCTATGTTGACCACACTGTGTGAGAATGCCTCCTCAGCCAGTGCTTGCAAACCCTGGTCCCAAAAATGCACACTTTGCATAAATACAACAGAATTAAAAAAATATGGGAAAAAAAACATCTCATTGTAAAATTCAGTTGCTGATGTGTCACTGACATTTACTAGTGAGACACAAGATATCAGCAGGAATTCAGTCTCTTCCTTATTATTTCTAAATGCAGTGTTGCTCCTTTTGGTTTGGCCCTAATTAGATCTAATTCGTAATTTAAATTATTTTGAGCAGCAGTGTAGGGGATAGAGCGAGTTAATCAGCACATTTAGTTGACATGTCGCATTCGCTCTGTGGTTTGTCCTATCTGTACAAGACTTGAAGCTTGATGAGCTGTGGAGGTGGAGGACTTGCTAATTGGGGGCGTTTCAAAAGCAAATAAGTTAGCACACTGATGACAGCAAGTGTAGACTTTGCCTGAGATTAGTAGGTAGTTGTATTTGGAATTCCTCTAGCAATTCACAGCAAGGCAATAACACTGACAATGTGACTGAATCTCCAGTATAGTTGGTATAGTTGTCATGCCTTTTGTTTCTTAAGTAATAGCCTATACATACAGTATAAACCCATGTGCCCAATGTAGTTTTGATGTTGTGTATAAGAGGATAGGGTGGGTGCTTCTGAGGAAGGTGCCCTAAGGAGATAGCTGTCATTTTTTTTTTGATAAAACTTCCAAAAAGATTTGACTTTGAAACAGCAACAGAACAAAGAAACAATGTCTAAAACACCTTAGCAATGTGTCCAGATATACACATGCAAATCAACTAGCTTCAGCCCGGCTCTCCTAATCTAAGCTACCTGTGTCCACTGAATTAAATACAATGCAAGCAAATGTAAAGCTGCATTCAAGACAATATAATTCATTTCATGAGTCCTACACATTACCACTCCTGTTTTGATCTTTACAATTATTATAAGATTCACCAATCCACCACATTTTTCATGTGGATGTTGATGTCATGTGTGAAACTCTATGAATATGTGACATGGGGACAAGGCATTTCAAGAATCTATTTCATTTTCAGGGAATATATTTCAGAATTTCAATTGTGGAATTACAGGCATTTGATCTGGGTAGTTATACCTATGATGACTGTAAAAGCACAAAACCACAGCCACAGTGACAGTTAAGGCTTATTTCTGTCTTGCCTTGTGTCATTTCCCCACCAAATCTGATCCATTAGATAGCCTACAGATGTCTTCAGTCATCGTTCCTCACCATTATGTCCTTCTGTGCATTCCATTAAAGATCTCTGTGAATTACATTTTCCTGTATGTAAGTGTGTTTATATATATATATATATATATATATATATATATATATATATATATAGAGAGAGAGAGAGAGAGAGAGAGAGAGAGAGAGAGAGATAGATGGATAGATAGATAGATTTTTTCCCTTCAAAATATTACTCCTGTCACCTGAAGCTGCAATAATTCTTACATGTGTTATTATTATTTCATTGTAAAAATGTAATCTCTCTATAATTGGGTGCTTTATACCAACATCCAAATCCACAGGTATTTGGACAACACGTTCATGAGAACACTGAATTACATGTTTAGAAGGCAACAGGCCATCCCGAGCTATTTCAAGATATAAAACATGTGCGCTAAAATTGGTCTTGCCAAGCCTATGTAAGACCAATGGTAGACCTACTAAGGCTCCAGTGGTGCGTGACTAGACGTACCTGCTGAGCAAAACTATTTGCTACTGCAAGGTTGTGTCTAGATTTCTAGGCTACATGAACTACCGAAAGCATCTGCCCAGGTTGTGTCTAGATTTCTAGGCTACATGAACTACCGAAAGCATCTGAAAACAGTTGGGTCTTCTATCTTTAAAAACAGGGCGTTTTTGAAGTTCTCTGAAAGCTGGTTCTAGGTGTGGTGGTGTGAAGCTGGTTCCATAGATGGACACCATAGTGGACACCATAGAAGGCTGCTTTGCCCTTCTGTGTTCTGACAGTTGGTTTCAGTAGTATTTGCTTGGGTTGTGATCTAAGAGACCTTTTTTAAGAATGTTGTGTAAACATGTCACGTAAGTAGTTTGGCTGTACCCCCTTTAGAGACAAGTAGAAGTGTCAAATTACACTTATAGAAATCAATTCTATAGATAATTATCCTAGATCCTAGGATAGCTTGTATAATTGTTTCCAATAATAGTAATTAAATAATAGTGGCCCCAAAATTGAGTTCTGGGGAACTCCACAAGTGAAAGATGTTAAGAAACAGTTTCCAACTGTAACAAAGAGCCTCCTGTTCTGTTAGTAGGATTTAAGCGACTGGATTACAGCACCAGAGACACCAGTAGCAATTTGTTATTCAATGTTTATGAATATGTTATAAGATCCTTGTATAGTACCCCAAGTCTTAGCCCAAATTTATAGGCTGCGAAGCTGTTCACTTCTCTTTCTAGCCTACCTCAGTGTGGTGTGAAAACTTGTTTGATTGCTGTATTAAAACAAAATGTTGCTCGGTGGGCTTATAGACTATCACAGTCAGCGCTTTGGCCGGACCTTTAGACAGCTTCTCTTTACTTTCTCTTTCACTGTGTGTGTGTGTGTTTGTGTGTATGTGTGCACGTGTGTGTGACTGAGGGGCGATTTTTGGTAGGTTGCAAATATGTATGCTTATGTGTAAACATCCAAATACATAAAACAATGAATATATCAAATGATTTCTTTTGAATAGGTTGACATCACTGCTTTTAGCTTGGTTCCATGACAGCAACTGAACACCTATTCACTGACAACAAGACTAAACTATGTGTCAACATGCAAACCAGCCCTAAGCAACACTTAAAAACAGTGGCAAACAGACTTGCAAGTGTGAACAGCCCAACATTTTTCCAAACAGCCAAAGTAAATCAGATCTCTTTTCTGTGTACCCTCAACACCATGGTGTGACTAATAAGATCTGCCCAAACAACCCACTCACTCCAACCGCAGAAAAACAAGAGCTATGCTTCATACCTTTCACATCAAGTGTAGTCAAGTCAAACAAGTGTAAAAAGAAATACCAGGAAGATAGGAGCTTATATTGTTTCCTTTATGGTTTCCCCTTCCCTTGACAGCCATATTTGGTGTGAAACTTGAAAACTCTAAAAAGAGATGCAGATTGTTGAACAGGTTGCTGAAATCCATCCACTCACATTTTTGTTTTCACAACTTAACTTGAAAACGTTAACATGATTTAATTTCATGCCATTATACGTGTACTTAAAAATCTTGAACAAACACTGCCTTACACATCTCTTATGTCAAGTAGATTACCTTCATCGGAACAGTACAGAGAGAATTCTTCCCCCAACAAGGGACATAATCAGTGGGTAGCAGTATTTATTCCAAGAGCATGGCACTGATTTGCTTATTAATGGTGTAAATATGATGAAAATGAGGGCAAATCTGCTTGTGAATGGCACCAGGCATGGGACTGTATCTCAGTGATGACTGTGGCATGCTATGTCTACATGATGCAACGCTAGCATGTTGCAATGTCCTCAATCCTTTCACACTGTGACTACTGCCTTGAGCTGGAGCTAAGTGGCCACATTAGCAAACCTGATAAACTGCTCAGCAGTAAAAGCAATACACATGTAAACATGCAATGACCTTTGTACGCGGCGTCATTTTGAATAGATGATGGTGTTATATGATGAGTTAAAACAATGGCCATGACTGCCACCACAGGGAGAGCATGGCACCCTCAGATCTTGCTGTTTCCAAACACCCCCCACCCCCAAACCTACACACACATGTGCGCGCGCATGAACACACAATCACACATAATCTCTGTTTCTCTCCCTCTCTGTCTCTCTCTCTCACACACATACACACACACACTTACACTCAGCAACTCCACCCCCCACTACCCCACTACCCACAACCCAGCCATGTGGAAGCTTCCCTCCAATGCCCCTTACATTTTGAGATCCATGCCCTCAGGAGGCCAAGAAAGTTTAAGAAACCAAACAGCAGAGAATAGGAGCCATTAGCATCTCATGTTCGCCCGGGGGAATGAACACACACACACACTCTCTCTCTTTCTCTCTCTCTCTCACACACACACACACGCACACACACACGCTCTCTCTGTCTCTCTCTCTCTCTCTCACACACACACTCTCTCTCTCTCTCTCTCACACACATACTCTCACTCTCTTTCTCTCTCTCTCTCTCTCTCTCTCACACACACACTCTCTCTCTCACACACACACACACACACATACTCTCACTCTCTTTCTCTCTCACACACACACACACACATACTCTCTCTTTCTCTCTCTCTCTCTCTCTCACTCTCTCTCTCTCTCTCTCTCTCTCTCACACACACACACACACACACACATACTCTCACTCTCTTTCTCTCTCACACACACACACACATACTCTCACTCTCTTTCTCTCTCTCACACACACAGTCAAGGATACAGACACACACTAGTATTCTCTCTCTCTTAGATGCACAAACACATAGATAACAACACTCCCCCATCACATACATACACACACATACACATACACACACACACACACTAAAGCTCAATATTCCAGCAAAAATGGCTTAACGCTGCATGCAAGCAAGGCTCACTTGTTTCCCCAATTCCAGACAGGCCTGTCAGTAGGCTTTGGCGAGGTCTCAGTGGGTGCTGTCAGCGGTGTCTCCTGCCCTGGAGGCCTCTGTCTCTTTAACCCAGAGAGACTGAACCAGCGGGGGCATACAGTCACTGAGCTCTGCCTAGGCACCATTTGCACCCTCATCCGTGCCTTTCACTGACTGCTGCGTCCTGACCCAGTAGGGGATGAAGAAGAGGAGGAGGAGGATGGAGAAAGCGAGGTGTGAGAGGTGGACGGGAGGGGAGGGGGGGTGGTTGGATGAAGGACTTTCTCCTGCCATTTGCATGGAGCTTAGGGCAACTGCTGAGGACTCAAATTCTTTTTCTTTGTGTGTGTTTGAGATGAAAAAGCATGCAATAGACGTGATGGTGTTAGAAAAGCAGCAAAGAGTATCTTTTGTTGTTCCAACAAAAGTTGCAAACATACTGCGACGAGAGATATTTGAGCTATTGCCCATTGCCTGGATGCACGGCTTTCACAGTCATTGCTTTGTTGTCCCAAAAAGGGGCGGAGGCATAAGACTAATCCTTGACCTGAGACATCTGTACAGTCATCTCATGCGTCCTCCATTTCGCACACTTACCCTGAAGCAGATTATTCGCAGCATACACCAACTGGATTGCCACTATAGACTTCTTTGCTCTCTTTTGCATTTCAGTGACAAACAGATACAGATCAACAGTTTTTGAGATTTGCCTTCAAGAACATGATGTACAAGTACTACAGTGCAGACTGGCACTAGCCCCATTTTGTTTTTTACAAAATATATAGAAGCGGCTATATCTCCCCTACAAAAATTAGGAATTCGCATTCTATTGTATCTGGATGGCTGGGCTATTTTAGGAAAGCATGCAATGTTAGTATGGCGACACGCAATGCACACCATCACTCATCTGAGCTTGTTCGGTCTCAGAGTAAATCCGTAAAAGAGCATCAAAATCTTAAATGGGGTCCATCGCACCTACTTTCATACGTGCCTCCCATCTCCCCAGCGCCATGAACTATGGCATGGACCTATTGTCCAGAGGCTGCCTGAAATCCACAGACTGGAGAATCCACCCACGGGAGACTTGGATGATATGGGACAGGTTCAGGTCAGCTCCGGTGAACCTTTTTGAGTTCAGAGAGAAAACCCACTGTCCACTATAACCCCAATCAAGGCACATCAGCACATCCACCCCGATCCCTCTCCTCCAAACAGTGCTGGACAGAGAACATATGGATAGACATACCATGATCTTGATAGCCCCTCACTGGCCAACACAGACATAGTTCTCTGATCTGAATCCCCAGTTGCAAAGGGGAACTGTGGACACTGCCCACTCCCAGACATGTGCTATGCTAAGCCAGAGGCACAGTGTGGCACCTGTCACCTGCGCTATGGTGGCTGACAGCCTGGCCCCTGAATTGGAACTGCTACTAACTCGTGGTCTACCCCATCAGTGGTGGAGACCATTCAAAACACTAGAGCCCTATCCACTAGTTCTCTAATACAGTGAAAGGGCAAGTATTCAAGTCATGGTGCCACGATCTTTCACATGCTCTATTGAGGCCCTCTTATATGTCCTCCAACACATATTCCAGCAGGGCCTTGCATTCTCTACACTCAAAGTGCATTTGGCAGCCATATCAGCTTGTCATGTTGACTGGAACGGTGTAACCCCCATTCATCAAAGGTATGAGGCGTCTATGCCCACCTCGCTCTGGGTTGGTCCCCCTATGAAATTTAGCGCTGGTGATGAGAGCTCTCTCCAGCCTCTCTCCTCCCTTCCAGATATTGATCTGAAGCTGTTATCTTTCATGACAATACTCCTGTTGGCATTGGTGTCAGTTAAGCGTGCAGGGGATCTCACTGCTTTAATGGTCAATCCAGCATGCATGCAGTTCGCACCTGGGGATACCAGGGTCATTTTACGTCCTAACCCTTTCTATGTGCCCAAAGTCCTGACCGTCTCATTTAGATCTCAAGTCATTGCTCTGCCTGCTCTAGACCTTCCCGTCTTACTATCTGAGCCAGAGCTAAAGTCTATCTGTCATGTCATAGAATTCCGTGCATATACAGAGCACACCCTCTCGTTACAGGAGATGGAGCACCTTTTTGTATGTTTTGGTGCCTAAGCTTGTGGGAGAGCTTTCTAGAAACAGCGTCTGCCGTTGGCTGGACAGGGCACAGCCCCCTGAGGACTTGAGAACCAATTCGACTAAAAGTGTAGCTTCGTCATAGAAAGGTGTGTCTGTTCTGGATGTGTGTCAGTCGGCAAGCTGGGCCAGTGCGAACACTTCAAGTGTGAAAGATTGGGGAACATACGCCTGCATTATATAGCGCAGGAGCCAACACTGTAGCGCATGCACGGACAGCCTTTTAGGCGTTGCTTGAAGAGAGTTCAGCAGAGTAGTTACGCCCAAAGGTGATATCCCATTAGGTGGTGTCTTGTGTTGTCCTTCAGAGAACTGGGGTTAGATTCATAACTTAACCTAACCTAACTTTCCCTGAGTGGGAATGTCAACAGGAAACTTCAGCGTAGCTATCTGTAATTGTCATGGGAACTGATTGCACTTTTATAAGCTGAGGGAGAAGAATGACTAGAAATCAGCTTAAAAGTACACTATCTGATTGAAAGGAAATTACATCCTGAAAGTGCATCCATTAATCCTATAATCCATCCATTTTTTGTGGATTCTTAGCCAATGGCATATTTAGCCAATTACTTTGGTGTTGGCGTTTTCACTCTGTAACTGAACACAACTGATAGACTGTTATTTTTCTTTTCATTGATATTTTTGGAGCTAGTTCATACGCCTGTATATAACATCATCAATAGATGACATGGAACTTTGTTAGTAACAAAGCTAACTAATCAATACCAACCTTAACTGTTTTGATGTAATTCATGTCTGCCATATGCTGTATTTCTCCTTTTATTTTCTTCTGTTAAACCTCATTACAAAAATCACTCTGCACTTTCAACTATTCTTTAGACAGAACACACATTCCTTTAACCATTGATAACAGGGGGGAAAGGGGAATTTTTCACCTGTATGGCCATTCTCAGTTTATTTCTCTTATATGACAGTAAATGAGTTTCTGTTTATATTTCTGATGATTTCATTTCAAGCAAATGAGAAGGGCTTCCTGTGGTGGAAGTTTTGTAATTGTTGTATTGGGTAGTGTATTCCCTGCTGTGTTCCAGCTGCAGGAGTAGAAGGACCAAGCTTTGATTTCTTGCTCAGACTTTTTTTAGGCATTTTTATGAAGTCATGTGCTGCCTGTTTCATATTTTGGTCTCAATTGCTACTTCCTTTTCACTCAAGGCAATACCTGTGAACATCCCTCCCCTTGTGGCACATCGTACCAAAAAAAGAGTGTGGTGAGCTAATCTTCAGGTCTTCAAGTCTCATGTAGGAATGATTCAACATTTTGAGAAATTTGTTTTTGATTCAAAATCTTTTTTGTACTATAACTTCTTTTCAGAGATAAAGGTCCCTCGATTCCATTTCCGGTGTTTGCCATGTGGAACAAATTCCCTGTCAGTTGCAATTTAGAGGAGAAAAAAAATGGATTCATTTTCATTTGTTTGTAAAGAAATCCTTGTTAAGGCGTCCCCAAATACTTCCTTAGTGCAAAGCAGAGAGTGGAAAAAAGGGGAAGAGGAGCAATCCGTAAACAGACAGCGTATGGAGTTTCATGCCTGATTTAGTCTCGGTTCAGGCTGACACTCTAGGCCCTGGAAGGATCCATAAAAGATGAAAGACGGGAAAGCAATAAAGCGATGCTTCACCTGTATTAAAACTGTGTGCAGCCAATACGCTTGTTTTCAGCTCTTCCCTAAAAGGTGATAAATGTCTGCTTTTAGCACCGCAAAAGAAGACTGGGCATGAGTGTGTGTGGGTCGTTTCTCTCCTCTCCCACATATTCATCCATACATCACCACCACAGGGTCTGATGTCTTTTACAAAGGCAACAATTCACACAGGCGGGTGTAGGGATTGCTTGTGAATATTCCCTGGGGATTTGCAAACTGCACTACAGAAGTTGTTTTGACACTGCTAGCAAAACAGCACACTCATATGCACTGACATTTAGCCAACTGTCTGCTGCTAAAGGTGGCAGAAGTGTTGTGTTTTGTCTTGAGATTCTGATCTTTTTCCTGTGATGGTGACGGGGAAAGTGTGAAATAACAAATACTTTTTCGCAGCCATTGCAAAAAAAAGTCCTTTAATGGTGTCAAACTTAGACAGAGACAAGTGCCTGCTGTCAAACCTTTGCTTGTCCAATTATAGTAGGGGAAAATAAGTACTAAATACATCATCTTTTTTCAGTAAATCTATTTCCAATCTTTTGATATGACATTTTGACCACAGTTAATCTGTAGTCTACAGTAGCTGGAATGTAATTCGTGTACTGGAATAAATTCGTGGAATTTATGGATACAGCCCGTTTAACCCATCTGCTTCAAATTAGTTCCTCCTTATTCCTGGATTCCTGCTAAATTTCCTGAAAGTCAGGTCAGTAGGTTTTGCGTAATCATACTTGAGACAAACAAACACGGAGAGACAAACAAACCACACAAAAACATCATTTCCTGGGTCTTGGTGGAGGTACTAATTAAGGAGACCTTGTAAGGCGAACAGGAAGAGGAGAGGAGAGGAGAGCAGTGGCATTTTACAGCTGTGTGGAGGTGGTGTGAAAAATATCCACTTTGTTCCACTACCACTGTGGAATGGAACCGTTTTCGTCATCACCACTGTCTAACACACCAACATGCACAGCAGCCGACAGCAGGACTGGGAGGCTGGGACTCAGCTGGGGTGTGAAGCTTTACGTGCAGCACACGCACACGCACACGCACACGCACACGCACACGCACACGCACACGCACACACACACACACACACACACACACCTACATGCACACACACTGCACACATACCTACACACACAGATACACAGACACAGTCAAACGCACACACACACACACACATATACAGTCCCTCTCTGTGTGTGTCACACACACTCATACATGTCTTTTTGTGAGACACATATAAGTGACTATACACCCAGTCATGCATAGGCACTAATGCACATAAATACACACACATATACACAAGCATCCCCACACTGGCACATACAAGTTCACCTAAACAATGTACATCTACCCACACAAAAACACTCAAATTCTCTTTCTCTTATACACAGCACACACATAAACACAGACACTACTCACTTTCACAAACACACCCATGTATATACACACACACACACGCACACACACGACTCACTGACGCAAACACACATACATACTCACACCCCAACACACACACATATACACAGACTCACCCACACACACAGACACTACTCACTTATGCAAACACATACACACACACAAACACTACTTACTGACGCAAACACACACACACACACACACACTACTCACTGATGCAAATACACACACATACACACACCCAAACACACACGCAAGCACACACACAGACCCACATGGCACAGAGTGTCGTGCTGCTCAGAGCCACTCTCCAATTAACACCCAGCTGTTTCATTTTTCATCTCAAGCTCCCTGCCTGGTACAGAGAGGAGAGGAGAGGAGAGGAGAGGAGAAGAGAGGAGGCAGCTCTCAGTTCTCTCTCACACACCTGGGTGGGACCTCCAAGAGATGGGCACAGAGCCGTCGTGTTTGGCCCTGCCCTCCTTTCTCCTCGACTTAGTAGATCCAGGAGAGCACTAACAGTGCCACGGACGTTGCAGGCAAACCAAACCAAAAGGGCCAAAAGTGGGCAAAAGGGTTGAATTTAGTGATGTGTGTTGGATATAACAAACAAGTGACTTGTTCAACATGATTGCTTTGATAGAAAGTTGCTCTAAACGTGCTGAAAAACTGTATTATTTTTAAATGATTTTACTCCGATTGAAAAATAAAATCTGACTTGTCCACCCAAATTGTTGTTTGTCAACATCAAAATGCCCCAAAGAAAAGACTCCTCTTCACTGTGGTCTTCCTCAGCTCGATTTCCCCTTCATTTCACCTCAGTGCTGATCAATAAATAACCGTCTCCCACATAAATGGCCAATTTTTTCCTTTCAGTAATGTTGACGGAGCTTGCATAGGGAGGGAATCTATGGACATAACTGACATGGTCCCCCCACACTTGGCCCATGTCTGAAGTGTCTGTCTCGTTCATGATTTTTCTTCCCTGACTCAAAATGGCAGTTTGGGAAAGTAACATGCTAAAAAGAAAGAGGGAGAGAGAGGCAGAAGAAAGGGAGATCACACGCAGTGAAGAAAGTTGGTCTTTCAGGATTATTGAAGGATTTGAGGCTAATTCTTCTTTAGTACTTTGCCAGTTCTTTTCTTCTCACCGTGGGGTGGAGTCCAGGGAAGGGGAGGGGGTGGTGGGTCTTTTGACATTTTTAAATACTATTCTGAGATCTGTATGTAACAGACAGCTGTTTCTGTGAGAGGTGTTATGTCTGGTAAACATTTTGAGGCTCTGTCTATTCACAAAATCATGGAGTTGTTTTATTCTTCAATTTCACTACTGTGAATTTCTCTCTCTCTCTCTCTCTCTCTCTCTCTCTCTCTCTTACTCTCATATCTATAGGTCTTTAATTTCCTTATTTTCATTTTCTGCATAGCTCTGTTTCTCTCTGCTGCATCTCTCTCCTCCCATTTACTTTCTCCCTATCTCCCCTCTTCCTTCTTCTCCTCCTCCTGTTCTCCTCCTCTCTCTCTCTTTTCTTTCTCCCTGAACTGGAAGAGATGGATTGGGCCTGCTGCCCAGGTGCTGCAGCATTAGTCTTTGGCGGCCCCAACGCCAGCTGGAGAGCTGCCCTACATGTGCCTGTGCATAATCAACGGGGTCCTCTTTAAAAAGAGTAAGTAAACGGGTAATGCGAGAAGCCTCCTCTCTCTACTCTCTCAACACCAAACTATTGCATTACTGGATAACATAATCATATGTTAACACCAAGGGAACATTATTTATGAAAAAAAAATGGTTAAACAATAATTACATGCCGACAGCAGCATTATGTTCCTTGCAATAATTTTATTTAAAAAAACAAACTAAAGGATAAATTTACCCGACAGTGGGGAATATTGATTTAGATTCGAGGCGGTGTTATTAGGACTGAACTATCTTTTATTTCTAAATGCATAGTCTCATGTGTATTGCTGCCTCATCTAAAATAAGGCCAGGCCTTGAATTCATAATACTACTCTGTGGATGCTTATTGATCAGTTCCTAGAAGTAAGAGGTATGTCAAGAAGGTATTTTGGCTTCAAATTCTGGCTTTAACTTTTGCAGACTCACTGTTCAGCTGTAAAGGATGCAGGTGTTACAACACTGATGGTGTTTTCTGTACAGCCTGGGCTTAAAAACAGTGCTTTTGGGTCCTGGAGAAAAAGGTGCTTCACACATTTTAATGTTTGTTAAGGTGTTAAACACATCAAGCAACTGATTGGCTGCATAAATGAGAACCCATTTTCTACCTCACTTGCCAGAGAAACCACGTGAAGAGCTTCATTGCTACTTTGCCTTCAGCTATGCAAAGCCCCAATACTGAGCCCATTTAAGTATCTGATGATGTTTTTGCCTCTCTTTTGGCCGACAGCCTTCACTGGTTTCCAAAAGCACATTTAGCCACTGACTACAGCAGCTGACAAGCTTGATATGTTTTCATTACCAAAGGTTAGTGGGGATCATTCAATTTTCGCTTCTGGTACAATACCTAGAATGGGTTACCTAGACATATTAGATGAAGTACCAGATAGTGCTGATACAGTTTCTTTTATAAGAAGTTATAACTATTAAAACCTATTAACCAAACACAATCTCTCCAACTGTCTGTGCTGCACAACTCAAACAAAACTGTGCAGCAGATAATGCAGAACCACAGGTTAAATGAGATAGAATGGAAAACATTTTTCCTTGTCTTGGTTGAATGAGGAGAGGCTGAGTGTGGCCAAAGAGCAGTCATTCACATGAGACATGGTCATGCCCTCCTTCATATGTAATATTTTGAACTTAGAAATAGCCACTAAAACATGGGCAAATTAAAACAAAGCCTACATGTGATGTCAAATATCACAAATCAATTGTAGTTCAATTGTGGTTGTCAAAGAGGGTGCCATTTAACCAAAACAGACAATTTCACTACCCAGTATAATCATAAAGTTGTGGCTGGGCTTGTAAAATTGCATTTGAACTCAATTTAACTTCAATTAAAATGTAATATATAATATCAGAGAACAAGGTACAATACTCCATTCATCCATTCATCCATTTTACATTCCCTTTAAGGTTAGATGCAATACTACTGATACAGATGTGGAGGACTTGTGTGTGTGTGTGTGTGTGTGTGTGTGTGTGTGTGTGTGTGCACTTTGGGGGGCTCTGGATGCTAAGGGTGTATTAATGGCATGTGGAGGAGAAATTATGGGGTGGATGGATTGTCAGGGATAGGGGGGAAAGACAAGGTTCTTGAGCAAACCAGCTTGGAGAAAATGATGGAGTGCACTGATGAAAAGATGGAGTGCACTGAAGATGAAAGGAAAAGAAGAAAGAACTCTTAAGGGACCTGCACCCTCTGCCTTCACATATAGAGAACTCACACTCTCTTTCTTCACTGTCTCCCTTTCTCTTTCTCTCACTCATTAACATTCCCATTTAACAAAGTTTTCAACCTTCCTCCCTTCCCCTCCTCTCTCTCTCTCTCTCTCTCTGTCACTCTCTCTAGAAGACACGGGCACTTCCCTCTTCCTCCTAGGTAAAATCCAACAGGGACCCCAGTTCTTTTAAACAGGGCACAGTGAGAGACCTGTTAAGCCATGAAAGAGGTTTAAGCAACGTCTGAAAGCGTGGAAATTCGTGTTGCCTGTGGGTTAGAGGGGACTGTATGGCATTCATAAGTTAAGCGTACAAAAGGCTTCCCTGCAGCACCAGGCTTCCCTGCAAGACTCACACACACAGGCCACACCACAGTGGATTGAAACATACAGTGCACTGAAATTCACCAATGATTTAGCCCATGGGCATGTGAAAAGAAACAAAGTGTGATTTTTCTGTATAAAAATTGACAGTCTGGAGCACATTTGTGGCAACATTCTTAAAGATTACATGTTCTGAGAGAACAGTTAAGTTAAATTATAACTGTGAGTAGCTCATTTGGGAGGTGTAAGTCTGGAAAATGTCATATCAAATATAACGACAGCTGAGATTATTCAAAATCAGTGGATTGTAATAAGTCTCTTCATGCAATTTTGCAACTCTGTGAAGATACATTAAATGAGATAATATTCTTTTCACATTGTTTATGCTGTCATTTTTAAGTTTTACTTTTTTACTTCTTGTTGAGGGATAAAACTTTCTTTCCTGTTTTCCGTTTCATGCTAGTCTGAGTCTGACCCAGTCTGAATCTGACCCGGTGGCTCGATGAGGAAATATATTGGCTGCCGGGACGAAACCAGACTTCATACAGACAGAGTGAAAGAGCTGTCAGCTTGGGAATGGGGGTCTGATTACTCTCACATACAACACCTGCGCCTTCACACACACATACACATACACACACACACACACACACACCTACACACAACACACACACACACATACACACACACACACAAACAAACATACAGTATACACAGACGGCATCCACTCATATGGACAGGAGTACACACACACACACACACACACTTTCACACTTTTCACTTTCATCAAATGAGCACTGCTGCACCAAACCTAACAAATTGTGGTCTGGAGATATCAGAGAGAAATCTGAAGATCAGTCAGAAAGGCTGCACCTGTGGACACATTGTGTAGACCACAACCCTACAAAAAAAGATGAAATTTGTTTCAAAAGATTAATTTATTTTTATTTTAAAACACACAAAGATGACCTTTTGTTGGAATTGGGGATTCTTTTGTGCTAGCCTACACTAGCTAAGACAAATGAACACATACCCACACCGACACAGACTCACATGTATGCGCACACACACGCACACACCGCCACAGACACACATGCATGCACACACACACACGCACACACCGCCACAGACACACATGTTCACACACAGTATACCAAAGACAAACTTTGCCCCAAAACAGAGGCTGTCTGACCCACTTGCTGTATTTCCTCAACAATGTTTCATATGGCTAAAAAAGTCTTTTTTACCCAGTGATGCTCTGAAAGTGCCCATCCTACCTCACCTGTGCATGTGTGTGTTTCTCTGTAGCCTGCCTGCTTAGAAACCCATATAGGATTTCACCTGTTGTTAGCAGCACAAAAACTTATCACAGGTAGTAACTAGCTAACTTTCTGTTTTAGGGCATACAGGATGTCTACAATATGCTAATATAGGGGCACAAAAGCAGTATAAATAAAAAATAGTCATATTTTGTTTGTAATGACAAGAATTTGTGAGGTGAGACTCACTATAAGTTGCTTTATATTAATCCCCAATGCAGGCACACCTGTGCTGAATCACATCTTCATGAACGAACCGCTGCACAGTCTAATCTACAATTAGAACTTGTGTTTCAAACAGAGATATAGAGACAATTTTCAGTTTGGCTGTTTTGGGAATGATGTCCTCAGATAACTGGCTTGAGAACAATTCAGTCATTCTCATTGTCACAGAGTACATTTCTTTTCACAGCTAGTTTCTGTAAAGACATATTTAGCTTGTGCTCATTAACAGTAAGAGGACTGGGATTATTCTGTTTTTTTACAGCCTTTTTATGTTGTTTAAAATTATATGATTGCAATAATTGCACTAATATCAGCACAAAGCTCAAAGCATGATGAACACCTCAGGATTGTCCCTGACAAAACACCTTTTGTCAGGGACAATCATTGCCACAATTTCTATTCCAAGGCTGTTTAAGTATCAGACCTTTCTTTACTTCAGAGCCACATGGTAGGACACTAGTCACACACACACAGTATACACAGTACTTAGTGAGGCGAGACAATGTTTCTCCGGGAACAATTGGTGATACACGTAACCGTTAAAACACAGTATGGACAAGACAGATACGTAATAGTGCCTACATACACTATTGCGGGACTACACAGATTCACTCACCCACTCACACACGCACTCACACACACAACTACACACGCACACATGCACACTCTTGGCAAGGCAGGTCAAAGTTACAGGTGACCTAAAACAAACACAGGGCATGGCTTTTAGCAGAGCACTGTGTCTAGTGGTGTGAGTTGTAAACAGAAGACTGTTCAACATAATATAAATAATAGCAGCAAGGCTAGTGGTGTGATTTGTAAACAAAAGACTATTCTACATAAATATAAGTGATAGCAGCAAGAAAGTGTTGGGGCATAAAGGTGCAGTGTGCTGTAACTCGCTGGTTTGCATCCTGAGTTACTAAGAAATTACAGTCAAATTGCACTACAGGTTGTTCAGCAGTCTGACTGCCTGCGGGAAGAAGCTCTTCCCCATTCTGGAGGTGCGGGCAGTGATACTGCTGAACCTTCTGCCAGATGGTAGTAAGGTGAATAGTTCATGTTGTACTACCACCTTGTAAGCTCTATACTAACCATAGCATATTATAGTTATATTATAGATTATAGTTCTATAATTCATATACAACAACAACATTACTAATGATGAATAAATAGCAATAAAGAGTTTGGAGAAGTTCTTAGTTAAAGCGGTACTAGGCAAGCCTACGATTTTTTACCTTCAGAGCTCCCCCTACAGGTGCCGATTGAAAAAGATACTGAAATGACTACGAGGCTAAGGTCATGCAGAATAAGGTATTAATAAGTGATTTGTAATGACTAACAAATAGCTCATATGTTATCAATTTGCATGTTAATAAGCAGCTATTTCATGGCGAATGTGTGTGGATATATAGTGCTAACCTGTTTGACATAATTAGATTTTTTTTTCATTACCTCTGCCAAGGAGGTTATGTTTTCGTTTGTTTGTTCGTTTGTCTATCTGTCTGTCTGTGTCTGTGTACAAAATAACCCAAAATGTACAGCACAGATTTTGATGAATTTGGATTCAGACAACATGGGTATGAGGACAAGAAACAGATGATGAAATTTTGGTGGTGATCCGAAACACTGTCTGGAATTTGTATTGCATCAGTGACCCTATATTGCCTTGGTGGAGATCTACACTTTCTGAGTGCTTTTCTATTTTTACATGAGACACCTATAGTATAATTCACTGATTACCACAATTTATTTGCTTATCAGTGACTATATGTAGCCCCCAGGTCAGTGGAAGAATGATTCACACAACTGTTAATTGGATGCAGAGGTCGCTGTACTTTGTGCTGGGTGTTTCTGTCCTTTGCAACCTCACCAAGTGCCTCTGGGACCATCTGTAGGGTCCTGGGCTTGGAGCCACATCTCAATCGATCGTTTTTCCCCTTTACATAATCCCTGGCCTGGACATCTCTGGGTGCCGGTGGAGGAGCGGTAGAGGTCACACACACATACACACACACACACACCATGCCTGTGCCATTCTGCACACATTTCCATTCTCTCTGCGTGTGTTCTTTCTCTGCACCTGACACAAGCTCATTGTACTCACACTTGTATGTACCATGCTCAGTAATGGACCTTCCCAACCCCCTATCAAGACCTGCAACTTCTCTGAGGCATTGTGGATAACCACTGCTGCATCATTACTGAACTAATGTCAGCAGCAGTTTTAATATCCTAGAATTAAACACTATGGTGGCACCTAATGCTGCCAAAGATCATGAAAAGGGTCATGCTTGGCACAACAAAGTCTCATAGTGCCACACCTTCTCTTGTGAATGGATATCTGAAATGGAGCTCATTGTTTAGATTCAGTTACCTTGGCTATACCCTCTAGAGCTACACACACAGCATTGGGTCAGAGAGTATGCAAGTACAGTATTTAGACATAGGCTATATGTTTTTATTCATCTGTTTTTATATTTCAGTCATTATACAACCAGTGGGCGTCTTTATGCACTGTATGTATTTCTACCAAACTGCATGTGCTGTCTTTTTGTGTGGAGTATTTTTTCAGTCTCATTTAGTTTAAGATAATCAGTCTTCAGTAACTACACAAGTCTATACTGACTGTGTCTGTCAATATGCCACTGCAATTATTAACACTTTAGTAATAAAACACACACGCACACACACACACATTTCATTTCTCACCTGCAATGAACCAAAGGCAGCTGGATGAACTAGCCTGAACACGAAGCCCAGCTGGTGAGCTGCATTTCACAGGTCTGCTCACAGTCAGGGTTTCCAGGGCACCTTGTGCAAAGCCAAGCTGCTGGTTATTATTCTGAGCTGTGAATTCACACCGACTGTTCTTCACTAGTAATTCAGGATGAGCCCCCGGCACACCGTCTCACCAGTTCTTTCAGCATCGAAACCCAATTCCGTTCCCAAACAAAGAAACAGGTACTAAAAACAGTCACATAAAGGCATGTTTATTTAATTCTTTTTTTCCTCTTGTGTGAGTTTGAGTAATGTGAGAGAGAAATCATGATCATCAGGGGCTGACCAGTACCCACAGGAGAATACCAGTAGTGGTCTGCTGGGAGCAGGAGATGATTCCAACCCACCTGCTGTGCTGTTCTGCCTGGGAGGGAATTGTGTGCTGTAGTGCTGTGGTGATAGAGGTCGGAGTACATCCATCCTCATTCAAACAGGATTCTGTCCCTCATGTACCTGATTTATTCTGTGCACTGGGCCTAGAGTGGTGGGTTTCAATGAAACCACCTCTGCTAAAACATCCACCCCACCACCACCACCATCACACACCAGAAACATAATGAAAAGATATCCAACCAATTAAGCTATATATATTTTAACTCACCAAAGATTCAAATCTCAGTATCATCTATCTATTCACACCCACATGCACACACACACACACACACACATCCTCACCCTTATCCACTTGCGTGGCCTGCAAGCACCTGCAATACTCTCACCAACACACAACAAAAGAAAAGCACACACTGGCATCCCCCTGACAGCAAACCCACTCCCCTATTTCCACCCGTTGATCTCCAGTGTCTCCTTCCGGTGAGAAGCCTCAGAGAGATGGCACACACACACACACTCATGCTGTGATCGGGACTAATTACACCTTATCAGGAAATTAGGCGAATTACCAGGGTGCCAGCCTGCAGCAGTGGGAGAGGGGCGGAGGCTTGTCTGTAAAGCATCTTCCCATCCACCACACGTGCACACACACACACACACACACACACACACACACACACACTGTAGCAGACAAAAGGCATGATTAGGGCAAGGGATAATGATTGCCTCATGCAGGTTTCTCACTTGCTTTCACAAATCTGGGGTGCTTCATTTGTCAGAACAGCTTGGAAGTGTTTCCCCCTCGACCTTTGAGTTCTGCCAAAGACACACGTTTATGAAGAGGGAGACATTTGTGTCGGTCCACTGATCGGTCATGGCAGGACTAGGATGTGAATGGACCATTGTCTGCAGTAATAAAAAGGCGTCAGTGCAGTGAAATCTCTGGAGATTACATGGAATCCCCCAAAAAACTCTCCCACTGTACTTTCTCCGGCTGGTGCTTTTCAACTGGGTTGGAGGATTTGCTGGATTACTGGATTGTCTCCAATTAAAACAGCCAAGAGGAAAGTAAAATTAGACCTCACCTGTTTCCTCTAATCTCCCATAGGCAAAATAGAGAGTAATTAGAATAGATTACTGTAAGAAGAATTAAAAAAAGGTATTTTGAGATTTTGGATTGGATTTGAAATTGGGAATTGAGAGCTTGAAGATTTCAGTATACTCCTATATTATTTCCCCTCTCAATTGTGTTACTTCTTATTTCTCATATAAGTGGAAATTAGGAGAAACACAGATTTCAATAAGAGCTGATTTTTTTCTGAAATGTTTCTTTGAGAATATTGTTATAAACTTGTAGCAAGTTATAACCAAGCAATAAACATGCAGCATATTTATTAGCGTGTTATAATGAACATAAACTGCCATGACCATGAATGACATTTTAGTATTGACTATTCAAAAATAGCATTTATTTAGTTATAACAGGCTATTATATAGTTGTGACATAGTTACATGGGTTACAAGAGAAAGTATTCATCAAATAATGTGAAAAAGTCGGGGTCAAATAATGTGAAGTTATCGGGGCCAAAGCCCATTCTAAAGTGGCGCCTCTGGTCAACTTCTGATATTTTTCCCAATGCTGTTTGGAGAGGAGAGGCTCTGTGTTTTGTCTGGGTCAAATTGTGTTTGCGGCAATGAGCCAGAGAACCACCAGTCTTAGCCAAAGGGCCGACCCCCTGTGCTCCGGTTGGCCGTGGCAACTACAAGCACACAAACACACACACACACACACACACACACACACACACACACACACACCTAGTGCTCTGTGCTTTCTGCAGTGCCTTGGAGCACCACATCACCACAGTCACCCCACTTGGCACTGGCTGCCTTTCCCTCAGCTCTTGTCACTGCCCGCCAGTGGGCCCTCGCCACCCCTCGGGTGCTGCTGGGATGGACGCGAGACGACAGCCAGCATGGGGGAACACAGGGCATGTTTCCGTTTGGCTGTGGGCCCTGCTATCAAAAGGTCAGTAGTTCAGCAAGACACCAGAGCCATGGGAGGCAGTGACACTTTGGTCTGAAATGTGTCCAAACCTGTGTCCAAACAACTAGAAAAACAGTTGAACATCTGACCAGCTCTCTAAGGCCTTCTCTAAAACTCTACATATGGTCTTGATAGTTTCCACATAAACACAAAATTAGGCACAGTAACACTAACTTCACAAATTTATCTAAGTAAATTCAATTTATTAATTTATTGCACAGAATTCTTTTTTAGTATTTTTTTTAAATTATTATTACTCATATCACCTCACCAACTGCAGTCAAAGCAACAGAAGCACAGAAAAAAATTTCTGTTAACAGAAAACATTTTTCTTTTCCATGACATAACCTATTTAGTCTAATTACAGTAATAATTTCTTTTCCACATAAAAACCTGAAATAGCGGTTAATGCCCTAAGCTCAACGGCGACTCATGTTCCATCTCAACATGTTGTCCGAGTTTTCTCATGTTCCATCCCTACGTGTTGTCTGAGTTTTCATTGTCGTCAGAGGCAGAGAAAAGAATTAATGTAAACAGACCCATTGCATGCAATTGATGAATCAGAGTGTGTGTGTCGTCTCAGTAGACTTTTGACGCGGAGAGAAGGGCGATTGCTGTGTCTGAGACCCTAAACCGAGTTGGCTTCTCCCTGCAGGCGTTCTCTGAAGCTCATCTGTCATTGCGAGCCAACTGAGGTCCTCTTTGATCAAGCAACACTTTGAGTGACGCACGCTGCTGCTGGGCAGGCAAAGAAAAAGCCCGGGACATGAAATGGATTGAAAATTTAATTAGGCTCTGCTCTGAGTAGTCCTATTAATAATGTTTCAAAGTGGGGGGTTTTGGGGAGGGAACGGGGTGGTAGTTGTGTGTATGTGTATGTGTGTGTGTGTGGTTTGGGGGGGTAGGGTGCACAAATGTATGAGAGCAGATTTGTCGGAATGACGGTTGTGGTTGTCTGGAAGGAACAGGCTCGGACAGAGCCTAAGTGGAAAATTGGTGGCGGAAGACTCTTGGCATGAAATTCACATTGGTAGCGGCCGTATGCGCTTGTCATGGGTGTGCATGACGTCAACTGTCCTGCAGCCGCTTCTGAGACCAGGCATGTACAATTAATGTCTGTCTGAGTATCTGAGTGTTTTTGAAGGTTTTTGGAAGAGCAAATAAATTTATCATACAGAGATTTTCAACAGTTTTCTGCTCCATGACATTGCTATCACAGAAGGCTATGCAGTATGGGACAGGGTAAAAATTAAATGAAAATTAAGATGAAAGAAGTTTGTTAGCATGTAATGTGTTGTCTTTGGTTTCAATGTTAATTCAGTAATAATTCATTTTTCATGTCTTGTTTTAGTCATTGTTAAACTCTTAGGACTGCCATGTGAGTACCAATGTGCCAATAAACCAATAATAAGGAAAATTAATTATTGAGATGCTAAAACTGCACCTTCACAAATGTGTTCAAAAGTAATCATGTCATTAATAATAATATAAATGAAACTGCACTTTAAAATCAGCACAGCCCAAATGTTTGACAGAAAGCTAGCTGAAAAGGCAACTGACATATTATTATTAAATTAATCATATATGGACAACTTGTTTTTATCTGAACCTTTCAAATCAATGTTAAATTCACTTGCAAGTAATACCTCTGTGATAACAGAACCTTTTCTTTAAAAGCATATCCGTCTTCATCAAAGCCTCTCTAACTTGTTTGTGAAGGAAACAACCCTTGACACTCTTAAATCTCTTGAAGAGAATCCAGTATATTTTCTAGAACCACTCCAACCAGGGCTCCTTAAAACAACAACCTCTGTGATTTGAAGAACTAAAGAAGACATTTTCTCAAAGAACACAAGCTAGGAAGCCCAGAAAACAAATGAAGCAAAGTGTACTAAAGTGCTTAAATCTTCCACAACCTCAAGGTAGTATTGAGCTTTGGTTCAATACAGTAGTCCAATAAGTATTGAGCTGTAGCAATTCGTTTTAGCAGTGAAGTGCACTAAACTAAACTATTTTGCTCCAGTGTTAATTGTGCAAGTTATCACTTAATGGCAATGCTGAGTGGTCGTGAGGCAAATTGGTCAGACCACAACAGCACCTCAAACTCAATTGGCCGGACCATAACAATGCCTCAAACACCCCAAATGATGGCAAGCACCTGTGCTACAGAGAGCATGACTCCCACTCTCTCTTTCTTTGGAGTAGTCCATTCACAGGCTAATTGGTCATGGAGCCAGTGACAAAAGAAATGACCAGAGAGAGAGCGAGAGAGACAGAAAGAGAAAGTGAGAGAGAAAGAAAGAGCAAGAAAAAAGAGATAGAGAGAGAGAGAGAAAGTGTGAAGAAGGGGCAAAGGAGACATCACTGATGTCACCGATACCATGCAAGATTGATTTCTTTCTGGTGAAGCTCACCATGCTGTAGAGTTCAAAGGCCAGGGTCACTTGAGTCACAGGCATTGTGGCTGTACAGTTAATGTAGCAAAAACAGAGGAGCACTATGCTGGTGCTACCAATGTTTCAAAGTGAGTAAGGTGAAACCCACATTCTAATCGAGGCTTTTTTAAACCCTCTTGATAGTTCATAATGGTATTGAGGCAACAGCTTTTTAGTGTATGTTAATCACGGGTGCTTTGTGCTTTGCATGCTCACCTCCTCTAGGTGTTTACCATCCACCCCAGAGAGAGTCTCCAGAGCTCACCAATCAATACTGCTTCTCTGTGCCAACCATGCCGCCTACATTTCTGACAGCTTTGGAAAGATAACAGTAAGGAAAAAGTCACTTCAAAGTAATTCAGAACTTTTTCAGGGGGTTCTGAGACCACTGCAGAAAGAGACACCAGAGAATATTTGGTTGTTGTTGTTGTTGCACAAACAGGGAGAGTTGGTTTAATAGTTGAGTTCAGTGGTTAGATAAAATAAAATGTGCTGCAAGGATATCCGTACTGCTATGTTGTATAGACCGTTT